>JAWWNH010000121.1:0-1301250 GCA_034641385.1 Darevskia mixta | reverse complement strand
CCACCTGGAACTGCCATAATGTATATCACTAAAAACCACCTTGTTAATGGTCACACTGTCAGTATTTTGTTTTATGTCATTGCAACTGCTCATTATACATTTTATATCCCCCGGATCACTTTTTCCTCTTTCTCCTCCCACCCCAAGCTATATATTCCTGACAATTTAGGATTACACTTCATGGGTATGATATAGAGGTCCCTAATCCAGGGGTGAGCAGATACCAAATTTGCAGGATCTCGTCTTTATACTGCAATCTCGTGGGTGCCAGTCCATTTGGGTCAATGGGGAACTTCCCTACCAACTTCACTCTGCCTCAGCCAGCACCTACTTTCCTGCCATCTTCCTTACAACCCACCCAGGGGGTGGAACTGGGTGTCATCTTCCTCCTCCTTAATCTCAGTGTTGCCTGAGTGAAGAATTCATCAGGGAGGTAGATGAGGACAAAACTCGGATGAGTTGGCTCTGCCTGCCATTGGTTCTAGCCTCACCTACTGTGGTCCACCTGCTTTCTGCCCCACCAGTAAATGGTATGGAAGACTGGTGGCTTTCTTTTTTCTTTTTTTATAAAATTCATTCCAATTTTCTTTGCATCAGGTGGGGGCCATAGCTATTTCTACAACACATGCCCTTCCTATTCTGCCGCCCACTAACCTGCCTGCTGAGCGACTTTTTCACAGTCAGTTCTTGTTGTGCCGGCTCCATTCTCAGAAAAGCCTACACAAGATTCCTTATTCATAGCAAAACAACAGTGTTATGTCTCTGAATACCAGTTGCTGAGAATCACTGGCAGTGGGCAGAATGCTGCTGTGCTCATGCCCAGATTGCAGGCTTCCCACAAGTCTCAGGATGGCTACAGTGAGAACAGGATGCTGGACTAGATGGGCCATTGGCCTGATCCAGCAGGCTCATCTTGTGTTCTTTATGGTGCTTCCACGTCTGAGGTCTGTGGAAACCTGGCCTTCCTTTAACAGTCCTTTATGCTGCCCACCTGCTCTGTCTGCAATGGCCTCCATCTGTGTATGAATCCCGCCTCCCCCAAGACCATGTTGACTGCCTAATGCCCATAACCAGACATGGTTATGTTGCAATTCTCATTCAACATCCTGATTCTGCACCACCAAATCCCAAAAGGAACTTGGCTGGCAGTTTTAACAAAAGCAGAGCCTAGCCTGCTTTCGTTCTGAAAAGTGACGAAAATTGAGCACCCTCAATATAATCTTTATTGCGTCCAATGACCCATAACATGGATTCAGAATAAAATACAGATTCATACAGACAACCCCCCAGGGAAGGGAGACCGAAGCGTTATTTGTTTAGTCATGGGTATATTGATATTTGATTCATATGACTACTGAAAGAAACTTTGCCACAGCCACTGTGATATCATTGGACTTGTCGTCCAGAAGATATTTGATATAGTAGGCTTCAGATTGACCCGACGGATTTGCCAATAGTTCCCTAGCTTGGTCATATTGTCCGCAATGCAATAAAATATGCCTCATGCAGTCAATGTCCTGAGAGCACCCACAGATCCTATCTTGATAAGGGATACCTCTCAGCCTGCCATTTAACGTTCTGATGGGAATACATTTAATCTGACTTTGGTGAAAAGATGCCAATATGTTGGTACAGACAAATTTCTAAGATATGCAGGTGTCTGAAAATCAAACCCATAGTGAAATCCTACTGCTAATGGGCCACAGATAACATAAGATTGAGATCGGAGATCACTACGTGATATGTCTCAGAGCCTTTGCCTCAGAGATTCAAGGGTGGTATCATAGCCCAGATGGTGCAGGAGAGAAGGTGGCATACCAATCGAAGTGGCTTTTCTAACTGTAATTTTCATCCATGAGCTGGTAAACTCCTCGTTGTTTAGGTATGGATGTAACCCCTTCTCTAGGCCAAAGCCAGTATCTCAGGGCACCCCACCATGCTTTAGTTGATAGAGGACATTCACTTGTTTCTAAAAATAGTATTGCATTTGGAACAAAAATAAGGTAACATGAACACAAGGATGGCCCATAATATGTATAAAATGGTGCTATGCTGTGCTCATGAACATGTTAGTCCAGTACGGTACTCAGGGCATGTGCTGGGGGCATGGATGCTTCATTGTAAGGCTTCTCTGTGGTTCTTTTCCAGACTTTCTAACATAAGGCAAATGTTAAATAACTTGCTCTTAATGCTGAAAAATGATCTGCTATCAGAATCGTTTTGTTGCTCTGCATTTTCCCAGGCAATTTGTCATTGTCGCAAGGAAACTGCGAGGTGAATGAAATAGAGGGAGGGGGACTCACCTTGAACAAGTCTCCTCAAGGCACATTGAGGGGAGCTCTGAGGAGCAGGACAATGGAATAAGAGTGACCACCCCACAGAATGGATTTAAGTACCGGTATTAAGCCAGAGTGATCTATAAACTAGGCTAAAGAGGCTCATTTGAATGTTTGGAACTGATGATGGGCTGTAGTTGGCCTCTATTTTTAGATTCTGTTGAAGAGCCAGGCTCATTTCCAAAGAGCATGTCAAGCGTTGATGCTTCCCTTGTTGATCCTTTTAGATCTCTTATCGCTTGCGCTTTGGGCTAAGCGTAAATTTATATGCCCGGACATCACGTACAGGCTGCTTAAATAGTTCTATGCAATTAGGGCTACCAGCAGTAGTGGACTTTTCTTTTTTGCATGTTACTAGTAGTTGTAGTTCACCATGGGATAATAGCTATTGCACTGAGTGATCTGAAGGCAGTTTTCACTTGGGAGTTGTAACATGTAAGGCTACATCCACACCATAAATTTAAAGCACAGGGATTCCCCCAAGAATCATGGGAGCTGTAGCTTTCTGGGAATTGTATCTCTGTGAATACAGTTCCCAGGATTCTTTGGGGGGGGGGGAAGCCATTTGCTTTTGACACTTGAGATGTATATTTTTTTAGAACCCATGTACCTTCTGCGATTGTAAGTTGTTCTAAATTGTTGTGACCTGCCTTGGGACCTTGGGATAAAGAGAATAATAATAATAATAATAATAATAATAATAATAATAATAATAATAATAATAAATAATAAATCTAGATTATTGTCTAGAATAATAAAACTAGTCACCTGCCTCTGGGAGTGTGGTCACAGGCTTTATAGTCCTTAGCTGCACCCCTAGGGTCCTCTTTGACCACCTTTTCCACCCTCCCAGCCCACTTTTTTTTCTATTATAGGATTTCTAGTCCCTTTGCAGCCAAGTAGGAATTTTTTGCCTGCCCTCAAAATGGCTGAGGTGGGCAGCTTTCTTTGCCTACTCTGTATTTGATTCTGGGAGGATAGAGGTTTAGGGGTGGATACAGTTAAATAGGTTAATTTGGTTGCAAGATTTATTTGCCACGTTGTTGGCAATAAGGTGTGGGAAAGGTTAATGAAGGGAAATGTATGCACTCTTAGGCACCTTTGAAACCAGCTGCTCTGGGCTGTGGGGCCCTTAACCTGAATATAGGGTATGAGGCTCACATGGTGTGGGGCTCCAGGAATGCATGGGGCAAGAAGGCCTCCCTACTCAACATAAAATGGACCCCAGGCTTAGAGGCTATACCTTATCATGTAGAGCAGTGTTCCCCAACCTTGGGCCTCCAGCTGTTTTCGGACTACAATTCCCATCATCCCTGACCACTGGTCTTGCTAGCGGGGGATGATGGGAGTTGTAGTCCCAAAACATCTGGAGGCCCAAGGTTGGGGAACACTGATGTAGAGTTTGGCTCATTCAAGGTTGAGTTTCAAATTAGCTTCCTGCACTTTGTGTTTTCACTGTGTTTATTTCTGGCTCCAGTCATTAAAAAAAGGAGAAAGTATTGGGCTTTCTCTGTCTCATAGACCTGAATGGGACTTAGAGCAAGTATATTTGATCTGTGACTTTTGGCTGCTTTCCAAAGGTCTTGGCTTGTTTGGGTGGCATGAATCAAATGTCAAAACCGAGAATTGAGTGTGTAGCCTGATACAGTAACTGATCAGCCAAAGCAGCTGCGATTTCCTGGAAGTGTTTTCAAATGTGTGTGCAGAACACTGAAGACCTGGGGGTCATCCCACGCTGTAGCGTGCCTCTTCATTGGGGCACAAAATTGCATTCCCCGCTTCCTGTTGTTGTAAGAGATGCTTCTAGCAATTAGCCTGCCATGCATTGGCCTACAAAATACACTAATTAGCAGTGACCTTGCTTGCTCCAAAGGGCATGAGCCAAATACCAATTACAAATGTTGAATTGCAAACTAAATTACAAATTAGGGGAATAAATCAAAGGCAGTCCAAGTCCAGTAACAACTGCATTCGCGATTGACATATTTGCTACATGCAGACCATCTCTATTTATGAGAAATAGAGTAGCCTGTACCAATTGTGGCAACATACCAATGCACGCCTCCCCCCACCCCCAGTCATGGGTACATTATTTGGCACCAAAGGTACCCACACCTTTAAATGTGTTGTTGATCATGAGACAAGGAAGCTGTAGTATCTCCTGACAGACCATTAGTCCACACCACGCCTTCCCACTATGATAGTCCAAGTGTAGTCCAGAGCAGCAAACAGGGGGCGAGCTTAAAAGGAGAAGGGGACTGGGAATTGGTTGGAGAAGCAATGATTGCCTTGTCTCAGGATTCAGTCACTTGTCTCCCATGTTTGTACCTACTAGGTGCGCCAACTTTAGGGAGCGGAAGTGCCTTCAGTCCCCTCAGTATTTGCTTGAAGGGGGCCCAGACCCTCCCCTCCCCTGTGTTGAGGGGCCCGTCGCAGAAGGCTGCACCATGGGAGACACCATGGGGACTGGCAAGGCCTGGCACGAGGTCGCACCAACCTGCACAGCGCTGGGACCGGTGTGACTTAGCGGAAGGCTGCACCGGCATGCACACTGTCAGGAGAAATGTGCAATGTTGCATGTCGCGCATATGCTCTCACCAGCACGCAATGTGCGCCGGCCCCGCCAATCTTGGGGGCAACCCGGCACCTCTGGGACCTACTGCCCTGTTACAAGCTCTGGATTTGACTACAACTGCTTTTCTTGATAGGCTTATTCGTTGTACTGAAATTAACTGCAGCCATCGCCTTTCCTTCAGCTAATTCTAAACATGGCACTGACTGTTGAGTAATTCAATGTACTTAATCCGTTCCGGAAACCAAAGCACACTTAAACCAAGGCACGCTTTCCCATAGAAAGCAATGCAAAATGGATTAATCGGTTCCAGACTTTTAAAAACAACCCCTAAACCAGCAATTTAACATGAATTTTACTATCTAACAAGACCATTGATCAATAAAATAAAAGCAATAATCAATGTACTGTACTATAAAATAAATAAAAGAAGAAGAAGAGAAGAGTTTGGATTTGATATCCTGCTTTATCACTACCTGAAGAAGTCTCAAAGTGGCTAACATTCTCCTTTCCCTTCCTCCCCCACAACAAACGCTCTGTGAGGTGAGTGGGGCTGAGAGACTTCAAAGAAGTGTGACTAGCCCAAAATCACCAAGCAGCTGCATGTGGAGGAGCGGAGACGAATCCAGTTCCCCAGATTACAAGTCTACCACTCTTAACCACTACACCACACTGGCTCTCAAAAACAGTATTGTAGATGATAAAAATTAAAATTAAAAAAAATTCTTACCTGCACTGATGATAGTCATTGTTTGGATGGGGGGCTTTTATCCATTTCCGCAGTCACACAATCAATCAATCAATCAGTAGCTGAACTGGGATCCACACAGACCCCCCCCCCACGCTGCTGCGGGAAATGCTCCCTAGAGCATGCGCCTCCCGCTACTGTGAGAACAGAGTGCTGGAGTCAATGGACCTTTGGCCTGATGCTACAAGCTCATCTTACATCCTTAAGTTTGGTCTGAGTTCTTCAGTCTCAAGGTTGATTTCCCAGCTTTTCCTGCTGTCTTGATGCATCACTGTTTTCATCTGCACAAAAGTTCATCAAATTATGCAAATCCAATAAACCTGGCATGTACACTTCAGAGCAGAATGGTTCTTTCTTTAGTTTCCATATGTTGGTGGCATTTACATCTAGGGACTCAGCTACATTAGTAAAGAAAAAGCGTTTTAAATGCGTTATAACACTGTGACACCAGATGGCGCTGTGGAGTTCAATCTTTCGGCAACATGATTTCTCATTATGAGGTTTACAATGTGTTTTCCTGAAACTTTTTTTTATGTGTCTAGATCCAGCCCAGTTCATATATGCATACATTTTTTTTCATGCTGTTTTGCACGCAGATAACCAACAATGTGGAGAAAAGTGTTTATGACACTGAGTGGATTTAATTGCACAGCCAATTCTGTCTTTATGGCTTGGGGGAAATATAGTGGCAATTTCAGAAGCAGCTGCTGGCTGAGTGTTTGTGTGTGGTGGGCCACCTGCTTCACACCAGCGTTGCTGCAAATGGCTTCTGTGATTCTGTGTATGAGATCATGTGGAGAAAATAAGCATGCTGAAGTCTATGAACCGGCTCTTTGTTCAAGTCCTCAACATTGGGCTTTGAGGGTCAGTTGAAACAGAGCAGCTGAAAGGCCCAGGCCATGAAGCAAGGCTCATGTGCTCCTTCCAGGTTTCCCCTCAGCAGGTTGCTTATCCTGATAGGAACTTTTTGGACCTCTATTTTAGAAAGTGTGAACCAAGTACTCAAAGGCATTCTGAACAACATTCCCTCTGAGGTCCATCATGTCTAGGGATAGAGAATCGTAGAATTGTAGAGTTGGAAGGGACCTTACTGCCAGAAAGTTATTCCTGGTGTTTGGTTGGAATCTCTTGCAATTTGAAGCGATTGGAGCAGGAGAAAACAAGCTTGCTTCATCTTGTGTGTGACAGTCCTTTAGATGAAACAAAATAAAAAAAATTCCAGTAGCACCTTAGAGACCAACTAAGTTTGTTATTGGTATGGGCTTTTGTGTGCATCTGAAAAAGTGTGCATGCACATGAAAGCTCATACTAATAACAAACTTAGTTGGTCTCTAAGGTGCTACTGGAAGGAATTTTTTTATTTTGTTTCGACTACGGCAGACCAACACGGCTACCTACCTGTAACTAGTCCTTTAGATATTTGAAGATAGCTAGAATGTCTCATCTCTGTCTCCTCTTTTCCAGGCTAAACGTACTCAACCCTCTCAACCGTTCCTCATAAGCCTTGGCTTCCAGACCCTTGATCATCTTGGTTGTCCTCTTCTGCACACGTTCCAGCTTGTCATTTTGAATTCTGAGTCTGTCTTCTGCGGCATTAGCTACTCCTCCCAGTTTAGTGTCATCTGCAAATTTCATGAGCACCCGCCCAAGTAATTTATAAAGATGTTGGAACAACAATGGGCTCAGGTCAGAATCTTGCAGCACCCCACTTGTTGCTTTTTCTCCAGAATTAATGAGCACCCTGTGGAATTTAGTTCAGTTCTCATTTAAATGTGAACCTATGTCATTTGTGCTTCTTGGTACAGGGTGCAAACCGAAACAGAGCCATCTTTCAAAATTCACACTTCTCTGAATTTTGCAGTGCAGGTCTCTGTGAATTTTGCAGTGCAGATCTCCAGTGAGTACAACAGTGCATATACTAGGATAAAGTGTGCATAGAAACACATTCATTCATGAAAGTAACATACAAAAATGCAATATATATGGGGAAATGTCTTGAATAATTGTGCCTACTAGGCAGAATTGCATACAAAAATGTATATGTGATGGAATAATTCACCCTAAACGTTGCTGAGTTTTCATGAGAACTGTTTTTTGTTTTTTTAAATGATGTGGAAATGTGAAGAACTGAATTTAAGATGGGAAAAATGAGAAACTGAGGGAAACCTAATTTGACAAATTAATTTATCTTCGAGCCAATCATTCTGCCCAGACTATTGATCAAGGAATATGTATATATATGTATATATCTCATTAATTGTTTGTTCCTCCCACACTTTTCAGTGTATTTCACTATTACTTTCCTAACCACAAAAGTTATGGGTTTTTTAAATAAAAAATAAAGTGGATTTTCTGTGCCAAGGTGACACAAATAAGGCACTTTCATTGTGCAGATGTACAATTTTCAGCCATCCTGCCCACAAAATACTGAGAGTCTGAAGGTGACCTGAGTCCTTTCTTGGATTGAATTGAATCTAATAAATATAATTTCTAGAACTAATCCAATAAATATTTTTTTTAGGTCTTATTAGGTTGAATTGGAACAATACAGTGAGTTTCAAGGACACGTTTTACCTGATGGTTACTATAGCAATGTAATCATCAGACATTCAGCCACAAGTGTGTTAAAATAGAGAGTTGGCTTGAAATATAATTACTCATGAGGAGTTGGTCTGAAACCTGGAGGGAGGTGGGTGTTCTTAAGATATGCGCCTGGTTCCCTGTGTCAACTCAATAAACTGAAGGTCATTGCATGCCAGACAGGGGTGCTGTTAGTGGGAAGTTCCTCTGCCCATTTATAAATGCTATTTAACTTGTTTTGGATGGAACTGAACTTCTGCTAAAGCAGATTACTGAAACACATTAACCCCAGTGACTATTCTGGTCTACAAGGTGGATCCTTTGCCTTCGATCTCAGAGGGTTTCTGTCCACAGGCATGAGGATCAAACAACACAATACCAAGGTGACTCCAAACATTTGGAGATTACAAATGTTCAGACCTAAGGGTGCACCCCACACAAAGTATTGCTGGAGAGGTGTAACATGCCAATTTGGTGAAATGAGATGGCACTGAAGCCTGAAAAAGAAAATGAAAGAAAAGGGCAACCATAGAAGCAGGTCACCCGACACCTTCACTGCAAGCAGAAGTCGAAATTTTCCAAATCATCACTCAATGTGCATTGAAGAGATTTATGATGGCACGTGGAATTTCAGCTTCTGAATCCCAGAAATCACGGCAATGAATCTGGTCGTTCTTCCGCCAAAGAAAGCTGTGTAATCCCATGTATGGGGCATGCTCCAAGGGCACAGAGCCACTTTCCTCCAACTTAATAGTGTCAAATGAGTGGATTTGTGTTTGTGTGTGCAAAGATGTACTGCAACAGTACAAGCAATAAGGGACACGTGGCTTAAATTTAATTATCACAATGCTTTATCAGATGACAAACTTGAAAAGAAAAAAATTTGCACAGGCAGTCCTCAAATGCTCAGAAATGGACCCATTCGAGTCATCTGAGGTATCAAGTAGTAATTTATTTGGAAAGATCTGTGTGTTTCAGTGCCAGAAGCAGTATGTTCCTTGGCCACCTGCAGGAGGGCATTTGAAAACTATTGTAGCAGATTTAAAAGACGTATCACTAGTAAGGGTCCACATAATGTAAATGGCTACGTATGCACCATTATTACTGAAGCAAAATGTCCTGTTGGTTCAAAGGAATCACAAGCAACTTTTGTGCTACATTTGAAAGTCCTAACATTTGTAGAACCGGCTTCTAGAAGTTCTTCTCAAAACCAGTCAGTCAGTCTGTATGTCTTATTAGTAGAGATCTCTGTGTTGAGACTTAATCATCTGTTGAATGGTTTGTACCTCGACACTCTAACAAAATGCACCCATTGTAATAATATATAACAATTCATGTCCGGTATAATTCAGAATTAAATATAAAAAGTATGGTCATATATATTATTACAAATACTTTTTCGTCCTCTTCTTTGGAAAAAAAAAGACAAAGTTTTGAGAAAAAGCAGGAAAATCTTAGAAAAAACATGGAGGAGTTTTTGATTACAACTGCAGTGATTACAACATATGCTAAAAAAATCTCATAAATTATCTACAGTATAGGTTTTGGCTGGAAAGCAGCAAACAATAAATTTGGTCAACAGTTAATCCCTTAAGTAGATTACACTTTCGTCTTTGGGTTGTTCTCATGAAGATGGCTTCACACAAAAAGAAAGAAAGAAGGAAAGAAAAGGAAAAGGAACAGAAGAAAGCTTGGAGACGAGTCCACGGGGTGAAGGCGTCTTGTATGGGCGAGGGTGCCATATGTAATATGTAAGTCAGAAGCGCTTTGCACCACTACCTGCTTCCCATGAGGATGAAAACAGTAGTGAGGAAGGAGATCTACTTGGTGGCTTTGCCTTCATCCAGTGATTGTGGATGTCAAAGCAGAGCATAGGACAGTGCCAACCACAACCTCTCAAGAAACAGCACCCATAAACAAATGTTTGCAGGCAAGCATTGCCATCTCACATATGGTTCCACATCTCACCTGTATTGTAATGCTTATTTGTTCCCTGCTGATCCTGCATGTCTTTTGTTGTAAATAGAGAAATTCCTTACGTGTGGCTTTCTGCCACTATGGCTGGGGCCATTGGTGTTGTCTAGATGCAAATGGGTGCACTGAGTTTTGAGCATTTACAAATGGCAAATCGCTAGGGTCCCTTATAGGGTTCTTTTCTCCTCCAGGCCCCGCAGTTCCCAAGGCCACATTGGGAGACACAAGCATTTGGTAAAGCACGCAAGCCGTAATAGGAGATGTGTGAGAAACCACATCGTAGGCTTTTGACTCATTTGACACATGTCCAAGCTAATGTGTTACTTGGTGCTCCCTTCTTTCGTCTGATTTATAAATATCGGAACACCTTCACGGGACAGCAGGTCATTAAGGCTGAGTGCACTTTCCTGGAAACAAGTTTCACTGAAATTGGTGGGACTCACTTTCACAGAAAAACGTGGCGATGGAAAGGGTAAAACATGAAATAGAATCTGCAGGCTAAATGGAAAGCAGGATTAAAATGGTAAGATCATTGCGGGGAAAGAAATGAAGAACCCTTAAGTATGCAGTGATTTATCATTTCCCGAGTTTCGTCAAAGTAATTGTTGGCAGTCGCTGCTTTAGCGAGGTTTTCTCCTCCTCCTCCTCCCTTTCTAGAAAATGCATCGCTTGGTATGTCTCTGTTATCGTTGCTTTTTTGTGACAAATCCACTCCGGCCATCCTCAAAACATTTTCAATTTCTGGAAAGCTCCTCCTCCTCCGAGTCCACTCTATGTAGCTTCATCACCAAACACGGCACTTTTTCACGGGATCCATGTATTCCGTATTGGTACACTTAAAGGCTTCAGAAAACTCTGCTGTGTTCTGCAACGTTCCTAGGACCCTTTAAGACAAGATGAGAATATGTTAGTTCTGCTTCATAAATAACTACTCCCAGGGCATTAGCTTCTGCTGCTTGCTCAGGAAGCATACAGTTTATAAGGAGACGACTATGGCATCTTAGCACTGCGTGAAGAAGATCCCAGTTTCAGTCCTCAGCACCTTCAGGTAGGGCTGGGAGAGATGAATCTGAAAAAATGGAGAGCTGTTGCCAGTCACTGCAGACAATACTGAGCTAGATGGACCAGTTGTCTGTCTTGGTATGCAGCAGTTCCATGAAATATACATTTTTTTAAAAGCAACCATCTTCTTTGCAATGTGGCTGTCATTGCAAAACCACTCCCCCCAGAGCTGGTTCTCACTGTGCACGGGGCAGTGTCTTTGCAGAAAGGCAACTAGGAACTAGGAGCTGGAACATATAGCATAAAGGCAGGCCAGGAGACCTGTGCATTCTTTCCCTCGCATAGATTACCAAGGAAGGGGGAAATGAACACTGCCATCCCACAATGCTTAAGTGATGGTGCCCTCCAACTCACCACTAGGAATTACTACCCAGTGGTTGTAACAGTTACTATTGGCTGAATGAGTTGTCCAAAGTGGAGTGTATATATTTACAGCTGTCTCGTCAGTAATGAAATGCAGTGCTTGTTACGGAACTCTAAAAACCGTGTCCAAACAAAAGATATACAATGATCTCAAAGAATGAATCAGCAATGCAAATGGATAAAAGGCACACCAGGCAAATGTCCTGGGAACTGCCCCATCCAAAGCAAACACTGCAGCTCAGAAATTCTGCTGAGTGTAGGATTTTGGAATATAATTGCATCAGGGAGAAAGTCACAGATTTCCTGGAAAAACAACAACAAAGCCCTGAGAGCACACCCACATGAAAATACCATTCTGAGGCCAGCTTCAGAAACAGTTGATGCATTCAATAAATATTTGGTTATGCAGGGTATACTGATAAAGTGAGCATTTGCAAAAAAGAAAAAAAAGGAATACTGATGAGAAGTATATCAGGTAGGTAAAAGCACAGGCTCAGAATTGTATAATAGGCATTCACTCATCTATCACAATATATTTTTATTTTCCATTATTAATCCACTTTGATTTAACAGAACATTGCATTTCTCAAATGATATTTATCTGGACCATCCTGTGAACTCAGAACAGGATGGACAAACCGATGTCTTATGACTGGTAATCAATGTATACATTGCAAACTGGATTTTTTAAAACCCGTTCAGGTACGATGAACACATTTCTAAGGCCATAATTTTTGTGTGGCTCTCCACACAGTACTACTGCTACCCAAACAGCCATTTGTTGTTTGGGTGGTAGTAGTACTGTTGTGCACTATTGAAAGGGTGGAGACAGTTGCTGCTCTCCCACACTATGATGAAACGCAAATTGTCCCAGGAAGCAGACATTAAAAAACATGTGGTGGAAGCCATTTGAACCCACGTCTTCTGCCCTAGAAACAAGCATCTTAGAATGCAGGGAATGTGTCAGTGGTGGACCTGGGTAATATAGTGCTGTGCGCGAGGCCAAAATCCCCCCCCCAGCCCTTTTGCTGCCTTCCCAAAGGGGGGTCAGAAGGTGGCTGGCTTTGGAAAGGAGGCACAAGGTTCTGGCAGTAGGGCGTGTTGAATTTTTCATCTTTAAAAATCCTGATTTGAGGGGTGTTAAAAGTTGTGGTATGATTAGGTAATTTGAAATATATTTTGGTTACTTGTAAATATTTAGGTCTTGCTTGGTAAATATCTATGTGAAAAGTTCCTACTTTTTAACATTTTTTAAATTTTTCTGTCATTTAAACGTATAGGTTATTCCCAAATTTTCATGAAAACAGATGTTGATAAGTGCCTAAAATTGATTACAAGATATTGTAGTTCTCTTATATATGTATTGTAGTTATCTGTATTATTAATATTAATATTATACAATCTGGCAGGGCCCTAGAGCCTTCACACCTCCTTCCCAAAGCTGGGAAAGTGCTAACTAGGCTTTGGGAAGTAGGGGAGAGGACTCAGAGCCCTCGCATCTCCTTCCCAAAGCCCTCTTGTGGGCAGTTAACAATTACTGTGTTTTTCCAGTTACAGGTAGGTAGCCGTGTTGGTCTGCCATAAGTTGAAACAAAATAAAAAAAATTCCTTCCAGTAGCACCTTAGAGACCAACTAAGTTTTTTTCTTGGTATGAGCTTTCGTGTGCATGCACACTTCTTCAGATACACTGAGACAGAAGTCACCAGACATGGGGCCCCCATGTATAAGACGCCCCCTATTTTTGGGGACTCAGATTTAAGAAAATGGGAGGAAATGGCCCAGGGTATAAGATGCCCCCTAATTTTTGTGAGAAAGGTGTGCATTTGTGTGTGTTTAAAAAAACCCACTGTTTAAGAAAATGGACGATTTAAAATACTAACCTGAATTTGCCTGGGCTGTGGACGTCTGTTTTAATAGAGTTGACAGCATATTCCGGCCTGTATGTCCCACACCATATCTTTAAAAGAACACACACACACAGAAAATATTGCAGAAATGATTATTTAAAAGCAGTGACACGTTAGTTTTGATTTCCAGAGCACTGGTCATGTTAGTCTGTTGCAATTGTAGCACATTACCTGCCACAGGGTTTAAAGACTAACAAAACGTAGGGAGGGCAGCTTTTCTTCTTCTTCTAATTGTTTTTAAAGTGAAGTCATATATATATTCAGTGCAGATTTTTTTAAAAAATTAAAAGGAATTATTTAGCTTAGAGAAGCAAAACCAGCAAGCACATCGACTTCAGGTGGTCAGCAGGCAGCCTCTGTTATCTAGCAATGCATAGCTCAGTTGGTTAGAGCACAGTGCTGATAACACCAAGGTTGCAAGTTCGATTCCTGTATGGGACAGCTGCATATTCCTGCATTGTTGGGGATTGGACTAGAATTCAGGGGTGACCAACTCCCAAGAGACTGTGATCTACTCACAGAGATTAAAAAGCGGCAGTGATCAACCCCCTTTTTGGGGGTTCAGGTTAAAGTTCTTGAGCTTTTTTTAGGAAGGAGGAAGGCCCATTTTGGGGGGGTTCGGGTCAAAGTTGTTGAGTTTTTTCAGGGAGGAGGTAAAATGTTGAGCTTTTTTTAGGGGAGCCACAGTTATTCAGCTTCTTTGGGGGGAGCCAATGATCTACCAGTGAGCTACCACAGACGTCCAGTGATCTACCTGGACGATCACGATCTACCTGTTGGGACATGCCTGGACTAGATGGTCCTCAGGATTCCTTCCAACTCTACAATTCTATGATTCTATGTAGATTTCTGCACTTCAATTAAAGCCCAGAGGAATATGTCATGAGGTAACTGTGCAAGCAGGGATGCTGCAAGGCACTGGGATAAACGTTTAATGGAAAGAAAAACACCCACTCACCACCCTCAGCCACCTCACAGTGGAAAGGAAAGCTCAGCACCTATGAAAATCATAAAGACATTCTAAAGAGCCCCCAGAATGAGGAAGAGAAACAGAGCCATTTTTCTCCAGGGAAGGAAACTTTCAGGAAATCACAGAGCAGGTTCAATCCCGGCACTAGTACATGACCACACATTAACTGCGCTTTACAGACTCACCTCCTGGATGCCTCCGTGCACTTAGCTGCGATTAACTTAATCTGACAGGCCACTCTCCTCTCGGCCCGGCTGCCATGAAGGCTGCTCGATTTAGCAATTCTGCCAGTTCACATTAAAAGGAGAAAAGCCAGCCTGCTGTTTCCAACTTAACTGTGAAATTGCAACTCAAAATAATTTCCAAAGCTTTCAATCAAGCAGAGTATAATACCTGTGCAAAGTTCAGAAAGAACAGCTGCTTATGGTTGAAGTCGAGTCCAGGGAGCAGCTTCTCATCTCCGTTCTTCTCTACAAACTTCTCATAGGCCTGCCAAAGGAAGAGGAAGGGAAGAGAGATGATGGCCACCTTGAAATCCAACCGAACTTGAACTGCGATGAGAATCAAGCGCAAAACTAGGGAAGGAGAAATCGTAAGATTTCTGGTTGCTGCCACTTCGTGTCCTTGTCTATGGGCACCTCCAGGAACATTATGTCAACATGTTCTTGATCCAATAATAGTGCATTAGTGGATTATTATTATTATTATTATTATTATTATTATTATTATTATTATTCTGCGTTATTAGTTGCTCTACAATTCTTCTCCAAAGCTGCCACATTTTTGTGGGCCAGTGGGGGGGGGGGTATAGCACAAAGAAAGCAGGACAAAGATAGAGACAACATGGTATGAAAAGGTTATGGGATTTCAGCAGGAAGTTTCAGAACATACACCAATTGGAAACAGAGCAATATGACCATTCCAAAACAGCTGTGTTCATCAGCTGATGAGCAGACACTTCATCCCTGCTGGGTGCTGCTTCAGAGTGCAGGGATCACAACGTGAGCATGAAGATGGCACAGTGCCACCTTCAGAATATATGTGGATGCCACACAACTCCTCCAGCACAGTGTAAGGAGAAATTTAAAAGCAAGTCAGTTTCCCCTTGCGGAAGATATCGCATGACTCACAACGCACTGGGACCCATTAGTAAAAATTGTTTCCTGTATGCTGTGGAATCACATTATACTAGTATAAAAACCACATGGAAGGAAGATGGCTTTTATGTCTCTTATGTTGGCATAGTTCATCTTGCTTTACTGTGACTACGCACTTGGGAAAACTTTTGAAAAACGTAAACGAAAGATAAAAGAGCCATAATCTCAGTACAAGCAAGGAATGACAGTGTGGTTCTTACTAGAATGCACTTTGTCCTGGACATTTGGCTAATAATTACTGTGTGTTCTGTACTCTTAATTAAGATAACAAGAATAGAAGGGAGGAACTGTTTTTTCCATGGCTGCCCTTGAGAAAGATTCACATCGGAACTGTATTTCACAGACAGAATTTGCTTTCCTTATTTTTTAGCACTATTTATTTACCCACCACATTCTTGCTTAACGTCACAGTGAAAATCCAAGCTTCCCACGTCATTAAGAAACATTCTTCCCAAGACACACGACTAAGTTAGGTCCATTGCTGCTAAGGCGGTCTACTCTGAATAAACCTTAGCTGAATACCACCATGTTTCTTGTTCATGTCAAGTCTGAGTTGTGTGCATGTAGTTTAGTTTATGAAAATGTCATAACTCATTTCTTCCTGAGAAACCCCCACAATTTTGCTTTTTAGATATTTAATACTCTGGAGCAGGCTTCCTCAACCTCGGCCCTCCAGATTTTTTGGCCTACAACTCCCATGATCCCTAGCTAGCAGGACCAGTGGTCAGGGATGATGGGAATTATAGTCTCAAAACATCTGGAGAGCCAAGAAGCCTGCTCTGGAGGGTCTCAGCAAGTCTGCATGGAATTGGAATTTAATTAGCATAGCCTAAAAGCAACTTCCACAAGCATGGCAATGATGTTGTTGATGATGATGATGAGAGGAAGAAGAAGAAGAAGAAGAAGAAGAGTAAGAATAATAATAATAATAATAATAAGAAGAAGAAGAAGAAGAAGAAGAAGAAGAAGAAGAAGAAGAAGAAGTTGGCTATTATAATCCTCATTTGTGGACAACTGTGGAAAATTCTTAGTATATAGCTTTGGTGGGGACCCTATTGATTTGACTCATCAAAATTATGTTTGGTGATTTCATTTTATGGCGTTCCAAATCCCACAAAAGAAGCATAATTGTAGCTTAGACAGACAGAAAGTGTGAGACATGGTATGAATGAGTTGCCAATAAATAGACGTGGAAATTCTGAGGCAATGGGGGAAGAGAAGCATAACTCATTTGGCTTCTGCCCCCCTTTCTCCCTTCATGATTTATGTTGCATTTGCAAATTTACAAATGCAAGCAACTATACCATTTTTTTTTAGACACCTAGGATTTTCAGTATTGTAACAAGCCACCTGGGCACTGTGCTGCTCACCCTTGCTTTGAATCAGGGCTGGGGAGACTGAAGGCTTGCAGGAGCTACTTCCTTTCTCCCGGAACCTTGAACCAGAGCTTGATGCAAAAGCACAAACCTACACACTTAGAATTAAAGAATTGTGAGGCCAGGAACATGGTGGCATCTTTCGTTTTAGTACCAGAACTCAACAGAACTCACTGTTCCTCAACACAAAACTCTACTCTGGGTTATCTCCTCAGGTTTTCTTGTGTTCAGCAGTGGGGGGTTTTTAGGGCACAGGAGGAGTCATTTTGTTGTTGCTATTGTTAATCAACTGGTGGTCAAAACCGCTTGTGGATCTACTGCAGATCACCCAGAGGTCCACCAGTAGATCCCAATCCACCTTTTACTCACCCCAGTTGCTGGGCCATCTATATCAGGGATGGAGAATCTGGTTCAGATATTGTTGGACTTGCAACTGCTATCAGCACCACCCAGCATAGCCAATGGTTAGGAATTATGGGAGTTTTAGTCCAGCAATGTCTGGAGGGTCACAGGTTCCCATTCCCTGCCTTCCTTTCCTGTCCAGCCACTGATGATGTTTGCAATTGCAAAAAAATAAAATAAAAATTATTCTGGACCTTCCTCCCAGGAAAACAGGTGAATTGTGGCACATGCAATAAATGAATAAATAACTATTTATTAAATTTGGATACTACCCTTGATTTGAGGATCACAGAGTGGTTTACAATTCCCTAACTCTTTCCCTGACTCTCTTTCTAAAGTTTTCATAATGAAGAGGGAGAATGAAGGACAGGGAGAGGAGAGGAAGACTAGGGATGAAGTAGGAAATGAGGGTTGTAGTCTTGAAGGGAAGAAACATGCATAAGGAGGGAAAGTTCTGTTGTACTGAGGGTTTCCCATAGGCATCTGGTTGGCCACTGTGAAAACAGGATGCTGGACAAGATGGTCCGTTTCTTATGTTCTTATGAGTACAGATTAGGCCCTGAAGACCAGGTAACTAAACTTCAGGGGTTTAATAAAGCAGCTTGCGCAGCATATAAATATATATTTTTTAAAAAATTAAAACCCCAAACAACCCAACAATTTAACGAATCTGCACCAACTAACAACCATATGAAGTAAGAGAAAACGGGCATTTCTTACCCTGTATGCTTGTCTGATGCCACCGTTATCGGCAATGTTTTCACCAAGGGTATTGATTCCGCTGAGCTGCAGAGAAAAAGGAAGAAATGAAAATGCTACTGACTTTTTTTTTTGCCTGAGTGCAGAATGAGTCATGGCTTGAAGGTTAGAAAATGGGTTATTCCCAACCATCTAGATGTGGAATGTAGAATATGAAGTCTACAAGGCAACATCCAGAGGGCTAGAACTGTCAACAGGGGGAGAGCTACAACCAGCAGAGCTCAGTGGGAGCTCTCCATGGTGCTGTTAAGACCTGACTATATCTGGTCACATCTTGCCAAGTCTAGCTACTTTATCTTGAACCTGTCTTTTACCTTGATGTGACCCTGCTCACTGAGACTTTACATGACATGACCTTTATGGAAGAGTCTTGGTTTCATGGGAGATCTGCTACCACTTCCTCTGATCACCCCCAGCCCCAGCAAAACAGCATTGCTGAATTACTGATTCTTTGTCTTTTTCTATCTTGAGTCATCTTCTTCTCTGGCGATCACTTGGAGCTGAATAAGATTGTCTTCCATGAACACAGTCTTAACAGTGAGTCTGTAAGTGACTGTGGAGGCCAATTCTGGATCCACACGTCCCATTAGCCACAAATTGGCTGTCTTTGAATACAACACTGAACCATTGTTTAGTGATACGTGCCCAAGCAGCAGTTAGCCTGAGCTTTATCAGTGCGCCTTTGACTTGTGCATGTTCCCCTCTCCTCCCTCCCTTCAGAGAGGCCATGAGGAGGAGATTGAAAGCTTTTCTTCCTATTCTAAATCAACTCGCTTTGACTGATACACCAGGAATCACCATAACTGGATAGAAATGAGCTGGCCACTCTTTCTGGAAACCTCCTGTTCAGACTATTGCTGTGTGTGTTGGCCTTAAAATAGTCTAGGAACTGAAATTGGCCTAGAATAGAGCCAGGAATATATTGATTGGGACTGGGTGTTTCAACTATATCACACCTGATGCTCCCCAGTCCATTTCTGGGTACAATTTAAACTGCTGGCTTTAACTTTAAAAAGCCTTAATTGCTTGCGATTAGGTTACTTGTGAGATTGCCTTCTACTTGAAACCTATCCTCTAGAGCAGTGTTTCTCAACCCTGTGCCTCCAGATGTTTTTGGCCTACAACTCCCATCATCCCTGACCACTGGTCTTGCTAGCGAGGGATGATGGGAGTTGTAGGCCAAAAACATCTGGAGGCACAGGGTTGAGAAACACTGCTCTAGAGCAGCGTTCTTCAACCTTGGGTCCCCAGATGTTGGTGGACTACAACTCCCATCATCCCTGACCATTGGCTAAGATGACTGGGGATGATGGGTATTGGAGTCCAACATCTGGGGGCCCAAGGTTGAAGAGCACTGCTCTAGAGAGATCCTGCTCCAAGTGCCTTGTTCAAACCTCTCTAGGTTATTCCATCACTGAGAAGATCTTCTTCCTAGTGGTCACCCCTATACTTCTAGGGGTGACCACTAGGAAGAGGATCTTCTCAGTGATGGAATAACCTAGAGAGGTTTGCCCAGTGGATGCTGCCAA
Source organism: Darevskia mixta (assembly GCA_034641385.1). Lineage (NCBI taxonomy): Eukaryota > Metazoa > Chordata > Lepidosauria > Squamata > Lacertidae > Darevskia > Darevskia mixta. The sequence goes on along the minus strand of JAWWNH010000121.1, from coordinate 1,281,514 downwards.
TCTCTTTATCCTGGCTTTACAGGAAGATGAGATGGGAGGGCTTAATGTGCAACCAAAAGCTCACAGACATAACACTAGACCATGATTTAATGATATATCTGAACTGCAGCATTATTTCTTGGACTTTATCTGTGAACCTTGGCAAAGGCACCTCTAGGAATACAAATCATCTAAATGTAAGGGGTTATTTGCACCTATGTACATGTCTTTCTTCTATGGAAGTGCAAAGTGTGGTGGCTCAACTACCATCACAATATGCCACTACTGAATGAATTGCACCAGCTGCCAATTAGCTACTGAGCTAGGTTCAAGGTACTGGCACTGGTTTGCAAACCCCTACAGAGCTTGGGACCAGGATACCTTAAAAATTTGTCTCACCCCAACCAATAAATGCTTTTTGCAGGAAAGGACACCCTGCAGGTACCATCCTATCAGGATGTCCAATCAGCATGATGTTGGAATTGGACCTTGAGTGTGCTGGTACCTGCTGTTTGGAATTTCCATTGCATAACAGACAGGTGCCTTCTCTTTTGGCTTTTGGCACCTGCTAAAGATGTTCCTCTTTCAACAAGTCTTCAAAAATGTTTATCTCAATTGGGATCTATCCTGGACCCGACCTGACCTGTTGTTTTAATCTGGTATTAGATTTATAGTCGTTAATTGTTTTTATCTGCAATTGCCTTTGCATAACTTTTTATATATGTCATTTTATTGTAAAATGCTTTGAGATGCCTCATTGGGAGGAATTCATAAATGAAAGAAATATACAAATATTAATAGAAACTAAATTTTGCCTCCAGCAGGTTTGTTCACATGGTTAAGTTTCCTTTTGAAGCTATTAAGTCTCTCAACATCTGCCTCCATTACCGTGTGGAATATGTTTCATCTAATAAAATAAAAGAATGTGCATCAAAATGTAAGCATTTCGATAAGAAAGAAGGGACATACATTTTGTCCACCAGCCAGATCCCATTTGAAGTTTCCATACTGGTTTACCATGCACTCAGACTGCTTCTTAAAATTTGTTGCAGATGCTTGACTCCACCAGTCTACAAGGTCCCCATTCTCATTAAAATTTCTACCTGAAATGACATATACACATAAGAAATGATAGTCTTGAACACACTGAAAATATGAAATTGCCTTGTGCTGTAGCAGACTATTGGTCCATGGAACAATATTGCCTACTCAGAAAGGCTCTCCATGACCTCAGGCTAAAGTCCCAAGGATTGAATCTAGGATCGTACACACCAGGTTGAGGAACCTTTTGCCCTCCAGATGTTGAACTCCAATACCAAGCAGCCTCAGCATGCATGGCCAGTGTCAGATATTGGGATCTGCTACTGAGTGATAAGTCTTCTGCCTAGCAACAAGAGTTTGCACCATGAGCACACACTTCCAAGCCAACATCAGTAGAATGTGCAGTGCTTGACTCAAGCACCACTCACTTTCAGCACCATCACCAATCCTTTTTGTATAAGTTAAAGGTAGGTAGCCGTGTTGGTCTGTCATAGTCAAAACAAAATAAAATAAAAAAAATCCTTCCAGTAGCACCTTAGAGACCAACTAAGTTTGTTCTTGGTATGAGCTTTCGTGTGCATGCACACTTCTATAATGTTCTATCATAATGTATGTGGTATGCTGGCCTGACAGCCACGGACAGAAAGTCTCTACAGAGGGTGGTGAATACAGCCCATGATATCATGGGCTGTCCCCTTGAGTCTGCTAGATGATATTGCAAGGGATCGTTGCCTTAGGAGAGCGAGAAAAATTCTCAGGGATGACTCACACCCCAGCCATCACCTCTTTCATCTTCTACCCTCGGGCAGGAGATATAGAAGTATAATCAGCCGTACCAACAGGCTAAAAATTAGCTTCTATCCGTGGGCTGTTAGGCTGTTGAACGAAAAATAACATAGTGAATTGACTTGCGAGGTGGTGTGTTGTTCGATAAGAGATTGAGTGTTTTTTTGGGGGGGAGGCTCATTTAATTTCATTGTACACAGGTTGTACAATGACAATAAAGGTATTATTTATTTATTTATTTATTTATTTATTTATTTATTTATTATTATTATGGTGACATCAGACAAAATATGAAGGTCTTTGACTTTTCTGATGGATTAATCTGATTCCAGGTGCTCTGCTTGATTCAGGAACCTGGGTATCTTAACATTCACCAAGCATGTTACCCAATGTAGGCAATGATGTACTCATCCAGTGGTTGGCAGGAAGCTGCCATTTGCACATTCACTGTTCCTTTGGAATCGGTTCAGTGGCTGGCCACTGGAATCGGTTCAGTGGATGACCACAAGATCATCCCTCTTGGAAAGATGCAGGAGGATGGGAAAAGAGGAATATTTGGCATCATGGCGTGACTGATGTTTCATTCAGCTGCTTTGTTTATAAAGTGCTGGTTGTGAATGAGGAAATGTTATGTTGCTGGCATAAATCTTTGGTTCTTGCTTTATGGTAAGGGTGGGGAAGCTGTGGCCCTCTAGAGGTTGCTAGATCACAACTTCCCTCATCCCTGGTCATTGGCCATGCTGTCTGCAGCTGATGGGAATTGGAGTTCAACAACATATGGGGACCACTGGTTCCCCATCCCTGTTTTATGGGTAGTATCATGTAATGCAAGAAATGCCAAGAAGCACGGGAGCGAGGGCCTTGCAAACTTGCTGTTTACAATATAAATAAATTGGTCCTTCTGGTAATATGTAAAGCCACCCTTAGCCCCTGGGAAACGTATACTAGAGGTATTTTTTTTCTGGTGCAAAGCACACTGCCACACACAAAAAACAGCTTGATTGTAAAAAAAATTAAATCAGGACTGTCTCTCTTCATGCACCATACAGATTAGGTAAAGTAATACCAATGGTGAAACATGAGTTCTCTTTCTTACCGTTATCGTCAAAGCCATGAGTGATTTCATGCCCAATGACCATGCCAATGCCACCATAATTCAAGGATTTAGGCTGAGCTGCACTAAAGAAAGGTGGTTGCAAAATGCCAGCAGGAAAGACTGCAGAGAGAGAGAGATACGACACCATAGATGACAAGTTAATCTTTTGTACCAGCTCAAACTATTTGCAAAAACACAAGCTCAATTAAATAAACACCCTGGAAATTTTAGCCAAGGATGTGGCTGATAAATTCAAACTACCTCTCCTTCCCCTTCCACCCGATTTGTCTTGCTCTTTGATTACCAGGTGCCCTTCAAATGCACGCTCAACTGTACGGGATCCAACAGCACAATGCCATCCAAGGCTGGAGGTGAGCAACTGTGAATAATGCGACCCCTCGCACATGGTGCGAGGATTTAATTGAATGTCACACTTAGTGCAAGGATTTTTCTGTCCCTCTCCTCTCCTCACCTGCCTCTTAAACCTGCTCTAGGAGTTCTCCAAACTCAACTCTCTGGACCTCTGGAGTACATTTGGGGAGCACGTGGGACACATGCGTGGGGAAGAGAGTGGGAACACCCCACTGTACAAGAGGAAATCCTTGATCTGATGGGACATGGCAGCTGCATACCTCCCTAAGTCTTTCCTATGAAAAAGAGAGACATACCAGGGCAGGGCTGGGGAATTTGTGGCCCACCCAGATGTTACTGGACTACAGTTCCCATTATCCCTGTCTTTGGCCATGCTAGCTGATGGATACTATCTTTTACCTACATGATCTGCACTGACCACATGGTCATATTATTTATGGATGTGCCCTTCTACCCTAAGTCAGCATGATGCTGAAACAGTTGCTATTTTCTGGGCCTGCAGGTTCAGGTCACATGAGTTTCCAAAGCCCACCCACTCCTTTCTTGCCTAGAGCACAATGGCTCTCCTGTCCGTAAGCCATGGGTGTGGTTTTCCGTCAACAACATGAGTTTTCCATCCCTCCCCTTCCTTTCAGTTTCCTCCACTTCCTAGATTCCAACCCCACTTCTCAGCCTATTGCCTACTCTTTTGTTTTGTATTTTGTTTTCAACTATCCTGCTTTCCAAAATTGCAGTTCTCCTGTCCCATAGCTCCCATAAGTTTTCCTCCGATGCTTCAAGCTGAAATTTCAGGATCTGATTAACAGGACCTATTATGTTTCTTCCGTAATCACCCAACTCTCAGAGGAACTGGTCCAGATGTTGCAGCCAGCAACTGTTGGCTTGTCCAACCCTTTGCTAAGGTCACGCTAACCATCTGTTGTCTTGTGGCCCTCCAAAAATTAGGGTATTGCCATCGTTGGTTGTTTAGATAGGAAAGGGAGCTGCTTCCAACTTGTGACAATACACCATGGAGGCATTCCATTTCCCATGGTTTTCACAAATTGTAGGCTGTGATTGGCAAGCGCAACCCAGCTTACCAGGGAAAAACAGAAGGTGACCATTGCCTCAGGGAATAAAATTATATTGACTTGATGTTAAATCCCATACTACCTCCACCACACATTGGTTTAGGGTAAAAGTACACAAAAAAATAAATACACCATTCCCTGCACATAGGCTTATTGTGTTTCCTTTGCGATTTTATGAATTGCTTCACTTTGCATTGCAGCCCTTGAAAGTGTCAAAACGTTCTATTAACTCTGTTAGAGAAATGCAACTCTAATGGGTGAGATGTTTATTCTAAGCTACTTTCATAGCAAACCAATGCTTGCTTATAATATTTGCAAAACTTGAACAATCTCAAGCAATGCCAGAGAGATGAGAATTATTCCTACGAGGCTCCCCCTTCCTAACTAGTAAAACATTTGCCCATATCCACGAGCCATATAGCTGTGAAGAGGGAATTGCAATTCTTTTCCTGGCGGCCCATTTAAAGACTGCCAGGAATAGAATCCAAATTTCCTAAATTCTTGTAACTTGAGTATGTCCACAGAGACCTTTGCCATAATATGTTTATGCACTGAATGTGGGCACGGTGGAACTAACTCTTTTTGTTAATGGATGAGTAAGCATTCCTGCTAATGGGCTGCTTCGTTCTGTCTTGCTTCTGCACAGCACGGCATTTCGCTGTGCTGCACTAGAACCCTAAAATTTTGTGGCATCATTTTGACCTATATTCCAACCTATTTCAGCTCATTCCAACAGGGCCAAGCTCTCTTCCACAATGTCCATCAGCTTTCGCACAAACTGTGACTAGGATGAATTTCCCACAGCTGTGTCAAGATTGTCCTCACTTAGCCATGATTTCAAGCAAGATATTCTGCTTGTTCTTCTTCAGAAAGAAAACAGCTCTGGGCTTATGATACCAGAGGCCTAAAACTGGTGTGTGAAGAAGCATCAGGAGCTGTTGGGATCTGTGGACAGCTCCCTCACATGGTCAGCCCCTGAATTGCAGGTGGCAGCTTCCAAGGAGAAGTACCTTCAGGTCCTAGACCAGAGGTCAGCAACCTTTTTCAGCCGTGGGCCGGTCCACTGTCCCTCAGACCATGTGGTGGGCCAGACTAGATTTTGAAAAAAAATATGAACAAATTCCTATGCCCCACAAATAACCCAGAGATGTATTTTAAATAAAAGGACACATTCTACTCATGTAAAAACATGCTGATTCCCGGACGGTCCGTGGGCCGGATTTAGAAGGCGATTGGGCTGCATCCAGCCCATGGGCCTTAGGTTGCCTACCCCTGTCCTAGACAGAGTCTGTCTACCCATAATGTCCATTGGGTCCTTCAGGACAGGAAGAAGTATAAGAGGACTTCCTGTGCCAGTTAATCATTGACTGCAGAACTGCATTGCAAAATTCTGAGAACTGTGAATTTTAAAGGATGGCTTCATTTTCGTTCACTTGTTTCAGGAAGTGCAAATTAGGTAGATCCACCTTTCAGTGGGAACTGAACTGAATTTCTGCCCCATCCCTATTCTAGACTTTTTTACTTTCTTGATTCTGTCTCCATGCATAGGTAATTTCACTGACTCCAATGCAGCTAGATTTGATGCATAGAAGAATCAGTGTATGATTTTGTTGGAGATGTTGTTCAGATGCCTAATTATCATCTTTGAAAGCAACTATTCTATTCTGAACTTAGAATAGAATAGAAGAATAGAATATATTTTATTGTCATTGTCCCCTTCGGGGACAACGAAATTACTTAAAAATGAAAATCGTAATGTCAACAAAAGAGGTTTAAAGACTCTCTCAAGGCAAGTATAAAAAAATTGGGAAACACTGGCCTGCAAGCATTCTGGCTGGAGAACAGCCTTTACCAAACATGCCATAGACTTCGAAGACATTCAACTCAGGATGAAAGGGAGAAACATGCTAAGAGGAAGGTGCGTTTGGCAAACTCTCACCATGATCAACTCCCACCCGGAAACCTATGTCCCCACTGTGGAAGGACGTGTGGATCCAGAATTGGCCTCCACAGTCACTTACAGACTCACTGTTAAAACCGTGTTCACGGAAGACAAACTTACTCGGCTACGAGTAATCGCCAAAGAAGAAAAAGAAGTCCATCACAGTGAACTCAGATGTCCTTGTTCAGGGTAAATTCCACTTTCTGTCGTGTTAATAGAGTGTGAAAATATGGTCCCAGAATAGTTGCAAACCATCACTTTCATTTCAGCGGCAAGGTCATCTTGCACAAAAACTGACATCATTCTTTTTACACCCCTGCTATGAAAGTTCAGCATGCAAGATTTGCAATCTGGTTTGAACCTGGTTGAATGCTTAGCTTAAAACCAGAAAAATTCATTAAAGAATTCCACTTTTACATGGCAAGGACTGCAGGGTCGCAACTCATGCTTTTCTTTTATGTCTGTCTGTCTGTCTGTCTATCCATCCTAATTTTATACTATTTAATATAATAAAAAATCTAAGTGTTTTAGATAAAAATCAATAAAAATGCAACAATGACATTCAATAAAATTCCCTAAAAACTAAATGCAATATTAAAACAAAGTAAAGCTATATATCACAAATAAAACTGAGCAGTAAATAATAAATACATGGCTGACTTCTGGGTTCACAGGCACTTCAGGTATAGAGGGCTATGCTAAAATATTACTTTTAATACTAGTGGTCTGTGGAGAAAACATATTTCAGAGGGATAGAGAGTTTCAATGCTTTCTTTCCAAGCATCGGGGAGGGGAGGGGGAACCCTACCCCTGTCATCTTGTTTGCCTCCCACACTTGGAATCTTCCCTTTCCTGAGAAATGAACAGAAATTTATCCCCCTCCCATTTTTTTCAATGGAAGAATGAGGCAAATAAAACGGAAAGGCAAGTTTAGTCCAACACTGAATCAGGCTGCAGGCTTCCCCCATTCTTCCAGAGAGTTGGTGGTAGTGACTGCATCAGTATCATGAATACAGAACACAAAGGCAATAGATTAATTCAGCTAAGGCGAAAGCACATGCTCCAGTAAAATGCTTCTAAATTATCCCCCTCCAACTTGATTTGTGCTTTGTTGACTGTGTCAAGTTGATTACTCTCATGTTTTCCAAAGGAAGCAAGAATGAAAAAGATGCTTCCTTTGCAAAAGCAGCTCATCTTTAAAGCATCTGGCCAATGTCAATAGGACCTGAAACCAAGGAAACTACGAACCAGAACATGTTTTTGAACGTCCGTAGCAGGACAGCATTTTGGATAACAAGACTGCCTGCTGCAGATCAAGGACACACAACCATAGCTGTCAACCTTTCCCTTTTCTCACGAGGAATCCTATTCGGAATAAGGGAATTTCCCGCAAAAAAGGGAAAAGTTGACAGCTATGCACACAACACCAAAATTATAGTCTGGCATGTAGTGTGTAGCAAGGTCCTCTAGATGTGGTTGGACTACAGTTTCCATCATCCCAGACCACTGGACTTGCCAGCTGGGGCTGATGGGAGCTGGAGTCCCTGATGTTATTGTACACTACAGTACAGCATAAATCTGCTGAGCCGGTAGAGAGATGGAGACTGTGTTCATACAGCAATTTATTGCATTTCCCCGGTGGTTCCCTAACTGTTAATTTCCACATTATATTTGAGCTTTCACATATTGCAAAGCCCGCTTCTGTAAACATAGCAGATTATAGCATGAGTTTAGAGCTCATTCACATGTTATTGGGGGGGGGGTGACAGATATTTTTTTCCAGAAGCACATAACACAGAAATGGATACTAAACTTGTGCTCTGCTATGTTTCTGGAAGTGGCTTTTACATTGTGTGAAAGTTGAAACAGAGTGCAGAAATCAAAAGTTAGGGAAACATCGGGAAAGCAGAATAAACTACCATGTTGAAAGCAGCCAGAGAGATGAACAAGTGAAAAAGTCCACTTTCTGACCTGGTCTGAGTTGAGACAGGGGACAAGAAATAACCCGTTTCTCACCACATGGCCAGAAAGTGTTTCTAAGAGAGACTCAGCTTACCAATTTGATTCCTGCTTGCTGAATAAAAGGCATTGACGACAGCTGCGCCACTTATCCACCTATGAAAAATTGAAGAGACATGGAAATGTTGGTGATGGATGGCATCAGGGCCGGATTTAGGTTTGATGAGGCCCTAAGCTACTGAAGGTAATGGGGCCCTTTATATGTCTAGCTGTCCTTTGTCAACAACAAATTGTCGCTGTTTTTTGTGTTGAATACCTGTATATGCTATATGGTAATTTATGGGCCTAATAGGTATCTAAAGCCATTAGCACATAACAAATAGGAGCCTACACAACACAAAACACTGTTGCTGTATGTAGGTTTTATTTTGTTTTTTATCTTATATTTTGGAAATGTACATCCAGGTGTTTTTTTCCTTTAAATTTTTTTGGGGCCCCCAAGAGAGTGGGGCCCTAAGCTATAGCTTTTTAGCTTATACATAAATCAGGCACTGGATGGTATCAGCAAGAGGAGAAAACTGAATGGCATTGAATCTCTCTAAATCTGAATCTCATTTTTTAAAAAAAGAACCCCACCCCCCAATGAAGTAGAACTATAAAATTGTAGAGTTGGAAGGGATCCTGAGGGCTATCTAGCCCAACCCCTTACAATCCAGGGGTCCTGAGTAGACTCAAAACACCAACCTTCTGGTTAATATCTGGATGCACTGACACAATGTGTCACAGGAGGCAAAATCCCACTGGCAGGTTCTCATGAATTTCAAGTCTCGTTGAAATGAATGGGTGCCATGGAGGAATACGCTACACCATGCTGTTAGAAGACTGAAAGCCTGGTTCAGCATTCAGTTCCCTGGTATGCTTGTTTGCCTGTTAGCTCAGCTGGCAAATGGGTGGGCAGCATGACTGAAGGCCACTGCACCCATGGAGGCTCCCTACCAACATGCTAACGAATGCCCATAGATCGTGACAGAGGCTGCTCCCTAGCACATGCATTCAGTTTTACTCCTACTGGACCTTTGCAAGGAGCTCTGGTTTAGTGGGAACCTGAGTTAGCATTAATCACAGGTCACATTGGGGCTGACATACCAGTGAACCGCAGTTAAAGTCAATGGGGGACAGTTTAGGGGAAGTGATCCTGAGAATATGTGTGCATTGCCCTCCCCGCAAGACTTTTCCATTCCAGTCCTTTAATAGTGCACACAAAGAAATTACGAGGTAAAAGGTAAAGGTAAAGGGACCCCGATCATTAGGTCCAGTCGTGTCCGACTCTGGGGTTGCGGCGCTCATCTTGCTTTACTGGCCGAGGGAGTCGGCGTACAGTTTCCGGGTCATGTGGCCAGCATGACTAAGCCGCTTCTGGCAAACCAGAGCAGCGCACGGAAACGCCGTTTACCTTCCCGCCGGAGTGGTACCTATTTATCTACTTGCACTGTGTGCTTTCGAACTGCTAGGTTGGCAGGAGCTGGGACTGAATAACAGGAGCTCACCCCGTCGTGGGGATTCGAACCGCCGACCTTCTGATAGGCAAGCCCTAGGCTCTGTGGTTTAACCAACAATTCCTGATTGCTGTGATACTAGGAATAGAATTCAAGATCCCCCAACTTTGTTTTAAAATCATGAGACCTGGTAAAGGCAAGAATATCTCCTTTAACATGAAGTTGCTGCAACTCTTCTGGCTACCAACAGGTGCCACTTTTGCAAATAGCCAGAACCAGATTATTATTATTTTTTAAGCATTGCATTCACAGTGCAAATCATTCAAATACGTACTCTTCCTTGTCCACTTTTTCTCTAAGCTTCTTCAGCCTTTCCTTCTGGGTAAAGTTTAAGTTCTGAATAATGTTCTCAAAATATTCTTCTTCTTTGTAGTGCAGCTTACAAGAAAGAGAGAGAAATGTTCCGTGTTATTTGCTGGAGGGTAGGGGAAAACTAGGAGCGTTGTTCAAGTGGTATTCTCCCCCAACTTCGTACCCTCCATATGTTTTGGACTATGGCTCTCATCAGGTGGAACAGAGGAACTTCTGTGTGGACTGTGTAATAAGCATAAAGCATTTCACTTATACCTCCAATGTAGACACTTGGTAAAAAGGTAAAGGTACCCTTGACCGTTAGGTCCATTCGTGTCCGAAACAACGTTTACCTTCCTGCCAGAGCGGTTCCTATTTATCTACTTGCACTTTGACGTGCTTTCGAACTGCTAGGTGGGCAGGAGCTGGGACCAAGCAAGGGGAGCTCACCCCGTCACAGGGATTCGAACCGCCGACCTTCTGATCAGCAAGCCCTAGGCTCTGTGGTTTAACCCACAGTGCCACCTGGGTCCCACTTGGTACCTGCTACCATTAGATCTTAAACACTCTCTGCTGTCCAAAATAGTTTTTCAGATGTACTTACATCTTTGTATTCCGCATTCAGCTTATTAGTATCCGTCAGAATCTCATCAGGGTAGCCAATCCTTTCTCTGATTGCTATGGCCTAAAAAAATAAACCATGGTCACTGGTGAACTGGAATCAAGTTGTACATTCAGACATCATAGGGTTGCCCAGAAGTCACCTACACAGAGCCAGTGTGGTGTAGTGGTTAAGAGCAGTAGACTCGTAATCTGGGGAACCGGGTTCATGTCTCCTCTCCCCCACACGCAGCTGGTGGGTGACCTTGGGCTAGTCACACTTCTTTGAAGTCTCTCAGCCCCACTCACCCCACAGAGTGTTTGTTGTGGGGGAGGAAGGGAAAGGAGAATGTTAGCCGCTTTGAGACTCCTTCGGATAGTGATAAAGCGGGATATCAAATCCAAACTCTTCTTTTCAGTTTGCTCTGCTAGATTTTGCAAACCAGACCCAGTCAATGAGTGGTGGTCTGGGCAACTGCTACTTTGTATATGATACCAGTTCCCAAAGTGTTCTTGGAAGTGATGGGAGACTCAAGTCTTCCTTGTCCTTGTTGTATGCTGAAGATGCTCTTCTTTGCCATGGCCTCAGACACATGAGATATGTATTTTTATGGCTCTGTTCTTGGGACTGTGGTATATTTTAACTGTTTTTCATGTTGAATTTTAGATGGCTGTAACCTGCCCTGGGACCTGCTAGTGAAGAGCAGGCAATAATAATAATATCACCCAAGTAGGACTGGGAGAGCAATTTGCCTGAAACCCAAGGAAGTCACTGGCAGTCAACACAGACAATACTGATCTAGTTGGACCAGCACGAAGCAGCTTCCTATGTTGCTAGGACCATGAAATAAGCCCATATGTCACATCAGGGCTTCCACAACTTGGGTCTCCAGCTGTTTTTGGACTACAATTCCCATCAGCCCTGACCACTGGTCCTACTAGCTAGGGATGATGGGAGTTGGTCCAACAACAGCTAGAGACCCAAGTGTGGGAAACCCTGTGTTACATGAAGAATGTTCTACCTGTTCCACTCTTTGCAATGAATTGTTTCTGATCTTCTCTTTTGGATAAAGAAAATAACAAATTTCATTGGCCTCCAAATTACAAATTCTATTTATATATATATATATATAAATTAAAAACTTGCCTTTTCTTCTGCTTTCTTTTTGGTTTCTGCATCCATCCAACTGAGCTCATCAAGTGTTTGTATAAAAACCTCGCGAATCTGAGTGATCATCTCTTGCACCTGAGGATGTACAGTACAACAATATTAAATCATTCAATTTTTATCATACATGGGTGACATTCTGGCATGTTGCATCCCAGTTGCCACTGATGGAAGCATCGGCTTTTGTTTTTCAAAATAGACTGACAATGACTATTTTAATTTTTCAAGGTCAAATTATTGCAAAGCCAAAGTTACCAAGGAGTGGAGTTATTGCAAAAACAAAAACATTTGTTACTTAAAACATTTCTATGCCTTCAGATGAAAATATAGTGGTATATCTATGCTGCAGACTTATATTGGTTTAAATACTAGTTCATCTGCCATGGCTTCTACTAAAGATTCCTTGAAAGGGGAGTTTGGTGAGGTTGCTGAGAATTTGTGGTCCTAGCCTCCTCCTAACAGAACCATAGATGCTAGTAACAAAAAAGGTAAAGGACAGGTAAAAGGTAAAGTCCAACCATTACTTTGCTAAAATACATATTTTGTTATGTGCAAATGGCTTTAGATACCTATTAGGTCCATAAATTACCATTTGGCATATATTCAACATAAAAAACAGTGACAATTTGTTGTTGACAAAGGACAGTTGGACATATAAAGAGTCCCATTACCTTCAGTAGCTTAGGGCCTCATCAAACCCAAATCCGGCCCTGCTTGCATGTATACAAAGGTGTTTTTTAATCACCTTTGTGGCTTGCCTTTCTCTAGGTGTATGTATGCCCATTGTATAGATTCCAGTCTTTGGCAAGTCACCTAACTGGTTGTTGAAATTTGTGAAGATGGAACACATTCACCAAACTCCCAGTTCAGCAAGGAATACTCTGAATGCAGGAGATTCACCCACCATAAGATGGGTGGAGGGGTAACTGCCTGTATCAGGAAGCCCATATAATCAATATAATCCTTCCAGCCACAAACTCATAGGTACAGTGCCAGATGGCAATGCCTGCTGCTCTGCTTATGGAGACACCCCCACCCCCAGTTGTGGGAGTAAACTTCCCATCTTCCATTGACCATCTGTTCAGCAGGAAGAAGACAGAGGTCTGTAGATCACCATTTCTTTTGCGGATACACAGATCCAGGGCAATTGTGATTATATGATTAGCTTGGGGTACATTATTCTTATTGGCGTGTTTCCTTATTGGCCACCGCTCCTGTGAAGAAGGCTGCAAACCCCAATGGTTTCTTTTGAAGCATTAGACAAAATAAAAATAAAATGGTATTTGGAAATCTATTCTAAGACACCAGGTGTGTGGGTGGGTGTCAATTAACACACCCCTCCCCAATTTCAGCAAAGTGCATTAAACTGAGTTTCCTTTCCTGTAATCTACTGTTCTTTAGCAGCTTCACTCTACAACATGCAAGGACTTCTAATCTGCATCATTAGCTAATAACTTGGCTTACAGTCCAGGAAGAGCTACATAATCCCACCATCAGCCTGTCTGCCAAAAGATGTCTCTTCCAGCTTCTTAAGCCTACTTTTAAAAAAAAAACCTCAGTGTGCGAGATGTAAAGTTTCATCTCTGCTTTTGGCACCAGAGTTCTGTCCTGCTGAGTGCCAAACAGAGAGAGTGATATCTTACGACTTCATCATCATTCACCACTGCACTGGGGGGGGGGGGGGGAGTGGCTTGAAGTATTTTGTGCTGCTACAACATCACTGCTTGTGCCATTCCTACCAATAATCCAAAGCTAATGTCTGGTTTAAATACTCAGTAAAGAAATAATCAGTTAATGATCTAAGAGTGTTACCACATGTTTACTGTCTCCAGCAAATGCTTCTTGTACATACAGCCTTCCCACAGCATTCTCCATGTTGCCATTGACATAGTTTGCACAACGGCGCCAGACAGCAGCATCCGAGGTTGTGCCGTAAAGCACCTGTTAAGCATAAGCATTTGAGAAATTAGTGACAAGCAAGAGGAGAGACTTTGTAGCATCACTAGGTGCTTTCCATTAATCTCGAGGGTTTGGTGTTAATAGACGTTAAGTGATATTTAAACAGGAACACAGGTTAAGTGAGCCCATGGAACTCTCTGTGTCTTCATGTTTGCAGCTCTGAAATGCCCCCCCCCCCATCTGCTGCTCCTGCCATTGCATTAGCACTGCACCACCCACTTGGCCACCTCCTCCCTCCTCCTCTTCTCAGTAAGTGACAGTGACCCACCTGTGGGAAAGCTAAAGTAGTGGCTCTGCCCCAACCAGTGAGCCTCTTCTGGATATAAACCCACTTTCAGGGTAATATGGAGGGCCCAGTGTGGAGACACCATTCATTCAAGGCTGCATCCTACAGGGAATGAACCCCATGAAAATCAAAGTGACCTAGACTGCTGCAGAACAGCTGGCTTTGCCTGTGTTCACTGCGTACTACTTTTTGATACAACAGGAGTTCGTTCCTTTCCCTTTGGTGTCCTTTAAGGATGCTGGGGGCAGGTAGTTCAGTGGAAGAGCAGTGGTTTTGCATGCAGAAGGTCCAAGGTTCAATCCCCAACATCTCCAGGTAGGGCTGGAGAGGTCCTCTGTCTGAAACCCTAGAGCAGTGATGGCTAACCTTGACACCCCAGATGTTTTGGAACTACAACTCCCATCATCCCTAGCTAACAGGATCAGTGGTCAGGGATGATGGGAATTGTAGTCCCAAAACATCTGGAGTGTCAAGGTTAGCCATCACTGCCCTAGAGAGCCACTACCAGTCATTGTCTGAAACCCTAGAGAGCCACTACCAGACCAGGAGTATTCAATGTGGTGCCCTCCAAATGTTGCCAGATTCCAACTCCCATCTACTGTAGCCAGCATGGCAAATGGTTGGAGATGATGGGAGTCGTAGTCATGGAGAGTGTGCCACGACAGCAGCTAGATGACCCAATGACCTGTCTCGTTATAAGGCAGCTTCATCTGTCTATATGTTCCTGCGAGAAAGCTGGCAGGATATGAAGGGAGCAGAACTCCGTCTCAAACTCAAAACTCCGGCAACAGGTGGGCTGAGGAATTTCCTGAAGAACTGGTTTGCAAGTGCCATACAGATTACTGTCATATCTCTCCCCTGCAGAAAGAGCTCCCAGTCAATTTCATAGCTCTGCATGCAAACCATTAGAGCTAGATGAAACTTTGCGGCTTCAGTGAAACTTACTACTGTTTCATGTGCCTTCTATTGCCTGCAAAGAAAGCAGTATCCCAGGGCGGTGCAGATTCTACCTTCAGTGACCTTGCTGCACTAGGTGAGAAGAAGCCGAGGCTTAAGAACTACGCCATGGTAGAGAAATCTGATCCAGTCGTGTTAGTAAGCATCAAAGCAATCTTCTGGCAAGCTGAGTTCTTACTGGTAGTTCCACAGCCCACCACAGTAGTTTTCTTGCTTTACATTTTGAAAAGAAGTATATTATTATGGGAGGGTCAGTTCAAAGTTATTCTGACTTCAGAAAGACGCTGGCTTTGGGGTGATGGCAGTGTAGAAGATTTCATGGTTACGTTCTGGAATGCAGTTTTTATTCACCAGTTTTTAATTTTAAGGCAAGCAAACGTGAATCCATTCATTGCTTTGTTTTCAACTGTAGCCCACAATAATCCTTAAGCTCCCATTATCTCCTACCACATCAGTCAGAGGAAAAACATTCTTTGGGGTCCTGTTTCGCCACAAGACCTTGAAACAGTGTATGAGGGAACTCTTGGAATTCTATTGCTTATTTCTGCTTGGATACAGAGTGATTTCAAAGCCTGCTCACTCACAGTCCGCTCAGCTGGCCCCGCCTCCATGAAAGCCACTGATTGGATTATTTGAACCGGGGTTTGGTGGGAACCCCCAAAGACTACGACGTCAGGGAGGTGGGCCAGCACAACCAGCTGGTAAGTCTTATGTGGCTCAGGGGTGCTGTGCGCGGTCCCACAAAGGGCGCCCACAATCGGAGGCATTAGCGTTCATTCTGCTGCCACTACCACCCCTGGCAAAGCACCAAAAGTGGGGGGGGGGGAAGCTGACTTTATCAGCCACACATGTTGCCAACAACCTGTGCATTTGAAAAATCCTTCATTGATCACGGTAGAATCTTTCCATATGAATATATCCAGTGCTACATGGGGTAACATGGCCTGTGCTGAGAAAACTGGTCACCCCATCTGGCATGACCAATGGTCTGCGATGATGGGAGATGCAGTCCAACAGCAATTGGGCATTGCCCATGCCTGGCTTACAGCTTAGTGCGTGGACAGTGAATTAAGCTAGCAAGCATGCAACAATGATGCCGTTTCCCCTCACTACTGACATAGTTCTTTCTGTATCTTTCTCCACAGTTGCCAGTTCACTTGACCTTGTGTCTGAAGTTCTAAGTAATCATTTATGAATTCCACCCTTTGGACAAAATTAAAGGCGCTGGGGGAAAATAGGTTGTTTTCGATCCTAATAAGTGCATAAAGAACGAGGCAGAGAGGAGGCGTTATCAGTAAAACTGGAAGAAAAGAACAGCCTGCCTCTAGTCTAACTCCCTTGAAGACTGCATTGTTCCAGAATCCCCCACCCCCTCTTCTTTTCAACGGGCCTGTGATTTAGTACTGCAAAGGAATATCTGAACAGAGTGGGGCCATCTTTCGACTTCTAATTTGTTTCGCCCCTACAAACACTCATATAGTGATACCTCGGGTTAAGAACTTAATTCGTTCTGGAGGTCCGTTCTTAACCTGAAACTGTTCTTAACCTGAGGTACCACTTTAGCTAATGGGGCCTCCTGCTGCTGCCATGCCACCGCCACACGATTTCTGTTCTCATCCTGAAGCAAAGTTCTTAACCCGAGGTATTATTTCTGGGTTAGCGGAGTCTGTAACCTGAAGCGTCTGTAACCTGAGGCGTCTGTAACCCGAGGTACCACTGTATAGACATCTCAGATCCCGAATTAAAGACAACATGGGCTGCAATCCAGCCAAAGTTAAGCTCCTTTTGGCCTACTTATTTCAAGAGAACAACTTGGCTCATGCACGCTTGCTTCCCCGCTGAAATCAATGGGACTTAACTTTGGTTGGATTGTGCCCTGTAACACAATGCAGCCTATAGTGATGATGGATTTGGTATTTCTATGTTTCATTAACTGCCTTGGGCACTTTTTCTTAAAGATGGAGTAGCAAGCTATAAATCGAATACATAATATAAGCAGCACCCATGTGCTATGGTCAATTCACTAGTGGCCATGAAAAACACAGACTACAGCAGACACAGACACACACACACACACACACACACACACACACACACAAAACACACACACCACGCACAATTTTCCTATGGGTGCAATCTCCTGTTTAAGAAGAGCTGGACTAATGGGGCCTTCTTCAACCTGGGGCAAGAAGTTGGGGAAGGCTGTATTAGAGGTAACATTTACCATTCTGTATACATTGTCTGAAAACATGCATGGCCCCAATCCAATGGCAGTGCATTTTTCAGAAGAGAAATTGCACATGAGCATCCTGGCTCTGCCTTTGTTTATCCAGATATACTTTTTTTTTTTTTTTTGAGAAAATTGTTTTTATTTAAAATAAGTTTACATCACAGAAGCTTACAAATCGAAATCCATTCTACATGCCTATAATATTATTATATATGATTCCTATAAAGGTTTACATAAAGACAATTCATTCCACGTATCTTTACTATTTGCTCTTCCCCCATTTTTTCTTTTCCCCTATCATCCCCCCTCCCTTCCCGCCCACCTCCCTAATCGGGGCTTCCTTCTTCATATCTTTAACCATGTACACAGTCTGTTCATACGTGCTTGTATATTCGGGTTGGCTTCTCCCCTTTCTACCCAATTCCTGTAAAGTGCCCACTTATTGTTTATCCAGCTATACTGACCTTTCTTTCCTTCTAGAGATGTGCTGGCCCAACTCCATGACTCCTAATCACAATGACATTTCCACAGCCCAGCTTTTGCCTGTCTCCATCTAGCCAATGTCTGGGCACCCCCAACAACCACATGTACTTTCACCTCTATAGATTCTGAAACCTGTTTATCCAGTTCGAGAAGAGGACAAGTTGGACTTATATAAACCTCATGCCCCTTGAGCTTCTAGGAGAAAAGGCAAGGTGAACAAACAATTGCCTGCTTTTTCCCTTGAGTGATTTGCAAGAGCCGTTTAGGTGATCAGGAGGGCACCTGCGTAGGTCTCAAAACTGTATGGGATGTGTGTCCCTTGGGATTTCAGAGAACATTTTAAAGTCTGTTTTCTAAATATTGGCTCACCCATATCAATTCTCCATGCCTGTCCCAATGCAGTTTTTGTTGCTCTCAGATTTATATGTGCCAGAGCATAGATAGGGATGTGTTGTTGTTGTTTTTAAATGTGCATTTACATGAGAACAGGTGCTCCTTCAGGTATTTGGGACCCAAGCCATTTAGGCTTTAAAGACAAATAGCTGCGATGTGCATTGGGCCCCAAAGGAAACAAGACAGCCAATGGTGTCATTTTATATTAGGTTTGATGTGCATAGACCTGGTTGCATTACCAGCAAGTGCTATGAATGCAGATGCTTGTTAATGCTAGCAATACTCTTTATGAACGCCTACAGCTCCCTCATACTGAATCATCTAGCTTGGCATTGTCTACACTGACATTGGCTCTTCAGGGTCTTTCTGATATCCTTAAGGGAAGACTGCTTCTTAAAAAAAACCAACTTTAGATGCGGCCAATATGCCCAGCTATCGCCCAGTCTCAAATCTTCCATTCTTGGGCAAGGTGATTGAGCAGGTGATTGCTGAACTACTCCAGGCATGCCTGGAGGATGCGGACCATTTGGATCCCTTCCAATCGGGATTCAGGCCTCATCATGGCACTGAAACTGCCTTGGTCACACTGGTTGATGACCTCCGGTGGGCTAGGGACAAAGGTGAGACCTGCTTCCTAGTTCTGCCAGATCTCTCAGCGGCTTTTGATACCATCGACTATAACATCCTTCTGGACCATCTAGAGGGGCTGGGAGCTGGGGGCACTGTTATACAGTGGTTCCGCTCCTTCCTTCTGGGCTCTGTTCAGAAAGTGGTGGTGGGGGATGAGTGTTCAGACCCCTGAGCTCTCACTTGTGGGGTGCCTCAGGGTTCTGTCCTCTCCCCCATGCTTTTCAACATCTACATGCAGCCGCTAGGAGAGATCATCTGGGGTTTGAGCTGGGTGTTCATCAGTATGCGGGTGATACCCAGCTCTACCTCTCTTTCAAATCTTAATATTCTGTTGGAAGCCACCCAGAGTGGCAGGGGAAACCCAGTCAGAGGGACAGGGTATAATTTATTATTATTATTATTATTATTATTATTATTATTATTATTATTATTATTATACCTGGGCATATTGTCTTCTGCCGAATATTAGAGAAGGGCGATAGCTCAGTGGTAGAACATCAGAAAGCAATTAACTGTTTAGACCAGGGGTCAGCAAACTTTTTCAGCAGGGGGCCGGTCCACTGTCCCTCAGACCTTGTGGCGGGCCAGACTATATTTTTTGGGGGGAAATGAACAAATTCCTATGCCCCACAAATATCCCAGGGATGTATTTCAAATAAAAGCACACATTCTACTCATGTAAAAACACCAGGCAGGCCCCACAAATAACCCAGAGATGCATTTTAAATAAAAGGACACATTCCACTCATGTAAAAACACGATGATTCCTGGCCCGTCCTCAGGCCGGATTGAGAAGGCGATTGGGCCAGATCTGGAACCCGGGCCTTAGTTTGCCTACTCCTGGTTTAGACACTGCAAATCTTAAATGTTAAATATAAAACAAAATATGAATTTCTGCACCTTACGGAAATTATTCCTTGTGTCCCTGTAGTTACGACTTAGAGTGTTTACCATATCCATTATGTATCGCCAGCTCATGTAGTTCTGAATTTCTCTAAATAATAAAACAAGAAGTAGAATCTGGTGACTTTTCTTTTTAAACAGTGGAACGTATTAGCGATGTAAAAAGCAAAACTTTAAAATGTATCTTGCATACATACCTGGGAGAGTATTTATTAAGGATAGCTTTTAGCTTGTTGAGATAGTCTGGAGCATAAACAACCACATCTTCAGTTTCACCAATATTAATTTGCACAGTTGACATGATATGGTTTATGAATGTTAACCAGTTGAATTGCTGGAAGAAAAATACATGCACTTTAAGTAGGTTCAACTTATGACAGGTGAACAAAAGCGTGGTGATCATTAACTCTTTTATGGTTTCTTGTGCTGAGTGACTTGCTTGCCTTGGGAAGATTTCAGGCTGCAATCCTCTACACTCATTTGGGAATAAGTGTCATTGAACACAATGAGACTTTTTTTTCCTAAGTAGACATGCATATGTCTGTTGTGTTCTGTATTCCTTAACTATATATTGGATTTACATCTTGCCAACCTCACCTAGGATGGCTCACAAGCAAAAATAACATGCCACAACTATAATAGCAATCTAATATTATATGTTGGGGTGGGGTGGGGAATCTAGTGAAAATCAGAAGTATATTATATAAAAATTGAAATTTTGAAAAAGCAACCATTTTTAAAAGGAAACAATCCTGGCCCATTAAAACTGTCCTCATCATTTATGAAAAGTGCCATTCGCTTTTGCCTGTTGCCTTTTGGCTCTCCACAGCCAGACTGCTGCTGTAAACAAATTCCTCATACATAACAAATTTGGTAGATAACAACAAACCTCTGTCCAGTAATGTGTCTTGGAATCTCTTGGCCAATAGGCAATAAACTAAGCTGAACTCATTTCAATTAAGGTTAATGAGCTGTAAAACAATCCTAAGTGCCCTTATGTTGTGATAACTCTCTTGATAATCAAAGGGACTTGCTGGACATGATCCAACCATAGTTGATTTTGGCACCCTGATTCAAACCAATGATTTATTTATTTTTTTAATCAACATTGGATGCAATTTTATATTTCTTTTTTTTCTTTTAGGATTTGATATTTGAATTTGAGAGCTGGAATTTGGCACAGAAATTTCATATTTGGCTGTTAACATGTTTACAATTTCCCCGCCAAATGGTAAAAGAATGGATGAAATTTACTGAACGTTATTGCAAATGTCATGTCCAATGTTGACAACTACATGATAGCTGTGTATGCTGGCAAATACAGGTTGCTATTCAGCTATTAGATGCTAACTGTTGCTGATGTGGAATATTGATGTTTTTGAGGGATAGGAATTCATTTTCGTTCCAAACCTGATTTGATGAATCTGCTCAGCTTGCCGCCCTCCCTTCCCCAAAGTCACTGTTGGTTTCCTGGATGGTGCCAGAATGGGGTGGCAGCAAAGTTGGGGCCACACAGTTGTACTGGCAGGTAGTACCGGTATTATAATATGCCCAAGACCCATGAAATATTAGTTTTGTTTCATATTTTCTCTATTTTTGATTAAATGTCTCCCCCCCTTTGCATATAAACACTTAAAAAACCAAAGCAAAACATTAATAGGTTGAAAGGCAAGTTTGCCAACACAAAAGTCCCTTAATCAATTGACAGGCTTATAAATAGATCACAAAGGACAAGGACGTCAGCCTTTGGACTTACAGAAAGTGTCACATTAATAATCTTTCCTTAATGCGTATTAGATAAACGGTACATTGTGATAAATATAAATATATGCTAGACTTCAACCGTTTTTTATACAAAAGCAATCCCTACCAGTAAACTTTGTCTAGCTGTCAAGTGTTTGACTTACAAGCATGAAACACTTGATCTATTTTCTGTGGATCCTGATCTACACAGCAAGATATGCATGCCGAAAGAGCCTCATTAATTAGCATAGTTCCAAGGCTTCAGCCATTCTTAATCTGGCTTGATGCTTGTATGTTTTAGATCCCATAAGTTCCAGGAAAAAAATAAAACCTGCTGCCACATTCCAGAGATATGATGCTGTGGCAAGGTTGGGACTGCATGAGTGAGCCATTGAAATCACTGGACTGGGGGACTCCCGGTCAAGCGCCATACCGTTCAGTTGGGAAAATCTCACCTCCGAGGTTTTCCAGCTCCGTCAGGGTGGGGGGTTCCGTAACCACGCTACGGACCCCCGAAAGAGCCTCAGGTAGAAGCCACTTCTGACTATTTAAGTATGATCACCAATTGTTTCAAAGGGCACCACATGCACACCATTGGATCAGGACCTTTGTTGTCTTTTTTCTTGCTTTCACAGCAGAATACAACAGGCTGACAAATTTAGGTCAGCATTTTCAGTTCAAAAGATGAGTTCATGTCACACTACTGCATTGATTATAGCCAGTCACTGAAGGTGAAAAAACTTATTATTGATTTTTTTACCTGGTGATTAACTTCAAAAGTGAAGTTCTTCTGGACATTGGCAAGTGTCATTTTATTGTACAGCAGGAGAGGGTCGTTTCTGTCATCAGCTTTGGTTGTAGCCTAGAAAAACAAATTAGCAGGACACAGAGGAGATTCTTTGAGGAAGCAGCAGCAAAAACAGAGACACAGAGAAGCGTCAAACAGATAGGCACCAAGAACTCTAAAGTAATATAATTGAAGGTGCTTAAGCTGTCTTGTTAAAATATGGCTGAAATCAGAAATCACATAGCTAGCTAATTTTATCAGTCAAATGATGTTGATGAAAAATAGATATCCTGAAAAATTATCCCTTGATCTGTTTTCCTAGGCTCTCAGTTGTAAGCTACATCCCCGAGAACATAGGAGGATGCTGTCTCCAGGAGCCCAGAGAGACAATTGCAGCAAGGAAAGTATCTTCTCCCCCACTCGGGCACCTGTTCTGCCCTCCCACCCCATGTGGTAGCTGTGAGCATCATCAGTCTACTAAAGCAGGTATACAATCCTTCTTCTTCTCCTTCTCCTTCTCCTTCTCTTTCCCCTTCCCCTTCTCCTTCTTCGGTGTCATAAAGGCATGACTTTGGGACAGAAGTCAAAATGCCCATGCAACAGAATCAGCAGGGTTGGGTTTTCAGTTTGAAATGAATGAACCAATACATGTTATCATCTAAAGAAGGAGCCACCCCACCCCACGTAAGACCATTAGATCCATAGTGTGCACTACTGATTGTATCGGTTTGTAGAAGGAGAAGGAAAAGGGCTGAATCCAATTGTGTCCTTCCATTCAAAGAAGGGCTTTTCATCAGCTCCACTAGCAAAAAAGGTGGGGAGGGTATTCTGACCAATCTCACCTTCTCCCTGAAAATCAGTTCCAGTGGGTTGGGTGACCCTCCAAAAACAGC
Organism: Darevskia mixta; assembly: GCA_034641385.1. Taxonomy (NCBI): domain Eukaryota; kingdom Metazoa; phylum Chordata; class Lepidosauria; order Squamata; family Lacertidae; genus Darevskia; species Darevskia mixta. The sequence continues at coordinate 1,258,390 of JAWWNH010000121.1, read as the reverse complement.
TTAAGATCCCCGCACTAAACATTTTAACCTTAACCTCAGTTAATTGCGTGCATGAAAACAGAAGAGCTTATTTACATTTGCAATCTCTTTCTCCAGATCCATAACTTTGTTCATTTCTGTGGAAATTTGGTTCTCGTCGATCGCAAGACCTCTTTCCTGGCGGATCAGCTTTGCTACGGAAATCATGAACTCAACATAGGCTAAACATGCCTGTAAAGGGGAAGGGGAGGAGGGGAGGAAGGGAAAAAAAAACACTTTTGCAAATGCACTTTGGATGTTATGCAGAATAGCCAAGTAGATACTTGTGTGATGTAGGAACTGTCTTTTTCTTGCAGCTTGGGGCAGAAATGAACTTGGCATGGGGCTGCCACCCAAACCAGCATGCCTGTATTGGATTCTCCACATTTCCCATGAATTGTGTAGAATTTCATGACATGCTTTCCCCTCCCTTTGTCTGCAACAGTGGCAGCTGTTGTGCAAAAAAAACAAACAAAAAAAACAAACCACACACACCCCCCACCACATATTTTTCTCTCCAGTCCCGATACTCTCCAATTTTTTTTAAAGTGTTCTGCAAAATACGAAAAACAAGCATAAAAAATAACTATCCATCCTAACTCAGATCAAGTGCAGATCAAGTTACAAGAAAGGAGATTCCGACTAAACATTTGGAAAAAGCTTTCTGATAGTAAGAGCTGTTCAGCAGTGGAACAGACTCCCACGAGAGGTGGTGGACTCTCCTTCCATAGTTGGATGGCCATCTATCATGGACGCTTTAGCTGAGATGGGGGGTGGGTGGGGGACTCACAACAATCCATGTCAAAATAATGTTAACAATAATAACAAACCCAACTGGCAAATGATTATATGTCTCTAATTAATTGATATGATAGCCATGTTCAAATATATAAAAGGATGTCATATAGAGGAGGGAGAAAGGTTGTTTTCTGCTGCTCCAGAGAAGCGGACACGGAGCAATGGATTCAAACTACAAGAAAGAAGATTCCACCTAAACATTAGGAAGAACTTCCTGACAGTAAGAGCTGTTCGACAGTGGAATTTGCTGCCAAGGAGGGTGGTGGAGTCTCCTTCTTTGGAGGTCTTTAAGCAGAGGCTTGACAGCCATCTGTCAAGAATGCTTTGATGGTGTTCCTGCTTGGCAGGGGGTTGGACTGGATGGCCCTTGTGGTCTCTTCCAACTCTTTGATTCTATGAGATTTCTGCATTGCAGGGTGTTGGACTAGATGACTCTTGCGGTTCATTCCAGCTCTTGCGGTTCATTCCAGCTCTAAGATTCTGTGATTTTATCATTAAAAGACAAGTACGAGACTAAAGGCGCAAGAACACAACGTGCCCAAATGAACTATCAGCAGTTTACATTCATTTAATTAAATAGGATGGGGAAATGCACCATCTGGTGATGTCCCATTTGTGGGTAAGTGAACTTACATATGATGGGGAGGAGAGAATGTGCTCTAGGGATGCTTCTGTCTGCACAAGTCCTGCACTGAGGACTGAACTAGATGTGATGCTAATCATGACATTTGTTCTTAAGTGCAGGAGTTTTCTTGCAGAAATAGCTAGTGAAAGGGGGCACAATATGGATCTGGATCCTGGCCTAAGGGACTTTAGCCATTTGTCCCCTACTGTGATCCTGAGCCGAATCAGGCCTCTTGTGTATTCAATTTGCAGGAGAAAAACAACTCCCATCTGAGTGAATGGGAAGTCCAACCTCCCATGGCAGGATTAACATGACATCTGGTTTGACTCTCAGTGTTCTGTGCCATTCTACTTTACTTTACCCTTCGCCTGAACAATAATTTCTTTCACATGCACCATGTTTTCTTTGCCCTTGTGCATTATCTTTTTAAACAGTCACAGCTTTGTTAAATTACTATTATTGAAAAGGGAAATGAATAGTTAGCTCAGGGTGTGGGTGGGTGGGGGACTCACAACAATCCATGTCAAAATAATGTTAACAATAATAACAAACCCAACTGGCAAATGGTTATATGTCTCTAATTAAGACCAATCACAATGCTGTACCAGTCCTTCCTTATGAGCATAATTACATATTTCCTAGTGTGTACTTAAAACCTACTGCATGAATTGCAGATTTCCTAAGCAGCTTACTTAATTAGAGTTTCTGAAACTGTGGTTTCTAGACTGCGGCATCAAGCGGATGAGCTGATACCATATACTCATTATGGGAACAATGATTCCTGTGTAGTCAAATAACCAGTGTATCTTCTTCAGGTATCTGTAGGAAGTTCTGTGATCGGAGCCAGCCCTACCATGAGGCAGAATGATGGGATGGGAGGTGCTGTCCCATCACCAGTGCTGAAGCACAACTGAACTGTGGGTCCAGTTGGATTCCATGTGTGAAATTAAAGGGTGCTATCTTGCGCTTGGACACAGGCAGCAGAATGACTTGGGCTAGCCGTGCCTGTGATGGATGTTCTGCTTCTTATCAAAGATTCTACTCCCAAAGTGAGCATAGGAAGCTGCCTTCTGTTGAGGCAGACTATTGGCCAATCTAGCTCAGCATTATCTACACTGACTAGCAGAACAGAGGCAGATTTAGGTCAGCACAACCAGTTCCACCACACTGGGTGCTGGCTCATAGGCAGGGTCACTTCTCGTCCATATGCAGGGTAGGTTCCTGCAAAACGGGGCCCATGTGAATGAGGCCAGCAGTGTTGGCTTGAATTTCCTGTGCCAGGTGTCAAAAGGGCATAACTTGATGTGACAATAGGAACGTAAAGAATTTCAAGATGTGATGGGGCAATTTCATTTTAAATACAGAAGGAATTAAGGTATAAAGAAACTAGGACATCAGAAAGGTATCTACTACAGGCATATTAGCCTCCAGTGAGGCTTCAGAATTAGTTAGGATGCAAGCAGTTTTGGAGCAGCTCTTTTTAAGAGAGAGCTGTAGGAGATCCTTGTCCCAGCGTACCTCTTTGTATACTCCAGCGCATTCATAGTAATCGCGGGAAGGGAGTCCAAGTCCAGGCTGATCAATCTATAAAACCAATTTTAAAAGATGTTCACAGGCTACAGAAAGAATGGCAATCCATGGACAGATAAATGTTTGGGGACCATGGCACCTACTTTCCCCACAGATATGGCTGCTGGGAAGGACTGGTGTCATAAAACTAGCATCCCATCAACTATGTTGCTGTGCTTACTGGGAGGGGTAGGGATGAGTTGTTGGGGAGGTGCATGTGCAAGGGCAGAGTCAATCTGGTGCAAGCGTAGCACCAGCCCTCCGCTGACCTCCCTGCGCCTTGACTGTCTCCTGCCAAGTAAGCAATGTGATGCAGCTGATGAGAGGCCAGATGCTTTGGTGATGCCCTTCCTCTCCCTATCAGCCACCTCTGTTCGTGGCCACCTTGGGCTATGTTTTGAGACATCAATGATAGGAGGCAGCATCATGTAGGGTCCCAAGACATGGGTCCCAAGTCTTCACAGGGCTGTGATTGTCAGCCCCAAGCTGTCAGCCCCATGGCGCACTCTTTTGTGGACTACCACTGGGAGCAGGGAAGGAGGCAATATAGAACCTAAACCTGAGATGGGGAGCCTGTGGCACTCCAGATGTTGTTGAACCACAGATACCATCTCTAACCATTGGCCATGCTGGCTGGGGTTGGGCTGATGGAGTCCAACGGCACGTGGTGAACCACAGGTTACATATCCCCATCCTAAAACATGGGGGAAAGGAAATACAGAGGAGGTGGCATTGACCCACACACCTTTCTAGTATTTATATGCCCCCCACAACAAACACATTGTAGGCAACACACATTCTGTTCACCTAAAAGTCAACTCTCACAGTGTAAGAGTATTGGTGTTGCTGTTACAGAATTTGAACAGCATTCTCAGAGAAGATCATGTCATCTTGACTTGGCCTGACTAAGCATATTCCGTACATTGCAGGGAAAATGGGAGTCTGACAGTACGTGAAACCTGAAATGAAATGATTGATTGAAACAGGTTTCCCTTAATAATAAAATGTGGCTAAACAAGAAAAATGAACAAAAATACTAAGGGTAGCTAACACAGTGCGCTCCACAGTGGACTACAACTCCCATCATATCTGATCACAGGCCACACTAATTAATTAGTATGGCTGGGGCTGATGGGAGCTGGAGTCAACATCTGGAGAGCAAGATGTTGGCTATGCCTATGTGCTCACAGAGCATGAGCTAGTTGTATATATGCATGACACTCCTTCAGTGACTGCCACACAACTGTCTGTAGGCAAAGGATAGATGGCCACTGCTGAACTCACACCTCCTTTTGGTTGTGTGAAGCTGCTGTCTGTACCTCTGTCCATAAGGTACTCATAGCATTCCCAATTCCCATCATTGTGGCAGCTTGGTGGAGCAGGGGAAAGAAGTATAGCAAGGTCTTTCTAAGCATGATCAACTTACATGGATTACATGTTGCGTGGAGTTTTTATCATCTGTACCAATAAACAGGCTAACGATAACCTTCTTTCCATACTGAGAGTTCAATTCTGCGATAGACTCCTCCGCGTTCCACGAGGCGCCTAAAACAGCAAAAACACACTCACACTCAGCATTTTGACACATGCAACCCTACCCCTCATGAATATACAGTATTTGAAAATGGAGCTGGAGAAGAACAGTCCTACCGTAACTGGCTTCCCAGGTGTCTGATGCCACAGGCCAATCAGAAAAAGTTGGCAAGATGTCAATGAGTGGTTTGCCTCCTCTGCTATCAATAGCGGCTTATGGGTGGAGGGAAAAACTTCCATGAGTTACTTGTCTTAAAAGCACATGACACTGACATATGGAAATAAGCCTAAATACACACACACACACACACACACACACACACACACACACACGCTTCTTCTTCAGAGGCCTTCTATCCCCTGGCAAAATTTATTTGAGACCAAAGTTATTGGGGCTGGGGTGAGGAAATTCGCAAGCAAAAAGGGAAATAATAGCTAGCAGATAGAATATGACAGAGAATATGGTGTTTTCTAGCACTTCATTTCAATTGTATCCATTCTAAACCCATTTAAGACTTAAGTCTTACGTTAATTTCCATATGAATTTATCCCCTACTGTTTCCTCTCCTCTCATCCTGGATGGATATATCTGCTAAGTTGTTGTGGTCCCTTCTTTTCTATTGTGGCTTGTTTCCACATGTTTTGAGTGGATTCCTACAAGAATGCATTTTCAAGTGTTGGCAGGACCCTCCTAAGAGATCCTGCTAGCTACCGGTACTTGCATGGGAAACCCATCAGCTAAGGCTGTGTACACACTATACCTTTAAAGCATATTGAAAGCAAACACATTCCTGCATAGAATTATGGGTACTGTAGTTTACCCGTCTCAGAGTTACAATTCCCAGCAATCCTTAACAAACTGCAGTGCCCAGAATTCTTTGAGGGGGAAATGTACTTCGAATGTGCGCATGCAGCCTTAGAGCCCTTCCAGATTACTTGTTTATTGCATCCTGCTGTGTTTGCAGGGAAATTAGACAAAGTTGGCTATTTAGTGAGCATTCATCCTGGTTTGTTTGCATGGAGGTTAGATGGCGTTGCATCAAAGCAAGCTTGTATTTCACACTTTCCTATCAGTTTTATCTCAATAAGTTTGACCTGTGGGGAAAGTGGGTTTGCTGTGCAAGAGCTTCAAATGTGCAACCAGAATTTGCTGGTATGTGATAGAAACCCACCACAAAACGGTGAGATGCCAGAATCTGAAAGAGCTATTTTAAAAATTTCTATCGGCCTTTCCAAATACCACCTAAATATTGCTAGGATATATTGAAATTTGCAATCAGAATATTTACATATCATAATATTCTACAGGAATGTTTTTTTAAAATAAAAATAAAGACGCATAGAGAGAATAAGATAAGCCAATCCCTTTGTTAATATTAGCTTAAAACAGGTTCTACTGTACTGCACTGATCATTGTATGGCAAAACCCAGGGACCATCAACAGCCATAGGACTACTGGGACACCTTATCTGCTGTGACATCAGCTCCTGAAGTCAGTCTGATCATACTATGCACAACTTGTTCCTGTTAACATTTTAAATTCTAGAGTGCCTTGGCAGAAAGGCGGTGTATAAATGCAACCAACTAATAATAATAATAATAATAATAATAATTCATTTATACCCTGCCCATCTGGCTGGGTTGCCCAAGCCACTCTGGGCGGCTTCCAAGACATAATAACATAATAGTAACAATCAAACATTAATAGTAACAATCTGATCCAATATAAAAGTCGCAATAACTTTAAAATAAACAGCTTATATCAAGCAAAGCAACATTCAACAATCCGTCAGAATCTAATAGTAAACAGTAAAATTAAACATCAGTGAATAATAATTAAACAGTTCGACCACAATAAAGAACTACCGATCTATAATCAATAAAAGTAACAGCAAGTCACAATGCATGAAATACCACAAAACATACAAAACCACATAAAAGGATCAAATTGAGAAACAAAGAAGCACAACTTATAAAACTATTTTTAAAAACTATCCCTGAACTCCCAGCTGCTGCTGTTGTTCTCAAAGTCATAGTCTGGGGCAAGGCAGGTGGAAAAGCCATTGCCTCATGTGGAACAGAAAGTCTCTCTCCCCTCACAGTTCATACATGTCTTTATATTGACCCTACCAGGGTGGCCAAAGAACCAAATGGAATCTTTTTTGCTATAGAGTGGTGTTAGTTGGGAGCTGCAAGAACACAGTACAGAGCTCCATACCCTCCAACATTTCTTTGATGAAAAGAGGGATGTCCTATTCAATAATAAAAAATTTATTCTTTACACCCCACCCATTCCAACATATATAAAAAATATAACAAAACATTATCTAAAAACTTCCCTCTGCAGGGCTGCCTTCAGACGTCTTCTAAAGGTTGTATATTTACTTATCTCCTTGGCTTGGGGGGGTCAGATAACTCCATACCCTCCAACATTTCTCCAGTGAAAATAGGGGCGTCCTAAGGAAAAGCGGGACATTCTGGGATCAAATCAGAAACTGTAAATCTGGGACTGTTCCTGGAAAACAGGGGCACTTGGAGGGCCTGTGTCTCTCCCATGTGGCAATTTGCAAAGGAACTTACTTTCGTTTACACAAGACCTGTAGAGCGTTTTTGCTTTCTTGACAGCTTCTATATCATCACTCTTCTCCTTGTCGAGGACGTCTGAAAAGAAGGGGGAAATCAAATGTCATAAATTAGAATTGGAAAACACTCAGGCCCAGAGGCCAAATGCAGCCCCCCCCCAGGTATCTCCATGTGTCCTCATGACTGCCCCACACACACCCGCTCTCCCCAGCCATACTCCTCAACTGCTGTGCTCTGCACACTCCCAAGGTGTCTTTTCCTGGTTTAAATGTATCTCGGAACTTGGATCATGCATCTTGTTTTGCCGGGGCAGAGGATAAAGTGGTGTGAGCACAGAAACTATCCTACGGCACAAGGCCAAATTCCCATGTGTTGCTCTGATCACTTTTGTCTCTAGCCCTGCTCACTGCTGGCATGTGGCCCCTGGGAGGCTGCCGAGAAGACAATGAGGCCCTTGGGCTTCAAAAGGTTCCCCGCTCCTGTTATAATGCGATTTAAATTGTTCCGTTCTGCAGGCATCGGTTCACACTGCACCTTCAGTAACAATAACTGACAACCTCGACCAAAGAGCGTAATTTGAAGCCTCTTAAGTTTGCAAATGTTCTAAGGTCCACTTTGCATTCTTATCTAGCCTCTCCTCTCAGCCTCACTGGATGTCACAGCTATAAGTAACACGGACAGCGTTCCTAGAACTATTTTATCTAATTTGGAATGCAGGCTGCTCTTCTTTTTTTAAAAAAAAAATTATGCATGCAACCAGATGTACTAGAAACATCATATTTATATGCCTATAAAACATTTACAAACACCGCCAGTGCATTACATGGTCAAATTACACTGCGTAACATACAAAGTAACTTGCTAGAGTCTCCTTCTGATGCTCCTTCTTCTCTGCAACAGTTGTTTTGGTCTTTAGCAGCTTCTTTCAACATATGCAACTAACTATGAACGTGCTGCCTGTTTCAGAAACTGCATATAATGGAAGCTTCCTTCCTACAAATCCTAGAGACTTTTCCCTTTATTGATTACATTGCAAGCATGTTCAGTATTCTGAACAATACTTTTAATAGCAGGTACTGGAGGTGAGTTTATAGAACTAGGCAGGTGGTGGCCTGAAAAAAATAGGAAAGCACTGTTCTAAGAGAAGTTGGTATCTGAAGAAGTGTGCATGCACACGAAAGCTCATACCAGGAACAAACTTAGTTGGTCTCTAAGGTGCTACTGGAAGGAATTTTTTTATTTTTTACTTTGTGTTCTAAGAGAAGTTTGAGATGCAAACCAATACAGTGTTTGCTTCCAAGCCAGAATTTACTTTCCTCCTTTTTTATGTTTTGAAAAGATACATATCTTGATAGAGTTGTCATATGCTTATGTTTAGAAAATGCCTAGATTACTGCACCTAAATGCAGGATATAAGGTGGGCCAACATTTGCTGCCAGTAAATTTAGCATCGTTCCCGGCTGAGTTGGCCTGGAAAAAACCCACCTACTTCTCACACCTAGGACAGCTGCCCCCTCTTTCAGGGTCACGAGGACAGTGGATTCAGCTGTTCAAAGAGTCAGAATGCAATGCTGTGCTCTTCCTTCAGACTAGGACCGCAATTCACCCGAGTCTGAAACGGTCTCTGTTTGCTTTTGCCAGACACAACAGAGCAGTTCCTAAGCTTGTGTCCGCACAACAGGAAAACAGACTGGGGTGATTTTAGGCAGTCTGGAGTATGGAAGTACTTCTATAAAACACATGACCTCCTGACACAAAGTTGGAGGAGTGGAAAAGAAGAGAAGACCGAATGGTTCCAAACGTTTCGTTCACAAATTTATATCCCACTGACCTTTCAAAACAACTTCGAGTTCATCTCTCAAAATGTCAAAGTTACTATAACGGGAACTCGTCTCTGGAATGATGTTCTTCTTTAACCATCCTCCACAGGCATACTGGTAAAAGTCTTTGCAAGGCTCTGAAGTAGCATCCATGTTGTCAATGATTCGGGCAGCTGACAAAAGAAACAGACACCAAGGAAATTTTTAAAAATAAAAATGAGGGTTTTTATGGAAGAAAAACAAGACAACGTTTGAATTACTAATACAAAAGGGATGAAATGTAGTTGCATTTTTGTAAAGTTTTTTTTATAGAGCTTGGTAGCCTTGCAACTACACGCTTTGTTGAGAATTAGTGGAGCATACTTCCAAGCAGAGATTGATTCATTGGCTTGCACCTACACTGGGGAATAGCTTTCATGATTAACACAATGAACCTACTCAGTTACAGAGTTACGGAATTTCTTCCATTCTACCCTGAGAAAAAGATTGTGAACAGAGAGGGGAACTTTACAGCTGATCCATGTGATTCAGAACTTGGATCACTTTAAAAGATGACAAGTAGTGGCCCCAGATTTGGCTGATGCCCACATCACAAATCAACCAGGTCAATTCAGATGGATCTGGCTTAATCAGGTTGAGACAGCCCCTGGTTATCAATAGCCCTGCACTGCACTTTGCCTGCATGTGCCTGTTCCCAGAGGGGAACACACACACAAACAGCCAATCTGCCCTGAATAACTCCGACCTGATCAGCAGTGATCTGGGACTGCCTCAATGCAATCCAGCTAGAACTGAAATTTGCTTAAATCATCCCAGTTCTGTCTGGGATCAGGAATTTGACTGGATCCTACCTTTCAAGTGTATAATACATGAAGAGGGTTTGTGAGACAGGTTTTTGGTGAGCCAAGTACTTCAAAATTACTTTGAAGCAGCAGGCAGAACACTCAGCACACTGCATGGTTAAAGTTTAGAGCAGGGAATACGGTCTTTCAAACGAAGCTATGATGATAGTATATCTTCAAACCACAGATGGAGAACCTGCAGCCCTCCAAATGCTGCTGCACCACAGTCCCCATCATCCATGACCATTGGCCATGCTGGCTGGGGCTGATGGGAGTTGTAGTCCAACAACATCTGGATGGCAGCAGGTTCCCCATCCCTGTTTTAATTTTTTGGAGTTCGCTGAGAGTTCTAAATAAGAATAGGTTAGTCATCTGGCGGTTGAGGAGAGATTGCCAAAGTGAGGGCTCTTCCAGATAATCTGCTCATTCATTCCTTCATTCATCCTGATTCGCTTGCACAAAGCTTACAGAGTTTGATCTATAGAGAACAAACATTCTGATTTGCTTATATCACAATGATCGTTCATCCTTCATTTTTTGCAGGACATTTACCTGTCTTTCTGTTAATCATTCATTCATCCCACCCTGCCAGTGACTTGAATAGTTTCATACAGAAGTTAGACTTCCCACATAAACTTGCCCATAGACCAAGATTATACTGTATTCAGAATCAGTCTCCAGAGGTTAAGTAATGGCTGTAGAGCAGTGGGCCAACCATACCATTAGGCAGAGTGAGGCAGCTGCCTCAGGCAGCTGATTTTTGAGTGTTGTGAAAGGGCAGCAAATTGTTACTTGCTTAATTTATTACTGTTGTATTTTTACTACAAGGGAGATATTATCGGAGGAATTTCTGCCAAAAAACAAACAAACCTTGGTTGGCCTTCAGTAGTATGCACCTGAAGGAGAAACCATTTATATAGTAAAGCACCCTGTCATCTTTGGGTGAAGGGTGGTATAGAAATTTAACAAACAAACAAACAAACAAACAAACAAACAAACAAACAAACTGCTCACTCCAGCCATGGAAACAATGTCTCCAGGTTTATCTTGTACGTTGGGTGCATACACACCATACTGTAAAACACATCTCCCCACCACCACCAAAAAAGAACCCTGGGAACTGTAGTTTTTAAGGGATGCTGCAAGTTGCAGCTCTGTGGGGGTAAACTACAGTTCCCAGGATTTTTATGGGGGGGGGAGGGAATGTGCTTTAAATGTATGGTGTGTACACAACACAGCCCTCCTTTTGCATCTCTTCTGGTACTGGGCAAAGATTCTTTCTTTCTCTCAGGTCATTTAAATTGCAGGAAATCTTACAGGTTTTATTCTGCTACTTGGTTTTGCATTGTTTTCTTAATTGCCTTGCTGTTTTACACATGAGCCTGTTTGAAATTATACACTAAACAATTTTTATGGTTTCCTAGTTTACCCATTTATTAATGCTTGGGAAATCCTAGAAACATGCCAGGCAAGGGGTCTGTTACTCTCGCACCTCTGGGTTGCTGCACAGCATTGCCTGTGGAAAACTAATTTATTTTATCCTATTCTCTACACTCAAATTGTCAAGATGAGGTTCTTCCTTTTGAATGGCGATGCTCTTTTAAATTATAGTTAAGGACTCTCTTCTTTCATGGAGTGCAATGTGACTTGAATTATTTTGTGATTTTCTCTCGGGAGATGGAAAGGTATTTCAGAATGCTTCTGAAGAGAGCGTAATGAGCCTTACTACCCATGGATGTCCATTTGAAGAGCTGGAATACTATGGATTTGCTTCAAAATAGCAAATTAAAAAGTTTGCTGCTGGGTAGACTTTGCAGACCACCTATTAGGAAATTTAAGTAGTGGATCAAGCACTTTCAGTCTTAAAACTATCTAGCATCCACATTTGGTTAGCTAATAGCTATGCCTTCTATTTCATCCAAGTTACAAAGACTTCTGTCTTAAGTACAACAACAGAAAAACCTGTGGTGGAGGGTTCTGCAGAGGAGACAGCTGCAGACAGATGGCTTATGAGCTTTATGGTTGACGTTGCCAAGATGTTAATTCTGTAAGACCACAACAAATAACACTGAGGGAGGCATTTTAAGGCAGGCATGGTTCTTTGGGTGGTTCCCCTCCCCTTCTTCTTTCATGACGAACATGGATTCCTCCCAAATAAGATATAAGGGTGGGAGTCAAAGGAAGATATGCTTGGCAATGTCAAAGGTGAGAAGAAAGACGTCTGTGAAAAGACGTCCAGATCTGAGGAGTAGGAAGTGGGCGGGCACAGTTTCAATCACAGAAAATCCCATCAGAAATGGTCAAGGCAACAGCTGGAGGTCAAAACGTAAATCTGCAGATATGCCTGTATGCACGCCATACATTTAAAGCACATTATTTCTCCCAAAGAATCCCAGGAACTGTAGTTGGTCAAGGGTGCTGGGAATTGTAGCTCTGTGAGGCAAAACACCCTCCAGCAGTTAGCAGCTGGGCAGCAGACTGAGCGGGCGAACAGGTTATCCTTTGCACGCAAGGGTGGCTTTCCCTCTGAAATTTGGCCGAAATTTGTATAAATCATCATATGAAAAATCTATGCAAATTTGTGCCATAGGCTTAAGCCCTGAGTTCTTTAAGCAGGGTCCCGGCAGCCTCCCTGAGGTGCAGAGAAGACAAGCTGCCTATGTCAGAAGTGTAGAACCTCAATTTCATTTTCCCCCAACATCAGGACAAAACAAAAAACAGGAGGATGGTGTGTGTGTGTGTGTGTGTGTGTGTGTGAGAGAGAGAGAGAGAGAGAAGCATGCCTCTCCAATAACTTTCTAATTTAGCTCTACTAACTGTCATACTTCTCGATAAACGACCCAAGAGCTTCAAATATCTCTTTCTCATTTTTCGATTACTCAGCACAGAACAACATTGTCCAATCCCTCTACGGCATATGGCTTGGGCTTATTTTAAAATAGTAAACAGAACGGGGGGGGGGGGATCACACAATTTCTGTGTTTCAGAGCTTCCTTCCAGGAGAATTGGTTCCAAGAATGACAGCCACACATAGAGCGATCCTGAGACACTCCCAAAATCCAGCTGAGGCACATGGTAATAAGTGTCGGATGATGGGAAGGAAAATTTGAGGACAGAAAGGAAATCAGCCCTTAACAGCTTAAGCCACACATTTGATCAAACCACTCTCACTGTTTGCCTTCTAATTATTTTAGTGCCACCCCCTCCTTTTTCTCCCAGGAAGGAAATAAAAACAGCCCATGGTGGGAACGAATAAGTCTCATGAATTTAGCTTAGCTGTGATTGGTAGCACCCCAGAAGGCTGCAAAGACACCATGCATTGCAGCCAATTGCCAACGGGCACTTGGCATGGTGTGGCACAGTGGTGCAGGCAATCTGCTGCACCTAGTACTGCACCCGTATGTATTTCTGCAGTCCTGGGAACCCCCTAAGTAAAGGTAAAGGGACCCCTGACCATTAGGTCCAGTCGTGTCCGACTCTGGGGTTGCGGCACTCATCTTGCTTTATTGGCCGAGAGCCGGCGTACAGCTTCCAGGTCATGTGGCCAGCATGACTAAGCCGCTTCTGGCGAACCAGAGCAGCGCACGGAAATGCTGTTTACCTTCCCGCCAGAGCGGTTCCTATTTATCTACTTGCACTTTGACGTGTTTTCGAACTGCTAGGTGGGCAGGAGCAGGGACCGAGCAACGGGAGCTTACCCTGTTGCAGGGATTCGAACCGCTGACCTTCTGATCAGCAAGCCCTAGGCTCTGTGCTTTAACCCACAGCGCCACCTGGGTCCAACTAAGTACCACTCCTTTATTTTTGAGTTGCCTAGCCTCACTTCCAGACTGAAAAGCACTTGAGTTTTCTGATGAAAAGAAATATATGAATCTTAACCAGTGGAACAGTCACTCCCATCTTCAGTCCAATAGTATTCAAAGAGGCTATTAGAAAAGTAAGCTGCTTTTTTTTTTTAAAATCCAATTTAAACCCCCATAATTGCAGACAGGAAGAACATGGATCACAATCTGAAATCCTGGTATTATTGCCATTGTCGTTTTTTTCATATATTACTTAGCAAATGCTGTGGTTCTTCACAACATTGAATTTATCCAATTCATTGTAGATTGCTTCACTTTGCGCTGGTTCCAGGAAAATGGAATCTGTGATATGAGCTTGCTGAATGCCTCTAGATTATCGCTGCAAGCTGTAGCTAGTTTAACGGAGTACTGTGCTGGAAATGTCTTTTAAAACAAAAAAACACCATCCACCATCAATTAATGAGAGAAGAAATTGCATTCAAAAATTATTGTTATGAATTTGGGAGGGTGGTGGTGGAAGAAGGCTGTGAGTTCCTTCTAACCCCTGAATTCAGCAAGTATAAACCAGGCTAGCTTTTTGTGTTGAGGCGATAGCCTGGGTGATGGGCCATTAAGGGAAACAAAGGAAAGGGACGAGGCAGAAGGATGAGGCAGAGTTTAGAGCTGAGATTCAGTGACGTGACCCTAGAAGTAAAGAAGCAAGCTGGAGAGAGAGTCAGAGAAACTTTTGAGAGCAATGTTTGATTTCTGTTGGAATCCAGTGCTGTGCTTATGGAGGATTGCTATAGAAATTGGAGTTCTTGGAGATATAAAAGGTAAAGGTAAAGGGACCCCTGACCATCAGGTCCAGTCGTGTCCGACTCTGGGGTTGCGTGCTCATCTCGCTCTATAGGCCGAGGGAGCCGGCGTTTGTCCGAAGACAGCCTCCGGGTCATGTGGCCAGCATGACAAAGCTGCTTCTGGCGAACCAGAGCAGCGCACGGAAACGCCGTTTACCTTCCCGCTGGAGCGGTCCCTATTTATCTACTTGCACTTTAACATGCTTTCGAACTGCTAGGTGGGCAGGAGCTGGGACCGAGCAATGGGAGCTCACCCCGTCACAGGGATTCGAACCGCTGACCTTCTGATCAGCAAGCCTGTGGTTTAACCCACAGCGCCACCTGGTCCCTTCTTGGAGATATACAGCAGTCAAAATTGAAGAATGCAAGAACAGTTTTTGAATCTTCAAACAGTTTTAATATTATGGTATTGCAACAAATTCCAGTTAAAATAAATTTCTGTTCCAGGACAAGGCCCTGTTTCGCTAATTCTTCGTCAGCTAATTCTTCATGGTCAAAGTGTACCAATGTATCTTCTGTGTGTGTCTGTGTGCTGATCTACTGCCTGGCCAGAGTTCTTGCATTCTTCAATTTTGACTGGTGCTTATGGAGGAGGCAAGACTGTCTTGGGGTACAATGCTGGGAACCCCTCCATTGTAGGCTCGGGTTGCATATATGTGTAAACAAACCATATATCATAAAGACCCCAAAGACCCCACAGTTTCCACGGTGTCACTTTTCCATGAACCCTGGGTGTGTGCCTTGAACCCCTGGAATCTTGCACCACTCAGAGACTGGGGTTGGAGTGGTGTGCAACATTATTAAAGGGGAGAAAAAATGTTGGCAAAGTTCTCGTGACTGGGGTTCAGGCTATTTGTTTCCATTGCCTTGCCTTTTTAGGCAGCTGAAGGGAGTCTGTGATGAGTTTCCTTTATTTCACCCTACAAAGTATCTCGCCAGTGGTCTGCACTCGGCAGCCTTCCTTGGTGCCACAGTTTAATTGAAAACCCTGAGCAAGACACATCAGGAGAGACATGAGACATTTTCAGATCAGGAAGCACAGAGTGGCTGCAAAGTCCTAAAGAAATGTTTGCAATCATTTACCTATTGACGCGGGTGGCGCTGTGGTCTAAACCACAGAGCCTAGGGCTTGTCGATCAGAAGGTCGGCAGTTCGAATCCCCGTGACGGGGTGAGCTCCCATTGCTCGGTCCCTGCTCCTGCCCACCTAGCAGTTCGAAAGCACGTCAAAGTGCAAGTAGATAAATAGGAACCGCTCTGGCGGGAAGGTAAACGGCATTTCCGTGCGCTGCTCTGGTTCGCCAAAAGCGGCTTTGTCATGCTGGCCACATGACCTGGAAGCTGTAAGTTGGCTCCCTCGGCCAATAATGCGAGATGAGTGCCGCAACCCCAGAGTCGGTCACGACTGGACCTAATGGTCAGGGGTCCCTTTACCTTTACCTTTTTACCTATTGATCAGTTGTTTACACAGTTGAAAAGGTTCAAATAGTTTGTATCCCTGATAGAGATTAATTTAGGTTAAACAGTAGCCTAGTTTATCAGACAGATTAGCTACCCTAACAAGCAAAATAATCATAATACCTGCATCAACTATGTCCCATTGACTCATGGAAACCTGATAGTGTGACCTTGGATAGTCAAGATCCAGCTTTGCTGTCGCAGTTCAGATTAAAATGTATTAATCATCAGTGGTTCTTTTGACCCCATGTAGACTCATCATGGATATAAAACTTCTATCCAGGATAAAAATGGACATCAGCCACATTTGGCAACATTATCAACTCTGCTTGGAGTTGTGTGTTTCTAGCGACATCTCATCACAAGGTTCTGTATTTGCTGAAGTCTGTTCAGAGTATGTGCCATCCCCATACGTATTATGCAAAATGTGTGGCATTTTGAATTTTCTTTAATAAATTACAGATGCAAGGAGTGGGAGAATGGGCTCCAGGTTCTTCAAGGGACCACAGCAAGCAGGGAGGAGAGTTTTATCTCTTCCTTCCCAGACAAATTCCACAAAAAAAATCTTCCCAAACCCACAGCTTTAGAGATAGTTCTCATTGGTACCAATTAATAAAATGAAAAAATGATCCAAAGACATAGCTGTATGTATGGTACTCAATTTGTGACCCTGTACCCTATGCTAACGTGATGCATAGCTGTCAACTTTCGGATTTGAAAATAAGAGATCAGCAGCCTCACCTGTCCCGGGGACAGTCTACAGTTCTCAGGGACAGTCCACGCTGCAGCAATACCCCAGGCTACAAATTAATTTACACCAGGCTACAAGCTAAGGCTGAACAAATTTACCTGCAAGCAAGCTACGGTAAGCCTCCACGTGTTTTGCTCAGAGGGCAAGCAAGCCCCTGAGTCTGGTGGGTGTTACTCCAAAGTAAGCCTGTCCATAGTGACACAAGGAGGGGAAGCAGAGCGAGCTCAGGGCCCCTTCTCAAACAGGCAGATGGCGCTTGGGAAACAAGGGCACCGCGGGGCATGGCAGGGCACGGTGGCGGCTGCCTGGCCTCAGGGATGCCGCGAGGGCGGTGCAATGGCACCAAGTAGCCTTGCCACCCTGCGCTCCAGAGGCTGCACACGAACGGGAGAGCGAAAGAGCGAGCGCATAGACGGCAGGCAGGCTGGCTGTCTGGTTGGGCGTGAGGGTCTGGCTGCAAAAGGCATGCAAGCTCCGCCCCTAGTCAGTCTCAGACTCCTTATTGGCAGCCAAGCAACGCAGCTGAGGAGCCTCCCTGGCCCGCAGGGAGGGGGAGGAGCTGCTTCCTTTGAAATCCGGGAAATTTAAGGGATATTAACAATCCGGGATAGCAGTGGGAAACGGCATTGGAATAAGGGAGTTTCCCGCCAAAAAAAGGGAGGGTTGACAGCTATGACCTGATGTTTCTCAAGCCACACTAAATTAATCCATCTACTTTTGGTGTGTGAAGAAAGCACCAATTCCTGATTTAGAAAAAGCTCCGCCCTGTTAGTTCCTAGCAATCCATTGTCTCCAGTATGACCGCCTCTCCCCATATGAACCAACCCAGACCCATCATCCTCTGAGGCCCTTCTTTGTGTGCCTCCTCAACTAAATAAGATCCTATAGTTGTATTGTACTGCACTCTATTGTACGGCAGCTTGAGAAGGTTTTTACAGCCTAGAAATATTCTAAAAAAAAACAAAACCATATCTCAGTTTTAAAAGCAGTTTGCTATAGTGAATGGGAGTGGAAGGTGGGGAAGGCAGTCATTCAAGAAATGCAAACCCAGAGCCCGTTTTATTCATATCCCCAAGATACATTACTTTCAGGAAAACAAGTTGAAATATTACAGTAAAAAGAAAAAAGCTTTGTAAATCTTACCTGATTTTATACAATCTGAAGTTTTGCAGACACCATCTGGGGGAAAAAATATAAACATATTTATAATGTTATTAAAACCCTTAATAAACTTTTTAAAAACCTGCTTAACAACTTGGGACCAGTTTACCTACCAGATCGCCTTATCCCACACTTGGCCATTTGACCGCTTCAATTGGCAGAGTTGGCACTATTGCCAATTCGATTGGCATTTCGACTGGCAGAATTGGTGCCACATAATACCTGTTATGCATTTGTAATAACCTGGTCATTTAGTGTGGCAGCACCTGCACTTTGGGAACTCCCAGCCTATTGATAGCAACATAGCAACTTCTTGTATGTTTAAAAGTACTGTTGTAACCCCCCCCCCCAATTTTATGGTTTTCTCTTCTGGGGGTGCCATGGAGTGCCCGGGGACAGGCAGCCAAGTTGTGTATCCATAGCAGTGACCAGAGGAGAAATGACCACTAGGAGGAGCACACAGAGAGAAGAAATGCCTTGGTGCATCTGCAGCAGCACAACCGGATGCCTTCATCTGCCCCAGCTGCAACAAAACATGTCTCTCCTGCATGGTTTCTACAGCCACAGTAGGCACTGCAACCTTCCAACAGTTTGACCTCACCACCCAAAGGCACACTCCTCCATTGTCTCTGGAGACAGATGGATGCCAGCTCCACCTTGGGAGGGCAACTGCCTTCATAAATAATAATAATAATAATAATAATAATAATAATAATAATAATAATAATAATAATAATAATAATTTATTATTTATACCCCGCCCATCTGGCTGGGTTTCCCCAGCCACTTCATTATAATAAATAAATAATAATAATAATAATAATAATAATAAATTAACATAAGGTCCCAGGACAGGTCACAACAATTTTAAAATAACAATATTAAAACAGTTTATCCATTTGGGACACGCAATTTACAAGGAAAGGGAACGGAAAACATCTTAGGAAAATGTGGCTCAGGTGTCACAAACTCTTGAGCTTCATTTTGCTTGGCGTAATCTTGAACATTTCCTAAGTTATGGTAAATTGTTGATTTTATGTATGTATGTATGTATGTATGTATGTATGTAATTCTGCTGCTGATTCCATCTGGTCTTGTGGATTATAAATTGAGATTTGAATAGAAACTGCAAAAAGGGAATCACTTTTGACATATGCAGTAGTAAAAGCAGAAATGACCATGTAAGACTTTACTAATTGTGTACATTTTTGATGATTGTTTATGGCTTTCACGGGAAGAGCTGCTGTTCTTCTTCTTTTTAACAGCTCTGTGTGCAGAATGGAGAGTTTGGGGGTGTTTGGGATGGACAGGAAAGGTCCATTGGAGTGAGAATGCCCCTGCACATGTTCCTTAGTAGCCAGAGACAAAGTTGCTAGACATACCTTCTGTTAGGGAAATTACAGCTAAATGGCCATGGGAGGCTAGGAGGTGATTTGAGAAGATGAGTCATCCTTATTCCACTCTCCCTCTATCTATAAGGAAGTGGCAATCTAGGTGTGAGTGGAAAGCAACAGAGACCAAGCAGAGCTTCAAAGAATCATATAATGTTAGAGTTGGGAGGGACCCTGAGGGCCCTGCAATCTTGCTCACAGTGGGTGGGCTCGAACCACCAACCTTCTGGTTAACTGCTGTCACTGAGGAATGCTTTTGAGTCAGAAACAGAGAAAGAGAGAAAGAGAGGCAAGGGTATCACATGCTCTGGGACATACTGTTTGTGTGTACTGTCTCTCTATGATGATCTGATATTGGGCAATGAGTTTTCCTGATAGAATGCATAAAGAGATGGCTACCATCTATGATGGCCTCGGTCCTGTATACCTGAAGGAGTGTCTCCACCCCCATCGTTCAGCCCGGACACTGAGATCCAGCGCCGAGGGCCTTCTGGCGGTTCCCTCATTGCGAGAAGTGAGGTTACAGGGAACCAGACAGAGGGCCTTCTCGGTAGTGGCGCCCTCCCTGTGGAACGCCCTTCCAGCGGATGTCAAGGAAATAAGTAGCTATCCTATTTTTAAAAGACATCTGAAGGCAGCCCTGTTTAGGGAAGTTTTTAATATTTAATGCTGTATTTTAATGTTTGACTGGAAGCCGCCCAGAGTGGCTGGGGAGACTCGGCCAGATGGGCGGGGTAAAAATAATAAAATTATTATTATTATGATCAACTCGTATATTTGCAAATATACAAATACAACACGAATGCTCGTTACAATCTGGCATAAGCCTCCAGTGACTCCTTCCAAAGGAAGCTTATCAGTGCTTGGAAAAACAGGACAAGCATGTAAGTCAGCAAAGTCATTTTCTACGTTTTAGGCTGATCATGGGCTCCTGAAATGATCTCAGAGAGGTGAAGGTAAAGGGACCCCTGACCATTAGGTCCAGTCGTGTCCGACTCTGGGGTTGCGGCGCTCATCTCGCTTTATTGGCCGAGAGCCGGCATACAGCTTCCGGGTCATGTGGCCAGCATGACAAAGCCGCTTCTGGCGAACCAGAGCAGCGCATGGAAACACCGTTTACCTTCCCGCCAGAGCGGTTCCTATTTATCTACTTGCACTTTGATGTGCTTTCGAACTGCTAGGTGGGCAGGAGTAGGGACTGAGCAACGGGAGCTCACCCCGTCGCAGGGATTCGAACCACCGACCTTCTGATCAGCAAGCCCTAGGCTCTGTGGTTTAACCCACAGCGCCACCTGGGTCCCTCAGAGAAGCCAGTCCCAAACAAAAGTTTGTCGAACTGTTTTAGGCATATAGTTATTACACAAAAAGCACAACACAGCTTTTTAAAGTCAACTTGCTTCCACACAAAAAAGGGCACTGGCTCCTTCTAAACACAGAAGCTAAAACATCCAACAACATCCCAGCTAACAAGTTCAGATGTACTACTAAAGCATCCTGCCAGGGTATTTTACTCAACCCCTTTTCAAGGTGATGAAATTTTGTGTTTGTGCTTTTTGCTCGCCTCCCACCCTCCCCTGAACTTCAGGTTCTTAAAAGAACTTTAGCCACAAAAGTAGTAGCTTGATTCACTTCTACTCACCATCATAGGTTGCATACAGAATGATCATGGTGATAGCTATGATAGCAAGGAGAGCAACGACGACGGCAAGCCCGATTTCCAGCGCACTCCATCGCAGTTTTTTCTTTTCTTTTGCAAGGTTCATTTCAGTTATATCCATCTGACTTTCTGACTTGCCCATAACCTAGAGTCTGGGACAAAGAAAGAAAACAAAGAGCAGTGACTGAAATGCTTAAAGCATGGAAATTTCCAAGTTCCTCTTACCTAAGACCCCTTTTTTTGTTCCAGTGAGGAAGAGGAAGTATTGGTGTTTTTTTTAAATAAGAAGAATTAAAATACATCTGTTAGTCATGACGGCAAAAAAAATAAAAAATGACAGTCCAATTGACATTTTGCCACTTACAATCCACAGAACAATGTCGTCCTTACACACGAAGAGCAGCTAAAAAAGGGAATGAAAACAAAGCAACACTTGGTTTTATTGCTAACTTATCTACTTTAATTGCACTCCTCTGCCACAAGAGTTCACAGGCAAGCGAAATGCAGCCCTTACTCACTGAATAAAAATTAACCTAACCTTTCAATCTTTGATCCTTTGCCAATGATCAAAAGTGTTCCATTTTGCCTCTCTGGCATTTTTCAAGTCATTTCAACAATTAATGACTGAAGAATTTGTGACTCCTAAAGTAGCTGAGGGAGGGAACATCTTCTTCCCTCTGAACTCAAGTCTGGCAAATGGCATTATATGGGTGGGTGGGTGGGAGCGAATGTCCAACACTGCAGGGCCAGCAGCAAGTATCCTGATTTTCCAGGGAAAGTCTTGGAATTATGAAACCATTCCGGCTTCTGATTTAATCCTGGAATGTCCCCATTTCCCCTGCCGGTGTTGCTGGGAGGAAGCCGAACTAGGGCTTGCCCTGAGCGGCAGCAATAGCAAGGAAACATCCCATTGTCTCTCCATGGTTGCGGCTGCTGCCCTCCTCCCTTTGGGCCATTCACAGTGGATGCTGGAGAGTGAGCAAGGAGGAGGAGAGGCTGCAGCCACTGCGGCCCAGATCCATGCAACGCACTGGCCCTGAGGGGCAGGAAAAGCACAGAGCCACCCTGGGCAAGGAAGAAAACGGGAGCAGAGCATAACATAACACAAGGAGACTTGATTTTTTAAATTTTTAAATTGCTTTGTGCGTCTGTGTCTAATCTTGCCCATTTCCAACATTTATTTATTGGTGTGTGTTTTTCTTTTTGTAAATCTACCAAAGAATAATAAGATAAAATGGGGATTGAGGTTTTTTCTCAGGATGGTGGAGGGTGTGTGTGCTGTGTCCCATTGGTGAAGTGGTGACGGCACTCACCCTTCTTCTGATAGGATAGGAAGTGCTCTGCGGTGGGTGGGTGGGTGTCAGGGGCTGGACAGAGGAGGAATAGTGGAGACCGCCTCCCCCTCCTGAACCTTCCAGAGAAGAGGAAGACAGTATAGATTTAGAGCAGTGGTTTGAGGAAGGTCACGGCTCAGAGGCAGACAAAGAGCAGAGTTGGGAAACAATGGGAGAGGAAGTGGGGAAAGCAGAGTCGGAGCAGGTGGCTGACACTTTATCACTAGAAAGCATTCCAGTCCCCTCTTCTCCCAGAATCTGGCGGGCACTGAAAGTAGGAGAGCAAAGGGCTTGTAGGCAAATGGCCCTAAGCAGCCTCCTTAAAGTGGGTGGTGCTGGTGACAATTGAGGAGAGAAGGGGGAGGGGGAGTCTCCACCCCCACCGTTCAGCCCGGACACTGAGATCCAGCGCCGAGGGCCTTCTGGCGGTTTCCTCACTGCAAGAAGCAAAGCTACAGGGAACCAGGCAGAGGGCCTTCTCGGTAGTGGCTCCCGCCCTGTGGAACGCCCTCCCAGCAGAGGTTAAAGTGATAAAAAACTATCCTACATTCAGAAAATACCTGAAGGCAGCCATGTTTAGGGAAGTTTTTAACCTGTGATATCTTGATGTATTTTAATATCTGTTGGAGGCTGCCCAGAGTGGCTGGGGAGACCCAGCCAGATGGGCGGGGAACAAATAAAAAATTATTGTTGTTGTTATTATTATTATTATTATTATTATTATTATTATTATTATTATTATTT
The DNA here is from genome assembly GCA_034641385.1 of Darevskia mixta. Taxonomy (NCBI): domain Eukaryota; kingdom Metazoa; phylum Chordata; class Lepidosauria; order Squamata; family Lacertidae; genus Darevskia; species Darevskia mixta. The sequence continues at coordinate 1,235,465 of JAWWNH010000121.1, read as the reverse complement.
ACTCGGAGCAAAGCCATTACTCCAAGAGGCAGCATTTGTCAGCTTCTCTCTGTGAATATTGAATAAAAGACACTGGTAAGAGCTTCTTTGCCGGTCAGTTCCTGGTCACCTGTCCTGGGCGGGGGTCAGATTTCCTGATGTCTGACAGTGTGCAAAAATGGGGGGTCAAGGAGGGACAGTTGCTGAGGAATGAGAAATGTCCCTATTTTCATTTAAGGAATGTTGGAGGGTATGCAGCAGAAAACCCCCCCCAAATCTGCTGTCATATGGACTCCTTTCATTATACACATTGCTAAAGCAATGTCTCCACTGATGCTGTCACAAAAACACGAGCTTCACTGGGGTGATGTGCACTCATGAGGAAGAGTGACTAGTCAGGCTTCCTATGATGTATGGGCCCCACAGTGGATTCATCTGAATATGTAGAACAGACAACACTCCAGTGCTTGTTGTTATTGTTGGTGTCAGTTGCATTGTAAATTTTTGAATGGACAAAGCAATAAATGCATCTATATTATATATGAGTTTAGGGTGGGGGGAAATAGCAAGTGTTACAATATAAGCTAGGCTAGCTTCCTGACCAAACTGCGGGAGGCAGTGGAAGATAGGAGTGGCTGGCGTGCTCTGGTCCATGGGGTCACGAAGAGTCAGACACGACTAAACAACAACAAAGCTTCCTGTTGAGGTGATCACCTGGGTGATGAGCCATTAAGGGAACAAAGGAAGTGAATCTGTGGGAAACGGCAAATGGGAGGGTTGCCTGATAGTTAGAAAAAGGCAAAAACAAAAATTGAGAGTTGTAGTGAGGTGCGCCAGAAGATATGCAGCAAATTGGAGAAAGAGAAAACATTGTTTGATTTCTGTTTGACTCCAAAGTTGTGGCTATGGGAGAAACAAGGCCCTCTTGGGGTGATAATGCTGTGAACCCCTCCATCGCTCAGGTTGTCTATATGTGTAAATAAAAAATATATCATAAAGACACCACAATCTTCGCTGTGCCCTCATTCCCAAAGGAAACATGAACTTGGGGTAAGCGCCTTGAACCCCTGAAATCTCATAGCACTTGGAGATTGGGGTGGTGTGCAACACTACACACACACACACACACACAAGCACACACACAAGCACAATGAAAATGATGAATATGAGAAAAATTAAAAGCAATAAAAACAGTATCAAAAACATCACTTCAAAATCAGCAGCAGGTAAATACAGCAAGAACTGCACAGTCCAGCACTAATTCAAATCCTGTTGAATTTGGTGAGGTAAGTGGGACTATGATTGCTTGGAAGAAACAGAAAAGATTTCTGAACTTCTCATGGTGCTCAGCTGGGTATGTTTCCCCCCTTTGGATTTTGTATTTATCCAAAATAAGCTGCAGAGGCTGCAGTCTTGAGTGAAGGGCCCACTGATGACTGAGGAGAGTGGGGAGAGAAGAGGGAGATTATTGCCAGGCAAGTTTTGGTTGGTTGGTTGGTTGGTCTGTTGCCAGAGGCATTCAAAATCATTCCTCCTCCACTCCCAAACTGCTTGCTTTTTTTTTTTTTGGCCGTGAGGGAAAACATAAGGACTCTCCTATCATTTTCTGCTCCTATCATTATCCTAACATACCTAACATTTCTGGAAAAAAACCATCATTTCATGCACAGGTCCAGCCCACCCAATGCTACAGTATCTCCAGCTTTTCCTCTCTTCATAACTTGTCCATGCCCTGACTGCTGCTTTAATGTTGCATGGCAGTGTCTAAAAGCTGGCATTTCTGTTTAACCGTACGGTGATTTTTATGAGCCTTTTTATTGTGTGTGAAATATTCCGGCCTCCTGAATGGATCATGAAAGCCCACATTTTGAAAATATAATAATTGCCGGCACTCTGGAGGGGTTCCGATGAGCGACAGCGACTTTCGGAGGTCTATTTGCATCAGCTCCCATTTTGTGAAAGCAGGAGGGGCGAGTGCATTTGAGCAGCAATGCATCACTGGCCTCCTGACAACAGCATCTCTGCTGCTCACTGAGATGGTGTGGGGATGGGATAGGGCAGGGGTGAGTGGAGGCTGCCCTGGCAGAGCCAATCAGAGGCTGCCCTGGCAGAGCCAATCACTGGAGCCAATTCTCCCTCCAGTGTGCCTGCACAGACTCAATCTCACCACTCCCATGCCCTGCCCCATCCCAGTAAATGACAATGCTGCCACTATGTCAGAGTCCTGCCTTGCATCGCTGCCCCCGTCACTCCTCAGCTACCAGGTGCTGAGATGAGCACCACCCCCACCACCCCCGCCAGACTGTCCTCTACTGGGCATGAGAAATTTTTAAACTTAGGCCCGATTTTGTCCAGTGTGATCTGGTCACATGAATTCAGCCTCAATTTTTCCAGGACCCAAACAACCTTGTTAAGCATGGTAAATGTATCTTTTCGCACATGAGCAACATGTGTCTAAAATTTCAAAGTTTGCAGTATTTTCAAACCCAGGTGGCGCTGTGGGTTAAACCACAGAGCCTAGGGCTTGCTGATCAGAAGGTCGGCGGTTCGAATCCCTGCGATGGGGTGAGCTCCCGTTGCTCAGTCCCAGCTCCTGCCCACCTAGCAGTTCGAAAGCATGTCAAAGTGCAAGTAGATAAATAGGAACTGCTCTGGCGGGAAGGTAAACGGCGTTTCCGTGCGTTGCTCTGGTTCACCAGAAGCGGCTTAGTCATGCTGGCCACATGACCCGGAAGCTGTACGCCGGCTCTCAGCCAATAAAGCGAGATGAGCGCCGCAACCGCAGAGTCCTAATGGTCTGGGGTCCCACGACTGGACCTAATGGTCAGGGGTCCCTTTACCTTTACCTTACTGTCTCGTTACCCCTTTTGGGAAGAGTATAACTTAGTTAAGTCTGCAGAATCCTCATAAACAGTGTTCATTTAGTATAGCTGCTGTTTAGCTAAGGAACTTGGATTAATCAGAAGAGGTGAATCCAATGAAGTCATCCCATCAGCACAATGAGACTCCTTCTCCTCTCTGCATGTATCCCCTGCACCCCCTCAAATCTGCCCCAGAGAGTTGAACTGGGAAGAGGGCACCAGAGGCATGTGGGGAGAAGAAGAGAAGTCCCATTGCACAGGTGGAAGTCCATGAGCTTATAGGGTGACTTTACTAGATACAACCCCTTACACACACTCCCACCCCATTAACTGGTGATAGAAAGCAGGAATGTGATGGGATCAGGGGCGTAGCGTGCCGCTTGGCTACCGGGGGTGGCAAGCCAAGCGGCACCCCTGGGGGCGGGGCGTCGCTCCGTGCGCATGACATCACAACGCGCATGCGCACGGAGCAACGCCTTTGCCCCATGCCGCAGCGAAAAAAGCCGCTGAAAGGTTTCCTTTCCCCCCCACCCCTTTCAGCGTTTTTTTCCGCTGGCTTGCAGTGCCCTGGCATGGAGGAGAGGGTCGGGCCAGCCAGGAGGGGTGACACCCCTCCTGGCTGGCCCGCCCCTCTCCTCCATGCCGCGGCACCGCAAGCCAGCCAGCGGCGGAAAAAGCGCTGAAAGCCCTCCTCGCTGGCCTCCCCTGCGGCTACGCCCCGTCAGCGCCGAAAATAGCCTTACAAAAAAAAAAAGCGCAGGGCGGCTGCGGGGGGCGGGGCCCCCGCCCCAAGTGTCACCCTTACCAGGGCGCTGCCTGGGGCGACCCCCCCGCCCCCCTTGCTACACCCCTGGATGGGATTCTAAATACCCATATTCTAGTGACCACATAATATCTAAGAAGGTGAATTGGAACATACAGTATCTGAGTCAAAGTTGGGTCACCCTAATTTGCAATGTATGGAGAATCATAGCAACCTGCTTTACAGTAGTTGTGTCAAGGATTACTGAATGTATGTGAAGCCCTTTGCACACCCCAAACAACTGCATAAATCAGCCTTCTCTATGCTGGTGCCCTTTTAGTTTTGGACGGCAGATCCAATCATTTCTGATCACTGGCTGGAGCTGATAGTGATTGTGGTCCAATATGTCTGGAAGGCACCAGGTTGGAGGAAGCTGACATAAATTCAAAGTGTTATGGGCAAGTTATCTAATCACATAACCTCAAATAAGTTTGCCATCAACGCATATGTGGGGATCACTTACACAATTCAGTTTTTAAAAGGTAGCCCATGTTGTTAGAAGGAAGCAACACCTTTTACATTTTCTTATTTCTCAATTATGATAAGTCATAACAATAAAATTGCTTCCAAGGGTAATCAAGTGTGCCCCTGAATCTCAACCCAACAGATCAGATGTTCATGTTTAAAATCTCTTCACTGACTAAGTAGCTGAAACTTTAGGCAACTGATCTCCCAGTTAAAGCATGCAGATTTAAGGCTTAAAATGATTCTTGTTCATGCATACTCACCTGGGAGTAAGTAAGCCCCACTGAACTCAAGAACTCGTACATCTGAGCACACATGTATAGGATTGCATTGCAAGACAGCCAAACCCATCCTTATCATACGCCAGTCAAGCAGAAAGTTCGATCTTCAGTCCTTAAACTTTGTAGGTGCATGAAGTCAAAATTAGAAAATGCCTCAGCTTCTTAGTTTGGTGAGTGCTTTAATGTTCCTAAATTGCAATTTATTAGCACACCAAGAATCACCTGCTTTGACATGCAAATGTGCTCTGTGAAGACAGCATAACTTCCCCAAGGGAGATAGTCTTTATTATACTACTGCTGGAGTGTTTCCATTATTTAAAGGCATCCCACTGATTTGTTCTTACCTGCAGCTTTTAAAGAAAACAAGCGAACACTATAGGCCACCTAGCAAAGGTCTATTTATGTGATCATTCACTTATACCACCAAAACCTGGGCATAATTAAAGCAGACAGGAGCTTAGGTATTAGAGTTCTGTTCTATTTCTCCTAGGGCTTCAATGATCCTCCCCCAGTTGCCCTCTAAAGTGTAGACAAAACAGGCAGCTGCAATTATTATGTTTGGCAGCAATGGAAATTAACAATCTGAGCTTGAGATTTCATTTTCAGTCCACCTGCTTCAATCTGACTTCTTGGAGCGGCCTACATGTTCTTCTTTGAAATATGCCAGGCCAGGTGATATGGACTTGCCAGGGCGTGGGGAGGGGGAGAGAGAACACTATTCCTTTTGGTTAACTCATTTAGAAATGAATTTCCTTACCAATGGATGATTCCAAACACTGCATTGGCAGTTGAGAATGAAGTTGGCTCCTGCTTCCTAGTTCCTTACTCAGTCCAGGTGCCTTGTGGGATATCTTTTTTGGGGGGGTGGGGGTGGGGGTGGGGGTGGGGAGACTAAGGAGTAAACCCTATACCATAGCTGTCAACCCTCCCTTTTTTGCGGGAAACTCCCTTATTCCAATGCCGTTTCCCGCTGCTATCCCGGATTGTTGATATCCCTTAAATTTCCCGGATTTCAAAGGAAGCAGCTCCTGTCCCTCCCTGCCGGACAGGGAGGCTCCTCAGCTGCATTGCTCGGCTGCCAATAAGGAGTCTGAGACCGACTGGGGGCGGAGCTTGCATGCCTTGTGCAGCCAGACCCTCATGCCCAACCAGACAGCCAGCCTGCCTGCCGTCTATGCGCTCGCTCTTTCGCTCACCCGTTCACGTGCAGCCTCTGGAGTGCAGGGTGGCAAGGCTACTTGGTGCCATTGCACCGCCCTCGCGGCATCCCTTATTTTCAAATCCAAAAGTTTGAAAAAAACCCTTATTTTCAAATCCAAAAGTTGACAGCTATGCCCTATACAAATCTGGGATGGAGTCCTTAAGATGGTTGGAAGGCACCTTGTATGTCTCCTTCTGGCAACTCCTGCAGCTAAGATGGTACCAAACATATTGCTCTACTTTCCTTGGGAACACATCAGTGAGGCCTTTTTTGTCTGGGCAGCCCAGGACCTCCATATATGCTAGCTTGCTCCCTTAGAAGGTCACTCGGGTGCTGCTAACACAGTGATTTCATTTCACCCACAGAGGTGCACTCCATTGTCTCTTGAGACAGATGGATGCCAACAAACTCAATCCAGGCATGTGGAACCAGCCAGAAGAAGAAAATACAGTGGTACCTTGGTTCTCAAATGCCTTGGTACTCAAACAACTTGGAACCCAAACACTGCAAACCCAGAAGTGTGTGTTCCGGTTTGTGATCTCCCCCCCCCCCGGAAGCCGAAAGTGCTCCGTTTTTAGTGTTATGCTTACGATTAGAGTGCTACACTTCCGTTTTGAGTGCCACACTTCTGTTTTAAGTGTTATGCTGAGGTCTGTCTGTTTTTGCTATTTATTTTGCCTTTTCGTTTTTGCGGCTCTTTTTTGTTTTGTTTTTGTGGCTGTGTGGAACCCAGTTCAGCTACTGATGGATTGATTGTGTGACTGCAGTACATTGTTTATTGCTTTCATTTTATGGATCAATGGTCTCATTAGATAGTAAAATTCATGTTAAATTGCTGTTTTAGGAGTTGTTTTTAAAAGTCTGGAATGGAGTAATCCATTTTGCATTACTTTCTATGGGAAAGAGCACCTTGGTTTTGGAACAGACTTCCAAAATGGATTAAGTTTGAGAACCAAGGTACCACTGTATGTGCATCTCTGCTCTCTAAAATAACCTTATATGTTACCACAAATTCATCCCTGTCAGCAGGATACTCTCCATTAAAAGATGCCAAGAATCATGTCTGGCTGCAAGCGAGAAGCAATTGCAGCCTCATGTTTCTTACCCAAATAAGCGGAAATCCATGTACAATGTTTTTGCATACATGAAACTTATTTCAAGTTTGAAGCTTAGGTCAAACATTTAAAGGTAGCATAAACTGTGTAATGTGCTTCTGGGGAAATCCCATTTGATTGAGTAGCTTGTGTATACAAAAGTGTACACGGAATGTGCATTCATGCATTTCACAAATTACGAAAATGCTTTTCTTTGGGCCACATATAGACATGCATTGAAGACATACATAGCAGATAGGTGTGTCGGTTTCATTTCAGAGAAAACGTTTTTGCAGGAAAGTGGTGTCTCAAGGTGAAATTGACATGAAATTGGTATACAATGGTATCTAACCAAAACTGAAACTTTCTATGACAATTAAGGTCATGGCATGAATTGTTACAAAAAAAGTTGAAAAAAGGTATGGCTACTGGGGGAGTTGAAATTGTAACAGATTCAGATTGCAGTCCTTGGTCATCAATTGACTTGTCAAACAGGAATCTAAGGTGGTTCTCACCTTTCAATTTAAATGCATGGAAGCAAGTCGTCCTAAGGTGCAAACATTGACTGAATGTAACAACTTCTGAGAGAAGACCTGTGAACTGTGACACCTTAGGAGACACAATTAGTTTGGAGTGTTCTCATCCAGCAAATACATTGGTACCTGAAAATAAGAGGCATTTTTGGTTTGGTTCCCTGGTGTTACTCATAAATGGGGGCGGGGAATGATGATTTAGTAAAACAGGTCAGCGACTTTCTGAAATAAAACACCATCCCTTGATAGAAAGTTATGTGGCAACTTTTCAAAGAAGCAAAGATAATTGCACACCCCTACAGTTCCCATAGAGTTCGCTACAGGACACATTTGAATTTGTTACTGATAAAAACAGATAATGCATTCACAGCAACACTTCCCTGTTCCTGGATTTCAGATTTTATTCATTTCAGCGTTCTCCTGAATGCTTATCTGCAGAGTGAACAACTAACAAGGCTGGGTAAAAAGATGGCAAGACTTCTGGGGGCCAATTACTACTGTTTCAATAACACCATCCATGCATTCAAATATGATACCCAACAAGAACAATATAAATGGCAAGGCAATAAATTGCAAAAATGAGAGAGAGAGAGCGAGAGAGAGAGAGAGAGAGAGAGAGAGAGAGAAGGTTTCTTGGTGGGGAAATTAAAACATCGGCTTGTGGGGTTCTGCCAGGGCAAATTTAAATATCAAGGGTAAGGGAGATGGATAAAGTATTCTAAGCACACACTAGTAAACTCTGGTGATCAGATATTTCAAGAACCACAACAATCTATTGTTCTCTTTGTAAATAGCTGTGTGACTGAGCACGTTTCATATTTCCTTAAAAGCCACAGTAAAGATTGCAATTGTAATTCTTTAAAATGCTTCAAAGAATAGGATTCAAATAAGTGATGCAACAAGCAGTGAAATGTTTGTGGGTGGGGGGAGATTCGAAAAAGTTATGTTAAACAACCCATATGTTGTTGCTGTTATAAAAAGATTTAGTGCTGAGTTAATGAAGCAATTTTTTAAAATTAGTAATGCTTATTTTCTAAGTAGTACATGATTGCTTTTAAAAATTGGCAACGGTTAAGCATTTATAATAACAGTATGAAAAACAAAGTTTCCTTTTTTTTTATTGATGAAGAGTAACTTCATGATTATAAATAATTCCAGGATCTGCCGCTGCTTCAGATTCTTATGTCACACTTGCAGGACAGTGCCTGTTGATTCTAGGGTAACCAAGAATCCATCAGCTTGGCGTTGTGCACTAGATATCAGCACGACGTATGAGAAGTTCCACTTTGCACATTAAATAGGCATTGGAATTGTATGTGTAAATCTAACCTTTTGCTGCACTTTAACCAAACTTGAGTTTGAACCCACATAAGCCTGCTTCTCAAGAGAAGTGAATATGTACTTTTACTCCTGTGAGCAACTGCACAGGAAGGTGAGAGAGCCCATCCTACTCTCTGGGACAAACAGAGCAATCACACTCTTCCAAAACTCTCCCAACAACTTGCAACCTTAGGACAATAGAGTCTGGACAGCCAAAGTTTCATGCCTACAGAAATATAACAATGTACAAAGCAAACAGTGCTGTTCTCTCCCCGCATAGAGCGTTTTAGAGCTTATCTTAACTGGCTCTGAAACACAATGAAGTTTAAAACGTGTACACTGCAGTTAATTTACTGATGCTGATGGGAAAATGTAAAAAAAGAAAAAAGGGTATCAATGAAATGAAAGCCTTAAGTTTAGTTCTCTGCTTGCACAAGGCTCGGGATGAAACGCACGCTACTAAAAATACACGGAAACCAAGTTTGGAAGGTAAGCTAGATGTTATGAGTCTACCTCTGAGGCAATATGCATGCTGAAGTTAATCAGAATCAGATCGCTACTAAACAGCCGGAGGAAAACATGGGGTGCTTTGAGAAGCTACATAAGTTGGCGGAAGCAATGCCTTTTCTCTGCGCCTCCCCCCCCCCAAAAGAGAAAGACGCAGAGGCTCCAGTCTGCTAAAAAGAGACATTTTTTCTGCTTTCGAATCCCAGAGGGCGTGGGGGGCTGGTGCAGCCCAGGGAGAAAGAGGGGAGGGGATATATGGGGGCACTCAGCACATGCTCAGAGGTACCCATCTCCATTCTTGGCACTGCACAGTGATGAAAGGGCTGAGATTGGCTCGAATGAAGCCCAATACCTGCCCGGCTCCTCTCCTGCTTTCCCTCCTCTGCAAAGAAGCTGCGCTCAGAGATACTGGAGAAGTGATGCCCCGCTCTTCATGCCGGGACTCCCCTCCTTCCCACCCCTCTCTACCCCCTCGCCTTTCTCTAGTCAGGATCCCGCTTCTGGGCTTCACCATCTGTGGCTCGCCAACTCTACCTCTCCGGTCTCTCTCGACTTACCGAGCTGTTCCTGGGAGAAGTTCGGGGCTGATGTAAATAGACACATCACCGACCGATGGAGAGGAGAAAGCGCAAGCGGAGGGGGCGAGAGAGAGGCGCCGCCGTGGGAAGACCCAGGAAGGAGGAGGAGGAGGAAGAGAAGAAGTCAGCCGGCAGGAGCCTCCAGGGAAGCGGCGGCGCTCAGGTCCGCGAGACTGAATGGAGGGGCGGAGAGGGGGCGGCGGCAGGCGCTGCGCTCCCAGCGCTCCCCCTGGACTCAGGCGGCGGGTCGCGCGAAGAGCATTGCCAAGCCAGCCGAGGCAGCCGCGGATCAGAGAGAGAGAAAAGAGAGTGGGTTTTACTCTTCCCTTGCAGGAGAGAGAGAGAGAGAGAGAGAGAGAGAGAGAGAGAGAGAGAGAGAGAGAGAGAGAGAGAGAGAGAGAGGCGGGGGGCGAGCTGCGCTGGCTGGTTGCGATCCAGCCTCTTCGCCAAGCTTCGCTACTCTCCGCTGTTCCTGGGGACTTTCAAAAGGTTTTGCCTGTTATCCTGATTTCTAAGCAGAGACTGGGCTGGGGGCAGGAAAAGCGCACAACTCCTCCTCCTCCATCTCTCTCTCTCTCTCTCTCTCTCTCTCTCTCTCTCTCTTTCTCGGGAAACCCAGAGGAGGCAAGGAGGGAAGCTTTGGTTCCCATGCCCACAAGATTAGTCAGGCCCTCCAAGAAAAAGAGGGACCCAACGGGTCATAGAAGCCAACTCCTAGGGGCCAAGGGGTCTTCACCCCCTCCCATAAAATATATGAGGGGGTCGCACCCACCCCAAGTTGATAGGGATTGCCATGCACCGCATCATGTGATCGATTATGCAGGGTGGAGCTTACCTGTAACCCCCTCCCAATATTTTATTTAAGTTGGCACCCTGCCACAGGTAGTCTGGACTCCAGGTAGTTTGGCTTTGCTCCCATGGCCTGTGAAGAATGGGAGATGCCCTCACCTTAACAGGCAGGCAAGAAGACTGTCCATACATATGGGGTAAAGGACCATAGTTCAGTGGTATAGCACCCCTGGTTCAAGGACTAATCTTCAGCATCTCCAGGTAGGGCTGGGAGAGGAGCACATTTGAAATCCTGGAGAGGTGCAGCCAGTGAATGTAGACAGTACACTTACTAGGTGGGCCTCTCCCCCATGCTTCTGATGCAAAGGGGGAGAGCTCTTCTGGGAGCCTGCTTGAAGTCCACTTTTTGGGAAAGAGTAGTTTAAAAACAACTGTCCTATTTTATTTTTAAAAGAATTGGGTTGGTTGTGCTGAGTTGGCTAACTCACAAAGGATCTTTCTTAAAGGCTCCACCAGATCTCCATGGGTAGATGAAATACGGTGTGGCCAAATGTTAGCCCACCAAACCACTATGGAGGACTACAGTGAACCCAAGGTGAAGTGATGGTGATCTTTCACTTGGTTATTACTGGATTTTGGATGGTTTTTTTCTTCTTATGGGCACACACTGATTTTTCTTTCTTATGATTTATGATTGTGGTATGTTTCCATGCATTTTGTGCACATCTGTGAAATTTATTTGCCACAGATTGAATTTCTTGCATTTCATGGTATTTCTGCCCCACTGTTAACATTTTCTCCCTACATATCTCTGTTGATCTCTCTCTGTAACTAGAAGGCCTTGTTGGTCATTCCACAGCTGGCAGATTGCCATTGAGTGTTGATGGATAAGTGGACCACTGACCCTCTGAAACACCCTCCAATAGGTTCATCTGAGGATAATGGGGCTTCCTTCCACATAAATCCTACTTGATATGCATTTGAAATCCCTTGCCTTTCCCTCTTTGTACATGGTCCAGGTGAATGATGGAGGGTGATGGCAGTGATGGTATGTGCCCACTCGCAACATTATCAGGCAGGTGTAGATTCGCACCCAGACCTCACACCAGCTACATGGGATGGAAGAAATGGATAGGGAGACATTCTCCTCCTTCTTTCAGAACACTAGAACCCAGGGCCATCCAACGAAGCTGAACATTGGAAGATTCAGGACAGGCAAAAGAAATTCCTTCTTCATGCAGTGGATGGTTACAGAATTCATTTCCACAAGATGTAGTTATTGATGGCTTTAAAAGAGAATTAGGAAATTCCATGGACTGTAAGCCTATCAATGACTACTAGGCACGATGGCTGTGTTCTGTTTTTACTCTTGGAGGCAGCATGCCTCTGAACACCACTTGCTGGGAATTACAAATGGGGGAAAGCATTGCTGCGCCCATGTCCTGCTTGCATGGACGTCTGGTTGACCACAGTGAGAACAGGATTCTGGACTAGATAGCCCTTTGCCTAATCCAGATGGACTTTTCTTAGGTCCTTCCAAGATGCTGAAGGGTGATGGGCGTGGGAAGGACAATCAGGGGTGCCATCTAGTGGGGACTGAGAAGCCTCCCCCCAATTTTTCAAGGAGGGGACCGTGTCCCCTTCAATATCCCCCTCAATGTGTGCGCATGCCACACTATGTGCTTATGTCAGCACGTCGCGTAGCACCGACTCCCTCAATCATGGGGGCAATCATCGTTTTATCCACAGTGACACAATCAAGGATCCCATTTGTGTGAGGCTCAGGACCAGAGTCGGAGGTCAGCATTGCCATGTAAGCCATGGTAGTGTCCCTTAAAGGTAAAGGGTAAAGGGACCCCTGACCATTAGGTCCAGTCGCGGATGACTCTGGGGTTGCGGCGCTCATCTCGCTTTACTGGCCAAGGGAGCTGGCGTACAGGTTCCGGGTCATGTGGCCAGCATGACTAAGCCGCTTCTGGCGAACCAGAGCAGCGCACGGAAACATCGTTTACCTTCTTGCTGGATACCTATCTACTTGCACTTTGACGTGTTTTTGAACCACTGAAAAAGCACAAGGAGGCTCTTAGACAAAGGAACCACATGAGTCCATCACTAGCACAAGTATATGGGAGGGCCTTGGAGTGGAGATGGCGTGCAGAGATCAAAATATAGTGTAGCAAATTCCATTATTTGCTTCTTCAGAAATGCAAATGGGGGGGGGGGTGAGGGTGCTCAGGATTCATTCCTGATATGATGAGCAGATGACCCAGAATGGACATCAGTGAAATGAAGATGGATAGACAGCAATTAAGTCAAGAAGCTGGTGCTGTCTGAAAAAAGGATGGTGCGAAAAGTGACAAAACGTTTTCATATACTGAACAGCAAGGAATAAAAACATCCCACAGTGTGTCGAAATGTCTCCATTAAGAAGATGAGCACTGATATCTCATTCTCTGCTAATAAAGCTATAAATGCCGACAACATTAATGATACCCTGCCTTCAAAAAGGAGAGGAAGAAATGGCCCCCAAATTAATCAAGACATCTCAATTTCAACATTTTTTTTTTTTTAAAACCCACCATGGTTCTTTCAAGCACTGCCACTTCACTTATTACACCAACCCATCTACTTAAAAGGCCCATCTTAAAGTCCTTTTTAATGCAGCTTTAAAAACCAACCCCAAGCCCTACCCCCATTATCACCCTCAGCTTTCTAAATTATACGCAGTTTGATGGCCAGAAAACCACTTTGGTCTGTACATAGGCCAAAAAGTTTTCCATTTATAAAAACTTGGTTTTGAAATCCAGCATAGATTTAAGAGGGAACTGGAAATCTATCTGAGAATATGACTAGGAGAGAGAGAGAGAGAGAGAGAGAGAGAGAGAGAGAGAGAGAGAGAGAGACGTGGCGACCTCTTCTTTTATTTGTATTTTTTATTTAATAAAGATCTCTAAGCAGTTTACATTAAAATAATAAAAATATTGTTTAACAGTGGCCTCATATGTAGAATATCAACAGGTGCTACCTCCTCTTCTTTCGTATGCCAAGGAAGGCTTTATATTGTAAACTGCCCTGTGATCCTCAGATGAAGGGCAGTATAGACATTTAATAAATAATAATAAAGTCTTCACCAAGACCAACTTTAAAACAGGCACCCTGCCGGGAAATTATTTTTACTTTCCAAACATCACTTCCTCCTGTCCTGAGGTGCCTACATATGCATCACAAAAATAGACGAATTATCTGTAACAGCAACACAGGAGGCATTTTTTTTCTAAGGATCACAGCTTGGGATAAAGAGTTAAGCTCCCCCTCCCCACATATTGCAGCCTCAATTAAAATTGTCCTTCCTGCCACCTATTATTAAATAAAAAGTCCTAGACATCATTGCTAACCAAGTACTTAGCAGCACATCTAATTTGTCCCTAATACTATTGATTTTCTTTGGAGGGGCCCGAATCATTATCAATCCAATAACTTTAAAGGAATGCCCTTTATAGTTCTTGATTTGTAAAAAGTCACATTGAAGATCCATTGCAGAGTAACGAATGGGCTTTAAGAATGGAATTGTGGCTGTAAGCCCCTTTTGAGTTGACGTGCAGAAGAGGGTGCTGAATGAGTTCGATTCAGAAATATGACATGCCCAGCAGTGCAACTGCAAGCACGTTTACCTGGAAGTAAGACCAAGTGAGGTCGATGGAGCTTACTCCCAAGTCAGTGTGTGAAAGATTGCCTAAGACATATTGACATAATTGGACCTCAATTGCACTGCTTTTATCCATGGATTCCAGTCCCTGGGTTGTGCTTTAAATTCCTGTAGTTCACTTATTTAGGCGCATTGCTTCTCCGTTATATACCCAAGGCAACCGTTCCCAACTGCTAGTGTGCCATGAGAAATTGAGTAATAAAAGAACAAAGGTTTTCTGAAAAGCCAAAGCACCTATGAGCAGATGAATTTGTCCTCTTCATCTCTGCATAACTGCTGCTCTGTATGTGACTCTTTCCAACAGGTGGCTATGTGGCTTTTGTTTCTGTTAGGGTGATTCTGAAGCGAGGTCCTTGGGAGGGATTCAGGGCTTGTTTAAAGTGAGCTGGGATCTGTCACTCCCAATTGAAATAGGTTTCCTGAAGCACTTCATGATGCCTTGGCAACATGAACATCCATAACAAACACTACAGAGAACTCTGCTAAAAGCAAAACTAACATCCCTAAAACAGCAAGAGGGGTTGTGGGGGGTGAGGCAGAGTAAAACCCAGGTGGAGAGAGGGAGGAGGAGAGCTGATTGGTCAAACTTGTAATCAGAAGGAATGATTTATTCAGACTCTCCAATCCCGGTGTTTTGGGAATGGACAGTGAATCTTCTTTTGCTTCTCTCCCCAACCACATCAAGTTTAAAGTTGCCTAGCATGAAAACAACCAGACTGATTTGTCTGCAGTTTGGTAAGTTTTTTACCTAGGAGCATCTCCCTGATGTCAGCTATTTCCAGGCTAATTGACTGGGGGGAAAACAAGGGGAGATTAAGTGAAAGCCTTTTACCCACTCCGAAATTGTAGAAGCCGTGTTTGTGATATTTAAAAAATTAAAAACAAGACACCTTGAACGTTGTTGAGCTTCTTTAAAAAACAAACCAATCCTAAATTTGTTTTCAATTGACTTGCCTAAGATCCAGCACAAAGCACCACTTTTGGAAATTCCCCCTTTGAAATCCTGGTAATGTCTGGAAAAATCCGGACACCTGGCAACCCTCGTTTGTGGGGAAATCACTGCAGCCTTCCTTCTGAAATTTGGCAGGATGAATCCCTTCAGGAGGGGTTACCAGGCATGAAAATGCCATCCAATTCCTTCCCCAAATAAAGAAGTTACAGATATTCTGTTTTTCTTTTTAAAAAACAAAACTTTAAAGGCACCCAGCCCTGTTTCCTGATTCTTGGTTTACAGAAGTACCGGTAGATGGTTGATTCTGTCCCCACAGTGTTACAAGTTAAGTCAGATAATTGTGTTGTTTGCACTGATTTCCAAATTTATGCATATTGGTTCTAATGCATCATTTACTCCCCCTCCCCCCCTCTCTCTCTGTGTGTGTGTGTGTGTGTGTGTGAGAGAGAGAGAGAGAGAGAGAGAGAGAGAGAGGAGAGAGTCTTTTGAAATTAGTAGAGCTTTGGGGGGGAAATGACTTAAAAACTCCACACCTGTCATATAATAAATAGTACTGCCTGTACACAAGAATGTAGTGGGGGAAATAAGGTCATTGAAAATCTGTATAGTGTATAATTGGAATTATCCATGCATGGAGTAAGGGGAGGGTAGGAATTGATTCTGCCTTCAGATTTTTTTTTTCTTTTCCTTTTTCTTTTTAAAAAACCATCATGTTCATGGTAGGCATGTGTGCACAAATGCTTTTAAATTATTGTAACTAAATGCTTTTAAAATAGGTTATTAATACACGTGTGCAGTTTAACCCTGTGATGTGAAGGAAGAAGTATGAACCATCCACCAAGTATTAACAATATCCATTGATAAGCAGAAGAATGGTATAGTTCAACCTCACCCCCTTTCACTCAACGATAACAAATAACCACACGCACAATTGTGGCAATATTAGAGACTGCAGTTTCTTGGGTAAAAGGGAAAAGCAAGCCATTTTTTTTTCTTTAAAAAGGGGGAAATAAAACACTTATGACAGAAGTAATTTAATATTTATATACAGGTAGGTAGCCGTGTTGGTCTGTCATAGTCAAAACAAAATAAAAAATAAAAAAATTCCTTCCAGTAGCACCTTAGAGACCAACTAAGTTTGTTCTTGGTATGAGCTTTTGTGTGCATATTGGTATCTGAAGAAGTGTGCATGCACATGAAAGCTCATACCAAGAACAAAATTAGTTGGTCTCTAAGGTGCTACTGGAAGGAATTTTTTATTTTTTATTTTGTTTTTAATATTTATATAGTGACTGATTGCAATTAACACCCCCACCCCAAAAAGGTAAGATATATTATGGATGCTTGGAGACATATATTGCAGGACTTTTCAATTTGTCATATTCCATCCAGGTTCCAGGTACTTCCCCCCAGAGAGAAGGGGTAGAAAGAGCAGTAGATATTCACAAGGGACTAATGATAAAGATACCAACTCACAGAAGTAGTCACTCCATTGATATGGAAAGTCTTCTAGTCCCTGGCAGTTGATTATGTAACTCAGATTCTAGGCTCTGCCCTCCAGAGGGAAGGCACAGAAGGAGTGGCAGGTCGGCTCAGGGGTTGCTGCATGTGAAAGCACTACATAAAGAACACTTGGAATTATGAAATCCGAAAACCATAGAGAAAAGCAGGGGAGACAAGCAAGTCTTAAAAACACACACTAAATTATCTATAAAACTATTGCTTCAGGGGATACTTCACCATCACCAGCCAGGAAAGATCATAAAAACAGGGCTGGTTCCTGGTTTAAAGTGGCCCTGGGTAAAATGATCTCTGCTGGTTTCTTTCTTCTGCGGGGGGGGGGGGGGCTTTTGGGTTTTTCCTGCCCATGAGGAGAGTCTGTAGGCAGATTTTATTTGCATTCATCTGAATGCAAGTAGATAAATAGGTACCGCTGTGGTGGAAAGGTAAACGGCGTTTCTGTGCACTTTGCCTTCTGTCACAGTGTTCTGTTGCACCAGAAGTCATGCTGGCCACATGACCCAGAAAGCTGTCTGTGGACAAATGGTGGCTTCCTCAGTCTGAAAGCGAGATGAGCGCTGCACCCCATAGTCACCTTTGACTGGACATAACTGTCCAGGGGTCCTTTACCTTTTTTTTACCTTTACACCAGGGATGCTTGGAGCAGGACTTCTGTGAACACCCCTGTCCCCACTTTTTTTAACATTACACACACACACACACACACACACACACACACCACAATGCATTATTATAGCAGAGCAAAGACATTATATGGTTGAATATTGCCCTTTATATGTTGTTCCAGAACGTAATGAAGACTACAGTTCTAAAAATCTTTCTGGTTGCTCTTGCTTGCCCTTATTTTAAACATTGTGTGTTCAGACATGAACGTAGTGTGTTCAGACATGAACGTAGCTCTGGCACAGCATCTGCATTCATCCTCTGTTTTGGAGCTGCAAGTTTGCTTTTTATGACATCATTTTCCATCACTGAATGCTTGTGAACTTAAGAGGAACTTAAGAACAGCAATGCACATAGTGTCTGAGGGTTGCTTTGGGTGTGTGTGTGTGTGTGTTTTACAGTTATCATCCACTTTAAATAATGGCAAATTATGAATACTCTTGCTATTCATTACATCAGAGGGGCAAAATGAGAATGACATCAAGAGCCTTATTCCAACCACAGTGTATAATCATGGGTAACATAATCACAGAAAAAACAACTGAGAGTCCTTGTGGCACCTCAGAGCCTCACAAACACATCATGGGCAAAATGAGTTTCTGTTGACAATAGCCCACTTTGACAAAGCCATAAAGGGATGACTTTGATTAGCAGGTCATGTAATGCAAAGGACAGCTGTAATTTGGTCACATTTATTTGCAGAGCCCAATTGTAAAATAAGAATAGAGGTAATGTACAGAGATAATGAATATAGCAGTATTTTGTTTTAATTGTGGAAATATGACACGGGGGGAGCAGTTCCATAATTCCTAATAGTCCTTATAGTAGGGTTTCTCAAACTGTGAACCAGGACCCCCACTCACACCTAGTAGGCCTTGGGCCACTTCAGTGGCATGGCTTGCCCAGGGCCTCCTCACTGGCCTGCCCAGCCCCCTAAACCATGCTGTCACCATTTGGTTAGACTAATGCCAGCGCCAACAACTCATTGCATGCTGAATAAAGGTATCCATGAGCTAGACAAATCCAGAGGGGTGAGGGGTGGAAAGAAGCTCTCCTTCATGTGAGGGGGAAGGGCCAGAGGAGGTGCTGAAGGAAATTTGAGAGATAAAACATTCATTTACATTATTATCATGAAAAGCCAACTGGGAACAAAGATGAGGAAGGAGTGAATGTAAAAGAACCGGGCAGGATGGGTGAAAGAAACTGGATTTTTGTTTTGTTTTGTGCGGAGGGCAAGGAAGGTACAAATTGAGTGTGAAAGGAGAATAGTTACCTGGCTGGCTAGTTCCTAAGCGACCAAGTCTGTGGATATCTCATTTTTATGGATATCTGAAATAAGTAAAAGCTGGCATTTGTATGGTTTGTCCAGCAGGTGAGATATGCTCCACTTCTGAAATCAGTGGTGCGGCGAATCAGAATTTTGCTCAGAGGCCACACCCATACCCATGATTCTTCACTTTTAAAAAGAGCTAGCCAGTTCTTATACAGTGGTACCTCGGGTTAAGTACTTAATTTGTTCCGGAGGTCCGTTCTTAACCTGAAGCGTACTTAACCTGAAGCACCACTTTAGCTAATGGGACCTCCTGCTGCCGCTACGCCGCCAGAGCACGATTTCTGTTCTTAGCGGAGTTCTTAACCTGAAGCGTACTTAACCTGAAGTGTACTTAACCCGAGGTACCACTGTATTCTATTCTGCTGTCACAAAGGAAGTGGAAGAAGAAACAGGTCAAGTCAGGTCTAGGCAAAAGTTGAAGGCAGTTATCTCAAAGGCAGGTCAGCACCGTGGGCAGCTCCCAGTGAGTCCATTTACTAAGCCTTAGAATATGTTGTCTCAGCAAAGCATTCAGGCCATCTCAGGCCTTACAGAGGTCTGGCAAGGCATATACTGCTGTTGGACCCACCTTCTTGAGAAGCTATCTGTGTTGACCATTTTCCCAAGTGTTTTCTTTCACAAATTGGAAGGGATTTGTCCTCCAAGTCTGAGGAAGGCAGGAGAGCTGCATTTTTAGTTTGGGAGAGCCTGTGTGTGGGGGGGGGGTACTAAATGTTTCCTCTTAAGTGAGGCAACCTAATTCCACCTCACTTGTATCTCCCTCAGGGTAGCTTATGGGACTCGGTTCAGGGACCAAGACATCTGACTAGTTTAGGTATTACAGTGGTACCTTGGTTCCCAAACTTAATCCGTTCCGGAAGTCTGTTCCAAAACCAAAGCGTTCTAAAATCAAGGCATGCTTTCCCATAGAAAGTAATGCAAAATGGATTAATCCATTTCAGGCTTTTAAAAACAACCTCTAAAACAGCAATTTAACATGAATTTTACTATTTAACAAGACCATTGATCCATAAAATGAAAGCAATAATCAATGTACTGTACTATAAAATAAAGAAGACAGTACTGTAGATGATAAAAATTAAAATTAATTTTTTTTCCTTACTTGCATTGATGATAGTCGTTGTTTGGATGGGGGGCTTTTATCCATTTCTGCAGTCACACAATCAATCAATCAATCAATCAATCAGTAGTTGAACTGGGTTCCACACAATCACAAAAACAAGTCACAAAAATGAAGTCACAAGCCACAGTCACAAAAATGAAGTCACAAGCCACAGTCACAAGTCATTCCCATAAAATGAAGAACAAGTCACAGTAAAAAAAAAACCCAAAAAAGCCACACCAACAAGAACGCAAAAAAATAACAAAAACAAAAGCTCCAAATATCACCTCTGTGTTACGTTGGTGCTCGGGACTCATCAACCGACAGACTCAACAGGAAGCCTCTGATTAGCAGCTGGGGACTCAATTTACAAACGGAACACACTCAACAGGAAGAGGAACATGTTCAGCTTCCAAGGCAAAGTTCACAAACCGGAACACCTACTTCCGGGTTTGCAGCGTTCTATTTCCAAGTTGTTCATAAACTAAGCTGTTCTAAAACCAAGGTACCACTGTATTAAATAAGATTTAGCCTCAGAATGTTTATTGGAGAAGAAAGGCAAGTTGTCTAACTGTTGAGAGCTCCCCAAAGAGTTCCCAGATTGCAGGCACTCTAAAAGGAGCTGTTGAGTTATATCAGAATATAGTTTGTCACATCAGAGAATATGGGCAACTTAAATTCTACGGCACATTACATATTGTTTTATCCCATATGAACTTACTGATGCATTAGAATCATCCTCAGAGGGTCTCCTTTATGTTTTTTTTTTTTTTTAAATAATTTTTATTAAATTTTCCAATTTTTGTCCAGCCCCGATTCAGGCCAAATCACATACATTGTATACAATCTCTGATGACTTCCTCACACCCCCCCTCATTGTTTTCATTTTTCATGATATAGATTCTTACCAGGTTTCTATTTCCACATCTTTAACATTTCCATAATTTCTTAATTTCAAATCGTTTACCACCCACTCACATCTTTAACATTTCTTATCCTTTTCCTTAATCAGATCCCTGTTCCCCCCCCCAGTCCCATGTGCAGACTATTTCAACATCAAAATTACTTATCATTTATATCAAATTATAATTCAATATCAAAATTACTTATCATTTATAATAACTATCCATCTTATGTCATTATTTTCCAAAAATCGTACTATAATCATTTCCTGCCATGTCCAAGTTCAAAAACCAGTAGGCCACAAAACAGTCACTTCTTATAGGTACTCATCCTATTCCTGCAGGATCCAACTTTGGAACCCATTGTCTTTGCTGCAAAGTAGCATCCAGAACAATATCCATTGTTGTCTTCAGCCTTTCCTTCCATGTTTGGTCCAGATTGTCTCGGCATTCCCTCTGCTGCTTGTCGTTGAGCTGTGGTTTGTTGACTGTTCTCTTAATATTTCTCTTTTTTCTGATGATGACAGCAGCTCTTGACTTGTAGTGGAAAATTCTTTTGCAGCTGGATCTCTTCTGAGTAAACTTTGTCTGTTTGTGCTCAGCAAGTGCAGTGTTCCCAGGGTTGAATTGTAAATCCTGACCAATCATGTCATTGTTTGTGCTTTGCTTTATCTCTGTCTTTAAGCTGTTCCCAGCAGCAGCCAGTTCAGTTCTCAATTCTTTCATTCCAGCATTGTAATCCATTCTGAGTTCTTTCAGTTTCTCCAACAGTGTTGACAAATCTACATCCTGTTTCATCGCCATTTTTAACCAACAGTTCTTTTCTAACTTTTCCAAACTTTTCCAAACTTTTTAAAAGTTCCAAAATTCCAAAATAATCCTCTTGCTCGTGCAAATTAAGTTAACTTCATCTGCCCTCTGGGTCCGGGGGAGACGCAGGGGTTAAATTTCCAAAACAAAGTATCAAATTACAAGCATTACTTCTCAAACTGTGCAACAATGCCCTGTCGTTGTTACACAATGGCAAGGGGCAGACCTCCGTGTTTTTACCCTCAAGCCAGGTTCAAATTAGTTCCAAATTAAAGTCTTTTCATATGTATTACTCACGGTTCCAAATTGTAGATTTAGGAGGAATCGGCGCGCTCGGCTGTGGCGGTCTGGCAGCTTCGCCAGACGGAGCTGTCTGCGGACCCTGGAGCTCCGCCGCCCGATCGTCCGGGAGCTCCGCTAAGAGCTCCCTGAGACCGGGACCGGCATCCAAGCTCGTGCGGGTCCTCCGGACCCCGGGACGCCCTTCCCGGGGGTTTTGGGGGTCGCGGCGCTGGCGCGAGCTCCCCTTTGCCCGGTCTGGCGGGGGAATGTCAAGAGCGACATGTCCCCCCGACCGCCATCTCCGGCACGCCAACCGGAAGTCCCAGAGGGTCTCCTTTATGTGCCCCCCATTGTCTGACGAACATGGGGTGGCTGTGCAGTACCATACTTTCTCAACACAGTGCCACTAATGCTGTGCCACTCTGTTCTAAAGCAGTCCTCCTCTCTTCACCTTTGCATGCTTTTAGTTACTAGATAAATGGGTTTCTTTCTTTCTTTCTTTCTTTCTTTCTTTCGAATGGCTTTTGAAGTTCATTGATGATTTTTGTTACTCAGTAATAATTGCTGCTGTCATCTTAATTCTGCTGCTTACTATGCTCCTGAAAAGAGGACGCTTTCATAGCAAAGTTTATATAGATGCCATTCCCGAAAGCAGATTGCTATGGTGAAAAACAGAACTGCTTTCCTGTCTGCTGTCACATTTATAATTCTGGTTGTGCAGACAGTATGGTGGAAGGTACTCATGCAGGGGGAGGCAATGTAGTGCCTTCCAGATGTTGAGGGATTCCATGTCCCATCAGCCCCAGAAAGCATGGCCAGTTGCTAAGGATGATGGGAACTGTAGTCCTGTAACATCAGGGTGGCAACATGTTGGTGACCCCTGTGCTAATAAATGACTTGTGAAGAAGAAGAAGAAGAGTTTGGATTTGATATCCCGCTTTATCACTACCCTATGGAGTCTCAAAGCGGCTAGCATTCTCCTTTCCCTTCCTCCCCCACAACAAACACTCTGTGAGGTGAGTGGGGCTGAGGGACTTCAGAGAAGTGTGACTAGCCCAAGGTCACCCAGCAGCTGCATGTGGAGGAGCGGAGACGCGAACCCGGTTCACCAGATTACGAGTCTACCGCTCTTAGCCACTACACCACACTGGCTCTGTGACATTTACCTCTGACAGTGGCATTCATATGTCAGAGAAGCAGGGCTGATTCCTGACATTTTCTATCAAGGTTATTAGAATTGTCAAGAGTGACAGTATTGGCTACCTGTTTGGTACGGAGAACTTTAAGCACCCCCGGTTTTTTACATTGTGATTATAAAATGTGGTTTTAAAACATCTCTGAATTGCATGCAAGAGAGATGTTTTGTGATTTTTTAGAAAAAAACAAATGTGCTTCTGTGCTCAGTGCAGCTGCACAGATCCGGGTAGAAAAATACATCAACTTTGTTCTACACAACATTTTTGATGTCATTTTTGGCCACCATGAGAAGCACCAATTTGTTCTGTAGTTTCTGAGTCTTAGGAAAAGCTGCTCATGACTCTTGGGACATAATTGAGAGAAACATACTCAAACCCTGTGACCACCTAGCCTGAGATCATAACAATCCCCATTGTTTGGGAGTCTATTTAGCCATTGTGAAATGTGTAAAATAATAATAATGGAACAGTCCTGAAATGACACTTAATCCAAGCGTACAATATGTGTATTATAAACTTAGGGTGGTATCCAAGTAACTTCTTTCAGTACAAAGTTTTCTGTTTGTGCAATGGAACCCCCCCCCCCCAATCTCCTTGCACACATCCGTTACCCTTTCCTACCCTGTTCTGGAGGATTAGAGGAACCTCCAGAACAGTTTTTGGAGGGCCACGGATGGAGGAGGTGGAAAAGTTCCATTGTGCAAATGGAAATCCTTGCACTGATGGAATGAGAAAGCTGGACACAGCTCATATTGGTTACATCCACATGCTACATTTTTAGCTTTAAACTGAAATAAGCGGAGATATATACCTAATGAATGTCATCGCTGAAGAGCTTCTTTTCTGTCTGTGAACTTCTGCTGTTGACCAACCGTAACAAACAAGCACCACCCAGTCCCCCTAAAGGAAGAGATTTTCATCCAAATACTCTCAGTGAAAGACATGGGGCCCACTCACTTACCTGCTTCTCATCAGGGTCTTGTTACAGCTGGGCTTGCTCTGGTGCTTCTGGGCTAGAAGTGAAGTCCTAGGATGTGGGCAGATGTACACCCTGCGCCTTCAGGACAAGCACCCCGGAGAACAGCTTGAATGAAAGCAGTAAGCTGATCCCAGCTTATGCCTTGAAAGTGTATTCTGCCAATCCTTATACAGGAGGTGGGGTTGCCTAGAACCTCCTTTCTTTCAGTGGATCGTTTGACACTCAGGTCCAACCAGTTCTTCAGCAGGGTTGCTGCTAACTCTCGTTGGATGCTTCTCATCAGGGCATGTTCTCTAGGGGTAAAATCAGCAGCCCTTTGTCAGAGTGATAGATCATTCTCTGGCTCTCAATGCAATCTCTACTCATGTCCCTATCAGTTTTCCAAGCCTGTGGTTTGGGGTGTGAGTCAGCAATCAGCAGTTGGAGTTTGTGGTTCGGGTGAACTTGCAGGACCTGGGACAAGCTTTCTCAACTAGCTTCTGAAGAGTTGCAAACAGTGAACCAGCACTTTACAAAGAAATGTTATTTTCTCTCTCTTTCTGGTGCTTCAAGAAGATAGGTTAGGAAATGTTTGCTTGGCCTGGCTGCCGAGCGAGTCTATCACTTGCATAATATGTGGTTTACATTTGGCAGAGATTTCCAGCATCCTCTTTTCTTTCTGTTTTGTTAGGTGGGATTTTTTTGTGTGTGTCTTCTGTACTTCAGCACTAGCCTGGGGCTACCACAACATTATTTATACTTGCAGCATCACACTGTAATATGCAGAATCCACACTAAAAATAGCTGGCGTCTGCTCTTCCATTTAGTTACCATTTGAATTCTCCTCATGTATTTTACTGGGGCTCCATCTTAATCACAATTTGTTTGCTTACATTAAAGAGCATCTTTTAATTTATTTATTCTCATGATGCTATCTTTTATAGTCCTATTACAGGACTGTCTGTCTCCCAAAATCTCTCTGGTTGCCAGCGCTTACGTGCTTTGTGACAATGTAGAGTTACAGATGGTCCCGATACTGTTATTTTATTATGTTTGGCATGGTAAGAACGCATTTGTTCCCTTGTTATTGTGCTGTGGTTGACTTGGCTTCTATATTACCACCTTATTTCCTGCTCCACAACCAGAGATTGTGCTTACTATTGTGTCTGATTGCTCCGCTGTGACATATTAAAATTACGTAATTAACGCGAGGTGCTGGAATCTGTCTGCTGAAATGCTGAGCGCCTGCCATTTTAAAAAGGAACGTTGGAAGACCATGCCCCAGATTTGAAGCTCCACACTTGCTTTGCTAATAATGACATTTGCACAGTCTTGTCAGTGTTAGGAGGTCTCCATGCTCCAGGTGTGGAGCTTCCTCCCCCATCATGGAACGAAATTCCACATAAGCACTGGTGCACTTCTTATGTCAATGAGGGCCAATAACAATAACAACACCTGGTCACCTGTACATGCAAGGAACATCAGGATTTCATTACAACTCACGTAATGCTTAAGTTTTGTCTTTCTTCGTGATTAGCGATTGCTGGTTGATGTCCTTCCAAGTAATAAATCATGCTTCAAATACTGTTTTTGGGGGGTGAGGGGTGCATATTAACTGAGACGAAACAGCATTTCTATAGCCTGTTTTCCTTAAAATAACAGGCAACAAAAAGGACATGTTTTCCATTAAAGGCTTAACTATTCTTTTCCGTTAAATAGCTAAAGCTTATACGTTGCACTTAAGTGAGGTGTGTCTCTCGCTGACCTCATATCCACCATAAGCACAGCTCACACTGATTATTAGCTGAACAGAGAAGAAACAAACCTTTCGACAAAAGAATAGCCAGGATAAAAGAGGAAGGAACTGAAGCTGAGCCAGAACCCAGTTGAACTAAGAAGACATGCAGTATTCATACAGAGGATTCCTGGGAACCCATGCAAAGTGCCAATGCAGTGAATAAGCGTAGTTCACATCTAAGGAGCTCAAATCAACATCCAAGGGGACTTTGTTGCAATAGGAGGTTTGGGCAAGAAAGGCTGCACATTTGCACTTTTTAATTTTAATAATTGATTTCTCAGAGGGGATGTGGCAACACAGAAAACAACCACCAATGTTTTATTCAAGTTGGCCCCCCTGCTGACAGCTAACTCTCAACTGACTAGAACCGCCAGCTAGAATCAGTCTGGTGTCTGCTGGACCAATAACAGAATTAACTCTTAATGATCCCTGTTGTACTTCCAACAACACTCGGGTCTGCTGGATCAGGCCCATGGCACATCTAGTCCCTCATCCTGTTCTCACAGTGGCCAACCAGATGCCCATGGGAAACCCTTCTTGAGGTTTCCAGTGACTGTCATTCAGCAGCATCACTGCCTCCTTTGTACACCATACAGAAAAGTCAGGCAAATTTAACCCAATATTTTTCTCTTGTTTATTATATACATATATATATATATATATATATATATATATATATATATATATATATATATATATGTGTGTGTGTGTGTGTGTGTGTGTGTGTGTATGTATGTATGTATGTATGTATACACACACACACACACACACACACACACACACACACCAGCTGTAAGGGCACAAAACTGTAAGGAGCTTTCATTGCTTCCAGCGTAAGAGTTAAAAGAGGATTGGTAGGAAATCAAATTTGTCAGATGCTGGAAGGAAGCAGGACATTAAATGAAGACATACATATACCCATGCTAAGATGCTTTATGTTTTCTATTATATATATATAATATTTTACATATTCCATAGTCTACTAGTGTATAGATGCTTTATGTTTTCTAGTTGCTCAGGTTTGAGCCTTAGATTATTTATTTTTTTAATGGAAAGCTGCTAGATATTTTTAATCCACAGCAGTTTCTCAAGAACAGCAATGTAAAAAATAGAATCAAGAAAAGGGGTTTTATTTTAACACCATTAAAAAGAAAGGAGAGGAGGCACAGTTTGTTATTTGTTTATTCCTTCAAGTATTTCTATACCACTGCAGCATAAAACATCTCCTCATGTGTACAGCATTAAAACATCAAACACCATGTAAAACAATACAATAAAAACTAAAGTAAAAATGAAACATCTACAAAGGCCAGGGTCTTCAAGAGATGCCTATAAGTAAGAAGAAAGGATGCCTGCTGAATCTCCTACTGTCTACTCAGAAGTAAGGTTCTATTAGATTCAGCAGGGCTTACGCTCAGGTAAGTGCAGTTAGGGCTGCAGCCTTTGTGACCCAAGTTTTGGGTCCTTTTTAGGTTCAGGATGTCACTACTTTACACCCACCCCACCTCACCCCACACAATATTTGAAAACGTCAGCTTTGTACTTAAACACAAATTGGCCGGGAACTTCCTTCTCTGTGTCTTTATTAATTTATTTAAAGAACAACAAACTGGTGATTGCTTTAACTTTTTGACATGTGGTGATTTGAATCATGAGGATGAATTAGAAGAACTGCTAGGTCTTGCATGAGTCTTGCTTTGGAATTGAGGACTTAATTAGATTTTCTTCTGCCTTATTTCATTTCATTTTCATTTGTTCTAAGGGCCTGTTAGAGATAATGTGTAAGCTCCCTAAAAAAAGGTCAACAACTCTGGGGGACCTTTCTTTAAAAAGGTCAAGAACTTTGGGGTCTCCCCTAAAAAAAGTTGACAACTCTGGGAAATGGGGAGGGGGTGCCCAAGGAATCTTTGCACCACAGCGCCAGATATGCTTAAGACGGCCCTGAATTCATTTAAACAACCTTGAGGTATCAATGACTTCCCTTCTTCTCTTTCCGTGGTTAATTTTGCATACCATAAATCCCTTACATAAGCTAAACCATTCAGTATTCCATTATTACATCCGTCAAAACTTATTTACACTGTTGAATTTATCTTAATGCTGCCACCATTTTCAAGTGTACACAATTTCTCCCCATATATTCAATAAACAATTTCCGATCTTCTTTAAACGTATGTTGTTCTTGTTCTCTTATTCTATACGTTAAGTCTGCAAACTGCGCATATTCCATCAGTTTAAGTTGCCATTCTTCTTTAGTTGGGACCTCACTCGTTTTCCATTTTTTGGGCTAACAAAACACGGGTCGCAGTAGTGGCATACATAAATAACCTTTTTTGCCCCCAACTTCCTGGCATAGCTGTCAACTTTCGGATTTGAAAATAAGGGATGCCGTGAGGGCGGTGCAATGGCACCAAGTAGCCTTGCCACCCTGCGCTCCAGAGGCTGCGCGTGAACGGGTGAGCGAAAGAGCGAGCGCATAGACAGCAGGCAGGCTGTCTGTCTGGTTGGGCGTGAGGGTCTGGCTGCACAAGGCATGCAAGCTCCGCCCCCAGTCGGTCTCAGACTCCTTATTGGCAGCCGAGCAACGCAGCTGAGGAGCCTTCCTGGCCAGCAGGGAGGGAGAGAAGCTGCTTCCTTTGAAATCCGGGAAATTTAAGGGATATCAACAATCCGGGATAGCAGCAGGAAACGGCATTGGAATAAGGGAGTTTCCCGCCAAAAAAAGGGAGGGTTGACAGCTATGCTTCCTGGTGAGTGACAGCACCAATGCTGCCCAGAGGGGACAGTTGCTGCTTCACACACACCCCATAACACCACTGTACATGCAAACACATTCTTTTCCTGTCACCTTTCAAGTACTTGCGTGGAAGCAAACAAATCAAGACTTAAAAGCAAAGCTGAAGCAAAATATACAAATGCCACCCTAGGTTCATTTGGCAGCTTGCAAATTTCATAATAAATGTCAGAAAGAGTTCAAGGAGATAAATACCTGTCTGGTTAGATTTGTGGGTAGGGTGATGAAGCAGTTTGACTGGAACAGTGGCCAGACCTGTAACATGTTCCCTACTGTCTCTCTGCTAACAGAGTGTTGATTTCCATGATAGGCCATTTCTTTCCCATCTAGTATTGTTTGAAACCATTGGGAGCAAGGTGCTATTTAAAGCAGAGCCAGTGCAGTTGAATTTCTTGTGGATTTTTTTTTTTAATAATATTGCAAACTGCTGTGGAAATATGGAGAACTCATTTTAAGGTTTGGAAGAATGAGAAACTGAAAGCAACCCAAATGGTCAGGTGGAGCCATCCCTACATAGGAGCGACCATGTTGCACCCCTGCTCTCGTGCCTCACACAGAGAGGTGTGCCTTTTAGAACAAACACAATATTGAATGGAATGCAGAAGGGATGAGTTTCCCAATGACAAGACAACAAACAAGGAGTGACATAATGAAATGTGCAGGCTAACAAGTAAGACAAGGCGAAGAATGAAAGACTGAATGGGAGACCTAAGATGAGATAAGGGCAAGTTGACTAAGGATTTATAATAATCCAACTGAGATAAAATCAAAGAATGCAGTCAATAATGGGGACTGTCAATCAGAAAGTCAAAATCAGAAAGATTAAGAAGCTGAAGGTGATGGATGGACCTTAGCAGTGTAGAAAACATGAAAAGATTTTTCTTTTATTACCGAGAAAGTGTCTTGAAGAAAAGAGTGCAGAAAGTATCCTAAATGCAGAATTCATAACAGAAGGAGAGGAATAGACCAATGTGATTTTATTTATTCAGTCTAAATAAAGTCAGGTCACTTTTCTGGGCAAATACCCATCCAAAGTGACTTATAATAATAATAAAAAAATGAAAATTGGGGGATGCTTGCAAAACCTTCTGTTTTGGGGGGAAATTTGAAAAGGCTTTTGCAAGCCTCCTCCTATTTTCCTTATAAGCAAAAATGATTTTGACAAATGGGCACCTAGCCCACCTGTCAATCATGTGATGCCATAATGTTGCAAAATGATTGACAGGTGAGCACCCTCACCCACCTGTCAAATTTGGCCTGAGAGACGGATTCTGAGAAGTAGCTGGCCTGCGAAACCAGAAACCTCCATATGCTCGATGTCAGGTGTGGAGCAGGTAAAGACGCATCTTCCTTCCAAAAGTGCTCTAAAACTTCTAAGCATGTTCCCCTGAACTGGGAGTCCTGTGTTATCAGGACTGCTTAGCAGAGCTTCCAATCAGGTTCAGCCACACCCTATTAGATGCCTCCTTCAGACCTTCCCTCTCAACATGGGAAGTTCAAGGGTGGAATAAGTAAACTTAGCATCCATGGATATATTTAGGGTGGGGTAGATGTGCATTATTGCCTTTGCATGTTCAGGCTGAGAGTATTAATTGGGCTCCGGCAGACCTAGCTGCAGACCGAAAAACAGGATCAATATTAAACGAATAAACAAAATGCTTTCTGTTGAAAATATATAAAGATCTTATTGGGAGCAGTTTACTTATGGCAAAGTTTTTCAACCCTTCTGAGTCCACGGCTCCTGTGACCAACTACATTCTTTCTGCGGCACCCCTGTGAGACTCAGGAGCCCAGTTATGTCACCTCTTGCCTGCAGAGCTGGCAGCCTCTCACCCTTTTACGAACAGCCTCCCTTATGAAGGGTTCCCTCAGCCTCTTCTCTTCTCCCCTCTCCTTGGGAGTCCTCTGGGCAGCCACTGCTGCCACCCCTGGTCTCTGAACTGCCCCCACCCCACCCCAAAGAGAGGTGCCTGCTCATACTGCCCCACAGGGACCTGGGACTTGTCTGTCCATTCCCAACACCAAGAGCTGGTGGATGTTAGGATTTCCTACACACGAGTAGAACCCTGGCAGAGACACATGTCCGACTGGCATATTCCCTCCCTCCTGGGCGATCGTTGGGGAGCTTCAAAAGCTTTCTTCAGCCCGAACATCATAGCAACTAATGCCAAAAAGCATTAGCACACCTACGGATCTGCAGAGTTTGCGCAGTTGCGTAACAGAACTCAGCAACTCAGCATTGTGGCTAATCTACTTTACTTACATATAAACACTGCAACATGGCTCCCTCTCTCTCTAGCATCAGACAGCAAAGAGAAAGAACAAAGGACAATAGTCCCACTTCACGGAACACAGTAACACAAACATCCTGTCTCCGTCACTTCCCATTCTGTGGAATGAAAACACATACCGTCATGTGATAGACAACAATCCCATGACTGCAGACACGGGGAATGAATCTGCAACAGTGGACTGGTTGACTGGGCTCCCTCGCCCGCTTGCTTACTCTGAAGTCACCTCAGCTCCTGGCAACCAGCACCCCCTGGCCGGCCCCAGAGGCACCATTCGCCTGCGGAGCTTGTAGCCAGGGCTGCTGCAATAAATAGCTGTGCAAGCCTTTGGGAGGCAGAGACTTAAGAGGGCATCAGAGGAGGAGGGAGGGAAGGAAAGAGGGATAGAGACCAGTGTTGCCCACAGCACCCCTGACCATCCTTCAAGGCACCCCAGGGTGCCAGGGCACACTGATTGAAAACCACCGACTTAAGGCATCTTATTGCCCAATACATGCCTATTTGATCACTTTGATCTGCAGAACTCACATTTTTACAAGTGCCACATCATGCCCAGTTTATCTTTTACTGCATCAGCACCTTTAAAACTCCCTGTTTATTGACATTCGTCAGGCTATCTTCTTTTAGAAACCACCTGAAAGCTTTTTTTGTTTGCCAAGCCTGCCCAGACATACAACTTAGTTACCTAGATTTGTTTTTTTAAAAAAATTGATTTCATATTTGTTTTTAATGATGGTTTAAAAAGCAGATCCACAAGGAATATTACTTAAACCAAAGTTAAAATAATAATTTTTTTTAAAAAAAATCTCACTTCTTTAATCTAAATAAGTTACAGAACTCACATAGTTTCTACTTATTTTCAAATTCTCCCACCCTCTGTGAGTGTTGACAGATTTCCCCATACTTAGAGATTTCCAACATTTTCATTATAACACAGACTTGGCTAATCCAAGGAGGCTGTTTCGCCCCCACCCACCGGCCCGCCTGCCGAATTTCATTATTGTAATCTTAGCCATAACAGAAAGCAAAATTGGACTGATATTATATTTCTAACACCAGTAGCAAATGATTGCATCTCACTGAGAAATCCCCAACTATGAATCGGAAGAGTTTCTAAATTCCGTTTGAACATCAAGTGCGCACTCCCCCTTCCATCTTTCCTCGGTAAATTGGCTTTTGAAAGGCCAAGGGCTGCTGGCTGCTGCTGAGATAACAGGGACCAAAGAATCTGCAACAGGTGGTACCAACTGTTCAACTTCAACTCCCAGCCAAAACAATCTGACATCCCATTGTGGAGAAAGGGGGGGAATAAGAGCAGCAGGCAGGTCTGGAGGAAGTGAAGGAAGGAAAGCCTGGCTTTCTCAAAGCATCCTGTTTCGTTTTCTCCCCAAATCAGTGTGGCATGCCATGTTGAAATTTCACAACCCTCTCAACTCTTGCAGGGAGAGAATACATAACATACAAACGCGGCATTTGCAAATTTGAGGCAATGGGAAAATAACCACACAATCCTATGCAGACTAAGCAGGTAGAAAGTTGAAATCTTGTGCCCCTATATGTGATTCCAGTTAATGCAGCTGAACTTACATTAAAGGTAAAGGGACCCCTGACCATTAGGTCCAGTCGTGACCGACTCTGGGGTTGCGGAGCTCATCTCACTTTATTGGCCGAGGGAGCCGGAGTACAGCTTCCAGGTCATGTGGCCAGCATGACTAAGCCATTTCTGGTGAACCAGAGCAGTGCACGGAAATGCTGTTTACCTTCCCGCTGCAGTGGTACCTACTTATCTACTTGCACTTTGACGTGCTTTCAAACTGCTAGGTTGGCAGGAGCAGGGACCAAGCAACAGAACCATAGGCTCTGTGGTTTAACCCACAGGGATGGACAAATCTCTCAATTTTAGCTTCTCCCAGTATCTTGGTTTTATAAGCTGAAGCTCCGTTTTCCACATTTCCACACTGGTTTGCCTTATTTATTTTTTAAAAAGCCATCAAGAAAAGTCACCAGCATTTTAGCATTCCTTTCTTTTAATATGAATTTTTGCCCAACACAGAACTTTTTGCAAGTATTTTTTTTCCAAACAGAATGCATTTTTGTATGTTATTGCCATTGATATTTGTGCTTTTATGCACACTTTCCCCTAGCATAAATGCATTTTGCCCACATTCTTTGACTAGAGAACTCTGATGAAAAATTCCGAAGGAAACCTGTACCGGTAATTTGGTTTGCATATAACCTAGGGAAGTGTGAATTGGATAGGGTTGCAATAAAATGTGGAGCAAACTGAATTTCTCCTCCACCCCTACATCTGTAGACACACACAGGATTTTTTTTTATTCTTAGCCCACTGAAATTGGGTTCTCGCTCATTGAAATAGATGGGCCTTACATACTTAAGCTGTAATCTAAAATGTTGGATCCCTCTCCCTTGTGTCTTGTTATTTGCTGAATAGCATTAGAAACTGGCACCTTACATTGGGTCAGTCAATATCTCAAAGCAGGAGGGTCATTCCATATCAAGTGATCCAACTTTTTTACCTTGTGGCATCCCATTTTCTCAATATTTTGTACACTTGTTGAATGATCAAAACTACGTTTAAATCTAAACGTTTAATTTTTCATCTCATCCCGTTTTTGAGTTATGAGAGCTGAGTTATGAGGTTAAAGTTATGAGTTTGAGTTGTGAGGTAAAAAAGAGTTGGATCACTTGACATGGAATGACCCAGGAACGTTGCTGGGAGCAAGGGGAGGTAGGGGAGACGGCAGGTATTCTATCCTGACTTTTTAGGTGCCAACTCCCTGGGTCCCTGGGTGCCTGAGCACCTACAGAATTCTCCATGAAGGGGCCAGGGCCATGTACACTGCATGGTACCCACAACGCCAGGCAATCACTGTAAAAGGGCCAAGCTGACCCTCCTGCCTGACTTTCCTGAAGGAAAAATGGACTGAAAACCTATTAATTAAATGATAAAATGAAGTGGGATTTCCCCTACCAAATGTTTAAATTTCCATAGAAAGGATGGCAATTTTGTAAGATATGTTTACAATATGCAGAACTTCAGAGAGAAAGTAAAAGAAATAGGTCCTCAACTATCCAAATACACCTCAGGCAGAAACTCAGCATTCCAAGTGCTTCTCCCCTTCTCTGGCATTAAGAATCACAACATCAATTAATCAAATGGCTAATAATTTAAGGTCATTTCCTGACACCCCAAAACAGCTGTCTGAAGTGGCCATGCCAGTCTACCTCATGATAGGACTGGCCTTGAAAATGAAAGCTGCCCAGATGAATTTGTTCCAACTGCATCGAGAGATATTCTATTTATCAGGGGGTATTTCTTCCAATGCCCCTTTAAAAAATGAAAAGAAAGAAAGCTGCTCTTCCAGGGAGTGACTTTCATTGATGCTCAACATCTTTTCAAAGATATGATCAATGACTCTAGAACTGCCTCACATGAGAAAGGCTTCTAATTCCTCCAGATTGCAGCGCCACACTGCACAACGCATCACCCATATATTGTCATCTGCAACAATGGCCTTTAAAAAATGGATTTGCTGAAGTGCAAATAAATTCATTCTCAGAGGCTGCTATAAATAAAACATCAGCATATACCACTTTGGGTTATGAATGAATGGTTTTCTTTGTAGATTCTTGAAATATTATTCTTGCTTTCGTGAACCACAGAGCTGGCAAGTGAAATCTGTAATACAGTTCTAAAGCAGTTCTGCAAATTTGTTTTTTATAGTAAGAACTCTCTCCAGATGTAGGGAAATGATTACATAGAATATATGGGGTGACCCGGTGAAGGGAAGAAATATGTCTATGGTCCACAATAGACATTGTTGGAAACTTGTACCGTAAGTTACATGTGCTACTGGAAGAGAAGAATTTCGCTATGGAGGCCTTAGAAACCTGCTTTTCCAAATGTGGTAGGTAGTGCTTCTTTGGTTGAAAAAGAGGGGACAGTACTCATATCTTGATAAAAGAGATTGATAAAATTACTGCCATAGGCTGCAAAAGCAGAGGTGGTGATACTTGCAAGTACCATCATAGAAAAGCAGTGACAGAAGGCATAACTGCCAAGTTAAATTAATGTTGGAATTACCCTCCTCCTATTTAACTATAAAGGTGTATGTCATTTTCTTTACTTAAAATTAGGCATACTTTGATAAGGGATGTTGTACCAGGGGAGTTTTTAACTAATTTCCCTGTGTCTTTCTCCCCAAAGTTGCAATTAGGGGGGAAGTCAGTTTTTGGATTGGAGGGATAATTTACTGTGAGAAAACCATGTGAAACTGCTCCCTTTCCCAGGGCTGCTTCCACAATCATATTAACACCGCTGCCGCCGCTCTGGCTGCTTTGAAGCAATGGAAAAAGTGTCAGAGTTGGTCTTGAGAAATCAGCTGTATTTCTCTGTTTTCAGCAAACTAGAGCCACAAACCAAAATCTCGCTTTACTAATATATTCTCGTGGCACTGAGATATATTCTCTTTTCAGTCTGCCAATTTCACTCTTTGAGGGCATCTCGATTAGCATACAAAGGCTTTAGATAACATACATTGCTTCATTAGGCTGAATGAGAATTGGGCGTTGGTTTTTAAGGAGGAAATAATGTGAACTGTGGAGCTGAATCTCAGAGAAACTGCACAGGCAAAAAACATAGGAGCCTGGCTGGATTGAGCCAAAGACCCATCTAGTCCAGCATCCTGTTCTCACAGCGGCCAGCCAGATTCTCATGAGCAGGACTTGAGTGCAACAGCATTCTCCCCATTTGTGATTTGCAGAGAGTATAATTCAGAATCGTATTGCCTATGATAATAGAGGTAGAACAAAGCTGTTGATAGACTTATCCTCCATGAATTTGTCTCGCAGTATTTAGTGTGATGTTCAGGCAGGGTGGCATTCCACACCTGGCTTCCCAATGCCAAGTGCCACTGCTGCTTATTGACAGTGGATGGGGCATGGGGCAGGGAGTTCAGTATGGTGCTGGTATGGCAACAGGAATGTCAGAATTGGAAGGGACTCTGAGGGTCATCGAGTCCAAACCACCTGCAATGCAGGAATCTCAACTAAAGCTTCCATGACAGATGGCCATCCAACTTCTGCTTAAAAACCTCCAGTGAAGGAGAGTCCACAGCTTCACAAGGGAGTCTGTTTCACTGTTGAATATCTCTTACCATCAGAAAGTTCTTCCTGATGTTTAGTCGGAATCTCCTTTCTTGTAACTTGCAGACATTGATTCAGGTCCTACCCTCTGGAGCAGGAGAAAACAAGCTTGCTCCATCCTCCATGTGACAGCCTTTTAGATGAAGATAGCTATCATATCTCTTCTCAGTGTCCTCTTTACCAGGCTAAGCATACCCAACTCCCTCAACTGTTCCTCATAAGGCATGGTTTCTAGACCCTTGATCATCCTGGTTGCCCTCCTCTGTACACCTTCCAGCTTATTAGTTGGGCCAGGATTGGTGCAATATGCTCAAACCGTCTTGCCCCAATGAGAAACCAGGTATCTATGATTTTTAACCAAACTTGCAAACCTTTACTCATTCTGAGCTTTGACCTGTCTGGTCTTCTTTCTGCAACTGTTGGCTTATATTGTATGTTCTTACATATGTTCTTACATTGCTCCTAGGAGAAAGGGCTGTAATGCATAATGGTACTTAATCACAGCTGACCCAAGGTATCTGGGCCAGAGGCAAAGGACAAGATGACAACACACCCTTATTCCATGTAGAGAAGCTAACTGGGCTGGCAGTTGAATCTTGCATCAACGCTGCTGAAGAGTGTCCTTCACTTCACCTGAGGACAGCAGGAAATTAATGTTTTATTGTGTTTTTATATATGTTGAAAGGTACCCAGAGTGAGATGGGTGAGTGGGGTATAAATAATAAAATTGTTGTTGTTGTTGTTGTACGTCCCTATTTTCATTGGAGAAATGTTGGAGGGTATGTTGCTGTACCAATGGTATGCACCATAGGGATGTTTGGAGCCTGCTCACAGCACCAGCACAGCACCAGTGTTATAGAGCTCTGATCCTATACGCTTGTACCTTTCACCTTGGCTCAGAGGATGTGAAGCCAGCAAGCTCAGTCTCTGCATTCCAAACCAAATGCAGACCACCAGCCAGGTGCTGTGCACTTCAAGGTGCTTGGCTACTTATCTGTCTTTGAGGTCCTGGGCACAGTTCTCAAGCCCAGTGGCAAATGACCTGCCTGTCCCTGTTTCCAGAAAACGTGGAAAAAGCAACTGTCGTTAATTTTGCATTATGCCGTCACCTTTTGCTAAATTTAGCAAGAAGCATTTTGGTCTAACACAGAAAAAAAAAAGGACCCTTCATTTGTGGGGTTACGTAAGACACACAAAGACCAGCTTTTCATAAAAAATGATTCTTAAGATTTACAAGGAGGAAAGTTCCTTAGGATGACGTGGAATTTAAAGGAAGAAGAACACATCAAAATAAGCCATTGAAAAGCAAACAGCTGAAACATGTAGAGGCAATAAATTTAAGGCCCGGAGCTAGTCTTAATAATAATTTGTTCTTTAAAAGTTGCTGACAATTCTGATGCTCTCTGACCTTAAAACCATGCCTAGTTTTATTGAGTAGACGTAAGTCAAATTCAGCACACTTCACCTGAGGACAGCAGGAGAGGCCACCAAAAACATACAGTTCTGTTGTCCACTGCATCATCCCAACTTTCTACCTGCCCACCAGCATTGCCACCTTATTCTGTCTATTGGTAGAGCTGACTCTGGCCTTATAACTCTCACTTGCCATTAGTACCCCTGCCTTTCAGGGATGAGCTTGTAGACCAGTGGTAGAGTGCATGTTTTGTATGCAAAAAGTCCTAGTTCCGAATCCTTGATATCTCCAGTTGCGGCTGGGAAAGATCCTTCCTTTTCAGTGCAGACTAAAGGCCCTGGCATTGTCTAGATGTTATTTTTAACTATGACTCCTATCCCAGTTCTGACTGGGGCTGATGGGAGTGGTAATCTGAAACATCTGGAGCATACCAGGTTGGCAAAGGTTGGCGTAGCAATTCTAAACTTGACTCAGCATAAGGCAGCTTATCATGTGCCATTTAGCAAATCCGAATTGTACAACACAACCAACCAACCATTTTGGAAATTGTTGTTGTTGTTCAGTTGTTCAGTCGTGTCCGACTCTTCGTGACCCCATGGACCAGAGCACGCCAGGCATGCCTATCCTTCACTGCCTTTCACAGTTTGGCCAAACTCATGTTAGTAGCTTCGAGAACACTGTCCAACCATCTCGTCCTCTGTCGTTCCCTTTTCCTTGTGCCCTCAACCTTTCCCAACATCAGGGTCTTTTCTAGGGAGTCTTCTCTTCTCATGAGGTGGCCAAAGTACTGGAGCCTCAACTTCAGGATCTGTCCTTCTAGTGAGCACGCAGGGCTGATTTCTTTAAGAATGGATAGGTTTGATCTTCTTGCAGTCCATGGGACTCTCAAGAGTCTCCTCCAGCACCATAATTCAAAAGCATCAATTCTTCGGCGATCAGCCTTCTTTATGGTCCAGCTCTCACTTCCGTACATTACTACTGGGAAAACCATAGCTTTAAATAGCTTTAGCTCTATTTTGGAAATAGACTCCAATAAATGTGTTATAAAGAGGGCAAGTAAAGATTTGGTATTTATTTATTTATTTAAAAAAACCCTGTAGATAAATAAGACATGCTGTAAGAAGCAAAGTCTATCAAACCCAGCGAATCTGCTCTAACGTGACCTTTCGCT
Source organism: Darevskia mixta (assembly GCA_034641385.1). Classification (NCBI taxonomy): domain Eukaryota; kingdom Metazoa; phylum Chordata; class Lepidosauria; order Squamata; family Lacertidae; genus Darevskia; species Darevskia mixta. Next base: position 1,196,996 of record JAWWNH010000121.1, on the reverse strand, counting down.
GCATGTGGTCTGAATTAGTCATTTCTGCTTCACCCACAAAGCCTTGGTTTATGTCAGTAAGAGATCATTGTTTTCCCCCCACCTCCCACCATGAATTTAACATCTGCATCAGCCAAGGTAAACAAGTAATTAACTTAAAAGGCATAGGCTGAGTACTAAACTATTATCACTTGCATTCTGCCTCCCCCAAAGACCGTCATTATGCTAAGCCAAAAGGATGATTAAGCCACAGGAGGCTCAGCAAAAGAGTTCGGGAGACTCATGAATCTTAAAGATAAGGCCAAGATTATTGTGATCCTGTGCCTTTCATTTCAACTGGGCCCTGCTGAAATCTGCAGAGTTAAGTTTTTAATCAGTGGCAATGAAAGATAATGTCACTCTGCGGCAAATGATATTATTACGAAACTTGTTATTCAGAATAAGGTTTTTGCTTTGTAGCCGAGAGTATCCAAGTGAAGATCAGACCACATGAATTGGCTATCTACCCGTAGCATGAGGTAACACACACATAGGCACACACATTGACTGAAAATGTTTTCAAAAAGCTGTTGTATGAATACACTTCAAAAGCAGAACATGTGCCTTTTATTATTATTATTATTATTAGTCTTGGAAACTGCATGGTTCTCTGACTGTAATGGGTGAGCCTTGAGAGTTTCCTCTTGTGAATGGCTTATCAGCTAACCCATGTTTTCCTGGTGTGAAGCAGCCCGCCTGCCAGGAGTTACCAAAACCTGACAGAAAACCTTTCTCATCTGCTTTTACATTATCTTTTAAAAAAAGTAAAATTAAATTATAATTTTCATTTATATACATTGCAACAATTTGACCAAACTGCGGGAGACAGTGGAAGACAGGAGTGCCTGGCGTGCTCTGGTCCATGGGGTCACGAAGAGTCGGACACGACTAAATGACTAAACAACAACAACAACAACAATTATTTCACCAAGTTTTAATATTTTCAATTTTGACTCCCTTCCCCCTCTTTCTGCAGTTCCTTACATTTATTTTCATCCTTTCTGTGATGGCCTGGGATTCAGACTCAGACGCTGAACCTGAGGGATCCCAGCCTGCACAGGATTCCCTGCCTCCAGAACCAGCAGAGCCAGGGCTGGGGCCTGAGTCTGAAGGGGACTCACCTGTGCTAGATCCTCAGGTGCAGGCATCGGCTGAGTTTGATCTGGCCTCTGATGGAGTGGAGGACTCATTGCCTGCAGGTGCTCCACTCCCCACCCAGTCAGGGGAAGCTGAGGTTGCCTCTGGGTCTGGTAACCCTCCAGCTTCTCCTGAGTTGCAAAGGTTCAGGGCAGAGAGGCGAAGGGAACTAAGTTCCCGCAGGAGGAGTGCTCGCCTCCAAGCCAGGAGAGGCGAGTCACCTGACGATCGGAGCCGCCCTCTGCCTCGGGGCAGATAAAAGCCGGCCAGTCCCAGTCCCAAGTTGCAGGAGCAACATCGTTGCTGCCCAGTTCCTGGTTCCTGACTCCTGTGTTCCTGACCCCGGCTTTGTTACCTCGGCTTCTGACTCCTGGCTTCCTCCTGACCTCGGCTTTGTGACTTTGGCTTCCGACTTAATCCTGACCTCGGCTTGGTGACTTCGGCTTCGTGACTTCTGGATTGGACTGACCTTGGACTGGACTAGACCTCGCCTATCTGATATCCCTTGGGACCAGCACACTTTCCTGCATACCCCAAATTGCTGTAACTTATTCTTTTAATCGTCTATTCTCATATATATCTCATATATATTTTTAAAACTGCAGGTTTTTACAGTACTCCTGCCAATGTCTTGATCTGTTTGCAGTTTGTTTGTAAATACTCAGTAAACCACTTCCATTCCTTTCTAAAAAGTTTGTTGTCTTGATTCTTATTCTTCTGGTAAGTTTCACCATTTCTGCATACTCCGTTAGTTTCTGTATCTAATCTTCTTTCGTCGGGACCTCTTGATCCTTCTACTTTTGGGCAAATAACATTCTTGCAGCTGTAGTTGCATACATAAATAAATTTCTATACTGTTTGGGTAGTTCTAATCCTATAATTCCCAAGAGAAAAGCTTCTGGTGTTTTTTGTTTTGTTTTTTACGAATGTTATCTTAAACATCATTTTCAATTCATTATATATCATTTCCCAGTAAGCTTTAACCTTATTGCAAGAACACCACATGTGAAAAAGGTGCCCATTCCTCTCATTTCTGCTAACTTGATTATAGAGTTGAGTTTGTGTGAGTTTCGATTATGCACAAACTTGCATTCTAAAAAAAACTGGAAACTGACACGATTGCTGCTGTAAGTGCAGGAAAATATACTTGTGCAATGGTGTGTGTGTGTGTGTGTGTGTGTGTGTGTGTGTGCAAATGCACATATCAGGATCGGCCCACTCATGAGGTAAGGTGAGGTGATTGCCTCAGGCACTTTAAAAAGAACAGCCTGCTAAGAATCTAAATAAGGGGAGACTGGAAATGCCAGAAACTTTGTCATGCAATATCTTTATTGAAGATTAAGATCAGAATAAAAGCTGTCATGCAAATTCAATACACTATTTTATGTATCAAGTTCCAATTACAGGTCAGTCCTGAACTTATTTGTTTTGGGGGGGGGTCAAGGAAGGAAGATATACAGAGTATTGCATTGCAATACCTTCTTGGGTATGTGTGTTTTTGACATAACTCTCCATTTGACAAAAAGAGTTCCATCAAGAGCTCCACCTTCATGTTTGTCTTTCCTTGGGGGCGGGGGGGCGGCAAAAGATGTGAAACCTGGTGTTTTAACTAGATATTTCCACTAAGCACAGCGAAACATGGCTTGTAAAGCTTGTAAACACAATCTCAAGTCCCACGTCCATTTTCAGTGCAATATTCATCCTCTCTGTGTCTGATGCTCAGGCAGGAGAGCCATTGCTTATGTAGTCACAGCTTCCACAAACATATTGGAGGTATCTGTAGACTTAGAGGAACCCCAAGGCTGGCAGAAGTCTAAGAAATCAAAACCCTAAGCAGGCATGTCCAAAGTCCATTTCGGGGGCCTAATCTGGCCTGCCGGTTGGTTTAATCCGGCCCCTGTGGGAGTTCATTTCCTGGAATAAAATCCTTAAAAAAGCTCAACCACTTCAATTCTAAAAAAGGCTCAACAACCTCAATCTCAAAAAAAGCTCAACAACTTTGGGGCAAAATCGTAAAAAAAAACCCTCAACAACTTCAAGCCAAAAAAAGGCCAAGAACACTGGTCGGCCCCTTGGTTGGCCCTCATTGGCCTTCACTTCATCAAATCTGGCCCTCTTAGAAAAAAGTTTGGACACCCCTGCATCTAATGGGGTACCACAAAAACAGCTCAGTGAGGGTCCTCAGTGGCCATGGAATGTTGAGGGACTCTTGGGAGAAGAAAATGGAAAAAGTGATGGGAGAGAGGATGCAATGGAGTCTTGTGGATAAGGGCATGGCTGGCTGGATCAGTGAACAGGAACATTCCACACTGCAACACTGTGTTGCGAGTCCATCTTCTTTATTATGAAGTGAGAGCTCTTAGATATGGTGTGTTAATTGTATAAAGTTGTTTTGGAACTACCACTGGTCCATGGTTCTGAGGCTCAGTCAATTTAGCACAACCGAAGTCTGACACATTGTTTTCAAACCTGCTGTTGCATTCTCTCTCTTGCTGTTCCCTTTCTTTCTTTCTTTCTTTCTTTCTTTCTTTCTTTCTTTCTTTCTTTCTTTTTTATGTGCAGATGCTTCTCCTTTCAGTAGGAAACATAATGCAGAAAAATGCTCCCTTGAGCATTTGGTTTCACTTCAACACTGTTCCATTGTGCTTTTCAGTAGATTTTTGTAATGGCTCCGTGACTGTTTAAGCGTTGATGCCTGAAAGTTGGAGCAGAAGTACAATAAAACCCCTTTATCTTCACCCTCTTTCTTTCTTTTGCAAAACAGCAAACCACAGAAACTGATAACACAGATGTAGAAAAAGGATTGGCCGTCAGATTTAAAGTGTACTTAAGAAAGGAGACGACTATTGAAATGGGCTAAATTTTAAATTCAGATAGGGTATCTTTGTTCTTAATATTGCACTTGAATATTTAACGTTTGAAACTGATATGAAATAGCATTTTCTGTGAAAGTCGAAATGATGAGACTTCTAGGGGTGGCATAGCCTGTCAGTTTGGGTTCCTCATTTTTCCAGTGTTAAATTCACTTATCCATGTTTTCCATGCAATTTCTTTGCTTTAAAAAAAAAAAAAATCTTCATGAAAATTCATCAGTGCGAATTTCTCCTAACGTACACACTTTTATATGCAGTTTTGAGTAACGGACACATTTCTGGAAGCACTTTCCACTAATATAATATATATTATTCTCAATAATGCATGTATTTTAATGCACAGCTCACCCCAATATATCCATTTTTGCATGCATTTTTCTGGCTAGAGAACTTCATCACAACATTTAGAGAAGTGAGGATTTCAAAGAATAGCTGTGTCTCATTTTACTCTTTGAAAGAAAAGAACATGCAAAATAAGTAGTTTCTCATTAAAATGCAAACAAGACACCACACAATTACTTCTGAGTCATTCCTTTCCAAAATGAGAACCTGGAGTGTGATGTTTTTGTGAGGCACAGACATACAGATAAAAACATATGTGCTCCTAGACTGTGCCATCTTCCTGAGGACAACTGATTGAGGTAGAAAAATCTCTTCAGTGCTCATCCCTTTCCCGTTAAGTTTAATGGAGATGGAAAAACTGAACAACCATGAAAATCACATCACAGCAGCAGCAACTTATTGATAGTGTGGGAAGTTCTCAAGAGGCTGTTTGATAAGGAGATGTGCCTTGTTGATTAAAAGTCTATGACATGTCATGGTGACTGGAGGTATATGCCTGGTATTGTGACTCAGGTTATATGCTATGGGAAGAGGTAGGAATGATATACTCTTGTATATCAACACCTTGGCTCAGAGGATGCAAAGCCAGCAAGCTCAGACTCTGCATTCCAAACCAAATGCAGACCACCAGCCAGGTGCTGTGCACTTCAAGGTGCTTGGCCATTTATCTATCTTTGAGGTCCTGGACACAGTTCTCAAGCCCAGTGGCAAATGACCTGCCTGTCCCTGTTTCCGGAAAACGTGGAAAGAACAACTGTCATTAATTTTGCATTATGCCGTCACCTTTTGCTAAATTTAGCAAGAAGCATTTTGTTCTAACAACAGCAAAAAAAAAAAAGGACCCTTCATTTGTGGGGTTACGTAAGACACACAAAGACCAGCTTTTCATAAAAAAATGATTCTTAAGATTTACAAGGAGGAAAGTTCCTTAGGATGGCGCAGGAATTTAAAGGAAGAAGAACACATCAAAATAAGCCATTGAAAAGCAAACAGCTGAAACATGTAGAGGCAATAAATTTAAGGCCTGAGGCTTGTCTTAATTATAATAGTTCTTTAAAAGTTGCTGACGATTCTGATGCTCTCTGACCTTAAAACCATGCCTAGTTTTATTGAGTAGACGTAAGTCAAACTCAGCTGGCAAAATCTCTCACTGGGCTGAGTTAGAAAATGCTTCGAGACCATCTTCTCATTTCCTCAAAGGTTAAACAAGCACAATATGAGGACTGGATGGAGTTTATTCTTATGAAGAGTTTTGCTCTTGCCAAATTTTGATCATTTATTTGATTTCTGAGTGGTTTTGCACAACACCAGTGGCAAAGCTTTCTAATGATTTGTCCAATAACTTTTTATTTAAAACAAATCTTATAGGAGTTTGATCCAGACTGACTCAAAGAAGGAATCACTTTATTTCAAAAGCATTTTTATGTTTTGGGAATGCCTTAGTATCATTGCACTTGGGAAAGTGGTTGGAGTTGTCATTCTTCAGGAGCAGAACTGGCCTTCTGGGAACAGAGACAGCTTCCATTCAGAAAGCAAAAATGCACAGCACAATCCTATGCATGTCTATTCAGAAGCAAGCTCGACTGGTAAGTGATTATAGGATTGCAGCTTTAGGATCTAAGTCATTGTTTCCCCATTACAACCCCCTCAAATGGTCCCTTCTTTTTCCTTTGTTCCCATTGCCGTTTCAAATTCCCACACCCACATAACTAGTGATTCCAACAAATAACTCAGCAAGGCTTTTAGTATGCTGGAATAGAAAATATATGTGTGTGTATCTGTGCTATTGAGGTTGTGGACGAATGAGTGCCGCATCCCATAGTCGCCTTTGACTGGACTTAACCTTCCAGGGGTCCTTTACCTTTACCTGTTGAGGTTGCAGAATGAGGGTGACAGCAAAATCTATACCACTTTGTAAAAGAAATGCAAGGGAAGAATAGCAAGCCTTAAGGGAAGAGGAAGAGGCAATAGGATTTAAAAATAAATGAAAAAATGAAAAAATTAAATGTTTCTGGGAAGCAAATATTGCTTTGATCTCCATTACATACACAAGTCTGTTTTGAATCGGCTTGGTTGTATGGCAATCAGCGTGCCTGCAGTCTTTTCCAAAAAGTCTCCAAAATTGTGTGGTTTGGTACAGACTGTGAAGCCTGTATTTGGCTGACAAAGTATTTGGCCATAATGTGGATATTTTGACTGAGGACTATATCTTACTTTGACTTATAAGGTAACCAGCTTTCTCCTTGCAAGCCAAGCTGTCTTCACACTTTATCTATCAACATAAAAAAGAACATGTACCTGGCACATGATAAGTGTTTGGCTCGCGTTCTGAGCATTTTTGTAAATGCCTCATTGCTCTCTTTGATTCTGTTGCCGCTGCTGGTCCAGCGCTTGTGGAGCAAGACTTTGATGGATGAAAAACTGGAAATTAATTCTGTTGCTTGTACAGCTCCACATATGCATGAACTGCACCAGGAAACCAATACCTACACAGTTGAAATATTAACCTGCAAAGGGATGATGAGGAAGGTTCTTGGTTTCTTCAAACCATTGTCACCCTTACAACACTAGCAGTGCTCAGATGGTACTTTTCCATACCATATTTGCATCCTGCCTTAAACTGACATGGTTTACAGAGCATGGTGAAAAGATAAGTCATTTCTGTTGCATGATTAATAATAATAATCTGATAATTATTCAATGAAGATTCTTATGTAGGGAAGCTGCCTAAGCCTTGCCAAAAATGTGGAAATGCTTCTCTCAATAAGAACAAAGTGATTTCCATAAGCTGTTTTATATGTATTGATGCAAATGTAGAAATTGTTGTTGTTGTTTAGTCGTTTAGTCGTATCCGACTCTTCGTGACCCCATGGACCAGAGCACGCCAGGCACTCCTGTCTTCCACTGCCGCCCGCAATTTGGTCAGACTCATGTTGGTGGCTTCGAGCGCACTGTCCAACCATCTTGTCCTCTGTCATCCCCTTCTACTTGTGCCCTCCATCTTTCCCAACATCAGGGTCTTTTCCAGGGAGTCTTCTCTTCTCATGAGGTGGCCAAAGTATTGGAGCCTCAGTTTCAGGATCTGTCCTTCCAGTGAGCACTCAGGGTTGATTTCCTTAAGAATTGATAGGTTTGATCTTCTTGCAGTCCATGGGACTCTCAAGATTCTGCTCCAGCACTATAATTCAAAAGCATCAATTCTTCGGCGATCAGCCTTCTTTATGTAGAAATACTACAATAGAAATACAAATACAAAACATCTTACCATAGTAGAGGAGATTCTGATCAGCTGAAGTGTGTTCCTGTTCAGTCTGCTGTTGAGCAACTAGTTGTTGATGGGCAATTTCAAGGCCCCTGCTTTGTCTTCTTGTTTTTGAGACTGGTCCCCATATTCTGAAAGTATGAATTTTCCCCAAAAGCCACCATCACTCTAAACAGGTGGGCAGCTGTATATATCATTCACCTAAGTTCCAGTTCACACACACGGCTCCACACAAACCCATTTGGGTATAACAGTTGGGTCTGATGTTATGTTTGATGTATGAGCTTGACTGGAGTCAGCAACAGAAAGGTGTTTCTACCTAGGCAAAAACATAACATAGGCTCACCACGAATGTTCACTGCTGAAGGGGAAAACAGTCATATCACCCCCTGCTCTAGATCCCATGTTGCACAACATTTTTAAAGTATAGATCATTGTTTTATCATAATTGTACTTGAGCTGGACATGCAAATGTGGAAATAATAAACATTTGTGCCAGAAAATGGTTTGTGTCTTTATTGGCATGAGCTAACTGGTAGCAAATACTATGACTTTTTCCTTTCACAGTCTTGTCCAGGAATTCTACCGTCTTATCATTTTACATCGCAGCTTATCCCTTGAACATTGCAGTTGGATTCCTCATCCGAGAATTTTGTCTACATTGCTGTTGTAAATGTCCTTTTCTGGCCTTTGCTCCAAAGTGCAATAAGCACTTAAAATTCCTTTTCAGTTTGTGAGAGCGACACTCCACCCCCCCCCTTTTGCTGCTTCAGTAACAGCTTTTCTCCTCAAGTCACGTTTCAGTTATTTTGTTAACCTTGGATTAAAAGAATGAATGAATTCATGCCCTACCAGGGGGTTTCCTAGGGACAACTACTTGCCCATTCAGGAACTCTTGTAGGAACTACATACTACGTACCTGCCTGGTCCCTTTGCATCTATAGACAAAAGGTGAGGTTTTTTAATATATATATATATGTATACATGTGACACATACTGTATTTCTAACTTTATTAGAGGCTGACATCTGTGTTTTTTAAATGTGCTCTAACCAACAGCAATTCCAAAGCCAACTTTTCCCTTCTGTTATTCCCTTTAAGGCAAGGTCTATAGTGGTTTTTGCTGTGGTCTAAACCACAGAACCTAGGGCTTGCCGATCAGAAAGTTGGTGGTTCGAATCCCTGCAACGGGGTGAACTCCTGTTGCTCGGTTCCCAGCTCCTGCCAACCTAGCAGTTCGAAAGCACATCAAGTGCAAGTAAGTAAATAGGTACCGCTCTGGTGGGAAGGTAAACGGCGTTTCCGTGAGCTGCTCTGGTTCTCCAGAAGCGGCTTAGTCATGCTGGCCACATGACCTGGAAGCTGTCTGTGGACAAACGCTGGCTCCCTCGGCCTATAGAGTGAGATGAGCGCCGCAACCCCAGAGTCGTCCGTGATTGGACCTAATGGTCAGGGATACCTTTACCTTTTTATAGCTCAATGGTGGAACAACTGCTTTGGATGTAGAAGGTTTCAGATTTTATCCCCACCATCTACTGGTAGAGCTGGGAGAGATACCCCTTGAGATCTGCACTGGTCACTCTACACAGTACTGAGCTAGAGGGATCAGTGTTGTGACTCGGTATAATTCTAGGGTTGTCTGTTGATATTTTATTTGGAGATAGACTCATCGGTATGGAAAATTCCAGCTGCATAATTAAGTGGTTTAAGAAGGAAGGCAATTGCATTTCCCCCTTATTTTCTTCTTTCTGATTATGTTGTGGTTTGCATTGATGCATGATGTGCTGCACACACAAGATTTAATGAGCAGCAGTGTAACTACTCTCCTCCGAAAGGTGTAATTATCGTAGGATTCTAATCTGAAGACCCGAGGACAATACCACAGTATGGCAATTTACTAACAATCTTTCCTTTCATTAGAAATATGACCATTCCCCCCCCCTTTTATGGAAACTAAGTCACATTCCACACAATAAATTAACACAATCTTAAGTTTTTTGTTCATTTATCCCCTTCCCCTGTTTTATAACCCCCTGTTCCCCATGTTTAGGGTGGGTCTCATGGCCTCACTACACAGGCCACAGAATTCCAACACCTTTAAAAAGAAAGAAAGAAAGAAAGGAAGGAAGGAAGGAAGGAAGGAAGGAAGGAAGGAAAGAAAGAAAGAAAGAAAGAAAGAAAGAAAGAGCAGCTTTGGGGTGGACAACTCAGAAAAGCATCTTCTTTTCTTCATAACCCTCCCCAAAGATGCCCACCTTGGGATGGAGAAGTACCTGTGAATGGATGGAGTGAGCATGATTGAAACAGATTTAGTGGGCAGAATAAAGGTTTGCAGGTCTGCTCTTCAGCCAACCCCATGTCTTAATACTGTGCATGATCTCAAATTTCACAATAGCCCTGTAATGACGGCTATTATGCCTTCAACACAGAACACCATACCTAAGGCGGCTGCCTAGTGAGTGCATAGCTTCTAGCTCATTGCTTGTGCCATAACCTCCTGAGAAAGGTTTAGAATCCTAACATCAATCAATATCTGGGGAGAAAAGAGGGGGAAACATAACAAAACAAAACAGATGATGATGGAATCACATCAGTTTGGCTCGTTTGTTCAGGCACTTTTATGGACTCCCCCTTCCCCCATTTCAAGTGCAGCCAGAAGGTGAATTACACGTTTTTGTTCTCTATACGGTACCTCATATAAAATGCACACTTCTATTTCCGATAATTCCTATTTATTGAATTCACTGGGAGAAAGCAGCACATCCCAGGGCTTCCTGTAATATTTATGAGCTGACCACACATTCAGAGCAAGGCTTGGCATATACTAATATTAATGATCTGGCTGCAAAAAGCTGGCTCCTTGTGGTACTGTGTCTGTTTCTTTCTTTCAGAAGCACGCATTTGGAACCGAAATAAAAAGCAGTCTTCTTCTTCTTCTTCTTCTTCTTCTTCTTCTTCTTCTTCTTCTTCTTCTTCTTCTGTGATCACTCATAGCCGAGTAAGATTGTCTTCCATAAACATGGTTTTAACAATGAGTGGGGACACTGGTTCCTGGGTGGGAGTTGATCACAGTGTGGATTTGCCAAGCGTACCTTCCTCGTACCACGTTTCTCCCTTGCGTTCTGAGTTTGAGTGTCTTCAAAGTCCATGACACCTTTGGTAAAGGCTGTTCTCCAACTGGAGTGCTCGCAGGCCAGAGTTTCCCAGTTGTCAGTGTTTATACTAAAAAATTTTAGATTTGCCTTGAGATAGTCTTTAAACCTATTTTGTTGACCACCAGCATTATGCTTTCCATTTTTAAGTTCGGAATAGAGCAGTTGCTTTGGAAGACGATAATAAGGCATCCGCACAAACATGACCAGTCCAATGAAGTTGATGTTGAAGAATCATTGCTCCAATACTGGTGATCTTTGCTTCATCCAGTGCACTGATATTAGTTCACCTGTTTTCCCAAGCGATGTGTAAGATTTTTCAGAGACACCGTTGATGGAATCTTTTGAGAAGTGGGAGACGGTGTTTGTAAGTGGTCCATGTTTCACAAGCATACAGTAAGATTGGCAGTACAATAGCTTTGTAAACAAGCATTTTGGTTTCCCTGTGAATGTCCCGGTCCTCAAACACTCTGCACTTCAATCGGGAGAAAGCTGCACTCGCAGAGCTCAGGCAATGCTGGATTTCGACATCAATGTTGACCCTTGTGGAAGGTAACTGCCTAGGTAGGAGAAGTGATCAATATTTTCCAACGTTACACCATTGAGTTGGATTTGTGGTGCTGCAGAAGGGTTATTTTGTACTTGTTGGTGCAGCACTTTGGTTTTTTGGATATTGAGCGACAGGACAAGCTTTTCGTAAGATTCTGCGAAGATATTTGGGATGGTTTGGAGGTCATCCTCTGAGCGTGCACACACTACATTGTCATCAGCATACTGAAGCTCTATGACTGAAGTTACGGTAACCTTACTCTTTGCTTTCAGCCTGCTCAGATTGAAGAGCTTTCCATCTGTTCAATATATGATTTCTACCCCACTAAACATGGATGTACAGAAACAACACATTGTTATGAGTTTGGGAGGGGGGAGGCTGCATGTGAGACCCTTCTAACTCCTGGATCCAGCAAGTGCTAAAATATAAACCAGGCTATCTTCCTGTGTTGAGGTGATAGCCTGGGTGATGGGCCATTAAGGGAAACAAAGGAAAGGACTCTGGGTGAGATGGCAGAGACGGCAAATAGGTGGGAATCCTCTCCCAGCTCGCAGTTAGTTAGAAGGATGAACCCAGAGTTTAGAGTTTTCCATGATTTGGGCCAGATGTAAAGCAGCAAGCTGGGAAAAGGAGCAGTGTTTGATATCTGTTTGAATCCAAGGATGTGGTGATGGGAGAAGCAAGACCCTTTTGGGGTGCTGATGCTGTGGACCCCTCAATCACAGACCCAGTTTGTGTATATGCATAAATCAACCATATATCCTAAAGACACCAAAGTCTCTGCCGTGCCTTATTTCCGAAAGCAAACACGAACCCTGAATAAGCACCTGGAACCCCTGGAATCTCACAGCAATTGGAGTTTGGGATGGAATGCAACAATATGTACGGTCATTTCCCTTTGTGCGTGTTGTGTGGGGAAGCTGTGCATATTCTGTCTCTGCTTGAAGGGAGTTGCCTGTGCTTGCTAATACCCTTGGGCTAATACTCCTCTTGACCCCAGAGGAGGAAGCCAAGGATTAGACTAGTCTATCTAGTCAAGCAATTTGTTCTCACAGTCAGTGCCAGATTTACGTATAAGCTAAACAAGCTATAGCTTAGGGCCCCACTCTCTTGGGCCCCATTACCTTCAGTAGCTTAGGGCCACATCAAACCTAAACCCGGTCCTGCTCACGGTGGCCATGCCTGCAGCGAGAACTGCTTTGAAATGTACTCCTCTGGTGTCAAGGGCTCTCTTTCCATATAGTCTCCATATAAAATAAAAACAGCAGTGTGTGGTGTGGTTTTGTGTAATATCAGGCAGAACCCTCGGGGGGGGGTGTAACATATGATGCTACAATTGTAGCATATGATGCCACAGATAGAGAGTACCTGCTTGGTTTGTAAAATGTAAGGCTTATCAGCAGCAGGGGCTGGTGCTCACTGGAACTGGTGGGGCAAAAGGAAGGGAGGCCCACAGTAAATGGAGCCAGAGCCAATGACTGGCAGGGCCATATAATTCTAGTTTTATCCCCATCATCCTCTCTGCTGAGATATACAAGGGGAGAAAGCTGACAGCTAGTTCCACCCCCTGGGTTGGTTTTAAGTAAGAAGACTGAAAGGAAAGTGTTTGCTTAACATATAAATTACGTGAGAAGGACAATCGGGACTTTAAGGAAGAATGGGAACTTTTTATCAACTATTTGAAAAAGCAACAAAGAAACTTGGACTCATTGGCAGGTTTTGAATAAACATACACAATTTTTTTATTAGGAGAACATGACTAAACAGGAAAATGATATGTACAACTTTATACTATGCAGAAACAATATGAATAAATAAATCAGAAAAGGGAGCTGAGGGAAATCTGAGGAGGGTGAGAAGGGAGGGGGAGGGAGGGGAGGGGAGGGGGAAAGGGGATAAAATGTAATTGGTTGTGGCATTGATAAAATGGATTGATTTAAATTTTGTTTAATAAATTTTTTTTTTTAAAAAAAAGAAGAAGAAGGAAAGAGTTTGGTGAATGACAGATTGGTGGGGCAGTGCCCCATAGCCTAAGGTTACCAGATTTTTTTCAAAGAATCCAGGGACACTTTTTTTTTGAAAAGAGAAAAAAAAAAGATATTTAAAAAAGAAGAAGTAATATCTTCTCTTCTGTGGTCTCCTCTGTCGCACGGCCTTCCTCTGGGTCTGCTCTCTTGGAGCGCTAGCCACCGTGGAGTAGGCTCGGGTTGGGCCTGGGCTCGGCCATGTGTCCTTGCCCTCCCAGTGCTCTCCTACCTCTCCTCCTCAGCGGCGGCGACAGCGGCGCAGAAAGGTTGGTGCTCCCCTCTTTTTTCTCCTTCCTCTTCTCTCTCTTCCTTCTCCTTCTCCTCTCCTCCTTCTCCCTCTGTCAGCTCCGGGGTTTTCCTGACCCCAGAACGCCGCTGGGCAGTCGGATGGGTTGCCGGGCGCTCTCGCTCCCAGCTCGATTTGGGTCACCGGGGAGGGGGGCAGCGGTTCCCCCAGTTGACAGACTGGGCATCCCCTGTTCCCTCTCGGCAGTGGCGGCAGCAGCGGCAGTCTCAGCAGCCCAGAGCCCAGAGCCAGCCTGGTAGTGCAGCTGGCTCTGGCTGGCTTCAGGAGCTGCTTGCTGCCGTGGCGCCCATTTTGCCTAGCAGGATGTCCCCATATTATGTGTCTTGTGCCATTGAACCAATCATGCAACATTCATTCCCTACTAATAAATCTACAACACTTAAAATATAAATCCAGGGACATTCCGGGGACGGATTTTGTCCGGTGACGGATTTGTAAATCCGGGGACTGTCCCGGGAAAGGGGGATGTCTGGTAACCATACCGTAGCCCTAATAAATAGGCCTTCACTGGATTTCAGGTGCTCCTTTTGATGAGGTGAAATCAATGGTCCACCCAGTCCAATGCTCTCAACTTTTAAGAGGTGCAAACTACCAATGAAACTAAACTTAATTGCCTTCCTTTCAAATATATGGATTGTGGTCAGTCCCAGTAGGAAATGCTTCTGAAATAGTCATATCCAGAAATTATCAGGAGAACATGTCAGCCTCCCTGGACATACTGTAACTGTCATGAAGGTGGTTATTCTTGGGCATCAGAACTTCACAGGAAAACTCCAGTGGGAAGTCACTAAATTATAATATATCTGGCAATTCTTTCTTCTATGGCTGTATCTCTGTACACAGTGGGGGTTTTTTTGTTTTGTATTTTTGAAACCACGCTGCTTTTGACCAATGTCAGTATGCTTGTATTACCACCAACGTTGCCTTGTTAATTGATCATTTTACTGCCTTGTTAATTGGTCACTGTAGCTATGCTGTTTTCTGGTAATTGCCACTGTCTGCTTTTCTTGGCGTTTAATTTCCCTCTGACCTCATCATTTTACACATACCCAAATTAGAATTATACTTTATGCACCTGAAAGCTCAGAAGAGCTCATGACATAATAATTTTGTTAATCTTTAAAGTGCTATGAGACTCTTGGTTGCTTTGCTGCAACAGACTGACTTTGCTACCCTTTTGGAAACTGTGGTAGCCATAATCCCCTTTCTTTTTAAAAATTCAAATGATTTATGCAAAACTCTTTCAAAGCCTAGTCATAGAAACTGCATAAAGCAGTGTAACATTGGCGGCAGTCCAGCTCCCAGTTACATAATTTTGTGCTAGATTGCAATCATAAAGAAGGATCCTATAGGTCTACTTTTTCAGTCGTGGTTATAGAATGGAGTGCTTTGAAAGCCACAAAATGAGGGTTAGAAAAGAATTTCGGGTCTGATGATGCCCACTGAGTATTGTGTAAAGTTTTTAGATAATCACTCCTAGAGCTGAGGGTCAGAGTTGCAAACATTGGTCAAACCCAAAATACTCTTCATATGTAGGGGGGCCAAACAGTAGGATTTGCATCACCAAAAAGGGGAACAAAAGAGAGTGCCAATTGGCTTTATGTTTCCATGTGTATAGACACAAATGTAGAAAAAAGTATAACTTCAACAGAAATATAACAACAACAACAACAACAACAAGGCTCTTTTTTCCAGAAAGGTGAACTCAAAGCAACTTACAAAAAGAAACATAAAAACAAGAGTAAAAACAACCTAAGATGTTCAGCAGTAATATGTACAGAAGAGCAAATCAACCCCACTAAAAGATAAGTAGAAAATACATCTCATTGTAATGGGAAAGATACCATGTGATTTGTGAGTCTTCTCAGTCTGTTGTCTAGGTGCTGCCAATTGTTGATGGGTGAGTTCAAGGCTCCTGATCTCCCTGTTTATGGCTCCTTATCTTTTAAGCAGAATTGGACTAGACAGCCCTCAAAAAGGGGGCACTTTCAAACAGAGCGTTAGCCTCTGTCAGCCCTTCAAAATAGAGGACTGCCATTTGTGAAGTAGGACATATGGCCAAGCTATTTGTATGTTGCCATTTAGGCAGATGGGGCCAGCTAGCCTTATTTATGAGGCAGAATGAGTCTACCCAACATATGACTAACCAATACAACCTATCAGATAAAAAGCATGGCCTTCCAGGTACTTCATAAGCCTGTTGTTTGCTCATGACTGGAAAAAGTGTGTGTGTGTGTGTGTGTGTGTGTGTGTGTGTGTGTGTGCACGCTGGGTGACAGAGGTCCTCAGACACCTGGAAAGGGTAAGGATTTTCAACCTGAGGGCCAGGGCTCAGGCCCCATGCCCAGAAAGTCTATTGGACATTTCCAAGTAAAGTTATAAAACAAAATGTGAAGACAACTCTAAGACTTTGGTGCTCAGCAGGCAGCACTATTGTTAAGGATATTTAATCACTGTTGCTAAGCAATCAGAAGAATGAATTCTGATCATATAAACCTGGGATTCAGAAGGGGGGATTCCTGGATTGAATGTGTGTGCAGGGGACCCAATTCACATACAGTGTACCAGCCCCTGGAAATGGTGTTGGCATTTCTGCTGAGCAAAGGCTGGCAAAGCAACTAAGGTGAATTTTACTTTTGTGCAGTAGGATAATTTTCACACACTCTCTCACATGCTTCTCTTTCTTCAGTACAGGCAAGTAAGAAGCATTTGTATAAGTTCTCGTTCCAGCCAAACAAAAACAGTCAAGGAGAATGCACAGCAGGGCTAGTGGTGGTGAGTCTCAGCAGAATGTACGGCTGGGGGAGAGGCCTGAGGTCCACCATCTCTGCTATACTGCATGGCTGTCAGGCTGCAGTTCAAACTGTTGATTTTATCTATATTTTGATAATTGTATTGCATCTACTTACTTTTAAAGTCTGGTATTATCTGTATTTTTATGAATATTTTGTATTTTGTGTACCAAGTTAAGATGTTTTGTTTTGTTTTATTAAGCAGTATATAAATCTGATTAAATTTTATACAGTGGTACCTCCGGTTGCGGACGGGATCTGTTCCGGAGGTCCAGTCAGATCCCGAGGTTTCCGCAACCTGATGTCCACTTCTGCGCATGCATCCATGACGAAACCCGGTCAAATACTTCCAGGTTTGCCACTTTCACATCCTGAAGTTTATGTAACCAGAGGGTTACGTAACCAGAGGAACTACTGTTCTTAAATAACTTGTGAAGGCCAGGAATAATGAACTAAGGCTGCTATCCTACCCATGTACTTGGAAGTAGAGATGAGTGAACCTGACAATTTAGATTCCTCTCCATTTCTCTCTCTTCCTTTTTTTTTTTTAAAAAAAAGTTCTGTTCTCTACATTTTCACATCAGTTTGTGATTTAAACAAAACAAAACAAAACTGCCCTGTCCCTACCTGGGAATATGCCCCACTGGATTTGGTGCTTCTGTCTAGACATGCTTAGGATTGTTCCGTAAAAGTGCTTGCTCCAGTGTTGCATGCTTGACGGCCCTGCTCATCAATCCGACTGTGGCACTGACAGGATTTCTGTTGTTGGAGATAAAGTCACAGGAGGACAAGAGGAAACCAAGAAGGCCTCCCTGGGATTTCTGATTTACAGTTTATGTTCCGCCAGTGGGAGAGAGATACACAAGGCCTCTGGCTGCATTCCTTTCTCATAAATGCAAGCTTTGGAGGGAAATAAAATAAAATAGGACAAACTAGAGTATTTTGATGTCCTTCAGAGTTCTAACTTGTGATTTGTAAACTCTGCTAGTAAATAGAAAATGGTCTTTCTGCGTAATGTGCAAGTAGACCACAATAGCTGCAATTAAATAGTCTGATCTGCAGTAGGAGAAGTCTCCATTCAGCTATAACCTGGGACCGTAACACAGGGCCGGGTTTAGGTTTGATGAGGCCCTAAGCTACTGAAGGTAATGGGGCCCTTTATATGTCCAGCTGTCCTTTGTCAACAACAAATTGTCACTGTTTTTTTGTGTTGAATATATGCTATATGGTAATTTATGGACCGAATAATTATCTAAAGCCATTTGCACATAACAAAATATGTATTTTATCTAAGTAATGGTTGAAATGAAATACAATTAAGAAGAAGTATATTGGGGGGGGCACTCTAGCTATAGCTTGTTTAGCTTATACATAAATCCGGCACTGCTGTAACATGACTAGAAAGAACATAAGTCAGTATTCTAATCTTTGTTGGGGTGAGGGTGGATGAAGAACAAAGATACACATTTGTGATTGAGTGGGCCAGGTCAAGGTGAAAAGACAGAGGGCTGGAGCTGTCTTAGGGTGGAACAAATTCATTAGAACAGCCAAGCTATCTAGTCAAGGGTGGAACTAGATACAATGGTACCTCGGGTTACATACGCTTCAGGTTACATACACTTCAGGTTACAGACTCTGCTAACCCAGAAATATTACCTCGGGTTAAGAACTTTGCTTCAGGATGAGAACAGAAATCAGGCAGTGGCAGCAGGAGGCCCCATTAGCTAAAGTGGTGCTTCAGGTTAAGAACATTTTCAGGTTAAGAACGGACCTCCGGAACGAATTAAGTACGTAACCAGAGGTACCACTGTATTGTTACATGTCACCCCAATCTCTGAGCAGTGCAATAGCCCAGGGGTACCAGGTGCTCTTACCAGGGTCTGTGTTTCGGGATAGTGAGGCACAGCAGAGACTATGGTGTCTTTATGATATATGGTTTATTTACACACACATATATAACCTGAATGGTTTTGACTTCTCCCACAGCCACAGCATTGGATTCAAAACAGACACCAACGTCCTGCTTTTTGACTCTCTTGCCAGACTCCTGCTTAGTAACTCTGTTTCATAACTCGAACCCTCCATCTTTATCTAAACTCGAGTCTCTCCTAAGAGTCCCCATTTTTCGATGTGCTGAATGGCTCATTACCCCCAGCCTATAACCTCAAAGGAAATTTTACATGTGTTGATTGCTTAGGATTAAAGGGGGTGGCTGATACACAATTTAGGAAGCTTGCCTAGGTTAATTAATGCTTCACATATGCTAATAGCAGAGGATTAACAGCATCTAACACACACCTTAGATACACATGGGTCTTGCTATTTCCCAGTTCCAACACTCCAGCCTCAAATAAATCCTAGCACTTATAAACCTGCAACAATATCATTGTGAGAGGAATGTGAGGTTTCCAACCGGCTGCTTCCCCCCTAAGGCAGGGGAAAATCTTGGTCAAGTCATATTTCTAGATATCAGTTACAGAGCAAGGGATGGTTAGAAACAGCATGGGAATAGTGGATCATCTCTGAAAACTAGAACCTGGAGTCATCTGATGAAGATGAATAGTGGAATATTGACCAGCTGGCCTCTGTACTAGCTCAGTCTACTGTCCAGGTTCTAGCCGTTGATGGGCATCTCCAAAGCACTCCCTTCATGTTGTTTCTTTTGGACTACAGCCCTTCAAACGGAGGAGTCCTTTAAAGAGAGGGTGGTTCTCTGTCAAGTAGTACACATAGCCATCCTAGTTCTCAATGAGGTAGTACTAGTTTGCATTCAAAACTCCCCTATTCAAAGTCTCATATCAAATGAGAAGTAAATACCTGTGTCAAAGTTTATGTTTGTAAAATTCTGCTTCTTCTCGGCTCTAATTTAATCAAAATAGTGTTACTCTTTTGGCTGCATACCAACATTTTAACAACCTGTTCTCTGTCATTAGTATAACACACAGCCTCCATTTAGAAGCAAATCCCAGTTTTTTTCCAAGTACAGATAATATTGAAACAGATGTGGCCTTTCCACCAGGAACGATATGGATTGATTTATTGATTTATTGATTTCATTCTTTTTCTTCCCTGTCCATTCATCTTCAGGCTGCAGCCTTGTTATTATTGTCATAAAAATAAAAAAATATACAACTGGAATATTTCTGAGCTGATTCCCAGTCACTGAAATCTGGTTTACATTAGAGAAATGACATCTTATGTGCAAGGATTTCCCATTGACCAGACCACCCCTAGAGCAAGCTGCCTGGCTGTTTTGGTTTCATTCCACCAGAGAATGAAAGAATCCTATGACTAGCAAGGACACAAAGCAGGTTTATAATATACTTGCTGACAGAATTATGCAATAGCATGAGTTATAGCAGAGTTTCTTGTGGTTGTGGGGTAGGGGAGGGAATGCATTGTGACCCGAGTGAGCCAGATGAAGCTTGAACAGAAAGAAGGTTGATATTGCCTTAGGGTAGAACTACTAGACATTGTATCAGCAACTGCATTTGCCACAACAGGTTGTGGCTTAATAGCAGGTTAGCACTTTAGCCTTCCACTAGCTGTCTTCTGCAAATGCTCCGCAAGGCTAGTGTTTCCTTCAGGTAGGCTTCCTTGCAGTTTGCAACCCAGCTAAAAAATAATAATTAAATAAACCAATGTAAATGGTCCATTAGGGATTTGCAGGGAAGAACTGGTGGGTGGGAGGAAGAGTTCAGCCCTGCTTGCCTAAGAAGAAGATAGCATGAACTGTAGAAGGAATTTTCTGGATCCGACCAAAGACCTGTCTGGTGGTCTAGCATTCTTTCCCCACAACAGTAATTCAGTTGCCTCTGGGAAACCCACAAAGAGGGCATGGATGCAATAGTCCTATCAGCTGTTGTTCCCCAGAAGACTACCTGTGATACTGGAGGTGGTACAGTCCATCATGAGCAATAGCTAGAGTTGGAAGGAGCTGTCAGTTTTGGTTCCCACTTTCTCCATTTCCAGTCCTAAATTCAGTTACCCACCTTTCTGCAGCAATCTCCAAAAAAATCTCCATGTAATTTTTTGTGTGTGTGTTTCAGTGCAAATTTATCCTAATAAACATATTTATGTACTAGTGTACATATTTTTTCCAAGCAATTTATCCTAATAAAATGGTGAATATGATCTGTGGGGAAAGAATCCCACAATTTAGGAAAGGCCACCAAGAAATTCACCTCCCAGACTGCCATTCCTTGCACTTCTGAAGGTGGTGGAACTACCAAGATATCTATTCTGAGCAGAACTTAGTTGGATACAACCTAAGTGAGTATCAGAGAAGCCCCCATATTGCAAAAAGATTTGTTGGATTTGGGGTTTTGCATCCATTATCTCATGCAGAAAAAGACTTTTGTTCACCCAGACTTTCCCTGAGAAGTGATGCAGCCTAGTTGAGTAATTCATTTGATTTATTGATTTGTTGATACAAATATTTTTGTTTGTTATACTAATGTAATATTTTATTGATTTTAGGTCATTCATCACCTTGATATACATATATATATTAAATGCTTCAATAGTAGAGAATTATTTAGAAATAAATAAAATCATAAAATAAAAAAATGACCATTAAGAGATGATCACAAGTGGAATGTTTTTTTAAAAAAGGACCTGGAACAGGATGAATGAACACATTTGGGTTTAGGAAGGAATTGTCCAAAAGGTCAAATTTTGATGAAGAGACTGTTTTCATTTCTGAATCCTCTGTAGCGTAGGCTTGGCTGTTTTGCTTGAATCATCACTTTTGTAATTATTTTGATTTCCGTATAAACCACTTTGAGAACCAGGTGGTAAAGTGGCCTAGAAATTGTATAAATAATGCATCAAAATAATGTAGAGTCATTTGCTCTGTGGGCATCTTCAGCTCTTTGTTTGTGTCCTGCTGTTTTTGAATTGTTTTAATAAGTCACCAGAGGGGTGGTGGTGATGGGAAGATCACATGTATTATGAACCTGGACTAAAAAATATGGAATGACTTGTTGGCTTAGGCAGGGAGGTTTGTTCAGCTTTACCATGGAATCCACCCACAGCTTTACCACTGAGGGCCAAACTAAACATAACGCTAAATGAATCTTTGGATTGTATGGGCAGGTGTTCCATAATGAAGAAAGTATTGGCTGGGGATGGTGTCGTCTCGATGTAAGTAGCAGCTACAAATAAGGTATTTTCCTCATTAGGGAAAGAAAGGGGTAAGTCCTTCTTCATTCCATTCATTCAGAGTTCAGGGAAGAGGGCAAAGAAAATGGTTACAGATAGGTAGCCGTGTTGGTCTGTCATAGTCAAAACAAAATAAAAAGTAAAAAAATTCCTTCCAGTAGCACCTTAGAGACCAACTAAGTTTGTTCTTGGTATGAGCTTTCGTGTGCACGCACACTTCTTCAGATACACTGAAACAGAAGTCACCAGACCCTTATATATAGTGAGAGGGTGGGAGGGGTATTACTCAGAAGGGTGGTGGGAATGGGTGATAGGCTGATAGCTGTGGTAAACCTGTTGACGACTGTTGACGACTGCAATTAATCTTACAGGAAAAAGCAAGGGGTGAGAAGGTTAAAAAAGCTTTGTCATGTATAATGAGAAAAGAATCCAATGTCTTTGTTCAGACCAGGTCTCTCCATGGTTTTAAGCTTGGTAATGAGTTGCAATTCAGCAACCTCTCTTTCCAGTCTATTTCTGAAATTCCTTTGCAATAAGACAGCTACTTTGAGATCTTGTATAGAGTGTCCTGGGAGATTGAAGTGTTCTCCTACTGGTTTCTCTGTCTTGTGATTCCTGATGTCAGATTTATGTCCATTTATCCTTTGGCGTAGGGTTTGGCCTGTTTGTCCAATATAGAGAGCTGAAGGACACTGTTGGCATTTGATGGCATACACAATGTTAGACGATGAGCAATTAAATAGTCCTGAGATGGTATGTTTGATGTTGTTGGGGCCAGTAATGGTGTTGTCCGGGTGTTGTTGTTGTTGTTGTTCAGTCGTTCAGTCGTGTCCGACTCTTCGTGACCCCATGGACCAGAGCACGCCAGGCACGCTGTGATGACCTGGGAGTCAGACTCTGACGCTGAACCTGAGGGATCCCAGCCTGCACATGATTCACTGCCTCCAGAACCAGCAGAGCCAGGGCTGGGGCCTGAGTCTCAAGGGGACTCACCTGTGCTGGATCCTCAGGTGCAGGCATCGGCTGAGGTTGATCTGGCTTCTAATGGGATGGAGGACTTATTGCCTGCAGGTGCTCCACTCCCCACCCAGTCAGGGGAAGCTGAGGTTGCCTCTGGGTCCGGTAACCCTCCAGCTTCTCCTGAGCTGCAAAGGCTAAGGGCAGAGAGGCGAAGGGAACTAAGTTCCCGCAGGAGGAGTGCTCGCCTCCAAGCCAGGAGAGGCGAGGCACCTGAGGATCGGAGCCGCCCTTTGCCTCGGGGCAGATAAAAGCCAGCCAGTCCCAGACCCAAGTTGCAGGAGCAACATCGGTGCTGCCTAGTTCCTGTTCCTGGTTCCTGCGTTCCTGACCTCAGCTTGGTTACCTCGGCTTCCTGACCTCGGCTTCCTGACCTCGGCTTCCTGACCTCAGCTTTGTTACTTCGGCTTCCTGACCTCGGCTTCCTGACCTCGGCTTCGTGACTTCGGCTTCGTGACTTCTGGCTTGGACTGACCTTGGACTGGACTAGACCTCACCTATCGGACATCCCTTGGGACCAGCACAGTTTGCTCCTGCCACACCCGCACTCCCCCTTCGTTGGGGTGCGTTCGGGAGGAACCTGTCGTCATGACTGACCAGGCGGCTGCGCTGGTGGCATTGGCCCAGGAGAACCAGGTCTTGACCCACACAGTGCAGCAGCTGAGCAATGCGGTTACGGCGCTTCAGCAGCGTTTGGACGCCTTACCGGCTCCTGGTGCCGGCGCCCCAGCTCCAGGCAAGTACCCAGTGGCCCTGCCAGAAAAATTCGATGGGTCCCCGGGCAGCTTTCCCATGTTTCTCGCCCAGGCCAAACTGTATATTCAGGGGCGAGCCCGGGATTTCCCCGACGACCGCACCAAGGTGCACTTCCTGATCAGCTTGCTGAAGGACCAGGCGGCCAAGTGGGCGTTGCCGCTGCTCCGGCAAGACTCCCCCTTGCTGACAGACTATACGGGGTTTTGCAACCATTTTGAAACCGCGTTCGCCAACCCCCTGAAGGGGAGTCAAGCCAATCGGGCAATTCGGCGGTTGAAACAGGGCAAGTCCACAGTGGCCGCCTATGCCACGGAATTTCGGCTGTTGGCGCAGGACTTGACCTGGAATGATTCCGCACTTCGGGACCAGTATCTCGAGGGGCTTTCGGACGAGATACTGGACCAGCTGGCCACCTTGGATCGCCCCACCACACTGGAGGCCCTCATCCAACGGAGTCTACAGATAGACGATCGGTTGGAGGACCGGCGCCAGGCCCGGGCCCGCCAGCACTCTGGGCTCCCGACTCCAGTGCTCCCCAGCAGTTCCACGGCCAGAGCCGAGTCACTGGAGGAGCCGATGCAGCTCGGGGCAGCACGGCCTCGCCTCTCCCCTTCGGAGAAGACACGACGTCGGGAGGGAAACCTGTGTCTCTACTGCGGGGGGAGTGGACACTACGCCCGAACCTGCCCTGAGAAACGCCAGCCGCAGGGAAACCGCCAACCCCAGTAGCCAATGGCCCAGGCTATCTGGGGTCCCAAGCATCACATGATGGGCCCTCACCAGTGGAATTGCAACACCTCATGATCCCGGTGCGTCTATACCCCCCAGGCGGGCCCTGGATTCTCACCCACGCTCTGGTGGATTCAGGGGCAACCCGCTCCTATATGGACTCTGCCTTCGCCGCTCAGCATCGGGTGCCGCTCCAGAACAAGCCAGAACCGGTGCAGGTGGAGGCAATCGACGGACGGCTCTTGCGGTCAGGCGCCGTTACTCGGGAGACCCAGCCCTTGGTCCTGTGCCACCAGCAGCACCGGGAGGTGCGTACCCTGGACATTGCCACCATGCCCCGGTTTCCCCTGGTGCTGGGGATGGACTGGCTGGAGTCTCACAATGTTCAGATCGATTGGGTCAATCGAACTGTACGCTTCCCAGACTCGGGTTCGATTGCTCAGTCCGAGATGCTTTCGGCCGCCTCCATGGGGGAGGCTGCGTCAACGCTCCCCGCCGTGTACCGGGACTACGTAGACGTGTTCGAGGAACAGGGGGCAGACCGGCTGCCTCCTCATCGGTCTTTTGACTGCGGCATAGACCTCCAGCCTGGGGCGCCCCTGCCTGTGAGTCGCCTATACTCTCTTTCGGAGCCAGAGCGTGAAGCCTTACAGGACTTCCTTCACAAGAACCTGGAGCGGGGGTTCATTAGGCCCTCTACCTCTCCCACCGCCGCTCCAGTACTCTTCGTTAAGAAGAAGTGTGGGGAGCTTCGCCTCTGCCATGATTACCGAGCCCTGAATAAGATCACCATCCCAGACCGGTATCCCTTGCCCCTAATTGCAGAGTTGCTGGAGCGGGTGCAAGGGGCGCAGATGTTCACCAAACTGGACCTCCGGGGGGCTTACAACTTGATTCGGATCCGTGCCGGGGATGAGTGGAAGACCGCATTCGGGACCCGTTATGGGCAGTTCGAGTACCTGGTCATGCCGTTCGGACTATGCAACGCGCCCGCCGTGTTCCAACGGTACATCAACCACGTGTTCCAGGACTTGCTTGACAAGTATGTGGTGGTGTACCTCGATGACATTCTGATTTATTCCCGTGACCCAGCTCGCCACGAGAGTCATGTCCGGACCGTGTTGCAGCGCTTGCGGGAGCACCGCCTGTACGCTAAGCTCAGCAAGTGCGAGTTCCACCAGCGGTCAGTGGACTTCCTCGGACACCGACTCTCCCCTGACGGTGTACAGATGGACCCCGGGAAGGTGTCTGCGGTTCGAGAGTGGGCAGCGCCGCGGAACCGCAAGGACCTACAGCGGTTTTTGGGGTTCGCCAACTATTACCGGACATTCATTGTGGACTATGCTCATCGCACCACCCCGTTGACCCGACTGCTGCGCCCCAAGACGCCCTTCGCCTGGGATGAGGAGGCTGAGGTGGCATTCCAGGGATTGAAAGCCTGTTTCCAGAAGGCGCCAATTTTGCAGCATCCTGATCCCTCTCGTCCCTTCGTGGTGGAGACTGACGCCTCCAGTACGGCTCTCGGTGCCATCTTGTCCCAGCAACACGGACCTGATGCGCCACTGTTACCCTGCGCCTACTACTCCCGGCAGCTCCTTCCGGCGGAGCGTAACTATACTGTGTGGGAGCGGGAACTACTGGCCATCAAGGTGGCCTTTGAAGTCTGGCGCCATCATCTTGAGGGGGCACGACACCCAGTGGAAGTGAGAACCGACCACCGGAATCTGGAGTACCTCCAGACCACCCGCAGGCTGAACCAGCGGCAGATCCGGTGGGCACTGTTCTTCTCCCGGTTCCAGTTCCGGATCCGCTACATCCCCAGCTCCCAAAACCAGAAGGCGGATGTGCTGTCCCGGAAACCGGAGGACATTGCAGAGACGGTGCAGCAGGCGGCCCCCACAACGATCATCCCACCAGCGGCCTTCCTGGCTGTTCATGAGACTGAGTCGCTGCGGGACCGAGTGCGGAGGCAGCAACGGGTCGACGCGTGGGCTCAGGAACGGATCCAGGAATTGGCCAGTGGATCGTGCCCTTGATACCCAGAACTGGTTGTGCACCAGGGTCTGCTGATGCACCGTGGTCGGTTGTACATCCCACCAGGGCCTTTGCGGGCCGAGGTACTCCGAATGTCACACGACGCCCCGGCAGCTGGCCACTTCGGGAGGTATCGGACCACCCACCTGGTCAGCCGGGAGTTCTGGTGGCCCCGCTTGAAGGCCGACGTGGCACGGTACATTGGGGGGTGCGAGGTCTGCCGGCGAGCCAAGGGATCGACCGGGAGACCTGCGGGACTGCTACAGCCACTGCCAGTTCCCCCTCGTCCGTGGCACACGGTTTCATTGGATTTCGTGGTAGACCTACCCCCATCCCGTCAGTGTACCTGCCTCCTGGTATTCACAGACCACTTCACTAAAATGGTGCACTGCGCCCCGTGCCCGTCTGTACCCTCAGCCAAGGAGACGGCGCAACTGTACCTACAAAACGTCTTCCGCTTACATGGCCTATCGGAACGTTTGATCTCCGATCGTGGTGCCCAGTTCACCTCCCGGTTCTGGCGCGCTCTACATCAGGCTCTCGGGACGGAGGTCTGCCTATCTTCGGCCTACCATCCACAGACGGATGGACAGACCGAACGGGCAAACGCGGTGTTGGAACAGTACCTCCGGTGCTACTGCAGCTTCCACCAGGACGATTGGGTCGACCACCTGGCGTTGGCCGAGTTCGCATATAACAACGCAGTGCACGCTTCCACCCAACAGACCCCGTTCCAGGCAAACTATGGGTACCACCCGCGGTTGTTTCCAAGCGTACTGCCGGCATCCGCAGTTCCCGCAGTGACAGACTGGCTACAAGAGCTCCAGTCACAGCAGCAGCTTCTGACGGAGCAACTGAGCCAGGCCAAGGACGCGTATAAGGCCCAGGCCGACCGTCACCGTCAGGAGGGGCCGGAACTCCATGTCGGAGACCTGGTATGGCTCTCCACCCGCCACCTGCACCCCTCTCGGCCTTCACGGAAGCTGGATGCCCGCTTCACCGGCCCATTTCCGATCGTGGACCGGGTCTCACCTGTGGCATTCCGTCTCCGGTTACCCGCGACCCTGAAGGTCCACCCGGTATTCCACCGGTCCCTACTCAGTCCGGTCGCCCCGGCCGACGAGTTCCACCCAGACCATCCACGACCGCAGCCAGTTTTGGTTCAGGGGGAGCCCGAGTATGAGGTGGAGCACATTCTTGACTCCCGATACCGCAGGGGGAAGCTCCAATACCTCATCGACTGGAAGGGGTATGGGCCCGAGGATCGGTCGTGGGAACCAGCGGAGAACGTCCACACGCCTGTCTGCCTCCGTGATTTCCATGCGACTTACCCCAGCAAGCCTGGTCCGGCCCCTCGGTTGAGGGGGGGGCCTGGGAGGGGGGATGGTGTGATGACCTGGGAGTCAGACTCTGACGCTGAACCTGAGGGATCCCAGCCTGCACATGATTCACTGCCTCCAGAACCAGCAGAGCCAGGGCTGGGGCCTGAGTCTCAAGGGGACTCACCTGTGCTGGATCCTCAGGTGCAGGCATCGGCTGAGGTTGATCTGGCTTCTAATGGGATGGAGGACTTATTGCCTGCAGGTGCTCCACTCCCCACCCAGTCAGGGGAAGCTGAGGTTGCCTCTGGGTCCGGTAACCCTCCAGCTTCTCCTGAGCTGCAAAGGCTAAGGGCAGAGAGGCGAAGGGAACTAAGTTCCCGCAGGAGGAGTGCTCGCCTCCAAGCCAGGAGAGGCGAGGCACCTGAGGATCGGAGCCGCCCCTTGCCTCGGGGCAGATAAAAGCCAGCCAGTCCCAGACCCAAGTTGCAGGAGCAACATCGGTGCTGCCTAGTTCCTGTTCCTGGTTCCTGCGTTCCTGACCTCAGCTTGGTTACCTCGGCTTCCTGACCTCGGCTTCCTGACCTCGGCTTCCTGACCTCAGCTTTGTTACTTCGGCTTCCTGACCTCGGCTTCCTGACCTCAGCTTCGTGACTTCGGCTTCGTGACTTCTGGCTTGGACTGACCTTGGACTGGACTAGACCTCGCCTATCGGACATCCCTTGGGACCAGCACACACGCCTATCCTTCACTGCCTCTCGCAGTTTGGCCAAACTCATGTTAGTAGCTTCGAGAACACTGTCCAACCATCTCATCTTCTGTCGTCCCCTTCTCCTTGTGCCCTCAATCTTTCCCAGCATCAGGGTCTTTTCTAGGGAGTCTTCTCTTCTCATGAGGTGGCCAAAGTACTGGAGCCTCAACTTCAGGATCTGTCCTTCTAGTGAGCACTCAGGGCTGATTTCTTTAAGAATGGATAGGTTTGTCCGGGTGTATGTGGCAGCAAAGTTGGCATCTGGGTTTATTGCAGGCTCTGGTGCCAGTGTCCGTGTTAAGTCTGGTTGTAGTATTATTGTGGGTGAAGAGATTGGGTGGCTGTCTGTAGGCGAGAGATTGGGTGGCTGTCTGAGATTGGGTGGCTGTCTGTAGGCGATGAAAGGTCTTCCTCTAGAGCTTGAGAAAGAGAACTGTCATTGTCTAGGAGAGGTTGTAGATCTCTGACGATGCGTTGTACTGTTTTAACTTGGGAGCTGTATGTGATTACTAGTGGTGTTCTGCTATTTTCTTTTTTAGGTCTGTCTTGCTGAATGGTGTTCAGTTTGCCAAGAAACCCAGGCCTCTCTCAACCTACATTTAGGTCTGCTTCTAGAGTGTTTGCTCTTCTCAGGCAGAATAAGGTCCAAGGACTTCTTAAGAGCTCTCTTCTGCTTCACATTTTTTTCCTGCAGATGTTCCAGGGAAGTTTTATTGTGTGTGTGTGTGCGGGGGGGGGGGGTGATTCCAAGAAAACAAATATCCTATGAAATGTTTATTGTCCCCCAAGCAATATTTTTTTAAAAAAAAACATGTGAGTCTGATGGAATAAAACATGGAAGTTTCCAATTCCCAGACCTCAAAGAAGTGCTAAGGGGATGGCATCCTGCACCCTCCATTCCCTCCTTCCCACTTCACAGATTTGTAGAGATTTTAACTGTTCAGTGTAATAGCGAGGTAATTATTTGTGACAATGAAACCCTTTGATGTACTCATTAAAAATGAAACATGTGGAAGTCATTTATTATACACATGGAACCAAAGAACGGGGATGGCATTAATGTCAGGAGTGATGCAATGCAATTTCTCTCTCTCTTTAAGCGCCAACTGAGTCTGATTAAGGCACAGACTAGTTTGGAAACAGTAAAGGATGCAAACATGTTCCTCTTTGGGGTTTAATCCCTGGGTTGACCTGCATTTCCCTCAGTTTCAGGTGTAGCACATTTAAGTCTCCTAATGGATTCAATCTACCAAGAATTGCATAGCCAGGACAAGTCGCATTCTAGTGATTCTGATGGAAAGGGAACTACATTCACATTGTATATGATTCATAGCTATTTCTCTTAAAGGGCCCCCATGTACCAGATAGCTCTTTGATAAAACATACGTTACAGTTCCTAGGTTTCTCTTTTCTTTTCTTTATTTGCTGCAAAAACCCGCAAGGAGATTTTGTTAATCTAATTGCATAGTGGTTTGCTCCAGTGCCATATATTTTAACTGGGTGTATGTTAAAATTTGTATGGATTTTATTCCTTTTATTGGGTCTGTGATTGTATAATAAAAATTGTATTGCTAAAAGCAGTATCAACAGTCTCCACAACAGTATTTTCATCTCTGACAAACAGTATAATTAGCATCTGCTGCTACTGATCAAAGGCCCAGCGACATAAAAATGTATTTAGCTGTCACTGGAACAAGAATCCAAATATGAATGATTTTAATCCCCATTTTATTGATCACATTTGGGTCATCTGGCACTATCTTTATAGCCCTCTATCTCATCTGCTGGCAGCTGAGTACCAGTCTGCAGATGATCCAGCAGTTGGATGGGCTTATTACCCTTCTGGTTCTTTGGTTCCCTGCCATTTTATGTATAGATAGCCTCTATCTGTGTTCTCTTAGCAAGATCTTGTGGCCAAATTTCTATTTATATGCTTTACGTAAGGAATAACAGAATAACACTCATCATTTTATATAGCAGCATCTTGCTACCTTGGGATTTATTTCCACCAACCCTTCTGCCCCTATTGACCCCATCTGTAGCGTGATGGAAGCAAAGGAGGCTATTTTCGGTTCACATTTAGCACATACACATACAACCCATCTGGAATCCAGGGAGTTGACATAATGCTTACAGGTTTCTTGAGGGTCAAACTCTGTTAGGAATTGCATTTGTCTTTCACCACCACTTTGTCCCACAGAGATAATAAAACTGAGGCTGCGACATGGATGTGATTGAGATTGTAGGTATTAATAAGAAGGAAGGCGATCTGCCCTTCCCCATCTTCCAGAAGCTGCTGATTTTGCAATTCTTCCAGTGTGCAATACTTCAGGACTCATGCAAGATAGATAGATGAAAGACGTGGGAAAGGAGAGAGGATGGAAGTTTGTAGCATCCTTGCTAACATAAACACAAGCCTTGTTATTTCCACACCACAGCAACTTGCCAAAGTTACTCCCCCCCTTCAAGGAACACATGGGCCTACAGATACCTTCATTGGCACCTACAGTACCCCCCACAACAGAACTTAGTCTTGAAAGAATCATGAAATCATAGAATTGTAGAGTTTTAAGGGGCCCCAAGGGAATCTCAGACTAAAGCATACCATGACAGATGGCCATCCAACCTCTGCTGATAAACCTCCAAGGAAGGAGAGTCCACAACCACCCAAGGGAGTCCGATCCACTGTTGAACTGCTACACCAGTGTGGTGTAGTGGTTAGGAGCGGTAGATTCGTAATCTGGTGAACCGGGTTCGCTTCCCCGCTCCTCCACATGCAGCTGCTGGGTGACCTTGGGCTAGTCACACTTCTCTGAAGTCTCTCAGCCTCACTCACCTCACAGAGTGTTTGTTGTGAGGAAGGGAAAGGAGATTGCTTTGAGACTCCTTAGGGTAGTGATAAAGTGGGATATCAAATCCAAACTCCTCCTCCTCCTCCTCCTCCTCTTCTTACCACCAGAAAGTCCTTCCTGATGTTTAGTCAGAATCTCCTTTCTTGTAACTTGAAGGCATTGGCTCAGATCCTGCCCTCCAGAGCAGGAGAAAACAAGCTTTCTCCATCTTCCATGTGAGAATAGGATAGGTTGTGGTATGAGCTTCATTGCAGGGGTGTGTGGTGTCCCCAGCAGTTTCTCCTGTATGCAGATGTGCCCACAAGGTCCCCAAAGGATGGAAAAACTTGTCCTGCATTGTCTCAGATAATCTGTGATGTGATGTTTAACCCCTGAAGGCAACAGTTGGCACAATTGTAGTGCAGCTGATGGGGCTATTGATTTTCTCAAGGGGACCTCCAAAGCAGCTGAGCATGTAAATGGGGGCCTATGTAGATAAAGCATACATGGGTCATAGCCCAGTGGTAGAGTATCCCAGGTTCAACCTCTGGCATCTCCAGGAAGGGCTGGGAGTGATTTCTTGTCTGAAAACCTGGAGAGCTGCTGCCAGTCAGTGCAGACAATACTGAGCTAGATGGATTAATGACCTGACTTCCTATGAGGCAGCTTCCTATATTCCCTGTCTCCCAAAAAGTAGTCCATTTGTTAATTTTAGACTCTGAAAGAATTATGCCCCCTTCCATTCTTAGTACAACAGGGCTACATTTTCCCACTTCTAAATCCAATGATGAGCATAAAATAGATCACTTGTTATGGGTTGTTGCTGTTTTTTTGTAATCATCTTTATTCAAATACTGACATCTCCATTGCGCCTGGTTTATCATTTGTACATCTGGAGAAAACTGGAATGACCTATGAACGATCTGTGCTCAGAAATATATTTAGTATCGTCCATTAAAGTTCCAAAGTTGTGCAAGCTTCAAAATGGTAAGATGTTGCAAGGCTGCTTCGTTAATACTGAAGGAAATCACAATTCTTTCATTTGTGTGGTTTCCATTAATGCAGCTTGATCCAAAACAGATTTCTTAATGAGACAAGACTATTGGACTGGTTTCTCTAAAATCAGATGCCTAGAGGCTGTGTAACAATGCCCAATTTTCACATGTAAACCGTAAGTCTATATACATTTTGCAGCTCAGTTTCCTAAGAATTTACAGCATTTAAACAGGCAACTATAAGCTCATACACTGAAAATTATTTATATGTTTGTTAAATCTGTCACCTGCCTTTTCTTTCTTATGGCACTCAAGGGAAAAAATACAAAGTGAAATAAAACAATAAAATACAACAGAGCAGCAATATGATACCAAAGCAAAAACTATGAAAACAACACATGAATAAAACCCGATACAAACAGGTTAAACCAGTTGCATCACATTTACAATGGCCAGAATGCCAAAATATTTTCCTAGGATCAGTTCTTCCCAGTGATGTC
Source organism: Darevskia mixta (assembly GCA_034641385.1). NCBI lineage: Eukaryota > Metazoa > Chordata > Lepidosauria > Squamata > Lacertidae > Darevskia > Darevskia mixta. The sequence continues at coordinate 1,164,442 of JAWWNH010000121.1, read as the reverse complement.
AATTTCTGGAAGGATCTTGGAGATGTGTTCAGAAAAGGAAGCATGGTAAGTTTGAGATTCAAACATGAGACTAACTCAGTTCTCCTCCTGAGCAGTGCTCATTTCTCTAGTCCCATCTTTGCATTATTAATATTCTATTTTACTTATTTTATATCCAGTCCTTTCTTTAAATGTCTAAGAGCAGTCAAACAATTGACTTGCTATCAAGGCAGGGATATATTGACTATATTGCAATTGGCTATTGCAATTTGCATTAAAAACAACAGGAGATAAAATATTTTGAAATGTACAACATGCACACAATTTACATTAATTGAATTTGATGTATTACACTTTGGCAGAGGCGTAGCAAGCCCAGGTGGTACCCGGGGCGGAATTTTTTTTGTCACCCCCCCCCCACTTTAATTTTTTTTAAAAATAAAAACAATTAAAAAGTGTCACCCCCCTCTGATGGTGCCACTTTGCGAGGTGTGGGGGTTTTTTTGTGTGTGTGTCTAATATCTCTTTTTTTTCAATAAAGTTAAAATAAAAAAATAATAAAAAATAATAAGAAAATGTAAAAAAATAAAAATAAATAAAAATAAAAAGTGTTGCCCCCCTCTGGTGGTGCCACTTTGTGAGGTATGGGGGGTTGTGTGTGTGTGTGTGTCTATTATCTCTTTTTTTTCAATAAAGTTAAAATAAAATAAAATAAAATGATAAAAATTAAAAAAAATTAAAAAAAAATTAAAAAGTGTCCCCCCCCCTCTGATGGTGCCACTTTGTGAGGTGTGGGGGTTGTGTGTGTGTCTATTATCTCTTTTTTTCAATGAAGTTAAAATTAAAAAAAAAAATTAAAAAAATGTTTTATAAAAAAGTGTCACCCCCCTCTGGGGTGGAACCCGGGGCGGCCCGCCCCCCTGCCTCCCCGTTGCTGCGCCCCTGCACTTTGGTTTTGTTTGGGTTTTTTAAAAAAGAAAGTCCTGTTTTTGTTAACCGTAGTGGCCTTTCTACGGCTGGCTCATGCAGAACCACACCTGAGAAACATAGTGTGTGTACTAGTTGGCCATAGATATAATAAGGCCACAATTTCTGCAGCCCCCAGCAGCACTTTTCGAGCAATAAAAAATTGCTGTTGGTTGTGTTTATAATCCGCTGATTCTCTTATCATGTTTCCTCTGCATGACTGTGAGCCAACGAACTGTCAGAACTGTTCATACGCGGGGGTGGGGGTGGGGTGGGGGAATTGCAGCATGATGATCCCTTCATGTAAACAAGGTCTCTTCCTTGTGCACCTCTGCAAAACTCTTATACCCAAAATCATATGATATAAGAAAGAAAAGTTAAGTCAATGAGACATATATTTCTCAAGTATATTTCTCTGGGAAATGCTTCTGTAGCCATGCAGAGCAGATTCTTCTGCAACTGCCATTGAGGGTGTAACCTCCCCTGGAATAAAAACTGATTGGTTGAAAGAGTTTTGGTTTTGTCCTTGCAAAACAAGTTCTATTGATTTGGAAACCCCATTATTTCCATCTTGCTGCAAGAGATAGTAACAGCTCCCCCAGCTCTGCCCCCCCCCGAGCTGTTGGAGAAAGCATTGCTTTTGCAACATCTGTTCTTGAGGATTCATGAATAAAATAATCAAAGCACTGTACTGAGGGGTAGAATTCCAACATCACAAATGGGATTTGGGCAATGGCTTCTTAACAAAATGCTGTTAAAAATACATGCATAAATTGGTCAACTGCTTCAACTCCCTGTGTTTTACAGAAGATCCAACAACGGTTTCATCGATTTTATAATTGTATTGTTTTGGGGTGGGATTCACCTAACAAGCCCTGTCAGTGGAAGTCTAGGACTTCAACTTTTGTAAAAGGGTTTCCCCCCTTTCCTCCTCCGTGTGCCCCCCAACATTGACTCGGGGGGCTCAAGAGAATCAATGGTGTGCAGCAAGCTGAAATGCCACATTTATCATAGTGTGACACTGAATTCCCCCCTTTATCTGTTTTTATAATTGTTTTTCTATTGATGCAACCTGAGATGTTATGATGGATAAGAATACTTATAAAGAAACAGTTGTTAAAAAGGGGGAATCAGCCCAACTGAGCATTTAAAAAGGAGTCTATGAGTCTTCAGCCTCCACCATAAGAACATAAGAACAGCCTACTGGATGAGGCCAATGACCCATCTAGTCTAGCATCCTGTTCTCACAGTAGCCAACCAGAAGCCTGCGGGAAACCAGTTGACATTGAAATAAGATAGATAGATAGATGATAGATAGATAGATAGATATAGATAGATAGATAGATGATAGATAGATAGATGATAGATAGATAGATGATAGATAGATATAGATGATGATGATGATGATGATAGATAGATAGATAGATGATAGATAGATAGATAGATAGATGATAGATAGATAGATATAGATAGATGATAGATAGATAGATGATAGATAGATAGATAGATGATAGATAGATAGATAGATAGATGATAGATAGATAGATAGATAGATAGATAGATAGATAGATATAGGCAGTGGGGGCGGGGACATAAAGATGGGATCAGACTTGTGACTTTCTGAACAATCTGCTACCATGTTGCACTAAATTTTAAATGACTGGAAAGAACGGTCTGCCTACCAAATTTCATCACATGAAATTACAGTGCAGAACTGCCATGATTTAGCAGGGTTTACAGGGTTGCCAACATATTTCTTTCCTGGAAGCAAATAACATGGAAATGAGTGCTAATCTTCCACTAGATTCTGCTAGTTTTTCAGAATAATAATAATAATAATAATATTTTTTTATTTGTACCCCGCCCATCTGGCCGGGTCTCCCCAGCCACTCTGGGCGGCTTCCAACAAATATTAAAATACATCAAAATCACAAGTTAAAAACTTCCCTAAACAGGGCTGCCTTCAGGTATTTTCTGAATGTAGGATAGTTGTGCCTGGCGTGCTCTGGTCCATGGGGTCACGAAGAGTCGGACACGACTGAACGACTGAACAACAACAAGGATAGTTGTTTATCACTTTAACCTCTGATGGGAGGGCGTTCCACAGGGCGGGCACCACTACCAAGAAGGCCCTCTGCCTGGTTCCCTCTAGCAATAAAGTGTCTTTTGTGTTGGAAACTGCCAATTTTTAAAAAATGGCACCACCCACCACTAAAACACTGCCTAGGACCCTGGAATGGATTTACTAGATCTGGAATGGATTTACTAGATTTACTACCCAATGCATGAGGCCGAAGCCCATGGATCTAAAGTCAAAGGGCTATACACCTTGAGGCTTAAACACTCCAAATGATGAAGCTCACTTCCGTGGAGGCTGCAGAGGGGGAGACTATTGGAGGTGGGGGTGCTTGTTGGTTTGTAGTGGGTAGGACCCATTGGAGATTGAAGGTCTGCTAAAGCCCACTGCCAGGCCTGGGGTGACCTTTATTGGGACTGTGGCATGGGAAGAAAGAGGGAAGCCCTTCCCCATGTGCGGCGCTGATAGGAACATAAGAAGAGCCTGCTGGATCAGGCCAATGGCCCATCTAGCCCAGGATCCTGTTCTCACTGTAGCCACCTAGATTCCTGTGGGAAACCCACATTCTGGTTGTGGTGGCTGTATGCTGCTTCCAGGATCAGAAACAGAATGCCTCTAATTATCATTTGCTGGAGAGCAACAGCAAGAGAATTATTATTATTATTACTATTATTATTATTATTATTAATATCCTGCCCATCTGGCTGGGTTTCCCCAGTCACTCTGGGTGACTTACAGCATATTTAAAACCACACCTCCCATGAACTGGCTGCATAAAATGCTAAGCAGGCAGAATAAGGCCCTGCCATGTCCCAAGCTGGCATCCCACAATTAAACCTCTTAAGTGCAATAATTTGGCAGCCTGCTTTTGCCACCTAAATTCCAAAATCTTTTTCCGTTTGCGATCTGGCAGCCTTCCATAATCTTTCTGCTTCCTCCTTCCTGCTTGTCTTCCCCATCTTTGCACTCTGACACATTCTTGTTCTCTTTACTCTCCCACGATCCTAATCTTTCCATTTCTAGGTTCAACCTGTATATTTGTAAATAAAAGCAAAGATTACAAAATCATCCCCTCCAACTCTCCCGATTTTAGCGGGACATCCCGGATTTACACAAGCCTTCTGGCTTCTGATTGGATCTGAGAATGTCCTGTCTTCACCCTCCAGAGCCGCCGCCAGCGTCCTCAGGAAGGAGAATTAGCCAGCACTTGTCCAAAGACTCTCCATGGCTGCTGCCACCCTCTGTTGGGCAGCTTGTAGCAGCTGCTGGAGAGCAGGCTGGAGCAAGGAGGAGGAGGAGGAGGAGGAACAGAGGTCACCACCGCCAGAGCCGTCCTTCCCATAGGGCTTAGTGGTGCGTTGTGCCAGGGCGCCGACCTCTCATGGGCACCCCAGCAAGTGGGGGAGCTGTACGGCTTTGCCGGCGGCCTTCCCTTTCCCTGCACACCCACCAGCTGCGCCCCGCCAACCATAAGGCTGGAAGGCATGCAGCTTCCCTCCCAAGCCTCCTCGGGAGGAGAGCGATCACCGCAGAGGCTTAGGATGGAAGCTGCGCCCCGCCAACTGTATGGCCTTCAAAGCCTCTGCAGGGATCGCTCTCCTCCCAAGGAGGCTTGGGAGGGGTGCAACTTCACTCCCAAGTCTCTGTGGGGATCACTCTCCCGCAGCGGCACGGGGGAGAGTTGCGCCCCCCCAGATGGCTGGCAGTGCACAGCTACGGCCACCCCAACACTATCCGTGGTAATTTGGGGGTGCTGGGCAGATATTTGCACCCGGGCGCCGCATCTGCTAAAGACAGCCCTGACCACCTCCAATGCCCAGCCCCACGTAACGTGCAGCCAGCAGCTGTTGTGGCGGTGGTGATTGGGGAGTGGGTCTCAGAGGAGCTGTGAGGGGTCTGAGGGGCTTCTTCAGGCTGGAGGGGGGCCGTGGCGTGGCAGGTGGGGAGTCATACAGCGACACAGTGTTCTGTGATTCATGGTAGTTGCACAAATTGAACCACCATCATGAAGAAACCATGCACAGTTGTACAGTGTGTATTTTTTGATAAAGCTGCCCCTTAACCCAGATTCATAACTAGGTTGAATGAAGCAAAGAGAAAATAAGAACATCTTGCCTTGGATCCAAGCCCAGGATCCAGTAATTGTTGGGCACCAATGCTCTACTTGCCTTTATTTTCTCCTCCAGTCCCAGAAAAAAGGAATGCTAAGCCAAAAGAAATGGTTAAAAATATGAACAGAAGTTTGTTTCCCCTCCTTTAATTTTTGATCATGTGCTGCCAAAGCAATTGAAGCTTGGGCAGCCTACATTTAATTGGGATTTAATTCAAACTTTTCCCTGAATTGTAAAATATTAAAGGAACGGAACCTGGGCTATAAATAAGAGCTCTTCCTGCTAACGATGTTCTTAACAGCATTTTCATTGCAGATATTTGTCAACATCTATGAAAAATGCTTCATCAGTTTAGCCCATTTAGTATTCTAAAGGCAGGAATGTGAGGAAGGAGTGGGGGAGATTTGCTACTAAATGAATTAACTGAACCAGCTGCACTGGAAAGCAAACCCTTCTGAATTTTTTATTCCTCACTTGCAAAAATGCACTGCCTGGCGTACATGGTGCCTTCAGATCTTATTAAGTTGCTGTGAATATACAGATAAATGAGTAAGAGTTGGTGTGGAGTAGTGTAGTGGCTAAAAGCATGAGCTGTGAACCAGAAAGTCCCTGGTTCAAATCTTATTGTGAATATATTTGGTGGCTTTGGGTATTTATTGTGCTCCTAACACATGCAAGCTTTTTTATAGATTCTACATGATGTTGCTGGCATCAAAATGCTGGTCCCTATTCCCCCCCATTTAATCTGGATTTTTCATTTCTGGAGGAAATCCAAGAAGAAAACAACAACCTGTTATTAATGTCCCTGTCTGCCCAGAAGCATCCTTCAACGAATCTCATAGAATCATAGAATAGTAGATTTGGAAGGGACTCCAAGGGTCATCTACGGTAGTCCAACTCCCTGCAATGCAAGAATCACAGCTAAAGAATCCCTAACAGATGGCCACCCACCCTCTGTTTATAAACCTCCAGTGAACTACCTTCTAAGGTAGTTTGTTCCACTGTTAAACAGCTCTTGCTGTCAGAAAGTCCTTCTTAATGTTCAGTCAGAATCTATTTGAATCCATTGATTCAGGTCCTACCCCATGGAGTAGCAGAATACAACCTTGCTCCACCTTCTATGTGACAGTCCTTCAGATATTTAAAGGTGGCTATCATATCGCCTTCTCCAAGCTAAACATACCCAACACCCTTGACCGTTCCTCATCAGGTTTGGTTTCCAGACCCTATTTCATCTTGGTCACCTTCCTCTGCATATCTTGCCAATCTCCAGTTTCCCGTATTTAATTACCCCTTCCCAAATTGATTTCTTTTTTCTTTGCTCAGAAAATGCAAACCTACAGACACTCATAGTAAGGTAAAGGACCCCTGGATGGTTACGTCCAGTCAAAGGCGACTATGGGGTTGCAGTGCTCATCTCGCTTTCAGGCTGAGGGAACCAGTGTTTGTCCACAGACAGCTTTCCGGGTCATGTGGCCAGCATGAATAAACCGCTTCTGGCACAACGGGACACCGTGATGGAAACCAGAGCACATGGAAACACCGTTTACCTTCCCACCACAGCAGTACCTATTTATCTACTTGCACTGGCATGCTTTTGAACTGCTAGTTTGGCAGGAGCTGGGACAGAGCAATGGGAGCTCACCCCATCGTAGGGATTTGAACCACCGACCTTCTGATCAGCAAGCCCAAGAAGCTCAGTGGTTTAGACCACAGCGCCGCTCGCCTATATTACTCATAGTACACAGAAAGAGTCAACACCACCCCTTCACATCAGGTCATCTCTCTATAGCTGGGGGGAAGAGAAGCTCTGATCAAGCCCTGATAGTCTCTTCCATTCAAAACATTAAAGAGAGATGTCATAATACAAATTTGTGGTACAGCCACACTTTGAATATAGTAAACAGAGCTGGGAGAAGGGGGAAGGAGATCAAGGGGCTGGAGCATCTTCCCAACAAAGGCTATTTTGCTCTAATCTTGCTTGTTGGCTTCCCACAGGCAACTGGTGAAAACAGTATGGTGAGCTAGATGCGGCAGGTGTCAAGGACTGGCTGGATGAAGAGAAGGGGTGGGGGGCTCCAGCTGAAGAACCCCCAGAGGGAACTCCACAGGAGGAAGGCTCAGAGGCAGGGGACTGGTGGTGGGACACAGAAGAGTGGTCAGAGGGAGAAGATTGGTGGTAGGAGCTGTCGGAAGCTGAAAGGGAAACAGGGTTTTGCACCAAGACAGAAATAAACCCACATAACCAATTTCAACACAACATGTAAGGTAATTGAGGAAGTTGCTTAAATCAGAGCCCAGTCATTATTCCAAACTCTGGTGAAATAATGATTCTCCCCCCCCCCATAATTTCAAAAGACTTTGGTTTCAACATTCAATCAACTCAAACTCCACATTACAGGAAGATTTGTGTGCCCTGCTGAGTTACGTATTTCTCCAGTAAAGTGTGGTTGAAAAAATGTCCATGAAATAGTGTTTCCTGAAGAAAATGTCCATTAGATTAGTATTTTCCCTGTCCTTCAACCGAGCAGGAGCCAGTGAGTTAGGGAGACCATATCAAAAGTGACGTCACGGGACGTGAGTTAGTGGCATCAAGATGTTTGCTATGCTGTGTAGTTTTTGCAACTCAATGCTGAGTCGAAATGTCAATGCCATTTTTAAATGGCTACAAATAGTGGAATCTCATGCATGCCTAATGAGAAGCAAGGCTCATTGTTCAGCAAGGCTTACTTTCAAGTAAAAAGATATTTGGATTGCAGCTGAAGTAGATTCACATATGCATAACAGAATGCAAAACTCTTAAAAGAATGCAAAATCATTTCTATTATTTGCCGGGATAGAAGTCTTATTGTAAAATATAAATCAGAGGCTTAAAACTAACAATTTGTTCTCTGTTTGTTCCTTTCTTCTCCTTCTTTCCTCTTCCCATCTTTTATCCCTTCTTTTGATTAAAAAAATATTAGCTGTTGCAGAGAACACCGGCTGATACTTAGAAATTAAACGACGACAGGGGTTCATTGGGAGATTTCTAGCAACACTAAAAAACGCGTGTTGTTCATTGGAGAGCAAGGAGATAACAAAATAGGTCAGCCAGCAGGACAATTGTTAAGAGTAAAATGATTAGTTATGACATTTCAAACACACACAAAACATCTGTCACACCGTCTTTGGCTTGCTTTGTTCCAATGTGTTTTCCTGGGTGGAGCTGCAGCTACCATGAGGTCCAAAGAATACAGCAGCTGCATAAGAAAGGATTATAAAGTAGGATGGGTAAACTGTATTATTCCTAAATAATAACTACCAATGATGCTGTCAGGGCCAGACTTTGGAGCAAAAGTCCAGGGTTCCACTCAGCAAAATGAGCAGGTGGGCCCCCCAACACAGCAGCTGCTTCACCATAATTTGAAGCAAGTGAAGAAATACCCATTACCTTCTAGAGTGGGGGCTTCATGCAAGCAGGGTAGAGTAATCTTTTGATTTCAGTTCTCTCAGTTCCCAATTTTTTCAATTTTAAATTCATCACATTTCTTCCCCCCCAATCATTTTTATTAAATTTTCCACTTTAACTTGATCAACATCAAGTTCACTTGCATACCAAAATCTCCAGTGATGCCCCAATTCCTTCCGATGTTTTCCCATTTTTTCATCACATTTCTGCAGCAATTTGCCATTTTTCATGAAAATTCATCAGCATTTGGATGAAATGTTCTTCTAATAAACAAATATAATATAATGCACTTTTGTATGTTAGGTTTTTTTGCTAATATGTGCATTTTTATCTACACTTTAGTATATGCATTTTTGTATACGCTACTTGGCTGGAGAATGCCATTGCAAAATTCAGAGTTGTGTGAATTTTGAAGGATGAGCATTGCTTTGCATATTGTTTCAGAAAGTGTGGATGTGGTAGGTTTCTCTTTAAACATGAAATGAATCAAAGCACCCACCACCCCTAGCTGTAAGACCATTAATTCTAGAGTCTGAATTTCCCTACCTGCACTACTAGTAACAAAGCCCTGATCCAAAATCAGCTTATGTTTTCTTCCCCCATACTATACCTTCTTTATTGTGCAGAGTTGATGTTGCTTGATCTGAAATTACCGGTCCCTTGCCTTGATAAAACAAGCAGCAAGAGTTGTAGCTCAGTGGTAGAGCATCTGCTTTGCAGGCAGAAGGTCTCTAGTTCAATCCCTGGTATCTCCAGGCAGGGCTAGAAGAGACCATTCCTGAAATACTGATGTGCCACTGCTAGATAGTGTAGACAATATTGAGTTAGAATGGACCAGGAAAAGGCAATTTCCTATGTTCCTGAGCAACATTGTACCCTGGGAAAGGGTTAATATTGTGAATTTGTATATACCTTTTCACTAATATGTTTATTTTAATGCACTTAATATTTGCATTTTTATATTTAAAAAATTGGCTGGAGAAACTACACTGCAAAATTCAGATAAGAGTGAATTCTGAAACATGTCTCTGTGTTGGTCTTCATATTGTTTTGGAATTGTGAATTTGATTGATTCACCTTGAAATGTAGATTGAATCAAATTTCTCCCCCATCCCTAGGCACCATGAATACAAAACCCACAGGTATCTGCGTGTTAGATGCTAATCCAGGCCTAATCTGAGTGATGAAGCATTTAGGGATCAATCTGCTACACAGAGAGAGAACATTTCCTGCTAAGATACAAGGAAATCCACTTGAAAGCATAACTGGCATTGCAACAATATGGATAGCATTGTTGGGGCATGTTTAGGCCCAGGGGAAAAAAGCCTTAAACAAATGAACATTAACTTGAGTTTCTTCATCCAAAGTAGCCCTGAGTTAAAATCATTAGCAGTGAAAATTTTGCACCAGTGAAAACTTTTTGCACAAGAGAATTCAGAAGCGGATGTTGATAACTTTGTTGAACAATAGATTGCACAACATTATAACTCAGCCACCCGCTTGCACAAGACCCCTTGCACTAGCGGAGAATGTTGGATACATCTCAATAGTATTAGACTTGAGGCTTGAACCTGACAAGAGGTTGCCTTCAGATTGCTGGAGGGACTCAAACACATACCAGAAATTTAGGTTTGTGCAATTAAAGCAGATCAAAGGGCTCTATCCCCCTAGTTAAGGGCAACAAGTCCCCCCTCTTTCTTTCTTTTTAAAAAAAGGCCAGATTGTTCATTGTTAGAAAATTCACGTGGAACTACATTGAAAAGTGTGGGATGAAGAAATTAACAAGAAGATGTATACGCCACATGCAAATCAGGATGAATGAATGTTCCTTGTCATACAACTGCCCCATAAAGAAATCAGAAGAAATGCTCAATAAAGACCAGTCATAGTTTAACCTGTGTATGAATGAATGATCAACAAACCTGTCGTCTGAAGGACCCCAGATATTTACACGAGCCCTATCTGGTTATTCCCACCCTCCCTTGCAATAAACAGGCCACGGGGGGTGCGGAACCTCTGAATGTTAAGGATGAAATTCTTTGCTGAGAAATTTGAGGTTCCTAAATTACGTAGCGATCTTACTCAGGTACAGGAGCTTCCCTGCTGCAGATATTCAGTCCCTGACATGTGTGGGCTTCAGGAATGGAAACGGGATGTAATGAATGTAATGGAGTCAAAGGATTCATCCCTACACATCTCCTCACATGATGGTAATTGAGGAGGCAGATAACTGAATGGCGCTATTGATAAAGGACTTTCTGTACAACACACCATCAACATGGGGTATTGGGGACCAGCGCTGCTGCCGCTGGCACCATCCACTGGGCAACCATCACATTCTATTTCCACCTACTTTCATTTGCACTATAAATAGAGCATATGAGTTATTTATGCTCCTTGACCAATAACCCGCTTGAGCTACATTGCCCAGCTTTCACAAAAGCTCCAATCCTTTGGCCCTCACCTGTTATTGTATCTGTCATGCTAACCGTTGCGGCTGTCAGGAAAGATTTATTTCTTTTTATGTGATGTGATGGGTAGAGTCGCCAGTTATTCATTAATATTACTTACACTCAATGAAGATATTCTAATTGTCCTGATAACCTGTAACCTCCATTAAATGCTTCAATTGTTAATTTGCACATGATCCATGTCAGTGTGGCTCTCTCGGTGTCACTGAGATGCCTACCTGATGTCTACGTACATATGCCAGGACAAAAGCATGAGGAATAAAGACCCGGAAAATCCTGTACCAGGACAGCCTGATTCCTTATGCTCCCCATTGATCCTGAACTCCCCACCTCTCCCTCTGCTGAGGTTCGGTTGGCCTTTGCCAGGTATTGCTATAAAATAAAATAAAAACAAAACATGGCTGAGAAGCAAGGAGACAGGAAAAGGCAGCAAGGATTAAGCTGAAGAAGTATTGCTCCCACAAACATCCATGACGTTGTAACAGGTTTGAAGAGGGAAGTATGAAGTGGTCTGGCAAGCATGGAACCCACAAGACCTTGGGAATCTACAAGATGCCTGGTTATAGGAAAGAAGCTTACTGGCAGACGGTAGTTCCAACACAAAAGGTGATTCACACCTTATGCCTTATGCATTCCAGGCACAAGTCCACACTGCAAAGCTCTGTCTCTGAGTGCCCCGCCCCCCTCAGAAACATTTCCTGCAAAAACCTGCTCTTTAAAGCTGAAGTACAACAAACAGCTACTCAGGTTTTCCCTGTTTGCTCTGATTCAGCGGCAAAGTGCGTTTTAGTGGGGGAAGCTCTGGAGCAAATAAAAATAAAAATTGCTCTGACACAGAACTTTAATGCATGGACTCTACTTGGAAAGCATGGAGGAAAGGTAGATAAGCCCTAAATAACAGTGTTAAGCCAGAAAGGGACACTAAACGTTAACTAATTCAAGTACTGAATTATAAATACCAATAAAAGTTTCTTGCTGTAGTGTGAAAGTGAGATGACAAGGGGTCTTTGGCCAATGAGCACCCACAGCCAAGTGTCCCTCATAGTGAAATCCAAATAAATCAATCTAGACTTAATCCAATTACTGATGGAAGATGTTTGCTGGAGGAAGCCTTCAGGACCAGAGAAGAACATATGCTTGCATTAGATATGGCAAAAAATTCTCAGCATTCATCAGCGCTTGCAATTATGTTGTTAGCCATGTGCATGCTCGGCCCCATACATGGTTGCTGCTATGGGAGAGTATCCTACTTAAGCCAGTGTTGCTTTCTCAGTTCCTTTGATGTGGCATTACACACCCTGCTCAGAGGTAAGAAGGAACAGTTCTGGGACACGAGTGCAGTGTTTCATCTGAACTGAGCTACTCTGTTACAAATAGTGTGTTCACTTGTGAAAAGGAAGCAAAAAATTACTATCTGAGACCATAATTGTATGTCCTTGGAGAGCGTCTCAGTAGCTATCCCCCCAACATGCCCCATGAACAGGGAGTTCCCACAGTGGTGAAACAGATGCCTCTGGAAAGCCTACAAGCTGGACATGAGTGCAACAGCACTCTAAATTAAAAAAGAAACCCACTTTTCCTCTCTTATCTTCTGTAGGCTGCAGGATCCTGCTCAGATACAAGAGGCATTTCATCCATCTAGATTTCTTCCTCCCATCCGCCTTTTGGGCTGTTCTGTGAGTTGAGTAGTGTTCTCCCTCCCTAAGTGTCAACAACTTAGTTACAGGTAGGTAACCGTGTTGGTCTGTCGTAGTTGAAACAAAATAAAAAAATTCCTTCCAGTAGCACCTTAGAGACCAACTAAGTTTGTTATTGGTATGAGCTTTCATGTGCATGCACACTTCTTCAGTTTAGTGTGCACCAAGGGTGTACCCAGGATCAAAACTAGTGGGGGGCAAGCCATGGTCGTTCAGGTTTGCTTTGAACGAGCGCTGATCATTTTTGCTTCTGGGGGCAGCTGTCTTCTAGGGGGGCAGCTGCCCCCCTGCCCCCCTGGGTATGCCCATGGTGTGCACGCCCACTTCTTCAGATACACATCTGAAGAAGCGTGCACGCACACAAAAGCTCATACCAATAACAAACTTAGTTGGTCTCTAAGGTGCTACTGGAAGGAATTTTTTTATTTTGTGTCAACAACTTAGTTTTGGCCCCAATAGACACTCAAGAATTTTGCTGTATGCCATTCATTCACAAAACTTTCATTCCTTTTACAGCAGCTCCGTCAGAAACTGATTTCCATTCCGAGCTCCACTCACAGATTGACTTCGAAAATGTTTCAGCTGGCTGTTTGGCGAAGGGCTGCTGGACAATGAACAGTGGCTTTGCTTGGCATGGGAAATGTTATGTCTGCAACTGAAGTAGCAGAACAAAGAGGGTTGCAGGTCTAGAAAAATATGGAGATGCTCACAGGGAGGAAGTGAGAATTCTTCATCCACCAGGCTGAAAACACCCTCCCCCCGAGTTAAAGAGGGTACTGTTATGCTAAGTTTCATTACTTCAGGTGGTGAGAAGTTCCATGGGTGAAGTATTTCCATGGGTGAAGTTCAAAGGAAATTTATTGGCAATTTGTAATATTCGCATTTTACTTTATTTGCAGATTAACCATACCGTAAAGGTAAAGGGACCCCTGACCATTAGGTCCAGTCGTGACTGACTCTGGGGTTGCGGCGCTCATCTCGCATTATTGGCTGAGGGAGCCGGCGTACAGCTTCCAGGTCATGTGTCCAGCATGACTAAGTCGCTTCTGGCGAACCAGAACAGCGCATGGAAATGCCGTTTACCTTCCCGCTGCAGCGGTACCTATTTATCTACTTGCACTTTGACATGCTTTTGAACTGCTAGGTTGGCAGGAGCAGGGACCAAGCAACGGGAGCTCACCCCGTCGCAGGGATTCGAACCGCCGACCTTCTGATCGGCAAGCCCTAGGCTCTGTGGTTTAACCCACAGTGCCACCCGCGTCCCACAACCATACCGTAGGTGGAGGCAAAGCTTAAACTCTCCATATGACAGCTATTGCTTCCATATCAGGTCTCCAAGGGAAACCACTCCTACCCCCGCAACCTCCCCCAATTAAATTCTCTGTTTCCAGAGGGGTAACCATATTTCCCTCTTGGAAATAAAGCAACAAAGAACCTTGTAGCATCTCAAAGAGTAATATAAGCCTCCGTGGACTCTGATGCATGAAATGATCTCTTGAGTTTCAGGTGTATGTATGTGTATCTAATGTGTACCTGGATGATTTGGGTGAGGGGTTGTATATAGTGAGGTCATAGCAAAAAGGGGGGGGACACAATTATTATTGTGTAATTAGCAGTGGTAATTGACCAAAGAGTAGTTGATAACACAGATATCCTGATATTGGAAAGCCAATTGTAATGTAATAAAACTCTTTTGTCCACAAGTAATAGCACGGAACCTCTTGATGCATTGTAAATGAGTCTCTGTGAAAAACACACATGAATGGACACAAATCTGAGGTCAGAATTGCAATATTCAAAATCCAGTGGAGGACCATTTCATCCTTCCAGAACATTATTAGAATGACCATTTTGGAGCAAAGGCACTTCAGAGGGAATCATAGAATTGGAAGAGACCCTGATTTACATTGTAATACATTCCTTTCAATACATCAAGAGTTGTATCCTGAACTGTTTCTTTTTAATTTCACCCCATCAGTTTTAATTGGACAGGGGTGATTTATGCCAGCTCTGGGCTGGCATTGATTGAGGGAGGGGTGTCCAATCCTGGGGGCTTTTCCGTGAATGGAGGTGCTATGGCATGCTCATTCTGAAGCCTAACACCAGCTATGACCAATGGGGACAGCTGTGGAGTTTGCTGTGGGCATACAGGGAACACTACCATGTTAGAAGTGCCTGCCCCACTGCTTCTGCAGCAAGGGAGGCACCCCTGAACAGATTCAAGGGTTAGGATTGCTCTGCCTAGAAAAGAGGCATTTGGAAAAGCAACTTGTTTCTTGAGTCAAGTGGTCACTCAGATACTCCACAACAATGCTATAAGCAGCAAGTGTTTTTCTCCTGATCACTCAGATTATACTCTTAAAGGTAAGTCTATATATTTTTAAAATTGTGATATAGTAAATATACAAATCAACTTCTTAAAATAAGGCCTTTTGACTCAGTTTTCTTCTTTTTAAAAACAAAACCCCAAGGTCTATTAGCTCGGGTTTTTTGTTCGGTTTTTAAAAATAAGCTCTAATACCTGTTGTGTAGCTAGTAGAAATGTCAATACTCCATTCACTCACACCCAGCATTTAACTGGGCTGTGCCTATTGTGATACAGTATCGTTCCAAAGATATGTAATATTTATTTCCATCTACCCAACCGAAAACATACAGGACAATAAGCTCGAAAACTAGACAGCTTGTGTGTGAGGCACAGAACAAGGTGACTCAGAAAATGTCGCCCTTCTCATCATGGGATTCAAGCATCTCATATTTAATGGATCACTGAAACGGAATCAGATGTGGGTGACTGTCTTCTGAACTTCCCAGTCATGGGATGTCTTAGAGCAGTCAGAGGGTGCTTTTGTTCCACACCGGATTGATTGTGTTCTTTTGTATGATTTTGTAAGCGTATAAAATAGTATCACCAGAGGACCAATGGGAATCACACAGGAAAACCACACTTGAGTCTCGGGTTGCAGCAGGCAGTGTTACAACACACAAAAGAACATCTTTCTCATTTTTGAGGCTATTGTGCAGAGATCCATTACCAATAATGCCTGCGACTTCTTGTGAACACTGAGCCCTCTTTATTTCAACCGGGAGAGCAGCAATGCCTTTCGGAGTAAAACCTCACTGTGCTGAATAAAACACTGCTGTACTGCCTAATGAATGGCCAAACCAAACAGATGCAATTAAATCTGCACTTAAGGTTGCATGGTATATTTGCAGCTATGAAAAGACGATAGATGTTAAAGGGCTGTAGCAGGAGCAGCCGATGTGGTAGCCAATAGGGTTACAACATCCATGACCCCTGACTTTTGGCATGAGGACTTAAGAAGAGCCGGCTGGTCAAGCCAATGGCATCTAGCCCAGCATACTGTTTCCCACAGTGGCCAACCAGAAGTCTATGGGGAGCTAGAAAGCAGGTCCCAAGCACAAGCGCACTCTGCCCTCCTGTGGCTCCCAGAAACTGCTCTCCAGATGCATTACTGCCCCCATGGAGCTGATTGGAGTTGGAGTCCAATAACATCTGGTGGTACCACATTGGCTACTGCTGGGTTATAGTAGAATAGCTCCCACATTGGAAGATATCACTTTATCCCTTGATATAGGTTGTAAAACAATGGTGTTCAAGGGGTATGGAAGAAAAAGAAGAAGAAGAACAAGAACAAGAAGAAGAACAAGAAGAAGAACAAGAACAAGAGGAGGAGTTTGGATTTGCTATCCCGCTTTATCACTACCCAAAGGAGTCTCAAAGCGGCTAACATTCTCCTTTCCCTTCCTCGCCCACAACAAACACTCTGTGAGGTGAGTGGGGCCGAGAGACTTCAGAGAAACAAACACTCTGTGAGGTGAGTGGGGCCGAGAGACTTCAGAGAAACAAACACTCTGTGAGGTGAGTGGGGCCGAGAGACTTCAGAGAAGTGTGACTAGCCCAAGGTCACCCAGCAGCTGCATGTGGAGGAGTGGAGACACAAACCCGGTTCCCCAGATTACGAGTCTACCGCTCTTAACCACTACACCACACTGGCTCTCTGGAGTGGATGCATAACCCGTTCCACTGATTCTATGCTCCTGTAAGCCTATCACAATACACAAAACGCAACAGGCTGAATAATAATAACTGTAAACATTTTATTGGTTATTTCCTAACGTAAAGGTCTAGCCCAGTATGTGCAACATATACAATTCATATGTATGGTATATAACCTATGAGACTAATTCCAATGTTAATACATTTTTTCTTATCTTTTCTTATTGTTTCTTCTTATAAGTTCCTGCATAACACAATCCTTAGGCTTTCTTATTGTTTCTTCTTGTAAGCTCCTGTATAACATAATCCTTAGGTAAAAATAGAAAAGTCCTCAAGGTAACAAGAACAACACAGCTGATGCAAACTGCTAACTTGGGCAGAACAAGGTTTCCGGATATCTCCCTTGTTTCACCCTGAAGGTCTTCCTCAGCTGATATTAGATCTATACAATATAAATAAATGCATGGTGATACAATATAGCAGTTATATTGTTGCAAATTAGGCACATGGACACAAAGCCAAAATAATAAATAAATTTTTTAACCCAGTAACTGGAAATAGTGGGAAAGCCTCAAAAGTCATATCAACTCATAGGCCAGGCCAGCGGAATGAGGTGTTAAGAGTCCTGGAGAAAGAATGGACTATACCTTTTTGAATGCCCCCAAAGACCTCCTTGAAAGAAAACAAGATAAGCATGAAGAGAGATGCCATTCTAGTTTTCTTGTTTCTCAAGGTTTTTTGTTTAACTTACAGGTACTCCAGAGTAGGAACATATAGAAGGCTACCTTATTATTAGCAGTAGTGGCCAGAAGTGGCTCGCTGGGTGGGGGCGAAGCGCCTACACTAGCTTCCCTGAAGGTGGGTTGCTGTTGCTTACCAGGAAGGCGATGGGGTGGGATACGGAATCTGTGAGGTCAGATTCCAGGATTCGGTTCCTGTATTCACCTGTACAATGCACCTCATTTGGCTGTGCATGCAGACCCGGTCACAGACATCCCTCAACACACTTACCTTGGGAGTAAGTTGCATGGAATTCAGCGAGGCTTACTTCTGAGTAGTCACACATAGGCTTGCACAGCATATCTTGTTAGTTTCATTTTGCACTCAGTGTGATAACTTTGTATAGATTTTCCACCTTTTAAATTAAAGGAAATGAATCAGACGCAGCTCTGGGAGGGTGAATATGTTCCTGCCAACTAGTCAAAACTAGTCAAAACCTTCTGGAAATTAGCTCAGAACAGTTGGTTTTCCACTTGAGTCAGAGTTAGCAAATAGCAAGATGCTATTGTTAATTATCATCATCATAAGCACAACAAAGAGACGAGAGATAACACTGCTTGATAATTCTAATCTATTGGAAATTGTGGTGCAATAGTTGATATAGGGACTATTTTAATTTGTTTATATGCTTATAGGCTGCCATCTCTCCAGAGAATTTCAAGGCACTTTACAGAAAACAAAAATAATGGCAATAAGCCGATGTTAAAATAACAGTATTAAAATATGTGTATAGCAATATGTACCTGTGGCAGGAATCACCACAGCATTGATGCCCAGAAAATGATTAGGGAAACAAGTGTGCTTTTGGTAAATACTGGAAGCCCATTAGAATTTGTGCTAAACTTATCTTACTGGAGAGACTGTTCCACAAGACAGGGGCCACCTCAGAAAAGGCTTTTCTCCTGGCTGCTGCAAGATGAGCCATCACATGGGCCAGGACACAACCAGGACATCTCTACCCAAATAGCTTATTTAATGGGAAGGTCTATAAAAAAGAAGGCGTTCTCTTAGGTAATCTGGTCCCAAGGGGTTTAGGGGTTTATAAGTTAATAATAAGTCTCCAACTTGGCTTGGTAGCTAATTGGCAACCAGTGCAGTTCTTTTAACAGGTGTGTCACATGGTCTCGGGGAGTTTCCTTCGTAGTAGTAGGAACCTGGCCTGTCAAACTGCTCTCTCCATCCAATAAGTGTCCTGGCTGCAGATGAAAAGAGAGATGGAATCTGGTTCAGCAAAAATGCCAAAGGTGAATGAAAGCTGTAATTAGCCTGGAACAAAAGCCCTCCAGAGAGCACTAAGAAAATTGTTTCTTCTTAGGCAATAGTCCACAACATATCTCCTTACTTCAGGGTGAACTCAGGGTGTGTGTTACTGGGAAGCACTAGAAAGGCAAAGCGTATTGTGCTTCCGTTTGCTTGGTTTCTCCAAGGTATGTGCAATAGGTTGTCTTGTGTCCCTCCCCTCTGCAGGGACACTGGAAGAAGGGGGCAGAAGGGGCTAGATTGGCTGGTGAGGCCGATCCCTCCTGCAGGGGTGAATGGGGACAATCCTGATGCGAATAAAAGATTTGGGGTGAGGAGCAACCTTTCCCATAACTATTTGGTTATCCGCTTAGGTCTTACCAGTCAGGACCTTATGTTGGGTCCCCCCTGTGGCTGATGTGGGCAAATGAGTAAAACAAAACAAAACCACTTGCACCCGTACACAAACACACCCGTACACAAACAATATAGATCAGTCCTAGAACTGGCCAGACTTATGTTATGGGTGCCACAAGTAACAAAGGCAGGCAAGGTTTTTAGACAGGAGCGGGAAAGGTAGTGATCCTGTCTTCTTTTCACACATGGAGTCACTTGCTTTGCCTTGGCACACATTCCCAAGAGTTTGGTCCTTGCTGTGCCATGCAGGCCTCTTTTCTTAGAAACAGATTACAGGCACTTCAGGAAAACTCAAACGTAAACAGCTTTATAGTAGACGGGGAGCCCTGCTTATTCATCAAGGCCCACATTAGCTTCCTTCTTCAAATACTTCCTCTTGACTCAGAAACTAACCATATACACACTCACAGCCTTCGGACTGTATTGTACTAGAAATAACTGACACCCATCCAGGCCCCCAGAATCAACTGTCATCTGCCTAGCTGACCTTTCTCACTGAGACCTCTTAAGGGCAATGATTCAGCAGGCAGCTTTTGCCGTCTCTCTGGCAGTTTTCTTGCTCTCTGGCGGTTTTGCGCAGTCTTTCTTCTTCCATTCTTATCCTTCCATCTTTGCATTCTGACACATTCTTGTTCTCTTTCTTCTCTCACAGTTCTAAACTTTCCTTCCTTACCCAGCACTGCCACTATAAACTCCCCTTCCCTCATTTCTTCAAAACTGTGCCACTCATTACATTGTTTATGCTTAGATATTGGCCAATACTGCTAAAATTGAAAGCATCTTCTGCGCAGTCTTACTCTCATCATTTATTTGAACTTTTCTATCATAACTCTGCTTTATTTTTTTGTTTGTTTGTTATTATTATATCCGATATGAACATGTGTTGTTTGACTGGCTAAGTGGAACGTTTAAAATATGACTGAGCAATTAAAATATTTACCCTTGATACCAAATAGGTCAAATGGGACCTACAACAAAATAATACTGTGTGGTCTGGTGCTGTTGAGTTCTCCAGCCAGCCAGCCAGCCATACTCTCTTCAGGATACTCCATTTGATTTCTCCTCCCACCCATCTTTCTGCCTCCACTGATAGTGGAGAAGTGGTGGCGGCGGCGGCAGCTTCCGGTGAGATCTCATGAGAGCTCAGCAAGATAGTGAGATCTTGCTGGAACCCACTGCCATTAGTGTCGCTTCAAAGGCACCACCACACAACCCAGATTTCAGGAATGCTTTGGCGGGGAAAGCCTGGGGCAGCAGCTCCCCATTGGTCCTTGGGTGGCAAAATGGGACACACCGCTCCTGGGCCAAAGGGTGACATTGAATCACTTTGCATACTTATTATTATTTTAATATATTATTTTGTATGGTTTGGTTTGTTGTTTAATGTTTTGGTTCAAATGCGTAAAAATTAAAAGGGGCAGAACCAACTTGAAAAGGTGGGACCACTAATGAAATTGGGATTGAAGGACTGAAGATAATGTTTGTTTATGAAGGACTGAAGATAATGTTTGTTTATAGAAAGTGGCTTTATTGGGTGTTATATTGCAGTGGATGAAGCGAGTATTGATTATATATATATAGTGGACAGATGAAGAAACAGAAGTCCCTTACTTTTGAATTTTCTCTCTCTCCCCCCCTCTCTCTCTTAACCTCTTTTCTATTTCTATTTCTTTATTTCTCTATTTCTTTTTCTTTATTCCTTTCCTTCCCCATTTCTCTTTATGTTTTTTATTGTATTATGATCAAAGTCTTAGTTTAAAAAAACCAACCCCCCCACAAGTGTTAACTTAAACATATTTTTCAATTCATTTTACTCTATATCATTTCCCAGTACACTTTTACCTTATTACAAGGCCACCACATGTGATAAAAGGTGCCGCCATCACTACATCTTGTGGGTCTGAATTCCATAGTTTAACTATGTTCCTTATGAATAGCTACTTTTATTTTGTGTGTCTTGTATCTTGCAACATTAAGCTTCATTGGATGAAGGAGAACTTTTATCTATCCACTCTCCTCACGCCATGCAGGCTGGCATACCAAGTACATGTACATTTCTCTTTATGTTTTTTATTGTATTATGATCAAAGTCTTAGTTTGGACAACAACAAAAAGAGGAAAATGTATCTGATGTTAAGTTTTGTATTTTTCTCTATAAACCCTAATAAAATTTATTTAAAAAAATGAAAAGGTAGGACCAATAAAGTTTCTCTCCTTCTTTATTAAAAGTCCTTCCACACATCCCCTCGCATTACTCTGCCCTTTCTGACAGCACCTATGTTCGTTGGTCACACTCTCCGTGGCAGATGCTTGTAATGGGATATGGGATTAAAATAATGATGTCAGTCAATCACTGTTTTCCCCACAAGCTCATAATTAAGTAACTTTACCCTGGATTTGTCCACTTGAAATGGCACCAACTCCCCCACGGCTTACGTAAAGAGGCGGTGTTGACAGCAGCTCCAAAAGGCCATTGAAGTGCAAATCAGCAAAAAGAAACAGAAAAGGTAAATAAGATGCAAGCCACTAATTGCAGCTTGTTTACACTAATGAAATCAAAGTGGTTCTGTTGGATTATGAATAATTATCCAGGTAAGCACAGGAGAGGCAGAAACACAACTTTGAAAAAGAGGTCATCAAAGAAATTTGATCTACCTGCAGTCAAAGGATCTTGGAGGCATTGTTGTTGTCTTGATCTGAGAGAAGGAGGGAGGCATGGCAGGGAAGGTGATATACTTGTCTAACCTTTATTGATAAGAGCTAACAAACTGGTAGCTTGAAGCAGGTCTCCCTTTGATTAAAACGACTGTTTATGTTCACATCAAAGTGTCCAGTCCTCAAGAATGATGACAGAGCAGACATTTGTGGGTCTTGAGGACCTTTCGAGACTGACTAATTTATTGTGGCATAAACATTCGTGGGCTAGAGTCCATTTCATTGATTGCACAATGTTCTGACTAGCTGGTACAATATATTTACACATTAGGTTAAGGTTACCAGATTTTTTTCAAAGAATCCATGGACACTTTTTTTTTTTGAAAAGAGAAAAAAAATAGTTATTTTAAAAAATTATTTAAAAAGAAGTAATATCTTCTCTTCTGTGGTCTCCCCTGTCACGTGGCCTTCCTCTGGGCCCCGGCCTGCTCTCTTGGAGTGCTAGCTGCCGTGGAGTAGGCTCGGGTCAGGCCTGGGCTCGGCCATGTGGCCTTGCCCTCCCAGTGCTCTCCTACCTCTCATCCTCAGTGATGTGGCAAGGTCGGGGCTCCCCTCTTTTTTCTTCTTCCTCTTTCTCTCTCTTCCTTCTCCTTCTCCCCTCCTCCTTCTCCCTGCATCGGCTCCAGGGTTTTCCTGGCCCCGGAGCGCCACTGGGCAGTTGGATGGGTCACGATTTGGGTCATGGGGGGGACAGCGGTTCCCCCAGTTGACGCACCAGGTGTCCCTAGTTCCCTCTTCGCAGTGGCGGTGGCAGCGGCAGTCTCAGCAGCCCGGAGCCAGCCTGGTAGCGTAGCTGGCTCTGGCTGGCTTCAGGAGCTGCTCGCTACCGTGGCGCCCACCATTTTGCCTCGCTGGAAGTCCCCATATGATGTGTCTTGTGCCGTTGAACCAATCACGCAACATTCATTCCCTACTAACAAATCTACAACACTTAAAATATAAATACGGGGACATTAAATGAAATCCGGGGACATTCGGGGGACGGATTTTGTCCGGGGATGGATTTGTAAATCTGGGGACTGTCCCTGGGAAATGGGTACGTCTGGTAACCATATATTAGGTGGGGAGATTATAAACACTGCAGTGAAGTTGAAGGGAAACAAAATGCAGAAGGTGACACATATGTTATTAACAAGGCAGGTATTTGCTGTCGAGCTCCGTAAAATGTGGGTTTAATCAATTTACAGTGAATTTCCATGCATATCTACTCAGAAGAGCTATAGCGCAGTGGTAGAGCATCTGCTAAGGATTTTTTTGGGGGGTGGGGGTAGGAATTGCAAGTGGTGGTTGTTGGCAGACTGAACACCATTTTGCACCTCGCAGGAATTCCTGGGCTGAGTGTCATTCCAGGGCATGGTGTGTGGAAAGTGGTAGGTGAATTCTGCAAAGTAGCCTTCTTTTTCAGGGGGAATGAAAAGAAAAATCTCAGAAATTTCCTCAGAAAAACATCTTCTGAGACGTTTTAATTCAGCTCTATTTGATACATCTTAACTTCTCTTCACCTCTGTGGTTTCCACTAGGCCCCAGCGCTAATTACTTCAAGCTGGCTTCCTCGTCACAACCTCCAGTTTCAGACAATAGCAAAATATGTGACCTTCCATGCATTTCAAGGAAATATCTGAATGTGAATGTCCCTGAGGTACAAAGGAGGGCCTTGGGCCATCTCTCAGGAATATGCATCACAGCAAATAGCGAGATGATGTGTGAACATTGGCTCCAGCAATTGCCAAGCTGTCAATGAATATTTCTGGTCAGGTTGCTAAAACCACAGAGAGGGCGACGACTTTGCAGGGAAGATGGCTGGCACATTCTCTCTCTATTTGTTTTGCTATGCACAGGTCAGATGAGCAGGTCTGAAACCACAGAAGAGAGTTATTCAATCAACATTTCCCCCTCAGTTTCTTCTGTGAAAACAGTTGGTTTAACTGAGGGGAGCTGACCTTTTCTGTTTACATTCCACAGATTGTTGTAACACTTGCTCAAATCTATTCTCTACGGTGGGGAGGCAAGCATTTTGATACAATCAACTAATGTGAATCCAAAAAGGGCTGGAGCTGAAACAATGGGACGGCTAGGATAGCGGTTCAGCAGACAGAGAGAAATGTTTCACCTTCTCTAATAACATCAGAACTTGAAATTGTAAACTAAAACCCATAGACAGTAGGTTAGGACCAGACAAAAAAAACCCTGCTTCTTCACAGAACTCCTAATTAACTTTAATGATTTGTTTCCAGAAAAAGTGGTGATGGATATCGATTTAGGCGGCTTTCAAAGGGGATTTGACCAATTCTTCGACTATGTAAACCTTATTAGCCAGAGATCTAATGGGAAGTACTAAAGGTAAAGGGTAAAGGGACCCCTGACAGTTAAGACCAGTCACGAATGACTCTGGGGTTTCCGGCGCTGTGGAAAACCCAAGGGTTGATCCAGATTGGGCTGTATCCTGAAATATTTGGATGGCAAATCATCAGATGGAGATGGCCACAGTTGGCTGGCTTTCTCCAGTGAGTTGGATTCCTCATCCAGGCCAGGATGAATCCATCAAGGATGGGGCAACTGCAATATCAGGACAAGGTATTGACAACGATGAAAAAGGAAGAGACAGAATTACTGAGAAATGGAATCCCATCTCAGAACGGAGAGCAAAAAAGAACACAGATTGGCATAAAATGTGTGTGTGTGCACGCACGCACACACACAAAAATAAATTTAGACATTTATTAATACACATGTGGCCATTTTGTGCGTGTTTGATTGGTGTGCAACTGCCAATGTGTGTGCTATTTTCGGCCCTGGAAGGGTGGGCTTATGTGCCCTCCACCAACATGTGCAATGACCAAGAAGAAAAGAAGAAGAAGAAGAAGAAGAAGAAGAAGAGGAGGAGGAGGAGGAGGAGGAGGAGGAGGAGTTTGGATTTGACATCCCACTTTATCACTATCCTAAGGAGTCTCAAAGCAGCTAACAATCTCCTTTCCCTTCCTCCCTCACAACAAACACTCTGTGAGGTGAGTGAGGCTGAGAGACTTCAGAGAAGCAGCTGCATGTGGAGGAGCGGGGAATCGAACCCGGTTCACCAGATTACGAGTCCACTGCTCTTAACCACTACACCACACTGGCTCCCAAGAACACAACCCCCATGAAAACAGGGCGTTCCTGTAAATAGAAATACAATACAGTGGAGAAGGCTGGCGAGGTGAGTTGTGTGCCAGGTCAGTCTGCTGTCTAGGTGCCAACTGCTGATAGGCAGCTTCAAGGCACCTGTTGCTCTCCCTTCTGATGGTTCTTTATTTTTAAACTGCAATTGGACTGGACAGCTTTTTACAAAGAGGACTCCTTCAAATAGAAGGGTGTGCTCTGACAGCCCCACAAATAGAAAGCTTTGGGAAGCTAAGACATGTGGCTATTATTTAGGTACCTTTCCAAGGCAAATTTCAAGTCCCTGGTATTACAAAGGACCTTCACTGCCTTCACTGGTTCTGATTTGAAGGAGAGGTAGAGCTCTCAGTAGCATCAAACGCTGCATCTCAACAATAGAGAGAGAAGAAAATCATGCTAGATGTATCCCTAAGTTCCCCAACTACCCTTAAACCAACCTGGGAGGCAGATATTGGTATAGAGGTGTCAATTAAGAGCTGGAATAATATTTGGAAGCCAAGGTTGTTTTGCTCCAGATCAAGAGAAGTAATAGTACTGCTCTATTCTGCCGTGGTTAGGCCACACCTATTTCGCCAAAAGCGGGATCAAAATATAAACATTGCTCCGTGGTCCTAGGATTTATGTAGTTTCACTTGACTGAGATCAAGCCAACCTAGGACTGCCCTAGAGCCTATTTAATGATGCTTGTAGCTATTAAAAACACAGGAAAATAGTAGCTAATTGGAAAAATTCATACCAGGTTTGGGCAGGGCAGGGGGGGGGGTTAATTCTTGACCACTCACTCACTGTTCAATCTTTGCGTTGCTGCTTGTTTCCCTGAAACTATCAGCATGCTGGACAAACTCTGGAAGGGAGAAAATATAGTTACGGTCAGATCCAGTACCAGTTTCAAATTTTGGAGGACCCTCCTATTTACCATTCTGTGGGGACCCTCCTGTTTACCATTGTTGCTACTCCCCATTCATGCTCTTCAACTTTCTCAAGCCCCAAACTGGGATGTGCAGATTCCGGGACACACTCCTAGGTAAGTCACATGACCTGAGCCTTGCTCTCACCCCGAAAAAAATTGCAGCACCCAAAATGGCTGCCAAGATCTTGCAAAAGAAAAACAGGAGGTCCCTCCCCCCCCCCGCCGCCCAGGGCACTTGGGAAGTATGCCCATTCATTCCCCTTCCCACCTCTGGGCCAAATTGTTACCATCTGCCAGAAAGAGGGATAACAAGGTGTTCAGAGGCTATGCAGGCATCTCAAGCATGGAGCCAGTGGGTAACCGGGCACCTTATTTTTATGATGTGTTGTAGTGTGCATTGTTTATTTTGGAGGACTAGAAAAGTTAACTGATGCTGCTAGCCATAATGGCTGTGTGCCATCTCCACTATCGGAGGCAGTATGCCTGTGAATCCCAGTTCCTGGGAACACGCGGGGAGAGCTCTGTTGTGCTCAGATCCTGCTTCCAGACTTCCCACGGTCATCTGGGTGGCCACTGTGAGAACAGGACTTCGGAGTACATGGGGCCTCAGCCAGATTCAGCAGGTCTCTTCTTGCATTCTTATTTCATGATTTGGTTTCGCGGTTTTATGTTCTGTGCCTCCACCCTGGTATCTGTCTAGATCAGCCCATATTTTCTCCCCGCCCCCAAGCAATTTATTGTGGCTCCCAAACCATTTGATTTCTATAATAATCCTTTAAAGGTGGCCCAGTGAGTGGTGCTGTTGAGCCCCACGATTGCACCGCTGAGAGTAGTGAGGTCTCAACCTCTCCACTGATCGGCAGTGGGATAGGGTAAGTGCCACCTCTTTTTTTAAAAGGGTCCTTTCTCCCAGCACCATTCTTAGAAAGATGACTCCATTCTTAGAACGTTGCAGAGAAGCTTAGGAAACAAGAAGTGTTTCTTTCTGTTTCCTCTACTTGACCTTCTAAGAATGGCGTGACATCAGAAGGAGACCGGGTCCCTCTTAAAAGTGAAAAGCGCCTTTGTTTTGTCTCCATGGGGGAGCTGCCCTCCTAGGGCAGGAGGGGACCTTCTGACATCAGTCCTAAAAAGCATAAAACACTGCTCTCTCTCTCTCTCTCTCTCTCTCTCTCTCTCTCTCTCTCGTGTACACACACTGCTGAGGCTATAGCTCCCTCTGCTGTGTATGTGTGTGTACATGCAGATGTGTGCATGATTGCGTGTGCTGGCTTGCAGCCCTTGGGCAGGTGGCAAACCCTCAATGTGGCCCTCAGCCAAAAAAAAGTTAAGGACCCATGACATAGATGAATGGTGGGTTATAAATATAATTAATACACGCATCTAACAACAACAACAACAACAACAACAACATTTGTTTTGGCTCTGAAATCTGAATGTTGCCATGTTCAGTTTAATGTAGAACTCCATGCAAAAAGTTCAAATTATGACATGAAAGTATGATTCCAAAATTTAGAGTTTCATTCATAGCTTCAGATACGGATGTAGAGTTTTGCTTCCTAATTCATTCATATTCTCCATGATAAATAATCCATGTGACACAAACCCTGCACTTTTACACCAATAGATTTCTATTAGGAAATCACCACTTTAAAATCCCCCTTTCTCTCTCTCTCCTGCTTAGCATTCTTGTACAAAAGCTGACATTCCTTGCCAGTTACTTTCTTGGCTTCAGAGTCAATATAATGAGTAAATGGCTCCCTCTGGTGGCAGGAAGCAATCTGCTTTCCGTTCTAGATAGAATATATTTCCTGGGCTAGTAAGATGTTTTATTAGAATACAGCCTAATTCTGCAGCGACGGAGATGAGGAGAATTTCAGTTTACATTTAAAGCCAAACTTACCTAATCTGTACCTTCCGAAACAATACGTGACTTCTCTGAATTTTGCAGTTTGGTTCCTCCTGCCAAGTAATGTGTTCACAAATGCATATACTGGGGTAAAGTATGCATAAAATGCAGGGATTGGTGAAAATCACATTCAGAAATGCATTATATGAGACAAATCGTGAGCCAATGGTGGTGCAGTGGTTAAAGTGCCGGACTAGAACCTGAGAGGCCAGGGTTCAAATCCTCGCTTGGCCATGCAGTTGGGTAACCCTGGACCAGTCACTCACTCTCAGCCTGACCTACCTCACAGGGTTGTTGTGAGTATAGAACGGAGAGAAGAGGACCATGCATGCCACCTTGAGCTACTTGGAGGTAAAGATGGGATATAAATGTAAGAAAATAATAAACAAACAAACAAATAATAAGGGGACTTTTAAAAAATCCCTCACGAACTGATGTGGAAAAATTGGAGAACCAAAACTTAAGAAAGGAAAAATGCTAAATGGAAATAAAACAATACGTGAACCAAAACCAGTCATCCTTTGAAATTTGCACTTATCTGAAAATTACCATGCAGTTCTCCAGCCAAGCAATATACATATAGTGCACAAAAACATGAATAAAATGCATACATTAATTAAAAGAGCAAACAAACATTTATTGGATTTGAGGAAATGGCATTGTAAAAATGTTTACGCTAGGCAAAATTGCATTTAAAAAATGTGTATATTAGGAGAAATTCGCCCTAAAATGCTGCTGAATGACTGGTTGTTTTTTTAAAAAAATTACATGCTGGAGAACTGCAGTGACCCTAATTGAAAAAGACAAAATGTGTTTAGCAGAGTATAACAGTACAAAGAAGCCAACAGCATCATGATGGATTCAAGTTTAAATTCGGAAGAATTCGTTCAGAAATATGTACGGCTTTCTTTCATTAGAAACTCTCTTCGGAGCCCCACAGAACTTTGATTACTTGAGCATAGATCTAAACTGAGATTTGCCCCAAAGGGTTAGCAGCCTGCAAATTAAATAGGTCAATGCGCTGAAAAAGATTGTCCACCTGAATTACAGACAAAACGCTTAATATTGAGGACTAACATATTATATTG
Organism: Darevskia mixta; assembly: GCA_034641385.1. Taxonomy (NCBI): domain Eukaryota; kingdom Metazoa; phylum Chordata; class Lepidosauria; order Squamata; family Lacertidae; genus Darevskia; species Darevskia mixta. The sequence goes on along the minus strand of JAWWNH010000121.1, from coordinate 1,135,458 downwards.
TATTATTCCATATTGTTGTGGTGTTGTTGTTGTTTTGTTTAAATGCAATGTAAACAAGCTTGAGATGGATATCATAAGAGATAGTATAAAATTGCCTTCAACAAATAAAGCTAACCTATTAGCTGCTGTTTGCAGTCTGAAATCTGAACTCTGCTACCGGCTCTGCACTTTGCCGCGATGTCCCGGAGAGAGTGATATTCCTCTTCTCTGCTAATGCTGCAGATGACAGACTGAGCATGGTGGCACCTAGCTGCCCACTTGGCAAATACAAATTGCTGGAGTAGAGCTTGGGACAAATATGTACACCTCCTTGAGAACCTTGGAGGAAAGGTCAGTGACTGAATATGCAGTATGGTTCACAGCCCATCCCTGTCATTTTGAGCATGAAAAAAGCCAGGTCTGTGTTCTCCACACCAAAGTATATCAACTGTGCTGAATATTCAACTCTGTTCAATTTAATATACCAAGCAACACATGATTCAAGGAAATGAAAACCTTGTCTTGCTTAGCAACAAATAAAACCATCCAGGTTGTTTTTTAATCACACTGTTACATAGTTGTCTCTTGTAACAAGTGCATTGATTGTTTTTAGCAACAGAGCAGCAAAAAACAAGCCTGGTGTGTTATGAAAATCGGCTACATCCTCAAAAGAACCCCATTGAACACCTTCCGTAGCAAATGTCCTTGACAAACCTGGGTCTGGAAGGAGAATCAATAGAGGGAAGGCAAAGAAAATAAGGTGCTCAGCTTCACAGTGCAAGAGAACGTATCCCCCCCCCCCAACATTTCAGTCAAAGGCGGTATTCAGAGCACAGCAGACTAAGCAGGAACAGAAGAGAACAGTGTCTGCCGGTAAAAATGTCATCCTATCCCTGGAGTGCAGAGCAGCCATCATGACAAACAATATATCCGATGCTCTTGTGCCACCTTTCTGCATTTTCCACCTAGTGTGCAAGATCAGGCGCTGCCTCCATACCATGGCAGGGGACTGAAGAGGAGACTGAACACACCAATTGTGCCATTGCAGGAGATGGATTCAGCTGACCTGAAGGTGGACACTCGGGTCTTAGCCTGCTGCAATTTCTTCTGCTGGTTTTCTGCACTATGGATAGGAGAAACTGTCCATTTTGGTTCTCTCCATTTCTCATTTTTACAATCTTAAATTCCTCATTTTAGTGTGAATTTCTCCCAATAAACTCATTTTTTTTATGCAGTTTTGACTAATATACACATTTTTGCAATGCCATTTCCTCTAACGTAATGAATTTTTGCATGGTTATTTTCAGTGATATATAGGCATTTCTACACACACTTTCCCCTGATATATGATTTTTTCATAAGCATTGTTTCATTGGACAACAGCATTGCAAAATTTGGATAAGTGTAAATTTTAAAGGATGGCTGTGTCTTGGTTCTCACATTGTTGGGGAAAGGGTGAATTTGATGGATTTGGCTTTAAATGTGAACTGAATCAAATTTCTTCCCCATCCCTAGTGGCACATAGAGGTTTCAGAGGGTGGGGAGAGGGCTCTTGCATCAATAACAAAAGAAACTTTCCCCATCACTGTACCTCCAAATTTGTTGCATGGAAGAAGATGAAGTTTGTATCTCTTACTTCCCCTAATTCACATACCTTGCCACAAGGTCAGGTCGGAGTTCGATGTGAACTCACCTGCTTCAAAACCTTGATGGCACAGAAGACACATTAGCTAGTACCTTGGTCTGATTGTACCACATTTTATCTGACATCTTAATTATCATATTATAGGCTCTCGCTGTCTCCCTGTCACTCGCAGAGCAAGTAATATAGATGCACAAGGAAAGTCATTGACAAGGGTAATTTTATTATCATGTGTCATTATGAAATCTTATTTAAAGCAGCTCTATCCGCCGAAAGCCTTCCCCCACCCCCAGCAGATGCTGTGCAAGGCAAATTACACACCAAAAAACCTCACCCCAACCCCAGTAATAATAATAACCAGTTCCAAGTATTTAAAGGATCTCTGTCTCTTTTCTTCACAGGTTAAAGAATTGTCCCTGCATTTTGTCCAGAGAAAATATATCCCGAGTAAAGCAGGTTGTGTGCAGTTTTGCACCTTTTGAGAAATCAGGGCAGGAATTTAAGAAAGTAAACTTATGGTGATGACAGTTCCAGTGGTGGAGCTAGGGGGGCGGAGGGGGCAGATCAACCCAGGTGGCGCTTACCTTTGGTGGTGTGCAAGCCCAGGCGCCCCGAGAGCCCAGCGCAGCACTCACAAAAGCAATGCGGGGCTGGGCTTGCAGTGCGCTTGAGCTGCTGCTTCCCCCCACAGCTGCCCTCTGGTGGCCAAGATGGATGCAACAGGCACGTCACGTGCCAGGGGCTCACAGCGTACCCAAGCCACTGTGTCATTCCCAGCCTCGCTCCAGCTGGAGGGTGCCTGGGAGGGACATGGCGGCTCAGACACCCTGCAGGCCCAGAGCTGCACACAAAAGTCGTGCAGGGCTGGCACCTGCCTGCTGCATCCCCCTCAGCTGCCCTCCAGCTGGAGGTTGCCCAAGAAGGACACAGTTGCTCTGGTGGCACGGCTTGCCCCCACGGCACAGCACACCCCCATGAGCGCCCACACTACATTGCTTTGTAGTTCTTTATTTGAAGGAGTCCTCTGCTCTAGTCCAAGCCTGGTTTAAAGATGAAGAATCATTCAGGCAAACGGTATTTATTATTAGCATTGTTTTTTTAAATTTATATCCCACCCTTCCTCCAGAAAAACAAAAGGCAGGGTGGCAAACACACAAAGCAATAAAACAACGGAAACCAAGATATAAACTGATATAAACAGATATAAACTGGGGAAGATCTCTCCATAAAAGGCTCGCTGGAAGAAGGTAGGGACTTCTCAGTAGGCACTGAGAAGACAGCAGAGATGGCATCTGTTTAACATTTAACAAAATGGAAGTGAGGTTACAGGGAAGAAGGTCGAGGGCCTTCTTGGTCGAATGCCCTCCCATCAAATGTCAAACAGATAAGCAACTTTATGACTTTTAGAAGGCATCTGAAGGCAGCCATGTATCATCATTATTATTCCAAAGAGTGTCACAACACTAAAGGCCCAATTCCAATATTATGCAATAAGGACCTCGTGATAAGACAGTGTCTGCAGGAGGCCCTTGCCTGCAGAGCACAGTGTTCGATTGAGTATTTAAAGAGTGAGATGATCTTTCAGGAAAATGGAGCAGGTCACCTGGTCACAGTCTCCCCCATGGTGCAGTTACTGCACCACAGCAATAGTAACTGCCATTAGTGTAGAATGCTGCAGCCTGATGGCTGACAAGAGTGAGCCCCTGTCAGCAAGTTATATCCTTACTCAAAGATCTGTACTGGGTGCCAAGTTCTTGCTAGGTCAAATTCAAGGTGTTACTATTAGTTTATAAATCGCTCAACAACAAATGGGATCCATTTACTTGAAGGATCACCTTACCCAATACATTCCACTTTGATTTGTGGTACTGGCACTTTTTACACGTGCCACATGGCGTTCGTTCCACACTTGCAAGGATTCATTCGTTTAGTGTGGCATCACCCAGCCTCTAGGATTCCATGCCTATTGATATTAGGTAGGTGCCTTCACTGTACCCCATTCATCATGACTGAATAGATCAGGAATGGGGAGCTTGTGGCCCTCTAGAGATCATAGATTGGATTGCTAATAAAGAGTTAACTCCAGCTTGCTCAGTGTGATTTACTCCCGGCTTGCTCCTGTCACTAGATGTTGCTGGACTTCAGCTCTCCTTATTCCTTGTTAGGATGCCAACAAGTTGGCGCACTGAAGAGCAGCAGTCAGTCTGATAAAGCCGAGGTCAAACAGTCCGGGTCAGAAGCCAGCCAAAGCCAGTTCAAGCCAGAAGTCAGGAAGCCGAGGTCAGGATCAAGCCAGGAGTCAGAAAGCCGAAGTCACAAAGCCGAGGTCAGGAGGAAGCCAGGAGTCAGGAAGCCGAAGTCACAAACACAGGAACCAGGAACAGGACAAGCAAGAACAACCACATGCTCCAGCATAGCAGTTGCAGGTGCTGGTGAATGGAGCAGCCGGCCTTCCTTAAGTAGCCGGCTCATGACCACGCCTCTTACGAGCTGCAGCTGCCTCTAATTGTTCCCTATGTCTCTCAGCTCTACGCTCTACAGCTGAGATGGGAGGAGGGGAGGGGGCCTGCCGGCTCCTCTCTCACAAGAGCCTGATTCTGACTCAACTTCTTCCTCCTCCTGTTTTGGCCGTCCCTCTTCACTATCTGCTTCTTCCTCTTCTGAGGAGTGTCGCCACCAGTCTTCTTCAGGTAAGAATCCCTCCATTTCTCCAGACTCTTCCGTGGTTGCCGCTTTGCCTAGGGGGACTTGCCACCACTCCTGCTCGTTTGGTGCAACCCTGACATTCCTGACCACTGGCTGGGGCAGATGGGAGTTTGAGTCTGGATGACCACAGGTTTCTAATTCCATGAATATATAGACCCATGGGTTGACTCAGTATAAGGCAGCTTCTAATTTTACTTTGACCATTTGTATACCGCTTAATTAGAGACATCTCAAAGTGGCGTACAGGAAACCCAATACAGTGAAACTAAAAAATGAGTTAAATCAATAACATCGGAATTCAATTAAAAAGCTTGCTGGAATATACTGTATAAATAAAAATTTATTTAGTAGGTGCCAACTGTTCAGCAGAGATGTGTCAACTGGGAGTTCCATAAAATTGGACCCACAATACTGAACACATGGCTCTTTGTAGATATAGATACAAGCCATGCATCTGAGCCATGGAAGAGCACTAGCAGCAACTCCCCTGAAAACCTCAGGGACTGAGCAAGGATATAAAGCATTTCCTGATATATCCTGGACCCAAGTTGTTAAGAGCCTTGTAAATTAATACAAGGACCTTGAACCTAGGCCAGTAGTGTGTACGCAACAAGCATGTGTTCATATATAATATGTATCTTCATGGTTGTGAAATAATAACAATAATAAATGCAATCTATCAAAAATCAATACATGGAGACATCAGATAATTCTTCTCTTGTCCCACTCTCCTGTCACATAATGAGGTCATTCTGCTCTCTGGAGCATCCCATTTCTCATCGCCTACATGATAATGACCTTGTTCTTCCTTCGTTTAGATTTCTGGATGCTGCTGAAAAACAGCAATGGCAGGACCTTTGTCTTAGTCGTTGGGTTTGCCATTAAATTCAGACTGTCCATGAGAGCGACTGGATTTATGTTTCATGGAACTGCACGGCTAGAGACAAACAATCTGCTGCCATTATTAAAATGTAGAAAGCTGACACAGTATTTATGATATCAGTCATGCCCCAAGTTGCATTGTGTTGATTGTTTATGCCTCTCTTCTCTTGTTGTCCCACTTGCTCTTGCTTTTGATGACCTTCAATCATGGTGTCCATGGCAACCCATAGAATGGGATGCTGTGCAAGTGAGAAGATGTTGCAGTGTGTAAGAGGAGCTTGACTTCCTTAGGTTGGATAGGTAGGAAAATACATGTTCTCTGTTCCAGAATTTATAATTCTTTGTAAACATTAAGCCTCTATGGTGGAACATTAAGAGAATGAAGAATATGACTGCAGACAAAACCTCCTGTACTGTTGGTATGCTGTCGACTGTAGACATTCATTTGTGCTTCCAGTTCATAAATTACTGATGGGTGGAGGTCCTGTTTGGTGGAGAAACAGGCACACAACTATCCCCTCCACCTCTCAGACGACCTCAGAATTTAAATGCATGTTCCATACCACTGTGTCAGAGAGGACTCTGCAGAGAGGGAGGAAGAGGCAGAGGAAAACAGGAACTTGATTCATTCACACAATGAAAGTGAGATAAGCCCGTCTTGCTCTGGATTGCTGCCTGTAAGTTTTCACAGCAACACAGAGATGAAGGAGCAGGATGCAGGTGTTAGTAGGGGGTTGGATTCAACTCCAGAGGAGGAGGAATTAGCTGCACCTGAGTCTCCAAGAAGTAGGAGGTGGAGCAAGCGATTAGAACAAAGGAAGACCAGCAGGAAGCAGAGGTGGGCTTGGCGTATATCTGGCCCTGGAAGGGGCCGGAAGCCAGTCGAGTCAACTGACTCCGACAGTGAGGTATGAGTTGTGGGAAGCTCAAATTGCTGTTGATAAATACAGTGGTACCTCAGGTTACAAACACTCCGGGTAACAAACTCCGCTAACCCGGAAATAGTACCTCGGGTTGAGAACTTTGCCCCAGGATGAGAACAGAAATCATGTGCTGGTGGTGCAGAGGCAGCAGGAGGCCCCATTAGCGAAAGCACAGCTCAGGTTAAGAACGGTTTCGGGTTAAGAACAGACCTCTGGAACGAATTAAGTTCGTAACCTGAGGTACCACTGTAAACCTCAACTAGTCGAACTGCCAGCGTGTCGTGTCTTGTGTGGGAGAAGTGCTAAACCTGACACACTGTCCCATTATATGAGAGACAATTCACATGAACATATTCTTAATTTATTATTACATTTATATCCCACCTTTTATCCAAGAAGCTCAAGGTGGTGTACATGATTCCCCCTCTCCCCATTTTATCCTGTGAGGTAGGTTATGCTTTGAGCTCTACCCAATGAATGGGGATTTGAACCCCAGTCTCCCAGGTCCCAGTCCAGCATTCTAACCATTACACCGTACAGGGTCTCATAGCCATGTGCCTTATGCTAAGAACATTGTTCCATCAGCCCAGTATTGTGTATACCAAGGGTAGCCCATGTGATGCTATCCAGATGTTATCAAGCTCCAACTCCCATCAGCACCAGCCAGCTTGGCCAATGGTCAAAGGCATTGAGAGTTGTGGCCTGTCCAAAGAGTATAAAATGACATTTTTTTTCTTTCAATGAAAATGGGAAGAATGTGCATGAACCAGGCACAATTAATTGTAGGTTTGGGGTGCCTGTTTAACATATGAAGCTCATCTATATAGTGGATAGTGCTATTTTTCTAGAAAAAGAAATGCCAGAACTCACCATGAGCACCTCTTTTGTTCTCTTATAATGGCAAAGGTGCCCACCTGAGAGGTGCTGGTGAGTTCTGGCTGAAAAAAGGCCCTGCCTGTGCCCAAACTGCATGAAGAAGAATACCACATCCAATAATGTTAAGAACTGGGGCAGATATCCTGTGTCCGAGGTACTTTTCCACCCAATTTTGTCATGCCAAGATCATTGTTCTGGATCTATCCTAAAAGGCATTTCCCCCCCAAAATCAAGCAAATTATTTATGCCTGAAGCACTCCTATAGAATTCTCCATAGCTACCCTGGAAAACATCCATGAATGAGCATTTGAAAACAACAACAACAACAACAATTCACAGTTATATGGCATAACTGGATTCAGTGAACTGTATCTACAGTTCTTCTCTAGCTGAATATATCTTTCCAGGTGCCCAGCATAGCCACAGCATCATGACTTAGCTTCCTTGGGCACCTGCTAAAGCCCTCACTCCAGCAAGGTCTCCAAAGGCAACAACATTGTCCCTGCACCTCACACTTGCTGTCTTTGTCGGTTCATCTCTCCCTTCTAAGAAAGTAAGAAGCGACAGGAAAAAGCCACCACTGCTTGCATTCATCTTGTCTTCTCCACCTGGGCATAAAGCAGGGCTGGGGACCCTTAGATGCAGCCCTCCAGAATTCTCTACCTGGCCCTCAGAACTGAGCCACACCTACTCACAATCCCCACTTGTCTTTGCCTGGCTGGGATGGGCCCTTGAACTCCCAGAATGCCTTTGGATGGAGAAGAGAGATGGGTGCACATCATGTGCGTGCAGAAACTAACCTACTGTACAAAGTTTCTTTAAAAAAATGAATTGGTCCACCCACTTTGGTCTCTTTCCCCGCCCAGCACTGCCATGTGTCCTGTGGAAGGTTGCGCAGAAGGGAACACAGGCCCTAGCCCGGGAAAGATTCCTCAAACCTAAAGAGGGCGAGCAAATGGGTGATAGCAGTGAGGGAGCCTCTCTAGGAGGCCAAGCTCTATACCCAAACCTGGTGCCGGTACGGATAATTGCCACCAAGCCAAGCTAGCGAAGGGAAACCAGCATCTGAACTTCAAACAAAACTCACAACCTGACAAATATCTCGGAACACTTCATCCTTTTCATCTCTCTCTAGATATTCTTTCCATCACAATGCTAAAAATAGGTTTCTAAGATCCCCCGCCTCACCCCACTATGACAACAGCCAACACAAAAATAAGTCTCTGATAACTTAAGGCCCTATCATGAAAGTGGTGAAAAAGAATCACAATGTACAATACCCAGTGAGAGGAGGATTTTCAAAATCAGAAGCCATTACAGATGTCTATGTAGTGCTAATGAGAGTTAGCTGACAAAGCTACCTTTCTCTGCCATTACTCTAATTGCACTTCCATTTTAGCAACGAGCTTCATTCTAGCCTTAAAAAAAGGCTTTCTCAAAGGAACTTAAGGGATCCTTTCAAGTATATGAATTATAATAGGAGCTGGAGGGAACTTAGCTGCTTCTGCAGCAGCAAAGTCCGAGAAAGCAGGGGTAGCAAATGTGTTGCCCTGCAGATATTGTTGGGATTCCAGCTCCCACCACACCCAGCTAGCATTGCCAGCGCTTAGGGATGATGGGAGTTATCATCCACAGTATCCTGACACCACCTTGTCAGGGCACTACCTTGGCTACCCATGCAACAAAGCATATAAATGACAAGAATGGACCTGTCCTATTTAATTCCTTTAACTACGGTATACTGGAGTGAAATTTCAAAACAGAGAATAGCCACCTGCTATCCGCCACATGAACTTTGACCCCTCTGGATAGCCTTCTTCTTTACCATCCTACAAATTTCAGGAAGCCACAACCAATTCTCCCTCAAGTGCCATAAGAAATTCCTAGCAGAACTTTGACACTGCCCTTCCTTTTCCATCTTCTGAGTTGCAGCAATGCCTTCTTCAATTGACCCAGTTGTTTCATGTTCCTCTCTTGCAGCAGTTGCTAATGAAGTGTCCTCTAGATGCTTTGAACTACAACTCCCATCACCCCCAGCCAATGCGGCCGGTGCTTAGGGATGATGGGAGTTGTGCTCCACCATCTCTGGAGGACACAATGGAGGACACTATTTCTGATTTAATTGAGGTATTCTGTTGGTTTACATTTGCGCTTAATTTTTGCTTGTTTTCAACCCGCAAGTTTCCTTCTAATTATTTTATTTAAAAATGAATAAAATAATGAGTCTGTGCTTTTTTGAGTCCTTGCTAGCATCCTTCTAGCCTCTGTCCTTGTGAATATCACTGTACATCCCAGCAGTCTCTCTTTCTAAAGAAGAGGCCAGTGCTTTAGGAACATAGGGACTTGCCTTATACTGAGCCACACCCTTAGTCTACCTAGCTCACTATTGTTTGCAATGACTGACAGCAGTTCTCCAGGGTTTCAGTCTGGGAGTCTCTCCCAGCCTTACCTGGAGATGCCAGGGATTGGATATGGGACCTTCTGCATACAAAGCAGATGCTCTGCCACTGAGCTGTGGCCATACCTCTTCCTCCTTTGCTTTGGCAGTGCCTGTTTACACAGCATTGTATGCAAAGAGAAAGGAAGTTCTGTGTAAATAGTTGCTTTGCATGCACATCCACACGTAGGCTTGAAGCCAGAGATAATAGCACGACTGTGATCTAGCAAGCATCTGTGCCCCAAAGATGATGTTGTCCCAGTTCTTCTGGGGAGCCATCTGTCTGCGCTTGTTATCTTTTGGGCCATGTGCCATCACAAGCTGCACTTTACATGCACTCAATATGTGCAGAATAACTGATGGGATTTCAGTGCCTTTGCTTGTCGGTGCTTCTCTTTGGGGACATCAGGCGGAAGCCTTCAAATGTGCTGAATTTGAATGAACCTTGGGATAGCCCCACAGTCCTCATTAAGCAATATTTTCTGCAAAACAAGGGATGGGCTTTAACTGGACCTCAACCATGCCACCAATCTAATGACTTGGCACTGGGAAATGAGGAGTAATAATCAGGTTATTTGGGAAGTGTGGAACACGCTTCCACCCTAACGTCGGTCTGATCGATATATTCAGTAGAATGAGGTGGGAGTGAAATGGAAGAGTCCTGCGATGGCCCAACGGGCTGTACCACTAGCTACAGATTTATAGGGGAGGGGATACCATCTGTGAATGCTCTGCTATGCAAATGTTTGATACTGTAGCTGTGCTGGTTTTCAGGGAGTTTCCTCCACAACATCCATTTTCATGAGTAAGGATCCATGCATGTGTATCTCACTTGTAATTTGAAGTGGTGGGTCCATTCTACTACCCGGACTGCAACTTCATTCTCTTCCCTAGGTCTCTCAACAGATCTAGAATTAGTAAGGGAGTTCTATGAGGGTGTCTGGATTCAGTACAGTTCAAAGTTACTTTTTATATTTAAAAAACTGTAATTGTTTTGGTTTAGACTATGGACAGTAAATCACATGGCTGCAACCAATGGTTCTTTATTGACAATTGCAACTAATCTTGTGTGTTTGTGTGTGTACACCCACACCCCTAACTTTTCTTCCATTTTCCTTCCATTTCATTGAAAAGCAAAGTGTCAAGAGGATTAACAGGAGTAGTCATATTATCTGGGATTGTGGCCAATTGGGGCATGCCAGGATGTGTTTTCAAACATGCACCTCCCCTCCACACTTTTCATGTTCTGCCAGTGCAAACACTATTGCAAAGTGCGAATTGATCTTGAAGGTCAAGCTAGATGGGACAGCAGGAGATGCATGATTGGATTTTTCACATTAAATAAAAAAATAAAAAATTGAACGGCAGCTATGGGGGATAGAAGAAGTTAATAATATGTCTACCTAAAAGTTTTACCTTCTTTGAGCATCTTCCTGCCTGATGTCAACCTCCTTGGATCACCCCCTCCACCCAACAAAAGAGGGGAGTGAAGCACCTTCAGTCTTGGGAAGGAGAGAGGGAAAGAGACGCTTGGTTTCCTTCTTCCACTGTGTTTGGTCAGGGTTTTAAAAACTTATCTAAACATTAGTCCCACTTCCAGGCTTATTTGGGACCAGATCCCAGGCAGGTGGGAGTGGTCCCCATGTTGAGCCATTGGATGCTTCTGCACATGATAAAGAGGAAGAAAGCCGGATGAAAGAGTTTTTAATTGCCTCTCTTTTGCTATTGATATTGCCTTTCCTTGATTGATTGTACTTTTTAAAATTTGCCAGCAGGAAGCCAACAGCTTTGGATAAAGTATGAAATGGAAAGATACATAAGCTGGGCATTGCTTATTTTCAGATGATGAATGTAGAGTTAAGTGCTATGTCATTTTGTAGGCCGTTGTTCCAAGCAGCATGAGCGGAACAATATTCAATATTTCCTGTACCCAGAAGTTTCCTCTTTTTCTACAAGAAAGATGGGCTTGATTGAACAATCTCCCCAATGAGGAGAGAATCCTTCCCTTGCTCTAATGATTAACCATGACATCATTTCTGAAGATAAATGTCTTGCAGGTGTTACATGAATACACATTGTCATTAATTACAGTACTCCAAACATATATAACTGTTCCAAGAATCTTTATCATCCAACACCTGAAAGTGGGCTAAAACTCTGTTGTGATGATCCACAGGTGAGACAAACATCTAGGACTGGATTTGCAAACTTTTACATAACGAGCCCCTTTAGGAAAAGACTTGGACTTTCCTAAGTGAAACAGTGGCTCTTCAATTGTATATGGGGATCTAGGCTGGATAAATGATTGGGCTTGGATTGGCACAATGGCAGTGATAACAACTCAGGATCGAGTGGATCCTGGGGAAGCTCAGTTTCACCCCTGCCCTGCTGACAGAGCATCCCATTTCAGGGCTTTCCAAGGGCTCCCACCAGTAGTGATGCTAATGGACCTGTCAATCACCTGCAGATCTGATGGCCAGCAGGAGGCTGGTTGAGCCAAAATAGCTAGGCCAGGCTTCCTCAACCTCGGCCCTCCAGATGTTTTGAGACTACAGTTCCCATCACCCCTGACCACTGGTCCTGCTAGCTAGGGATCATGGGAGTTGTAGGCCAAAAACATCTGGAGGGCTGAGGTTGAGGAAGCCTGAGCTAGGCAAAGGAATGCCACCAACTAATCCAACCACCCAGCTTGCTGTAAAGGATGGGGGCTTAGATTGTTCTGTTATTCTATTTGGACTAAGATGCCACTTTTAAAACAACAACAACAACCTCTTTTACATTGAAACTAATTAATCTAACTGGCACATTAGCCCGTTTCAGGTGCTCTGCCCATCAACCAACCAGTGTTTACAAAAATGCATATATTGGGGAAAAGTGTGCATAGCAATGAAGATATTAGTGAAAACAGCATACAAAATGCATTATATTAAGGAAGATTGCTTTCAGAAATGCGTACATGAGTCAAAACTGCATATAAACATGTGTTTATTTGGAGAAATTGGCACTAAAGTTTTCAGTTTGAATTTTCAGTTTGCAAATTACAGAGAACTGAATTTAAGATTGGAAAGATGAGAAACTGACAGAACTGAAACTGAGAGATCCACCCAACCCTACTTCCATCACAGGAAAAAATACAGGATTTTAAGGTTCCGAAACCAATCTATAGCTCTACAAGCAACTAGGTTCCAGCTCAATCAACTGTACATTTCTGCTAATGCAGAGAGGCAGCATTCTTGTCCAACAGTGTTGCCAAATTGGAAGGCATTCTTAGACGGTAGACCAGGAGGCCTGAACCCAGAGACTTTTGTGGCAAGCCCCAGATTGACCCTTCTCCACTTTTTATTTAAATTTTTTGATTTTTGATTATTATTATTTTTTACAGGGTGGCTGGGCAATTGCAAAGTACATTGCTGACGAAATCTCAGCCACTCACTATCTTAATCTCCGAGAAATGTCTACACAAATGAAGTAGCATATACAAACTGTTTCTGCATTGTTGACTTGTTCCTTAAGCCCTTTGAGTAACAAGCAATGCCCCTGTAAGACTGATTATGGCATCAAATGGACCATGTCAACTTATTCTTTAAATTAAAGGTCCTACAGAGTTTTCTCTCCCTGTGGCCTTTCTATCCTTGGGCCAGAGGATGTGGGTTCTACTCTTAACTAGTTCCTGGCTCCAGGACCGGTGCCACGGATTTTGGCGCCCTAGGCGAGGGGGCGGGTCACGTGACGTCATTGCGCATGATGTACGGTGCCCTGCCCCCTGCCCTGCCGGGCACCCCGCGCCACCGCGGTTTTGGCCCTGGTTGGGGCGGCACCGGGTGGCGGTGGGGGGCGAGGGGCAGGCTGGTCAGCACCCCCTCCATTTTGGCACCCCGCGGTTTTCGCCCCAAGCTGCTTGCTCCGCCACTGGTTGGGGCAGCGGGGGCAGCGGGGGGCAGGCTGGCCGGCGCCCCCTCCATTTTGGCGCCCTAGGCAACTGCCTAGTTCGCCTTAATGGACACGCCGGCCCTGCCTGGCTCCTCCCAGGAACAAATAGCTCTGATTATTTGGTCTACTGTGGCAACACTGCAAGCCCAATGGATCTTTGTCAACCAAACTATTAGTCATCCATATCATGGCTACAGTTTCGGGCTTGACTTCAATTATGTATTTGGTTTTGTCTCTCCAACACCTACTGGCATCTTTACCTTCATATATATCATGCATCTTTGGCCAGACCTCTGTCCAGAACACACATGCCAGTTGGGCTGTTTTCCTCCCACAGCTGTGGGCATAGTAACAAGAAATACTGGCTTCCTGGAGAACAAACATGCATATGTGTTTTTCATCCAGAGGAAATTTAATTGTCTTGCTCACAGGTTGTTGTGAAAGATCAGTTAATGTTTGTTTAGCTCCTGGAAGACAGTGCTATGAAAATGATATATGGAGTTGGGGAGAGGAAGAAGCAATTTCAGATTGCCTTTGTCAAATGCCAAGATAGCAAAGGAAAGCTACAGGTTTAACCATTTTTGGGAAACTGCAGAGTTGATTACTTTTAGCACTTGCTGTGAAATACAGCTCTTGCACCTGCTTTCCTTTATGGCACAATGAAATAATAACCTACAGCAGGTAGTAGCTGGCAGCCCTTTGTTCCGGATCTTTGTTCAATAACAAGCATGAATTATGACTGCCAGCAAAACTGGAGGCCGCAGAAAGGAAGGTGAGGAGCAAACTTGAGGAACAAATACACACTGGAGAAGAAATAAAATTAACTGAAGGAGAACCGAAGAGAAGAAAACGGGTCCACTATTTAAACGTAAGACCAAGCTAAATAAGGCAAAGGAAGGGGGGGTGTCCTACTTTAAATGGGCAAGTCCTCTGTTGGAAAGCACCTTCTAATTGAAGCACTAGTCAGTTTGAAGATAAAGACACCTAAGAAGGGAGAGCAAGGGGCTTGGAGTTGCGCATTAACGACTGGTAGGACTATGCATCAGATTCCATCAAGGTCCAAAACAAAGTGGTCCAATTTGGGACAGACTTTGGTCTTTCAAATTTCAGCAGCACCCTGCGTGAGGCCAAAATTTGGTGTCCCCTGCCTCTCGCCTTCTCTTCTGCTCAATTCATGACATCATACCCTGTTTCCCCTATTTTAAGACGTAGTCATAAAATAAGCCATAGCAGGATTTTTTCGCATTTGCGAAATATAAGCCATACCCCGAAAATAAGCCATAGTGATAGGCGCAGTTCTGGAGGGTGCCAAGGAAAAGGAGGGGCTGGGCTTACGTAACAAAAATTAGACATCCCCTCAAAATAAGCCATAGTGTGTTTTCTTGAGGGGAAAAAAAAATATAAGACGGTGTCTTAAAATAGGGGAAACACTGTAGTTGTGACATCCTGCATCGCCCCCTAGGCTCTAGGCCTAGTGCATCAGAACCAGTTGCACCACCCTAAATCTGCCTTTGAATTAGGCTTCTGTCCTGGAGGGCCCTAGTTCAGATCAGGTCATGGGGTGTGATCCAGTGCAGTCAAGAACCTGTTGTAAGGCAGGATGTGGGACAGGCAGGCAGACCCAATGCCCCCCTGACATGGAATACACTGGAAAAGCAGACCCCAGCAGGATGAAATGCTTCACTCAGCACCTGGTGAGCGGAGGATTCTATCCTGCAGTCTGCAAGGCAGCACCCCGCAGGATTGAACCCTCCTGTTCACGGTACAGAATTGTTGGTTATCTAGTGATATTTTATATTATTTATTATGGTTGTTGTACGATTGTATGTAGACTGTTTATTTTCTGTTAACTGGTTAGAGCACAACATGTTTTTTGTGGAATATGGTGTATATAAATAAACTGGCCATGAGTTACAGCTGCTTTTGGATTGGATTGCTTTAGGCTGTGGTCCCTCAATGAGAAAAGTGTGCATATTTTTAGGTATCTGAAGGTATCTGAAGAAGTGTGCATGCACACGAAAGTTCACACCAAGAACAAACTTAGTTGGTCTCTAAGGTGCTACTGGAAGGAATTTTTTTATTTTGTTTCAACTATGGCAGACCAACACGGCTACCTACCTGTAACTGCATATTTTTAGAAAGTGACAGGTCAGGGCCAAAGAAGGTTAGGTTCTGTATGCAGGGAAGGGGTTTCCTCAGTCTCAGTTCCCCAGCAATTTGAAACCTGAAGGAGTGCAGTCACATCTGAGTTTTTCTAATTTTATAATCTGCCGGTCCCTGTGAGATGGACTGCAGCCAAAGTTCAGTTAGTTACTTTAAAAGCCATTGATTTAAATGAGAGAGTTAAGTGCCTGCTTATCTTCTTTGTATTGAAATCAATATGCTTGCAGCTCTGCTTCAGCTGCGGATTTTGAAACCCCAAACCATGTGTTCCATTCCAGTCAAAATGACATCTAAATAGAAAAACCTCTAGAGAGGTAGCCATGTTGGAGAATCGCAACCCCACCCCAGACCCACGCAACATGCACACACAGAGAAGTTCATCTGCCACCTTCATTATGACAATCCAGTATTGTGGATTGCCATATCAACAACTGCTACTATCAGGCTTTGAACAGTGGGAAACATTCAAACCACCAACCAGAAAATGTAGTCTAAGATAATAGCTGATCTCACACAATGACAGGCAACCAAATCTCTCACAAGAAGTGGGGCTCCTTCTCATGGTGAATGGAATAAGAAGAAGAGTTTGGATTTGATATCCCGCTTTATCACTACCCGAAGGAGTCTCAAAGCGGCTCACATTCTCCTTTCCCTTCCTCCCCCACAACAAACACTCTGTGAGGTGAGTGGGGCTGAGAGACTTCAAAGAAGTGTGACTAGCCCAAGGTGCATGTGGAGGAGCGGAGACGCGAACCCAGTTCACCAGATTATGAGTCTACCGCTCTTAACCACTACACCACGCTGGCTCTCAGAAGAAAGTCTAGCCCAGCTCCTTGAGAATGAAGAATGGGGATTGCCCTGATTAGATCATTGGGAGATCAAGATACCCAAGACAGATGCTCATTAGGCTTTGAACATGCTTTTCTAATCAGCAAAAGTGCTAAGCAAATACTTGGTAACAGTAATTCCATTCCCCCACCCAAAAAGTGTTTGCTTGGCTCTTTGTTGTCTTCATGGAAACCTTGGTGTGATACACTGCATAAGCCATAAATATTTCTTCATTGACCTTCACGTACTATTATTTCATTTTAATGTTTCTTGTAAACCAAAACAATCCACCTTCCTTGTTTTTCAAGAATGCATTTGCTAATGTCTGCATACAAAAAAATAATCATGCATTCAACACAGGCCATTAAAATAAAAATCAAGAGAGATCTTTTTTTAAAAAACCCACACAGACATTTAAATACAGCTCCTTTGGGAGATGCTGAAAGTAGCCTCCTCCATCAGGATATCCCATTCCAACCTGTTGCCAGTATGCTGAGGTGGTTAGAGTTTTGGTATGGAAACCCATATTGAAATCCTATGAAGCTCATATTGAAATCCTATGAAGCTCAGTAGGTGGTTGTGGGCAGTCTTTCTGTCTTATACTGCACAAATTGATTGTGAAGTTTATCTAGAGGATGTAACAAAAGAAGCATCAGATGGTTAGTAGAACCTGACCCTTGAGATGCATAAAGCTCTTTGTTATGTATTCTACAAAGAACTTGGAAAGTTCATTTCAAAAAGGATCTAGTTCTAGTTCAACATGTCCAAAAAGGAACTAATCCCAGTTCATGTTCATCCTTCACCAAATTAGCTTGGTTCACATTCAGTTCACAGTTCAAGTCAAATTGATCCAAATTATCCTTGCCAGAAAGTTTTCCTCATCCAGAAAGTTACAGCATACTGTGCTGAAATAGAAAATATACTTAAGAAGACTAAGAAAAAAATCAAAACACACACAACATGGAATGTGAAGTGTTTATTCCTGCTCCAATTGTGGTCTTTAAGCTTAAAGGTTGGAAGAGGCTAAAGAACACAAAGCAAGAAAAATTTTTAAAAATGAAACTGAATATGAACTAAAAATAATTTGAAATTCTACCCCAAAATGAATTCAATTCATGCTCAGTTCACTTGGCAGTTATGAGTTCTACTTTCTGGTGTAGCTCAAAGTTTTTTGAACTAATTCAGTGAACTTGGTTAAACCGACTCACAGTTCATTCCAAGCATTTTGTTTCTACTGGTACAGCAGTCACAAATCTTGGCAACATATTGCATTGAGTTTCTGTAAATGTAGCCCCTGTTCCATACTCTAGCTATGATTATTAAGGAACTACAGTGGACCATAGGGACTCTGAGGAGATGGATATTTCTGAAAAGAGAAAAATGAGAAGAGAAAAATGAGACCTCAATTAACGTGTGAGGGAAACAGCATGTCAGAAAGGAGCTATGAGAATGCAAAGGAGAAGAACTGTTTTCTGCTGTGATGCACTTTCTTTGGTGGTAATAAATATTTGGTCAGGGAAATACTATTTGCTGCCAGACAAAGACCATGCAGCAATTGTAGAGCCACACAGAGATTCTGAGGGCTAAACCACCCTGTTAGTAGCTTGATTATGAATATTAGCCCGCTAGCTAATCTAATGGATTCCAAATACTCCAGTTATTAATTTTCCCTTTGTGTTGTATCTTGATTCCCCACACTCACCCACCCACAATTCCATTTTTTGAAACTGTTCCTTCAGATCTGGTATAGCCTTCATGAAATAAGACAAAAGTGAATGGCTTCCTGGTCTGGGAATGGAAGGAGTTATCTACACAAATATGATTTGCCTGCTGGTAAAGAGAAGTAAGGGGAACGCGGGTGGTGCTGTGGGTTAAACCACAGAGCCTAGGGCTTGCCGATCAGAAGGTCGGCGGTTCGAATCCCCGAGACGGGGTGAGCTCCCATTGCTTGGTCCCTGCTCCTGCCAACCTAGCAGTTCGAAAGCACGTCAAAGTGCAAGTAGATAAATAGGTAGCGCTCTGGCGGGAAGGTAAACGGCGTTTCTGTGTGCTGCTCTGGTTCACCAGAAGTGGCTTTGTCATGCTGGCCACATGACCCGGAAGCTGTATGCCGGCTCCCTCGGCCAATAATGCGAGATGAGCGCCACAACCCCAGAGTCGGTCACGACTGGACCTAATGGTCAGGGGTCCCTTTAAAGAGAAGTAAACATTAATGGGCTAGCAGACATTGGAATTTACCATTTGTGGCCCATTGCATTATATTAGGAACAGCCCTATACCAAGTCAGCTCACTACTATTTTCTCCAACTGGCAACAGCTTCAGGAGTTTCAGAGAGGTGTATTTCCCAGTGCTACCCAGACATTGTGAGGACTGAATCTGCATCTTTCTGCATGCGGAATATGTGCTCTATTACTGAACTTCATCTGTCTTCCTCACCCGTTGCATCTAGTCCATTACAGCAGAGGTTGGGATGGATAGAGGGGATATGTGCAATATATTTATTAAAATACAAATATATGCATGGCACTATGAGAACCTTCATCACCACCGCCCCCGGTTTGGTTTTCAATTCAGCATATATATTTTTAAAAAAACCCTAAATAAGACAAAATATGCTAGTTGTTTACCTGAGGGTACAAATGATGTTGTTTATATGAGGGGGTGGAGAAAGTTCAGCGTGTATGTGATAACAATGTGTAACGTGGAGATAATGAGAATGCAGAAGTATATTTTTCCCAAATGGAAATACGGAAAACACTTCATTAATCAGAGTATTTGCTTATTCATTGAGCCCGAAGAGCAGAATGACATCTATTATTCACTATTCTCTGTCATTAAAATTGATGATCACGGAGAATAGTCAGCCTACTGGAACAAATAAGCCAACACACCAGTCCCACAGCCTGATTAGTTGCTTCTGCTTGTTTCTTCACAGCCTTTGTGTGATATTTTGATTTCTTCTGGTGGCACGAATGAGATTCATGTAAAAATCTCTGCAATAGATTTTGACAAAGAATTCATTTGAAAATAGCAACAAGTATTCACCTTCACAGTCTATTTTAAAAAAGATTTGTGTGTGTGTGCGCGTGTGTGCGTGTGCGCGCATGCGCGCATGTCTTCACCAAGGTGATCAGTCCAGTTCTTGAATTATGAGAGAGGGTTACCACTTTTGAAGGCTAGGGGGACTAAAATTGGTTGAAGTCAAGGGATAGAGCTTATGGATTTTGTTAAGGGCTTCCCTGCCTTTTCCTTCATCATCTGAACACCAACCAGCACTTTTTCTCAGTGTGCTTATATGCAGGTGTAGTGATGTAATTTATATAAAATTCAGCATCCCTTTCATGGGATTGCAGAAGTACCGTACTTTTCTGTGTATAAGTCGAGGTTGTTTTTTGTTGTTTTAATTATGTTAATAATTGTGGATCGTCTTATATATGGATAGTGCATGGGGGGCATTGGATTGGTTGCTGCCGTGAGACAGAGATTGTCAGTGGCTATTTGGCGTGGCTGCGGCAATGGCTGGTGTTGATTTGCTGCCACTGAGGCAATTGAGCGGGCGATTGGTGGCTTGTGCCAGCGAGGGGACAGACGATAGCTGGCTTTAGCGGCGGGCGAGTGGCAGTGTAGGTTCAGACGGGTGAGCGATTTTCAGCAATCCCCCCTAAAAAAAGTTCAACAATTCTGCCCCCCCCAAATAAGCTCAACAACTCCCCCCATTTTCTTAACTTGGAGTCCCCCAAAATAGGGGGCATCTTATATACGGGGGGTGTTATACACGGAAAAGTACGGTATGTTTGTGACAAATCCATGGCTGTAACTCCACAAGGGGGAAAAAGCAACAGGGCAAGGACACTTGAAGAAGAGAAGCTGAAGGCTAGTGGAAGTAGAATTAAGTGCTTTCTCCTCTCCCATTGCTTAAGTTGTCCACTCCCAGAGGGTTGCAGGTATCCAACTGCAACTTGCACAAATGCAGGGATAGCAAACCTGTGTTGTCCCCCCCCCCCGTCTCCCCCGGGGCATCAGCATCCAACTGGAACAAATGTTTGGAATTACATGCTGACATTTGCAATCATAAATAGGTCCCAGTTCAAAAGAGAATGCTGTGTGATGACCAGAGAAACCCAGGCTGGAGAAGCGCAAGTACGAATGTGACACTGGCAACACATTTCAGCAAATACCTCTTTCCTCATCACAGCTCTGGTTATCACTTCTTCTCCTTCATTTATGCATGATCCCCACAGAGAGGTGAATCTCCAACATGTAACTAGATTGTAGTTAGTGTTTGTAGCAGAAATGCCAGCTTGTTTGACCACCACTGCAAGTGGGTGAATATAAAATATCCCTGGATGATAGAACAGACTTTGGAGGTTTGAAAAGACTTAGGCTGATAAAAAGAAATACTCTCAGCAATTTTGTTGCACTAAACTAAAAATAGACAAATTCAGTGTTGCCTTTGAATTTAATTGCTGCGTTCAGAACATAATAAAACAGAACACTCTCTTTGGAGATATTTCTGTAGGGCAAAGCTTTAATGTTTTGAATATCAAATTCATTGTGTTGTTTAAGCTTCTAGATCTTTATTATTTCACTGAAACATTATCAAATTCTTCCAAAACTAAGGTGCACCCCACTATTAACATACAAATGCAGCATTCACTCCAATTGTTCCTTGTATAATGTGCAAAAAGAGCTGGCATCTTTGAAGTTATATATCTCACCTCTATTGTAAAACAACAGTGTAATACTGTTTTTGATCACTTCACTGTTCTACCCCCTAAAACTGTGGTTTGAAATTTTTAGCAGTTTCTGAAGACAGAAATGCACCAACCTTGTTGCCAAGTAACTTCTGATGATGGAGGAATGGAGCTGCTCTTGAGAAAGTCATGCTTCAGCTTCTGACCTGCTCAAAATCGAATTTTCTTTATGATCAAGTAACAGTTGACAGTCCAGTATATATCTACTACTCATGCACTGTTATTGTGTTAATGACATGTTGCAGAATACACTTGCAAGACAGACAGATGATAGAAGATAGATAGATATACCGTAGATAGATAGATTAGATATAGATAGATATAGATAGATAGATGATAGATAGATGAAAGATAGATGATAGATAGATATAGATATAGATATAGATTAGATATAGATATAGATATAGATATAGATATAGATATAGATATAGATATAGATATAGATATAGAATCAGGCCTGGAGAGTCCTCTTCCCCCTTCGGTAACTTTACAGACAACAATAACGAGCAGTTTATATTTTATAGTCCTTTTTATTCAGTCATCTGGTTGCAAGCAAAAATCCACATCTCTCTACAAGGAGAGCAGTTGGTACTCTAAATCCTCCCCCTTCCATCCCGAGCAACATCCTGGGCACCAACAGGAAGTTTCTCCTCTCTGCATTCTTTGTTCTCTAATACGGACGGACCTCCTAGTTTTTGGGGAGGGAGGGTCACCTACACTCTCTAATGATGTCTTTGCTGGCTGTTCCCTCCCTTCTGTCTCTCTTTCCACTATTTCGTAACTAGGCAACTCCGGTCGAAACTGCTGTGTCTGTGTCTCTCTCTGTTCCTGAAACCGCTGAAAACGGGGGGGGGGGAATCTTCTCCCTCCTTCTCCTCTTCAGAGAGGAGCTGATCTGCCTGAGAATGCATTTCCCAATCCTCTGATTCAGACCATTCCCAGACAGACAGATGAGAGGGGGGAGGGAGATAGATAGTTGAGAGGGGCCCTAACAATTTGCTGTCCTTTCATGTCACCATAAATCAGCTGCCTTAGGCAGCTTCCTCACTCTGTCTAATGGTAGGACTGGCCCATAACATTTTTTATCCCCAATGGACTACCTTTGGGAATGAGCCAATATAGAATTCACAAGAAGGGAAGAATGGTTGTACCTGTGCACTGAGGTTGTAGAATGTTCCCAACTTATGTGTTCACCATAAACACCATTTGATACAGCCCTCTCGTTTCTAACAGAAATCAATTTGGCAGCATGCCATGTTACATTTATTAGATCAGAACTGCGTGCAACGTTCTCTTTCTCAGTGGATTCTTCCTTAGAAAGTTCTTCTAACCAAGTTTCCACTCCCTGCTTTTAAAAATTGTCAGCCACAAGATACCTTCAGAAATAAATGAGTTTCATTAGTTTTCTCAGTTTTCATGCCATTCAACACCCTCTGTTGAACCAGCTAATTGGCATATAGATGACAGGTTTCCAATAGAGTTGCCAAGTTTGGCAACTTGTAGGCAGAGGCTCCGCTTAGAGGTTTTTTAATATCATTTCCTTTTAAATTCTGCAGATTCATCAAGCACAAACTAAGAAGCATGGAAGGCGAGGCTGGCTTTCTTTCTAGGGGTGCAAAAGAGATAATGATCCACTCTGCATTCTTAGAGTTGAATCCAGCTAAGTTAGACTCAGAGCAGACCTACTGAAATCAAAGGACATTACTAACTTCAGTTCATTGATTCTATGCTAAGTATGACTTAGTTCAGGCATAGGGAACCTGAGCCCCTCCAGATGTTGGACCCCAAATCACATCAGCCCTAGCTAGCAAGGACAACGAGTTGTCATTTGGTAACTTCTGGAGGGCCACCCTTTCTCCATCCTTGACTTAGTTGGCTACAACCCATAGTTTTAGCCCGAATCATATATTTTTTAGCTATTCTTATTGTTATGATGATTTATAGTTTTGATTGCTTTAATGATGTGGTTTCTGTGTTGTAAATTGTGCACTGTGTTCCACCCTCCAATTTTTATTATGGGTGAGAGCTTAGAAATACCTGCTGTGGATTATAACAAATCATTTAACCAATTAAAAGTGCTGCATTAAGATGAAAACTAATAGCTGCTACATGATAAGCTCTTCATTTCACAGGAAGGTAAATGAGAACCAACACGCAGCTTGGGGTGATAATGATAGATGTGAACAAAGAAATAGCCATTCTTGCCAGCAATGCAAGATGTTATTACTCATGTTCAGAGGATCATAGGGAGCTGCAGCTAGACCATTGGTTCATCTAGCGCAATATAGTTTGCACTAGGGCCATCTTACCCATAGGCGCTAGGGGTGCGGGGCACCTGGGCATCAGGCTCTCAGTGGCGCCAAAGCCGAGAGTCCGGGGCCCAAGAGTTGAGTCCGGGGAAGAGCCTGCCCGTCGGTCGGAGCGCCGCGGCGGGCTCTTCTGCTGCGGGTGGCTCTGCGCCACGAGTTCGGGGGTGACTGAGCCAGTGAGACGCTGAGCCGGCTGGCCGGCTTTACCTGCCTGCGCGCCTGGGACTGGGAAACCTGGGGGGGGGGTGCCGGGCGGATCTTTGCACCCCGGAGCTGCATATGCTTAAGACAGCCCTGGTTTGCAATGACTGGCAGGGTCTCAGGAAGTAATAGTACCACTGTATTCCGCTCTGGTCAGACCTCACCTGGAATACTGTGTCCAGTTCTGGGCACCACAGTTCAAGAAGGATATTGACAAGCTGGAACGTGTCCAGAGGAGGGCAACCAAAATGGTCAAAGGCCTGGAAACGATGCCTTATGAGGAACGGCTTAGGGAGCTGGGTATGTTTAGCCTGGAGAAGAGAAGGTTAAGGGGTGATATGATAGCCATGTTCAAATATATAAAAGGATGCCATATAGAGGAGGGAGAAAGGTTGTTTTCTGCTGCTCCAGAGAAGCGGACACGGAGCAATGGATTCAAACTACAAGAAAGAAGATTCCACCTAAACATTAGGAAGAATTTCTTGACAGTAAGAGCTGTTCGACAGTGGAATTTGCTGCCAAGGAGAGTGGTGGAGTCTCCTTCTTTGGAGGTCTTTAAGCAGAAGCTTGACAGCCACCTGTCAGGAATGCTTTGATGGTGTTTCCTGCTTGGCAGGGGGTTGGACTGGATGGCCCTTGTGGTCTCTTCCAACTCTATGATTCTATGATTCTATGATTCTAGTAAATTTCTCCAGCCCAACCCGGAGACATCAGGGATTGAACCTGGGACCTTTGGCATGCAAGGCTTGCTACAGCCCTCCCCAAAGTCCATGACTTTCCAGTTAAGTGCATTTTAATCACCATGCTTCAACAACAATGCAATCCTATATATATATATATATATATATATATATATATATATATATATATATATATATATGGTTACTCAGAATAAGAGCTACTGACATCAGTGGGACCTAATCCTAGGAAAGTGTGTTTAGGATTGCAGCCTAAATCTAGCCAAATTGCAGACATCCATCAAGAACAGAATTCACAGCGCAATTTTGTACAGTTATTTAGCATTTCAGGACGGATTGCTTTGAACATTTGAAAGCTTATTTTGTTTTCTGCAGTTCTGGGTGAGCTATAAATAGCACCCATGTAGTGTCATGGGGGAGGCAGAAAAGCCTTCTAAATGCAGTCTTCTACTGAGCTGGGACCTAAATTATTCATTTATTAACACTGTTCAGAGAGCTTCAAAGACAATGTGGTAAATGCCTGGTTACTCCACATGTGAAAATTTAGGACAGTCATTAATGTTTCAGTGATTGCCATTATAATTATCAACAACAACAATTTTCTAGTCTCTTTGCATTTAAATCCATGGGGGTTAGTTAATAGGTCCCATAGGAGGAGCCTGTTCTGTTCTTTTTTTTAAAGCCAGAATATCTCAGCCTCGGAGACGTTTTCTTCTTCTTCACAGATGTACAGCTATGTACGCATCACTAATTTGCTTCAAGTGGGTACAGGAACTGTGCAATTCTCACAAATTGTAATGAAAGTGATTCAAGTACTTTTTAGAAAGTTAAACAAAAGACTTTCTGGAACAATAGACTAATGCAGAATAATGGATGGAAATTGTGGGGTTGTTTAATCTCTTTTATTGCCTTCAATGTAATAATGAAGATCTGGCAAAATGATGCGCTGAATACTTTAAAAGAAATTACAGGAACTGTGCCTAAAATCAGGAAGCAAGTGCTATTTGCATGTGCATAATTGCTAGTTATTAATGTGAAGACATTCATATTAGTGGTGAGAATATTTGAAATTTTTTTGTGTATATATATATATATATATATATATATATATATATATATATATATATATGAAGACTAGGATTCCACCCAATGCCTTAACTGCCCAAAGTTGTGGCATCTTGCTATGGGGAAGGCAGAGCCTCTAGACGGGCGGATTTGTCTACAGGTAAATTCCTTCCCGGCTCCAAATATGGCAACCATTAGTGACCATAGCAAAGTCAGGAAACACAAGGAATCAAAACATGTTTAAAGAGAATAAAACATGGGGAACAAAGCAAGGTTAAAGCAGGAACATGAAAAGCAAAATACGTTTAAATTGCATGATAAAGAATTGACCTGGGATGTAGTAAGAATCAATGATGAAGGAACTGCCCAGAGTGGCTGGGGCAACAGTCAGATCGGCAGCATACAAAGAATACAATAATAATTATTAATATTGTTATAATTATTATTATGGAGGGAGGGTTTGCTCTTCTGTCAACTGTGCTGCAGGAGGCATGCGCAGCTGGCATTTATGTGTCGCTGCCAATGCCCAGTCAACCAGCGAGGCACTGCCAATCAGGTAGCTCTAATTGAATCATTTTCAACTTAACTTTTTTTCTTTTGCAGGAAGTCCCAGCCTGTGACCCTGCTGGCTGGGGAAATTCCCAAACAGCTGCCCCAAAACGTGTATTCTGGTTGCCAGGGATGGCAGCCAAGGGAGAAAGGGGTGAGTGGACATTGTATGCCACCCTGGGCTTCTTTAGGAGGAAGGGCAGGATAGAATAAACAAATAAATAAATGTGGCAGATAGAAGAAGGTGGCAGATGAAGCGATGTGGATGGTGTGGTGGGGCTACATTGCTCACCTGGCTTCCCTTGATTTGCATCACTGCTGCATACCAGGATGAAGAGCTTGGCATGGTTCTAATGTGCCAATATAGCACTCCTGTTGGCATGTTTCTGAATGCTAACCTTGCCTCTTCATCCCTTCTCCTTTCCATCCTGGTATACAGGATATGCCTTCTACACATACACAAGTCAGGATTCTTTGATTGTCTGTAACTGCCTGTTGAGTCCTCCCTAGTTGGAGGGGGGGTGGAGTTGGAGGCAGCACCATCTAAAGAGACTGGGGTTCAGCTGAACAGCTTCAGTAAGATAAGGACAAACCAAGAGGTCAATACACATCAAGCAAATTGCAGCGAAAAACAAGACATTGAGAATAATTCGTGTATCTTGAAATTCCCACTTTTTCCAAGGAAGATACAGTGGTACCTCGGGTTACAAACTCTTCAGGTTACAAACGCCAGGTTACAGACTCTGCTAACCCAGAAATATTACCTCGGGTTAAGAACTTTACCTCAGGATGAGAACAGAAATTGTGCTCTGGCGGCGCAGCAGCAGCGGGAGACCCCATTAGCTAAAGTGGTACCTCAGGTTAAGAACAGTTTCAGGTTAAGAACGGACTTCTGGAACAAATTAAGTTCTTAACCAGAGGTACCACTGTATATGGAAGTTGCTTCCTAAGTTACTTCTCTGAAACCAGAGAAACCAATGCTTATTTGAACATGTCACACCATAGGCGTACAGTGTCGTTTTTTTTAATATGAATCCAAATGTAGCATTTATCACAGGGGTTGAGTTAAAACAAAGCATTAGATATCTGTTCCTTTCCCCTATTATTGCCCCTCTGCTGGTCTTCTCTTGATGGCATCTCATTCATAGGATACTTAATGCAGAAGAAGCAAAAAGTAGCACATCAGCATGAAGGTTGGACTTAAAAAAAAATACACTGAAAGTATATGATAAAAATAAAACTGGCAGGTTTTTCCTAGAGAACTTACCTCAAATCCCCAGAAGCCAACAGCAGACTATAAATAAATGACCTCAGCTTGGACCTGATTTGGCAGCCTTCTGATAAGCAGAGCAAGTGCAAATTAAATACCAAGGGACAGGTCTGGGCATGTGGTGAAATATGGGATGTGAAAAGAAGCAGCTCGGATTACCATGCACTCCATGGTCTGCCCCACTGTTCTTTTTTGCCACTTATTATATATATTATATAAAGACCAGATGGCAGCTGGAGCGCAAATAGCATAGGGCTCACAGTGAGGCAACTGAACATGAGTTAGAGCACATAATCCTGCCTACTGAGTGGTAGAGAAGGCAGCAAAGGTGGCATACTTTGCTGCTCCATCGTATCCTTAAGTAGCTGTCCCGTAGAGTTTTTCCAAATGGTGCGGTGTTTGTTGACATCTGCACTGCTGGAATCCTCAAAAGCCTACTTTGCTTATGTGGCAACTTGAATGCCACAGTTGCAACAGGTGCACACTCTCTAGACTGGTTGTATGGCACTTTTTGAAGTTTTTGAGCCCTGAGGGACTGTTCAGGTGATCAAGTGCCATCTTGACCCTTGTCTGCTGTAGCTAATCTGAGCATACTGTAGGGAGAGTTGATTTGGTCGGTCCAAGGTGTGGTAAGTGCACACCCAGGGACACTGATGGGGGAAGCAAATACTGCCCACATGGCTACTGCAATTTCTTTTTTACTTCCCTCCCTCCCTCCTTTAGTTCTTTAGTTTCTTCTAAAGAACTCATTGCAATGTATCTGTCATTGCCAGATGAGATACAGTTCTGAACACCTATTACAGAAATTCTATTTAAAAGAATTATTCACCAAAATTCAAATATTTGTGTGTTCCTCACTTACTTATACTGTAGTCTGTATCTATTCAGAAGTACGCTGTTCAAAGGGCCCCAGCTAAGTGTTTCTAGAATTGTAAACTAATCTATACCCACCCTTCACAGTAATATGGGGAAGAGACAATTGTGTCTGTAAGTGGTTCTGGCTCTACTGTAGTCACAGCAGAACACAATTATTTTCTCCACAAATCAGTGTTAGTGAATCCAACAGCAATTAAAACAATAGACGGGATTAATGAACCATATGTTGATGGCATTTTTATGGGAGATTGATTATGTGATCTGAAGTTGTCCTAGCATAGGAACTCAAGTTCATTATAGATATTAGCTCAGTCATGGTAGCATGACAAAACAGTGCAGTTTTTAAATATCATAGTGTTTGCTTGAGCTATCCATTTGACAGAGGGGTTGTACGATTAGATTAATGTGCTTTTAAATGTTTAGTATTTTTTAATTTAAAAAATGGCTTGTTTTAATTTATATTTACGTTTTATTAACTTCAATACACAATAGCCATTCCAATTTAAATTCAAACAGTGGCCAGAGATAAACAGAAGTAGAGGGAACACCCAGTTGAAAGGTCTGCAGTGATGGAGAAAATAATAATTTCATAAAACTGCATCATTTTGATGATTCCATTTTCTTTTGAGCCTATGGTCTAACTAAACAGAAAAGGTCAGTACCTACTTTTTACAGTATAGAGCAAGTTGATTTAGGTACTGTATCTAGTGGATATTTCTTCTGGAACACTGAAAGGAATAAACTGTTAGAATCTATGGTAGCCATTGTATGCATGAAAAGAGAATCAGCCAGGCATTGTGATTAATCTTCAATTGTTTTGTAGATAGATGAAAGAGGATATTAGGAGACAATGAATGACTAGGAAAATTAGTCAAAGACTTACCAAAGAAAGACATTATAGCATGATTATATATAATCACATGATATTATGATGAGGACCGGCCCGAAGAGCTAAATGATTTTGATTGGTTCAGGTTAATGAGATTCAACTGCTAAGATTTCTGTGGTCCTTTGAGTGGTGAATAGAAGTCACATATGTAGCCCGGAAACATATAGGAAACATTGGATGTGGCTCTTCACAACCTCCTCCTTATTTTTGAGGCTGTCCCTATGTGCCTTTGCATTTCAATAAAGGCATGTATTTCAATAAAACCATGCCACTTAGGGTATACACTACATCCTTGTATTTTGTGTTCCCATGAGGGACACCACCAGTCTGGGAACCTGTCTTAGATTTCTCCAACAGCAGCACAACCGACAGAGCTGCTGACAGCCAGGAGCCTCTTGATCCAAACACCCTTAACTCTGGATTCCTAGACACAGCACCCACATTCAGGAGCCCCCCTCAGGAGCCAGGACCTTCCACATGGATAGACTAGTCATGGTGGCTGTGTATTGCTTCCCATATCAGAGGCAGCAGACTGGGAATCATAAGCAGGATAGTGCCATTGCACTCCCCTCATGTCCTGCTTGCAGGAAAGTGACAGGTGACTGCGAGAATGGGTCCTTATTCTGACCCAGGAGTCCTCATTCTGACCCAGGAGGGCTCATATTATGTTCAGCATGTGTACGATTGAACCTGAACTTCTGTCAGGCTAGTGTGGCTTAAACAAGAAAACAGGAAAACATATATAATTATAGGATCACATTGGGTGGAAAATTCAGGGCACAGTACAATTCAGGGGCTTTAAGTATTCTGCTATGTGCCTCTGCAAAGAAAGGTCAGTCCTGTAAGAAGTTAGGTTGCATCGAGACCATCTCAGGCTTCCTGAATCTTGCCCGTTGCAATGTGTCTGTCCTATTACCAAAGCATAAATAAACATACATTTTGCAATTGCAGCCCTTGTTTACATTCTGCCGTCATCATCTCAGTTGGTGACCTTTACAAGTTCTGTTTCTTAGCCCTAATTGCATTTGCCTTAATCAAATCCTGACTTTCCACTTCACGGTGTTTATCGCTTACTCTTTTCCAGATAAATATTCGGCGTACCTTCTTTTTCTAAATGCTCAAGCAATGCACATGGCCAGTCATTCCAGATTCCCTGCAAGGAATTCCCTTGCTCATGTTTATTTGTGGGAAGGGTATCCCTGGAAGCAGGCAACACCTAGCTCTGCTTCACAACCAGTCTGGGCTGTGCTTCCATTTTAGTACTGGGGGTAGATGCACAGGCCGGTGCTCCTACAGTAGCTAACTTGATGTTTCTCATGGAGGCAAAAGTGACCTGCAAGATACAAACACCTTTATCAGGGCTGCTGGCACTGCCTGGAGTGGGGGGTAACCATATGAACTGGAGAACGCATGGGATGGCACATCAAAAGATTACTACTTATGTCATAGAACCAAATCATGGGCAAGCACTTGTTTGGAAGTTAACATGGTGTTTATGTAATGTGTTAATTACAGCACAATCTTAACGTTTACTCAGAAATAAGTCGTATTGAATTCAATGGGGCTTATTCCTGGGTAAATGAGGGTCGCATTCAATGACGTTTCACTCAAAGTAGACCTGTTGAAATTGTGAAGGACCAAACTTAGTCATGTTCATTACTTTCAATGAGTCTGCTTTGCATGAAACTTAGTTGAATACCATCCAGAAATGTGATACAGTGGTACCTCGGGTTACAGACCCTTCAGGTTACAGGTGCTTCAGATTACAGACTCCACTAACCCAGAAATAGTACCTCGGGTTATGAACTTTGCTTCAGGATGAGAACAAAAATCGCGTGGCAGCAGTGGGAGGCCCCATTAGGTTACCTCAGGTTAAGAACAGTTTCAGGTAAGGAACGAACCTCCAAAACGAATTAAGTTCTTAACCTGAGGTACCACTGTATAAGATTTTGGCACACACGAAAAAATAGTTTAGTAAAATTGGTTTAGTAAATTTAGTGATAAAAATTAAGCATTAATTGGGCATAAGACTATTTAATATATTTATTGCAGCTGTCTGGGTTATGCTGTAACGTCTGGCCACTTTATGGGTGAAAGCAATGCTTGCATATATTATCAGGAAATAAAAAGGCCTTCTAGATTTTAACTGCAGTCTTCAAAGTGTTTCAACACCAGTGTTGAGGAACGAGTCAATCAAAGTAGGAGTTCAGTCAGCTTCACTACACAGAATGGGGAGAGGTCTCTCCTTTGCCACTGACAGCAAAATATTTTGGGCCAAGACTGTTTGCACATCAGCTTTCCCTTCTGCCTATTTTAGACAGCAACTCCTATGACAGAATCTGCCAGGATGAACATCTTAGCCCACAGCAGACCTCTAGCTCAGTCTGCTGACACTGTAGTCAGTTGGAGTTAAGTCCTCAACCCCAGCTTTGCTGGAATGTAATTTCCTCATACTGGCTCAGCTGGGGCTCTGGTGAATGAGCCAAGGCTGGTAAGTCCCCCCCCCCCACACACAGACAAGGGCATTGCAGGAGCATGGTGAGGATGAGACCAGAGAGGTGGGGCTTAGGTTGAATCCGAAGCCTGTTGAGCTTGGTCACGTGACTCGGCAACTCAGAATAGAACACTATTTTAAAGCCTTGTTTTCCCTCTGTAAGGCTTAGGCAGAGCAGCAGTGGCAGCCCTGGTGCTGAATGGTGTTTGGATCTGACGTAACTTTACACCAGCTTAACTTACACTGTCCTGCCAACCTAGCAGTTTGAAAGCACGTCAAAGTGCAAGTAGATAAATAGGTACCGCTCCAGTGGGAAGGTAAACGGCATTTCCATGTGCTGCTCTGGTTCACCAGAAGCGGCTTTGTCATGCTAGCTATATGACCTGGAAGCTGTACGCCGGCTCCCTCGGCCAATAATGCAAGATGAGTGCAGCAACACCAGAGTCGGTCACGACTGGACCTAATGGTCAGGGGTCCCTTTACCTTTAACTTACACTGGCTTGCTTCATGCCAGCTCATTGTGCATATACCCCCCCCCCTTGTTGATTAGTTACACCGCTAATGTAGAAAAGATAAAGGGACCCCTGACTATTAGGTCCAGTCGCGGACAACTTTGGGGTTGCAGCACTCATCTTGCTTTACTGGCCAAGGGAGCTGGCGTACAGCTTCTGGGTCATGTGGCCAGCATGACTAAGCCGCTTCTGGCAAACCAGAGCAGCACACGGAAACGCCGTTTACCTTCCCGCCAGAGCGGTTCCTATTTATCTACTTGCACTTTGACATGCTTTCGAACTGCTAGGTGGGCAGGAGCTGGGACTGAGCAACGGGAGCTCACCCCGTGGCAGGGATTCAAACCGCCGACCTTCTGATCAGCAAGCCCTAGGCTCTGTGGTTTAACCCACAGCGCCACCTGGGTCCCTGTAGAAAAGACAGCAATTTCTATTTGCAAAATTTTCTCTTCTTTTGTCACCCTTTGTAAACATTTGTGAGTCTTTTCTTTTCGGAGAGAGAATGGATGTTTGTTTATGCACAAGCCCTTAAGCTTTTGACTGCTTAAACCTGCTTTTTCCTGCTTTAAGGATGAGCAACAATGCAACACTGCACAAGATTTTCATTTTAATTGGAGGTGGGATCAGATCTTTGGCACAAACTTTTCCAAACACATTTCAAAATATTCTGTGTGCCTTTGGTGGTTCGAAGGGAAACAAAGCAAAGTTTATTGTCATTTTTGAACATAAAGTGTGGTTGATAGTGATAAGCACCCCAGTTCACATCCCCTTAGGCATCCAGCCCTCATCCCAATATTCTCCCTCTGAACTCTCCTCAGTTTGCCACCACCAATCCCCTGGCTCTGAGCCTTCCTCCTCTGAGGGTTCCATTGGGGGGGTTCCCTGGCTCGTTCCTCCCACCATCTTCTTGGTGCAGCCAGTCCCTGACATATGGTAAGCCCAATAGCCATTCTAGGAGGAATTACCGTCTTTCCCCCTTTTTAAGACACCGTCTTATAAATTTTTTCCCTCAAAAAAACACAGGGTGGCTTATTTTCAGGGGATGTCTTATTTTTATTACGTCAGTATGGTACAGTACAGCCTCCCCCTGCGCGCTGAGCAGGCAGGGCAGAACTCCGCAAGAGGCACGTTTCCCCCCCCCCACGCGCCTCTCGCTGGTTCGCTGGCTCCCTGCGCATGCAGGAGGGGCTGAGGAGGCGACGGGAACAATGGCGGCACCATGGCTTACTTTTGGGGTACGTCTTACTTCTCACAAAGGTAAAAAAAACCTGCCATGGCTTACTTTATGACTATGTTTTAAAAAAGGGGAAACAGGGTAGTTTATTCAGAGACAGGTTTAAAGTGAGAATTTAAAGAAAATTCTTAACTATCTCTGCAAAGAGCATTTGTCGAAAACAAAGCACTGTGCCTTGTTAGAGTAGCCATTAAGCAATGACCCTCATTGCTTAATAAATAAAATTCTAGCTTTGTTCCAAAAGTGTTTCAACCTTAGTTTGATCCTCTGGATGAGGGATAGTTGCCATACCTTTCTGCTGGTTATTAAGAAACACTACTGTGTATAGATAATAACAAAGCTCTCAGGTGTTCTAATAGGGAGAGCCTAAATTTTAACACCAACCACAAATCTGGTCAGGCTCCTTACTCCCAACTTTATTGAGGAAGGTTG
The DNA here is from genome assembly GCA_034641385.1 of Darevskia mixta. Taxonomy (NCBI): domain Eukaryota; kingdom Metazoa; phylum Chordata; class Lepidosauria; order Squamata; family Lacertidae; genus Darevskia; species Darevskia mixta. The sequence continues at coordinate 1,101,811 of JAWWNH010000121.1, read as the reverse complement.
CTACAGCATGTACTAGACAGGAAGCTGAACAAGGTGAATTGTTGGTCTGATTCATCAGATATTTTCTTTATGTCCTGATTAGTGATGAAATTGGAAGGGAAAGAGGAGATGAATAGTAATTCCTCGGATGCAGATATAATTAGAGCTTAAAATCAACTGAGCATGGTTCTTGAACACATCCCTTAGAAATTTATGGAAGTTGCAATTTGAACTAAAGCCAGCGCTCAGCGAGAGCATCCTTTGGGATCCAGGAATCTTATATATATGCACACGGTGGTGGTTGGAACGAGAATATCTGCGAAAGGAAATGAACATTTACATTTAATATGTAAATTTGAGGGGGGGATTAGTTCTACTTCTATTTTTTTTAAAGTAGATTTTGATTGGGTTTTACACTTTTATATTCCATATCATCATCATCAAAACAATTATATATATATATATATATATATATATATATCCCCCACCCCCTCCCTTGACTTTCCTCAACCACCTCTTCTGGTTCTTTAATTATTTACCGGTACTTCTTCTGCTGATTTTATTTTACCTTAATTTTAAAATCTTTTGATTACATAATCTCATATTCTTATCATTTTTATACCATATCTTTCAAATCCCCTCTTACATTTTGATTATTTTTCGATTGTTGCTCCTTAACTCTTACAGTTGTTTTCTTTTGTAAGTGTTTACTCAAACCCTGCTAGTGAGTCCACTTCTTTGCAATATTTCTGTAAGTAATTCGTAAATGGTTCCCAGTCTTTTTTAAACTCTCTATTGTCTCTGTCCTTAAGTTTCCCTGCAAGCTTCGCTGTTTCAGAGTATTCCATAAGTTTTCATTGCCATGGGATTAGTTCTACTTCTAGATGCTGTCCTGCCACATGAGCTGCTTAAAACATATCTTCATGAATTATTATTATTATTAGTAGTAGTAGTAGTAGTAGTGGTGGTAGTAGTAGTAGTATACTACCCTTCATACGCAGATCTCAGGGCAGTTCCCAACATAAAAATACAATATAAATACATGATAAAAACAAGAACAAAAAACATAAAGCAATAAACATTCCTTCCTCCACTCCCTCCCACTCCATATAATACATTCTTTCAACATCTGCATTCTCATAACATTTCATTTATTGGACCCTCAGGACTCTCCGTAAGCTATTCCTCCTCCCCAGATGACACCCCTCACTGCACTATAGCCTCCTCAAGTGTTTTTGCCTGGGTGGGGTGTATTCTTGAACTGTGATACTACCTTTTGTCTGATTGGATGGAGGTGTGTGTGTGGTTTTTTTGCCTAGCTGGAATGTAGCCTAATGTACAAAGGCAATCCATGGCTCCGCCCATTTTTGCCTTTGTCTCCACCCCTCATTAGCATGTGGCCCCCAGAAGGTTCTCCACCAGGAAATATGGCCTTCGAGCTGGAAACGGTTCCCAACCCATGTGTTATTACAGGATCCCTCCTAAAAGGAATGGAAATTCTGCCATTCGTTTCACACATCCCTTCAGAATAGAAACCTACAGAAAGAGGAGAAAACTACACAACAAAAAAAGATGTATATAAAACCCAATGAATTTTCTCCAAAGCTGAAATGCCCACAGCTATGTTTTATTTATTTTTTTAATCTGCATCTTAACAGTGCAATCCTGCTCAGACATCCTACTGTTTCCAGTGGGACTTATTCCCTGGCGTTTATAGAATTGCAGCTTAACACATATCTTTTAGATAGCACTGCAGTTAAGTTTTAATTTTTAACCAATAATTAATGCTTTTCCATTGTGCTATAGTGCACATTTTCATTAAGCCAGGCTCAGCATGCATCAAGCCCCGGTACCCCGGGGTAGGATTTTACAGTAATAACGACTTCTAAAGAACAGGATGGTATTTTCTTTTCTCCCCAGTCACTTTATGCTTCTGACTCATGCTATCGCAGGGCTGCACAATACAACGGCAGTTTCCATAGCAAGTTCCCTGCAGCTCAGATTTTGACTGTAGTAATGTAATAGTCACAAAGTACAAAGAACGTCTTCCTGGAGTGGACAATCCTGTCGCCTGCTGCCAGAGAAGTAAGGTTCCTTGATGCAGAGCACCATAAGCTAAGCTGAAAAGCCTATGTACATTTACCTGGGAGTAAATCTCATTGAAGTCAATGGGGCTTACTTTTGAGTTAGATGCGTATAGGAAAAATGTCAGTTTAAGTTGAGGTGACTGTTCCTCCTGATCACCCTTTCGGGTACAAACAGTGGCTTAAGTGATGTGTCTTCAAAATGCAGATACGGGAAGACTCCTTTCTGGGATAAGTGAGCCATCTTTTTCATGATTATAGCTGTAATTCTATGAGTGCTGAAAGTCAGAAGAGTTGTCTTGCAATATCCATCATTAAATCAATATTTCCAACATCACAACCTACATTCAAATGTTGTTTAGCCCTGTAGGCTGACTCCCAGTAAGCCAAGGATCCCTTATATGAAAATATATGTAGATACAACCTTGCACGATCTCAGTACCTAGGTATTGTTAAAAGGGGAGAGGTGGAAGTACATTGCAATTTGTAATCTAGCTTCTCAAGCTTCTTAGAGATGTTTTCCAATTGTTCAAAAATATTTTGAACTGTCTGACTGGTCAGCAGGTAGCACTCCTCTAGCAATTCCACCTTTCTGTCAATCAGCCTTTGTGCCACGATTAGGGGAGTATTAGCTTTATCCTTCTCGTTAAATCCAGGGAATGTCTCCTCTGGCGTTTCTGTGTGCAGAGAGTTAAAGGGTTTTTTTTGGTGGAGATATAGACTCTTTCAGATTGAGGAACAGCGGAAACTGTGGTATCTGCATGATATATGGTTTGTGCCGGATTTACGTATAAGCTAAACAAGCTATAGCTTAGGGCCCCACTCTCTTGGGGCCCCCAAAAAATTTTTAAAGGAAAAAAACCCCTGGATGTACATTTCCAAAATATAAGATAAAAAACAAATAAAATAAAACCTACATTTTCCCAGTAGCGATGTATGGAAGTGAGAGCTGGACCATAAAGAAGGCTGTTCACCGAAGAATTGATGCTTTTGAATTATGGTGCTGGAGGAGACTCTGGAGAGTCCCATGGACTGCAAGAAGATCCAACCTATCCATTCTTAAGGAAATCAGCCCTGAGTGCTCACTGGAAGGACAGATCCTGAAGCTGAGGCTCCAATACTTTGGCCACCTCATGAGAAGAGAAGACTCCCTGGAAAAGACCCTGATGTTGGGAAAGATGGAGGGCACAAGGAGAAGGGGACGACAGAGGACGAGATGGTTGGACAGTGTTCTCGAAGCTACCAACATGAGTTTGACCAAACTGCGGGAGGCAGTGGAAGACAGGAGTGCCTGGCGTGCTCTGGTCCATGGGGTCACAAAGAGTCAGACACGATTAAATGACTAAACAAAAACAAAAACATACAGCAACAGTGTTTTGTTATGTGCAAATGGATTTAGATACCTATTAGGTCCATAAATTACCATATAGCATATATTCAACACAAAAAACAGTGTCAATTTGTTTGTTGACAAAGGACAGCTGGACATTACCTTCAGTAGCTTAGGGCCTCATCAAACCTAAATCTGGCCCTTTTTACACATATATACAACCTGAGCCTACAATGTAGGGTGTTTGCAGCATTAACACCGCAAGGGGGTCTTGCTTCACCCATAGCCACAGCCTTGCATTTGAGAAGAAATTAAGCATGTTTCTCCCTCACAGGTGTCAGCCTGCTTCTTCCTCCAGCTTCTAGGTTCCACACACACAACTCAGCTCCAGCTTTGGTCTTTTCTCACTACTACACACTTGATATCTGGCACAAAGCCACTTCTTTTGTTACCTTAACGGCCCATATTTAGAGAGCTATTATCAAGATGCTTGCCTGGCTGTTCCAACAATTTGGATCCTTCCTTAGATGTTAACATTTGCTGGAGCCAGGAATTCGTAGGGTCCCAACGTACGGCCTACTCCCCACCCAAACTCACAACGGTGTGTTTAATTCTATGCAGATTAAATTTGCTCATATCTAATCTGACCTTTGATTCTGCCATTACGTCAGACTCAACAATGGTCCTCTTTTGTCAGATGCTGAATGAGTTTCACTGACACCTTTGTATGATTTGTTTATTTTATTAATTCAACTTATTTCCTACCTTTTCACCACCAGGTCTCAGGTTGAGTTACAACAATTTAAAATTCAGTACAGTGGTACCTTGGTTCTCAAACACCTTAGTACTCAAACAATTTGGAACCCAAACACTGCAAATCCGGAAGTGTTCTGGTTTGTGAACCTTTTTCGGTTCTGTTTTCAGTGTTACGCTTCTGATTTGAGTGCCACACTTCCATTTTGAGTGTTACACTGAGGTCTGTCTATTTTTACTATTTATTTTGCGTTTTTGTTTTTGCAGCTCTTTTTTGTTTTGTTTTTGTGGCTGTGTGGAACCCAGTTCAGCTACTGATTGATTGATTGATTGATTGTGTGACTGCAGTACATTATTTATTGCAGTTACAGATAGGTAGCCGTGTTGGTCTGCCGTAGTCGAAACAAAATAAAAAATTAAAAAAAATCCTTCCAGTAGCACCTTAGAGACCAAGTAAGTTTGTTCTTGGTATGAGCTTTCGTGTGCACGCACACTTCTTCAGATATTGTTTCTTGCTTTCATTTTATGGATCAATGTTCTCGTTAGATAGTAAAATTCATATTAAATTGCTGTTTTAGGGGTTGTTTTTAAAAGTCTGGAACGGATTAATCCATTTTACATTACTTTCTATGGGAAAGCACGCCTTGGTTTTGGAACACTTTGTTTTCGGAATGGACTTCCGGGACGGATTAAGTTTGAGAACCAAGGAGCCACTGTATTAAAAACAGATAAAACAAATCACAGTTACAGGAATTGGATAGGTCCTGGAAATGCATATATTGTAGATGGATACTTGCAGTGGAGGCAGGTTGGATAGAGGAGATGGGGGTATTGCTCTCACCAATTTCAATCTGCCCTTAGTCAGCAGCACCCCCCAGGAACTGGCATTGGCTATCAGTTTTCTCCTTTCCCTTAATCTCAATGTTGCCCTTGTAGAACTCAGCAATATGGGGCTGCCTGGGTGACGTAATTTTTGAAGTCCTTGTGACTATTAGGTTTTGGGTTTGTTTGTCCTTGTGACTATTAGGGTTTGGGTTTGTTTGTTTTTTAATCCCCTCTTGTTTTTAACATGCAGGGGAGGTGAGTATCCTCAAGGCATCCTCCTTTTGAGTACAACTTCCTGAACCATTTGCTATTCCCTGTAAACCAGTATATGAGTTAAAAATTAGTGCCACTTCAATTCCTCCAATTCTTTTTTTTTAATGCACCCTTTACTGTCAACGCACAGTGAAGAATGACATCTGTAAATTTTCTGGTGCCTCGTGTGTCTCTCAAGTAAAGTGTAGTCTGGCAATAGTCTCCAGATATTCTCAGAGAAAATGGGCCTGAAATGACCCTGCAGTAATTGTAAGGGAGGGGGGAACAAAATGATCCTTTTTGAGCAAATCCCTGAGTGGCTTAGCTCTCACTTGTAGGGAAAATGTACCTGCATCAAGTGTTATTTCTTTTTGCTTTCCCCTTTTCCCCCTTTTGCATGTTATCACTCCTTATACTGCCAACAGTCATCCCCCCCCCCCCGGATAAATTAGCATCTTCATCTGTAATACAATATCCAGTCTTAATGAACACTTACGCAAAGTCCAATCTTTTTATAGATTTGGATCTCGAGAGATCCAATGCCGGTATCATAGCACTTAATGTGAATTTTTACATTTCAGATTGAAAGTACGTCACCAAGAACATTCTTTACCGTATATGAGTGGCACAATAAATGTCTCACTGACAACTTAATAACCAATTGTTATACTGTGAATTTATATATATATATATATATATATAACACAAATGGGAGCTCATCATTAATCACAATTTACAACACCAATTGATTTGTGAATGGCTGGCCTGCGTTCTTTGGAAATTTTTGCATTGTGTTAACTGTCACTTTGAATCATGTTGAAATTTATATCAGGTCCAGTCTCTGCTGAACTGCTTCAGATGTTACAACAAGAAGATTGTGATTTTTATCATAGCAGTTGGTTACTTATAAGAGGCCAGACTCTGGTTATAGACAATCTTCTTCCAGTGATTAATTTGCACAAAAATGTATGCTGGTGTTTTCCCATTGCTCTGTGCAATCTGGTCTTAGCAGATTGTGGTGCCTTTTGACTCCGAATGTCCTGAGGACCACAGGAGATGTTGCTGAATTCTCTTCCAAATAAGAATTTGGTGGTAGATTTGAAATTATGTTCCTGAAGTCCGCACCGCCAGTGCTCTAGCTGTCATCCAGCATGTTTCATCACACATAGATTCCTAAAATACCAGGGTGCTCTGAGGGCTCCACAGTCCTGGAGAAGATGTTCAAGAGCGCTTGTGTAAGTATCCTTCTGCATCTCACCATTCTACAGCAAAACAAGAGCCCCAAAGAGATCACCTGCTCTATCCACAGGAAAATCCCCCAGAGCAATCAGGAATCCATCAGATTCTATAAGTCAAATGGGAAGGACCATCTTCATAGATTCATAGAAGTGTAGAGTTGGAAGGCACCATCTAGTCCAACCCCTGCAATGCAGAATGTTTTGCCCAATGTGGGGATTGAACCCATGACATTGAGATTAAGAGTCTCATGCTATCCCGGGCCTAAATTGGTCCTACACCCTCGCTGTGGGACTATCACAGTTCAAGAGCACATTCCAGGCAGAGGAAACCATTTGAGTACAGAGCAGAGCTAATGAAGAGTGTGACTTGCAGATAATTCTTAGGGCCATTTAGAGGTTGAATCCTGACAAGACAGAAGTACTGTTTTGGGGGGACAGGAGGCGGGCGGGTGTGGAGGACTCCCTGGTCCTGAATGGGGTAACTGTGCCCCTGAAGGACCAGGTGCGCAACCTGGGAGACATTCTGGACTCACAGCTGTCCATGGAGGTGCAGGTTAATTCTGTATCCAGGGCAGCAGTCTACCAGCTCCATCTGGTACGCAGGCTGAGACCCTACCTGCTTGCGGACTGTCTCGCCAGAGAGGTGCATGCCCTGGTTATCTCCCGCTTGGACTACTGCAATGTGCTCTATGTGGGGCTACCTTTGAAGGTGACCCAGAAACTACAAGTAATCCAGAATGCGACAGCTAGACTGGTGACTGGGAGTGGCCGCTGAGAGCACATAACAAAAGAGCTGCATTGGCTCTCAGTACGTTTCCGAGCACAATTCAAAGTGTTGGTGCTGACCTTTAAAGCCCTAAATGGCCTCGGCCCAGTATACCTGAAGGAGTGTCTCCACCCCCATCATTCAGTCCGGACACTGAGGTCCAGTGCCGAGGGCCTTCTGGCAGTTCCCTCACTGCGAGAAGTGAGGTTACAGGGAACCAGGTAGAGGGCCTTCTCGGTAGTGGCACCCACCCTGTGGAATTCCCTCCCACCCAATGTCAAAGAGAAAAACAACTACCAGACTTTTAGAAGACATCTGAAGGCAGCCCTGTTTAGGGAAGCTTTTAATGTTTAATAGATTATTGTATTTTAATATTTTGCTGGAAGCTGCCCAGAGTGGTTGGGGAAACCCAGCCAGATGGGTGGGGTATAAATATTATTATTATTATTATTATTATTATTATTATTATTATTATTATTAGGTCTTAGAGGGCCAAATTCAGCAACCTGTGCCCAAAGTTTATTGTTTATTGCTTACATGGCAGGGGCATTAAGATGGACACCTTTATATTAAATTGACATGCTTTTTGAAGAACAAATGAAAATTGTAACTGCTTTAATTATCATCTTAAACAACAGCTATTTTTTTGAAAATCACAGTGTGTGTGTGTGTTTTATTGCAGTTTGAGCTTTCGTTTGGATATTATTGCATTCTGTTTTATTGTTAGCCTCTCTGAAAACTGAACAAATAAATGGAACATTTTTTAAAAAAATGTGCAGTGCAATGTTGGATATATCCCTGGTGCTTGGTTGCAGGCACAAGCGAGACAATTTGATGCTGATGTCTAGTCTAGACGTTTGTAATATTTTCTCAGGGTTGTGCTGTTGATTCACTGTACTGGAAAATGTTTTCTCAAACACTAAATATTTAATGCCATCTCTTAAAAAAAACTCTGCAGTGATTTCTGCCATCTATGCTGGGCCAACAAATCACCAAACAAATCTCTGGGTTTTGAGATTAACACCTCCGGGCGAGGGGCAAAGTGTGTGTATTCCCTAATCAGACAAAACAAACACTCATATTGCATTTCAGTGGGGAAATTGGCTTGATATTTTGGTAATGGAAATCCTTTTATTGCATGGATCTCTCCTCAACCCTCTCTGCCCCAGGCACTGTGGTGGATCATAATGTATGTGTCAAGTCTGTGCCTAGGATAATGTAAGTCCATGGCGTTTCAAGGGGCTAAAGCAGGAGGGGAGAAACTGTAGCCTTCCAGGAAAACTCCCATCATCCCTAAGTGTTGGCCATGCTGGCTGGGGCTGGTGGGGCTTGGAGTCCAGCAACAGCTGGTGAGCCATTGGCTCCCCATTCCAGATCTATACAATTCTGTATTTGGGATAGAGCTGAGCTGAGGCCTTTCCACTTTGGTTTCTGCAGGGTAGTCATGAAGGAATACTTAAAATTTGGGGTGGGGCAGGGTTAGAAGAAGAAGAAGAGTTTGGATTTGATATCCCGCTTTATCACTACCCAAAGGAGTCTCAAAGCGGCTAACATTCTCCTTTCTCTTCCTCCCCCACAACAAACACTCTGTGAGGTGAGTGGGGCTGAGAGACTTCAAAGACGTGTGACTAGCCCAAGGTCACCCAGCAGCTGCATGTGGAAGAGCGGGGACGCGAACCCGGTTCACCAGATTACGAGTCTACCGCTCTTAACCACTACACCACACTGGCTCTCAAGGTTAAGGTTAGGTGAATATGTCCATTTTTGTTTCTCCCCCGCGAAGTAGGTTAGGTTGAGAAGGAGTACCAGGACAAAAGTCTCCCAGTGAGCCTCATGGCTGAGTGGAGATTTGAACCCTGGTCTGAGGTACCCTTCACCACTGCACCACACCGACTCTCATTACAAAAGGTCATTACGCAAAGCCATTTCCCCATACGTTATGCAATTTCACATGTTATTTTCACTACTATACGCATTTATATGCACACTTTACCCTGGTATAGGCATTTTGGTTCACATTGCTAGGCTGGGAAAAAAACACATTGCAAAACTGAGAGATGCACAAGTTTGGAAGGATGACTGGGTTTCGTTTCACATATTGTTCTGAAAAGTAAGAATCCTGTAAGTTTGCCTTTAAATGTGAATTAAATCAAGGTATTCTGGTCCATGGGGTCACGAAGAGTCGGACACGGCTGAACGACTGAACAACAATAACAATTCTCCCCCATACCTAGCCAGGGCTTTGGAGACAAGTGGCAGTGATGGTGGCAGCTTCCCCCTTTTCATTTTTATAACTCATTTTTCTTTCTCCAAGTGGTGGCAGAGCTGTAGTCCCCCACCAAATTCCCCCAACTTCTTGTGCTTGAATAATGCTTGGCAGCTGCTGCATCATACAGGTATTTAAAAATATTTCAACAGCCAAATTCATGTCTGGCAACATATTTTTTTTAAGTGAAGCCTTTAGTGTTAAAGAATAGAGGCAGGCTTATTTCCCCCCCCCAAAGGTAAGAGAATAGAGACATCCACAAAGCCCCTTAAAAGCAAAAATCAGTGAGTGCCCTGATCTCAGGTGCTTGGCAGCTGGCCTCCCTGGGCTTTTATACTTCAGTTCAAGCTCCAGCAGGGTGCGGGGAGCAGAGAGACCATGAAGTGACTCCTCTCATGGGGTTTCTTCAGATCAGGAAGTACAGGCAACTGCAGAGGCCTCAGAGCACTGGATAAATGTTTAATAATGGGAAGAAAAACCTTGATGGCTGCCTTGAAGCAATAAGGTAAGCTCAACTCACACCCACCAAAGCTATATTGAAATTCTAAGGACCTTGGGGAAGAGGCAGAAAAAATGGATTGATCTTTGCGATGGGGGGGGGGCAGAGTTTTGGGGAATTTATTTTAAGAAATATGGCACTTAATGTACGGAAAATCTGAAAGCACTTTGCATAGAAGCACAACAACATTCAGTAAGATTTCCTAAAAAAATGGATGTGCACAAGATCAAATGAAAAATTAATTATTCTGAATTGAATTTGTATTTGTGAACATAGACATTCTTACTGGACTGATTGAAATGAAGAGAATTATGTGTTGTGTGGAAAATGAACAATAAAGCATTTAAAACTTAAAAATAAAAATAAAAATTAATAAGTCAGAGTCCAGGAGAGCTTCAGCAAACATGTAATCGGAGGATAGGTTTGGACACTGCACTAGTCAGGATGCATGGGCTTGAGAAAGTGTGCTCCAGGATCAGGCCACTGGGCACAGGGTAAACATGAACAATAAACGTGCAATTTTAAGCTTACATGGTTAAACAGCAATATTATATCAGCAATCGAGTGGCTCCAAATAGCTGGAATTGTTTCTGGCCTGCACTGAGCCCTTCCGACACAGATGATAACTGACTTGTGATATATCTGATTATCGTACCAAGAACCTGATGGTGAGCCAACCAGCAGTTGTAGCAGGTGGCAAAGAAGTGCTGCTTTTAGAAGGTGCCAGTCAGCCACCATCTACACAATCTATATTTTCCTCCCTCCCTCCCTTCTTGATTCATGCTCTTTAGTGCTGAATCGGAGCAAACAGCATTCTGTGGAAAACCCAGTTGCTATTTGGTCCAATTCAGTGGTAAAATGTGGCTTTTCCCAGGGGAGTGTGGTGGGGCAAATGGAAGTGTGGGCGAACCTTTAGTGTAAGTTTTCATGGGCTATAGTCCACTTCATCAGATGTACAAGGTGTTATCCTTCATTGCTCATTGTTGTATGATCTCTCTGCAAGCAAATCAGAATGAATGCTCCGTGAAGACCAGATGTAGTCCAACCTCTGTTGTAAGCTTTGTTCAAGCAAATCTGGATGAATGCTCAGGAAACCACTCATCTGGGGGAGCCCAGGATTTCTCAGCACTGAAACTTTGCTTCAGTGGGAGTTAGGCTAGGTCTCTCCTGAATTTAGCACTCTAGGCTTATTGAGAGGACAGTTGTTTCCTCTGGGGAATAAGCACAGTCACTCACCCAGAAATCCTAGCAGCTTATTTCCTGGATACAGAGTTTTAAGTGCTTTTTTCTGTCATTCACAGCTCATTAAGATGAGCGGTTTAAAAGATTTAAGAGCAACACTTTGCAAAGGAGGCTAATTGTTCCAACTGGATTTCTGCAATGCCTTCCTAAATTTTCAAGTGATTTCAGGAGATCAAATATTCATAAGCTGGAACTGAGTGGTGCTGAGAAAGCAATACAGCATGTGGGCTTGAGCTCTCAGACTGTTAAGCCGTCATTTGGAATATTTTGTCCCAATTGCACTACATTTTAATGTGACTGCCAATGGGATTCTGTGTTAGGAGTTCATGTTGTGAGGTGATGTGCAGAAATTTTACCGTAATGTCTCCCGAGAAAGAGGAATAGCTTTCTGCCATCAATTGGGCTGTTAATGCAAGCAGTTATAGATATTGCAGGCATTTATAACCTTGCATGCCCTCTCCTGCATTTCAGAAGCCAGTTTTCCTTGTTGGTCACTTTATATCTGGGCTGGAAGATCTGTGTTTCTCCATATGTGGTTGGACTCCTATGCCTACCAGCCCCAGCCAGCATGTCTAATAGTAAGGGATGATGATGAGAGTTGGAAGACAGAACAGCTGGAAGACCTTTGGGTTAGTCATCCCTACAGTGGTGAAATCCTTGTGGCATGGGATAATCTGCACTGTGAATAAGGCAATAAAACTCCAGTCCTTTGAGTATTTCCATCCCAATCTAGCCATTGCCCAGACTGAGCTTACAATGTTCTCTTCTGCCTGTTTCTTAAAACAGGGGCAGGAATCATAGAATCATAGAGTTGGAAGAGACCACAAGGGCCATCCAGTCCAACCCCCTGCCAAGCAGGAAACACCATCAAAGCATTCCTGACAGGTGGCTGTCAAGCCTCTGCTTAAAGACCTCCAAAGAAGGAGACTCCACCACACTCCTTGGCAGCAAATTCCACTGTCGAACAGCTCTTACTGTCAGGAAGTTCTTTCTAATGTTTAGGAGGAATCTTCTTTCTTGTAGTTTGAATCCATTGCTCCGTGTCCTCTTCTCAGGAGCAGCAGAAAACAACTTTTCTCCCTCCTCTATATGACATCCTTTTATATATTTGAACATGGCTATCATATCACCCCTTAACCTTCTCTTCTCCAGGCGAAACATACCCAGCTCCCTAAGCCGTTCCTCATAAGGCATCGTTTCCAGGCTTTTGACCATTTTGGTTGCCCTCCTCTGGACACGTTCCAGCTTGTCAGTATCCTTCTTGAACTGTGGTGCCCAGAACTAGACACAGTATTCCAGGTGAGGTCTGACCAGAGCGGAATACAGTGGTACTATTACTTCCCTTGATCTAGATGCTATACTCCTATTGATGCAGCCCAGAATTGCATTGGCTTTTTTAGCTGCTGCATCACACTGTTGACTCATGTCAAGTTTGTGGTCTACCAAGACTCCTAGAAACCAATGACTCTCCATATGTTGCCCATCATCCCTGACCACTGACCTTGGTGGCTAGGGCAGATGGGAGTTTCTTGAGTTCAAGAAAAATGGAGGACCACAGCTTCCCCATCCCAGCCCTAAGATCTATTGCTGATGTTCCAGTGTGACATAGCTCCCATACAACAATTCAAGTTTGTAGGAGTCATAGCACTGTGACTACAATCCCCTCACCCTTTACTTGCCAAATTGAAGGAGACTTGCATGCATGTTTGATTTCATGTGTTTACACATCTCCCTGTGACCTTATTGTAATATGTAGTTACCAACTCACACTTGCATGCATGAAAAGGGTTAACCTGAGCTCAGGCTATTATTATTTTATTTTTTCATTTCATATCTATACCGCTTTATATTTTTAAGGGGGGTGGAATCTCAAAGCGGTTTACAAGCTACATTAAAACACCAAATAAAATCTAGGACAAAACATTACTGCAGAAAGTTGGATATAAAGTATACATTCAAAGCAACACAATTAAGATAACATATTATCTTAAAGATTTCAAAGGAGGTCAACTACAGAATACACATATTTTAAACATTTCAAAAAGAAAACATTATTAAAGGAAGTCAAATGTAAAATGCACATTTAAAAGGAAGTCAAATGTAAAATGCACATTTAAAACAGCATAATTAGCAAGAGAATAAAATATTATCATAAGCTTAGAACATCTCTTCTGCTGTTGCTGCCAATCCTGGTTCATGGCAGGCAGCTGTTGAAGTTCAAGCTCGATGGCCTAGGTCTGCACTAAGAGAGATCCCAAATGGTCTCTGGCTTCTTCAGCAGCCTCTGCTTTTGTAGCTGGAGTCAGTCAGGGGCCTGTCCTCCCAGGCCAGGTGGTATCCACTTCCCCCCTGCCAATAATAATTTTATAAACTTCCATCATGTCTTCTCTTACTCACCTTTTCTGTAAACCAAAAGGTCCCAAACGCTGCAACCTTTCCTCATAGAAGAGCTTCTCCAGCCTCTTGATGGCCGTGACAGTTGTGTTGGGGACTATTCCTTTTGGCACCCGTGAAAGGGAGATGTGATTTCTGCCTGGTTCTTGACCAGGGAGGGGTTTAACAAACCTTTCCCCTCTAGGCACTGCTGTCTGCATGAGATATAGCTCCCCACACATTTAATCAATTGAACAAACCCCTAACACACAGCTGTATGATATGCCTTCAGCAGAACATCGATTCTGACTCCCACTAAGGACAAATGTAGACAGTAGATAAGGAACATCAATTGCCTGCTGATCCTCTAAAAGCCCCTTGGCGAAAGCTAAAACTTTCATAGCAGGTTCTTCCTAATCTGCACTGATTGATTGATTGTGAGGAGCGATGATGAAGGTGGAGAGCAAAATAAGTAAACACACTAAGGATCACAGAGGGCATGGGAGAAAGCTGACTTGTCGAAGGCAGGATGTTGTTGTGTATGGTTAAGGCTATACTTGTTGCCTAATCTTGAGTAGAAGGAGCACCGAATGAATGGCACTTTGGCAACAGATTTCAGCAGAAGCTGGTGGTAAATAATGCAGTGAACTATACGATTAAGCCATTTTTGTATTGCTTTCTCATTTACCAAGCTTTCTGCAAGTGGAACAAAAACAAAACCTGGTGAATCAATAGCCTGGACAGAAGGAAAGCTAGTTAGGTGGATTAAGAGACCTGGGTGGGGTGACATGGCTCCATTTGGGCTCTCATCTCCATTGCCACTGCTGGTCCTGTTAAGAAAAGAAGGGGGAGTGTTTTGGTTCTCTCTCTCTCTCTCTCTCTCTCTCTCTCTCTCTCTCATGGACACACACACACCATTTTTTTAATTTTTCAGTTTATACATCTCAAAATAAACATGTTACATAATACCATGTAACATTTGACTTCACTCCTTCCCCTTTCATAGTTCATTTTACTCCATTCTCTGAGGCAACTTAAGTTGCTGACAAATGGGATCGATTGGAATAAAAACAACATCTTAGGTGGTGCATTCATTTTAATGGCTGAAATTCTACCTAATATGGAAAGCTTCATTCTTCCCCATATTTCCATCTCATTTTTAATCTCTTTCCACAGTTTAATGTGATTATCTTGAAATAAATTGTGATTTCTCACTGCCAGCCAAATCCTTAAATATTTCGCTTTTTAACCTATTTTTAGGCCAGACAACCTTTCCAAAATCTCTTTCAACATTTTAGTCTTCTCTACATTTATTTTAAAACCTGCCACTTCTCCAAACTTTTTAATTTCCTCTAAAACCTTGGGAATGCTTATGTTAGGTTGTTCCACTGTTAGAACCACATCATCTGCAGAAGCCTTTAGTTTATAACTTCTACGCCCTACTTCCATACTTCCATACCTTTGATATCCTTAGAAACAGTATTTCTAACATTGTAATAAACAACAGTGGGGATAGAGGGGAACCTTGTCTACTTCCCTTTCTGTTTGGTTCTGGGGTGTTGGGAATAGCTCCGGGGGCCAAGGACTTGAAGGGTGTGGGACTTCCTCTCCTAAGTGCTCGACTTTTGATCTGAGTAGAAAGTAATCTGAAAGTTTCAAATCTGAGTCAGCCTCCGAAGAACCCCTAATCATGTTGGCTATATTATCTCCAGTACCAGAGATGTTGTGCTCCTCTGAAGGCCTGGTGCTGGGGAACATGAATGAAAACTAATAGAAAAGATGGCAAAAAGGAATGAACTGGGTGAACCTCTGAGCAGAAGGATGCCATATTTCTTGTTGTACGTTCCAACTAGCTGTTTGCTATTATTCCGCTTCTTTCCTTCACACTGTGCTGTTCGTTCATTCTGGCAGGAGTGTGCTGTGAACACCCAGCAGACATACTTGTGACATTAAAAAATGACTCTTGGTAACGATGGTATGTTTCTCCTCCAGTTTGACTACAGTAACTATTTTGAATTACTAGCTGAATGCCAGGTGTTTCCTGAAAGATCTTGCTAATGGCAGGATCAGCCTGTTAGCCACCAAGCTGGGCACTTAATAATATGCAGCTGGAGGAGGCTTAACAACTGTTCCTCTCTATGTTCGTGATAACAATTCTCTCCAATTAATGCAAATTAAATGGAAGTAAAATGACACAAAAGAAAACTGGCAGCCGCTCTCACAAGATTAGCCTTTTATTACAGCAATGACTGTCAGTCAATTGTATTTTTTCCTTTATTACTAAATCTCTGTGAAGCATTCAGTGAAGCAACACATGAAAACAATATTATATCAAAGAACCGTCCTTTACAACATCCTTGGAATCCTACCGGTCATTTGTATTTCACTGCAGTGGCAGCAACCATTCTGTGTTATCGACACATGTCAGCAAGGGCATGTACACATGTGTAGGAGATACATAAATGTCTGGGCCCTTAGCTCAAAGTCACGACATGCCATGGTTCAAAGCGGAGCACACTTAGAACAATCAAATGAGATGCCAAATCTTAGAATAAAAGAAGTTGCAATTTATTGCAAAAGAGAACGATAGATTAATTTGCAGGTTGTCAGCTCTGAAGTTTAATCTGAAGGGCAGCAGAAGTAGGACGACTCCGGAAGGCAGTAGATATGGTAGTGGTCAGTGGGGAAAGTTGGTACATGCCTGGTCTCACGCAGTGGAGCATATGGCACTTACTGGGAGTGGTGGCACAATGGGAATATTGGTGCTGTGTGGGTGCACCAAAGGGAACAACAGATTGCCACTGTGCACCTGGGCTTCCTGCCAGCAGAGCAGCTGCCACTCACCAGGAGGGGGCGGGGTTAGGGGGCAGGCTAGATGAATACTGGACTAGATGAGCCACTGGTCTGCTCCAGCAGATTATTCTACATTGCAGCAGCCTTTGGCTATAAGCAATAAACCTGATACCTGATATCCGAGCAGATTATTCCTTTGTTCTTAATATCATCAAAGTAGACCCACAAAATATTGCCAACACACATCATTTTAGTTTTTAAAACCAATAAGCAAAGTACTGGAGCTTGATACTGTGCACAGCCCTGAAGATGACCTTCTCTACTCCAAACCATTCTTTAGTCCTGAAATTCATATAGAGTACCATTAGGCATTAGTTTCCCACTTGGATGTAGAAGCCAGCCTTTTCTGATACTATTCTTTGCCTGAAAGAGCTCTCAGGTTATATAAAACCAATCTGGAGAGGAGAAGCCTTTCCTGGGTACAGAAGAAAAGAACGCCTGAGACACACATCAACAGGCTGCTTCTAATGTTCCTCTCCCCAGTTTCCCCTGTCTTCTTCCTTTAGATTTTTTTTTTAGAAAAGTGCTTTATGGAGAGGAGTTTTGACATTCTCCTCTCCACATCTCATTCTCTGGATCTTTTGTTTGCTTCTTGAAAGAGAATAAAAGGGTGTCATTGTATTGTCTGATGGCTTCAACCAGAAATTCTACCTTGCCTTTTCTTTTGTTTGTGTGGCAGAGGTGAGGAAAGAGGAGTAGGGGGAAAATATAATTGAGGTTCTTCTAATTGTATTTCTATGCTTCATTGGTGTACCATCTATGAACCTGGAGTATTTTGCAATTCACTAAAAATGCTGAATATTCTGCATTTGACTTTAAGTGATTACATGAAGAATTGTGTAACTTAGAATCAATTGACCAGAATCAAGGATTTATAGTAGTTATGTAAATGTTATTGTATTTCAAGGGCTTCTGAAGTCACTACTGATCGCCCTCGAGGTGTATTGTTCTGGAGCATAGATGTGAATGGGCAACAGTTTAAGCTTAATCTAGATGATTTAAATCTGTTTAGTTCTTCTGAATTCAGTGAGACTAAAGATGCAATCCTATAATGTCTACTCCGAAGTATCTCCCAGGTAAATGGGTATAAGTTTGCAGTCTTAAGGTAGTTACACCACAACTAGTTCTGATTTTGCCCCCACCCTTCTCCTTGTTTAGTTTTACAAGTTACAATAGCAACACCAAGACTATGGAGCAGGGAGCTGACAGCAAGTGCAGTGGTATAGCATGGGTTGCCAGTGCTCGGGGTCACGTGGAGTGGGAGGGAAACGGACAGAGTATCCACGTCACCAGGAGAATGCAGCCCCAGAGATAAGAAGAGTTGTTCCGTTGCCTACAGAGGTTATTTTCAAATTCACATTGAGAACATGTTTTCAATGGAGCCCAGCGATGGAAGCACACAGCTTTATTGAGGCAGCACCGGGTGTTGGAATTTTGCACCCCTAACCATTTTGCTCCTGGAGCAACTGCTCACTACACCACTGAACCGGTGACCCGTTCTGAACAGGTTGTAAATAAGATGGCAGGCAGGTGGAAGCTGGATGAGGGCAGGCTGAGCTTGGTGGGCCAGTGCACCATTCACCTTAATAGATTAGCCGCCACTATCATACTATAATCCCAACATTACAGGTGCTTCTTAAAGACATACTTATTCACTCAAGTATTTTCTACTGTTGTTTCCTAGCTTTAGCATCTGACTTCATTGTATCGTTCTTGCAGAAATTGTTGTAAATGCCATGGAATTTTTGGTGACCGGCAGTATATAAATGCTGAAATAAACAAATAAAATAAAAATGAATATAAGAAAACATTGAAGCAGGGGTAGCCAATGTGGTGCCCTACTAAAGTAATAAAAACAATTTAAAAGGCCAAATCAGTCTATCTATTTTATACTGTGACTGGCAAGTGGCCCTCCATGATCGCAGGGAGCGTGATTTAGTGGTCAGAGTGTCACACCAGGACCGGAGAGAACAGGGTTCAAATCCTCACTTGGCTATGAAGTTCGCTGGGTGGCCTTGAGCCAGTCACTGCCTCTCAACCTAACCTACCTCACAGGGTTGTTGTGGAGATTAAATGAGGAGAGGGGGAACCACATACCACATCTACAGCTCCTTGGAGAGGGAGAGAAAAAGTCAGAGATAAATGCAATCAATCAATCAATCAATCAGGAAAAAGATTCCAGGAGATCTCCCATTCACAGCAACTCAACAGGAATCCTGCCTTCCTGTGTGTGTGTGTGTGTGTGTGTGTGTGTGTGCGTGTGCGCGCACACACACACACACACACACACACAGCCTTGGAATTGAACCCAGCCAAAGTAAGAGCAATTGAGCAGATTGAAAATCCTTCCTTTTGGCATTAGAAGCATACTGTTCATTTTTGTGCAAGTACAGACACTACAGAGGAAGCTGGGAGGTTGGCGGAGAACAGAGAGAGACAGAGAGAGAGAGAGAGAGAGAGAGATGCAGCTGCTAGGAAACTGTGAATTGATAAGTGCAAAATCTCCCGCTGGCAGAAATTGTGGACAGCATTGTGGCAGCTGATCTAAATGGGGATACAAAACAGCAGCAGCAGCCCCAATGGCTATCCATTTCCTTTCTGTGCTTGTGCTGTCAGTTGTATCGGTGCAGCCACATCTGCCGTCATCAACATGTAGAGCAGGCAGTGTGGCTCTCGCATCTCTTGCTCATCACTTGTTGGCTTCAGTGATGGCTTTGAATATAAAGAAAAGAAGCCAGCCCCGTTCCCTGTCCCTGTTTCACACCAGTTGCATAAAATCAAGCAACAGCAGTGCTCTCAGCGTGATCAGAGAGCAGAAGCTGATAAATATCAAGCATCTTCGATAAATCAGTGGCGAGACATTGTCTACAGGTCAACGAATACATCTGGAAATTGTGTTATGAACTGAAATCACCTCTGAACAAAATGTAGTTTTATTTTCCGGATTTGGGAGCGTTGTTGGGCAAGATGCTTTGAGGAGGCCCCCTACCTCCTCCTCACCATGGTTGGTGTTGCCCCTCTGCCTTCCTTTCACTCTGGCCCCAATCCACACCACCTCCTGGAGGAAAGCGACAAAACATTCTTCTTGAGCCCCTCATGGCTTGCTTGCTTGGAGAGGGAAGGTGAACAGACTGAGGAAAAGGAAGCAGAGCAGCAGGCCCAGGAGGTTCAAAGGCTTGATAGCAAGCCCCCTACTGAGCAATCCTGATTACTCCTAGTTTGACCATAGAAATTGCCTAGAGAACCCAAGACAGACTAGTGTTAATCACAGAAAGCTGCCAAACTGAAGAGGCCATGATGATATCATGCCAATCAACAGTTTCCCGTTTCTTGAGCTCCTTCCCCAAACTCACACAGGAACATAAGAATATCTGGCTGAGCTCAGTATTATGCCTACACTATCTAGTAGTGTGTCTCCAGGATTTCAGACTGGGGTCTCTTGTACATCATTCAGCAATAGTGCCACCAACTTGGATGACAAGAGAATTGGACAAATAGGCTATCAATGGCTATGTTCTGCCTCCAAAGCTGGGGGCAGTATGCTTCTGAATACCAGTTGCTGGAAACTACTTGTGGGTTTCCCATAGGCATCTGGTTGGCCACTGTGAGAACAGGATACTGGACAAGGTGGGTGTTAGGGAATAGTCTGAAGACGAGGACTGGGGAAGGCATTCTATGGCAGACCTGCTTCTCTCTGATGGAGAGCTGGAGGGGGAAGAATCATCCCCTCCCCTTGCCCACAGCATGTTCAGAAGCAGGGAGATGCAGAAGCTGAACAGCTTAGGGGGGAGTTACCCAGTTACGAGATAATGACGACAGAACCACCAGGGAGGGAGCAGCTAGCTGAGACGTCACTTGAGAGCATGGAGGACCTCCCCTCGGACTCAGAGCTCTGAGAGCAAAGGAGTCAGAGGGAGGGAGGAACTTCCCATTGGCTCCCAAAATGCTGTGGAAGCCAGAAGGATGATTAGACTAGGCAACTGCTTTTAATTCTGTACAAATGTATTCTTCTGACTGACGGTCGAATAAAAGAATGATGATGATGACTAGGAAACTGCCCTCCTTGCGGAGAGCTGTGTATCTGTGCTTGCAACATGACGCTGTAATAAAAGGACTATAAATCTATCAACTGATCGTCAATTCTTATCTGTGAAGTTACCAAAGGAAGGGGAGGACTCCCACATCTGACAGCAGGCCACTGGGCTGATCAAGAAGGTTTCTTTTTACATTTTTTTGAATGTAAACTTCATACAACATTGCAAAAGCCTCCCTTGCCTCTTCAGTGGAATTTATTGGTAGTCCTTCTATTTCCTCTAAGCAACAGAATACTCTCATTCAACTATTCAACCTTGTTTCCATTCACAACCTGCTAGCAAAATGAGACAGTCCATGTGGAGCAAATTGTGAGCCTTGTGCTAGCCACACTGTCCCCAACCATGTCAGTTTTCCCCTCCCAGGTGCATACAAGGTCACACCAAGGAACACAACTGAGTGGGAACTATTCATGTTCCATGAACCTGGTAATGCTGCTTCCTGAGGAAAGGGTTCAAGCTGTCCCTCTACCCCAGCTTTATCCCAAACTGCAGTCTATATATTTGGTTCCACAGGACTTGAGGGGAACAACTAGGAAATTGCTGTCTGCTGTCTCTGTACAACTTTGTCTCTTCATCTGTTCCAATTCAATTTCTTGGAAACCAGCATGCAATATTAAGAGTGTGAGGGAACCCTGATGTCTAGCTCCAATATAGTGATTAGAGGGGGGGGGAAAGTAATTCCAGGATATAGAATTTTTCATTTTGTCAAGGTTTTACAGGAAAGATGGAAAATAAATCTGTCTCCAGTCTGCCTTACATAAGCAAATTCTGCCTGAGGTTACTGGAGAGATTTGTGAAACCAGTTTCTTAGCAATGAATTCTCATCTTGGGCACGAAGTGTTGTATCCATGTGTTCTACTTACGAAGGGCAGGCTTCTGTTTGAAGGCTTGTCTGCTCCAAGTCTCATTGAGAGAGAAAGAGCCCTAAGAAGGGAGAGCAGCAAGGGCCTGGAAGTTGCCCATCGACAGTTAGCTCCTGGAGAGCAGATTGAGCAAAGGTCACCTCGCCACATTCTTCTCTGTTATGATAAGATGCATATTGCATTTTTATTTAAATTATAGTAATTGTCAATACTTTTGCAACCTTACATATAAACCAATATACAGAAATTTTATGCAGATCTGTGCCATCTCTTTTGTCACTGTGTAAGCAGCTGCTCTAGCACAAAAGGCAGCCATTCGAGTTGTGTCATGGCAGTCCTAGGAGATTGCACAACTAATTATATCTAGAACTTGATGTCCCCCCCCCACACACACATGTGGTTCTGCCAAACGTTTAAATATGGCATTTTCTTCTCAAACCTTGCTTAAACGGAATTGCTATAAATGCCTTGCTTCCTCAATCGGTTTTTTTCTGAACAAGAAGCATATCTCTGAGAGTGACCTTCATCACTGGCTAGCTTCACGTATGAAATCGCCGTCAAATAGTGTTGTGTGTTAGTAATAAAATAATAATAATAGTTATAGGTAGGTAGCCGTGTTGGTCTGCCGTAGTCGAAACAAAATAAAAAATAAAAAAATCCTTCCAGTAGCACCTTAAAGACCAACTAAGTTTGTTCTTGGTATGAGCTTTCGTGTGCATGCACACTTCTTCAGATACACTGAAACAGAAGTCACCAGACCCTTATATATACCAGTAGTGAGAGGGTGGGGAGGGGTGTTACTCAGAAGGGTGGTGGGAATGGGTGATTGGATGATAGGTGTGGTAAACCTCTTGACCACCATTAACGACTGCAATTGGTCTTACAGGAAAAAGCAAGGGGTGAGATGGCTGAAAATAGCTTTAGCATATATAAGGGTCTGGTGACTTCTGTTTCAGTGTATCTGAAGAAGTGTGCATGCATACGAAAGCTCATACCAAGAACAAACTTAGTTGGTCTCTAAGGTGTTACTGGAAGGATTTTTTAATAATAATAATAATAATAATAATAATAATAATAATAATAATTTATTTATACCCCACCCTTCTGGCTGGGTTTCCCCAGCCACTCTGGGCAGCTCCCAACCGAATATTAAGAACACAATACAGCATTAAACATTAAAAACTTCCCTAAACAGGGCTGCCTTCAGATGACTTTAAAAAGTAATGCTGCAGGATAGCGACAGGACTGTGTACTTGACAACTTACATTCATTCACATGAGAAAGTATTTGGTAGCTGTTGCAGGAGAAGATCAGTGTGTGGCAGGGCCCCTGCTTTGGATGCTAAATGTCTCGGGTTCAGCCCCCGGCATCTCCAGCTAGGGCTGAGGAAGACTTCCTGCTTGAAACCCAGGAGTGTTCCTGCCAGGCAGTTCAGACAATACTGAGCTAAATGAACCAATGGTCTGGCTCACTAAAAGCAGTTTCCAATACACAACCACTGATGAGTTTGGGGTTGTATTAATGCGCTTACATTTCTATGCAGCAGAGAAATCCAGCTTTGCAGATAGCCTTAATATTTTCTGGATTAGATATTTCATGCCCTCACCTCTTACAAAGTGGATACGAGAATAAACACCAGATGTGACCTCTGTTTGAGCTGTGACTTTGCAGTAAAGATGCTTCTACCTTGGATGCAGCACCCTGAGCCAACATAATGTTTGTTCCAAAGGCTGCGGTGAGGTGGGGAAAGGCATCTTGAGAGCATTTCTGAAAAGATGCTTGTTAGGCATATGGACTTGGATCTATTTAGTACCTTCCTAGTCAATAATTGTTATAGATGGTAAATGTCACAATTTTTGCTAAAACTGCTTGTACTGAAGTCTAATAAAGTTTATTAGGATATTTATAACCATGGATAATTAATGAATCTGTCAATTTCCGTTTCTTTCAGTTGCTCATTTTTCCACTCTTAAAACTGGTTCTCCCTACATTTCTCTCTCTCTCTCTGTTTTTTTTTTTTTAAAAAACCCTCATGAAAATTCATGTATTTTGGTGTGCATTTCTCTTAGTGTGTACATTTTCCCCAAGCACATGCATAGTTGCAAGCCATTTTCCCATAACAAAATCCATTGTTGTACAATATGACTCCTTAATAGTCACATTTTTGTAGGTATTCTTTGGTTGGAGAACTGTGTGACAAAATTCAGAGACGTGAGAATTTTGAAGGAGAATTGTGTTCGGGTCATGTATTGGTTTAGGGAGTGCAACTTTGATAAATCCACACTAAAATGTCTCCCTGTCTCCAGGTAGGATGGGGATAGACCACCATGTGAAACTCTAGGTAGCCACTGCCAGTCAGAGTAGACAGTATTGAGCTAGATGAACCAATGGCCTGACTTGGGGAAAGGTGCCATCTTGACCTTCGCCTCAGTCAGCAAACTGTCTTAGGCCAGTTCTGGGCAATGTGCAATTTATACAAACCCAACTGTGTTTGGCTGAGAGAGGTTAGGCCAATCTCTCATCAGCAGTAGTCTTCGTGGCTGAGTTGGGATTTGAACCTGGGTTGCATTTAACTATCATTTGTCTCAGAAACACATTAGACCGCTGTTGTGGTGCTGATCTTCTGTGACATTATGTGGATGGTTACATTTGTGGCTCTGCGTATGTGGAGGAGCTACTGCAAAAGAAATACACACCCACTGCAAAGCAAGCCATAACTAAAACAGGAAAGAACTTCAGAATCAATGAGAAGCATTGTGAATGCCCAAAGCCTTTTAAAAAACACACACACAAAGAAAATTTCCAGCCATTGGCTGACAAAGTCTTTTTACTGGACAGGCCCATCAATCATCGTTATTTTTGATTTAAAATCAATTCCTTTTCACAGCTGCAGGATTGCCCTCCAAGTACAGCACTTCAGGTACTGATCTCTTTACCCAAGCATAAGGCTTGCTAAAAGTGGATAAGATGTGTGTGTGTGTGTGTGTGTGTGTGTGTGTGTGTGTGTGTGTTTGAAATGCAATTATTTATGGTGCCAGGGCAGAAACGGATTCCCCTCAGGTTTAAAATACATTTCTTGATTAAACACTCTGTACTTTTCATTAGCATAGTGACCTTTTCAGTCTTATTAATTCACACCTAAAGGGTTCACCAGCTGCTTTGGGGGCGGGAGGGAATGACAACCAGAGGACACTGATATTCCTTGTTCAAGGAAAACCCATCTTTGTGTTTATCAGCTTTTTCCGATCAGTTAGCAAAGGTGATGTTTCCCTTCTACATGAAATACAAATCTGATTTATCCTTCCCCTTCCATCCAGCAGGACTGCAGAAAGAGCTATTTCAAAGCAGATATCTCGAAGAGATCTTTCGTTATGATATCCTATTCCAAATTACACGTCTGACATTAATTGGGGAAGTTTTTTTGGTTTTATTTTCACTTATGGCAATCTGAATATTCAGTGTTTTATTCAGGGGTCTCCCATGTGGCACCTAGAGGATTTCCCTGGCACCCAGAGGGTCTCCTCTCTCTGCCATGATGAAATTGGACCGGAAAGAAACATTCTGTTGTAGTCAGTGGAATAGGTTGCAGTGTGTGATGGCTGTTAGCAGGAGCGTCCTACTCTCGTGTAGCACCTTGGCAGAGACACATGCCCGGCTGGCATGTTCTCTCCCTCCTGGTTGGTCGTTCGGGAGCTTCAAAAGCTTTTGTCTGCCCGAACATCACAGCGACTGATACCAAGAAGCATCAGCACACTTAAGGATCCGCAGAGTCTTCGCAGCATGCGTAAACAGACCTCAGCAACTCAGCATTGTGGCTAATCTACTTTATTTACATATAAATACACACGGAGCACTGCAACATGGCTCTGTCTCTCTCTAGCATCAGACAGGAAAGAGAAAGAACAAAGGACAATAGTCCCACTTCACGGAACACAGTAACACAAACATCCTGTCTCTGTCACTTCCCACTTTGTGGAATGAAAACATACACCGTCATGTGATAGACAACAATCCCATGACTGCAGACACGGGGAATGAATCTTCAACACTGGTTGTGGTGTGGTGTTCATGTGATCAGAGGCGTAGCGGGGGGGTACTGTGGGGGCCATAGCCCCAGGCACAATTTTGAGAGGGGGCTCAAACACTCCTTGGTGTGGTCCAGCCTAACCCGGTGGCAAAGACCAGGAGGAGAGTGGGCAGCAGCTTCCCCACCCCTCTCCTACCCTGAACTGTGGCGCACAGGTGGGTGCCCTCAGCCCCGCCCCCATGGGGGCGTGCCCCATGCACCTGCCCTGAGCAGTGTGAGAATACGCTCTGCTGCGGCATGTGATGTCCACAGCAGTTTGCAAATGTGCCCACACACCCCCCGCAAAAGGTTGGCAAGCCCTGTTCTATCTTGTCAGGAAAAAGCAGCCTCTGTTTCCTCTCACTGAACTGTTCCATTGCATACTTGCGAGATATACCTCAAACATTTATATACTGCCAATGTTAAGACAATCACAGCAGCAAACAGCACAAAATCAATGATAAAATTACATTCATAAAACAAATACAATCATTGATTGGAACATAGCCAGCTGCCTTGTCCCTGCAACCTTTCCTCATAAGAGAGTCATTCCATCCTATTGAAGGCTGCAAGAGGGGTTTTTTTGGGGGGGGGCTGTTCCCATTGGCACCAGTGGAAGGGAGGGGTGTTTTTTGCCTGGATCATGACTGCTGAGGGAATTAGCAAACCTCCCCACCCAAGTACTGCCTAACCCAGCAGGCTCGTCTTATCCTCTTAGCACCAAAGTGTGAACTTTGAAAGCCGAATGCATTTCAGTTTGCATATTGTTTCAGAAATTGCAGATTAGGTAGGTTTGCCTTTAAATGCAAACTGATTCAGATTTCTTTGCCGTAGCTAACTGGGACCCTTTCCAAGCAGTAAATGTTAGATCAGCTTTCAGTTGCAAGGTGAAAACAATTTTGATGTTTTGTATCCAAGATCTGAGGTGGCTAGAATTGACTCCAGTATAAGTTTTCTATAAAAACCATTCTGTCTTCAACATGGAATGTTCTCTGTAATCCAAAATACTCAGAGCTCATCAATAAGGCAGTTATTGAAGTAATATAGAGCTGGAGGAGGAGGAGGAGAAGACAGAGGGTGAAGAAAGAGCTGTGAGTGGAGGGGGGCCTTTTCCCATCCTCTGGACCCCCTGAGAAACTAAATAAACCTGCTGCACCTGGAATTGGGTATGGAGAGTGCAGCTGAATGGGACACAGCTGTGGGCAGCCTAAGGAAGTACCGCCCATACAAAGCAAGTCTAGAGTGAGCAGCTAAGGTGTTGGCCACTGCTTCCAGCAACTTTTCTTGTGAGGATTTTTGTCAGTGAGCTGAGACTTTGTTCAGACCCTAGACCCAGAGACTGAGAGGGAGGGCATGTCAGAAGAAAAATGAATTGATACTGATTCACGTAACTGTGTATTTTTGCGATATTTTGTTTGCATGGTCTGTTGTTGCTTCAGTTTTCTGTACACTACTTAGAGTTAATTTTAATATATGAAATGGTATAGAAATTAAATAGTCGATCAATCTACTGTTATGGCAAACACAATTAACTCTCCTCTCTAGGCTTCCGTTCAGCATATTATCAATATAATTGAAGCAGAATGTTGATCTGATGCTTCTTTTTGTCAGGGAAATACACTAGGGCAACGACTGCTTTCTACTTCCCCACCCACGGATCACCAGTGACTTGAAATTGTTTGTTCTGTCAGGAATGTACTTTAATGATAGTTGATTGCAGAATGTTCAAAAAGCACTTTGAGTCTCCTATGAACTTCTGTTCTCATACTTTAGATATCAAGTCAGCCCTTGGGGCTCCATTCCAAGGGGAAGGTGCCTTGGTGATGGGGCTTCTCCACCTGTTATCATCCACACTTTTACCTCAGCTTTGTTCTGCTAAATGTTCATTTCTCTGATGTCTCTATCATACTGATAGAGCTCTGTTGCATTCTGGCATCTGAAACAACATAGATACCCTGGGCTTCTTTCTTTGAGTGTTTCTCTTTTCAATCCAGAGACTTTGGAATGGGGGCAGGCAGAAAGCCTAAATCAAAACAACCTGCAACAAAATGTTGCAGTGTGTGGTTCTCCTGTTCACAATACTCCGCTCCAGTTTTCCATTCCATTTCCCAGTTTTCAATTTCCCCACCCCTAAATAAGCCAATCAACATTCCATGACAACTGAGTACACTCATTAATTGAACTGTTTTGGGCTACCTGCTCCTTCCCCCCCCCACACACCCCAAATAAATATTGGGGGGGGAGTACTTCCGCAAACTTTGATGCTCTGTTGATCCTGCTGAAACCTCCCACTTGTGTGTGAGTCATTCCATTTTTTGCTACTTAAAAGTCATTCATTTTTTGCTACTTAAGAGTGGCACTGAGATTTCTGTCAGTACATATGATAACTAAATATGCTTGTGCACAAATCATAAGGTGTGACCAAAGATATATGTCATGTCCTGGTATCAGGCATGAGCTTTGAGAGGTCAACTTCATATCACCATCGTCATTAACTTTATTAATCCACCACTAACTGCAACATCCAGGTAGGGCAGAGGAAGAGGGGTGCGGTGGGGGCGGATCGCCCCGGGTGTCTTTGCTGAGGGGGGTGACATTTGGTGCGCTGCCCACCCGTGACTCCCAAGCCTATCCTGAGCCGTTGGGGGAAGGGGGAGCTGTGCTGCTTTGCCGGTGGCATTCCTCCCTTCCCCCTTCGTTTTGACAGCTGGGGGAGGCTTGGGAGCCGTGGGTGGATTGTGCACCGAATGTCCGCCATGGGTGGCTCTCTCTGCCCCTGGCTGCAGGACACGTGCACCACTCACTGCACCCAAGCAGCTATCCCACATCTGGGAAGGCAACCCTCCATGCCCTGTCCCCCTCGGGAGAGCGCTACTCAGCCCCCCTCAGGAGCGCACCCGCCCTTGGCAGCACAGGCATATGCTCTGCCACTGCATCCAGGGCCTCTCTAGAAAGCGACTCTAAAACTGGAAATAAAAATTGCAATGAAGCCTTCAGGCAGTAGGCTATAGCCATATATTTTACAATGGAATTAGTAAGTATCTTCTAGTACAGTTAAGAGTGATCTGTAACAGGAACTTCACAACTTTTTCACAATTGGTAATGCTCACTAGTGAACTTCTTTTAAATATTGTTGTGAACTAGGAAGTTGAGGTGGACATGAGATAATTAGGACAATCAGGACTCCTTAAAGATGGTCCAACTGGTCAGCCACATTCCCAGTGAAAGAATCTGCATATTTTTCTAAACCTACAACCCTTTTCATTCTGCTGTGTGAGCAGCAGCCATAACATTTCCTGTGCCAAGCAAAGCAACTGTTTCTTGTCCAATCCCACTTCACCAAATGGCCAACTGAAACATTTCTGCAGTCAATCTGTCAGTAGAGTACAGGATGGAAATGAGTTGGGGTTTTTTAATGGAGTGCCTCCAAATTGAATGATTGGTTTTTTTGTGAATGAAGGGTTTATAACAAAATTCTTTGTGTCTATTGAGGCTGAAACAAAATCATTGTCACTTGCAGAGGGCAAAACTATTAAACTCACACAGCAGTCCAAAAGGAGGGAGAACCCAAGAGGGATGAGCTGTCCCCAACCCGTCACCACATCTTGCATTAGCAAATGTGCTTTGTGAAGAAGTGCTTTTTTTTGTTTATGCTGAGTCTCCCCAACATTCGTGGATGTTCTCATATTCTAGTATTATGAGAGAAAGGGAAGAAGTCTCTCTATTCATTTTCTCCACAGCATACATGAATTTTTGCATTTCAACATGTCCTCCTCTATTCTGTTTCCAATCCACATTCAGGATTATGAGAACCGGCTCTCTGGTCATTGGTCCTTAAACTCAGAGAACCCTGAGCAGGTGGGCATTGAGAATATTAGAAACAAAGAGGTAAAAGATTTGCATTATTGTAAAAGATGCAGTAGGAAATGATTAACAATAGGACCCACAAAGGGGAGGAGGGAAGTCCAGGAGATTCTTTGGAATCTTGTTTCGTTGTTGTTTCTTCTTCTTCTTCGGCAATCACTCATACCCAAGTAAGATTGTCTTCCATAAACACGGTTTTAACAATGAGTCCGTAACTGACTGTGGAGGCCAATTCTGGACCCACACGTCCTTCCACAGTGGGGACATTGGTTCCTGGGTGGGAGTTGATCACGGTGTGCATTTGCCAAGCATGCCTTCCTCTTGGCACGTTTCTCCCTTGTGTCCTGAGTTCGAGTGTCTTCAAAGTCCATGACAGCTTTGGTAAAGGCTGTTCTCCAATTGGAGTGTTTGCAGGCCAGTGTTTCCCAGTTGTCGGTGTTTATACTACATTATTTTATATTTGCCTTGAGAGCGTCTTTAAACCTCTTTTGTTGACCACAAGCATTACGCTTTCCATTTTTAAGTTCGGTTCTATGTTGTATGTTGGATATGTGACTGTAATATGTGTGTGTGTGTGTGTGTGTGTGTGTGTGTGTGAGAGAGAGAGAGAGAGAGAGAGAGAGAGAGAATATTGGAAACACAGAATTCTGATCAAGTCTTTGTATTGTAAGTCTGAGCAAACTGTGACCTGTTAGAAATCTATTTTACAAAACTGTTCCATGGTGTACTAGAAGATTGAAATGAAACATAATTTATTATATATTTTTCTGGCACCCATACGTGCTTTTCACCAGAGCTAAGATAATTCTTACTCTAATTACCATCAAACATCAGAACCTCCACCACCACCACCATCACAAGAGAACAGATGGATGCACAGCATTATCATAATAGTAGTAGTTGTCGTTCCTACTTCACAGGAAAAGCACCCATTTTAAGCTTAAATTTAAAAAAGTAATTGATCGTAAGAAGGTGTATTTTTCACTCCTTCAAACTGGATGATGAGTAAAGTGGCACTCTGAGGAAAATGACTGATGTTTCAGTAGAAAACAATTTCACTAAGCCAGGCAACAAAATTCTGTCAATAACTTTGAAGCATTCTGTCTTCAAAACAATCATCTCCTATGGATGACTGGTGTGCCTTGGTGTTGTCATGACTCAAAGGAAGATAAGGGTTTGACTCTGTCTTGGGCAAAGAACTGCCAAGTCATTCTTTGGGACCCTCCCAGCCAAAGGACACAGCCCGGCTTCCATTAGCAGATTCAGAGGAGGAGTACTCCTGCATCCTTAGCCTCACAGGCACCAAAAATGGCAAGTAATAATAATAATAATAATAATAATAATAATAATAATAATAATAATAATAATAATTAATAGGGAGCTATAACAGCCGCTCCTCTGGGTAGGCAGGGCTTCCTACATCTTAGATTCAGTCAACATAAAATGAGGTTTCAGTTGGAATGAGGTACTCACAGAAATAACAGCTTGTTTAGCTGGCTCAGCAGGACCAATGGAACTCTCCAAGGTCCTGAAGATGCTTTGTAGTGGTATTTTCACAGAAGACAGTTACCGGTATAGGCACAAATTCTGATCTTCCTGAATCTTAGATACTGAAACTCTTTGGGAACTAAGGTTGGCTGATGCAAAAGAGGACTGGGATCCTGTATCTTTAATTGATATGTAGAAGAGGGAATTTTAGCAAGGGTGGCTTGTCATGCACAACTAATCAAGGCATAGCAGCCTACTCGTCTTTTTCACTTGGCCACCTTAGCGAAAGCCAAGGGCTAGTGCATATGGGCATACCCATCACTCCAAGGGTGCTGAGAGTTGTTAGGAGACCCTTGTACCTCTCACAGAACTACAATTCCAAGAGTGGTTAAACCATCAAACCTTATTCCCAGAGAGCTTTGGGAACTGCAACACTGTGATGGGAATAGGGGTCTCCTAACAACTCTTCCCATAACAAGCTACAATCCCCGTTATTTCTCACGGCAAGCCATGACTAAACAGTGGTATAATACTGCTTTAAATGTATGATTCAGATGGTGCCTATGTGTGAATGCCCCATCAATGATCAAACACCATAGACAGAGTTTTCTGCTTCCCTCGCATCAACTCAAATATAATAATTTTCAAGGCAATCACTTCACATTCAGTGTTGACCCATGGAATCAATTGAGTGTTGAGAAGTCAAGTGGTCTAAATGCATGTGTGAAACCAGTCTAGGCTCTGGAATTCCTTCCAACCATATTATTTTATGATTCTGTGGTATGTATTCATTGCTGCTTCAAATCAACCCTGTCCTCTGCTTCTGGATGTAAAATTTACTTTGCAGCAGCTCTGCTGGATATAGGCTGAGGTATCAGTTCTGTGCATAGTGCCACAATTTGGTTACATAAATTCCATGGAAGACAATGGAATTTTAGCAGCCTAGGCACAGGCTTGCTGCTAATTCTCAAGACAAAGAAATTGTGAAAAGGGACAAGGTATTTGGAAACATAGCTGTGCATAAGCATATTCATAAACTGAACTGCTTAGTACCAAGTTTATATGAAGGATCTCTGTTTAAATTCTGTTCACATAGTTTCTTGCAAGAGAAAAGTATTGCATTTATGACTGATGAGTTGTTCCATTTCTTATACCAATGTGATATATGTAAGCCGATGCAGCACAAATTATTAGGAACCAATTTCTTGCAAATGTCTAATGAGTTATACAGTGTCACATCATGAAACTAAAAATGGCAGGTTATGACCAGCTGGGAATATGTGTTCTCATATATTTATGTTTCTTGCAACTGTAAATTAAATTTTCAGTGTGCTGTGAAGTAAAACAAGATTAGTTTTTAAATTTGCTCAGGTCTCATATTTAAGGATTAACTCTGTAAAGATTGCTTAAACTCATAAGATGAAAGCATATTATTGCCTTAATATTCCTTATAGGGGTTTTGTTCAGGGAGTGGGGTGAAAGAGGAAAGAAACATTAGTATCAATGAGCTGAGAAATAGAAAATGAAATATTTAGTTAACTTATAAAATGGCATGGTAGAAGCTGAGCAGAATAATGAGTATCCTAAGAGGGGAAATTATTGTGTTTCAAATTAAAGCTTATAGCACCCAGATGATGAGCTTGGGAAGGCAAAGGCAAAGTCTGCACAGTCTCAGGCAACCTTAGGGACATAGGCAGCTTCCTTATACCAAGTCAGACCAATGCTCCCTCTATCTCAGTATCGTCTAGGTTGACTGGTGACATTTCTCTAGGGTTTCAGAGAGGTGAATCGTAGCCCTACCTGGAGATGTTGTGGATTGAATTTGGCACCTTCAGCATGCAAAACAGTTCCTCTGCCACTAAGCCTATGGCCATTCCTCTGCCCAGGTCTGCCTGGAGCTTCTTCTATGCCATCAGTCCAGGCCAAGCTAGACATGATGTTAATCGTGAAACTGCCCCCTTTGTGTTTGTTTTCTTCCTCCTTCCCATTTTATCCTCACAACAATACAATAGCCTGAGAGTGAGTGACTGGCCATGATCACCCAGGGATCTTTATGGCTGAGCTGAACCCTCGTCTCCCAGGTCCTAATCCAACACACTGCACCACACATGGCTGCTGTTTGCCCAGGAAAGAAAACTTGCCAAATTTGATAAAAGGCACTCTAAAGAGATATTTTGGTCCTGCTGTGACACCATCCCAGACTTGTAAATACAATGAAAATTGCTTTAGACATGTATTGTATTGCACTCATGTCCTGTATTTACTCTGAGGAACTTAGGGTTGGACACCCCATCCTTCTCTCACACAAGAACCCTGTGGGGTACATTAGGCTGAGAGAGAATGGCTGCCCAAAGTCATCCAGTGAGCTTCACTACTGAGCAGAGATTTAGTCAGACTATTGGTCCATCTATGGTCCAGCATTGTCCTCACTGACAGCAGCCTTCCAATGTTTCAGACCAGAGTCTCTCCCAGCTCCATCTGGCAATGCTGGGAATGGAACCTGGGACCTTCTGCATGCTCCACTGCTGAGCTATAACCCTTCCTCAGTTTGAAACTGTCTCATCTTTTTCCTAGCAGCACATACTGTTGGCTCTCAGAATACATGTGCTGTGTACTCCCTTCCCCCACCCCCAGGTCACGTGAAGGTCTAGAAGTAGCCTTTTACAAGCCTTTAACTTCCTTGTGATGTTGTTTTTCCTGCCAACAGACTCACATGGCTCTCCCTTTGGAAATTGTCAGCAGAGAATGCAGGAGGCTCATGGCATCTTTGCAATCTCTATACTGTATATTTACAGATATGTAGCTTGAACATGAGAGCACAGCCAAGCACTCATTTTATAACAAACTATAAAATATAAGAGTTTGCAATCCTAGAAGACTTTGATACCTGCAGTCCATCTGCCAGAAGAATATTTAGAAATTGCTAACACAAACTAGACTTTGATCAGAGAATCTGGATGATCGTGGTGTTTGATATTCTTTTCTGAGAGCCTTTTGATTTTCTGTTCCTTAGGCAGCAATGTGTGTGCCGCGGGCAGTTCAATCCTATGCATGTCTGATTCTTTATGCATCTACTCAGAAGCAAGCCCCATTTTCAGTGTGCATAGGATTGCAGCCTGAGGCATACTATAAATACAAATAATTACTTCATAATCATGGATCAAATCTTTTAGGGTCACTTCCAACCAGGAAATGCCACTAATGACTTTTGATGGTATCCTACTATACTCCATGCAGAGGAGACCCATTGAAATTAATAGACTGCCTCCACCCCACCTGAATTACCTTGTCTGGCTGCTGCCTGTCTCATAGTCTTGACAGCAGCACTCTCCGATATCTCAGTGGGCAGCATAGCTGTTATTTTTTGCTTCTTTTCTAGTATTCCCAGTGGGAGGAATGGAAGCACTGCTCTTGCTCTGAGTGGTGTCAGGATGACATTATGCCATCATGTATCAGTGTCTAGAGGCCAGCCAGAATGAGAGTGGGCTTCTTCCCCTCACTCTGAGAATCATGGTCATGGTGGGGAGATGTCTGCTAAATGCCAAGATGTTGGGGAACACCAGTGTGTTGCCATGTCATGCCTCTCTAAAATACCCAAAATGACACACACAGCTTCACATTATTTTAATGATGGGATACTTCAGCTCAGGCCAAGCTATCTGAAGAATTACTTCTTCTTGGTCCTGAGACTGCTGCCCATCAAATTCATTCGATGCTCCCATGATTTTTTTATTTTAGTTCTTACATTTCTTTCCTAGCTTTCTTCTGTCATGGAGCCCAAGGCAGCATATATGTAACTCCCAGGTGGTCTCCCTTCCGGATGCTAGCCAAACTCCTCAGCACAGCGGCACCTGCCTTGTGGAACACACTGCCCATTGAAACTAGGCTCTGATATTACAATCCACCTTTCTTTGGCTGCCAACAGCTTTCTTATATTCACAGGCTTCTCCAGAAGGATGAGTTGTCTCAGGAACCATATTGGATACCACTTTGGAGCACTGTGTTTATTTTGTTTTTGTTTTTTTTAATTGGTTGTATTTTTCTTTCTCTTTTTCTTTTTGTTTAGATTAGTTTGCTTTTTTTTTTAAAAAAAAAAAATTGTACTGCATTATAAAAAGCCTCAATAAAATCTTATATGAAAAAAGCAGCTAGGGAAAATAGAATTCTGAGTGGGGAAAATTAAAGAAGTTGAAAATCATCAACAACAACAACCTTGCCATTCAATCCAGTCTTGATCCCACACATTAAGCAGGTTCCTAGGGGAACAATAAAGGAGAGGCATGCAGCAGTTTAAATGAAAATCAGGAAGAAACGACATCCTAATCAAATCTGATCCTATGAGTAATTCATGAGGGCTCTTGGATGCATAGCAAACACAATTTTAAAAAAAAATGCTGTGTGGTACTACATTATACATTTTCCTCCCTACTTTGCTTCTTTATGAAAAGGAAAACCATTTTCCGCTGCAAGAAACATTGCCAATGCAGCACCGGCTCTCATAAGTACCGATGGAGAAAATGAGCACAATTAAAATACTTTCAAATTATATTTTGGGGGTGTATACAGCACTTTCTCCAGCAGAATTATATTTTTGTCTGTATAGTAAAATATAAGATATCCTTACCCACCCAAGTGGTCACAATGCTGTGTGTTGGAGGGGGGAGGGGGATAGTGTCTGCAACAAGAAAAATGGTTGTCTTCGCATTCTGTGGTGGTTGTCATTTTTACCCCCAAAGAAAGAAATATTAGAGGCATTGTGAATAAATAACA
Organism: Darevskia mixta; assembly: GCA_034641385.1. Lineage (NCBI taxonomy): Eukaryota > Metazoa > Chordata > Lepidosauria > Squamata > Lacertidae > Darevskia > Darevskia mixta. Next base: position 1,066,206 of record JAWWNH010000121.1, on the reverse strand, counting down.
AGGCAGCTGTCAAGATTGCCCAGCAAAACCAAGAATGATCAGCACTGGAGAAATAAATCCACCCACCTACCCCCTAGACCGAGAGTTACAAACAAGAACACTATTAGTATCCATTTGTCCCTCTGGATTTTATTGGAATGAATGGCAATTGAACTGAATGGGTCCCAGTGGTTTTTCTGAAATGAATGTGCATACCTACTGGTTGAACGCTGCTCTGTACCACCCAAAAACCAGTACACATTTTTTAAGGCCCTACAGTAATTGTTAAGGGAAAGGATATACTCACCTGCTCTTTGTGAAATCTAAAGCAATTGTGAGATATGGAGAAACTAGAAATCTAATAGGAGTAATATATCCAACACCCCTTACAATGCCCAAATCTACTCTCTAGGGTCCTCCAACCCTCTGGAGCCGACTTAGGGGTGCACGGGGACGGGGGTGGAAGGGAAAATCCCATTGCACAAGGAAAAGTCTGTTGCACAAGCGGAACAGCAGCACTGAATACAAACTTATATTCCTACATTTTCCCAGACACAAATAAGGTACTTGGAATATAACTCCTAAATAGTTCTCAGATAATATGTTATGAATTGTGAAGAAGTGCTACACGATCTCCTTTAATTGTTGCTCTCTTTTTAAAAAATGGGGGTGTTTAAAAGTCACTGTGGGGAATTATCTAGCAATAGCTCACTTTTGGATGCACACACACACACACACACACACACACACACCTCCCTTTAAAAGATGCATACACAATTTTAGATTTGCAGATGATTCTCTGAAGAAGCATATAACCTTTCTTATATCTTATGGACAATATGGGGAAAGATGTGTTTGTATGAAGTGCTTTATGGAACTAGCAATGACAAATCATTATGGTTGGTTTGTTTGTTTAGATTGAGTTCTACTTCTAAATGTGCCCAGACCCTTTCCTTATGAGACCCAAGGAACAATTTCCCCATGGGTGGCCAGGGAGATCACCCTGGTGTAATGCATCACACCATTCCACACCATTGCAATGGGAGGTCTGGTCTTCCAGTTCTCTCTCAAAGCACTTTACACTTTTACAATCTACACACGCATTGCTTTTGGCACTGTGCAAACACCTTTTTAGTTTCCCAGGTGTTTAAAAACTGTTGTTGTGACTGTCAAGTTTGCCTTAGTTCTGTGACTTTTGCTATCTGTTCTCACTTTGTTTTGATTTTAATGTGCTGCTCTCTTGAGTCTCTCATCAGCTGCTGATGCTTGGTGTGCACACATGCCGTTGCTGGGCTTTGCCCATGCCACTGGTGTCTTCAAACCTCTTCCGTGACAGGCTCCATGTCATGAGAGTGATCCCTCAAAATCAATCAATCAATCAATCAATTTTATTACAGCAAAAGCCAGCAACACAAAACAACATGATTCCAAACAAAAGAATCAGCAACACCACCACAAAGAATCAAAATCCAAAGGGCAGAACAGAGGATCAATGACACAAAAGGAATTTATGGTGCGTTTTTCAATAAAAGAGATTTCCGTTTTCTGATAGCTAAGGTGCAAAATTTGGCCACAGCATAAGATACTGAGCTCAGAGAATCTTCCAAAAGAAATTTGCGAAGAATTTCAGGGGTGAATTCCAAGTAGTATTGCAAGGGTGTAAATTTTGATAAAATGGGTAATATGTCGAGATCGTTCTTCACTGTAAAGTTCACAGAATAATAGAATGTGAGTAACAGATTCCACCTTATTGGTCATGCATGGACATAGGCGCTCATGGATAGGTACCCGCAGGAATTTACCGTATAGTACAGCTGTAAGTAGTGCCTCAAAATGGGCTCTGGAAAATGCCCATCTTTAATATTCATAGGTAATGGTAGATAAATAAGGGGCAGATCCCTCAAAATCATTGCGAAACTTCAGTGGGCTGGCCCTTCTTTTATGCCATAGGAGCGGACTAGACCACGTGGAGTGTGCTCTGCTCCTGGGCCCCATCCCTGGAGAGCCAACCATTGCCTCCTATTGGCTCTTGGGATACAGATCCACCCACCGTCTCCAGTGTGTCTGACTAGGATACCCATATGCAACATGGCGACACAGAGAATGCAACACATTGAGCTTCCTAGCAAATTAGGGTACTGGAATTGAATATGCAGTGCAATGCAGATTAAACAGAAAGGCCATCTAATGTAAATGTATGCTATGCTTTGTAGACGCAAGTTCACTGTGCATGACCGACAAACTGGATGGGTCCAGTCATTCATACACACAAATCGGTTCTCAAGTCAGGTGTCAAAAATGAATTTGTATCCTTCAGCTGAGACCCGGCAGGTTCCCCCATTCAAATCAATAGGTCTTTATGTCTGGGAGTAGTTGAGAGCACACACATACACACAAAATCAATTATGTTTCAAAATCATTATAATTCAGCTTGACAGTTTAAGGATACTTAGAGTTCCAATTTTCATTGCAACAGCAAAAATCCACTTTGGAAAAGTTTGTTTGCAACATGCTCACTGGCTCCTACATAGTGTTGATAATTATGACAGCTTGTCACAAAATCTTTAATATTTTCCCATGCCTATAATCTTCTCCCCCAGCTTGAAGTTTATAAAAAGGCAGCATCCTATGTTCCTGTACAAGTCTTCCGTAGCCCCTTTGCTGTCTTCTCCATGCATTCACTCTACACCAGGAAGAGAGCGCAGAATTGTGCACTAAGGTCTAAAAGTGGCAAGTATATGCATATGGCTCCTTTTCAGACATTATATATAGAGGTTGATGACTGAACCAGTAGGGCATTGCAAGAACAGGAACATCTTCCTCCCTGCACAGATTGGCCAGATGGGAAAGAAGGTACGAAAGGGGCTCATAAAAAAATTAAGAACCATTCATTCTTGTTATTCTGACAATGGCCGCTTACTTGAACATCTTTTGCATATAAATGAAAGTATGGTCAGATCGCTACATCCATACCGATATTATGAGACAGAGAGAAGTAAAGAGAGATAGATGGATGCTGTAATGCATCATAGCAGATTCATACTTCTTCACTGCAGAATCTCTATACAGTGGTACCTTGGTTCTCAAACTCCAAAAACCTGGAAGTAAGTGTTCTGGGTTTCAAAAAAATTTGGAAGCCGAACATCCGATGCAGCTGTCAGCTATTATTTCCGGGGCATCTGCACCAATCAGAAGCTACGCCTTAGTTTTTGAACATTTTGGAAGTCAAATGGACTTCCGGAACTGATTAAGTTTGGTGCTTTTGTTTTTGCAATTTATTTTGTGTTTTTCTTTTTTGAGGCTTTTTCTATTAATTTGTTTTTGTGACGGTGTGAAACCCAGTTCAGCTACTGATTGATTGATTGATTGATTAATTGATTGTGTGACTGCGGATATGGATAAAAGCCCCCCATCCAAACAATGACTATCATCAGTACAGGGAAGAAAAAAATTCAATTTTTATTTTTATCATCTATCATACGTAAAGGTAAAGGGACCCCTGACCATTAGGTCCAGTCGCGGACAACTCTGGGGTTGCAGTGCTCATCTTGCTTTATTGGCTGAGGGAGCCAGCGTACAACTTCCAGGTCATGTGTCCAGCATGACTAAGCCGCTTCTGGCAAACCAGAGCAGCACACGGAAACTCCGCTTACCTTCCCACCGGAGTGGTACCTATGTATCTACTTGCACTTTGACGTGCTTTCGAACTGATAGGTTTGCAGGAGCAGGAACCAAGCAACGGGAGCTCACCCCATCGCGGGGATTCGAACTGCCGACCTTCTGATCGGCAAGCCCTAGGCTCTGTGGTTTAACCCACAGCGCCACCCGCGTTCCCTATCATCTACAATACTGTATTATTTATTTTATAGTACAGTACATTGATTATTGCTTTCATTTTATGGATCAATGGTCTCGTTAGATAGTAAAATTATTGTTAAATTGCTGTTTTTGGAGTTGTTTTTAAAAGTCTGGAACGAATTAATTCATTTTGCATTACTTTCTATGGGAAAGCGCGTCTTGGTTTTGGAATGCTTTGGTTTTGGAACGGGCTTCCGGAATGGATTAAGTTTGAGAACCAAGGTACCACTGTACCTCACTTCAGAACAGGAGTGAGGAACCTCATGTCTGTGGACTGAATGCAGACCTCCAAACCTCTCTGTCTGGCCCTCTGTGCTCTCCCCAGGCCACAGCTCTCACTGGCCCTGCTCCACACTCTTCACGAGTGCACTTTCCTGGCTAGAACTATGGTAATGCCTCTTGCTTGCCTGGATGGAGTCTGGAGAATTGTACTTATGTGCATGTGGAGAAACCTCTGGATTTTGAGAGCCAGTGTGGTGTAGTGGTTAAGAGCGGTGGACTCGTAATCTGGTGAACTGGGTTCGCGTCCCCGCTCCTCCACATGCAGCTGCTGGGTGACCTTGGGCTAGTCACACTTCTCTGAAGTCTCTCAGCCCCACTCACCTCACAGAGTGTTTGTTGTGGGGGAGGAAGGGAAAGGAGAATGTGAGCCGCTTTGAGACTCCTTTGGGTAGTGATAAAGCGGGATATCAAATCCAAATCCAAACTCTTCTTAGGTAGCTGGAATGTATACACTGACTGCTCCTCTTCTACTAATTTGTGCCCATGGAAAGGAATGGGTCTATGTGATAATGCTGCAGGCTTGACACTGCCATCAATGTGCTTGACCTGATAGTCCAAAGACTACATCAGAAGAATTCTGCAGACAGCTGCTTCTTAGCTGAGAAGGGTGTTGATGCTATCACATGCCATGTAAAAAATAGCTATTGTCTGGGTATCCCAGAATTACACCTGTGGTTGGGAACTGACCATGTATTGATAATGACTGTTGTGATCCATGTGGATAGTGCTTTGTTTCCCCCCCTTAAAGTAGGTTTGTTAATGAATAGGCTATAAGTTTGTTGTGGCATAACATTTAATGAGGCTTCGTAACAATGAGAATTTCTGCTTCTTGTCCTTGTATGAGAATTTTACACCATGGTGAAGCACCGTGCCCAGTTTGTGCCTGGTGTGCTGGGGATATGGGTCACTGAGATCAGCTCTCTCTGACAATGATCCAGCTATATCCTCAGTTGCATTAAAACAGCCTTCTGTGCCTTTAGATTCCTGTAGCGAGATGTCCTGATGCACTTTTCAGATGATCGTTGCAATCTGCGGACTGCGGCAAAATGGTTCACCTTGCCACATTTACAAGAGATATTGCTGGACAAATGTGCTCATGAGAATATTATGCTCCTTGATGATATCATGAGGAATCCTGCTATTGGGTGACTGATGAGTGTGGGACTCTCCCCATCATAGGTGTAATCATCATTGCTGAGGCATCTGTGCTGACAGCAGTGGAGGCATCCTTTTGTTCAGAATATCACTGCCACCTCATAAGTGCAAACAGTGTCCAAACGTTTAGGGAGTGGCAAACATTAACCCTCAAAATTACCTTCCTGAGGCACGGGCAAAGGTATCCTTCAAATATCTGAGCTCGCACCTCGCATCAATATTGATGAATTCCCAGAAGAAGCTAGATTTTCTCAAATGTGCATGAAACTCATCCATGCATTCTCCTTGCTTCTGACTGGCTTGGCAGAACTTATACACCTTGATTCCCATTAGGGGAAAAGGTGGGGTATAAATAAAACAATACAAAATCGATGTGTTTTTTTCCTCTGGAGAAAAGTACTTTGCAGTGACGTGTGGTGAGATTTTTTGTAGGGGAACAGTTACACCCAGAGGCGCTAACTTGCAAGGGCAATTGCGGGTGGGGGGGGGGCAACATTGCGAGTGCGATGTTGCACGCGTGACTCCCTCCCTAAGTTGGGCAGGAGCTTCCTGGACTTTGGGAAGGACGCACCATGGCTCTGACAGGATGCTAGAGCTCTCCTGCTTCTTTCCCAAAGCTGGATGGGCTTTGGTAAGGTGGCGGCAGGGCTCTTGGACCTGTCAGACCATCGCACCTCCTTCCCTAACCCAGGCAGAAGCTTCACAGTCTTTGGGCAGGAGGCGCCAGGGGGGACATTTAGGAGACTAGCCTAGTCCCCTTAGTCCCAGGGGCATAGCAGCAGGGGGGCGGTCCGCCCCGGGTTCCACCCCAGAGGGGGGTGACACTTAAAAAAAAAAAATTATTTTTTTTATTTTTTTTTAATTTTAACTTCATTGAAAAAAAGAGATAATAGACACACACACACACACAACCCCCCACACTTCACAAAGTGGCACCATCAGAGGGGGGTGACACTTTTTAATTTTTATCATTTTTTAAATTTTTATCATTTATTATTATTATTATTTATTTTAACTTTATTGGGAAAAAAAGAGATAATACACACACACACACACACACACACACACACACACAACCCCCCACACCTCACAAAGTGGCACCATCAGAGGGGGGTGACACTTTTTAATTTTTTTTAAAAAAAAATAAATTAAAGTGGTGGGGGTGACAAAAAAAATTCCGCCCCGGGTACCACCTGGGCTTGCTACGCCTCTGCTTAGTCCACTGACAGCACAACACTGGTCCTTTGCTGGTACCTTTGCTTTCACTAGCAGTCTCACCTCGTGCATCTGGTAGGGTGGTAAAGATGTCACACACTTATGCTCCAGCGAAGTGTTGAAGAGAGCACATTTTCTAGAATTGCAGCCTATCTCCATAGCACAGAACAACATTTCTAGTTACTAGATCCATTTATCCCAACGGGGCCTTAAAGTTTTGTGTGGAAAACATGAGCATTGTATGAGGGGGCAGCAGAGAGAGTAGCCACTGCAGGTCTAATTTCCCATTATCAGTCTTATACAAAGCGGGAAGACGAAGTAAAAACACTCACACACTTATTATCTCATCAGCGGGCAGGCAGAGGCTTTTGTCTGTGAAGTAGACCTCAGCTAGCCTCCAGAAGGCCATTCGATGCTCAGCGTGAGTTCATAAGTCTTTTGTCAACGTTGTAACAGGTACTCTTGGCACAAAGGATAGTGACCCAAGTGTTATGTATGCAGGCATTGTAGGCTGAAGCAAGGCTGTATGCATGCAATGCAGGCCTAGGTCTTCAGGCCTCCTGGAGCTCAGGAGCTTCATCTACATAACAAAAGACAGAGAGAACCCTCCAATGATATTCTTAGTGGCAGGCATGATATTGGCAGGCAGTCAAACCCTGCTGATATAGGGCCAGTGTTGTGATTCGCTAATTGTAGCATTAAGGCGACCTGTCACAGACGTTGTGTGTGTTTGGCTTAAGGTATATATACTGGGCCAGGTGGGACATGGTTGGCGCTGTGGTCTAAACCACTGAGCCTCTTGGGCTTGCCCATCAGAAGGTCAGCGGTTCAAATCCCCACAACGGAGTAAGCTCCCATTGCTCTTTCCCAGCTCCTGCCAACCTAGCAGTTTGAAAACACGCCAGTGCAAGTAGATAAATAGGTACCACTGTGGGAAGGTAAACAGCATTTCCATGCGCTCTGGCTTCCGTCACGGTGTTCCATTGCACCAGAAGCAGTTTAGTCATGCTGGCCACATGACCCAGAAAGCCGTCTGTGGACAAACGCTGGCTCCCTCAGCCTGAAAGCGAGTTGAGCAGCGCAACCCCATAGTCGCCTTTGACGGGACTTAACCATCCAGGGGCCCTTTACCTTCACCTTTTTTACTGGGCCAAGTGCCCCTGTTTGTCATTCTTGCTCTTCTTGTTCCTGATGTTCCAATAAGTCTGAAGTGAATCTCAGTCTTGGGTCATGCCTGAACCCACCTAAACTTCACCAAGTCCTTTATTTAGAACAAACTCCAATGAACACTAGGCATGAGAAAAGTCCAGCAGAAATCTATGTCCTCAGCTGCCTCGGGTCCTGGTCTTGCTTTGAGCTGGTGTGTAAGTCCTGGACTGGAACACTTCCGAACCTTGCTGAGGTGGAACACACAATTGTTTATTGAATTGTTGGACAAAACATGGACTGGACTGGACTCCCTGACATCAGATTTTCAACTATCTAATGGCACTATCTACTATATCTTAAGGGTTAAGCCTCCGTTTATGACTTGAATGAAAAGTGAATTACGCTATCAGCAAGGAAGAGGTTGGGTCCTCGGTCAATCCTTATGTAAATTAGGATTGGTTTCTTCTTCAATTTAAAATGACTGTGCGCTGCCAGAGTGCACTTCCAATCAGATTCTTCATTATTTATCTTGTGCTCCCTGCTCTAGCACTTTGTAGCGCCACATCTGTTGATGAGTCAATTGAAGTAGAAGCCTTTGATTCCCTTCCCAATTATTTCAGCCATCCCGTCCAAACAATAAAAAACCCTGGTAAATGGAACAGAGAGCAAGTTATGATATTTTACAGTGTTTACTGCTCACAGCTGGCAGCCTATATTTCAAGTGTAGTTTCAGACTAGGTCCATTTTATGATAAATGGCCTCAGCCATTTATGAGCAAAGGTTCCCCCGCCGTTCTCTTTGATATTGCTTTCACTGTACCCAAGGTAGCTTAACGATATAGTCCTGTACAGTGCTTTTTTTTCCTAGAAAAAAAGGGGTGAACTCACCTTGTTCTCTTATAATGGCAATGGTGCCCACCTGAGAGCTGCATAAACTGAGTTCTGGTGAATTCCAGCTTGGGGGGGGGAAGCCCTGGATGTTCCTAGCTAGATAAAACACCACCATGGGACTAGGGACCCATCAAAGCTATACATTTAAAGCTTTATCATACCACTTTATGCAGTCATGGCTCCTCCCCCAAAGAAAAAGTATATTGGGAACTGTAGTTTGTTAATGGTGCTAAGGGTTGTTAGGAAAACTCACAGAACTACAGTTCCCAGAGTGGGAACTGTAGCTTTGTGAAGGGATGCACAAACATTTGCATGCAGTTAGCTAACTGTGCCTTATCCTTTGATTTTCTCAGTAGACTGCCTTTGAATTAATAGTTCCTGACAATGTTTGCTGTCTTACCTCGCCATGGGATAATGCGGATGAATCCTTTGTTATTCTGTGGAATAACAAATCTATGGAACTGGTTATGAAGTTAACCCAGAAGGCTGTGCATTGTGGTCTAAATACTCCTGAAAAGAAAGATCCATAACTTTATTCTTTCCTCTCAGCTAATTGTTTTACACTTCATGAAACAGAAGGAACTGCTGTGTTTTTTTAAAAATAATGATGATGATGGTGATTTTTTAAAAAACAAACAAACAAACAAACTGCATGGCAGCCATTAACCTTCACATGATAAAATATATCTGGCACGGCCTTCAGTGGGTTGAAGTGGTTTTTTTTAATGGTTCTACTTGCTGATTGAAAAATCTTTTTAATCATTATATGACTGGCTTCTAAACAATGATAAAAAGTGCTAATAGCATAAAGCCAGCAGAAATATACTTTTCTCTCCCAGAAACAAGGCAAGAGGCCTAAAGCTCTTGATGTTTTTAGATTTGTCAAAAAAAAAAAAAACCAACATCTCAGTTATCTGCAAACAGCATAACATCAAACAGATGACACAAATAAAGAACGAAGGGATGTATAGCAGTATCAGAAGAAACTGAGAATTCACTCAGGACCTGACACAGATGAAAGCAGTGATGCACAACACACAGTGGGAGAGAAATGAGAAGCCACACATGGAAGAAGAGCTGAATTCATATGGAGCGGTGGGGTGGGGGTGGGTGGGCGTTGAATCTCCAGTGTCAATTAACGTCAATGTGATTGACGGGGAAATCATTCCTGGGGAATTAAAGCAGTTTTTCTTTGGAATTAGAAAGTAGTAAGCCATGAAAGTCCTGCATGAATGTCATTACTGCTTCCATCAAATGAACCATCTCCTGTCTGATCATAGGCCTAAGCTGGTTGCTCTTAACAACCTGTCACTACCATGAAAATATATTAACACATCCTTAATGGTAGGTCTGTCAGAATGCTATGTAATCTTACTTTAATTCCTGTTTCATTCATCCAACAACTTATGCTCATGTCGCTGTTTAAGCCCAGAATGGGGGAACCTGTAGCCCACCTGATGTTGTAAGGCTGCAACTCCCATCAACCCCTGCCACTGTGACCAATGGTCAGGAAGGATGGGCACTGATCCTGCCACATCTGGAGGACCACAGGTTCCCCATCCCTAATTTAAGACAATTCTTTCTCCACATTGCGCTGCCAATGTAGAGTGGGGTCTTCAACCATGCGGTCCAAATTCATGTATACCAAATAGGGGGATGAGGTGTCTTTGACATTTAGAAATAGTAACTCCTGTTCAGGCTGAAGAGTTGAGCTGAAAAGAACTGCTCAGAAATCCCCACCCCAGCTTTCTTTGTGAAAAATATTTATTCATTTGTCCTCACTTTGCATGATGTTGCTCAACTCACACTGATAAAGTTTGCAAATGTGTCCCGATTTTGCAGCTTCACCAAGTAAAATTTGTTAGAGGAAAGGGTTAATTTCCTTCATGGGCACAAATCGCCCCATGTCTGAGATAAGCCAACAGGTGCTTGGTCAGCCAAGACAATTGCTATGGCAATGACCTAGTGCCATCTATATACCTGTAAGTGATGAATGTATGCCAGCTCAACAGTCCAGAGTCTTTTGCTGAGTGTCAGTCAGTGAGTGTTGTCCATGAGTCGGAGTCTGTGTTACGACTTGAAGCTGGAGCAACAGAGATGCTTTGTGCTTGTATATATATATGTATCTGTATCTGCAAAGCCTACAAGCTGTATGTATATATCAATGTCCAGAACTGTATTACTAAAGCCTAATCTTCTACAGCTGCAAACTATTTTGGACCTCAAGCTGCTTCTGTGTGGTCACTGGAATAGGGAACAACTTCCGATACATGGGTATCTCATCTCAGATTCCCAACAAAATTTGCCATGTCCAATTAAAACTGGTCCTCTATTGATTAAAGAAAGCCTTTTGGATGATGGCACTCCAGTCATCCCCAGAGAGGCTTGCCTAGCACCTACATTATGATCTTTGTGGCACCAGGAGAAGACCTGCTTGTTTAATATTCTATTATATGTTTTAGTGTGTTTAGGTTTGGGTACTAATTGCTTTCTCTTTGCTGGTTTGTTGTTATTGTTGTTTCCATTAATTTCAGGCTGGTTTGTTTTCATGCTGTTTCATGTTTGTTTGTTTTCATGCTGGTTCTCTGTTTTCATTGATTATATTATATTTGCGGATTTTATTTTTTGTGAACCATCCAGAAGACTTGGATTGATGGGCGATCTAGAAATGGCATGTAAACAAACTGCCAGAGAATCGCCTTGAAAAGATCAGTCTGTTTGCCACGAGTGCAGAGACTAGTGCCTTAGTGGAGAAATCTTTACAATACATAAATGCTACAGGCCTGCTTTGCTGGTAGGCTAGAGCAAGGAAGAGCCTTGGCAAATGCCAGTTAAAAGCTTGTTAAGCCGGTCAGTGAAACAGACTGATTAGATCATTGTGGTTCGCATATTGGCATTGTTTCAGATAATCTAATCTGAAGGAGGAAGTCATAATTACTGAGCTAAAATAAGGTGAGTGGGGCTGCCATCCTCCAGCCAATGCAGAGAGTAATTCCATCGAATTAATTGGGCAAATGGCTTGAGAATGGCAATGCAAATGGCACACAATTCTTACATCAAAAGCCGTTAGGAAGTTACTAGGATGGGCAGTCTGTGTTTTCAGACAAGAAGAAGAAGAAGAAGAAGAAGAAGAGTTTGGATTTGATATCCCACTTTATCACTACCCGAAGGAGTCTCAAAGCGGCTAACATTCTCCTTTCCCTTCCTCCCCCACAACAAACACTCTGTGAGGTGAGTGGGGCTGAGAGACTTCAAAGAAGTGTGACTAGCCCAAGGTCACCCAGCAGCTGCATGTGGAGGAGTGGAGACGCGGACCCGGTTCACCAGATTATGAGTCTACCGCTCTTAACCACTACACCACACTGACAAAGCGGGTTCTCCTTCATAGAGAGCACTTGTTGCGGTGGGGGCTAACAAGTCACCCCACTGTTGCTGGGTGGATTAGGATAGATGACCATGGCAGATGATTGGGCCCTGCGGGTTGCTGGGGAGAATGTTATGTAGTAATTTTTGATGGACAGCTCAGAGGTTATATATTCCCAGTGCAGGCAGCACGAGGCCCTCTTTGCTGCGCGCATCAGATCACCCGCCCTCCCTCCCTTTATTTAGGCTTGCGCGTTGACCTTGCTATGCCTGTCATGGGGTCGTCTGCTTTGGGGGCAGGGGCCTGGTAGGAATTTTTCCATCTGGCTGATTGGCTGTTGCCATTTGGTTTTCACCTACTGCGTAGCAATTAGACACAACTTGTAAGGTTGTGGTTAGGCATTGGTTATGAATTTGGTTGGTGGAGGGGATGTGGTTGACTGTGCCTGCCCCTCCAATGCTGCTGCACGGGGAATCCCGTTAAAGGAATCCAGGGGCTCATCATGCTTTTGTCCGTGTCCCCCGGTAGGGGGCCAGGGCCACGCAAGAGCCCCTGGGAACATTTGGGGAGAGGCGAGGGCCTGGGACCCCGACCCCCATTCTCTCCCCAAAGTGTTTTCCCTTGTACTGACTTCGCTAACCGGGCGGATGTCAGTCTGCCCCCAGGAGGGGGCAGCTAGTTGGAACCAATGCCTAAGCAACCACTCACATTTTGTATTTTAATAAAAGTTGTGGCCAAAATCATACCAAAAACCTTAAACTTAAATTACGGTGTGTAGTGTGAGTTATTTAGGGGGGTGGCTTGGTGCCCTCGACACGCAACTATTACTGTGCTCAGCAGATGGATGCTGCCCATGTTTGGTAGCCTAAACCATTGCAGACACACAATCCCAAACACTCCGTGTTGGGAAGAGGGCAACACTAGAACAGCAGCAGTGGCGACTTAATAAGGCAGGCTGGCTTGGCAATAAAATAAATAAATACTTGGGACAGGTGTGTGGGTGAAAAGGTCGTGCACATAATTTAATAAAATAAGGCAGGTGGTGGCTGAACAAAAATCACTTGAGGCAGGAAATGAATGAACCAGAACAGAACTTTTCGACGGGGAAGCTGCTGGCTCTGATAAGCAAGCAACACAAACCTTAACTGCAAAAAAGAAGAAGAAAAACCCAGCAAGATAAAATCAAAAGGAATCCTTTTTTTTTTAAAGGACTTGTAGGAATTGAAAGGAAAGGGTGAGTAACAGGAAGGATCTGGTTAGATTGAAGCAAAAAAAAGCAAAGTCTCACTCCAACTGTTCCACCTTTTTCTAATGCTCCTGTTCTGTAGCCCTGGGCTCCTTTGGAGGAAAGGGGATGGATAGTAGTAAGGGAATTTGATAAGGTTATAGGGAAGGATCAGAAGTACTATGATGCTGAGGTTTGGAAAAAGGAGTTGTTATAAGTAAAATGATTTTCTTTTTGTTTTTTTGGGTTATTTTAAAGTTAGGAGCATGAAAACTGTTAGAGAGGATAGATAATGAAATCAACAGAGGGGGACTTGAGGAAGTCAATCGAAATATGAAATTGAGGAATGTAGGAAAGCCTGGCCCACAGAATTGGGCCAGGCCCAAGCAATGATAATAAATAATGTTAGCAAGGTTAAATGTACAATGATTATGCCTACCCTTGTGAGAGAGGGGGATAAATGTGGCTTCCCACAGTGAGAGGGGGAAGTATGGATAATTTAACCGTTATGTTATGTGCTTAAAAATTGTAAAAAATCAATTTAAAAAATTGGGGGGGGGAGAAAAAGGGATGGATAGAAAATTAATAAGTAAAGAACTCTGTAGGAAACTAGCAGAAGAGCTGAGAGCACATGAGACCAAAGTGACAGTGGCTATTTACATCAGCATTTACACCCCCAAAGCACAAAGATTGGAGAGCCCAGGTAAAATTATTCCCTCTGATTACAGTCATAATGGACCTCTCTCTTCCCTTTCTCTCCAGTGTGTTGCTTGCTCTTTGTCACCCCGACCATGGTGTCCCTATATGAGTATCACTTTTAGCAGGCAAGTTGTCTGCTGTGCTTTCTTTGACATGTGAATCACTGAGGCGCCACAAGGCACTTCTTAGGGTGCTGGTGGTGTTCCTGCATCCGCTCGGGGAGTCTCATATGGATCCTGCTTCACCTGACTAGAATCCCTCTGAAGTACCCAGCATCTGTTTGGGATTCAGTGTTCATCCGAATGTGCTGCACATCCCCGAGCATTACTAAGAATCACTGCCAACACAGGTGGGGGGGGAGGCTCTCCAGAGAATCTCTGCAGCTAGGCAGACTCAAATGGGAGGTGGTGCTCCTAACTGTTAGACTTCGGCAGCAGACTTTTATAGGCACAAAGATGGAAGGACCCATTATTGCCAACAATGGAAGAAGGGCTCTTAATACTAATGGACTTAGCTGAGAAGGTGAAATCAACATGTTCAATAAGAGAAAAGTCATTGTTAACATTTGTTAAAGATTGGAAACCTTTCATAGACTTTTTACATGAAAAGAAAATGATATCTGGATTTGAGGATTGAAGATAATGTGTGTTTATAGAAAGTCGCTTTGTTGGGTGTTATATTGGATTGGATGAAGTGAATAGTGTTTTTATGTAGTGGACAGATGAAGAATCAGAAGTTCTTTACTTTCTGAATCTTATTCTTCTATCTTGCTCTTTTAACCTCTCTTCTTTCTTTCTTTCTTTCTTTCTTTCTTTCTTTCTTTCTTTCTTTCTCTTTCTCTATTTCTTCTTTCTTCCCCCACCCCTTTGTGTTTTTTATTGTATGTAGATAAAATTACTGGTTTAGTTTTAAAAAGGGGAAAGAGATTACATTTTGTATTTTTCTCTATAAACCCCAATAATTTTTTTTTAAAGGCTTCGGTAGCAGTCAGCTACAGAAAACTGTTAGCTAGAAATTTTCCAACAGGTTTTGTAGGTGATTCAGATGAAAATGACAAATGAGTATTAATGTTCCTGTTTTTAATGAGAGAACATTACTGCTTAGCAGCAGCATTCTTCATAGCCAAGGAAAGTGAGGAAAAGTTATACCTCTCTAATTGGGTGCCCTGAGCTTCTCCACTTTCTCCTTGGGTTTTGATGTTGTCACGGAAATCTGCATTAGTTTGAGTTCTTCTGGTCTGAAAATATGCCAGTCATGGGTGGAAGAATCCGCTCTAATTTATGTAGGCGAGAGAACACTGTGGGGAACGTGGCGCCTGAACAATCTTGTCTTTCATGTCCCTGCATGCATAAGGACACAAAGGAACAAGGCTTAACGTGTGTTGACGGAGGTTTGCACTCCAAAGAGCCCTGCTGCATGCATGAGGAAGGTTCAAAGTCTTTTCTTTTAGCATTGGGGAGGCGGGGGGATTACAAAGAACTTGAAGTCTGCCCAACCCCCCCACGGAGAGCTTTGCCAGGTAGTTTTAGAGAACCTCAAAGACCCCACTCCCTGCAGCGATATTGGATCTGGCAACAGGAGCAGGGGCTGCAGGGGCTCAACGTCTAATTCCTCTCCTATTTGCTTTCTTTGGAGCAGCACACTGAGATGATCTTAGCCTACTACCGAGCTCCACTTAAGGCAGAAATTATTCCTAGATGAAACCAGGGAACAGAAAACAGTTTGCTTGCAGGCAAGTTGTTTAAATGTACACAGGGTTCGGCTTGCTCCACTGGTTGGCTCGGAGAAAACCACGGCTTCCCGTTAACTTCATCGCGACTCCGAAGTGAAAGTTTTAATACAGCGCCATCAAAGGGCACGGAAAATTACAAAGTGGCTTAAAATTTAAAGTCATTAGATGTAACGTTAAACATGTCTTTGCAGCTTACAAGTATACAAGTGAGACCTGCAATAAAATGTTGCAGTTTGGAATACTCCTGTTCAGGATTTTCCTGAATGCACCATTCCATTTCCCCTATCACTGGCCTTCCATTTTATTCAGCATTGCATCCCCACTGAGCATGCTCCGTCCCCATTTGGCTATTTGTGGGAGAGATTCCCAATTAGACTATTTATTTCTCCATTTAGTTAGTTAATATCTATGCCACCCTTCATCTAAGGATCACAGGGTGGTTTACAATTTTAAAACACAAAAATAAAACAACATAGTAACAAATGAAAACAACAGAGGGAGGGGGTGGGGCATAGATTGTTTAATTAGGCAAAAGCCTGAGAGGAGGAGGAGGAGGAGTTTGGACTTGATATGCCGCCTTTCACTCCCCTTAAGGAGTCTCAAAGCGGCTAACAATCTCCCCCACAACAAACACTCTGTGAGGTGAGTGGGGCTGAGAGACTTCAGAGAAGTGTGACTAGCCCAAGGTCACCCAGCAGCTGCATGTGGAGGAGCGGGAAAGTGAACCCGGTTCACCAGATTACGAGTCCACCGCTCTTAACCACTACACCATGCTGGGCTATTGGCACATCAAGATACTTTGACGTCCAATCAAAGCCATTCCCAGGGTGTGGCTCCTGTTGCATTCTGACAGCTTCTAGGAGCCACCGGTGAAAACTGAGTGCAGGGTGGGGACCAAAGGTGAACAAACTACCCCAGAATGAGCATGACATGTCCCCCCACCAGAGATACTGCACCTCCCCTAAAGCTCAGAAATTTATTGAGGCCCTGATTGTGCCTCCCTCATCCTGCTCGGACCTTCACCCAGATTGTCTAGATGCTACTCCTTGATCTCTGGTTCCAGATCTGGATCCACACCCAACCTTCCCCTCCACAACATCCCCACGAAGCTCATAACAACACAGTTCTTTTTGTCTGCCTTGAATCTGTTGGATATTCTCTCTGTGTGAGAGAGAATCATTTGTTCCAGAAACAGAGAAGAGCAGAGAAGACGTTTCAAGAAGCAGTAGAAGACTGAGATGGTTTTGTCTACACAAGGACGTTTTCTGTGGGAACTGTTCTTTGGACATGCGCAGTGTGACAGGAAGTACTGATAACAATGGTTCTGTGTAACTTGTTGTAACTTGTTGTGAGTCTGTTGCTTGGACCTTGCAGTGAGAGAAGCAGAGAGAGAGTCTTGGACTCTTGTTGGACTCTTAAGCATACCTTGACAGAGGCAGTGGTGAATGTCTGTATATATTTGCTACCAATATGCTTTTATGCCTGTCAGGTAAACCTCTACACTTGACTGAATCTTTATGGCGTCCATGAGGGTTTCTTGCCTACTGTGTGTACTTTCAACCCCGAAGACGCTTCCAAGGAAGGAGCTGCATTGAGATCTAACTCTGCTGAGTATGGATACTGGCACACACACGCAGCAAAAGTGGTGCTGGATCCAATCCTTCTAAATCATCCATCAGAGGTTGATGGATTGATCCAACAGAATCTCCCACAGTTCAGCTTCATTAAAAGACACCTGGTGCTAGTATTATGAGATGAGAGAGAGAAAAACTTCCTTTTATCTATTTCCTTCATGCCAAGCATAGTTATAAAACCTCGTCATGCTCCCTTTCATATTTTTTCCTAAGCGAAAATTAGAATTCCAATTAACCATTGACCTCTGTCATATTTCAGGTAAGTGCTGAAATACTGCTTCTGTTATTCTAGGGGGGGAAATGGAACAAGCAGTCCTTCTGGTTGCCAATACTACCAAGGGATGTGGTGGCGCTGTCGTCTAAACCACTGAGCCTCTTGGGCTTGCTAATCATAAGGTTGGCAGTTTGAATCCGCGTGACGGGTTGAGCTCCCGTTGCTCTGTCCCAGCTCCCACCAACCTAGCACTTCAAAAGCATACCAGCGCGAGTAGATAAAGAGGTATGGCTGTGGTGGGAACGTAAACAGCATTTCTGTGCGCTCTGGCTTCTGTCACGGTGTCCCGCTGTGCCAGAAGCGGTTTAGTCATGCTGGCCACATGACCTGGAAAGCTGTCTGTGGACAAACGCCAGCTCCCTCGGCCTGAAAGCATAGATGAGCGTCGGACCCCATAGTCAAATTTGACTGGACGTAACCATCCAGGGGTCCTTTACCTTTACCTACCTTTACTACCAAGGACCTGAGAGCTTGTATACATTTTTCCATTGTTTTGTTTTCTGGATTTACAGTAAAAGTCAGAAGGGAATGTTGCGTTTCTATAGAGCTCCCTATTTGCTTGCATAGATGAACTTCACATAGTGGTTCTTACAGTGACGTTGCTGCCCCCCAAATGAATATGGCTTTGTTCCTTTGCCCATTTACCTGGAGATAAGTCCAATTGAACACAGTAGGACTTATTTCTCCATGGATCTGTATAGGATTGCACTGTAAACAGCCCATTGTAAATAAATAAATAAAAATAAATGTATTGCATAAAACAAGCCAAGCAAGCAATCTTAATTTCCCCAGTGATTGAGCTGTCGAACTTTTATGTCATTGTTTTGACCGATATATTAGAAATGTGTTAATTTTGGCTGCACTGTGAGAAAAAAACAGCCTGTACGCCAGTAACTGGATCACTTTCCTGCTTAGTGTGCCTGATTTATTTGTCTGACAGCTTAACAGATGGAGTACTCAATATTTACATCCACCTTCCTTATTTGC
The DNA here is from genome assembly GCA_034641385.1 of Darevskia mixta. Lineage (NCBI taxonomy): Eukaryota > Metazoa > Chordata > Lepidosauria > Squamata > Lacertidae > Darevskia > Darevskia mixta. The sequence goes on along the minus strand of JAWWNH010000121.1, from coordinate 1,047,763 downwards.
TCTCCATAAGACAATTATTTCATGCTTGATATATGACCTTGGTCTTCCACAAAAATAAAATAAAAAATGAGATCATGTTTTGGCTCCATACTGTTCCTTCTGAGAATAACTATTTTAGAGGCAGCCAGTAACAAAGCAATAAATATATCCTACCAGCCAAACAGGTACACGGGGAGTATATGATCCACTGAAGAATTTGTTTCATCATAGCAGTGGTGTAGTTTGGTAATTTTAGGTTCTAGACTTAGTGGTCTTACCAAGAGGCTCGCCGTTCCTTGGCCATTCTGCCACCCCAAGTCAGCTCCCATTTCAGATGCTGTCAGCTGTTTCTTTGTAAATGCAGTGCAAGGTGGCATTGCATGTAGCATGCCTGAGCGGGAGCAGGTGTTTTCATCGCAGCTGCTTTCCCTGCCTACCTCCTTCTCCTGCAGTCTGCTTTCCAGTGAGTGGAGACTTAGGTATCTGGCACTAATAATTATGCCAGGTGGGAAAATACGCTGCCAGTAGGCCAGCAGAGTGGCCTCTTCAACCTGCACACGTGTATTGTTGTGAACCTGGGGGGACTGGACAGCAGAGAACTAATGGGAATGAAACCGGCCAGGAAGGTCTAACCTAAGCACATCCTTTGTTAGGTAAAACAGGCAAGTACAGATGTTGCCATGGGGACAAAATAATTAGCCAATTGCTTCCTGTGACGGGGACCTTTTGGAAGTGTTGTGATTAGAAGATATCTCCCAGTCTCTCATTTAAGAAATGTTGCTATCCAGATCTCTCCAGGAATCCAAACTTTGGTAAGTGCCACTCAGAAAATTGGTGTGTGGATGGATGGATGGATAGATGGATAGTCACAGAACGAGCTGGCCAGTAAATCACACAGATTAAACGTGGAGTTAACTCCTTATTAGCAGAAAAACTATCTTCACAGACTTGACTGAGTGTCAGGTCTAATGAGCACAGCAGCTCATGCCCTGAAGGTTTTATTTCATGAAATCAGTTGCTGAGACTAAAGGCCCCCGCCTCCCCACAGCCAGCAGTGGAGGAAGCCACTCGGGCGCCTGGGGCAGCGCGCCCAGGGGCAGGGCGAGGGCAGGGCGCACTGTGGGTCTTCCGGAGTCTGCCTGCCTCCTCCCACTCAGCCACCCTACAGCTGGGGGGGAGGCAGTGGGTGGCTCGTTTGGGCAGCGCAGAGCCTTCCATGTGCACCCAAGCCACCATGTCTCTCCCAGAAGAGACGCGTGGCTCGGGTGCGCTGCAGGCCCCACGGCGAGTGCTGCCCAGCATTTTGTCACCCCCTCCTCAGTGGTGACACCCAGGGCGGCCCCCTTCCTCTGTCCCTGCCCACAGCTGTATATGTCTCCTCCTCTCCAGGGCTTTTTCTAAGCAATCAGAGACTATGTATGTGTGTCTGTCTTTGCTCCTCTCATTTCATGCCTCTTCTGGACCTGGGAGTCCGGGGAGGAGAGAGAGAGATTGTCCCAGGAGGAGGGGGAGACACTTATGAGATTTTAGCAGCCTGACTCATCTCTGCCTCCTGACCTCCCTCCTCCGACTCTCCTGCTTCAGCTTCTGCCTCTGATTCTGGACGTCTCTGCCACAAACGCTCCCAGCTCACTAAGCCCTGTTACCTCTTCAGTTTCTGACACACACACACACACACACACCATCTTCTCCCTCTTCTGCCTCTGAAAGCGCAACGTCATTCCACCACCACTCCCTGGGCTCTGGGCCTTCTTCTCTTGATGGTTTCCCAGCTGGCTCCTCCCACCATTTCTCTGTGTCCAACCAATCCAGCCATCACACACAGAGAGAGAGCTGGGACAGAGTGCTTCTGTTCAGGGTTCCAACCAGCCAGCTAAGCCAGTTTCCAGGCCTGTCAATTCTATTCCCCATAATCTGCTTTTCCTTCCCCCGACTTCTCATAGGTGAGACCATTTTTGCCACATAAGAATCCACATTCAAGGAATTAGGTTGTGTACACACCACACAATTAAAGCAGATGACTCCCCGCCCCCTGCCCCAAATGCTGGGAATTATAGGGTGCTGGGAATTGTATTAATTGTAAGGGCTAAACAACAGTACCAGGTCTCTATTTATTTGGTGGGGTGATATGCTTTAAATGTATGGCATCTAGATCAAGGGAAGTAATAGTACCACTGTATTCCACTCTGGTCAGACCCCACCTGGAATATTGTGTCCAATTCTGGGCACCACAGTTCAAGAAGGATACTGACAAGCTGGAACGTGTCCAGAAGAGGGCAACCAAAATGGTCAAAGGCCTGGAAACGATGCCTTATGAGGAACGGCTTAGGGAGCTGGGTATGTTTAGCCTGGAGAAGAGAAGGTTGAGGGGTGATATGATAGCCATGTTCAAATATATAAAAGGATGTCATATAGAGGAGGGAGAAAGGTTGTTTTCTGCTGCTCCAGAGAAGCGGACACGGAGCAATGGATTCAAACTACAAGAAAGAAGATTCCACCTAAACATTAGGAAGAACTTCCTGACAGTAAGAGCTGTTCGACAGTGGAATTTGCTGCCAAGGAGTGTGGTGGAGTCTCCTTCTTTGGAGGTCTTTAAGCAGAGGCTTGACAGCCACCTGTCAAGAATGCTTTGATGGTGTTCCTGCTTGGCAGGGGGTTGGACTGGATGGCCCTTGTGGTCTCTTCCAACTCTATGGTTCTATGATTCTATGGTATGTACAGAGCCTCAGTTTGCTATTCATACGTAGGAGATATTGCTACATGTACCTTAAACTGTTGCATGAAAATGTCTTATGCCCATTTTTAATGGGTTGATATCCTTCAGTTATTCTTTGATGCCTTTCTCAGCCTTTCAGGCCCAGCCACTCTTTATGTCAGCAGTTATTATTGCCTTGTTCTTGTCAATCCAAATTAATTAGCAGAGTTTCTCCTACAAAACTGCTTTCACTGGGGGGGACTTAGTAAATGCATAAAAGGGGTTTCTTTTGTTATTGTCATTTTAGGAAGGCTCCGCGTCATGCACTTAAATCAATGAAAGTTTTTTTTATTGTAAATATTCAGTTCCCAGTGGACTAATCGCACACACCCATGCATCTTCCCACACAATGTTCTCAAAACTGGGATTTTCCTTGTATAGTAAGTACCTGCTGAGAGGGAGCTGTTATATAAAATAAAATGAAAACAACACTTGATGTGAACTAATGGAAATCCCTGGCCTTGCCTCATCCCTCATTTTAGTTTCCAAAGACTCTGAAGTTAATGGGGAAAGAAAAGCAAGGATTATACGAAAATCCTATGAAATTAAAGACCTCTCTTGCAGTTGAGAGGTCTGGCAATCCAATTAATCCCCACCCCTCCAATATTGAGGTTGGATTTGAGTTTTGGGTGTTGCTGGGTTTTGTTTTTGATGGTTGTGCACAATCAATGATGGTCATTGAACCAGCCAGATACTGTTATGTATTCAGTGCTCTGTGCTTGCCTGAGCTTGAGTCTGGACTAAGTATTCTGAGCCCCTGTGTTCTGATTCGATACATGATATCCAATCACAGAACATTTCAGGATTTGAGCCACTGCCATTGGTCATTAAAACTCTGAGCTATTGTTCGCAGCTTAGAAGCTGAAACAGCCAATCATGTTGAGAGTGGGAGTGGCCCAGGCCTTCAGAAATGTATACAGTGGTACCTCTAGTTATGAACTTAATTCGTTCCGGAGGTCCGTTCTTAACCTGAAACTGTTCTTAACCTGAAGCATGCTTTCTGAGAGCACACTGAGAGCCAGTGTGGTGTAGAGCGGTAGACTCGTAATCTGGTGAACCGGGTTCGCGTCTCCGCTCATCCACATGCAGCTGTGGGTGACCTTGGGCTAGTCACACTTATTTGAAGTCTCTCAGCCTCACTCACCTCACAGAGTGTTGTGGGGGAGGAAGGGAAAGGAGAATGTTAGCCGCTTTGAGACTCCTTCAGGTAGTGATAAAGCGGGATATCAAATCCAAACTATTCTTCTTCTTCTTCTTCTTCTTCTTCTTCTTCTTCTTCTTCTTCTTCTTCTTCTTCACTAATGGGGCCTCTTGCTGCTGCTGCACCACCGGCACACGATTTACGTTCTCATCCTGGGGCAGAGTTCTCCACTCGAGGTAACTCTTCCAGGTTAGCGGAGTTTGTAACCTGAAGCGTTTGTAACTTGAGGCGTTTGTAACTCGAGGTACCACTGTATAAGCAGTTGCTTTGCCCCTTTTGTCCAGTTCTGTTAGTTCAATAAAGGTTCTTGCTGTTATCACTGTGTCTTGCTTCGTGGGAGCCCACCTACACTTCAGATACTATATTCACAGTCGCACACAGATCTATCAAAACCAACAACAAACACCCCGAAATTAAATCAAAACTTCTAGGGCCGGAACGGGAGTGCAGGAAACAACTGACTTAACCTACTTACCGGTACTAACAATGCAGATTAGACTCAAGACAAGCACAATGGTAAAAAAAAACAAGATCGGGATACAAGGGAACTGAGATTTAGGAAAGGATTGGCGATGAATAAGAAAAGAAAGAGCAGGTGGCAAGGTTCTAAAGGGAAACCACAGAAACCAACGAGTACAATCTTCAAAAGTCTTAGATGCTGCAGCAGCAGCTCTCAACAGACAGGCAGTTAAGAAATGAAGAACACTCAAAAAACAACCCGTGCCATCTTGGAAGAGAAACCCGGGCTGTGTAATCTGATACCATAGGGAGCGGCAAGCCTCAAGGAAACTCACAATATACAAACTTTTAATATAATTGGCAAACCCTCCTGGAAAGGTATAAGTGAAAAGCAGACGGGTGAACAACAGCTGTGGAAAAAGAGGTTTGGATGTTATCGGGACTGAAGGAAGATGGCGACTGTCCGTGATTTGGCTTTTGGAATCAGAGTATCAAGGGTCAAGGCGATCGTATGGTGATGAAATATGGACTTAAATCCACACAGGGACATTGTTTGTTTTGATTTATCTTGCTTGTTGGAATACATCAGAGGCTGTGAAAATATAGGAAGGGTAAAAAGCAAGGACAAATAGTTGATTAGATAACTCCAGAGTTTGAAGCATGGGAAACCTCAAAATAAATTTAAATAATAATTTGGCAGAATTGGAACTTTTCTTTTATTATTATTATTATTGATAATTGGATAAATAATTTGAAATGTAATTTGGAATGTTTCAATGTGATTATGTTGTATTGGAAACCTTAATAAAAATGATTTGACCAAAAAAAAGAAAAAAAAGAAATGAAGAACACTCAGCAACATGGAACCATTTGCTGATACACTTGTTCTACACCCCCCCCCCCAAAGCACTTGATTTGAAGTGAGAGTAAAGTCCTCCTTTGATTGGACTCTAGAGCTGTCAGTTACAGTACTACAACCCACTTCTCCGCCTCCCCCTTCCTCTGTACCTTCACTTAAGGAGTGAAGTTTGCGGGGATGTTATGGAGGTGCAATGATGGATGGCAGCCCCAAGCCCAATGCTTGATGAAGTTTAACTGAAAAGTCCTCCACAAACATAGTTTGCTGTTCTGAAACCATCAGGAGAGTTGGGCGCATCTGATTTTCAGCTTGACTAAAATGAAAGTGGAAGTAGAGATTTCTCTGCCTTTGAGAAGCTATTCTTCACTAGCAATAACCACCCTCTCCCTTGCTGCAAGTTTTTTCATAGGCAACATTGCCATGTGAGCCACAGAGGAAAGTAATTAAATTTAATAGAGGCTCTCTTTGTATATTGAAGTTGCCCTTGATTTTAAATCTTCGGAGAAAAGAATAATTAGATTTGATAGGCTCAGCAGCATCTGAACATTATATTGTAGAGGTATGTCTGTGCTCAGCTTTTGCAAGATTGTCTAGGATGAGTTCCGCCCCCCCCCCCTTTCCTAAAGTTGCAAGGGCATTCTTGCTTTTGGTGAAGATGCAGCAGCATCTCCATTCATTTTAAATCTTTAGCATGTTTACGGGGGCAAAGGTTAAACTTCAGAGGCTGACAGGAGATGAAAGCGAGGTGATTGCATCATAGGAATAAGAGCTCTTTCTTCTCTGCTATTTTAACTTGCAACAATGGACTCGCTCATTTATTGTACTGCTGCGATTTTTGCACCAGGCTGCAGTTAACTTCATATAGGAAACTGCCTTTACCAAGACTGGCTGATGGCCCATGTATTGTCTACACCAGATGGGTGGGGTATAAATAATAAAATTATTATTATCATTATCATTTGCCTTGTGTCATTATGTACTTTAACAGCTGGGTGGGATAATAATAATAATAATTTATTATTTATACCCCGCTCATCTGGCCGGGTCCCCCCAGCCACTCTGGGCGGGATAACCCACCTGCCAAATATCTAATGTGACATTGGTAGGTGGGTAGACAACCCACCCTTCAATAATCCAAAGTCTCTTGCACAGTGTTTCCCCCAGTGCCTGGCAGCTGTCTGGGGGTCAGGCACTAGGGGACTGCAACACAAGAGGCTTTTCCAACCCTCTGCTCAGCAAAACACCAAGCATAGGACTTGGCAAGGCTGCTCTCTGCAGGGATTGGCTGCCTGTTTGAGTTCCCCCCCAAGGGAGCTCAGTTGTGCAGCTGATCCAGCAAGCTTGAAACTCACCATCCGTCAGCTGATGGGCATTGACTCCAGCCCTGCTTTTCCTGGGGATTGGCTGTGCGATGGAGCTCCCCATGGGAAATTCAGTCCCACAGCTAATCCTCCCTGCTGCTAAGAGCCGATCAACCCCAGAGCAGCTCCTTCACTCAAGGCTGGAGCAGGTAGACAATTGGTTTCGTTCGAGAGTACCTGGAGCTGAACAGCCACAAAGATGGTACAAGACATCATCATAGTAATTCTGTACCCTCATTAAAGGTACACATGGGACCCAGGTGGCGCTGTGGGTTAAACCACAGAGCCTAGGGCTTGCTGATCAGAAGGTCGGCAGTTTGAATCCCTGCGACGGGGTGAGCTCCTGTTGCTTGGTCCCAGCTCCTGCCCACCTAGCAGTTCGAAAGCACGACAAAGTGCAAGTAGATAAATAGGTACCGCTCCGGCGGGAAGGTAAACGGCGTTTCTGTGCGCTGCTCTGGTTCGCCAGAAGCGGCTTAGTCATGCTGGCCACATGACCTGGAAGCTGTACGCCGGCTCTCGGCCAATAAAGCAAGATGAGCGCCGCAACCCCAGAGTCGGACACGACTGGACCTAATGGTCAGGGGTCCCTTTACCTTTACCTTTACCCTCATTAAAATGGCATATTTGCCCCTGCATGGGCCAACCATTCTGAGCATGGGCAAGAAACAGGCAGCAGAGGAAGAGAACTGTTTCAGCACTGGTGTTAATGCTAGAATGATGTTTGGGCCCAAGCTGATGCTAAAGCGAGTAAGCAATGTGAAGAAGCAACAGAGGCAGCTATTGTCTCTGTGCCTTGCTTCGAGGCATCTAGCTGGCCACTGTAGAAAGCAAAAGGCTAAACTAGATGGACCACTGGTCTGATCCAGCAAAGCTCTTCTGAATTTCTTCCTGCACAAGCTGCTATATTTATGCAGCAGCTCATCTGACAAGCTTCAGATTCAACCATTTAATTCATTTAGTGTGTGATCTGGCAAGTGGGGAGGCTTAAAATATATTCACTTTCCACACCACAGTCTCCGCTATCGCTGCAGAGCAGGAGAGAAGGGAGGAAACAGAAGACCAAGGCAAGGCAACAGAGGAAAATGAAGGCTGTAAATCGGTGTGCACGCTTACTTGTAAGTAAGCCTCATTGTTCCCAGCAAACACACACAGGAATGGAAGTGATAAATGCAAATTGCATTTGCTGATTGCAAGTAATTAATGGCTGCTGAACATTCTGATCCTTCACATGCACTCTTAAATGGAAGCAGACTCTCTACGTGACAGAAACCCTTCTGTGAAATGGCAGGAGAATGCAGCTGGCTCCCTCAAAGAGACAGTTTTCTGCAGTGCAGATGGAAATCAAGCTATAAATTAAATGTCCATGTACTGTTCGTTGCTTGGCACAGATCCTGTGGTGATGACAACAGCTTGAATGGCTCCGAAGAGCACATATTAATATCACTGGGTGAAGGCCTGGAATGTTGGCTGCCTTGAATATGGTAGATTGTTGCTTTCATCCTTCTCCAAGGTGGGTGATCCTGGGCTTATTTATTCCAGTCAAGTGGCATAAATTTTAAAAATGTAGGTTGTAGCATGTGTCATGCTGGATTCCCCTCCCACTCCTAAATAAGCTAAAAGCATTCAAAGAGGTTTGCGCTGTTTTTACAAAGTTCCTGTGTTTGTGAAACTCAGTAGTACAGCAGAGTAATTACAAAGGGGGGAATCACTTCGCTCAAAATCCCCTGTGTTAAAAGCCAGCAGCTACACTTATGGGATGGAGACTGAGTTGTATAGTACTATTGTGGTGCATTACTCTGGTTAATTCCTACAATGTCTTTGTTGATCATGAATGCTTAATATTTGCATTTACAGGTTGGAAATGGGGAACAAGAAGTGCTGGTGACCCTACTAAAAGTTTAATATCAGACGGAGGGAGTCTCTGACTCATTTTATTTATTATCAGTTAGCCCCTTCTTTAAATACTTGTCTAGGTGATGTACAATATGTAAAAAATACATAATGAGATTCAAAACGCAACAAAAATGGCAAACTGGCCTATTAGGGAGGGAAACACTGACCATAACAATGAAATGTTTAACACCTAGGAAGAGCTTTAGAACATCTCATAGGACCTAAACCAGACCAACCCACCACTAGTCAGCTGACTACCCACTAAAAGAGTCCACCCACAACAATCCATTGCAAAACCAAAATATCCTTCCCCACCCATCACCAGGATGAGTGCTAGGATGCTGTCAAAAGGGCCACCAAAAAAAGAGAACACTGTTAATGCTTAGGAGAATAAAAATGTATTCACCCAGCATCAAAAAGATGCCAATGTTGGCACCACGCAAACTTTCCTAAGAGTATTCCACGAGTGCCAATGGATTGAACTTCAGTTTATTGGCTTCCATCCAGTCCAATCCTGCTGCCAGACACCATTTCAGCCACATCCTCTGTCACACCTGCTTGAGATGCAAAAGGGAAATAGAGCTATGTGTCATCACTCTGTTGAAGCCACTGTATTGGCTACCTCTGCTTTAGGGACTAAGGTTCTAAATCATGGAGGTCTTTATAGATGAGCACCAGAACTTTGAAAGTGCACCCTCTTTCTGCTCCTCTTCTGCCCACCTATGTGGGCTGTGTCCCCATGGCTCTACAGAATCTTGCTGAGCTCACGACCCATGTCCCCTTTTGGCCCATGGTTGGGATAACAGGATCAGGGGGGATCTCATATGCACCTAAACATCCCAGGTTATGGTCTGAGGCCAGGTCTGAGACTGTGTCCCCATGGCTCTACAGAATATTGCTGAGCCCACGACCCATGTCCCCTTTTGACCCATGGTTGGGATAACAGGATCAGGGAGATCTCATATGCACCTAAACATCCGAGGTTATGGTCTAAGGCCAGCACATGACATTGCACTTGCTGAAGCTAAGCAGGTTCGATTGCAGTCCGTGCCTGGGAAGGCACCACATGGCACTTCTATGCTCAGTGCCCCAAGTTCCAAGATATAAATGTACTAAATATTATCCTAACTTGTATCATTTATTCTTTATAAAATGCAAACATACTTTCAAATAACTTGATTATTCCCCCCCTCCCCCATAAGGCTTGTGAGTGAAGCCAAATGTCTGCAGCTTATGTTTCCATTGCTTATGTAACAAATATCTTAGCATTACCCTTGGTGAAGAACAGCCAAGGGATAAGGCTGAAAACTAATCAAGAATACTGGGACATGCCAGAGCTCTGGAACACCTTGTTGCTCAATCAAGGCTCAGTGGAAACGGGTAACTTTCTTATACTCCTTCCTGTCCAGGAGGATGTGGTGACCAGCCTTACTGGGCGGAGTCAGTTCAGGGCCTGAAGGTCTTTCATTTGCTGACACTTGCAATTCACAGGTTCACCGTATGGGGGCAGTAGCACACAGATCCAGCAGTTCCTGACGCAGACGGTGGGATGAGAGAGAACTCTTCAGGCAATTTGGTTTGGACCATTTTGCTTTTTCTCGCTCTCTCCTTATAAGCCTGGATAATACAGAGTTAATTTGCAGGCTGTTACCTTGAGGCACGGGCTGGACATGTCGGTGCGTGAATCCTTTTCAGTTCTGCGAAATGCTGGCCAAATGTGACGCGGGCAATAATAAGCCAAAAATAATAATAATAATTCATTTTGAAGTATTGATCCACTTTGTCAGGCATGACTACGGAGGCCTGAAAACTGCTCGCAACTGAGCAGAAGCAGAGCCCGCCATACAAAGGATCCTCCCAAAGCCTATAATTGAATTGCTGGTGGTGTGGAGAGGCAGAGAGAGCTATCTGCAGAAAGATAGCATTATGTACCTGCCTGCTGTTCTGCCTTTAGCCTGTGCTGTCAGCTTATCCCTTTGATCACCCAGGCATTCTCTAAATGTACACATTTATTCTTCTCAAAAGACATGCTCTGTGCGGAGATGTCTGCATTTTGTCAGGTGACTGTAGCAGCGAAGCAGAGTCTGATGCTGTCATGTACTGGAGCTAAACTGAAGATGCCAACTCGCTTATCTGCTGCCTTACGTTCCAGCTTTCAGGCAGAAGTGGCCCCACCGGGAGGCAAGGGGAAATGGCCACAGAAGCAGGTGGCTTCTGGATGTTGATGAAGGTGTGGTTGATGGGAGACCATCAGTTCTAACTCGGGACCCCAGGGCATTTGTGCAATGAAAAGTTACGAGATTTTAGTGAGACGTTACAGGATGCACCTTGGAAACAAAGCAGTTAGGACTGCTCCCCCAAAATGTTTGCAGGTGCAAATAGTCTCAAAAGCAGGACTGTGTCTGAGCGGCCCAATAGTATCATGAACACAAATCATAATGAATGCACAATAAAATGTCTTCTGCAACAGCCCTGAGAGAAAGTGATGTGACTTTTCGAATGCTGAGACAGGTAAGTTACCTTGTGGGAACTTTTCCACTTGGAAAGTGCAATTGAAGGTGCATTTGAAGGTGGTGTGGGAGCTTCCTGATTCCCAAACTCTTTTTCTGATAAGATAAAAAAATCAGGTACTCAGGACATGAAGGTACTTGTCATGAAACGGTCTCTACTCACGAGTAGAGGCTCAGCAGAGACACATGCCCGACTGGCATGTTCCCTCCTTCCTGGGCGATTGTTCGGGAGCTTCTCAGCTACTTCAGCCCGAACATCACAGTGACTGGTGTCAGAAGACATCCAGCACACTTAGGGATCCGCAGAGTGTGCTCAGTAGCGTAACAGACCACAGCAGCTCAGCATCTTGGCTAAATGTACTTTATTACATATCTACACACACGGAGCTCTACATCATGGCTCCCTCTCTCACTAGCATCAGGCAGCAAAGAGGAAGAACAAAGGACAATAGTCCTACTTTAGGGAACATAGCAAGACAAGACATCCTGTCTGCCGTCACTTCCCACTTCCCACTCTGTGGAATGAAAACATATACCCAGTCATGTGAAAAACAATAAACCCATGACTGCACACAGGGAATGAATATTATAACACTAGGGATGGGCAAATCTGTTGATTCCAGTTTCTTTCAGTTTCTCATTTTCCCCATCTTCTGTCCAGTTCTCCACATTTCCACTTCAGCTTTTGTGTGTGTGTGTGTGTGTGTGTGTTAAAAAATAGTCCTCATCAGCATTTTAGCACAAATTTCTCTTAATATACACAATTTTAATTGCAATTTTGCCTAGCACACACATTTTTGTCAGCAAATCTCCCTTCTGCAACGCATTTTCTATGTATCTTCATAAACACATGTATTTTTACATGCACTTCACCCTGCTATATGGAGTTTTGTACATATTTTGAAGGATGGCAATGTTTCAGGCATCATGAGTTAGGTCAGTTGGCCTTTTTCTACAAATCAAACCAAATTTCTCCCCCATCTCTATTCATTTATTCCATTTCTATCACATCTTTTCCTCCAAGGAATTCAAGATGGCATAAATGGTTCTCCCCTTCCTTATTTAATCCCCACAACAACCCTGTGAGGTAGGTTAGGTTGAGGGTGAGTGAATGATCCAACATCACCCAGTGAGCTTCATGGGCCAGATGGGGATTTCAACCCTGCTCTCCCAGGTCTTCGTCTGACACTCTATTTTATTTTATTTTATTTTATTTTTGGAATAGTTTTTATTTGGTTTTACAAGTTTAAAATTATAACAATTATAACAATAATTAATTAATAACAATACATACACACCCATATTTAAAGATTCCTCTGAATCTCTGGACTTCCCACCTTCCCCTCCATGAGTCCTATGGTCAACTGCATATTATTCAGCAGTCCATATTTTATGTCACTCCATTATCTGCATAGCAATCCTGCTAATGTTTTCATCTGCTTACAGTGATCTCCAAGATAAATTATAATTTTTTCTCCATTCTTTGTTAAGAAGAGAAGAAGAAGAGTTTGGATTTGATATCCCGCTTTATCACTACCCGAAGGAGTCTCAAAGCGGCTAACATTCTCCTTTTCCTTCCTCCCCCACAACAAACACTCTGCGAGGTGAGTGAGGCTGAGAGACTTCAGAGAAGTGTGACTAGCCCAGGGTCACCCAGCAGCTGCATGTGGAGGAGTGGAGACGCGAACCCGGTTCACCAGATTACGAGTCTACCGCTCTTAACCACTACACCACACTGGCTCTTCTTGTTTTGGTCTTCTTGGTTCCTGAGCTTTCCGGTCAGTTTTGCCATTTTGGCATAATCCAACAGTTTAATTTGCCATTCTTCTCTGGTAGGGACTTTTATCATCTTTCCATCTCTGGGCTAGTAGCATCCTTGCTGCTGTCGTCGCGTACATAAAAAGTCTTTTCTGCTCCTTTGGAATATCAGCACCTTAGTCTGACACTCTAACCACTGCACTGCAGGAGTCATGTGTCCCCGCAACGCTTGACCCTTGTCCCCTTATTCCCCTTCCCCTTCTTGCATCAGCGGTAGCAGAAGCTGAAAGGGAGGTGTCCCCCCCCCCATAGCTGTCAACTTTCGGATTTGAAAATAAGGGATTTTCCCAAACTTTCAGATTTGAAAATAAGGGATGCCACGAGGGCGGTGCAATGGCACCAAGTAGCCTCGCCACCCTGCGCTCCAGAGGCTGCGCACGAACGGGTGAGCGAAAGAGCGAGCGTGTAGATGGCAGGCGGACTGTCTGTCTGGTTGGGCGTGAGGGTCTGGCTGCACAAGGCATGCAAGCTCCACCCCCAGTCAGTCTCAGACTCCTTATTGGCAGCCGAGCAATGCAGCTGAGGAGCCTCCCTGGCCGGCAGGGAGGGAAAGGAGCTGCTTCCTTTGAAATCCGGGAAATTTAAGAGATATCAACAACCCGGGATAGCAGCGGCAAACAGCATTGGAATAAGGGAGTTTCCCGCCAAAAAAGGGAGGGTTGACAGCTATGTCCCCCCCCCTTCTCTCTGCATCTCTCTCTAACTGCATTCAGATGCCACTTCACTCCATTTTCCCAATGCTTCCTTACCTATTAATTTTAATGTTTTACACACATTTCACGTGATGTAAAAGCCACTTCTGGAAATCTAGTGGATGTTTATCACTCATTTCTGTGCTAATTGTTTCCAGAAAGAAATGTTTGCAGCCCCAGTGGGAGTGTGCACAGGATTACCTAAGAGGCTTGTTGAGTTCATGGTAGGGTTTCGCTCCATGTAACACATTGTTGCAGTGCAGCACAATAGGTGTGATGGGAGAAATGTCTGGTGCATCTTCCTTCCCATCTGATCTGTAATCTTTGCACAAGTTGTCAGGATGAATGACAGATAGCATAATAATAATAATTTGTTACTTATACCCTGCCAATCTGGCTGGGTTTCCCTAGCCACTCTGGGCGGCTCCCAACAAAATATTAAAAACACAATAAAACATCAAACATTAAAATTTTTCCCTAAACAGGGCTGCCTTCAGATGTCTTCTAAAAGTCAGATAGTTGTTTATTTTCTTGACATCTGGTGGGAGGGCATTACACAGGGAGGGTGCCACTACCGAGAAGGCCCTCTGCCTGGTTACCTGTAGCTTCATTTCTCGCAGTGAAGGAACTGCCAGAAGGCCCTTGGAGGTGGACCTCAGTGTCCAGGCTGAACAATGGGGGTGGAGACGCCCCTTCAGGCAAAGAGATAGTAAAGAGAAGGAGGACTGTACAAACCCAACACACATGGTGAGTAATTGCCCTCAGCCATCCCACTCTGTGTATAGGTGCAAAGCATAGACTCATACAATTGTAGAATTGTAGCGTTGGAAGGGACCCCAGGGGTCATCTAGTCCAAGCTCCTGCAATGCAGGAATCTCAGCTAAAGCATCCTTGAGAGATGGGATGCTTCTAATATCACGGAATGAACCATTTGTCAGAGAAATGCGAACCTGGGAGAAGAAGAGACTGGATCTAAGTCAGAAGAAACGCCCTGTAAAAATTCAGATAATGGTTTTTGTGTATGACCCATGCAAATCGTCAGCTAGGTCACCATTTGTCAGCACAGCCCCCTCTCCCAAACAGTGAGAAAAATCACAGCCTCCCCCTCTGCAATTTTTTCAGCAGACTAGTCAGGTGGTCCATCAGTTTTCAGTTCTAGCTTGTACTTAGAGCTCGGGAGTTTTGGAAGTTCCATCAGACTTTGCATTTTGGAGCCGCACAAATCATCCATATCCAGATTAAATTCATTTTATTAACCTACTGAGGGGTAAGTAAGGAGGTGGCCAATTTTTGCTGATGGTACTAAATTGTTCAGGGTTATTAAGAATGAGAAGATTGTGAAGAGCTCCAAGAGGGCTTCTCTAAAAGGAGTGAATGACAAATGCAATTCAATGTAAAGAAGTGTACAGTAATGGATGTTGGGGCAATAATAATAATAATAATAATAATAATAATACAGTAATTATTATTATTATTATTATTATTATTATTATTATTATTTCCCAAATATATGCTCATGGTGTCTGAACTGGTGGAAACTCACCAGGAATGAGACTTTGGGGTCATAGTAGTTGGTAGCTCAATGAAGGTGTTGACCCTGTGCACTGTTGTGGGAAAAAAACCTAATACCATGCGAGTGATAATTAGGAAAAGAATTGAAAATAAAACTGCGAACATCATACCATTGCATAAATCTATGCTGCAAACGCATTTGGAATACTGTACATTTCTGGTCATCTCACCTCAAAAAGGGTATTGAAGGAGTTGGAAAAGGTTCAGAAAAGGGATACCCAAAAGATCAAGGGGGTGGAGCCACTGCCACATGAGGAAAGGTTGCGGCATTTGGCACGAGAGCACTCCCCCACCCCCGCCATGGCTTCTAGCAACTGGTATTCAGAAGCATTAATGCCTCCGCCCATGGCTAGTAACCATTGAAAGCCTTCTCCTCCTTGAATTTGCCTAATGTTCTTTTTAAAGGCATCCGAGCTGGTGGCCATCACTCCCTCCTGTGGAAGTGAGTTCCATAGTCTAACTGTGCGCCAGTACTTCCTTGCCTCCCTGGTATTAGTCCAACCCCCTAACTACTCTAACAATACAGCCTTTATGGCTTTAACACCAAGCCCGCTCCCGCTCCCCCCCGCCCCCACCTCCCGCACCGCCACCCTTTGCTTAATACCCTCCCTGATGAAGAGTTCTGGAGACCTCGAAAGCTTGCTCACTATTTCGTGACATTTGGGTGGCCTCGTGAAAGCATTGCTCTGTGTGGATTTTGAATGGCTACTTTACCTTTGCTGCCGGGGAGCTGGGGGGGGGGGAGAGAAAAGTGCATCTAACGTGCACCTAATGTATCTCAAACGCAGCATTTGGGTGTGATCGAGGGTACATTCTTTGAGCTAAATGGCATCCCCGCGCGCCCTTCTCCGTGGTTCGCCAAAAGTACGGTGCAAGCGACAGGCATGGCATTGCTGAAGGTTGCAGCTGCCTGGAGCCTCCCCGGGCTTGGGAGAGGTGACATTTCTGGCTCGCAGCAGGTCTCTCCTTTTTTGCGCTGGATGGAAGTGTCAGCGTCGAGGGCGTGGCTTGGCAAGGGCGCGCCTCTCTTCCTTGGCTCCTGCTCGGAGAGCCAGCTCCGTTGAGAAAGACACTTTCCTCTCTTCTGCTACCCGGCTTCTATCTGACTCCTCCCTCCTGCAGCTCTGAATAGTGCAGAGCGAGCCAACGAGCTCCTGCTTTTCTCCCCCCGCTGCTATAGTTCCTTCTCAGCCGGCAGCGTGAGACCGAGATTCTCCTTTCTTTCCACTACGGCACGTTTTCTGGTACCTGCTGGACGCGTCTGACTTGCAGAGCTAAACTTGATCAAAAGGATTATAGAGGATCCGGGACCCATTCAAAAACAGAGAAATCACGTTGCCTTGTTTTCTTGCATCTTTTTCTCCCTGGCACTTAATGCTCCTTTTTAAAACCATGTGCTCTTTTTCTCTCTCTCAAGTGACAGCTTGACTGACTGCATCCTAAGCAGGTCTCCAGGAAAAAAGGGTGCTGGACTAGGGATCTATCTATGCAGTCCAACAAACTTGGTGGAGAAGATCAGAAATTCACCGTGAAGCCAACAGTTTTTGTGTCCTCAGATGAGAACTCCCAGAATTGGTGGGAAGGCAAAATAACACCCCACCCTTCCCGAGAACCATGTCGGTCACTCTGAGCAATGTCTCATCAAACGGGACAAGCCACCAGGGGATTATGGATAAAGGACAGAAGCCTTTGAATCTCTTCCTTTTCTGCTTGACTTTTATCATCACGTTCACCGCCCTCTTGGGCAGCATCTATTCGCTGGTGTCTCTGCTGAGGATGCAGAGCAAAAGTACTGTATCCATGCTGGTGACTTCTTTGACGGTGGACGATCTGATCAGTGTGGCGCCAGCGACAATCTTCATGCTCAAGCATTGGTTGGATGAGATGCTCCCCCAGACCTTGTGCACAGCTTCGGCACTGCTGTACTTATTCCAGGGCTTTTCCAGCAATCTGATGGGGTCGCTCATAGTTTCTTATAACTTCTACAGCCTTAGCAAGATGGGAACCGGTCAAGGGGCCACCAAGAGACCGGTCAGCATGGTCTGGGCCGTTCTCACTATCTGGATTGTCAGCCTACTGATCTGTATTTTGCCTCTTTGCGGCTGGGGTAGCTATGCCTCCACCCCTTGGGGGTGCCTGACAGACTGCACAAGCTCTTACATTTTATTTCTCTTTATCATCTACTCGCTGTGCTTCTGCCTCCTCCTCGTGCTCTCCATCCCTTTAATTTATCAGCTGCTGTGTTCAGATGAGCAGCAGCATCTGTACGACGATTATCACCAAATCGCCCGAGGCTATTTCTCCCCTGGGTCACCTCCGACTGGCGGTCGTCACACCCCTTCCCTCTCTCCGGAAGACACTGTGAGCAAAACCTTGAAGCATTTCGAAGGCGCTTGTCCAAATGCTGACCTCAAAGTTAGGCAAAGCCCAACGGACCATTATGGACTGGATCGCTACGGCATGCAAGAGGGGCCCTACAACAGCCGAACCCTCACTGTGGAATTTGCTCAGAAGCGCTTTTCCCTGATTCTGGCGCTGACCAAAGTCACACTTTGGCTCCCAATGATGGTAAAATCAAACCAAGTTTCTTTCTCTATTTGTAATGTTCCGGGGGCTGGGGGGGGGGAGTATTGGATGAAATTTAAAACATGTGCCATTGAACACAGAGCAAATGAGGCAACTTTCCCATGTAACTTGCACTGGACATCTTCAACACCAGATAGTCCAGTTAAAAGTTACTGGCTTGTATGCTTTTTAATCATTTTATCCTGTAAGACCATCAAATCAGCTACTATGAGTTAAACGGATTGCCCACCAGAGATTCATTGCATATATTATTGTCATTTCAATCAAACCCTGCGCTGTTAGTACGCTAGCAAATCCTGTATCAGCAACTCTTAATTATTTGAGTTTGCTGAGTGTGCAAGAGCCCCCTCCATGCATATCAGTGTCTTCTTATGGAAAGGGCTGGGCTTTTAATTGCACGTTCTGATTATCCAGATTTGGGTGAACAGATTTGTATTGAACATATGTTTTCATGGGCATCGACAAAGGATCATGCCAAACCAAGGCTCCAGCTAATTACTTAATTGACTCTGGTTTTATGCTAGGGTAAGCGTTCTACGAATAAGCATTGCAGAGTGAGTCAAACAAGAAAACTACTTGGAAGGGCAGGCCAAGGGCTACTTTTTCCAAGCAACCAGACAGGCTGTGGGTTGACTGTGTGAAATTAATCAGAGCATCTGCAGAATCCTCCTTTCCTGGCTCTGAGGCACACCCTTTGGCAGTGGATTGCCAGAGGCTGTAAAATGGAAAGGTGTCTCAGAAGCAAAGGTTTGTGTGTTTGTGTGGTTTTGTAAATAATGAGGGCTGCTGAAAGCTGCTTTGCTTCAGGGTGTGGATAAGTGCTGTGTGACACCTGTGAAACTCGCTCAGGGCCACACATAGCACATGTGGATGCATTGGAGTAAGAATCCTCTGCTTTAAGTTTTCTATTCTTCTCCAGTTCCTTTCCCCAAATTCACCTTGACCCTGAAGCCTTTGAGTTGACCTTTAAATCATCCCCCCAACTGTGATTATGGTTGAATTTCTAAGCATACTTTCCTGGGAGTCAGCACCATTGAACATGGTTCCCCCCTCCCTCTGTGGCCTCCTCACCAGTGAGATTTAGACTGTAAGGTTTGTGGCAGCAGGGACCTTCTCTTTTCCTTGCGAAACAACACTCATTGATGGCACTGTATAAGTCATCTATCATCATTATCAGTGCCATCATCTGAGAGGTGTGTTTCTGTCTCCCAGCATTACCTCAAGTGGACTTTTATTAATAGCCTCAGGGTCAAAGCTACTTCTCTGCCAGAGCAAAGGCATCAATATTTATTGTTTCACTTGAAGCAACTGACACAGATGGGAGTTGCACTGGAACATTTGCTTCTCAGCATCTGTCAGGATTCAAAGTCACAGAGCTCATCTTCGACAGATTCCAGAGGAACAGGAATGCTGGTTTGCAGCTGCACCAACACTTTAGAGACCAGCAGTGAAATTGGCCAGAAGCAAGCCCTGATGGGTTCAATGGGGCATACGCCCAGGTAAGCCTAACTGGCTTACAACCATGTATCTTTTTGTAGATGGCAACCTCATTGTGTATATGTGCTTCAGAGCCAATGCCTATTGAGACCTGCATTCTTTTAAAATAGGGTTAACCAATGTGGTTGATTCTGCTTAGCTGAATAAAGTACTACTGGGTCACTGCCACCAGAGCTATATGTGGAACTGGTCCATGGGGTCACAAAGAGTCGGACACGACTAAACGACTAAACAACAAAACCAATGTGATGCCCTATAGATGTAGCTGGGCTACTGGCAATGTTGGGTTGGGCTGATGGGAGTTGGGAATCCAAATTATCTGGAGGGCACTGTGATGTCCATCCCTGTTTTAAAATGCCACAAATATTACACTGTTGCATATTTAGAGTATACCGGGAGTTATTGAAAATAAAGGCTAAGGTTATGCATAGGCTTTCAATAAACAGTGGGCTATCAAAAACTGTACTGCAGCAGGTGCATTCCTAAGAACCAAGGTTTTAACAACAACAGCAAAGATAATGAGCATACAGAGGTCATGCAATTCTAGAGCATGAATACAATGCAGTGAGAAACTGAAGATTGTAAATATACATAATGGAACAGCCCACATAATCCTTAATTCAAACCCCAGAAGACACAAGCAAATGTGTGGATAAATTCTGTTCTGAATTCAATTATCCCTCGTGGATTCTTTAAAAGAAATAAATAAAATAAAAGGCAACTTCACACATTACCTTTGGTGTACACATGTGCGATTCAAGATGGTTTAAGTGTGCCTATGACAAATGGGTGTGTACCAGGAGCAGGGGAGAGATGAGAGGAAATAATACTCATGACACAGAACCATGGCAGAAGATAGGCCACACACTGTATCAAGTACAGCTTGACTGAGGAAAGGCATGGGATTCTGGTGATCTTGTTCCAAACTCAAAATGCTGCCCCAAAGCCTTGACCACACCAAACTACTGCATCATGATGGGAGATGGGCAGGAAGCCAACTCTGCCAACCACCAATGCCATTCCTGTGACTGTAGCTCTTCCCAACAGGTGCAGTAATAGTGATATTCAGAAACAAAGATGGGCTGTTCTTTGCCCCATAGCCCCTTAAGATGTGGGTTTCCCAGTGTGAGAGATCATGGAGCCCACCTCAAGTTCCTCTGGACCGAAGTTCCTGCCTAATGCCTTTGCAATCTGTATGGTAAAATCACAGTTGTGACAAATAGTGCCACAGGGATGGTAGAGGTAAATATAGTTTCATCAAACAAACTAGCTGCCAAGGCAAGCCAGTTATGAACAGGAGAGCATAAGAAGAGCCTGCTGGAACAGGCCAGTGACCCATCTAGTCCAGCATCCTGTTCTCACAGTGGCCAACCGGATGCTTGTAGGAAATCCAGAAACAGAGCCCAAGCACAACAACACTATCCCCTCCTGTGGTTTCCAGAAACTGGTATGGATAAGCATTGCTACTTCCAACTAGGGAGACAGGGGATAGCCATCATGGCTTGTAGCCATCAATAGCCCTCTCCTTCATGAATCTGTCTAATCTTCTTTCAAAGCCATCTAGGTTGGTGGCCATCATTGCCTCCCATGGGAGTGAGTGCTATACTTTAACTATGCACTGCTGCTGCATACGGGAGTACTTTTTTTATCTGTCCTGAGTCTTCAGGGACATGAACCCTGAAGAACCATGGTTTATAGGAAGAAACCCTATACACATACAGTATATCTACACACACATGCATAGAGCCATTTACAAACTGATGTTGATTTCATGTTGGTTGGGGAACATGTCCAACAGGCTTGCTAGTGTCTCGTTCACGAGAGCCTCTCCATTTTATACACTTCTTGTTTCTTGTGGAGAAGCTGGTAAAATGTAGGCTGGATGTGGTTACTGTTAAGTAGATTTGTAGCTGGTGGAGTAACCGAAACCAAAGTGTGTTCATCAATGATTCCTTGTCATCCAGGAAAAAAGTGGGGTGCCCCACTGCCACAGGGTTCTGTCCTTGTCCCATTGTTGTTCAACATCTTTACAAATGACATGGATGAAGAAATTGAGGGGATGCTCATCAAATTTGTAGTGACACCAAGCTGGGAGGGGTAGCTAATGTTGCAGAAGGCAGAATGACCTTCAGGTTGACCTTAACACATTGGACAACTGGGCCAGAGCTAACAAAATGAATTTCAATAGGAGAAATGTAAAGTTCTGCACTTAGGCAGGAACAACCAGCTACACACATGTAAGAGGGTGGGAGGCACCTTGCTTACTAGTAGAACGTGTGAAAAGGATCTAGGGGTCTTCGTAGACCACAAGCTTAACATGAGTCAACAGGGTGTTGCAGAAGCAAGATAAGCTAATGCTATTCTAGGTTGTATCAACAGAAGTATAGTGTCCAGATCAATGGAAGTCATAATACCACGCCATTCTGCCTTGGTCAGACCACACCTGGAATACTGTATCCAGTTCTGGGCACCACAATTTAAGAACATTGGACCTAAGCATAGGCTATATTGCAGAGATGAAGAACCTCCATCCCAGGGGCCTAATTAGAGCCACCAAGAGTCAGCTGCTTGTAACATCTGCATTACACATTCCATTGGTATGACACTTTCAGGCAGGACTTATTCTATTCCTTCAAGGAACCAGACTTACCAAATTTCAAAGACACAAAGAAAAGGCTCCTCATTTTATTCTCTTTCTTATTTCTCTTCCCTCCTTCCTGTACCCAGTGCAGAAAGTTGGTTATTTCTCTATGTCAACAAAAACAAATGTGAAAATGAACAAAACAAATGAGAAATGAATAGGCTGTGCACTTGGAATTCATTTATTTGACTCTCTATTAATAAAACAAATGGGGTTCATTTTTAATTTGTTTATTTTAATGAATCCACACACTCATGCATCACCTGAACAGGGCTAGACTCTCACATTAAAGCAGCTGCTCCCTCCTCACAAAACTCAGCCCACAACAGGTTGGACACAATCCAGCAAAAATATTTAAATGCCTGATTGATTTCAGTAGAAGTGTTAAGCCCATGCTTAAATGAACATGATTTATAAAAGCTTAATATAGTCCAATCATATGTATTTTGTAAGTTCTATTAGGTTCAATAGGGCTTTCTTTTTTGCAGATGATGGGCCATATCCAGCCCTACAGCTCTTCTGGCAGAAAGAGCTTATGTGCATGCAATGTAACTTTATCTTTCTTGGCAGTCTCTTCCAGTCTCCTGTGCACCCCCAAAATCAGCTCCAGAGTGTTGAGGGGCTGTTGGGAGCAGATTTGTGTGTATATAAGAGATGAGATGGAAGTCCCATTGCAACAGTGGAACTTTGCTGGAGCAGCACTATCTACAACCCTCTGTGAGCAACTGAAAGATGGCGTGCACAGTTTTCCATTTACCCTTGCATGGTTTGTTTGTTTTTATTCCTTTTACTCATAGTAACAGACAACCAGAGTGTTTTTAATTTCTTTGAAATGCCTCTCTCTTTCAGATTCAAATGGTTGTTCAACACACTGTTGGGTTTCAAAGCCTTTCCTTTGAGATATTCAGCTTTCTGCTAACGCTGCTAGCCGTTACTGTCACCCCAGTATTTGTCTTGTCAGAACACTGGAGTCACCTGCCTTGCGGCTGCATCATCAACTGCAGAAGGAATGTCTACACTGTATCCTCAGAGGAAGGCAAAAGTAAGTACAGAAGGATGATGGGAAGGGACTGGAGGCTAAGCTGCCTGGCCCTGAACAACTTCCCCTTCCCAGAGAAAAATTGCGCAGAGTTACAATTTGTTTCATCAAAATCTGGTCCACATGGTGCTTTCATGTCCCTTTCTTGTATTATGTGAATGGAACACCACAAAGCTAGGAATGTGTGGGTTTCACCCATGGCAACTTCCTTGATCCCTTTGGATCTGTGGTAGAGCATTTGTTTTGTACGCAGCAGGTCCCAAGTTCAATCTCCAATGAAGGCTAAGAATACCCAGTCTCTGAAGCCCTGGAAAGCTGCCTCCAGATAATGCGAAGAATACCAAGTTAGATAGACCCAGTGGTCTGACTTAGCATAAGATGCTTTCCTGTGCTGCTTCATTTGAAATCCCTGAGCTGTCCAGTTCTGAACAACTTGTAACCAAGTCAGACACAGCCCATCAACAATACTGGATGCCTCCTCACTGATAAACCTGGCTTTGAACAGCATATGGCTACAAGGGGGAGGGGCTGTCAAGTACCTTGGACCTTCAGCCCCACTGTGTGGCTGGTGGAAGGGCAAGGCCAGTGAGGGTGTGATGAAGGGGCAGGGCTAGCAAGCATGACCCCACTTTCCCCTTTATGCAATGGTTAAGCACATGAGGAAATCAACAAGATAGAGCTATAGTGAAGGTCACCCAGTGAGCTTAATGACTGTGCTGGGATTTAAACATTGGTCTCACTGATCCAAGCCACTGTCTACACTGGCTTTGTCCCAATAAATGTTAAGGTGTAGATGAGAGAGCAGCAGTTTGTTTATTTTATTAAATTTATATCCCTCCCAAAGGAGTCCAGGGCAGGACACCTCAGTGTGTGATCTTTCTTCCTCCGGAAGAGAGCCTATTTTCTGGACTAGGTGACTAGATTGATGCTTCAGTGTCCCAGCTCCATGTGCCTTGATTCTATGCATGTAACCTCAGAATTATGGCTCAGAATATACATTTTAGGGGGATATCTTATATCTAAATGTGCACAGCGCAGGACCATTTGAAGAGCTCTGCTGGATGAAACCAAAGGCCTATCTAATCCAGCATTCCCACAGGGGACAAGCAGATGCTTTGGAGAAGCCCACGGGGACTCTTCTGTTGTTGTTCCCCAGCAACTGGTCTTCAGAGGCATGGTGCTTCAATAGCCATTGATAACCTTATCCTCCACAAATTCCTCTAATTCCCCTCTGAAGCTATCCAAACTGATGGCCATCACTCCCATCTTTCGGGTGCAGATTCTATAGTCTAGATATGTTCTGTGTGAAGAATTACCTCCTCTTGTTGGTCCTGAATCTCGCAACATGAACTCCCACCTGCAGTCTTTATGGGCAGCTCACACAGAACGGAACATGTTTCAGTAGTTTGACCATGGTTGTTACAAAAATCTCCTTGAAAATGGAACTATGCTTATGATGGAGATGACTTTTGCTCCAAATTGATTCTTCTTCTGGATCTTTCAGAACCTGTTTCCCAACTACAGTGTTTGCTGTGTGTCAAGAAGCAATTTGTTACTGATAGTGCTTTGTAACAAACTGGCTCTGGCTCCGATACAATATTTACAAAGTGAAATATGTGACAGATGGCAAGGCAATGATTACCTAATCATTTCGAAACTGAATTTTCCTTTTGTTTTATTTTTTGCCAAGGGCTATTCTATTTTATAGGGACCCAGGTGGCGCTGTGGATTAAACCACAGAGCCTAGGGCTTGCTGATCAGAAGGTTGGCGGTTCGATCCCTGTGACGGGGTGAGCTCCTGTTGCTCGGTCCCAGCTCCTGCCCACATAGCAGTTTGAAAGAACGTCAAAGTGCAAGTAGATAAATAGGAACCACTCTGGCGGGAAGGTAAGCGGCATTTCCGAGCACTCCTCTGGTTTGCCAGAAGCGGCTTTGTCATGCTGGCCACATGACCCGGAAGCTGTACACCAGCTCTCGACCAATAAAGCAAGATGACCGCCGCAACCCCAGAGTCGGACACGACTGGACCTAATGGTCAGGGGTCCCTTTACCTTTATTCTATCTCACCAGCACCCCATGCAAAATAAGGTATTTACCATGCAGAATTAAGCAACTTAAAATATAGCTCATGTGCCCAGTGCCAGAATGACCTAAATATATTTATTTAGAATAATTATAAACCATCCCCCACCCCCACCCCAACATAGCCAATCTCTGAGCAGGGTACATATAGCACAATTAAAACTCATCCAGACTGAACAACCACAATAAGAAAACAATTTCATAACAAAAGCAGATAAAAGAAATAGATTAAAATCCTCAAGGCACAGATTCCTAACAACACAAGTGAGTTGTAAGAACTAAACAGCTAATGTTCTGCAAATGTCTGGGCAAAGCAAATAGGTTTTTTGCATGATGCTTGGTAAAGAGGAGGTGCCATGCATACTGCTAAGGCATGGGTAAACCCTTGTCCAATTCCCAGGGGGATCACATGCCAGGAGAGGGTGTGGCCAAAACTGAGTGTGACATTGAATGCATGCATGCAGACACAGAAACACAGAAACACACCCCTTCTTGGCTGATCCATGCAGATCTGTGGGTGGGGCGGGTATCAGTCCCTCTCTGTTCATAAAACTGACTGATCTGATGTATCAGATTTGTATTCTCACAAGTGCCCTAATCTCTCTACATTCCAGTGATGTGCCTGCTCAGTTTCTTTGTTCTTTCTGCTGCTGGCACAGCCTCCCAATGGGTAGTTTATTGGGTGAGCAAAATAATTGCAAGAGAGCCCAGATCAGGTCAGTGAACTGAGGGTTAAAAGGGTAAAGGACCCCTGACAGTTAAGTCCAGTCGCGAACGACTCTGGGGTTACAGCGCTCATCTCGCTTTACTGGCCAAGAGAGCTGACGTTTGTCCGCAGACAGTTTCCCCAGGTCTGCAAAACCAGAGCAGCGCATGGAAACACCATTTACCTTCCCGCCGGGGCGGTACCTATTTATCTACTTGCACTTTGACATGCTTTCGAACTGCTAGGTTGGCAGGAGCTGGGACCGAACAACGGGAGCTCACCCCTTCACGGAGATTCAAACCACCGACCTTCCGATCGGCAAGCTCTAGGCTCAGTGGTTTACACCACAGCGCCACCCGCATCCCCTGAGGGTTAGCCGCCATCTAACTAGCCACTAGCAGTAAGAAGGACCTTATAAAAGCAAAAGGCCCACACTATATTTCTTTAAGTGGGCTCTTTGGAAAATCCCATTTCAATTTGCTTCTATTTCCATCCCACTCTGTTCCAAAGATTGGGAATGATAAACAGTGTGGATGGGGAACCTGTGGTTCTTTAGATGTTGCTCAACTACAACTAACATCATCCCTGAACAATGGCCATGCTGGCTGTGGCTGGTGGAAGCTGTAGTCCAATAACACCTGGAGGGCCACAGGGTTCCCATCCCTGGTTTAAAGCTTTGATCCAGAGATTTTCTGCATGCAGCATTTGTTGTTGTTGTTCAGTCGTTCAGTCGTGTCCGACTCTTCGTGACCCCATGGACCAGAGCACGCCAGGCATGCCTAGCCTTCACTGCCTCTCGCAGTTTGGCCAAACACATGTTAGTAGCTTCAAGAACACTGTCCAACCATCTCATCCTCTGCCGTCCCCTTCTCCTTGTGCCCTCAATCTTTCCCAACATCAGGGTCTTTTCTAGGGAGTCTTCTCTTCTCATGAGGTGGCCAAAGTACTGGAGCCTCAACTTCAGGATCTGTCCTTCTAGTGAGCACTCAGGGCTGATTATATGGATAGCCCTATGCATGCAGCATAGGGCTATCCATATAATCCCTTGCACATCTAGCCTCCAAACAGGTAGATGGTGCTGTTGACTTTGAGAGCAGCACTCACTTGCTTGGATATGTGGAAGTCTGGGGTTCATTCCTTCCACTTCACTTTTCCTTTGAGGACAAAAGGGGTGGTGGGGGAGAGATGATGCCTCTGACTAGCAATATCATAAGCAACTTCCACAGTTCCCAATCCTACATCAGACACAGTGTTTGATCCAGCCTGGGAAATGACTATGAATGCAACTCCAATTTTCTGCATGCTTTTCTTAATTCTGAAGAGATGCTCCCACGTGCTAATTGCCCTTTCTGAATCAATGCCACAAAGCAGATGTGAAGTATCCAATTAAAATTAGATTAAAGCAGTTCAAATGCAACAGATGCTAAATGCGAAACCATCTGCTGACACACACCTCCAAAAAATCAGGCAAGATAAGATTGAAATGGCAAACAATGGATGGGATCCAGAGTAAGTTAGTTGCAGAGTTCCCACTGAAATCAGTGGGTTTTAAGTTATGCCTGTCTGGTTCCAACCTAATGTGTATAATTTTGCCTGTTTTCACAGTTCATTCTGTTAAGTAGCATGCTACACTAGCCCTTGATCCAAGGTGTTAGATCCACGTACCTGAATTTAGTTCCCACTGAAATCAACAGGACATGTGACTTGCCTTTTAGTAGTCTTATGAATACCAACTCCATGTCAATCAGTTCAAACTACACCCTGCTGACTCTCCTATCATGATGATGATGATGATGATGATGATGATATATTATTTATACTCTGCCCATCTGGCTGGGTTTCCCCAGCCACTCTGGGCGGCTTCCAACAGAATATTAAAATACAATAATCTATTAAACATTAAAAGCTTCCCTAAACAGGGCTGCCTTCAGATGTCTTCTAAAAGTCTGGTAGTTGTTTTTCTCTTTGACATCTGGTGGGAGGGTGTTCAACAGGGCGGGTGCCACTACCAAGAAGGCCCTCTGCCTGGTTCCCTGTAACTTGGCTTCTCGCAGCGAGGGAACCACCAGAAGGCCCTCAGCACTGGACTTCAGTGTCCGGGCAGAACAATGAGCCAGGAAGTTTTGCATGTTATCAGCTTTCACATGCTGGGTCCTCCGGAAAACAGAGATCAAAACTACTTCTAATACCTGGAAAAACACCTTGTTCTCTTCCTAAGAAAATGAGTCAGCTAATATTGGGTAATGCCAGATATAAGTTCCAGGTGTGATGGAAGTAGCTGGAAGACACATTAAATCCATTCCAAGGTATATGTATTCAGGGCAAATAATGTCTTCACCCTTAGAGCATATGTCTGTCTTCATTTAGCATTGGTGTTTAAGCATTTGGAACATTAGTTGGTTTTTTAAAATATTGTGTTAAAGTGTGCAATGCAATCCAAATTTATCCCATTTTAGGGTATATGGTTGTTGTTTTTAATGCCAGTATCTGCCATTTGCACTTCCTACCAGCTATTTTTAATGCAAACACTTCTTTCCTTTCTTTAGCCAAAAGAAAAGGCTTTGAATTCAATCTGTCATTCCAACAAGGTTATGGAATCTATAAGATATCTCATGACAACCATCACAGTGACGATGGCAACTCTATATCATACCACAGCTTGCTCAACTATGACTGCGAGAATATAAGAGAGACTCAAAAGGACTGCAACAAAATTGAGTTCAGCACCATCTCCCTGGAGGACAGCTCCCTGCTTAAAGAGAGCACCAAGTGCAAAAAAACTGTTGGCACAGACACCAAACAAGACCTTAACAAGGATAAGTTCATGGATTGCCTGCTTTCAGACAAAATTGGAACGTATAAAAAAGAAGAGGTCAGGAATATTGAGAAGTGTGCTTTCTTTGAAGAGAAGGAAAGAAGGCTTTCTCATGAGGAGTGCCGAAAACCAGAACTCTCTGACTGGGAGTGGTGCAGAAGTAAGTCGGAAAGGACCCCACGGCAGGTAGAGTCTTTCCTTGTTTTGAAATCTTCTAAAAGTGTCTACTTATATGTAGTAGTACTATATGTACTATAGTACTATATGTGTATTATGTGATGAATACCTTGCAGGCTTAGTGGTCTGTGCCTTACTTCTATGTTTTGCAACTTGAGCATCTATATGACTAAGATTTATGTGAAAAAGAGCCACAGCTGAGCTAGTGTACATCAGCTTCATGGAATGTATTCCTATTTATTTCACTGGCAATAAAGCCTGAAAACTTTGGTTTACCAGCATTGCAGGTAGGGTAGAGCTATGGTAAGTATGCTTCACCCTGGAGTCTATTCTGGTGCTTAAGATGCAGAGAGAGAGAGAGAGAGAGAGAGAACCTACTAATTGCAAACAGTATTGTTAGCATGAGTGTCATCAGCCAATTGGAGCTAGAGAAAGTGCAAAATCATTCTGGGATACACACACACATACAACCACAAGCTCTTGCGCAATATCTCCACTCCCTTTCCATCTTTTGGGCATGACTTTCTTCTGTGCTGTTTTTTCATTTGTTTGTTTGTTTGTTTGATCATATGATCAAAAGCAAGGGATTTTGCTGGTACCAAATCTGGTTCCTTGACAGGTGGAGTGAATAAATGCTTAGAAGATAGCAAGGAGTTCTGCTTCCTTCTTTGCAATGCATCACCATTTCCTTGGGAGGTGCCCACTGTGCTTTTAGGCCCTGTAGTCCTTGAGTGTACACAAGTCCTGTCAGAGTCTCCTTACTTCCATTTACTGTACGGTTGCCATATCTTGAAGAGCAAGAAAGAGGACAGCCCGAGCTGGGGAAAGAAGCGTGTGGGCATGGGCACGTGGGGCCACCACGGTGCTCCTCTTTCCCTGGCTCAGACTGGCAGTGGCCATGGTGTGCAGAGCAGCCCACGTCCAAGCTGCCCATACCTGAGCCTGGGCCGCCCAGCCCAAGCAGAGGCAGGACCCCAGCTCCTACCTGATCACTCCACTGCAGTCCTTCTGCTTCCAGGGCACAGTGTCCTCCCAAGCATGCACATGCTCCCCCCCAAAAAAAACCCTAAAATTAAAAAACCCAGAAAACCCAGACATTTCCTTTAAAACGTAAAAAAACAAAAACCAGATGGGCATGTTGGCCTCCAAAAAGAGGACATGTCCAGGTTTTCCCGGACATGTGCCAACTGTTATTTACTGTTCACCAATTTCAGTGCCTGATTGCTTCAAGCCACCATCTCTCTTTCTCATCTTCTAATTGAAATAATCATATTTCCTCATGATCAGGATGTAGTGGTAAATGCAGGAGCTCATCATTACAGCCCCCATAGCAGTCATCTGGGTTCCTCCACTATTAGACACCCCCACCCGCCAGTACATACCCAATTTATTAGAAACTGCATTGCACTCAGTGGGGCTTTGTTCTGAGTTCATTGGTTCAACTTATAAACCACATGGAGCTGCAACGCAACATGTAGCTTGCAATTAGAAATGCAGACAATTTTGCAAAGAAGTGTGAATCCAAGAGCTAGGATGAATTAGGAACTCCATCAAAGGAAAGGAATATCCAGATTCTGCTTCGTCTGACTTCTGATATGCTAACCTGTCACAAACAAACTTGAAAGTCTCATTATCACCTCATTCACTGGTCAGAGCAAAGAGAATCTGTCAATTGCCCTGACATTCTGGTGGATGATGTCATCATTCCTGCTGTGAAAAAAGGCTCTGGGTTGCACTCCCTGCTCATTCACCACCCCACCCCACCCTCTCTCTGGATCACATCACAGAAAAGTAGCTTCTATGCAGTTTTAACAGTAAGTGAGAAAGGTGCCTCTGTCTGTGAAGAACCCATTCAGTTTTCATTTATTTGAAGCAGGCATGGAAGCAAGGAAGGACATTCATGTACCAACCAGATTATGCAAGATCGTTGCTATTTAAGGTGGTTAAATATTGAAAGAAGTAGTGTAAGTTTTAAAAATGGCTTTCACCAGTGCTTTTTTTTCTAGAAGAATAGGTGCTGGTACTCACCATGAAGTTGTTACCATAAGTGCCACACTTTTTAACAACCAAAAAAACGAGGTGCATACTCTTGAGTACCTCCTGAAAAGAAAGCACTGGTTTTCACTTGGAGTTCAGCACCCTGGACAGAAATATTCTCTGCAATGCACTTGTATTGATAGATACTCTGGTAACTAAAAATTAATGATTTAGCCTAAAGACCAAAGCACTTTCTGGGAATACATATTGGACCCAATACTTGCTGTGCTTGCCGCCCCTGCACATCTATCCTCCTTAGAAATGGTGTTTGCATTCCTCAAGCTGTGAAAGGGCAAGCCAGGGCAGATATTCAAAGTGAGGGCTTCATCTCATGTCTATTCATCTTAGCTTTTTTGAGCCTCTCCATATGTATTCTCATGAATTCCTGGTACTGAGAAATTGAGCCAGACTCACCTCTCCTCACCACAATTACCTTCAGGTCAATTTGTTATTTTTTTGTTTATTTATCAAAATATTTGTATACTACTATATCATTAAAAAAAATGTCAAGGTGGTTTACAGAAATACATGCATGGAATTAAAACACACAAGCCTTTAAAATCAAGGACCATCAACTAACCATGATGGAGAAAATGTTTTCTTTAATTGCCTGAATGAGGCTGGCAGCGTATAATTTTTTCAGCAGGCATTTAAAGGTTGAAACAAAAGGTACCTGCTGAATCTTTGGGCTGGGCTGATGACCTTAGAGGCTTGGTTTTTTTCTTGTTGTCAGGTGAGCCTCATCAACTCAGGGGACAAAAAACAATGCTCCTGCAGTTTACCTCAGTGATTAAATTGGGATGTAAAGGTTTCAGCAATTCTTAAGGTACCTTGGAGACCCCCAATCCCCTCACAATTCCTCTAGAAAATTAAGATCAAAACTACTTATTTGAGGGGAATGGCGCCTCCTGATGACTCTCAGCACCCTTAGGGAACTACAGCTCCCAGAATTCTTTGGGGGAAGCCCTGACTGTTTAAAGTGGCACCATAGTGCTTTAAATGTATGGGGTGAATATGGCTTATGACAGTTTCATATGAACAAATGACTGGGAGGCATCAGTGGGAAGATTGCTGATGTTATTGGGTCGTGCTTGCAGGCTTCTCTTGGACATCTGGTTGGCCATTGTGAGAAAAGGCTGCTGGATGAGCTGGGCCTTTGGCCTGCTCTGGCGGGGCTCTTAGGTCTTTATGCATAATGTGTGATGTCAAAACTAGATGGCAGGTTGTGGTGTTTGGGGTTTGATACCCCTGTGTGAATATATCAATAGGAGTCACCAGATGTTTTGCAACAACAAGCCTTTTAACTTGAGATCTTTCCCAGTCTGCAACTGTATTAGAATAGTTTCAGTGATGTATTTATTATTTCATTGGAAATAAGGGAGGGATATAAATTAACAACAGCAAGAATGCCCAACAGCCTCAGTCCAGTATACCTAAAGGAGCGTCTCCACCCCCATCGTTCAGTCCGGACACTGAGGTCCAGCTCCGAGGGCCTTCTGGCAGTTACCTCACTGCAAGAAGTGAGATTACAGGGAACCAGGCAGAGGGCCTTCTCGGTAGTGGCGCCCACCCTGTGGAAATCCTCCCATCAGATGTCATGGAAATAAACAACTATCTGATTTTTAGAAGACATCTGAAGGCAATCCTGTTTAGAGAAGTTTTTAATGCTTGATGTTTTATCCTGTTTTTAATATTCTGTTGGGAGCCACCCAAAGGGCGGGGTATAAATATATTATTATTATTATTATTATTATTATTATTATTATTATTATTATTTATTTATTTATTTATTTAATTATTAGAAATCTTAGCTCCTTGGCTTCCACAACCAGTTGGTGCCAAGATAGGTCTGAGAGCAAGTGTAGTGGTTAGGATGTTGGACTAGGACTTGAGAGCCCAGGGCTCAAATCCCCACTTGACCATGGAGCTCACTGGGTGACCTTGGGCCACTTACTGCCTCTCAGTCTAACCTACCTCACAGGGTCATTGTGGGGATTAAATGAGGGGAAGGACCATGTATGCCACACCTTGAGCTTCTTGGAAGAAAAGGTGGAATATAAATGCAATAAACAACAACAACAACAACAAACTGGTGTGTGTGTGGCTAGCCTCTTCTGCCCTAGAAGTGAGGGTTATCCTTTCCTAGACAAAGTTTCTCTCTGCCTGCTTACTGGCCCTCCCTATTCCCTTGGCATGAACACTTGACATTTTGCAAACCATCGCCCACAGCCCTGTTGTCACGCCCACATGCTCAGCAAGTTCTAAAGTTCAGGGCTTCTATCCACAAGGTCCATTTGCTTCCTGCATCCAGTAGTAGCTGCCAGACTGCCTGCCACAAGTATGACATTTGATCTTTTGAACAAACTGGGGAGACGGGGGAGGGTGGGTGGGAATCTTGCAAGTGCCAAAAGCAGAACTGACTGTTGTACCCTAGGGCTATGGCAAGACGGATGAACCAAGTACTTCAGTATTATTAATCACCATTTTATTACTGCGGTAAATTCCAAAGAATATGATGTTTCCCTTACTGCCAATTCCTAAGACCTTTCTGTTTTCAACTTTTGGGCAAACGCTTGTTAGTGATATGGAGCGAAGCGAAGACCCGTTCTTCAGTGACATGCACAAATGCTGCTCTGCTTCTAAATGCTAGAGTCAAAAGTGCATTGATAGCACATATTAAGACGGCGATTTTAAATAGTTATTTTCAATGCAGCACAGACATTAAGAATGCACTGCTGTGTCCAAAGAAGGGCTCCTTTTCCAGTCTGCATGTGAAAGAGAGCCTTGGCCTGATTTCATAATAACACTTGGCTAAGCCTTCAAAGTGCCTCACACATGACTTGGTATTGTTGTTATCCTTACAACGAGCCTGTAAGGTAGGTCAGTATTTGTATCTCCATAAGTAGGACTAGCAACAAAATGTTGCACTATAGCCTCACTTGGTAACAGGACTGTTCAAACCAGCCAGATTTATAAATTGTTATGGGCTCAATCAATCCAAGTAGCTCTCCCTACTCCAGCATCCCATCCCACATTTTTTTTAACCCACACTTTCCAGCAGCTGGCATTCAGAAGCACATTGCCTCCAACCACTATGCTGCTCTTTATGCAATGAATTGGTTTTGACACTGTTCTGATAAGTATCTCCTTATAATGTTGGCTCAGCTTTTTTTTTTTTTTTTTTTTTTTTACAGTGCAGAAATGAAATGATGACAAATGAAAATGTCACTTTTGAGTTCTAGAGTGTATCATGGGGCCCCGGGGCTCTCCAAATTGGGACAAGATGCTTGGGGGCAATTTTGTCAGCTATCCAGGCCACATCTGCAATCCTCAAATCAAACAGGGCTTCAGCAGGAGCACCAGTCATATGAGTGATAAAATCTTCTTCTAAAATCCATCAGCATCCGTAGGGGGCTGGGGGGGGCAGTCCATTGTAATAGGAGGCCTTGCAAAGGGAAAAGGCTGGTGTAAGTCTCGATCTCAACAGCATTCTAACCACGACAAGAGAATACTTGTAACATGTTCTGCCTTCAGATCACCTTCTTCCTGCCTAGGAGAGAAACCCAAATCCAGTGTGTGTTGTTGGGACAGCCTTGTTGGGACAGCCCCATGTTTGTCAGGACAATCACGAAGTCCTGAGCTGCCCCAGATCCTCAGCATAGACATCCCAGAGAATCAGCATCCTGGGGGGTCCTCAACACCAACTCTCATGTCAACTCTCTGTCAGCTCAAGTAGAGGAGCTGCTGGACAGTGGATCTTCTCCACCAGCAAAATTCCAAATCTGTCCCAACACACAATATACAAACTCTCCACATTTTTACTCATTCAGACAGGTGGTCCTGAGAGAGTAACTGTACCCACTTCAGTACTCGGATCAGCACCAGAGTAGGCTCACTGGCTTTGAATGGAGTTTGCTGTAGTCTATGGAACTTCAGCTGATTCTCTGCCTTCAGATCACCTTCTTCCTGCCTAGGAACTCCAGCACTATGGGTTGCTCTTCTTTGGCGATCACTCGTAGCCGAGTAAGATTGTCTTCCATAAACACGGTTTTAACAGTGGGTCCGTAAGGGACTGTGGAGGCCAATTCTAGATGCACACGTCCTTCCACAATGGGGATATAGGTTTCCGGGTGGGAGTTGATCATGGTGAGGGTTTGCCAAATGTGCCTTCCTCTTAGCACGTTTCTCCCTTTCATCCTGAGTTCAAGCGTCTTCAAAGCCCACGACACCTTTGTTCTCCAATTGGAGCACTCGCAGGCCAATGTTTCCCAGTTGTTGGTGTTTATACTACATTTTTAAAGATTTGCCTTGAGAGAGTCTTTAAAGCTCTTTTGTTGACCACCGGCATTACGTTTTCCATTTTTAAGTTCAGAATAGAGTAGTTGCTTTGGAAGATGATAATCAGGCAGCCAAACAACATGACCAGTCCAACGAAGCTGATGTTGAAGAATCATTGCTTTGACACTGGTGATGTTGGGCATTCTTAGATAACTCCAGCACTATGGGTTTTAGCCAATGCTAGTTCTACTCAGAGCAGACTCACTGGAATGAATGGACCTAAGTTAGCTGTGTCCATTATTTCCAATGGGTCTGTGCTGGCACTGGAACTGGAGGCAACCCTATGGTTCTCTTTTAACGCTCACAGTCCAGCAAGAGTAATGTTTCCACCCCTTACAGGGCAAAGAAGTACATACACAAAAGGAAGTGTTTGAGGCACATACTTATCCTGATTCTCTGGAGCAGATTTTGGAAGAATGTGAGTGCAACCTCGTATCTCCAGGGGTCTACACTTTGCATCCTTTCCTAGTGCCCACACTTCAGTCAAAGCCCAGGAGAAGCTGTCACGAGGCAATTCCTCCCATAGGACTTTTTTCCAGTCAGAAAGCATTACTGCAGAGCGCTGGAGAAATGTTTAATGAAAAGAAACACACTTTCCCGCTCACGACCTTGCCATGATAAGGCAAGTTCAAAACCCCACTCCCCCAGAAATTCTAAAGTTCCCTGCAGATGAAAAATAGAATCCTCAATTCTCAGAGGAAGCAAACTTTCAAGAAACTGGAGGAGAGATTTCAGGACAACTCCGGTTTTCACACATGAATAAAAGAGCAAAAAACATGCTCATGGTTTAATAACTTTCATATCTTACTTGCATTGTGACTAGTTTGTTATTAAAATGGCTCAGCACAATCCTATATATCTCTACTCAGAAGTAAGTTCCACTAACTTCTTCTTCTTCTTTAAATCATTTTTATTAAGTTTTCTACATTAACAATCCAATCCAATCATATTAAATATTCCAAATTATACATAAAAATATCAAATAATCCCAATATTCTGCCAAATTTCAAATTATAAATTTTTGCAGCTTCCCATGCTTCAAACGTAAAGAGCCCTGATCAACATCAAGTTCACTTGCATTCCAAAATCTCTGGTGATCTCCAATTCCTTCCGATGTTTCCTTATTCTTTCTTCTTTCTTCAAGGTCTCTGAGTTTTTCAAACAAGCGAGATAAAACCAAAGATATATTGTTGTGTGGGTTTGATGTCAATGATTCTCCCATAAATCGCAGTGCTCCTCCCGTTGATGTTTATATCCATTCCAAAAGTTATTGCAACTGGCCGTCGCCATCTCTCGCAACTCTGATAAATTCCAAATTAAGCGACTGTTCAATAGTTCTTTCAGAGCGGCTGCTTAGCCTCAACCTTTCCAGAGGGGGGGGGAGATTACCCAGTCGAACTGGAGAGACACATATTGTAAAATAAAATAAAAATATTAAGGGCTCCCCCCCCCATGGCTGAAGTTTCGCAGCTAGCTCTCAATCTTCAAGATGGCGGATTCCTAAAGCAACTGCGTCATTCAATGAGTATGTATGGAAACCATCCAAAATCCAATTAATAAGGCAATCAGAGGCTACAGATGCACTGACTCTGCCATGAAATCAACCTTTTGAAGAACCTTTTATCCTTTTTCCAAGCAATCCAAACATCCAATGTCTTCATATATATTATTTTCACTTCCACACAGTTCAAAATTCTGAAACCGAATTAAGTCTATAGATATCCAACTTTCAAGTCTCACTTGCTATAAATAATGAAAACAGTCCTTTCTGGAGGGGTTTTTTGCCCGGCAATATATTATAATGTAGTAAAATGCGATATCGGAAAGGGCGCACCCCCATCCTTCTGTCCCGTTCCCACATACCAATTAGATGAATAAATCTTCCTTTTCTCGATCCTCTTTATCGTCTCAGAGGCTGGATTATTTAGCAAAGTATTTTCTTCTCTTCACGTTTGAAGCATGTCCAACACCTATATCCAATCTTTATCTTAGGAAATGGAAATTTGGGCGCTCATTAGCGGCAGCTTCAGGGAGTGCCAAGATTCTCTCAGGGGCTTTCCATCCAGTTGCCCCCAGCTCCAAGGTCAGAACCAGGTTAAAGGCAAACCGCAGATGAGGCAGTGTCTCCCCATATCCTGGGGTGACTCGGGAGGCTGATTTACTCCCATCTCAGCCCCAAAATTACCCCGTGAGAACTGGAGCGATGTAATTTATCAGCCGCCATCTCCGGCACCCAAACCGGAAGTCCTAACTTCAGTGGGCCTTACTTATAGGTAAATGCATATATGTTTGCAGCTTCACAGTCCTATCACATGGTACTCACAGTTTAATCTGTAAGGAAAAGCAAACAAAGTGTGTTTCAGATCATTTCTAAATGTAATTTATCTGTTGGTTTTAGAGGGCTTAATTTCCCCCCAATAAATATTTATTGTTTGTAACCACAGGCCATTGCAAATTATAGAACTTAATAATCTGCCATTTCTATCCCAATGGGATCCCAAGAAAACCAAGCACAGATGATTAAAAATGACTTGTTAAACACATAAATCAATAAGTTTTCATGGAAAAACTCAACCGAGACGTAGCATTACAACACAAAATCATGTTTTAAAAATTGAGCAGCAGCCCAGCTGGGAGACAAGATGGATCATTGTGGGACCTCGTAGGACACTGGGGTGGGGCAGCCTTCCAGAACAACTAAAGGTAAAGGTAAAGGGACCCCTGACCATTAGGTCCAGTCGCGGACGACTCTGGGGTTGCGGCGCTCATCTCGCTCTATAGGCTAAGGGAGCTGGCATTTGTCCACAGGCAGCTTCCGGGTCATGTGGCCAGCATGACTAAACCACTTCTAGCAAACCAGAGCAGTGCACGGAAACGCCGTTTACCTTCCCACTGCAGCGGTACCTATTTATCTACTTGCACTTTGACGTGCTTTCGAACTGCTAGGTTGGCAGGAGCTCACCCCGTTGCAGGGATTCGAACCGCCGACCTTCTGATCGGCAAGCCCTAGACTCTGTGGTTCAACCCACAGCGCCACCCGCGTCCCCAGAACAACTAGATATGCTTAAATGTAGCACCCCTCAGGCCATTCTGGTGAAGTGCTCCAGAATATCAACAATGTTGACAGAATGTAAAGCTGCTGAGCGGTCCAGAAGAATCACTAGTGTCAGGGTTCTAACTTAAGACACGTTACTGTATAGACTGATAGTTCACATACATTCCGGAAAAAGGAAAGGCCTTATCCAGAAAGGAGATTCTCTAAACACCAGGAAGAACTTTCTGACAGTGGAACAGACTCCCATGAGAGGTGGTGGACTCTCCTTCCTTGGATGTTTCTAAGCAGAGGTTTGGTAGCCATCAGTCATATATGATCTAGTTGTGATTCCTGCTTTGGAGAGGGTTGATCCTCAAGGGTCCCTTCCAACCATACAATTCTATGATCCTGTACTGAGCTAGATGGACCATTAGTCTTTTTCAACAGAAGGCGGCTTCCTTTGCCCTCAAGATAATTTCTTAATTATCCTCTAACACTTGGATGAATATTGTCTATACATGTGGTGTGCATGCTGTGAAGCTAGGTTGTCCGATTATTCTAATCTCTAGACTAGCCTGGAGAGTAAAGAAGACGCCAACAAATAAGAAGTTACTTAGTTGTTTCTGAGCAAGAGCACCAGATCTTTGCAAACCCCCTCAACAAGCACACATCTTGTATGTTGTTTCCTTGTAGTCTTTTGCTCTGATCAACAGTAGCATCCAAACAGGAGTAATGCTGTGCGATATCTGTGCCAAATGGTATCTGTGCCAAGTGGGTTACTGAAATGAAAATCTTTTAATAAACAGCATCACGGGCGTGTTACGTGAGCTGCCCAAACTGCAGCAACAAAACTACAGACTTGGAATTCCTTTTCACTCCAGGATGTCCTCTTGCAATGACATAGCGCTATCCGGTGTTGAATCCTGGAAAATTAATGAGACCTCCCGTCTCAGCTTTCAAAGCCTTAATGACTTCACAGTGAGAATCAGTGATTAGTTCCACTTCTGCAAAACCACACAGACAGACACTTATTGGAATGCAAAAGAAAACAGAGAACAAGCCTTGAGGGGGTGCATCACTGCAGGCACATGTAAATCACTGAACTGTTTTTTCTGAAATGAAAATCCAGACATCTGAGCGAAGTGAAAAGGGAGAGAGAATCTTCTCCAGGCTGCAAACACAGCTCGTGGTGGGGAGAGGAAGAGCTTTTGCATGGTGAAGATACAAGCATATATGAAGGAACCATGAAACGAGTTCCAGTTGATTCCTTATAATAAATAATAATAATAATAAATTTTATTTATACCCCGCCCTTCCCAGCCGAAACCGGGCTCAGGGCGGCTAACATCAATAAAATTACAATAAAGTATAAAAGAAAGAAAAAATGTTAATTAAAATACAGATTAAAATACAGTTTAAAATTTAAAAAGCCGCTTCATTTATTGCCCATAATCAAAACCATAAGGGGAGGAAACATCAGACTGAGTCCAATCCGAAGGCCAGGCAGAACAGCTCTGTCTTGCAGGCCCTGCGGAAAGATGTCAAATCCCGCAGGGCCCTAGTCTCTTGTGACAGAGTGTTCCACCAAGTTGGGGCCAGTACTGAAAAGGCCCTGGCCCTGGTTGAAACCAGTCTAACAACTTTGTGGCTCGGGACCTCCAAAATGTTGTTATTTGTGGACCTTAAGGTCCTCTGCGGGGCATACCAGGAGAGGCGGTCCCGTAGATACGAGGGTCCTAGGCCGCATAGGGCTTTAAAGGTCAAAACCAGCACCTTAAACCTGATCCTGTACTCCACCGGGAGCCAGTGCAGCTGGTAAAGCACTGGATGAATGTGGTCCCGCGGCAAGGACCCCGTAAGGAGCCTCGCCGCAGCATTCTGCACCCGCTGAATCTTTGTACACTCTTTTCCACGATGTTGATCCGACTCCCCCAACAAATCCATTTCAGTAGCC
Source organism: Darevskia mixta (assembly GCA_034641385.1). Taxonomy (NCBI): domain Eukaryota; kingdom Metazoa; phylum Chordata; class Lepidosauria; order Squamata; family Lacertidae; genus Darevskia; species Darevskia mixta. Next base: position 1,007,755 of record JAWWNH010000121.1, on the reverse strand, counting down.
ACAAACAGCCTTGATATGAAAATCTGCTGCAAGCACTCTGTTCTTCTAACACAGAGGGGCAAGGAGATCAGGGGACCTGGTGCAGTTCTTAAAAGATTCCCCTCTTCTTCCACCAAAAATGAACTCATGAAATTAGGTAGCACAGAAAAAGTCTTGTGGTATCCTAAAGACTAACACGTGTATAGTGGCATAAGCTTTTGTGGAGTACAAAAAAGAGAGCCCTGACAGAGTGCACATAGGATTCCAAAAAGTTCTGTCACCCAGGCACTGACTACAGCAGTTTAGCTTCAGCAATGGCATTGCATCAGAATCCGTTGGACCATTCTCAAGCTGCACTCAAAACATAAATGTAGCCTCATTTATCCAAAGCGTCCTCAAGAGGCTGTGTGAGATTTTTAGCTATATCCATTTTTGAGTCAGGCAGTCATCCGGAAACAGAAAGCACCCATCCAATTGTTCCCAATATTCACAGGATGTTTATGACAGGAGTGTCTCCAAGGAGCCAAAGGCTGGCCCCAGTGGGTTTGGCTGTTTTCATATCAAGGCTGTTTGTGGCTACTGAAATGGATTTGTTGGAGGAGTCGGATCAACATCATGGGAAAGAGTGTTCAAAGGGTGATGATGCAGGAATTGAAAGGCAGGTGAAGCCAGGCCTGGCCTTACCATGAGGCAGCCTGAGGCGACTGTCTCAGGCAGTGAGATCCCACTTGGGATCTAGAGGCAGCATATAACTAACTAAGAGAGATGAGTCATATTAGACCTCCAAGGCTGATCAATTGATTGTGGTATCTGGCCTTGAAGGACCATGCCTTTAATCTTGCTTAGGCCCCTGTGTGATCAAAGTTACACAAGAACATACCTTAAATAGTTGAAGCAGAGGCAAAGAACCTTTTTCAGGCTGAGGGCCACATTATACCAGCAGAAAGTTGTTTGGGGGGTCACAGTCCTGTAATGAGCACCAGTGACAAACTGACACACAATCACACACACACAGTAACTCTGATTTTCTTTTCCATCTTCGATTTTCATTAAATCCATTGGAGCAGGCATAGATCAGCACATCCTCCTCGCTAGTTTTTCTCTGAGTTTCCTCTGTCAATTGTAGGCAAACAAAGGATCATTCTGGCACCCGGGTATGTTCTTAGGAGCAAACAAAAGAGCTATACGTGATTTAGTGAGCCATTCAAAGTTGTGTGTGTACCTGTGTGTACAAGCTAAAGCTACAGCCTTGTCTTCAATTTTCTCTATACAGTATACTGTTTATTATTATTTATAAACTCAGTTTTTAAAAAGCTCTTCAATGCCTTTATCTTTTCTGACTGCTCAAACCCTCAGTAATCCTAGAAGCATGTACAGTGGTACCTCTGGTTGCGAACTTCCGGAGGTCCGTTCTTAACCTGAAACCATTCTTAACCTGAGGTACCACTTTAGCTAATGGGGCCTCCTGCTGCCGCCGTGCGATTTCTGTTCTCATCTTGGGGCAAAGTTCTTAACCCAAGGTACTACTTCCGGGTTAGCGGAGTCTGTAACCTGAAGTGTTTGTAACCTGAGGTGTTTGTAACCCGAGGTACCACTGTACAACTGAACTGCAAGCAAAATGTATGGACACTTTTTGAATTTTTTCAAGAAACACATATCTACTTCTCTGCTGAGACATTTCATGCATAGCTTATTATTACTATTATTATTATTATTATTATTATTTTAAAAAATATTTATTTATTCATTTTTGCAGAGGACATAGCTGCCATTGCATGCTTTCCATGATACTAAAACCCCTTTCCCTCTCACTGAATGGCTGATGGGCGGAAGGGGACCCTGAGGGTTGGGAAAAAAATTGACTGCAGGCTATATATTTCATTCTATTTTAATCAAGAACAACCAGTCCCCTGCTATGCTCACTACTAAAATGAAATTCTACACATGTCTTCTCATAAATAAATCCTACTGAGTTCCATGGAACTAACTCCTAGGTAAGAGTATATAGGACTGAAGCCATAGACCACTTCCTTCTCTAAAGCAATCCTATACATGAGAAGTTTTGGACCTTGAGTCCACGGCTCCCTTGACCAACTGCATTCTTTCTGTGCCACCCCTGTGGGGCTCAGGAACCCAGTTATGTCACCCTTTGGCGGCAGAGCTGGCAGCCTCTCACCCTTTTTTGAACACCCTCCCTTGTGGAGGGTTCCCTCAGTCTCCTCTCCTCTCCCCTCCCCTTGGGAGTCCTCCAGGCAGCTGCTGCTGCCACCCCTGGTCTCTGAGCTGCCTTGTCCCAAAGAGAGGTGCCTCCCAGAGGCACCATTCGCCTGCAGAGCTTATAGCCAGGGCTGCTGCAATAAGCAGCTGTGCAAGCCTTTGGGAGGCAGAGATGTGAGAGGGGCATCAGAGGAGGGAGTGAAGGAAAGAGGGACAGAAGCCAGTGTTGCCCATGGCACCCCTGACCATCATTCTTTTTTTAAATTTTTTTTACAAATATCTTTATTAATAACTTATTAAAAATACAAAATAATAAGACAAATCAAACATCCAACATCTCAATCATTCATATCAAAAACACAAGAGACACAAAAAACACAAACAAACAAAATATACATAAACAACATCCATATCCATACAATTCCCAACTAAAATATGACTTCTCACCATTTGAGTACTGTACCTTTTAAATTTTCTTTGTATCAGCTATTCCTTACATAATTTATTATTCCTTACACAGTCCCATCTTCGAATTTCCCTTATTTCCCCAACATACCTTGTCTGTCTATTACCCATCTTAACTTTTATTTCTATATACATCCTATACATGACTATATATTTTCTTCTTTATTTTCTTATTTTCTTATTTTCTTATTTCCATCCCCACATGTGCTTCATTCCAAGCAGTTCACTAATTCTGTATTTATACCCTCTTTCTTTAAATACTCTTCTACATACTTCCACTCCTCTTTAAGTCTTTGTTTTGATATATTTCTAATTGACGCCGTCATTCTTGCCAGGTTCATAAATTCCACTAATTTGGTTTGCCATTCCTGGATGGTTGGTATATTTTCTTCCTTCCACCTTTGCGCAATCAATAATCTCGCTGCAGCACACGCATATAAAAAGATATTTTTCCTATTTTCTGGGATACCTTCAGGAACCATCATTCAAGGCACCCCAGGGTACCACGGCACACTGGTTGAAAACCACTGCTATACATACTTACTTGGGAGCAAACCCAACTGAACTCAAGAGACTGACTGCTGAGTTTTCATGCAAATGGTTCTCCTCTAAGCCAATTACAGAAAATCTGTAATTCCTGCTCTCCATTTTCTATGACAAATAGGAGCCTAAGCAAGGCAGTTTTGTAGCACCCATTATAAATTTTCCTTTGTGGTGCAATACATAACAAAACACTTATCGTTGTCACCATTTAAATTGCTTATTTCACATGATGTTGAAGGATGAATGTTACGGCCTGTTGCCTGACCTTGTTCTCAGTAGGAATACATAAGCATTCTAAAAGCAAAAGCTGGAAAAGTAGAATAATGCTGGAAAACAATGACAGGGAAGCAATATGAGTTTCAGACAGTCAAGATAATCCTCCATTAACTCAGAAAGCACAGCATGGGTAGGCGTTGATGTTTCGAAGGTCATCATAACAGATTAAGTGAATTGGCCCTCAATCAGTTGAGTTCAGTATTTCAAGGTTTGAAATAAATACTTTGCATGAGCGGGGGGAAATACACAAGTATCTCAACATTTTCAGGGACAAAATTCCATTTTAATTTAAAATATATCTATGTGAATGCATTCAGCCCAAAGATTAAACTGAGCCATAAAACTGTACTCATCAATTTTTCTAATTTCTGTTTAGAATATCTCTGAACCACCTTCAACAAAAGATCCTAGGGCAGCGTACAACTCTCAGAACAAACAAAGAAACATAACAAAAATAACAAGGCAAAATAAACAGCCAGCAAACTAAGAACAAGATAAAATATATACATTTTAAAAGAGCCTGAGCAAATAGGAAAGGTTTCTCAGGTCCATATAATAGTTGAACTATGGAACTCACTCCCACATGATATTTTGATGGCCACCAGATTGGATGGTTTTAAAAGAGGGTTAGACAAATTCGTGGAAGATATTAGGCTATCAATGACAACCAGCCACAATGGCTACGTTCTATCTCTACTGCCACTCAGTATGCTTCTGTACGCTGATTGCTGGGAATATCAGGTAGATAGAGTGATGTCACTCTCAGGTTCAGCCTGCAGGCTTCCCATAGGCAACTGGTTGGCCACTGTGAGCAAAGGATGCTAGATGGGCCCTTGGGCTCTTCTTCTGTTCTTATCAGGTCAAGTTTTCATGCAGTCATAAACTTACAATGGCCATCTATTCCAAATCTTATTGCAAAACAATGCAACTTGTGGAGTTCTCCTGATGTCTTTACTAATGGGTGGATGTCATGTTGAGTCTCTTGGTTTTCATCTCAGGTATTCTATAGCGGCTTGGTGTGCTATCCTCCTCACCTGATAACTGTAACTTTCACATGTGTCATGGCTTAAGAGGACGTTATTTGCCTACCAGAGCAGGTTTTTGTGGCTAGAATACCTGTTCTTGGCTGAAACAGAGAATCACATGAATTGAAATGGCTGCTGAAGGGAGGGGTATGCGACAACAGAAGGCCTGTGGGTCTACCCAGCTGCTACTGCTGCTGTAACAGCAGCAGGCACCAGAGGTTTATTGTTGTTTCTGCACAAGCATTGAGAACATGGGACTGTATCCAACCACTTCAGATTCAAAGTAGACCTAATGAAATGCATGGACATGGCTAATTTAGGTACATACATTTCAGTAGGTCTACTCTGAGTATGATTTGGTTGGAGAGAGCCCATGGAATTTCAGCAGTGAAACCCTTCAAGGTTTACAAACATTCTTATCTCACTCAGGATATTAATAATCTATCCCAGAAAGAGGGAGGTTTTATATGTGTCTGTACGTGTGTATGTATGCATGTCCAACGAATCACCTGAGATTTATCCCAGGTGATTCCTTTGCCGTTTTGTGGCCCTGTCTCGAAAGCAGTGGCTTTTGAGAAATATCTTGAGGATCCTTGATTGTCTATGCAGTTGTACTCATACAAATTCTGTCCAGACTTTATACTGCATATGTGGGATGTGCGAAAGGACCATGCATACACTAAATGTGGCTATATCATGTGACAAGGACTACTGAGATAGGAGTATGCAGAGTAGAAGTAACTAAAAGTAGATAACAAGATGTCAATCTGGGAGGAACTGAGGGATTGTGGATGGATATAAGAGATGTTTATGGATTATTAACAATGAGCTTATTAAAAATCTAACAAGCCTATTTCCACAAGGGAAACAGTAAGACAAAACCAGTTATAAACTGCATCAAGTTTGTCCTCCAAATAATTTCAAAGGAATGTAAGCTACATTATTTTTAGAATGCATGCAAAATGCTTCCTGTTCCCTCTCCTCCTTTGCAATAAATAGTATTCCAAGTCTCTAAAAAGCGCCAGCGAGTACACACAGATGCACACAGAGCATAATTGCTGTCTTTTCTAAAAAGCCTATAATAAATTTGGATCTCCTTCTGGAGGAACAGGAATATAAGAGGCCACCCCAGATTTATGGAAACCAGTGATCGGGCAGAACAATGTCCACATTTACATCTGGAAGCAAATTCACATTAAAAGGAAAACCAGAAACATTCCAAGACAAGTCATAAAAGCTAAATTTACCTCCTCTGACCTTTGCATGGGGTTTTCGGCTATGGAAATGGATAATTTGTTTGCAGAATCCCTATCCTGTTTTTGGTGTGCTATGTCACCCTTCAAAATGCTTCTCGTAGTGTCCCCTTTTAAAAGTGTATTGAAAATGATCCTGGAAGACGAAACTCTAAGAATTTCAGGAAACTAAATGTAGACAGCTTTAGGGCAGTCGAATAAAGTTTATTATAGGAGAGAAAAGCTGTGCCTGATGGAATTTTCCTTTCAGTGTAGTTCTAAAAGGCACAGCAGTTCCCTATCCTCCCAGGAAATGTAGGAACCTATTCTAGAAGGCAATCTTCACACTGGAAGAATATCTGCAGCAAATGTTGCTATGCCTGAGCAAATGAATATAGCACACCAATACAGTGTGAGGAGCAAGTGACTTCAGTCTCCAGGTCTATACATCAACTGAGAGTGTGTCATTCTCTGACGTCTTTGCCAGCAATCTGGTAAGCTTCACTGTGGCTTATTTGTCTCAACCTGTATTTATCAGCAGCAGCAGCAAAGCTCATCTAAGGGGGCACAACGCACAGTCGATCTTGTTTCCTTCAATTTGTTGTATACCTAAATGAGTTTGATGTGCGGAACAGAGCCTCTTGAAATAAGTCGCTCGCAGCAGTCAGAAGAAGAGATGGCAAGTCAAGAGCAAATACGGCAAAGCTTCCTAAAGCAATGTGTGGAGATTCTCAGTTGTCCCAAGAGGCTGGGGAAACCTAGCCAGAGTTGGTTCAGTAAAAGCATTCCATTGAGAAGCAAGCTATCCCTCACATCAATATCTTATCAAATTCTAAATAAAAAAATTCCTTCCAGTAGCACCTTAGAGACCAACTAAGTTTGTTCTTGGTATGAGCTTTCGTGTGCATGCACACTTCTTCAGATACACTGAAACAGAAGTCACCAGACCCTTATATATAGTGAGAGGGTGGGGAGGGGTATTACTCAGAAGGGTGGTGGGAATGGGTGATAGGCTGATAGCTGTGGTAAACCTGTTGACGACTGTTAACGACTGCAATTAGTCTTACAGGAAAAAGCAAGGGGTGAGAAGGTTAAAAAAGCTTTGTCATGTATAATGAGATAAGAATCCAATGTCTTTGTTCAGACCAGGTCTCTCCATGGTTTTAAGCTTGGTAATGAGTTGCAATTCAGCAACTTCTCTTTCCAGTCTATTTCTGAAATTATTTTGCTACTGGAAGGAATTGGTGCTAAGGTGCTACTGGAAGGAATTTTTTTATTTTGTTTTGACTATGACAGACCAACACGGCTATCTACCTGTTATCAAATTCTGAAAAAGAGAAAAGGCATGGAAGCTCTACCCAGTGAGAAGTAAAATCCTTCAAAATCCTCCACCATATTGAGCATGTTGTACTTTTTACACCTGCCTGTATGCCTTTCCTCCTGCGTGAGCCTTTGCCTCAAGGAACAAGGCCATAGTGGTTAGAGCAGAGGACCCTTGGGGTCTCTTCTAGGCCTACAATTCTATGATTCCGTGTTCATTAAGTGGTGATTATTAACGTAAGTTTCCACCCTACCACCTTGTCTGCATCGGTCCTACAGGCAGTGACTCTATTGGCAGAGATGCTATTAGCTCCTCCCACTAGAAAATCAGGCATCCTTCTAGGTATAGAAAGCAGCTGTCTCAAAGCTGGGTATGGAAAGGAGAAGAAAGTGCTGGGAGGGTAGAAATGAGGCGTATCAGTTACTTAGTTCATGGCAACCTTTGGCTCAGTGCTCACCTAATATTCATTAAAAGGAGTGATTTAGAAACAAGAAGCCCTTTTTGTAATTAAACATTCCAGAATCAATACAGCTGGAATTAAATAAAACATTCCACTACTTGAACAGAGCCATGAGTGTAGCAAAGGGGCGGGGCGGGGGCAGCTGCCACCCCTAAACCAATTAAGTAAATAACTGACCAATCATGTCGCAGATAACATAAATCCTGTACCGCTAACATAAATCCTTGCTACACCCATTTGCAAAGCTGAGGAGGCAAAGTCCTGTACTGTACTTGAGTCAACACAATCCAGGCTACAAGGGGGCAGGGATTTTCAGAGAGCAGGGATATTTGGGTGCCTGGTCTACTCATGGAAAAGGCATAATGATTTGGGGGCATCACTGAAAAGCAAGAGGGTTTGTACACAAAGTCTATGCATTGAAGAGCAGGGGGAGAGTTGGATTCCGTTTCTACTCAGCCTCAAGCCAAAATCAAGAGTCACCGGTAGATTCACTGGAACATCATTTTCACACGAGTTTGCTAGCTAAAGGCAACCAAGTTAATGGTCAGTTTAAAGGCCAGAATGCAAGGAAATCCTGTGGTGATCAGCTAAGTGGCCTTAATTCAAAGACATGTCCTGTCATTGGACCACCTAACTTTGATTCTTGTGTTGTAGGGGGTTGGAATAAGTGACTCTCAAGGCCCCTTCCAACTCTACAATTCTATGATTGTATAGCTCAGCACTGTCTAAACTGACTGGCAGTGGCTTGCCCAGGTTTCAGACAGGGATCTTTTCCAGCCTTATCTGGGGATGCCAGGGATTGAACATGGGGCCTTGTGCTGCAGATGTGCTCAACTTCTGAGCTGCAGTTTCTCACCAAATTAGGCTAGGCTACATGAAAGATCCAAAAATCAGTACAGCATAAGAAGAAAGAAGAGCCTTGCTGGATCATCTAAACCAGTAGCATGTTCTCACAGTAGCCAACCAGATGCCTGTGGGCAGCCTGCATGCAGGACCTGAGAACAAGAGCACTCTCCACTCCTGTAGTTTACAGCAACTGGTATTCAGAAACATTAGTGCCTCTCATTGCGGAAGCAGAGAATAGCCATCATGGCTAGTAGCCTCATCCTCACAAACAAATCATCTTTGAACGCCATCTAAGTTAGTGGTCATCATCAAGTTGGTCTCGTACTACCTTGAGCTAAAATCAATGCAAATGTGGTGTAAAAATTATGTTCTAAAGAAACTGTATACCTTCGAAGACTTAAGTTTTACTTTAGGTTCTTAGGTTGGATGGTCATCTCTCATGGATGCTTTAGTTGAGATTCCTGCATTGCAGGGGGTTGGACTAGATGACCCTGGGGGTCCCTTCCAACTCTATAATAATAATAATAATAATAATAATAATAATAATAATAATAATAATAATAATTTATTATTTGTACCCCACCCATCTGGCCGGGTCTCCCCAGCCACCCTGGGCGGCTTCCAGCAAATATTAAAAAACAAAACATTAAAATATCACAGATTAAAAGCTTCCCTGAACAGGGCTGCCTTCAGGTGTTTTCTAAAGGTCATGTGGTTGTTTATTGCTTTGACCTCTGATGGGAGGGCATTCCACAGGGCGGGCGCCACCACCGAGAAGGCCCTCTGCCTGGTTCCCTGTAGCTTCGCTTCTCGGAGTGAGGGAACCGCCAGAAGGCCCTCGGCGCTGGATCTCAGTGTCCGGGCTGAACGGTGGGGGTGGAGACGGGCCATCACAACTCTGTGATTCTGTAATAACATCTGGAAGGCACCATGTTGCCTACCCCTGGCTTTACATTTTGGGAAACCATGGAAAGAGGGGAGGAAGGAAGAGGCAAGCAAAGCAATGGAAAGAGATGAGGCAGTACGAACTTTCAAAGATATCCTGCATCTCTTACTTTTTAAAATGTGCAAGAGAAAAAATGGATCCATAGTGATTACAGGTTCCTGTTCTATTCAGCAATAATTCATTCTCCTGGAACAATACCAAGAATTCTTGCACGGCCTGTGAGATACAGTCCTGTCTTCCAGAAATTTAATTAGACACGCCTCAAACCATAATCACTTTTTGGACTTGATCTGTGTTAGAACAATCAGCCTTCATTCATCTCGGTTTTCTGGGTGCTTCAGATGTACTAAGTGGATTTCAGACTGGAACTCCAGGCTGTGCACATTAATGCAGTCTGAGCCTTGAGCGAAGCATCCCCCAGATGTTTACAGCCAGAGCTCTGACAGCTGTGCAAAGAAGCTACTAGGTAACACTAGGCAGCTGCCTAGAGCATTGCAGTGTACATGAGTCTCATACAGATTATTTGGAAGTAAATTGTGAAACTCCTTCACCGCCTGGCTTGACAATCTCCATTGTGAAATGAGACACCCTTTCCTGACTTTTACAGACAAATCCATTTTCCAAGCTTTCCCACGCTTATTGAAAGTGGGGGCAGGGAGCAGGGCCCAGTCTCAGGATATGGGCTAGCATGATAAAGGTACAGTAGGGAATGTCCTTGACGTTCATTTTCCTGCTGAAGAATCTATTCAGACAGGAATAAGGAATCTCAGGCCTGGGAACCAAATGTGGACCCTTGGGCATTTCTCTCTGTTTCTTGTCACTCCCAAGACAACTGTCCCTCTCCTCAGGTCAACAGCCCTCACCAGTGCCCACCACTGACATGTGACTGCCAGGTTTCCCAGAATGCAATGCAAGAAATCCCGGCTTAGAAAGTCCACCATCCCTGCATTAAGAACCATATGCTCTATCATTTCCACTTGTTTTAATGTTGATGCTTTGTGCATAGGTTCCTGCAATACGCCTTAAGAAAAAGCACCTTCATTTTCACATCCACCTCGGTAGAATGTGAAATTCTTGTCACACTGCTGTGAATTGGCTTCTTTTTGTAACTCCATGTAATCAAATATTTTTTTCATGCGCCACCAAAGTCAGCATATTGAGAGTCCAATTATTTGCTGATGGAGTTTTGGTTACTTCCCAGTTTTGTAATATGAATAGTAACTAATATGGCCCTGTTGAACCACAACTGAGATTCTGGCTCCAGCTTCCAGTAGCCTGGGGCATGGTGAGAAGGAGAGGAGAGTTCGGATTTGATATCCCGCTTAAGGAGTCTCAAAGCGGCTAACATTCTCCTTTCCCTCCCCCCCCCCACAACAAACACTCTGTGAGGTGAGTGGGGCTGAGAGACTTCAGAGAAGTGTGACTAGCCCAAGGTCACCCAGCAGCTGCATGTGGAGGAGCGGAGACGCGAACCCGGTTCACCAGATTACGAGTCTACCGCTCTTAACCACAGCACCACACTGTCTCTACATACTACAATGGTGTAGTATGGTGTGGTTTATTTATATACGTACAGCTCTTTGGTCCAAAGGACCCCAGAGCCATGAAAAACATCAATACATATGAAAAGAGAAATATACAATCGGAGTACAATATAATAGATTGTACATCAGAACAGAATACAACTGAAAATTATTATCATTTGATGTCGTTCATCAGAAGCAGCAAATTGCATTCCACTTGGCTTCTTTGCAGGAACAAGGAAATCATCAGAACCTCAATGGGGTTTCTTACCCAGCAACTTCAAGGTTAGGTTGTCCAAAGGTTGTCCTAAGTCTTCTGGCACACCCTTCATTTAGCACTGAACTATGGGTGTTGCAGAGGTTCTGCCTCTGGCTGCCCCGCCATAAATACTTGCAAGGAACTGGAGGAGGTGATATGAAGCTTGAATGATAGGCCAAGGGACCAATAGCATGCAAACAGGCTCTTCGCACAATTCCCCCATTCCCAGAGTACTGCCCCACCCAAAATAAAGATGTCATTCTCACAACCACAGCCGACATTCACTGCGTAAGTAGCCCACCTCTTTGAGTCATCCATAGCAACCAAGGATGCTTTCAAAGTCTGTCTATTTAGGTAGTCTTTTCATGTTTAATATGCTTACTTGATTTAATTTGGTTTTATTAACTGCCATCCACTATTTCTCTTGTACTCCATTCTCTTTCATTTCTTTACTAATTTTGTTAATTGCATCTTACATGGCTTGCGCTTTCTGGGGTTGGGATGTTATGAAGATGGAAGGTCACATAGGAGGGGGGCAGTTTTATGAGGAAGGGTTAAGTCAATTGTAGAAGAGTTAAATATTAGGGGCTTCAGCCAAATAATGCGGCAAATCTGTTGATTTAAGGGTCTTCCCCCCTCCCAAGTCAAAGAGAGATATTAATACCAATCAAAGTTGGATTAGGACTTTCTTTTCTTTTCTATGTCTTATAGCTCATTGCCCCGCTATATATCTATGTTTCTCTAGGTCTGTGTGATTTGAAACAAGCGAGGGTGTCCAAAATGTTTCCAGCACAGCACTGAAGAGCTCTGTATTTATTTTAAACCACAGTAGCAGATTATTTTTTTAAGTTAAATGCTCTATTTAAAGAGTTAAAAAAAAAAAAAAACCAACGCCAATTTCTACATGGCTCTGCTTTAAGAAAACCAACCAACCCAGAACTATTTAGAATTCTACAGGTAGCATTCTGGATAGGACATATAGCTTGAGGCTGTCAGAGGAAATAAGCAAGTACTAGAAAAGTCAGTGTGAAACTGTGAAGTTTAAAAAATGTAGATGCCAGAATACATTCCACTTGCCCTCCTTTGGGATCATGGAGGAAAGTGAATCCCTTTTACTTCCCCCATAAAAAGCTCCTGGACCTATCTGTATACAATTTGGCAGGCTTAATCCATTCTAAAGGCACTCTCATGCCTGCAAATTTCACCCACTTTGACCAAAAGGCAAAGTTATAGCAGTTTTAAGATTCCCCATTATAGTGAAAGGGGAACACAGAACATCATTTTATAGAGTGACTCAGAACATGAGCTATAGGTTGTAGAGGAGGGAGCACAGAGCAAATCAGTAACAGAATGTAAGTTTAAACCTATGCACATACCTATTAAATACATCACAGAGCATTTTTGTAGAACTTGCATTGTAGTATTATAACTCAATAAAGAACTGTGAAATTTAAGAAAGGGGACATGTTTTCATACTGTTGATTAAATTCATGGCATCTAAGAAAGCGAAGAGTGCATTTTCAGCAATGCAAATAAGCGAGGGATAATTGGTTTGCTGTGTTTTCAGCAATGAAAATAATAAGTGAGGCACAATTAGTTTGTTAACAATGGCTTGTTGACTTGTGGAAGCAACATTAAGGAATATTAACAATTTTGTTTCTTTCCAGCGTTCAGGTGGCTCCTTAGCAATTCCTTTGTGTGCATTTCAAGGGACCGTCTCTCTCCATGCGCCTACAGGAAAAACCCTTTCTTTATCTACATATGAGGTAAGCACGGAGGGACAGAAAATAACGCCCACATCAAAGAAAATTGAAGTGTATCGCTCCAAGAGTGTGGGTCATGAGCCAAACCCTGAGGATTCTCCAACCACATTTGCTGACACAAGCGTCAAGATCCATTTAGAAGTGCTTGAAATTTGTGACAACGAAGAAGCTATGGACACAGTGTCAATCATCAGCAACATCAGCCAGTCATCAACCCAAGTCCGGTCTCCATCCTTGCGCTATTCTCGGAAAGAGAACAGATTTGTCTCGTGTGATTTAGGGGAAACGGCTTCCTATTCGCTCTTCATACCGTCAAACAATCCCAACAACGATATTAACATATCAATCCCCGACACTGTGGAAGCCCACAGGCAGAATAGTAAAAAGCAACACATGGAGAAAGAAGGTTATCAAGAGGAGATACAAATGTTAAACAAAGCATACAGAAAAAGAGAAGAGAGCGGTGCCAGCAACTAAAATAAACAGTTTCCTTCAGACCTGAATAATTTGGGTTTTCTGAGTCAATACATTCTGTTCTCTTTTTTTGTTTGGACATGAAATCAGAGTTAAGGATATTGCTGCGGCAATGGAAAATCAAGTTATAATGCAGCAAGGGTCACAATCCTGCATATCGTTTAAGCAGGATTTAAGCAGCCTAATTGCGTGCAGAATTGTAGTCAAAGCTTTTAAAGCAGCTCTAATGGGCTACCAGGAAAGGGAGGAGATAATGGTTTTTTTTCCTAACTTAATACTTTATTGCATTTGTTTTGGTTTCCAGTAATGAGCTACCTACCTTTGGAAATATACAGGATCTGCTTGAAGAGCTGCTTCCGACCAGAGTTTCTAATCATTTACTTCAAAACTTTTTTATTATAATAAAATGTTTCAGAATAAGCTCCTCCAGGGTTCTAAATCCAGGGATGCTGAATGTTGGGAGATTGAGGACAAACACAGCACATAAACCATGGAATTCAGTAGTAATGATTGGGGATGGGAAGAAATTAAATTCAGTATGCATTTAAAGCCAAATCTATCAGATTTGCACTTTTCAGAACAAAATGAGCACTGAAACACAGCCGTCCTTCAAAATTCACACTAATTTGAATTTTGCAATGCAGTTCTCCCACCCAAGAATGTCGACAAAAATGCACATATTAAGAGGAAAATGTGCATAAAACAATACATTGGTGAAAATAATCTACAAAATTGCATTATTCAGTCAGTCAAGTTTATTGCTTACCGCCAAAGGCTGCTGCAATCTATATACAATGTCAATCAATAAAATACATACTAATTTGATACAAAAACTTAAAACATTTACATTGTCAAAACATGACCTAATCTGCACAAAGCTATAGAAACTCCTTAATGTACAAATTGAAACAGTAAACAATAAAATTTATAAGATAAAATCACCGCGGGGCCACTAATATATTAAAAATAATGTTAAATAATACAATAGACAATTATGTACAAAGTTTAGTGAGAAAGATACAGCTTGGTGTAGATGGGGTCAAATAAATTCATCTCTTTACAGTTGATAACTATCTTGGCTATATAATTTTTTCAAATTTTCCTGGTGGCAGTTGCAAAAAGTGCTACATGCCAGGTCACATACTTATCAATGTCTACAAGGAGATATAGAATCATGTCAGAAGGATTCTGGCGAGGGGACCTAAGCATTATAGGTGTCTAAAACCGTTCTCTTGCTTCAAGATATAAGGGGCAGTGCAAGATATAATGCGTAAGGTCCTCTAATTCAGGGCATCCCCTAATACAGTGATGGCTAACCTTGACACTCCAGATGTTTTGGGACTACAACTCCCATCATCCCTGACCACTGATCCTGTTAGCTAGGGATGATGGGAGTTGTAGTTCCAAAACATCTGGGGTGTCAAGGTTAGCCATCACTGCCCTAATACAAACACGTTCAGTTACTGGTATGCCTCTAGGTCTCCCATCTCTATAAGCAGAGTTTATTGTATTTAATTGTGACTCTGTAAAAGCTTTCTGGGGTTGTACAAAATTGCATTATAAGAAATTGCTTCCAAAAATGTGTACATTAGTCAAAACTGCACGCAAAAACATGATTATGGTAAATTTGCACTGAAATGCTGGAAAAAAAATCATACACACACACACACACACATATGGACCTGCAAACTGCAGCAGAAATGTGAAGAGCTGAATTTAAGACTGGGAAAAATGAGAAATTGAAAGAAGCAAAACGGGCCAATTTTTCCATCCCTAGTGATGATCACCAAATTGGATAGCTTTAAAGGGGGATTAGAATAAAAATATGACAAATAAGCATACTAACCATAATGGCTGTGTACTGCCTCCAATGTTGGAGCAAGCATGCTTCTCTTATGGGTTTCCCATTGGCATCTGGTTGGCCACTGTGAGAATGGGATGCTGGACTACATGGGACTTTGGCCTGATCCAGTAGGTCTCTCCTTATGTTCTGTAGAAGTTCAATCCCCATTGCATGGATGGCTGCAGAGTTGAGAAATGAGAACACGACAGAGGGGACAGGGTCCATGGGCTTGTCCCAACTCTACCCTACACCCAATACTAATCACACGGGGAAGGGGGTGCACTTCTGATGATAACTATAGTACAGGATGTAAAGGAAGCAAATTTATATGTTCAGTTTAAGCTGTTTCAAAAAAAACCCCACACATATAGATTGTGCAGTTTTAATGAACGTTCAACTCTAGCATGACATCAAACTGTCATTAAACCTGGGTAACCAAAATTAGAAAGGAAGATAATCCCTGACCAATCAGTACCAAAGAACAAAAGTCAGAAACAATATGATGCAACATATTGCTCAGTTTGTCTTTACTCACAAATTAAAATGTTAAAGAGCAAAGATGAAACGTTTAAAACACACATTTGCAATCATTTCATTAACATGGTGAATTTTAAAATGTTTCACATTTTAGATCACTTACAAAACATTTGCATATATAAATAACAACAAATTATGTGAGGGTTTTTTGCATCATTTGGTTTTTTACTTCTAAACTGTTTAATAAAATTTAGGTATTTACATCTTGTAAATACGGAAACATGTATTTTGACATAATTGCTTTGTATCGTATCGCACAAGCTATACAAAAAGCTGAGACCCCGAGTTGCAAATTTTGGTTTTGACAATTCAATACAAACACTGTCACTTACCTGAATCACAGATTGGACTTTCCAGCGATGACAAATTCAACACCATGTCAGTACTGCAAAACTCTTCTTACGAGTTACAATTTATATGATCGCAGGCCAAATATATGAAGTTGGAAAGTAATGTAGCCTTAAATATTTTGTAGACAGGGATACCAAATGATTCTTCCTGTAGTTATGGGCACATCATGTTTCAGATCTCATATGAGGAAGTAAATTCTTCGTTGTGCCTGTGCGCATTACTGTAGTCACATACCAATGGAAAACTGGCTAACTAACATTAGGCCCTGACTTGTATATGGGAATAACTAGTATAGCAAGTCTTGAAATTTACCAAATCTTATTTTTTCATTTAAATTCCAACTGTCTTACAAGCAGCTGGAGGAACTACTTGGTCTTTCCCCACATTTTAATCTCACAACAGCCCTGTGAGGTAGGTTTCAGCTGAGGTTTGGTTACTGGTCCAAGGTCACTCAGTAAGCTTCATGGCTGAGTGGGGATTTGAACTTGGGTTTCTTCAGTTCTAGTCTAGATTTAGGTAGGTAGCCGTGTTGGTCTGACGCAGTCGGGGGGGGAGGGGAAACCAAACAAAAAACAAAAATTTGTCCAGTAGCACCTTATAGACCAACTACGTTTGTTCTGGTATAAGCTTTCGTGTGCATGCACACTTCTTCAGATACACTGAAGCAGAAGTCACCAGACCCTGGACAATTTTTTTATTTTTTATTATTTCTATTCAGTCCTAGTCTGACACTCTAACCACTACCCCACACATCTTCTTTTGATTTAAGATTTTTGACTACTTCAGGTAACCTGTTTCCACAAGAATCCCACAAGGGCAGTGATTGCAAAAAAACACATTTCATTGATTGAATCAACTACTTCTTACTCTGGTCATGCTCTTTACAAAGGCAACAGAAGGGGTGCAGGCGGCTGCCTGTGATTCACTGGTGCTCTGCTTTTAATCTGTGTTGAAGCCATCAGTCTGCCAATGGTGGTGATTAATTTATATTTCAGACTCTACTGAGTTTCATCAACACAAAAGGGGGATTTTCAACCTTTCAAATTATTAATTTGGAACTCCAATCTCAGTTCGTCATTTGTTGTTGCAACTTGAGAGTCCATGAATGCAGATGGTATTCTTACGGTATATGGAGAACAGGGTGGAAGTGAGGGAGATCCCTCTTTTTAAATTGCTAGAACAGAGGTGAGGAACTGCAGCCCAGAAGTGAAATGCACCTTGCAGAAGTTGACTTAGAGCTCTCAAAATGCTTGTTACATGACGGGCTTGTTACACTTCCTTGCTGCAACTTCTCCAAGGGTCATGGAGAATTCCTTGATGAAATAAGCTGCGAGTACTTTTTAGCGGCAATGGTACAAAGCAGGAGATTCTCACACATGACGCCTGTGGATGTATCAAAGAAAACATTTCTATAGCTGGAATCAGTTTGTGGTGGGGTGCAGATCTGCCCAGAGAAGTTCTGCTAGAAATAAAGTATTTATTTACTTTGCTTTTGTCAGTGTTTTTGTTCCCAAACAGGGAGCTCCCAGTTTGAATTACAAATTTGTAACTAAGCAAAATTATTTTGGAACTGTGAACTAGCAACAAGACTGTGAAGGGAATATTATAGGCCAAAGTTGTTAGAAATAGTAAAATCATCCTGGCTTTTAGAATCCTGTTCAACTGGGTGTCTTTTCTTTTAAGAGAGTTCAATATTTTGTGTAGGAAACAATTTTACAGATGATATTTTAACGCTGGTTAGTTGTGTTTATCTTGGGTTAGACTTTAGATGCATTAAAATTTAGCATAAAAGTGGTCCTCAGCTCAACCTGATTGTAAAGTAATGTACTGCTGTTGTATGATAGAAAGTGAATAAATTTCCTTGTACAGCAATTTCGTAAACTGAGCTCTGTTCAGTGTCTGATCTGTGTTTTTTCTGAATTCATGGTAATATTTTGCATGTGTTCATTCATAACGCAGTTCTATCCCATGTCCACATTAATCTGTGAATTAAAACAAACCCAAATTCATATGAAAATTTGCATCAAAATACAAATTTTCCTGCTGATTTAAACAAGGGTGATATTCAAATAAGTCTTACTCAGGGTAGACCCACTGAAATCTGTGGCTGGTATTCAATGCTAGTCCTACTCTGAGTGGACTCACTGTTGTTAATGAACATAACTAAGGTTGATTCATTTCACTGGGTATACTCTGAGCAGGGCTTCTTTGAATACAACCCATGGGACTCAAATACATTGGATACAATGAGCCTACTTGGAGTATGATGAAGTATGCTATTGCCCTATGCATTTTGAGATAAACTGTGTGTGCATTTAAATATCTATTTTAAAACTTATTTTATAACTATATATCTATATCTATATCTATCTATCTATCTATCATCTATCTATCATCTATCTAAATTTTATCTCAGCGCACACATTTCTAAACCCATTTTTTCCTCATAAAATACACATCTTAAACAAATTTTGATACAGTCATACCTCAGGTTACAGATGCTTCAGGTTGTGTATTTTTGGGTTGCGCACCACGCCGAACCCGGAAGTACTGGAATGGGTTACTTCCGGGTTTCGGCGCTTGCACATGCGCAGAAGCACCGAATCGCGACCAGCACCTGCGCAGACGCGGCGCTGCGGGTTGCGAATGCGCCTCCCGCACGGATCACGTTTGCAATCTGAGCGTCCACTGTATATTCTTGGAGCGAAGAACTGTGTCACAAAAACTGAAGAAGCGTAAAATCCAAATAATTAAGTTTAGACCTGCACACTATCCCAGGAGGTGCAGATCTAATCAGTTCAGCTCAGAACCCACGGAAACTGAATTTCTCAAGCATCCCTAAGTGTAAACAACCACATCCCATTTATTTGTCAATCAAGAGCTACTTGCTCTGTGCGCAAGGAGACGCAGCTCCTCTTCCTTCTTCTGGTTCATGTATTAGTGAACACTGGAAATGGGGCATTGCTTATCATTTTTAGAAGCCCTCTTGGATTTAAATTTTTAAAACCCTTTTAAATATCTAATGAGAAATGATTTCATCCTTTCCCTCTTTGAATCCCACCCACCACCCCCTTTTCTTTCCCTGTGACCTTTAATGTACACCAGAACACAGGCTTGACATTTGCGGGCAAAAGGGTGGTTGTCAAAGTGACCTTTCTGAAGGTGACTTCAAAGAGATGTGCTCCAGCCAGCCCTTTGCAGGGAAGCAGAAAAAGCTTGGGAATATATGGAAAGCAGATGCAACTTACACCTGAGCTTACCGGGTGGCTTCAGACTACTGAATAATGCATTTCACATCGCACTGAAAACTGGGAAGCTCGGTACTGTATTGAGAACATTCTCAGCTAAATTAGTCAGATTTCTGCCATCACCCTCCAGAGATCAATTCCTATTTAGTTGGAAAGCGGACCTTTGCAGAACATCAACTCTCTGCTGCTCTGAGCATTAGGAAACTGAACTTCCTTTGGAAAGCTGAACTCCACTGCTGGTAGAGGCTGATTGATGGATTTGAGTTTCAGGGTTAGGGTCAAAGGCCAGCATGGCTGAGCATCTGCCAAGGGTTCACACCCCAGCAGAAGGGCCACTGGTAAGTGCTCCTTGGAACTGTTCCTCTACACCATTGTAACCTGCTTGCTTGTTCACCCACCTCTCAGACCCCTCGGCACTATACATTTAAAGCAGTATCATGCCACTTTAAACAGTCATGGTTTCCCCCAATGAATCTTGGGGGCTGCAGTTTGTTTAGGATGCTGACAGTTGTTAGCAGACCCCTATCCCCCTCACAATTCCCAGAGTTCCCCGGGTAGACGGATTGTTAAACCAGTCTGAAAACTGTAGCTCTGTGAGGGGAATAGGGGTCTCCTAGCAACTCTCAGCACCCTTAACACACAACTGTTTGAAATATTTAGTACAGATGGGGCTTCCTCTGGCCCAGACAACAGTTAGAGAAACAATATTGCCATAATCATATAAAGTATTATACAGGGGTTTTTTTCTGCTGAAACTCACCGGAACTCAGTTCCGGCACCTCTCAGGTGGGCACCATTGCCATTATAAGAGAACAAGGGAGGCAGAGGGCCTTCTCGGTAGTGGCGCCCGCCCTGTGGAATGCCTTCCCATCAGATGTCAAGGAAATAAACAACTATCCGACTTATAGAAGACATCTGAAGGCAGCCCTGTATCAGGAAATTTTTAATGTCTGATGTTTTTACAATTTTTTATATGCTGTAAGCCACCCAGAGTGGTTGGGGGAACCCAGCCAGATGGGCGGGGTAGAAAAATTATTATTATTATTATTATTATTATTATTATTGAGTTCCGACACCTTTTTCTCTAGAAAAATAGCACTGGTATTATGAACTAGTCTACCGAGTTAAAATTATCCCAAATCTCATTAGCCCTAGTATAACAGTGGCACAATGTGTCAGTGCATCTGGTTGTTAACTAGAAGGTTGGTGGTTCGAGCCCACCCAGGTACAGCTGTTGGCAGGATTCCTGCATTGCAGGGGGCTGGAACCAGATGACTCAGGGTCCCTTCCAACACTACACTTCTAGGATTCTAGTGATTAAAATTAGCTCACGCAAGTGGCAAATTCTACCCAACTTAGTGGGACATACAGGGAAATTTCTAATCAGAAGTTCAGTCAGTTCAATTGGACTTACAAGTCTGCGAGGAAAGGTGCAGAGCTCAATGCAGAGCACCTGCTTGGCATGCAGAAGTTCCAGGTAAGACTCAGAAGGGTCCCTGCCTGTGATCTGGGAGAGCTGCAGCCAGCCAGTGTAGACAGTAGTGAGCTCAATGGACCATAATCTCAGTAAAAGGCAGCTTCCTATGTTCCGATGTGTGTAGGATTACTCCCATGTAAAGATGTTTAGGCTTAGGCTGCAAGAACACCAACCAAATGCAAGATTGTGGTTTGTGAGCCAGTGGAATGTGAAGTGGAATGACATCTCTTTGTTTCTCATTTTGAATAATTTTTGAAAGTTACATCCCGTTTGGATTACTGTAATGCCTTTGGAAAGCGTTCAGAAACTTCAGCAGGGCCAAGATGCTATTGCCAGATTGCTGACCGAAGCTAGTTTCAAGGAGAACAGAAACCCCTTGTTCCAACAGCTCCAACGGCCCGCTTCTGGGCATAATTCAGAGGACTGGTTATGACCTGCAAAGCCCAATCTGGCTTGGATCTAGACTACCTAAATGGCTTTACCTCCCTATGTGAGTCTGCCTGGGCAGGCCTTTCTCTTAGTCCTGCTACCTTCACAGGCCCATTTTGAAAGGAAACAAGAGAGGGCCTTCTCAGTAGCTGTTCCCGGATTGTGGCACTCCCTTCCACAAGAGGCTAGCCTGGCCCCCTCCTTGCTTTGCTTTCACCAGCAAAGACTTTTTCTTTGTTTAGACAGGCCTTTGCCCACTAACGCTATGGCAGAGTTTTTGGAGAACAGGTGTGGGTACATTCTTGTTTCTCTTTTGTGTGTGCTTTCAAATGGCTTAAGGGTTCTCAGTGCTGTTTTAATAGGGTTTCTTATTTGTTTTTTTTTAATATTTATACTGAGCTTGTGCTTTAAGCTACATTTGTTTAAATTCATGCTGTCATTTGGTCCTATACAGGGTAAAAGGCAAGGTATTAAATAAATAAATAAAACATTATATTTTCATCATCCTTTAAAATTGGTCATTTATTCTGAACTATAAATCCCTCATAAATCTCTAATAGGTTTTGTTGTTATGCTAATGGGTTATTTCCATACACCTTGCAGTATTTAGCAGAGTAATGAATATAAGATTACCATGGATTGATAAGAGGCTCTGAGATGTTTGTTTCCGTGCCATACTGCACCTTATAATTTTAGACAATGCTCACAGGCCAAAAACCCAAATGCATTAATATTTTTAATTCTCTTTTCCAAACCCGTAAGCAATGCTTCATCTGTCAATTCCCAAAGCATGCAGCCAGTGTAATATTTCTATGACTTCTGTCTGCTTTGTGAGACAATGGAAAGAAATTGTATCATAGGAATGGCTTCTTCACATGTGTGAATAAGCCATTAGAGACGTAACTTTCCTATCACTTGAAGTCATCTCAAATGACTTCGGTGCATGGGAGTCAGAGTCCAACAACAACTGGAGGGACACAGGTTATTGATCCATGCCTGGCTTAGGTCTAGCAAATCATATGTTAGTTTTTGACATGGTAAATCCCACATGAAGTGACCATGTTGTTTAAAGATAGGCCTTTTCTCTAGTGGTGCCTGCTTCACCTATGGAATGCTGTCCCCAACAACTGTTTTAGAACTACCTTGCAGGGTGGATTTGATTGAAATCAAATTGATTTAAATCACGATTTAAATCACTAGTCAGTAAGGCTTGATTGAAATCACTAGTCAGTAAGACTTGATTTAAATATTTTTTTTACAGAAAGACTCATTCTTGCTGGTATAATCTTAATATTTATAACCATATGAAGGTTTCATTTTTGGAATAAAAATTTTTCAGAGTAGTTTTTACAGTTATATCAAAAATTACTGATTTGGTTATACTACTAGAAATACAATTATGAAATTATGGTGAGGTTTAATAAGTTAACTGTTTATATTTGGACAACTTTTCTGCTGTACTTTATTGGAAGGAGAAAAATAATCATTTCCTTAATAACCATTTAAACAATTTATTTAACTAAAACAATAACATGATAGCATATGTATCCATGTTTGTTAACTGATGTGGTTAAACATTTAAAAAAAAACTTAGACTGAGTTTTAGCACACTTGATAAACTTAAAACAAATCCTTATTTCCTGATGAATAGCCTTTGGACTACAATGTAACTTAAATAGAAGACTATATTTAGAAAGATTTTTCCTCCAAAAGCATTTTATTTTAAAAATCCAATTTAAATCAAAAAAATCCGATTTAAATCAAAAAAATCCGATTTAAATAAAAAACAAATCCAATTTTTTTTATTTTTATTTTTTAAATCATTGATTTTTATCCACCCTGCTGCCTTGGAACTGCAAACCACTCTGAGAGTTGAGGTGACAGCAGGATATGATGCAAAATTAGTAATGAACCAACGATACCAACCCAGTCGGTAGAGCATGAGACACTTAATCTCAGGGTTTGAGCCTCACATTGGGCAAAAGATCCCTGCATTGCAGGAGTGGACAAGGTGGCCCTTGTGGTCCCTTCCAACTCTACAATTCTATGATTCTCTGTTGTGTGATCTAAGGGACAGAAATGTGGTATTATTCTCATGTTCAGAAATGTCTATAGAAAAAATGACCGTATTGGCCTGAATATAAGCCTCACTTTCCCTCCAAATTCTGACCATGAAAAGTTAAAGTGCGGTTTATATTCGCGACCTTACTGTATGCAGCCAGGAGCGCGGGGCAAACAGCACCAGGAGCGCGGCAAAGCGGCGCACGCCCTACGCGTAGTCCCCTGTCCTCTCCCCCAAGGCTGGGAAGGGAGAGAGCGAGGAAGGAGAAAGGCTGCTGGCAACGCAGCGCGCACCCCCCCCCCCCAGTATGCAGCCAGGAGCAGCAAGGATGGAGCGGCTTATATTCGGGTATTTTTTCTTCTTTTCTCCCCCCCTCCAATTTTAAAGGTGCAGCTTATATTCAGGTGCGGTTTATATTCGCTCCAATATGGTATACAAAAAATGGTAAGTCAAGAGACTTGGATGAAATGATGTACATGAGTGCTGAACTGGCTATAATATGGCTATCTAATAAGCCCTCCTCTCCTCCAGTTCTGAAAATGATCGCATCATAGGATCATTGTAGGAAAATGACAACATAGCCCATTATAGCCAGTGTCTTTTATATTTTCCTGTATTGTTTTTTTATCATGAAAGGAAAGTTCTACTATACCGGTAGTAGTTTGCATTTTTGAAGAACCATGACTGAATTGTTTGCAGGCTCAATCAAGAAGCGCAGCTCTGAAAAAGAAGTCAAATTTCACTGAACCTGTATGAGAATCCATGATTTCTGAAATTGCAGCATGCCAGTGTACTACTTCCTACAAATGTACATCTTAAATGCTTAGTGATTGGACTCACTGAGATTTGTTCTCTATTTGATGAGATTCTCTGTTGCTTTAAGCTAGTGAATGGAACACATTCATCTTTCATAATCTGTTCGGAACATCTTGTTACACAAAAGTCCATCATGTAACTAGCTTATTATTTTACGTCAGGGTTTTTAAAGAAAGAAATGCATACAAAAGAAGCATAATCTGTACTGACCTGGTCATTAATAGCTCTGAATAGTGAACGAAGCAAAGTGGTAAGGAAAAGATGACCATCATAGTTGTACCCTATTCGATTATATCACAAAACTGAGCAATTTCGCACAGGCACAAGGCACCACTCTGTATGCATTAGAATAAATCCAGTTTTTTTTAACTCCAGATGGTAAATAGAATTTTTCTTCCACTTGACCCTAAGTGACTACCACTACCTTGCCTTTCTTCATTCCCAATCAATCAGAAAATTGGTATTTATAAATTATTATTTCAACAATTCATATACTGTTTAATCACAATCTTTTTGAAGCAATATGCAGGAAACGGAATACAATGAAGCTAAAAATGAGTTATTAAATCAGAATTCAATTAAAAACCCTGCTTGAATAATTATAAAAAGTCTTCAGTAAATGCTGGACATTCAACAAGGACGGGGACTAATCTCAACTGGAAGCGACTTCCCTAAAATTGAGCCCACACATGGCTCCTGGCAATTCCCGTCAGGGAATTCCTGTCAGGCCCAGTCAGCATGAAACTCTTCTTGTTGTTGTTAATAAAATAATAATAATAATAATAATAATAATAATAATAATAATAATACTTTTACAATTCCCTATCCAAATATTCAGTACTTTTTTTACAGACCTTTTTTACAGACCTACCGATGCAAACCTATGCAGATAATGCACATAATCAGGAAATGTTTAAAATTCAATTACATTTGAAATTCAGTCATTAAATTTCACAGTTTGCTGCATTTAGCACTTGACAGCCAATCTAGCCAGATGTTTAATTACATCAATGGGTCCTTGTAGTTTCAAAGGGAGATTTGTTAAACGTAGAGCTTTCGCTAACTGCTTCGTCTGAAAAGTCAGCAACCACTATACCATTAATCAATCATTAATCAATTTAAGAGACTAAGAAAGAGCAACATTACCATGGAAATGTAACTGTGTTCCTCTAACCACTGTGTAATCATGAACTGAATCCAACATTTGCAGCTAAAGCAACCTTTGGTGACAGATGCTAAGCAATGGAGGGAAAGGGAGACATTTTGCCTTCATGGAAATTGTCTCGAGAAAGGGACACTGCAATTTTGAGAGCTGTTTGGGAAAATCTTCTGAAGAGCATCTTCAATTTACATAAGGAGAAATGATGGCATAAATAACTCTGAAGCTGGATAGATAATATGTTATGGTTACCTAGGCAGCAAAAAACATCTCTTGTGTTCTTCACCAGCATGGAAAGGGACTTGGTAGAACAGCCCCAGAAGGCAGAAATTAACAATGAGTTCTACATCAAATTATTTCCAATATCACAAATTCTTTGAACACTCCCCTACCGCTTATTTGAACACACACCAGATCACCTACATCTAGACTAGTGAAGAACACACTGAACTCCACATTCTGGGATTTACATGTTTCTAACGGGCATGTGTGTGTGCTACAGTCCCAGCACCAGTCTTCATTGGCATTTTCAGCATTAAACTGGTTGCTAATCTACTTGCCAATGCAAGGTTTTTTCGCAGCTTCTACAATCACAACCACACTATACATTTTAAAGCACATGGCTTTTTCCAGACTCCTGGAAACCATAGCTCATTAAGGTGCTGGGAATTGTAGCTCTGATGAATAAACTATGGTTTCCAGGATTCTTTGGAATAAGCCCTGTGCTACCGTATGGTGTATGGTGTGGATGTAACTAGAACAGCAACAGGAAACCCCTTACTCCATCCAGACACAGGTAAATTGAGCTCCACCTAGTGATTAAACTACAGTGGTACCTCTGGTTATGAGCTTAATTCGTTCTGGAGGTCGTTCTTAAGCTGAAACCATTCTTATCCTGAGGCTCGCTTTCGCTAATGGGGATTCTCGCTGCATGCTTGCCTTTGGTGCGCAATTTCCGTTCGCATCCTGGGGCAAAGTTCGCAACCAGGAGCAGCTACTTCTGGGTTAGCGGAGCTCGTAACCTGAAACGTTTGTAACCAGAGGTACCACTGTACATAATGACACTACCCACCACTCTGCTTCCATTTCCCAAGTAAAAACTTACGTCATATAGTACAGTTTAATTTCTATATAAGAAGTATGGAGTCAATCTTGTCTGAAAATCATATTTGGGTTCTCTTACATGAAAGCTCTTTCTTGTCCATAGATGTATATAGATTATTATTATTATTATTATTAGTTTATTTTTGGGTTTTCTGGTTTACAAGCAATCACAAAGGAAACAAATAAGATGTAAATAAATCCCCTTTGACTTCCTTCCTCCCCTTCTCAACCTTTTCTCCTGCATCTCATCTGTTAGTCCAGTTTCTATCAAATCTTTAATTAATCCATACAATATTTTTTTAATAGATTATATATTCTCTCCATTCCTTATTAACATTTTAGTCTTCCTGTTCCTAATTCTTCTGGTGAATTTTGCCATTTCAGCTTAGTCCATCAGCTTAGTCTGACATTCTTCCCTCGTAGGGACTGTACTTTCTTTCCATCTCTGAGCTAACAAACTCCAGGCAGCTTAGAATATTATTTTTAGTGAGGAGACAATGACGTTCTGCAGATTTGTAATGGCACACTTTCCTAAAGAAG
The DNA here is from genome assembly GCA_034641385.1 of Darevskia mixta. NCBI lineage: Eukaryota > Metazoa > Chordata > Lepidosauria > Squamata > Lacertidae > Darevskia > Darevskia mixta. Next base: position 980,860 of record JAWWNH010000121.1, on the reverse strand, counting down.
TGTTATACAAGCTGTATTGTAATGAAAGCAACATGGTGAAAATTGGAGGTGCTGGGAATTATAACTCTGTGAGGGATAGACAACAGTTTCCAGGATTCCTGGGTGTATATTTTAAATGTATGGTGTGTGTGTGTGTGTGTGTGTGGAAACACACTGCAAAGTGGATTAAAATGTGCATACAGGGATGCAATGAACATATCAACAAATGAGTATAATTTCCTGATACGAAGCTGCTGAAATAATTAACTTAATCTGTTTTGTTATTTAAAGATTTATTTATTTTACTCTTTCAGCTGAAGCCGAGAATGAGGAGATGAAGTCAGGATACTAGACAACAGGATATTTCTACAAAGACTTCCAGCTTCTTTCTTCATGCCTCCCTTCTCACCGCCCCCAATTCCTCTGGGGGATCAACCAGTGGTTTGAAAGTAGGGAAGGGAAACAGTAGAAAAATATATTCAGTGAAATGCAAATATTGAATGATAAAAAGGAGCCTTGTGCAATAAATGCTATTCAGCAGCCACTTACCAGCATCGCAACATTAATCCCCAACACAACAAAAGGAGCATTAATTGCCATTAAAGCCCAGTAATTCCACTAATGATTTCAGAAAGAAAAACAAGACCATTTTTGGTATCTCACAGAGCTGGAATGAAATAAGCTGGATGAGATAGCAACTCAAGCAGTGCATAAAAGTCAAAAAGATGTATATATAAAAGCAAAATAGGAAAAATATTCTTACTCTACACCAGGTATCTTTGAAATATTTCTAATTCAACATTAAGCTGAAATTTAGATTCAGTGCTGTTTCCTTATGGGCTGAAATGTACAGGCTTAAAACATTTTTTCATCTATGTATTTATTATTTACATAATTTATATGCTGATAATAATCACAACAATAAAGTATAAAAACTAATATAGCAAATTATAACTGCAAAATAGCAATAGCCAATTACAGTATTTACCGCTCACCTGTCGCAGCGGTGGGCGGGGTTTGCGACCCGGCGTGGGCTTCCCAAGGCCAGGTGACACCCCCCCCCATCGTTGTCTGGTTGTCGGTCCGCCCCCTTACAGCTAGCCAATCGGCGGCTGGCAGGGGGAAGGGCAAGGGCCAGGTAGGGCAGGCTCCTGCCGGCCATAGTCCCAGTCAGTCTCTGGAGCGTCACCCATCCCTCCCTCTAATTTAATGTGCTTTCTTGAAGGCTAACCTTTCTTCCTAGGTCCGTGGACATGGCTACGGTCGCACGGTGGTTGCTGTTTCCCAGAGCTGGGAAAGAATTTCCCCCTGCTCTGCAGGTTTTGCCTTCCCCATAGCATTTGTCACAACTTTGGCAGTTTTAGGTCTTGGATGGCATTATTATGCACCCCCATGTGGAGGCGTTTGCAGGTTGGGATACCATATTGTCAACCCCTCTAGAGCACATTAAAGACTAAAGGGTTTACCATAGCAGGTGCTTTCATAGAAGAGAACTTTATCAGAGACAGTGTGGTGTAGTGGTTAAGAGCGGTAGACTCATAATCTGGGGAACCGGGTTCGCGTCTCTGCTCCTCCACATGCAGCTGCTGGGTGACCTTGGGCTAGTCACACTTCTTTGAAGTCTCTTAGCCCCACTCACCTCACAGAGTGTTTGTTGTGGGGGAGGAAGGGAAAGGAGAATGTCAGCCGCTTTGAGACTCCTTCGGGTAGTGATAAAGCGGGATATCAAATCCAAACTCTTCTTCTTCTTCTTCTTCAGACACATTAAGTTTTGTTGTATAGATGGGGTATAGAGATAAGCAGTGCATTTAGTAGTCTTACAGAACCAAATGTGTACATTCCCCCATTTTAATGATGTGTGCCGCTGGGGACAATACTTTAGACCTGTTCAATTTGGCTCTGGTCCATGGAAGATTCTCCCCAAGGAGATCATTAACAGCACAATCCTATGCTTGAGTACTACTCAGGATAAGACCCACAAACCAAGCTTCCTTGTGCCTTGTGCATAGGATCCTAGCCTAAAACCACAGGTCATGCGCTGTATGTGTGTGTGTGTGTGTGTGTGTGTGTGTGTAGTTTTGCTGCAACAATGGCTCAGCCTGTCTGGCTGTTAAATCAGAAGGTTGGTGGTTTGAGCCCACGCAGAGACTGCTGCATTGCAGGGGGTTGGACTAGATGATCCTCTGCGCTCCTTCCCGACTCTACAATTCCATGAAACAGACTAACAGCTCAATCCTAACCATGTTTTACTCTTAAGTCCTACTGAATACAATGTGGATTATTCCAAAATAAGTAGGGTCACCACTGCAGTCTGACATAGCCACTCTTTAATTTAGGATCCTAGTCTAAAACCACAGAATGGCTTCAGCCTATATTATATTATATTATTATTATTGCTGCTATTACTATTAAATGTGTTATAGAAAAATAGGGGTGGTTGGCTTTTAGAGCCCAACTCCCCAAGGCACTGAGTCCCCTAAGTCTATAATCGGTCAGAGATGAATGGAGGCTGCAGTGAAAGCAAGGCAGATCTTTATTTTTCTATTGCAACAGAGTTCCCTCCCCTCCTTGCAAGGAGGCAAGAGACCCAGAACCAAGAAGAAACATCTCTTTTATAGGTTTGCATTTTGACATCTAGTTACAGCATCTGGGAGGGTGGATATCAGGTTATTTATGGGGTGATTTTTTTTGTTAAAACTATAGCCCCAGAGGGAGATATTGTTACAGTATAGGAATTCTAAGGTCTTATATTAGCCACTCTTCATCAGCATGTCCCAGAATGAATGGAAAATCCAGTTTTAGAGACTTTGGAACCATTAGCCACACAGAATAGGGTGAGGTCCCGAAAACCCACATCTCAGGTGCCAAAGGGGCAGGGTCGGGAAGTATACAGCACGACTACCACTTGCTACCGCTATTGGGGACTTGGAGGTGCCACAGCTTCCCATCATCCCTGGGCTACAGCCAGGTCCAGATTTAGGTTTGATGAGGCCCTCAGCTCCTGAAGGTAATGGGGCCCTTTATGTCCAGCTGTCTCTTTGTCAACAAGAAGTTGTCGCTGTTTTTTGTGTTGAATATATGCTATATGGTAATTTATGGGGCTAATACGTATCTAAAGCCATTTGCACATAACAAAATAGGTATTTTATCGAAGTAATGGTTGAACTGAAATACAATTAAGAAGTATAATAATAGTGAAATACTATTAAGAATAAGTATATTAAGTGTTTTTTTATCTTATATTTTGGAAATGTATATCCAGTTGTTTTTTCATTTAATTTTTTTTTGGGGGGGGGGCCCAAGCGAGTGGGGCCTTAAGCTATAGCTTGTTTAGCTTATACGTAAATCCGGCACTTGCTGCAGCAGCCCTCATGCAGTCAGGAACTGGAAGTAAAACTGCATTGTTATTTGCTGTGTTTTCAGCTGCTGCCTTGAAACGTTCGCTCTGTGAGGCTTCACGGTGCACTGACGAGGCCAACCACCCCGGATGGGACCGAAGGAAAGACGGCGAGCGGGGCGGCCGCCCGCACAAAGCGAAACACAGTTCTAGAACGTTGGCTGGCCGCGCGAGGCGACCGTTACGACCGTTGGCCCAGCAGCCGCCGTTTCGCGCACGCGCTCCTCCTCCTCCGAAAGGAAAGCGCGCCCCTGAGCGCCCCCCTTCCCTTCCCCTCTTCTTCCAGCGGTAGAGGAGGGGAAGGGAAGGGGGCGAGGGAAGAGAGAGACTTAGAAAGGGAAAGAGCCTCAATCCACGTCCGCGCCTGCGCGTCAGCCAGAACGGAAGTTATTAAGATTCGGCCGGGCCGGCTCGAGAGCGTCTCACGGATTCCGCTTCCGGTTCTCTCTTCGCGTCTGCCGGCTCGGGAGAATCTCAGTACCTGGAGGCGTCGGGGTCGGCAGCAAGATGAGCTACGAGCACCGTCGGGATTGGGGCCGCGGGGGCGGGCCCCGCGCTTCGCAGTCGTCGTCGTCGTCGACTGGCCGCGGCGGAGCGGGAGGCGGCGGAAGAGGTGGTGGCGGCGGCGGCGGTCGGGGCCGACCCCCTCCGCACCTGAAGGGCCGCGAGATTGGCCTGTGGTACGCTCGGCGGCAGGGCGAGAAGAGCAAAGAGGCCGAGAGGCAGCAGGTGGGTGAGGGGGGGGGGGCTTCAGGGTGGCCGGCCGAGCGCTGCCTGCCCGTCGTTTGCGCCCCCAGGATGTGTCGTTGCGGGACTCCTGGGGGGTGGCGCTTGAGAGAAGAGGCCTCCGGTGAAGCCCTTCGTTCTTGAGGAATTTACCTGTCGGCCCGCTCCTTTTGAAGGTGGCCACATCCAAGAGGCCCTTTGAACGCTGGTGCGGCGCGCCTGCCTGTCTCGTTCTTCCTGAGCGCGCTGGGGAAATACCATCATCATTTTATTTGTATGCCGCCTTTCCATAGTTAAAACAATGCTCAAGGCGGCTTACAGCATGACAAGATTTACATAATTACCAACATAACAAAAGTCATAAACAATAAATAAAACACATCAGAAAGTACACAACCAAACGGAAAACAATTTCAACATAATCCATAAAATCTAAAACTAAGAATGCAGCATTAATATCAATCACAATTTAAAATGACATAGATAAAAATAAAAGCAATTTTAAAAACAAAAAACGGAGCCCCCTCTGCCCAGCAGCAACAGAAGCACTCTTTTATGGAGCCTGTCAGGCCCCGCCCCAAGCCAGGTGGAAAGAAATCCTTCAGGCTCCCAGCAGAAATAGAAAGACAACTCTTCTGCCCAGTCCTGTCCCGTCAGTCGGAGTGACAGGCCCAAGGCGGCAAATCTCACCCAACTTTTCGTGAGGTTGGGGGTGTTGGACATCCAATTTCCTATTATATTTGCCAAATGTGCGTGCACCCCCCCCCCCCCCCGGTGGTAGCAGTTTCTGAGTCAAGAGCAAGGGAAGCCCCCTATAGAGGGCATTGCAGTAATGTTACCAAGGGTTGTATCCATTGCTGCATGAGTGGCGTCCTGCTTCTGCAACAGGGCTTATTGTTCCTTTCCCCGTGTATGCCCCAAATCTGGTCCAGTGGGCCCCTCAACCCTCTAAGGCATATTTTGAGGATCAGGGGTTTGGGTACAAGTTGAGAGGAAGGGGATGGCAGGTCCGACTTTTAAAATAGATTTGAAGAATGTCCCGCAAACATGCCCCACAAGGTACATTTGCCGTGGTGACTGATACCTTTCTCATTTGCATGAGACTTAAAGGAACCTCTTTGAGCATTGAGTAGTTGTATCAGTGTAGATGGCACTCAGGTGGGTGTAAAATAAACAATAGCATTCATTTCCCTCACATATGTATGAAAGAAAATGTTCTTCCATATGGAGAAGATTTGTGTGCAGAGTTAACAGGTGTCCTATGGAGTATGCTGACAGAGAATTGTACTATGCGTTTCTGTCAGAGATAATGAAGACTTTCTCATCTTTGTACAGAGGCATTAAATTTAAAGTATAGTAAAGTATATAAGGACTTGACATATCCTTAGTATTTAGAATATGTAGTCCTGCTCCTTTTACAATATTGAGGAGTGTCAGTCATTGAGATAATTGGAGCAAGATTTTTGAGCATGGAGTATGTTATATTTTAAGATTTTGTTAAAATCCATTGTTCTTTCCATATATAGAGAGCTGTGGTGCGTATGGATGAGCGCAGAGAAGAACAGATTGTACAGTTGCTGAACACTGTCCAGAGCAAAAATGAAAAAGAACAAGAGGCCATGTCTTGGTGGTCTGATGAAGAAGGGTAATAATATTTGTTGTTTCAGGTCAAATGTTAGCAGTATGTTAGCAGTATGCAAACCAACTGAAAGGTAGTTTGCATTATAAAACAGTTAAACATGCCATGCTATGTTCTTTTTGCTATCAAACACTATAGTAATTTGTATTCGGTTTCATTTGTTTTCGTGCTTAATATTCTTATGGAACATCACATCACAACAGTATTTCTAAATTGGGAAATATTGGCCATTGGGAATAATAATGACTAAAATACAGGCAACCCGCATTTTATGCACTACCAATACGTGCACAGCGCCAAATCTGGAAGTAGCCAGGAAATGTAATAAACGACATCACTAAAAGGTGGGGCAGGGGCGGAGTGGGTTTGCAGGTTGTTTCAGTTGCACACAATTTCACAATGACCTGGAATGCACCCCCTGCACAAATCAGGGGTTGCCTGTAGGTAGTGACATTTATTGAGCTACTTTCATCTGAGGTTTTTGCTTGTTTTACCTTGCAACTTTGTGGCCTCTTGGGGATTATACAACACAGAGGGAGGAAAATCCAGGCAAGCAGAGCAGTGAGTTCTAATTGTAGAGTTGGAAGGTACCACTAGGATCATCTGCTCCAACCTCCTGATCTTTTGCTCAACATGGTGCTCAAACCCACAGCCCTGAAATTGAGAGTCTCATGCTTTACCGACTGAACTATCTGCTTGCCAGCTGCCACCTAAGTTGTTTACAGGATGGATCACTTATTTACTCATAGCTGGACACAGGACTGTAGATCAAAAGTATAAATACCAAATTTATCTACTGATGTGTGTTTCTTAGAGCTGGAAGACTTATGCTTAATCACACCTTTTCCAGGTACACAAAGGAGACCCCTCCAAAACCAAAGCCTGTTGTGGAAAAACCTGTCGTTGAGAGGGCACCTAAAAGAACTAGACCAATATTGGAAAAAACATTCCTTGATCAAGATTCAGAATATCTCTTAGAAGAAAATAAACCTGATGTTGATTTAGATGAGCAACTTAAAGAAGAATTGAAAAAGAAAAAAACTGATTCCAGATATATTGAAATGCAGGTAGCCTTCAGAGAAGATTTTGGGGCATGTTGAGGGCAGGAGGGCAAGATGGAGCTCTAGTGTATTCCCATTTGTACTATGCTAGATCTCTGATTGTATCTACCTCAATAGAAGTTTGCATAAATGCTTCTGGCTAGAAATTATAGGTATCATTTATGAATTAATATATGTGGAAACCCTGAGCTGTTTTTTATGTTGTATTTCATCTAGTAGCCAAGATGATGAATATAGTGTAATCAGTTGTGATATGAATTAAATTATTAGGTATAATGGGCAGCCCAGTCTTGTTGGCTTGCTGTCAAGAATTCTGCACCAGCTTCATATTTAGGTTATGAAGATGAACCAGATAAATTTTTGTACACTGTCTTGGAATCTTCTGATGAAGGGCAGCTAATCATTCCCCCCCCCCAAATAAATAAATAGTATTTTCATTCCATTTTTATCCTTACTGCAGTGAGAGGCACAGGAACTTTAAAAACCTGACTTTTCTCAAGGAACTTGCTTAGGAACACAGTCAGAGGTTGATATAGTTCTAGTTCCTCTTCTCCTTTAGTGGAAAAGGCAAGCGTTAATGTTGTGTTGCAGCTGAATACATTTATTATTAATATATATGATTCTCAGCGTCTTAGATGGAACATTAACATGCTTTTTTTAAAAATAGGTTGGTGCTTCAGTTCATAGCTTAACAGCATCACTAATCGTATTCAACTTGCTAACCAAATTTATAAATATCTATTATAAATATACTCTATTTTCACTTAATTTTTCTTTACTTTGCAGCGATTTCGCGAGAAGCTGCCTTCTTATGGAATGAGAAAGGTAAATACATACCTTGAATATGAGCCTTTTTGGCTTAACTCAGATGAGCATTAAGATGTGGAAAAGAAAAAATATTTAATGAAATGTTAAAAGGCAATGAGAATTTAGTGGAAAATGTTCGTATGTTCTACTGTGTAGAGAAACACCATTAAACAATTTCAGTCCCTGGTGTATTTTTTATAGAGTGGGTAATGTTCAGTGCATAATTGAACGAGGGCATGGAAGTATATCTTCTCACAGCAGAGTGATTACTGTGTGTTTCATTTTTTTTGTTTTTGTTTTTAATAGGAGCTTGTAAACATCATAAATAGCAGTCGGGTAACTGTTATAAGTGGGGAAACTGGCTGCGGAAAGACAACTCAAGTTACTCAGTTCATCTTGGATGACTATATTGAGCGAGGGAAAGGGTCTTCCTGCAGGATTGTATGTACTCAGCCTAGAAGGATCAGTGCTATCTCTGTAAGTGACATTTATATCTGTTCTGGGATAAAGTAACCATATTTACAATGAAGAAAACATTAACAGATTTTCTTTAATGTTAAGGTAGCAGAGAGAGTTGCGGCAGAAAGGGCTGAAGTATGTGGGAATGGAAAGAGTACAGGATATCAAATTCGGCTTGAAAGGTACATGAATATTTTCTTCTTAGTTTTTATACTTGAAGAATGTCTATGCACAGACTAGAGTGGGCATATGTTTTTATCATCCCTGCAGTTGCCACATTGTGGATATAGAATTCATGTTGGTGCAGCAAAGCCGTATAGTTCTGCTGTGCTGTTGCTTACCTAGGGGGTTCTCCTTCCACAGATGCAGCGATGTAACTTTTGGTGACAAAATTAGTAACCTGTCCTGTGAATAATTGTGTCAGCGCAAATGCTTATTGGCTGGGCTGTAAGATTTCATATGAGGTATTTGTGTATACCGCCATGCGGCCACCCACTTGCCTTTGAATCGACCACGCTCACAAGACTTACTTGTCGCTGCAACTTTTATTCTGCTAAGCTGCTATCAAGTTAAGCCTTGCTTATGTTCTTCTAGAAGTAATGTGTATATATAAAATAGGTGAGCAACCAAGATATAAACAGTGGCATTTGTGTTTGCTGTTTGGATTAGCAACAACTTGTAAAATGGGTTAATTAAGCATTGTTGTGTCATACCCTAGACATTCTGTTTGTTGGCTGCATGCTGAGCATACCATGAAGCCAAACTATGCATGCTTTCTCAGAAGTCCAGTTGACTTCAACTTACAGTGGTGCCCCGCAAGACGAAATTAATTCGTTCTGCGAGCTTTGTCGTCTTGCGAGTTTTGTCGTCTTGCGAAGCACGGTCTGCGAAGCTCCTGCTAGCGAAGGGAGGAGAAGGGAGCGCGGCAGCGGCAGCTATCTCCCTGGCTCCCTCGGGAGCTGCCGATGTGGAGCAGCCGCCGGGCGACGAGGCGAACTGGGGGAGAACCCTGGAGAAAGCGGCGCCCGACAAAAGCGTGCCGCCTGCGGGGAGCCTGAGGCTTGAGGCTGGGCGGCAAAGCCCCGCTGGTGGTGCTTCGCGTCCATGCAATCTAGCCGGCGGGGAGAGCGGCCGTCGCCGGGGCTGCCGCCGGGGCAGCTCTTCACAGCGCCCGGGGTTTGTGGCGGCGGCGGCAGCAGCTGGAGCGGCGGGGAGAGCCTTCCCTCTCCCCGCACAGGAGCCCGTCACGCTTGCCGCCCATGCCCAGCCCCGGGTTTGTGGAGGCGGCAGCTGGAGCGGCGGGGAGAGCCTTCCCTCTCCCCGCACAGGAGCCCGTCACGCTCGCCGCCCATGCCCAGCCCCGGGTTTGTGGCGGCGGCAGCTGGAGCGGCGGGGAGAGCCTTCCCTCTCCCCGCACAGGAGCCCGTCACGCTCGCCGCCCATGCCCAGCCCCGGGTTTGTGGCGGCGGCAGCTGGAGCGGCGGGGAGAGCCTTCCCTCTCCCCGCACAGGAGCCCGTCATGCTCGCCGCCCATGCCCAGCCCCGGGTTTGTGGCGGCGGCAGCTGGAGCGGCGGGGAGAGCCTTCCCTCTCCCCGCACAGGAGCCCGTCACGCTTGCCGCCCATGCCCAGCCCCGGGTTTGTGGCGGCGGCAGCTGGAGCGGCGGGGAGAGCCTTCCCTCTCCCCGCACAGGAGCCCGTCACGCTCGCCGCCCATGCCCAGCCCCGGGTTTGTGGCGGCGGCAGCTGGAGCGGCGGGGAGAGCCTTCCCTCTCCCCGCACAGGAGCCCGTCACGCTCGCCGCCCATGCCCAGCCCGGGCTTTGAAGAGACGCGCGCTGCGGCTCCCGCTCAGCCCGATCGGGCTGGCTTTGAAGAGACGCGCGCTGCTGCTCCCACTCAGCCCGATCGGGCTGGCTTTGAAGAGACGCGCGCTGCGGCTCCCGCTCAGCCCGATCGGGCTGGCTTTGAAGAGACGCGCGCTGCTGCTCCCACTCAGCCCGATCGGGCTGGCTTTGAAGAGACGCGCGCTGCGGCTCCCGCTCAGCCCGATCGGGCTGGCTTTGAAGAGACGCGCGCTGCTGCTCCCACTCAGCCCGATTGGGCTGGCTTTGAAGAGACGCGCGCTGCGGCTCCCGCTCAGCCGGGGCTGCCGCCGGGGCAGCTCTTCACAGCGCGCGAGCGCTGCACGCGGGAAACTTCCCGCCGCCGCCGGTGACCGAGGGACCGAGTTGTACAGTACTGTACTGTACTAGTTGAAAAGAAAAGGGAAACTCGCAAGACGTTTCGTCTCGCGAAGCAAGCCCATAGGGAAAATCGTCCTACGAAGCGCCTTCAAAAACGAAAAACTCGTTCGTCTAGCGAGTTTTTCGTCTTGAGAGGCATTCGTCTTGCGGGGTACCACTGTAGCTTACTTCCAAATAAGTGTGTATAGAACTGCAGCTTTTATTTTCATTTTGCACAACCAGACGTTGGATGCTTGAATCTTAGTAAGTGAATGCAGCTGAAGGTGTCATTATAACGTTTAAAAGCATCTTCTGGCTTTTTCAAATGCAATATCAAGAGGAACTGAAGTATTGTTTTTAATGGCTATCTTTCAGCCGGTTGCCAAGGAAACAAGGCTCAATTTTGTACTGCACAACAGGAATTGTCCTACAGTGGCTCCAGTCAGATAAGTATGTGTTTCTCAGTTTCAAAAGAAAATTTTGAATGCATTTCCTCAGAGCTTTATCAGCTGCTGCTAATAGTTGTATTTGCTGTACTCATTTCCATTTATTTCTTATCTGCTCATTAACATTTTGTTTCTTATAAACATGGGGGGTTATCAGTTCTGTACTTCTTTTGTTGTAGGGAGTTGGCCAGTGTTAGTCATGTAATCCTTGATGAAATCCATGAGAGAAATCTCCAATCAGATGTTTTAATGACCATAATCAAAGATCTGCTAAGTGTACGACTCGACTTGAAAGTCATATTGATGAGTGCTACGCTGAATGCCGAGAAGTTCTCCGACTATTTTGGTGCGTGAAATTATCTACATTTTTACAAGTGAAATAATCCCCTGAATTTTGCTATGAATGTTGGAAGCATCATAGTACAGCATCAAAATACAGGTGTCTTCCTCCTTATGTGGGAGTTACATTCCAGGCTGGCACTGTTTTCCCACTTGTCAGCTGTTAGGCAGGGAGGCTGAGCAGCATCAATAAACCCCCACTGAGGATGCCCTCTTTTGAGCTTTGAGGAGAGTCTCCTCACGAGCCAGGAGGACTTTACAGCTCGCTTCCACCACTTCTGGGTTTCAGGTACTGTGTATGTGCGCAGTCGTGTAGAAGGATGGAATTGCCTGTACTTCTGAAAATAAATAGTAGATAAAATATATGCTGTATTTTATTTATTTATCTCTGCATGAAATGAAATGCTGAATACTTGTCATTTTCATGTAATAGTTCTATGGCACCTTAAAAGACACACACATATTATGGTACAACTATTCTTTGCCAGAGTCAGTTTGTCAGGTGAAGTATCAAGTTCTGGGTGCAATAAACATTTTACTTTGCAACTTCAGTAACCAATATCTTTGGCAGCATTTTGAACACATGAGTTCATGCCAAGGCACTATTGAGCCTCATTTAATAATAATAATAATATAATAATAATAATAATAATAATAATAATAATAATAATATTAATAATATAATAATAAATAATAATAATAATAAATAAATAAATTATTTATAGCCCGCCCATCTGGGTGGGTTTCCCCAGCCACTCTTGGCAGCTCCCAACAGAATTTTAAAAATAGAATCAAACATTAAAAACTTCCCTAAACATTCTAAACCACTTTGGTCTTTCTAGTAGAATTAAAACAACCTAACTAGCTTTTTTTATTACTATAACAATAGCATTTTAAAAAATGTTTTATTTTGTATAAGCTTCATGCTTCTAGCTATTCTGTAAGTTGTGTCTTGTATCTTGTTTTAAAGCATGATGCAGTTTGCTAAAATGTAGGTGATGTAATATATCCCCCCCCCCTTTTCATGACAGACAGTTGTCCTATGATCCATATTCCTGGATTCACCTTTCCTGTCAAGGAGTACCTTTTGGAAGATGTAATTGAGAAGCTACGGTTAGTGTGAAGATGATTCCTCTTAATTCCTTTTTTCATTGTGACACCAAAACTCAGAATTTGGAAGTATAATGATTCCTGTCTTCTCCCAATATGAAGACTATATTGAGATATTTAGAATGATTTTTTGATTTTTTTTTTACTGAATATGCAAACATTATTACTGAATGCTATATTTATTTCTGAAGATACATTCCAGAAAATACAGATCGCAGACCACATTGGAAAAAGAGGTTTATGCAGGGGCACATAAGCAGGCCAGAAAAGGAAGAAAAAGAAGAAATTTATCGTGAGCAGTGGCCAGATTATTTGAAGCAGCTGAGAGGACGGTAGGGTTATTTTTTACAACCCTAGCACTTTCTAGGGAGCAAACCATATTTGATGTTTTAAATTTGCTGGAAGCTGCCCAGAGTGGCTGGGACAACCCAGCCAGATGGGTGATATATAAACATATTAGTATTATTAAACACAGTAGAGTTTCTGAATAAACATGCAGTTTCTCTGTTTAAGAGACACTAAGATTTGTTCTGTGCTTAAAAGCAAATAGGATCCACTCTGTTCCGCTGTCGTCTAGCAGCAGTTTCATCTGTTGATCTGTGATTCTTTTAACCAGTCTCATTTTTTGCTATTTGTATAAAATAAGAGCCTGTGTACTTGTATTCAACTTAACTATAGCACATAGGGTTAAATAATGCTTTTTATTTGTACATGATTTCTAGGTATTCAGAAAGTACAATTGATGCATTGGGAATGATGGATGATGAGAAAGTTGACCTTGATTTGATTGCAGCACTGATCAGATACATTGCTCTTGAAGAAGAGGTGAGTTTCAACTTGGCATATAATTTTCAAATTGCAAATAATGTTAAGAATGTGTTTTCACAATTTGCGATTGCAAGGTTTTAGAAATACCAAAAATAAAATTTACAGGTTGAATTGGATACAATACTTAACCCCATGGTTTAAAATTGGTGCATGAATCTTGGCTTATGTGAACTGTAGTCTACCATAACATCCAAGTTCAGTACCCTGGTTTAATTCTAATTCATTGTGTTGCTCCTTCCCTGCCACCGATCTGAGTGCACAGATGTGAGACTCAAACAAAACTACTTGTGCAGCTAAGAGTTTCTTGCTGGCATTTTCACAGACCTCTGTACCCTCCTCATCCTACCAGGCAACAGACTGATTGCACCACTCACTTTGTAAACAAGCTGACTATTCAAAGAAGAGGTGTCACCCTGCAGAGGGGGCACAAATCAACATTAGGTGAAACAAACTAAATTTGTGAACTTACTAAATTGTGGCTTAACAACATGTCTGAACTTGGCCATGGTGTGTGCTTTATGGGTTGAACTATGCATCCATGTTGGATAATAGATTTCTCCATGTTCTTGCAGGATGGTGCAATACTTGTATTTCTCCCTGGATGGGACAACATTAGCACTCTAAATGACCTTCTGATGTCTCAAGTTATGTTTAAGTCAGGTAAATTATCTTTGATTTTCTTAAAATAATCTGCTGCAAACTAGGGGTTTTCTTTATAAACTGTTACCCAAACCCTCCCAGCACCTTTGGGCAGCATTATCAACACAGCATCATAGATTGTAAATTGTGCCAACATAGCTGTTGATGTTCACCGTCCTAAGCATATGCAAGTTGGCAGACAAGTTCAGAATTCAGCTACCCTTTTCAAATGAATGTTGGCCTACATTAAATAATCTTAAATTAGGATGAGCAGTTAAATTAGCGCTGTCAAGATGCTTCAGTAACACTTGGAGAGCAGAGTTCTCTGTCCCTAAAGCCTACTGAACTTCTCTAGCTGCCATTCTGAGCCTCTGCCCCTCTTCCTGTTGCCCTGCATCTTTCTCCTTTGCATGACTGCCAGAACCATAATTCCCACTGTCTTTCTTAAAAATGCATTTGAATGCAATGGAATGGTTGAATCGGCATCCTAACAGCCACTGCAGGGGACCAGTAAGTGATAGCATCAGGGGTGGCATGTCAGTTACAGTGTTGGCTGGTAAATCCCCCTAACTCAGGCATGGCCAAACTTGGCCCTCCAACTGTTTAGGGACTACAATTCCCACCATCCCTGACCACTAGTCCTCTTAGAAGAGAAGAAGAGTTTGGATTTGATATCCCGCTTTATCACTACCTGAAGGAGTCTCAAAGCGGGTAACATTCTCCTTTCTCTTCCTCCCCCACAACAAACACTCTGTGAGGTGAGTGAGGCTGAGAGACCTCAAAGAAGTGTGACTAGCCCAAGGTGCATGTGGAGGAGCGGAGACGCAAACCCGGTTCACCAGATTACGAGTCTACCACTCTTAACCACTACACCACACTGGCTCTTAGCTAGGGATGATGGGAGTTGTAGTCCCAAAACAGCTGGAGGGCCAAGTTTGGCCATGCCTGTGAATAAATTGGTTACTGTTAAATGTCAGGAATAACAGTCTCCATCCTTAATGTGGTTTCGCATGATGACATTGCACAAACATAACCCACTGTAGAACAAATGTTTCAAGGATGTTGAGCTTTGTATTTGCTTTGAGAGCAGATATGTTTATTTGGATGAATCAAATGGAAAACCGTTAATGATTCTAGCAATAAATTTAAAATATTCAAAGGTTTAATTTTAATTTTACCTAACAAGCTGCTGACCTCAAAGACTTTTTCAGTTTAATGCTACAAGGCAATATTTAAGGCAAAATATAGAAAGGTTATGAATTTTCTTTGTTATTGGCAAAATAAAATGAATAAATCAACCAGTGCTTTCAAAAATATTATTTGTAACGAGAATCTATGGCTTCTTGAAGAAAATAGTTCATTATTCCTACAACTGTACCTCATTTATATTCTTAAATTTCTCTAGATTTTCAATTTTTCTTTCAAACTGAATTTTACTTAGAGTAGTACCATAATGCCAATTTTATTTTTCAGATAGGTTTGTTATTATACCTCTGCATTCGCTGATGCCTACTGTTAACCAGACCCAGGTAAGTTTTATAATTAGCAGTGGTCATTATTTTAATACATCTTTCCCACAACAGAAAATGCATGCATTTGGTATAGAGTATTCTAAATCTGTTTTCAGTTTTTTAAAACTAAAGTAGAATGACTGCAACAGCTGTGCCTTCACATAACTTACTTGGTTGGATCCAGAGAAATGCTGGTGGAAGTACTGGGTAGAAGATAACTTCTGGCAACAAATATGCCTCTGATTTTCAGCCCCCACCCCATAGCCCACCTTGTTTAGCAGGGTCTCACAACCCTTTAGTAAGGTATTTGGGGTGACTACTGCTAGGATGAGGGAGGCAGGGAGGTCATATTCCATCCACCCCACTTCCCCCTGTTGTTTCTCTGAATTCAAGTGCATATGTTTACTTGTTGCCCAATCATATTTATTATTTTAAGTAACATTAAAAAAACTGATTTCAGTCTTACTAAGCAGCAAGGAAGGAATCAATTTTTCATCTTGTGGAATCTCCATGTCCTTGGTAATTGGACCAGAGTGTGGGCTTATGTGCCAATAATAATAATAATAATTAATAATAATTAATAATATTTATTATTTATACCCCACCCATTTGACTGGGTTTACGCAGCCACTCCCTATGATATAGAACACAATGTCTCAACTGGGCTGTGCCATGCCTGTTAAAACAAGGGACGCTTCAATCCACCTGCTTTTCAAGAGATCATATCCTTTATTCCAAATAACTGTTTTCTTCTTAGATTGCTGTTGTAATAATACCTTAATAAAATATTCCAACTATCCATTAATGCTTAGTTGCTCTGGTGTTTAAATTTAGTGATGGGTGTATGTATGTGCATGTTTTGATTGAAAGAAATTAAATTAAGTAAACAAAGTTTAGGACGAGAAATAAATTTCTGGAACAAACACTTTCTCTTTCTGATTTTGTTTTTCTTTAGGTTTTTAAAAGGACCCCCCCTGGAGTCCGTAAAATTGTAATTGCTACCAACATCGCTGAGACTAGGTAAATCTTTGTTTATGCTTCTAGCAATGCTCGAAATTAACTTGTTGTAATTTCATTAAAAGTGTAAATTAAAATGTTTAATTCCTTTATGTGGTGGAACGAACAATAAAATAAATTAAAAATATGTACAGTGAAGCTGCTTTTCCACTTTGGATTCATCAAATAGTTTAATGTAGAAATTTAATGTAGAATGCATATACTGTACAAGGGAAAGCAACACATTCTCTCATGGATATCAGAGGTCTCTTGAGTGCTGCCCAATTAATCCGTGGAGTTTCTTTTTGAACGCTGGCACTTTTAGCACAGTGCCTACAATGTCCCCCCCCCCTTTTATTTTTTCTTTGAAAGGGAAACAGTTTTCAATCCTCCTGGAGTCCAATAAAAAAAGGGGGGGGTAAAGGCCAAGGTAAACAATGTTTTTGCTTTTTCCTTTTTGGAGAGGAAGAATAACAGGAAATACTAGCAGGTATGGAAAGTGGAGGGGAGGCAAAAATAGAAAAAAATGGCTCAGTGCAGAGCAAGAGACCATGAGAAGATGTGCTTAAGAGTTTAGACAGGAAGCTGACTGAGCCTCAAGAGGAGAGGAGCAACAGCAAAGCCTTGCCTTGAAACTTTCCTGACTTGGAGCTGCAGGGGGAGCTGCATTCATTAAGAAAAACTGTTTGCAATACGATCAACAGTTCCTTTTCAGCTTTTATAAATTGGCTTCAGCATTAAGCAATATCTGATGGCCTGTGGAATAAGTTAGGTGTCTAAACTGACCCTCATCCCTAAAACAGTGCACATGAAGCTAGGCAAAAGAAGTTATAACCCAGGCCTTGTGCAGAGTGGCATCCTTCTCCCATGCTTCAGACTCTTCCCTCCTCAATATCCATTACACCAGGGGTGTCAAACTCCGGCCCTCCAGATGTTTTGGAACTACAATTCCCATCAGCCCTAGCTAACAGGACCAGTGGTCAGGGATGATGGGAATTGTAGTCTCAAAACATCTGGAGGGCCGGAGTTTGACACCCCTGCATTACACTGACAGGTTGGGAATTAGACAGGAATGTTGCCTAGGCTGCATTGCTTGTTGGAAAACCACAGGGCCTAACAGTTTCCATTAAGCATGCTTACAGCTGATTATCCTAAGGCTCCAACCCAAAACACGCTTGCTTAAGAATAGAATTTATTTCCAGATTAGCGTGCTTAATGTTGTTTTATGTAGCTAGTACTATAACTGAAGTTAGACAGGTGCCTGTTGTCTTGATGTTTAGATGGCTGCTGAAGACATTGTTATTTAAAAAGACTTTCCCTTAAGTATGACCCAGTCATCTTATGGGCTATTAATTGTATCATTGTAAAAATTTGTTTATTGTTAGAGTTATTTTTTGTGTATTTTACCTCCTTTTATCTTTTTGCGCACTACTTCAGTAGTTTATGGCTGTGAAGTGATTTATGAATCTGTAAAATAAATAAAATAATTAACATAAGCGTCTCTGCCGACAGTCTTAGCTTCTGATATGTTCAGTTAAAGTCTTGCTTCAGTCTGAGCATTTTTAGCTTTTTGATTTTCTTGCAGACTTCACTCCTTGGTGCATGTGTGCTTGTTATGTAAGAAATAGCAAAACTGTAGCAAGTGGTAGTCTCTGTTCATTATGATTGATTGCATAGTCACTTAGGACAATTTGCATGTTTCGTAAGGGGCAAGTTCTTTTACAGATTGACGTAATCAATGCAGATTGTCTCTATTTGATGTACAAAAGCTAACCATTTCTCCCTGCTTCCCATTTCTGCAGCATCACCATAGATGATGTGGTATACGTTATAGATGGCGGAAAGATGAAGGAAACTAACTTTGATACACAGAACAACATTAGCACTATGGCTGCAGAGTGGGTTAGCAAAGCAAACGCTAAGCAGAGGAAAGGTAGAGCAGGCAGGTAAGAGTAATCTGTCGTAACAGAATGCAAAGAAGCAGGGAAACCTTGACTATTGCAATAATGAACATTTTCAAATATTTAATAATAATAATAATATAATTTATTATTTAAAGTTACAGGTAGGTAGCCGTGTTTGTCTGCCATAGTCAAAACAAAATAATTTTTTTTGGCTCAGTGTACCATCAAGAAGCAATTATAAAGAGAAGCAATAATCTAGGACAGGGGTGGGGAACCCCAGGCACAAAATGAGACCCTCCAGACCTCTTAATATGGCCCTCATGAGTTTCCCCAAGCCACACCTCTCATCAGCACTACTCTGCCCCTTGAATGCTTTTGCCTGGCTGGAATGCGTTCCTTTAAGAGTTAAAACAAAATAAAAAAATTCCTTCCAGTAGCACCTTAGAGACCAACTAAGTTTGTTCTTGGTATGAGCTTTCGTGTGCATGCACTGGTATCTGAAGAAGTGTGCATGCACACGAAAGCTCATACCAAGAACAAACTTAGTTGGTCTCTAAGGTTCTACTGGAAGGAATTTTTTTATTTTTTTATTTTGTTTTTATTATTTAAAGTTTACTTTAAAGACGTTAACTTTCCCCTTCACTTTGCTGACTTTCTCGATTAATCTCAAGCTTTTCCTTTAGTGACTTAATTTGCTGGCTTAGTTTTTTGCCCTCCCTTTGATATCTTATTTTTATAGACTGAATACCCAAAGTGGTATGGTGGAGCCCAATGTATTTTAGATTGGAGCATCCTCTTGTATCATCAAACCTTGGATAAAGTAGGCTCTAACCTGCAAAACTTCATACTAGAATACTTCTGTTAGCCTTTAAGCAGTTACAGGAATTTCTTGAGGTTCTTTTTTTTACTTCCATAGTCCAACACGACTGTTCTTAGTTTTAGAAGTTAAAGTAGTTCAGCAGCACGATCTCTCTATTACAGTCTAAAAATATATAGAAAAAAATTCTTCACTATCTTGACATTTGCATTGTTTGTATTTGTTGAACTCCTTCAAATAAAACCTTTAGACATAGGACTATAGGCACAGCACATATGCCTAGATGATACCTATAGGTCTTGTAGCCCAATTTCCTCGCTCCCTATGTGGAGATGCCGTGTGAGTGGAGGTTGGGCTCTTCAGCACAAATAATTTATAGAGAGTTAATGTAAATGTATAAATAAATCATGTCTTGTAGATTACCCTCTTAGCATTTTTTTACTCAGTGCATTTCTCTAGATATTATCTACTTAGCAGTAGAAAGAGAAAGAAAGTTCAGCATCACTATCCTTGAAAAGTTTTCCTCACGCCACAGTATTGCTACCTGAAAAATACTCCCACTAACTGTGGAAGTACTTAATATCTTCCCACATAATCACTTGGAAACGAATTTGCCTAGAACTTCTGGTATTCAAGAGCATTGGTGAATACAGAAAAAACCATTAAATCTAATATGTATAGTTACCTTTAACAATGTGTAATAGGTGCATAGCTGTTTGGCTGCACAAATTTGCTTCACTCAACAGTTGCCGTTCTATCCTGTGTGAGACCAATCAGGAGTAACCTTCCACTGCATTGCAGATTTGGTGCAATCCCATCCTATAAGGTTATTGTCTCATACTGAGCAAAGGGGAGTGCATTGTGGTCCTTAGTTTTCTGTTGACATATGTCAGACTGTCAGGTAGATACATCATCCCTGCCCACACCATATTTGCATTTATTATTCCCTGTGCCGTATATAAAAAGAAGCCGGTGTTGGTTTGGTAACATTTTCTTCATTTTGTTGCACCAGGCTGCTGTCCCAGATCAGATACGGCGAACATTCTTTAGCTCAAGGGATGTGTTCCTTTCCAGGGTTTCATGCCAGTGGCAATACAGTGGGACCTTGACTTACGACGATAATGCGTTCCGACGCAATTTTCGTAAGTCGAAAACATTCGTAAGTCGAATCCCCATAGGAATGCATTGAGCGAAAAAAATTCATAAGTCGAAAATTCATAAGTCGAAAAATTCGGTTGCGGCGGCCATTTTGTTTCTCCCGGAAGTCATTTGTAAGTCGAAAAACACGTAAGTTAAATTGCTCATAAGTCGAGGTCCCACTGTATTGGCCAGAGCCAAAAAGGTAGTTAACAACCATGACTCTTACTTTCAAACAGTAGGCTACATTTCAGCCATGCAGGAGCCAGAGGTTTATGCACACACATATTTTGTGTGTGTGTGTATGCACGCACCCCTCCCTCTATCTAGGCATACAACTCTTAAAGGTTACAGGTAGATAGCCGTGTTGGTCTGTCATAGTCAAAACAAAATAAAAAAAATTCCTTCCAGTAGCACCTTAGAGACCAACTAAGTTTGTTCTTGGTATGAGCTTTCGTGTGTATGCACACTTCTTTAGATACCTGAAGAAGGTATCTGAAGAAGTGTGCATGTACACGAAAGCTCATACCAAGAACAAACTTAGTTGGTCACTAAGGTTCTACTGGAAGGAATTTTTTTATTTTGTTTTAACTCTTAAAGGGACGCATTCCAGCCAGGCAAAAGCATTCAAGGGGCAGAGTAGTGCTGATGAGAGGTGTGGCTTGGGGAAACTCATGAGGGCCATATTAAGAGGTCTGGAGGGTCTCATTTTGTGCCTGGGGTTCCCCACCCCTGTCCTAGATTATTGCTTCTCTTTATAATTGCTTCTTGATGGTACACTGAGCCATAGGGTCAGCACTTCAGCTTGTCATTCTTTCATTGCAAGTTTTGCATAAAAGGTATACTGCTAAGCAGCTTTTACTTATAACACATCAGTGTTACTACAGTGTCAAAATATTTAACTTCCTGCAGAGTCCAGCCTGGTAACTGCTACCACTTGTACAATGGTCTGCGTGCCAGTTTGTTAGATGATTATCAGTTGCCAGAAATCCTGAGGACACCTTTGGAAGAACTTTGTTTGCAAATCAAGGTAATATACATATATATATATACCTGTTAGGGTAGCCTTTCTCATAAAGGATTTCGCATCAAGCATAAAGATTTGGAGTTTGCTCAAGTAGTATTGATCCAGATTATATTACTTTTGTGGTTTCTATTTCCATCTGTGGCAGATGGGATTCTGAGCTCATAAAAGAGGTCTCTCTTCCATATCTAGCAATGGATCTACATTGCCATGAGCCCTGCAGTTCAGCAGGTTGCACTTTTGTCCATGTGCTTCTATTGTATGAAGTGAGGCCATGTGTGGCAAGGAGCAAAGCTCTTGCTGCAACTGCCTTGAGGCTGTGGAATGACCTCAGTGAGGATTGGTGTCAATCTTGTATTTTAGTCTTTCAGAGAGAGTGCAAAACATGCTAGTTCAGAAGGGTGCTGCAAAGTACCATCTTGTTTCCCATGCTGTTTAACAACTACCTGAAGCCATTGGGAACAGTTATTAGGAAATTTGGGGTGAGATGTCATGGGTATGCTGATGATACCCTGTTCTCTGTAACATCTGAATCAAGAGAGGTACTGTGTCTGGGGCTGCCCTTGAATAGGCAACCCTGTTTAGGGAAGTTTTTAATGTTTGATGTTTTATCATGTTTTTAATATTCTGTTGGGAGCTGCCTAGAGTGGCTGGGGAAACCCAGCCAGATGGGTGGGGTATAAATAATAAATTATTATTACTATTACTATTACAATTATTATTATGACCCAGAAGCTGCAAGTAGTGCAGAATGTGGTGCCTTAACTGCTCATTGGGGCACAATATTAGCATCCTATTATGCTGCTGTTGTAAGAATTGCACTGGTTGCCAATAAGCTACCAGGCTAAGTTCAAGGTGGTGGCTCCCGATACAAATACTGTCTCATTCTTTCTATACCCAACCAATCTCTGTGCTCTGCATGGTGTTGTAATCTGGCTTTGAGTGTTAGTAGTATCTACCCTTTGGAACTACAGTGGTACCTCCGGTTGTGAATGGGATCCGTTCCGGAGTCCCATTTGCAACGTGAAAAGGCCGCAACCTGAAGTGCCATATCTGCACATGTGCGTGGTGTGATTTGGCGCTTGTGCGCATGCGCGAAGCGCGATTTAGCGCTACTGCGCGAGCGGCGAAACCCGGAAGTAACCCTTTCCGGTACTTCCGGGTCGCCGCAGGACGCAACCTGAAAAACCGTAACATGAAGCAGACGTAACATGAGGTATGACTGTAACTCCTTTACATATCAAATGGACACCATCTCTTGTCTTTTCAGCATCGGTTGAAGACTTCTTTTTCAACATGTCTTCTAAGTGGACATTTATGTCCAAGTTTTTATCTGCAACTGATTTGAAATTGTTTTTTATATGTGAAGTTGTCCTGTATATGAATTTATTATTACATTGTGAAATTGCTTCATTGGAAGTGATGTGTAAAATGAAATAATAATGCTAATTAATAATTAGCAATACGAGTCTCTTTTCTGTGGAATGGTATTGAAAGTTCTGTTCCTAACTGTTCATGCGTTTAAAAAATGAGTCAGTGGGAAAGCATTTGATTGATAATTCTGAAGGTGTTTTGCAATTTAATTTGAGTTTATAAACAAGGATGAACTTTGTTTTCTTTCAGATCTTAAAGCTTGGAGGAATTGCCCATTTTCTGAGCAAACTGATGGATCCACCATCACGTGATGCTGTGTTGTTATCCATAAAAAATCTCATGCAGCTGGTAATTTTTTGTTTATTTCCTGTACTAATATTTTATTTTATGTAACAAATTTGTATAGCACCCTTCTTCCATAGAACTCGGGGCAGTTCACAACTTGTTCATGCTTGAGAATGTTCATTCATGGTACTTAGAAATCATTCAGAAAGCTTAGCAATTACAAATGTTTACTGTTGATATTGTCTAAGCTTTATACATGATTTTAGTATCTAAGGCAAGGAAAACATCAAACACTTGAAGTCTTAATTTAATAAACTTCTTTTTGTACTAAGAAGTGTAGTTAAATTTTAGTGCAATTTAAAATTGAACTTCACCCAAACCAGATATCTAGTTCTGACTTGGAAAATACTGGTTTTTATAATTTTTCTGATGACAGTTGTAATTAGAAACATCAGGACATTGAAATGGAATAAGATAATGAATTTTTACACTGGTTAAAGCACAGTGGGCAGTGCATGCTTATTTTGCTGCAGTTGTTACATTGGTAATTTATTAAAATTCAAATAAGCTTCGAGAACAACAGTAAAAATCACCTATTATTAGTATTAGTATTCCCTGTCTGCTTCCCTGATGGGACTCAAGGCAGTTTACAGATAAAAAGAAAAACTGCTAAAACAGAAAAATCAATCATTCAAATATAATTAAAAATTTAAAACTATACATACATAAAATCTGTTTAAAACATACCAATAATTACATTAAAAACATCACGGTACCAGCCCTTTAATTAAAAGCAGTCAATTCGTAAAAGCCTGTTGGAACAAGAAATTCTGGTGCTCAGAATTTTGTGTCTTGATGATTTGCTGATTTGTGTGTACGTTCATTAATTTGGTGTAGTATATGGCATCTGGGTACTTTTAAATCAAGCATCTTGCTGAGCAATAGAAAACTGAAGCAATGAGTCTAAAGACTTAAGAAGATTCTAACAGTGGATGGGGTTTCAACACCCTCACCCTGGATACCTATCTGAGTTGTCTTCATGATTATTGCTCACAGTTTTCCTCATCCCTGTTTATTCCTGTACATATGCTACTCTTCTCTGCTGTCCCAACCTTATTGCTGAAAATTGTAATTATGTAAGCAGGCTGTGCTATTCTAAATAAATGTGAAACTAAATTTCACTGTACCTTAAAACTTAAGGGACAGAATTTAGGCTTCTTTAACATTGATTTCAACCAAATGCTGATACTCTTTTTCATTACAAAATAAAAATTAGGAAAAAATACTTCCAGTCGCACCTTAGAGACCAACTAAGTTTGTTATTGGTATGAGCGTTTGTGTGCATGCACCCGTCTTCAGATTCTTCAGATACTCTTTTTTCATTGTTTACGTTCTTTTTCCTTTTTTGTGTCTTCCCTTTAACAGAATGCCTTGGATAGGCAAGAAGAATTGACTCCCCTTGGAGTCCATTTGGCGCGATTACCAGTGGAGCCACACATAGGAAAAATGATTCTCTTTGGAGCTTTATTCTGTTGCTTAGATCCTGTTCTCACTATTGCTGCCAGCCTCAGCTTCAAGGACCCTTTTGTCATTCCCTTGGTAAAGTATTTATACAGAGAGTTAATAGTAATTTTTGTTTAAATTTAAATTTTTGTTCTGAAAAGATGAAGATGATGCCTTTAATTTCAGAAAGATTCCCATCCCCCCTTTGCAATGTGCTATGTTTTAGTCTTACAGCAAATTGCACTTAGCTTTTCTTGGTTATACCTCCTGAGTATTTCTTTCTTTCTTCTTTTTAATACACAGATTAGTCCAACTTTGTGTGTTTTTCTCTTAAGGGTAAAGAAAAAGTAGCAGACGCAAGAAGAAAGGAACTGTCAAAGAGTTCTAAAAGTGATCACCTCACCATTGTGAATGCTTTCAAGGTAGATAACGTGATCCATTGACCACCAGTGGTCTGCAAGCTTTATAATGATTCCCTGGCATTCCTGGGTATTTGTGTTTGAAGATGTGAGACAGCACATCCATTGCATGGAATAGTCATTTTCATGGCATTTTCATTGCTGCTTTTATTTATTATATTGTATTCTATTGCATTACAATTTGAATTATATGGAATTATAGTTGCAACGGGCAGAGAAGTCGTTAAATGGTCTGCCAAGACCCTCAGCAATTTTCAAGTTGTCCACGACGGGGTGGAGTTTGGGAGCACTGTTCAAGTTGACACATGGTGGATTCACGGGGGGAACATAGTTTATTAAATAAAGAATATAAAGAGGATTCAAATATTAGCATAAACAGCTCACATTGCACAGAGATGAAATCTTCACGGTCCATACTTGATTTACTAGTAGTGGTGACAAACTAGTAATAAACCCAAGTATGCATTTAGTATGGAGATCATAGAATAATGGAATTGTATAGTTGGAAAGGACCCTGAGGGTCATCTAAGTCCAACCTCCTGCGATTCAGGAATCTCAACACTTTCCCCCCATCCAATTTGAAGCCATTCTGGACCCTGCTTAGCTTTGCAGATGTGCTAGCAGTTTAACTGATGCACCACTAGGAGGGTAATACTAGTAGGTTAGCTTTTTATTCCAGGTTTCATTGCTTTCTGCTATTATTTGTTCTTAACAATTTTAATATATGGGTCTAATTTTAATCCTGTATCTCCTACAACTTGCAGTACATGAAGTGTTTCTTCCTCTTGTTTTGGGGACCATGATTAATTATTGCCATTCTAGAGCTTTTACCTTTACACATAGTGGAATAAGGAAGTGATATGAATGGTAGCTTCCTTTTAGCTGCTGAATTAGTTCTAATCTGGATGTGTTGGCTTAATACAGTTTGTGAAAGAAATGAATGCACTCTGTATTATTTTTTTAGGCCACTCTTATTGTGACACTTCATATTTCACTTCTTTACTACTCTATATAATATGCTATCTAATTCCATCTGGCATTCAAATCAGGAAGATATAAAAATGAGATTAAATTCAGTTCCAGTTTTCCTTTAAAAGGACCTGTACTAAATAATAATAATAATAATAATAATAGTAATAATTGTGCTTTCAGGGTTGGGAAGAAGCCCAGCGACGTGGCTTCAGGTGTGAGAAGGATTATTGCTGGGAGTATTTTCTTTCTTCAAATACTCTGCAGGTAATAGTTGTTTGTCTCTAGCGAGAAAATGTACACTTTTGAAACAGATTTAGTTTGACATTATCTGTAAGAACAAATTGATCGATTCATGCTGTTCTCTAGATGCTGCGTAACATGAAAGGGCAGTTTGCTGAACATCTCCTTGCAGCTGGGTTTGTGAATAGTAGAAGCCCCAGAGATCCCAAATCTAACACTAACTCAGGTAAATTCTGAAAAGGAGCAGTACACCAGATACGCTTTCAATTCTCCCTTTGTGAATTGTGATTCACTTGGCTGTTTTCTTTTCTAGACAATGAGAAGCTACTCAAAGCTGTTATTTGTGCTGGCTTATATCCAAAGGTTGCAAAGATCCGAGCAAACTTCAGCAAAAAGAGAAAAATGTAAGGCTTTTCTTCTGCATGCTCTTTTACTAAAAATGTGTGTGTGAATATATTAAAGAAGGGATCCGGGAGCTCCAGATGAACAGTAATTTTGTGGAGATCATCCCAAGTGAGAACCACAAATTTATTTATTAATTTTTTACACTGCTCTTTTGGCTAGAAGAGTCCATTGTGTCTGAAATAGTGGTCCTTTCTGTAAGGCATGCTTAGCACAATAACCAGTATGCAGATTGCTTGTTCCTACAGTATTTGAACAGGGACCCAGGTAGCGCTGTGGATTAAACCACAGAGCCTAGGGCTTGCTGATCAGAAGGTCGGCAGTTCGAATCCCTGCGACGGGGTGAGATCCCGTTGCTCGGTCCCAGCTCCTGCCCACCTAGCAGTTCAAAAGCACGTCAAAGTGCAAGTAGATAAATAGGAACCGGTAAACGACGTTTCCATGCACTGCTCTGGTTCGCCAGAAGCGGCTTTGTCATGCTGGCCACATGACCTGGAAGCTGTACGCCGGCTCTCAGCCAATAAAGCGAGATGAGTGCCGCAACCCCAGAGTCGGACACGACTGGACCTAATGGTCAGGGGTCCCTTTACCTTTACCTTACAGTATTTTAATGAGTTTGGCCAAACTGCGAGAGGCAGTGAAGGATAGGCGTGCCTGGCGTGCTCTGGTCCATGGGGTCACGAAGAGTCGGACACGACTGAACGACTGAACAACAACAACAATTTTAATTGAGCAAAATGTAATAGCATAGTTGTGCCACTAGGTGGAGCCACAAATAAAAATTTAAGACTGAACAAGCAGAGTTCTCTTCATCTGATCTCCACAATCTGTGTTTTATTTGGTAGGTGGCTAGCAAAAATGAATTGATTATATTTTGCTTTGATGCTCAGCCCTGGGCTGGATAAGTCAATAATAATGGTAGAAAACAGCTTTTCATATATCAAACACTTATTTTCCTCTTGTTTTGAAAATGTGTTTGGTTTCAAGAGAGAAATTGAAATGAGGATGGTATCATAGATAGGACTGTATAATTTTGCTTTTCCCATCACTGGGATTATCCTTTATGCAAGCAATATCCTCTTGCTCAGAATGAAAAAGAGAATAGAGCACACAAATAGCAATGAAGTTGAACTGATACTCTATTATTCTTTAATTAATATAACACAAATCTTTAAAGTAATCTAATACTGTAGTCTGGTTTTGAAGTGGAACTTTTTTAAGAAGTATAGATGCTTAAAATCTTGTTTTTGCTTTCAGTTCTTGTCTAAATATCTTGCAGCAATGTCTAATTTAGAAATGAGTCTTTCAACTGTTGATAGCCCTAATGGCACATTATGTCTCTTTTTGAAGGGCAGTTATCTTAAATCTTTGAACGTATGTGCATGTTATTCCTTTATAGCTGAATTAAGTGATTTGTCTGTGTCTCAAGGGTTAAAGTTTCCACTAAAACAGATGGAACGGTTTACATTCATCCCAAATCTGTCAATGTTGAAGAGACAGAATTCCATTACAACTGGCTTGTTTACCATTTGAAGATGAGGACAAGCAGCGTAAGTGAAAATTTATTTTGTATTGTTTCAAGCATAAATGTGGGTGTATTTTAAGTCTCCCCACAGTCTGTTCTGTTGAAGCAATTACAGTCTTAGTTAGCTTAACTAGTCTGGTCTGTACGCAGCCCCACTCACTGCAGTTATCACTGCACTTTACAAGGGGCCTCGAAATGACAACTCCTGGTTGAGAGATGATAACATCGGTAGCCTTTAATGCTTCATTCCTGTTCTGTGCTCTCCCTTCTCCCTCCTGATTCCTGCTGCTCACAGTGGAATTCTTCAGATTCTCATGTCCTCCATGCTTCTTGTGATCTTATGACTGCCATTCCAAAAGGGAGGAGAGCACATTGAGAAGCACAGCTCATGGAATGCAAAAGGGTGTGGTTTTTTTTACAGGCCTAGAGATATCACATATTTTAGCTATGCCTTATTACTACTCTTGTTTCTAGTCGAGGGAAGAACAGCAAATATTTGCTCAGCACTTGTTTGTATGTAATGCAGCTAACTGGGGGAGTGAAACCTTTCACAATTAAAATAATAATAATAATAATAATAATAATAATAATAATAATTGTCTTGGTTTCGTAAAACTTGAACCTGAAGTGCTTTCCAGTGCCCGCCACATTATTAGTATTTCACTTCAGAGGAACTACACACAAGTTTAAAAGTAACTTGTGATCCCATTTTCAGTATGCACTAGAACATTCCCGTGCCCTGTTTTGAATGTGGTAACATAGTTTATATGTGCTGAATGCATTCCTTGTTACAGATATACCTGTACGATTGCACAGAAGTCTCTCCATACTGCCTTTTGTTCTTTGGGGGAGATATTTCTATTCAGAAGGACAAAGACCAGGATACCATTGCTGTGGATGAGTGGATTGTTTTTCAGTCTCCAGCAAGAATAGCACAGCTAGTGAAGGTGAGTGGGCTGCCCATTTCATTTTCAGATTTTCTTCTACACAAACAACTGCCATGCTCCTGGAACAGCTTATATAGTATGGTGTTACAAAAACATTTCTTAAAAAAAAAAAAAGTTAACGTCTGCTTTGATTGCCGTGTTGTAATTTCCTATAAAGTATAAACTTGAAAGATCTTTTCAGGCATCAGTCCTTTTCAGGCATTCCATTTTGGAGAGAACTGTCATTTTAGGATTTCATGTGAAATGCTCTCTCCTTCCTTCCTAGTGGGGGGGGGGAGGAATTAATCACAGGGAGATACTGCATTTATTTCTCTGTGATATTTTCCTGCTCCACCAGATCTGTTTCCAGAAAAAGGCACTTAAAGTGGAGTAATCAGAGAGAATCAATGTTTACATAAGCAGTGTACACTGTACAGCCCTGTTCATTCAATCCCCCACCTGTACCTTGAGATAGTTGAAGTACAATCAAGCACCAGATTTTAATGCTGGATGGATAGCTTTTTTCTGAAAGGGGTTGGGGAAGAAGTACAATAGGATCTTAAAAACTAAAACATTTCACTTATTTATCAAGTATCAACCACCTTATGTTAAATTAACACTGAACTTATCTGTTTGATGTTCAAAAATAATTGCCTTTTTATTGTGTTTTATCTCATTTTTTTCACATTAGTCTTTTCTTGGCCTATATCAGCTGTTTTTATTGTTACTGTTAAAAAGTGCTATCAAGAGTGGAGTTGTAAATTTGAACAAGATGTTTAAAAATGCAGTTTAACTAAAACACAACTTC
The DNA here is from genome assembly GCA_034641385.1 of Darevskia mixta. Taxonomy (NCBI): domain Eukaryota; kingdom Metazoa; phylum Chordata; class Lepidosauria; order Squamata; family Lacertidae; genus Darevskia; species Darevskia mixta. Next base: position 951,364 of record JAWWNH010000121.1, on the reverse strand, counting down.
AGCTATTATTTCAGCTTGAAAATGGGATTCTTTTAAAGACATTGGGCTGTATCCAAAGTCATTATTAAAGTAGATGCATTGAAATTAAGGGACAATGCTAATTTCCTTCAGTGGGCTTCCTCTGCGTATAACTTAGTTGGATACAACCCATTGACTCCTTAGGCAATTCTTTTTTATCCTTATGAGAAACTTACTTTGTTTCAAAGTGCCTTATACAGTACAGTTCTTGAATAACTCGAAACAGATAAAGCTGTACCTAAAGTAAGTTACATTTAATTGGACAGAAAAGAGCTAGTTAAATTTCCAAGAGGTTTGACGCACATTCTTAGCAAAATGCAGAATAATGAGAGTGGAACATTTCATTTCCAAGTATGTATTAAGTTTTTGACACCATAGAAAAATAGAATGACTTTCGAAACTTTCTGCTCTTGGTTTCTTTCTGAACCAACATCCTTTTATCCGTAGGATTTGAAAAAGGAATTGGATGACCTTCTACAAGAGAAAATAGAAAACCCACACCCCGTGGACTGGAACAATACTAAATCAACAGACACTGCACTGCTGACAGCCATTATAGACTTAATCACAACACAGGAGAATGAAACTGCCAGGAACTCTGCCCCCCGTTTCCAGAGCGAAGAATACAGTTAACACTGTTCCTTTTGGCCGCTGAAGAGATGGCAGCTCCACCGGTTCAATGTTGACAGATTATCTTTGGGCATCTTGGAATTTCATTTTTAGTATCGGTAGTTCATAACTGCTGTGTGTGGCATTCATTGTATAAAGTAGCTGTTTATCTAGTTGCCAGTGCTGCATAGTTGTATTCTGCATGTATGACGCTGCTTCTTGAAGACTGTAATTGTCAGGTAAAAAGCTGGATGAAAGTGAACATGAACTGAATTTTTTTTTTTTACATTCTTCTGGTGTTTACACTGTTTTTCTGCTAACTGTGGAATTGTCACTTTAAGAAAAGTGATTCACGTTAGTAGCTAGAAGTCCCTTTTTGCCCATTAGCCTTTTATTCATATTCTGGAGTTACTAGTAAGGGCATGCTGCTGAGAGTGAAACAACCAAAGTCATCACCCCAAAGAGATGTACGAGGGCTGCTGTGTCAAAAGCATTGTCACATTTTAAATAAATGCTTGATGTTTAGATCTTTCTAAACATATGTACTCCTATTCATCTGTGGGCCATAGGGTGGGAAATCATACCATATTTGATGATCCAGAAGCTACAGCTGCACATGCCTAGAGACCTAGATTGATACTCTAAATACCAGCAATCAGCTTTGGAATGGGAGCAGGATTTACTCTCTAACCTAGACAAATAATGTAGTTTTGAGACTGGGGCTTGCAATAGGCTCTTTCATTCCAGTGGAGCTTAAGTGTACATGAACTGTACACTGAGTGGCTGCTTCAGTGATGCAAATTTTTTTTGAGTTTCTTTTGGAATACTTTATCAACCCATGTGTCTTTATTAAATGCCTATATACTAATCATTTTCATATGCACATTATTATTGCGTGTGCCGCATTGCTGTTTAAAATCGCAGGAATATCCTGCAAGATCTGGAACTGGCAGCTTCTAGTTGAAGATTTCAAATTAATATTGAATAGAAAACATAAGCAAATACAGAGCATTTCGTAAAACTCACGCAGGCAATATGTAGCATGCTCACAGGACCTTTCCTAAACCAGTTACAAAAATGGTTGTCACAACACTTCACTGCCACCCCAAAATGTTCCTGTAGGTTGTAATGGAAGTTTTAAATTTAGTTGTAGAAATATAACCAATGATTGCAGAGGTGATGTGTACCAGGTTTTGTTGCTGAACATGTATATCTCTGATTTACCATAGAAAATCTCCTATTTTGGTTTGAATAGACTAATTACATCAAATTGTCAAATCGATTTGCCTTAAAAGCAATGGCAAAATCTTGGGAACCCCATTTTACTAAACATCCTAATTAGAAATACGTTTAGTGAGCGATTAAGAACTCCCATTGCAGTTCATTCTCATCCAGTTTGGACTATTTTCTGTATAGTATATATGCGTTTCTCCTCTGGAACTGCTGGCTTGTCGTCCCTGTCCCCCCAAATTACTGATTTTTCTTTCATTTAAAAATTCTGATAAATGATGTATCTTAATTAATGAACACATAAGTATAAAGTAGAGCTAATGCAATTAAATCTTTTTTTGTTAAGATCTTGCTAATGAAAGAGAAATGAGCCAATAATCAGAAAGTACAGTGTGAGGCTTTTCTTCAGACCAATTATGCAAAAGCTTGTGCAGGCTTCTAATTAGCCAAATGGACTATTTGTCTCCAAGGGGCATGTATGGAAACCTCTGTAAATCGCTGGTATTTTTCCCCACAGGCTGCCGAAGTGCCACTAATTAACTTAGGTACATGAGCTAGCCAGTTTCTGTGGGCAAGTAACGCTTGCATTCAGTTGCTTGAACTTCTTTAATAAATACTATCTGTCCGTAAGTGGTCATGCAACTGCTCAAGGCTACATGATGTTTCTATATGAAGATGAAACTGTGTGTTCTCTGGCGGGAGAAGAGTTGCACGAATGGGCTTTTTCTTTGCATTAGGTAAGAGCGCTGCTGGAACAGATCAAAGGCCTAGCTAAACCCAATAACCTGTTCTCCCAGTGGCCAACCAGATGACTATTGTAAGCCTTGAAGTAGAAAGCAACGCATGTATCAGCTTTCCTGGTAGGTTAAGTTTCAACCCAAATCTTTTGTGACCCTTAATGCACTGACGGTTGCTTGATTTGTTTTTGGATACAGAGCGCTGCAACTGAAAATGAAAACATACTTAAGGTGCAATGTCTAAAATGATGTTACAGTTCTATGACGTCATCTACTCCGCGTAATTATATTACTATATTCATGGCATCACCAGTAGGTTATCTGCACATCACTTCCCTTTATCACCCAAGGTAGTGGTTAAATTGAGAAAGCAACAGAAGGCTTTTGTTCATTTGCCCATGCTCTGTATTATACCAGGTGCCAAATACAGGTATCACAGGATGTCTTACAAAATATTTCCCATTTCACAAAGGCTAGTGCAGTAAGGATGACTGGCAATATTCATTCTACTAATGTTTTTGTAGGTGTTCTCATGGTCCAATTGTGTTACTGGAGAGTAGAATGCATAGCTTCTTTTAAAGAGTACTCCTGCTTTTAAATACACATGATTCTAAGTTAGAAGATGAGGACTGTACCTCAATTAGTATAGTGTTTTCCATTATGTCTTACTTTTAAGCTCGCTGTCCAATGTATTTTGTTAAAAGAAAAACTTCAGAAGCCACAGACAGGTCATAAAATATTTACGTAGGGCTGGATCAATGAAATAGGGGGGGGGGGACCCAATCATTTCAGAATGATCACACTAAGCTGTTAGTAACTTGGCAATAGTGTTGATTGTGAAATATCAAAGAAGATTGCCTCTGGGCAGTATCTTGTGTGATTTTATCTTTGAGATAAACGCTCCAGGCCTCAATGTGTGAATGTTGACAGGGAAGGGTTAGTCTTTCCACCCAAAAACCCGAAACACCATTTTGACAGTGATGCATGAAAACAATTTAGCTGCTTCTATTTGTATTTTGATGCCTTAGTGAGATTGTCTTAGAGGGCAATGGAAGGGTTTCATATGCAGTGTGGGAAATAATTATAGTGGTTATTGCAGTACTATGCAAAATGAAATATTAAAACTTACCGTAGCTGCTTTTTAAAAACAAACCCACACACTGCTTTCCAGTGGTGTTATGAGTATGTTGTAACAGCACACTTATTTGAGTCAAAAGCAGTTGAGTGTTCTACTCAAAAATCAGCAGAAATGTAGAATTCAGAATGGCTTTTCTAACATTTCATGGCTAGGCAGGTATGCCATATATTGTCTAAGACCAATCCTTTTTAGAGTTGTTAAATGTTTACACAATGGGTCGTATCCAACTAAGTAAATTATTAGATCAGCCATTGATTTAAGTGGGGCTACAAAGTTGACTTATTCGCTATCTCCCCCCTTCCCCAAGCATCTTTAGATTTGTGTGGGCTCAGCATGCTATGGGCCCAGTCTCAAATTCCAGCTTGACTTAAAGTGGGTGCATACATTACAATGGTTCAGGAAGGACACGAAAAGCAGCCGCTGCCTCAGAGCAGTTCAATGCTGCAGCTGTATGGCTTAGTGTAGTTTAAAACCATTCTCTTCCATTGTGTTAAAAGTCACTTGTGTCGTTGCTAAGAAAGTTATACCAGCCAAGAGTTCTGGCTTGGCAGTAATGAATCCAGAACCCCAAACTTTTTTTTTTTTTTTACAAAAAGACAGTGAATTGTAAGAGTGGCCTGCGTCTTTTCCTCCTGGGACGTGGAGATGGCGTATGCTCACCTCTCATCACCATGAACAAAATAGTAATGAGGTGTCCATGCCACTTGTGTACACTTGTACATGCAAATAATAGTGATTATCATAGAACTGTAGAGATGGAAGGGACAAAGATGGTCATCTAGTCCAACCCCCTGCGATGCAGGAATCTTGCCCAATGGGGGGCTCGAACCCATGATAGTATCATGCTCTACCAACTGAGCTATGATGTGGGGCTGAAAATTAATTAGTAACAATGAATTGATGTTAGCACAATATTAAGCAATGTTGGCAGTTTCGAAGTTGTGTTTCAGGTTTTTCCAGGTTATGGTGCTTAGGATGTGCATATACTTTATTGATTTATGAACTGTGTGTGAAACAACCAAACATAACAACACAGTCTTCAAACAAACAAAAATCAAGTTAGGCCTTTAACGGAATTAAAGCCAAACTTAAATTTCAATGTCTTGGGTTCACCTTTACCCACTTTGAATTGCAGTCAGTGTATAGATTATTCATTGTATACAAGTACCTGGTAGATACGTAGAAAAAAAAAATCCGGGGCGTGGGGACAATAAAAGCATTTCCCGATAAAAGAATTAGCGGTTACCCAGGTGGCGCTGTGGGTTAAACCACAGAGCCTAGGGCTTGCTGATCAGAAGGTTGGCGGTTTGAATCCCTGCAACGGGGTGAGCTCCTGTTGCTTGGTCCCAGCTCCTGCCCACCTAGCAGTTCGAAAGCACGTCAAAGTGCAAGTAGATAAATAGGAATCGCTCTGGTGGGAAGGTAAACGGCGTTTCCGTGCGCTGCTCTGGTTCGCCAGAAGCGGCTTTGTCATGCTGGCCACATGACCAGCACGCCAGGCACGCCTATCCTTCACTGCCTCTCGCAGTTTGGCCAAATTCATGTTAGTAGCTTCAAGAACACTGTCCAACCATCTCATCCTCTGTCGTCCCCTTCTCCAGCTATATGCTGGAGCTATATGCTTTCCAGCTATATGCCGGCTCTCAGCCAATAAAGCGAGATGAACGCCGCAACCCCAGAGTCGGACACGACTGGACCTAATGGTCAGGGGTCCCTTTAGCTTTACCTTGACTTGTTAAATGTCTCTACAAGATTCAAAGTAGTCTCATTCATCTTTCATTGGCCCGTTACCTTGAAAGGTTTTTCCAGAGAATGTATGGGATGGCGCTTAGCAAGTCACTCATTGTGTCCTTTTGAGAACAAAGTTTAGCTCCTGTGCAATGAGCGGTTCAGGTGTGAATACTGCTTGTGCATAACTGAAACTGAGTGGTTACTTGGGTTAGTAATAATTTCTGCATTACTAAGGGAAAAAACTGCAGTCTTGTGGATGGGTGTAGAAGCAGATTTATTTGCATGCAAAGTGATTAATGTATTGAAAGTAGTGCAAAGAACCCTACATAGGTTCCCACTCACAGCATTGCTTAAAATAAAGGCAATCGCAAAAGCCACAGGCCATTTCATTTCCACAACTTTTCAAAAAATGTACATGCTTCCTTTGTACACTTAGATACAACACTTGCCTTTATAACAGGGGCTCCAGCGCTTGTAACTAATACATGCTTCAGTAGAAACTAATGTGCAGGTTTAAACACTATTTGAATTCATTGTCTGGTTATGTCATGAATATTACAGTACTATTTTCCATCCATCTGAAAAAAATGTCAAATGATTTTACCACTGTTTGATTCCTGTAAAGTGAGAAATTACAAAGTTCCTTATAATACAAATGTAGAAAATGCCATGCTTATTTACATAAAAAGGAAACGCATTGCAAATGAATTCCTATTTATAAATTAATTACAAATGCAATTACAAATTAACTCTTATTTACATCTTCGTTTGACAAGAAATTCCTGCCAAGACTCCTAAGTGGAGATTTATCATGAGACATTCAGCAGGCAATGAAATCATAACATTTCCCCCTCTCTAGAGGGACAGGGGGAGACAGTATGCTATGGCTACAGTCCAGTAGCCTCAATCATAGGTAGCTAGCTGTGATGATGGGAGCAAGACTGCTTAAATAAAATGCAACTGAGTTGCTCTAAATTAGGGCAACACTTTGGAACACGGTCCTTGTGTCCAGCTACTTTAAAATCAATTCCTTGACTGCTTTTGCTTCCTATTTTTTGCTTAATCCACGTGGACTAGTATCCATTTCATAACAGTGCACTTAGAACTGCTAAATCCAGGGATGGCAAACCATACCAGGTCCACAGGCAAACCTTGTTACACAATATCTTTTAATGCCTCCCTTCAACAGCTTTTTTGGTGGGAGGGAACTGCTAGAACACATTTTCAAAAGCACAGGTGAGGACTGAACTTGTTCCTTTATACTAGTTTTGGTCTTAAGTGATTCTAAACACTTACCTTGGATGTAATGTGGAAGTCAATAGTGTTTCTAGCCTTGTAAATGTGTTTCTAAGAAAATGCTCCGAGAGATACAGAGCTGACTCTCCAGTGCCTCATCCAGTTAACACGTGAGATGCTCTCATGCTGTGCATTTGCCTGCCTGCCAATGTTCTGAGGCAGGCTTGGTGTTAGGCGTAGTACAAAAATGTCACGTAACCTGTTTGTTCAACAAGGTGTTATTAAAAAATTGGAGGGGGGGGTGAGAGGAAATACCTGCTCTGAAACTAAAATCCAGCATGCATGCTCGTGTAGCACTAAGACCCAGCTGTTCTTGAAGGCTTTTTAGAAGTAAAAACCCCATTTATTCAATGAATAGGTAAGAAGGACTTAATGCAGGATCAAGGGGTGTACTCTGCCTTCTCAATGCATTTTCTGAAGGGAGGGTTACTGCAGAAGAGCCCTTTGTTGCTAGCATTGTGGAAACAAAACCACCTACCCTGTTGCCTGGTAAGAATCCCAACACTTGTCTAGCTTATTGAAAGGGCAGGGAATTTCAGGCCCAGAAACTCCAGGCTTCTCTTTCTGACCCTCGGGCCTCTTCCTAGTTACAAATTCTCCCCAGGCCACACTTCTCACTGGTCTTGCTTTATGCCCTCCTTGACTGCTTCTGGCTGGCTGGAATGTTTCCCTGAACTCTGATATTGCCTCTTGCTTGTCCAAAGGAGGACAGAGAGCTGTATGTGTGCACACACCTCTATAAGGAGTGGTGTGAAGCAGGGCTGTGTTCTTGCTCCAACTCTCTGGCATATTCTCCCTGTTGCTCTCCTATGCTGTCCGCTTGGCTGAAGATGGAGTGAACGTCCATTCAAGGAGTGATGGGAGTCTGTTCAACCTGGCACGTCTGCACACCAAGACAAAACTCTGGCAATTCCTTATATGAGAGGTGATGTTTGCAGACGACAAAGCCTGGACAGTGCACTCGGGAAGCTCTACAGAGTTTTGCCCAAACCTGCAGGGAGTTCAGCTTCACCATCAACCTGGCAAAGACCAACATCCTGGGTTAGGATGTCGCCAGCACTCCACGCATCATCATTGGTGACCACACACTTGAGGTGGTAGACATTTTTGTCTACCTGGGTTCCAGCATAGCCATCAACACTGAGCTATGGCTTGCCTCTCCAAAAGGATATGGGAGAATGTGATGCTAACACCCAGTACCAAGGTGAAGGTCTACCAGGCTTGCGTATTGAGCGCAATGCTTTATGGCAGCAAGACATGGGTAACTTATACCCGCTAGGAGCGACACCTCAACACCTTCCACGTGCACTGCATCAGGAAGATTTGGGGCATCACATGGCAAGATGGAGTCTCAGACTTGTGAACTGTAGTGAAATCAACAGTGGACATTTAGCTGCATCCGTCACCTATTTCAACAGGCTTTAGTCCTAGCTCAGGCGTCGGCAAGGTTATCCGGATCAAGCCCACAGAGAGCGTCCGTGGGCCGGACATGCGCAGCGTGATGCTGGAAATTGCGTCTGCGCATGTCCATGGCGCCGGAAATCGCACCCCATTCTGCGCAGAAGCGATTTTTGGCGTCTGGACATGCACAGACGCAATTTTCAGTATCTGTGCATGTGCAGACGCAATTTCCGGCGCCGCTCGGCAAGTTGCGCCGGTTTAGCGCAGTGCGCGGGGGACTCGCCGAGTGGGCGGGACGGCTCGTGGGGCAGCAAAACAGCCTCCGTGGGCTGGATTTGGCCCACGGGCCGGAGGTTGCCGATGCCTGTCCTAGCTAATGCTTGGTAGATTCTACTCAATGGCTCTATCTGGACATCAAAAGATGCACATATCCAGCTGATTGAATCAAGATGTGGACCCCCAGCTAACGCCTGCTTTTGCACATTGACCTCCCTTGATGACTGAGAAAATTACAGAGAAATCAAAAGGGTCTAGCAATGAATGTAAAACGGAAGATAAATTGAGCAGGTTCTAGAGTTGGTCTGTAAAACAAAGGAGGTGCATTCAAATTGATTCCAGAGTTGTTAGTCCACTGTGATAATCCAAGGAAGTCATAATTCTATTAGGAACTCTTTATAAGTGTAAAATCGGGTTTTAATTAAAAGTGACTATTGGTTATAAAAAAGAAATAAAAAGTTTGACCTGCTACTGCTTTGTACTGAACAGCCCCACCAGCATGCAATTGCTTTATGGCTGCTTCCATTCCTAATGACGACACGTATCTGCGAGTCTTTTTTCTTACATGCTTCAACTATAAAATGGCCACCTGGATGAGACCAAGAAGCCCCAGATGTTCCTTAGTGCAAGCCCTAGAGAACAGATATGGCAGTGGGGGTCTATACGTTTGTTTCTAGGCCCAGCAAGCGTCCCATTCTTTCCATGTTCTTCTCAATTGTAGCTTGGCAAGTGATGTCCTTGGCACACTCCATTGGGAACCAGCCTCTCTCTCCGTCCCGCAATCGCTCACCTTCATACCAACCTGAAATGTATAATGAAGTACTAAATATGATGCATCTTTAAAACAGAAGGTCCCTGCTGGATCAGATCAAAGCTCTACTGATCCTACTATACATGTCCACTCAGAAGGAAGTCCAACCAATTTCAATATGGCTTTCTCCCAGGAAAGTGGGTATAGACTTGTAACCTTGCGTCAGTATCCTGCTTCACAGAGTGGCCAGCCAAATGTTTTTGATGTGCCCAAAGAAGACGACTTGCGAGTGTATTCAGTGATAGGCTGATAATTGTTTGCTTTCTGATATTGTGGCCAACTGAAGCTATGTCTTACCTTTGCAGTAATCATACCAATATATCATAAGCAAGATACTAGTTCACCTGGGGCATAGTAATGTGTGCAGTAGATTGAAATGTGCAGAAAAATGCTTTATATTACACACAAAAAACCTTGTATTAGGAGAAATTTGTGTTAAAATGCTATTAAATTTCATTGAGGACTTTCTTTAAAGAAAAAAAAAACCCCAAAAACTGCAAACTGATGTGGAAAACTGAACTGGACCAATTCACCCATCCCCAGGTCTCCTGTGGTTTAGCTTTAAGGCAGATGCTAAGTATCCTTGTGATGGTATGAAATGACTGTGTCCATTTATGGCAGCTAAGCAATAGGCAATTCCACTCACCATCATTAACTTTCTGAGAGACCAGAACTACATCAGCAACTTGGAGAGATAACTCATCTGATTGCTTCGCAGTGTATGATCTGATGACTTCTACCTGGGTTAGTGCTGCGAAGAGAGAATATTTATTGATCCACATGGTAAATCTAAAGGTAAGCTCAGTTTAAGTGATAACAAAAGACAAGCTGATTGCTTCCCAGCTCACTTTCCAGGAACCAAATGATTTCATAAAAAGGCATTGGTCAACAGCAGACAAACTACAATGGCTCTTTGACACATTTAAGCTTGTTTTTTGTTTTTAAGAACTGCATTAAATGGAAAACCAATTTCAATCATGCCCCATTGATTACAACAGGACTTCATGTACCTAGTTGTCTGTATCTTGAGTTTTAGAATTATTTTGAAATAGAACTTCTATATCTTCTCTGTCTCTTCTCCTTTTTTAAAAGATTCAAACAACCATTTTACCAAGTAGGAGGATACTACTGTGTGACAGGAAACACTTAGAAAGAGACATCTTGCAATCACCCTTAGAGGAGCATGTCTCTTTAATTCACCCAATTTTCCAGAGAGCTAATATGCTTTCCTTTTTGCTTAACACAAAAGAAAAAGGTTCAGAGGGAGTTATTAGATGATTACAGTTATGGTCCTTCCCCCTCCCCAACAACAAAATACTGAAAGGCAACAGATTTACTTCTATGTTTTAAGATCTGTATAAAGTGCATCTCGTGTCAAAGCCCCAAAGAACAGTTTCACTGCTCACTTACTTGTCCGGTCCACGGTCCCTCTATCGCTACTCTTCCCAAGTGCAGTAATCCAGCGAGCACGCTCATTCCTGGAAAAGGAGACGAAAGTTGAAGTGTGTTTTTCAGTCGGCTGATATATGGCCCTTGTTGCACTCCCTGAACTCAAAGCCTCCCTCACTGTTATGGGAAAGTATATTCATCTTCTCTGAAGGCCTCTTTGTGTCTGTCTGTTGGGAAATCCCACTTCTACATGCAAAGCAAATGTTCAGGCCACTGAGCTATGGCCCTTCCCCAGTAGACACCTCATATATTAACCTTGGGAATATGTCTTCTGAACTAGCTGATGGGGATACTGGGAGAGGCTTCTGACACATAAGTGCTTTTCTGGGCAGCAGAAGGAAACAAGCAGAATCTCGCAATCCAGCATTTTACAGAGCTCTCTGCAAGCACAGACATTTCAAATCTATGCCAGAGAATGCCCATCTTATGGACATGGATATATTAAAGCCCTGCAGTGCTCCAAACCCATATACAGTGGTGTAAAGGTAAAGGGACCCCTACCCCTGACCATTAGGTCCAGTCGTGTCCGACTCTGGGGTTGTGACGCTCATCTCGCTTTATTGGCCGAGAGCCGGCGTACAGCTTCCAGGTCATGTGGCCAGCATGACAAAGCTGCTTCTGGTGAACCAGATCAGCGCATGGAAACGCCGTTTACCTTCCCGCCAGAGCGGTTCCTATTTATCTACTTGCACTTTAATGTGCTTTTGAACTGCTAGGTGGGCAGGAGCAGGGACCGAGCAACGGGAGCTCACCCCGTCGCAGGGATTCGAACCGCCGACCTTCTGATCAGCAAGCCCTAGGCTCTGTGGTTTAACCCCCAGTGCTACCTGGGTCCCATATACAGTGGTACCTTGGGTTAAGTACTTAATTCGTTCCGGAGGTCCGTTCTTAACCTGAAGCGTACTTAACCTGAAGCACCACTTTAGCTAATGTGACTTCCTGCTGCTGCTGCGCCGCCAGAGCACGATTTCTGTTCGTAGCGGAGTTCTTAACTTGAAGCGTACTTAACCTGAAGCGTACTTAACCCGAGGTACCACTGTATTGTTAAGAGAACAGCAGGATGGAGAAAATCAGAGGTGAAATAATGATTTTAGTTGAAGAAGCTTATACCCTTCCAAAGCAAAAAAAAAAATATCTAGAAGGCATTTGATTACAGATGAAATAATTTCCCACCAAACCATACATACAAACGGCTAAGCTATGATTTGTTTGAAAAGAACAGATTTAAAGACCTAGGCATGTCGTTATGCACTGGTACCGTCTTTCCCCCTTTTTAAGACACCGTCTTATAATTTTTTTTCCTCAAAAAAACACAGGGTGGCTTATTTTCGGGGGGATGTCTTATTTTTATTACGTCAGTATGGTATGGTACAGCTTCCCCCTGTGGCGGCCCCACGGCTTACTTTTGGGGTACGTCTTACTTCTCACAAAGGTAAAAAACCCTGCCATGGCTTACTTTATGACTACGTATTAAAAAAGGGGAAACAGGGTACCACACAAAGCTTTTTTTCAGTGAAACGTAATCTTCTCTGCGGCCATTGTGAAAGGGATTCTCACTTAGGTCATTCAACAGGAGAATGCCTTTTCAGGAAAGTTATAGCCGCTTTTAAAAGCCTTGAATCCCAGTTATATATCTATGGTGGTTTATGATGCATGTAAGACAGCTTGAGGTTCATTTTTCAGACCGGAAAGGGTATGAATGAATCCAGCAAACTATTCAAAAACGAGCTATCAAATCGTACAAAGTTTCAGTATACAGTATAAAGAAAAAATGACTGAAAGGAAGGAAAGATGAGACCAGCAGGAGCTGGAGCACAGCAATGGGAGCTCACCCCCATCACATGCAAACGCTTGCATCCACCGCTGGCTTAAAAGCTCTGAGTAATTATCAAATGGAACCAAGGCTTGTGAGGTAACTTTTCTTTTTGCAACAAATTCTGTTTTTTAACTGAAGGAAGACAATTACATATTTAAAGGTTGGGCAGTTGTAGGAGACAACTATTTCCGGCAACTATTGCTCATGGGTTTGGAAACTGACATTACTCCTGGAACCATAGAACTGTTGTGTTGCAAAGTATCTCAAGGGTCATCTAAGTCCAGCCCACCTGCAATGCAGGAATCATATCTAAATCATTCACATGCTGCATCATTACACTTGCTATTCTAATAATGTTGCAGTATATAAGTGGTTTAATGTTGTAAGAAACAAGTGCAACAAGAAATTTCAGGGCTATTTTAATTTCTGGAAAGAAAAATACTGTAAAACATATTGGGCAAGACTGCATATGGGCCATTGTGTAGATAACCCCCCCCCCAACCCCACAGTTTTCATGGAGACAGATAAAATCTTTTGAGTTTTGCGGAAAGCTACTTGGATGCTTATGGCATCCCAAGGAATTTTCTTGAGTCAGGATCTGCACCAGAGCAAACAAGATGTTTCTTGTTGCTATCGTCTACAACTGAACAATCTTTGAAACTTGGCCAGAAGAAAAAGGCTGACCCTCTTCCTCCTGAACTCCAGAGTTTCCCCCCAGGCTATATCAGATTTTGCTAGACAGTTTCCATGGTTTCATCAAATCCAGTATTGACTACATGAACTACAGTACTTAGCTAAAATGAAATATATTGCAAACAACAAAGCCCCAGAACAGCAATAACAAAATCCTGTACATGTTACAATTTTTAGCAATACAATAATGTCATTGCTTAAACTGGGTCTATGTGGGGAATCTTTACATGGAGCAGAACAGAACCAGAAATTCAAACTGCCGCAGGACCACATTTTTATGACCAGCTTCTGTCAAGCTGAACTGAAGGATGCAAACTGATAGCTATTGGCTTGGTTGGGGAAACGGTCTAGTCTAGGATTGCTGTTGTTGTCATTGATTAATTAAATTTGTATACCACTCTATACCCATAGATCTCAGGGGATGTATGTAAATTAGTGGGATGTATTTCCCTCTTTTTTTATTTGCTTTTTATTATTAGCTACTCAATAAAACCTAGTTTTATTTTAAAATGTGGGGAGAGAGTTTATTGGGTTGTTCTTGTTTGTATTTTGATTGTGTATTCTGTGTTTTTATATTGTGATTTTATCCTGTGAACTGCCCTGAGACCTGCGGGTATAGAGCAGTATATAAATTTAATAATAATAAAATAATAAAAGTTTTCATTTCAGAAAAAAAGCTTTTTTTCTCAGTAACCATTTAACTTGCTTGTTGTGTTACTCAAATTTCAAGGCATCATTGTTTGGCTTGGGTTTTTGGGGGGGTGGGTGTGTGGGTAGAATCACTGAGTTTTTGTTATTCACCCCACACCTAAATGCCACAACATTTCAAAAACAATTTCCCCCAATGAGCAAAGGGGTGATAACCAAAGGGGATCAGAAAGGCTAAAAGTTTTTTTGGTTTTTTTTTAAGTGCATCTGCATAAGACAATGAATGTAAAGGGAGCAGGTTGGGTCACTCAAGGTCTCAACAGTTACGCCAATGCTTATTAAATTTCCCCCCAACCTTTCCTCCTATAAAAGCCCTGGGCAGCTGAGACAGCCAGAAAGGGAAAGAAGAAGATATTCAATTAATATTCAAGATAGCCACATAAGAGATAGAAGATCTGACACATACAGTATTGGTTAACACAAAAATTAATTTAAATTGACCTAGGCATAACCAATCTCTTCTTTTCCCAGGTATAACAGCCTCACAAATGATATCATTGGTCTGCATACTGGCACTGCATTCTGATGAGCTGAACAAAGCTCAGAACTCCCATTGCTTCATATCATTATACACACACACATACATGGACATATTGTGATCACCTGACTTTGCTCTTCTATGACAATTTCACAACAGAGATATTCTGTGTTCAAGTAAATTCACACGTGATAGATCTCAGTTGAAGAGAAATAACTCTCAGACTTGAGCTTATTAGTATTTAATGTGAAACTGACCAAAACTTGAAGACTTCTCTCCCCTGCCTCTCCTTTTGGGTACTTAGTAGAAGCCACCCACACATATGGAGAGAATGTGGGAACAAACCACACAGCAAAAACCAACAAAAAACCCAACTATGTATATTCATCTCCACATTCTGCGCCTCCCTAGGAATGGTTAGGTTCCCTCATCAATGTAAACAGTTCCATAACATGGCTTCCAGATGTTTCATCTTGTGTGACTTTTAAAAATGCAAACCTAAATGATTAAAAATAGGTATTAAAGATAATAATGGGTGCCAGTAACCACTGAATGGCTTGATTACAGATGAAAACACAACTCCACTGAACAGTTGCTAGCAATCAAGAGTCTCCCCCACACTTCCAACATCTGATTCTGTAAAGGCCTCAAGAGATTTCCCACTATCTATTTCCTTTTCTTGCAGTTTTTTTGGACTGAAATGCTGAGTTCAAAGAGCCATTCTGGCCTGAGATGCTTTTTCTGCACAGTACTGATGTGTGGAAGTATTCTGAAATCTCCACAACATGCTAGACTCCAACTCCTATAAGCCCTATTCAGCATGACCAATGATCAAGGATGATGGGAATTACTGTCCAGAAACAACAGAGGCAGCGGCACCTTGGCTTAGGCCTGCGTTTTGTGAGATAGACTTGAACAGGAGAAACTACAATCAAATCCTTTCTCAGCCACAATGCTCATTTGGGGGAGCCACAATGGCTCACTTGAGCCCCTTACTGTCTCTCCACCCTAAATGTATACCTGAAGGAGCGTCTCCACCCCCCATCTTTCAGCCCGGACACTGAGGTCCAGCTCCGAGGGTCTTCTGGTGGTTTGCTCAGTGTGAGAAATGAAGGTACAGGGAACCAGGCATAAGGCCTGTGGGACGCCTTGTCATCAGATGTCAAGGAAATAAACAACTATTTGACTTTTAGAAAACATCTGTAGGCAGCTCTGTATACGGAATTTTTTTAATGCTTGATGTTTTACTGCATTCTTAATATTTTGTTGGGAGCCTCCCAGAGTGGCTGGGGCAGCCAAGTCAGATGAGCGGCATATAAAAACAACAACAAGCAGTCTTATGAAGTGAGAAAAATGTGTTATTTACTTACTGAGTTTCAGTTCCCAGCAGGAGTTCAATCTTCTCTCCTGCATGGTTGTTTAGGACAGTTAATCTGAAGAGGTGATTTGCAGAGGTCTGCCGAGAGTAAAGAATAGGTGTGCTGTTTTTTACAGGAGAGGAATTCAGCTCTTCGCTGTCACACTGTTCAACTAACAGTTGATCCCTTAAGGAATAGTCTGTGACATTGTAGCTCTCTTCACTGCAAATACAAAAAGCAGGTAGAAGAGACAGACAATTGCTTAGAGTCAAAACGCTACTAAATGCACCAGGAAGTCAGGTTCTGCAATAAAGCCAATTTCAGATTACAGTCCGTTGCACATAATTATTCAGACATTTTCAGCCTTTCGGTAAAGGAAGAAGGAATACACACGTTTGAATATTTACAAAGCACCTGCTTGTCAGGAATACAAATGAAGTTAATGCTTAAGCCCTGGGGGGGATACATTCAATGATGAAGTTTATATGTATTTGATGTTCTTTTGGTGTCAAAGGTTTTCCTAACTTTGTTTTAATTGTAGGAAAGGATGAGACTAAGCTAATGTAAAAAGAAAAAAAAGGGGGGTGAACCACAGGTTTTCCTAAGTTATTATTTTATTCTATCCTCCATGTGCCTCTTCCATTTGAGGTGAGATAATCATTATATAAAGGGAGAGGGGCTTTTTCAACCAGGGGTCAGAAAGCAGATATAGAAGGCCCTCCCAAGGAAGATTTGCCTGCTCAGAACACTGCTATCATTTAGGCACTAGGCAAAAACATTATTTATTTATCCAGTCATTTTAACTAGTTAAGGAGTTGTGATTCTTTCTTGAGGCTTTATCCACCGCTTTTCCATGCATGTGTGTTTATAATATTCTTTGTTTTATGCTTGCATACTGCCCAGAAATCTAATATGATGTGTAAATGTCTTAAAACGAATACATAATCTTTCTAATACTCACAGCAGAATTCAGAATTCCAGATACAGGAGAAACAACATTCCTTTCTTACTACGCTCTCATAGGCAGCTGAATACTGAAAAGCCTAATCAGGGTTTCCCAAACTTGTGTCTCCAGTTGTTCTTGGACTACAATTCCCACCATCCCTGACGCTTCAGGTTACAGACTCCGCTAACCCAGAAATAGTAGCTCGGGTTAAGAACTTTACTTCAGGATGAGAACAGAAATCGTGTGGCGGCGGCAGCGGGAGGCTCCATTAGCTAAAGTGGTACCTCAGGTTAAGAACAGTTTCAGGTTAAGAATGGACCTCCAGAACAAATTACGTTCTTAACCCGAGGTACCACTGTATGTGATAGAAAAGTTGTGTTCAAGCTGGTGGCAGACAAATTTAGCACTGCAAGTTGAAGAATTTTGTTTTCGCTGTGTGTGTTTTTTCACTTGGGGGAGACTGAAGATCCCTGGAAAGACCCAGACTACAGTGGGGAACAGGATGTTCATCTCCCGAACCATGAACTCACACATACACAACAGGATGTGTAATGCCATGAAGCTGAACTGAAACAAATATGAAGAAATGCTTTTGATAAAGCTTCTTTTTAACCAGCGTAGACAAGAGCTGAACTATAATAGTCTATTTTTACACCAATGCAGAACTTGCTACTTGGCGATGTTCATCATAAAGTGTCCTTATTCATCTCTTACTGGAACTTGTGGATGAAAGAGATGAAGCAACTTCAAAATGGGCAGTAAAATGCAAGAAGACAACGAAAGAATGAAGTTCTTATTGGATTAATGGATGCACAGCCTTGCTGGCTTTATGTACCGATTGGCAAATGTATTGGCTTGGTTACAGACACTGCAATGATTATTCCCATACAGAAATAATACCAGCCGTTCACATGGTCTTCCACCTGTGACTTATATCTAGTCTTGCGTTCTGCCATAGAATATTCTAAATCGGCTCTAAGAAATCATCAACAATATAAATACACAAGAACACACAAACCTGAACCATGCAGTCCCAATACATCTTATAGACTAAGTAACTATCCCATAATCTTTCCCTCTACAGTTCAATGTGGCATATTGATCACCAAAGTCAGAGATATATTGTCCAAAAAGGCAAAAATAGATAGTGTATGTGCAGCTCTTCCATGTCCATTAGTTGTTAATTACAGTCAACTGTTCAATAACACAAAATGAAACCCACTGATTTTTATTCCCTTCTAACATACCCAAGACCTGTAATTCCCCCCAAGTCTTAAAGGTATGGTAGCTTCAAACACTTATTGTGAGGTTCACCCCATCCACCCTCCCTGTAATCGATCATACTGTCAATCAAACTGCATCACTTCCAATATAGAGATTCGCTGATTATCCCTAACAAGAAAAATGATCTGGATAAAACTGCATTCAAATGGTTATTTTTTCTGAAGAAAGTAGATTTCCTTTGGAATGAGAAGGCCTAGTTTTCAGAGGGTGGAGTTAGACTGTGTATGCAATGTAAACAAATATATCTATATAATCAATGCCAACTCCCTACTCCCACCCCTCTTAATAACCACTATTATGGGAGTACATCTGGAGAAGATGACTAGCAGATGTTGTATGAAAATGGATATGGAATGAGAATGAATTCAGTGAGGAGAAAAATATTCCACTTCACTCAAACAAAACTTGCATTCTGATGTGCTCCTTATATTCCAGTTTTTATCTGCACACATGCCAAAGAATGCAAGAACAGCTTCTCAAATAAAACACCTTTCCCTTTTATTTATCGTTTCCTGTTTGTTGGGAAGTTCTTTCATCAATAAATGCAAGGATCTGAAATGCATTTTCGTTATTTAAAAGTATTATTTTTTTGTTGCTCTGTTAACTTGGCAAGTCAAACTGTTTTAGAAATCCAGGTATCCTTTTAATTGGGAAAGGGCTTTTTAATTATTTCAAATCTCTTCCTGGAGAGTGTAGCAGAAGTTCAGTTTTAGCTGGTAACTGTGAACAGGTAACATTCCAAAGTATTATTTGACCTTTGGCTGGCTTCACATTTCAGAAGTCCAGCTGCATTCCACTGCCAGGATTATCTCAGGAACTGACAAGCCACTAGACAGAGAGAGAATTTTAGTGGTATCCCGAGGGGATTGCAGGCCATGAAGTAAGAATATTTAATAACCATAGCGTCCAAAAAAATGTATCCTTTCCTTAAATGTGTGTGAACCAATTTGACAGGTATCTGTCTTGCTGTTAATGAGGATGCAGAGCATCCTGAATGATTGTAAAAAAAAAAAAAAAAACTGCTGTAAAATAGACAAAATATAACTGAGTACATGAGGAAAGGGGGGGGGGAGAATACATAGCGAACCAGGTCGAAAGAAGTATGTTCATACTTCACAGCAGGATTCTTCACCTACATTCCTCTGGAAAATATGATTCTGCATTTGCGTAGCTCTCTGCCCAACATAACCTTCCCTATGGAATTATGCCCCCCCACCCTGGTTATAGAAGGGGACGGCAGAGGATGAGATGGTTGGACAGTGTTCTCGAAGCTACTAACATGAGTTTGGCCAAACTGCGAGAGGCAGTGAAGGATAGGCGTTCCTGGCGTGCTCTGGTCCATGGGGTCACGAAGAGTCGGACACGACTGAACAACAACAACCCTGGTTATTAGTTTCCAAGGTTTTTTTTAAGAACCCTTTTAAGGATGCTGCTCTTGTGTTCTGGTTCTTTTAAAATCATTATTGAAGAACACTTATAGCCCACTTAATATTTACCAAAACAAAAGTGGTGTACAAAATTCAAGATGCAAGAAAAATATAGAACCATTTTGCTAATATATTGGAGTTCTCTGTGTATATGTGAGTGAGTGACTGTGTGTGAGAGAGAGAAATAATGAATGAATGAATGCTATATTATTTCTAGCCAAACTCTTTGGACAGCCCCACCCCACGTATCTTGTTTGCACTATCCTTACTTATCCGTTCATCTTAGCATTCATGTCCAGGGAAACAGTAAATGGGAGCTACTGTAGCTGCGTCTCCCTCAAGGGAGAGAAAGGCAGCTGTGACAGTGTGACAGCTGTGAACTGCTGTTCAGTGTCCTATCTCTGGGTCAGGAAGAGTATATATCACTATTGCAGTTGTTTTCTCCTGTTGATTAAAACCAAGTGAAGGCTGCATCCAGCAACCCTCTGCTCACGCAGCAGACTTCCCTTTCCAGTTGGGCGACCCCCTGGAGCAGATTTAGGGGGTTTGCAGGGAGAGTAGAGAAAAGGAAAGTCCCATTGTGAGAGCGGCTGACATGAATCAATTGCTATTCACTCCAGGTAAGTAGCTAACTGCATCTAATTGCTACAGGTCTCTAACCCTGAAGCCCTAGGGTCCCTGAGAGGGCATCCCAGGGGCAAAAGGAAGCATCAGATTGCTCTCAGTGTCTCTCAAGGCACAGAGAGAGGGCCAACCTCAAAGACGCTTTCTTCCAGCTGCTGTGAAAACCTCCACTGACCTATTGGCATTTTGGCACCAATGTCAGTACAACCAAGAAGGGGGCAGACCAATAGTGGATCATTTCCCTGGAATGCCCCAAGTCAGGGAGATAATTATGTCAACCTTAGAGCTGGCATAGTGAAGTTCCCTCCCCATGTTCTCAAAGGATGTGGCATCAAATAGCTTCCCGCTCCCTCTGCTTTCCCCACTTTAGTAGTGCAGCCTAAAAATATGAAATCACAATGAGTCTCAGAGCCATCCCGAATTCACGTAACTAAAAAAAAAAGTGTGTTAAATTAATGACTTTAAAAGAAAACCCGCCGTCTTTCCTCTGTGGCCTTACTTAGGAACAGACATATACAGGTTTGCAGCATGAATGTGCATTTTATGCCATTCCAAAGACTCAGGTTAGATAACTAATACAAATAAAATACCCCATTGAAGTAAGACACAAAAACAAAAATGCACCAACCTCCAACGCTAACAACAATTGAAGCGGTGCTTCTCAAACATTTTGAAATGGAACCTGCCTGTAAACCAACTCAGCCTTTCAAGACCCCATTTATAAACTAACTACACCTTTAGAGCCCCTATCACATTAGTAGATGACACTGAGAAAGTTTGTGTTGTATTTTTTTTCATTCTTGATGAAGCCTCTCCCTTAAAGGGGTCCTACAGTAATAGGGTGGTGCTGCTAATCTGAAGAAAGAAAGAAAGAAAGAAAGAAAGAAAGAAAGAAAGAAAGAAAGAAATTCTTCATCTCACAACCCACCCAGGAACAAATCATGACCCACAGTTCAAGAAGCACAAGCGAAAAGAACCATCAGAGTATGTCTAATGCTGCATTTTATCTTCTTATAGATGCTTAGTTACTAAACCTGAGTAAATCTCATTGCTCGAATGCCTTTCAGCTTGCTTGCTCAATGTTAAGAGTTACATCTAATTCTTTTAATGATGTTATCTGGTATGCAAAGAATTTGCAATCTTCTTCTTTAAAATGTACACAGTATTAACCCAGTGCTAAAAGTGGTCCTATTTACAAGACAATTCTGGTATGTACTAGGAATCTATGACTGGATTAATTTTACATCCAATCACCATCGCTGGCTGAAGCTTACACCTGTAAGTCCAGTCGAATGCACAGACTGATTAAGTAGATAAAATATTTTAAAGGAGAGCAGGAGGCTGAAAAAGATGTACAAAGGAACTTGCATGAGTTGCCACGTGTCTTTCAAGCATTACACATGTACTCTTCTCTTTACTCCCTTGAATGCCCCATACAATGTGCCCTAAATCCATATCTAAAAGAGGGAGAGCAGGCAGCTATTTATCTTTTGTTATCTATTTGTCCAGTGCAACAGACTCATGTATCCATTGCAGCTCTTACCTTTTCTTTTTTGTGATAATGAGGACATCATTGAAGAGGAAGAAGTACACTTGTTGCTTAGAAGTTCTTTTAGAGAAAAGCCCAGTGTCTTCCACATACGCTATCAATTCACCTCTTTTCACTAGCCATCGGGAAGAAGAAACCAATGGAAATGGCTACAAAGTAAGGAAATTGCAATTAAGCCCCTAGTAAGATTTTGTGGTATGTTTTTCCCCCTCCCCCAGAGAGATGCGTGCACATTTATAATAAACTCTGGGCTCCTTCCAAACCTAGAGTTCTGAATAGAAAAGGAGAGGAGGAATGCTCTAAAATAAATCCTGAAATAAGTAGTCACTTCAGCTTTTCAAATACCACAATTAGATCAAACAATTTATAAATCATGCAATCTGGTTTACATTAAGAACAAAAGGCACCATCATAATGCAAACCAGCCTTGGGGCGCTTTGTGGCAGGTTGCAAATTGTAAAAAGAAATAAATATCTAATAACATTTAAAAATAAAATAAAAACAACCACTCCTAAGCGAGTTTTCATTTGTCCATGATTAGCAAATGACTCAAAGTTTTCTTCTATATGAGCAAAGTATGTTTCTGATTTTGAGCATAAAATGTATGTATTTAGAAAAAAATTCCAAAGAGTATGGGCAGTATCCCAACTAAACAGTTAGGCTATTGCAGCAACTTTTAGGTGTGCAAAACAGGTTTGCATTCATCATCATTTAAGTGTTGGAGCTGCAAGGAGCAAACATGGTTCAAATAGGTTCCCTTTCTCTTCAGCCTCTCTGCTTGAAAGTTGACAAACAAGTCTTACCACTGTTAGCTCACTAATCTACATCCTGGTTTCTCTGTATATTTAGAATTTTAACCAAGGTTAGGAAATAGTCTGGGTGGCACTACTCACTGAAATGGGTTACGAGTGATATCCAACTGAGTCAATTTCAGATGGTCTACTTTGAGTAGACTTAAGTCCAATTGTTTTTGAATTATCTGAATATGATCAATATAAGTTATTGCTGTATGTCTGCCCTATGCTTCAAAATTCAAGCTAATTACAATTGGACAGATTTTGCAGTTGTATCACTGTACAAGCGTTTAGCATTGTGTGTGTTGTTTTAAACACGCA
Source organism: Darevskia mixta (assembly GCA_034641385.1). Classification (NCBI taxonomy): domain Eukaryota; kingdom Metazoa; phylum Chordata; class Lepidosauria; order Squamata; family Lacertidae; genus Darevskia; species Darevskia mixta. Next base: position 928,670 of record JAWWNH010000121.1, on the reverse strand, counting down.
ACATTAAAGTTCTTTAGCTAGCAAAAACAAACATGCAGAAAGAGAAAACAATTATTTCTAGGACTCTTTATATTACACTGAATAGGAATTATAGTACAGTCGTACCTTGGAAGTCGAAGGGAATCCGTTCCGGAAGTCCATTTGACTTCCAAAACGTTCAGAAGCCAAAGTACAGCTTCTGATTGGCTGCAGGAAGCTCCTGCAGCCAATTGGAAGCAACAGAAGTCGCATCGGACATTCAGGTTCCAAAGAATGTTCGCAAACCACAACAGTCACTTCCGGGTTTGCAGCGTTCGGGAGCCAAAACGTCCGAGTACCAAGGCGTTTGGGATCCAAGGTACGACTGTATATGATTATCTGAGGCAAATGTTCAGGTAAGGGAATGTATGTGTTAAAAAAACCCAATCATTTTCCTGCTTGGTTTGAGTAACTAGACTTCCATCAGCAGATAAGACCCTTGTTCTGCATGCTTCAAGCACCACTGCTGATTTCAGAATATCAACTTATTTGCCACCTCCTAGAACATCCTATCAACAACCTCTAATTCCCCAGATAATAAACTGAGTTTACTCTAGCTGTGACAGCCCATCATTAAAACTAAGCAAAGGTTAAAGTTTGCACAGCAGAAGTATGAAGGAAAATATCACACCTTGATTTTGAATTCCAGCTGGGAGTTGATAGTGTACATCATTTCTGTCCTTTCCATTGTTCGAGCACCTTCATTGCAGAGGCGAACCAACTGGGAAAGAAGACATTTTATTCACCTGATGTTATTTATATCCATTAAGCTTTCTTACAGTGCACTATTTTTCAGAGATTCAGAACAGCAGAAAGCGAAGGGGCGGTCAAAGGGATTTGAAAAGCACTTACTTTACAGATAACTTATCACAAATTAGCCTTTTCTGCAAACAATTTATATTTTATTAAAAAGAACTGCGGTTCACATCAATTTTGAAAACAACAGGCTATAGCCACCCCTACCATTGCACAATTCCCTTTACCTCTTCAGTCACAAACCACAATTCCTTTATGTGTTCTATCCAAAACTTAGAACCCTGATTATGTGTCACCTTGGTAAACAAGTTTTCTAAACATGAATATGGGGTAGTAATTTGTAGGGAACAATCTTTGACCAGGACTGAGTGGTTCTTCTCTATAAATATGCTCCTTTGGCTGTTTTCAGCCTTCAAACAGGCTTGCTTCCAGTCTCAAAGCACAGCTACAAAAAAGACACTCTAGGCGGACATTTGCCAAGAAGAAATTATGGAGTTTTAACCTCTCCCACTTGCTGATTTTCCCCTATAAGCACCATGCACCTCCACCCCAGTAAGCCACCACATTAGCATTGCAAGACAGACTATTTGTCTCATAACATGTAATTCTATCCTCAGTCCTATAAAGAATAGCAGGTAAACATTTGGACACAAAATGTGGGGCATTTCAAGGAAAGACAGAAACCAGAGTTGGCATCAATGTGCTCCATACACTTGGAGCTTGACTCAAGTATTCATCATTTCATTCTTTGCTCCATGGCATTCATTTATCCTTTTATCTACTGCTCAGACACTCTTGCAATAGGAAACATGGACGAAGCCACAGTGAAATGCCACTGTTACTTTAATATATGTGGGTAACAAAGGGTACATTCTAGTCAATTTTAAGCACCTTGAAACCCTGCTGACTTAACTTTGGCAGGATAAGACCTCGAGTAAGGAAACATTGTAGGTTAAAGCACTTCTGCTGTTGCATTACATATAAGCGACATTAGCAAATCACAGCCACTTTTGTGTGTTTTTCAGAAGTCAGTAAGGTTTTAAAAAAGGTAACAAAGCCAAGTAGTCTGGTTCATACGTAACGCTAAATTTTAATATGCTAAACTACAAGAATAAGCCTCAGGATCACACATCTCCCCCTCCCTTCTCATCTGCAAGCATGAAAAGGAGACTGGAAGCATTGATCCTTGGTTCAAATCAGTGTTTCCAGCTGTTTGTGGACTACACCTCCCGTCATCCCTAGCTAGCAGGATGGTGGGATTTGTAGTCCAAAATAAACCAGCTGGAGACCCAAGTTTGGGAAACACTCGTTTAAGCGAACCAGATTTTTTCATTGCATCTGAATAGGAATCATTTTTATTTTTTTTTAAATAAAAACTAGCTAAGGAAAAAAATCAGGATTCCACTTTAGGCTCCTGCTTGTTCCTTTGAAGCCCCCACTCACTTACCCACACTGCATCTGCAATCATGTATGATGTCAGGTGTAGGGTGGTGGGGTGCACCAAAACGACCTCGTGAGCCAAATGGGAAGGTCTAGAAGGCCAGGTTTGGCCCACAGGCTACTCCTGATTTAAACTAACCGGTCTGTCAGATGAAGCAACAGCCAGCTATTACCGTAGTTTAAAAATGGAAGTGAATACTTTCCCCTCTGGTCTCCTCTTCCAGTGCAGCCATGAAGTGACTGGAAGGACATGAACCAAAGGCTTGCCCATGATGGTCTTCATATCATTATTGCTTATAACAGGCATCCCCAAACTCGGCCCTCCAGATGTTTTGGGACTACAATTGCCATCATCCCTGACCACTGGTCCTGTTAGCTAGGGATGACGGGAGTTGTAGTCCCAAAACATCTGGAGGGCCGAGTTTGGGGGTGCCTGGTTTAGAATTACATATGAACCAAGCCAGTGATACCTTTTAAAAATAAAGGTGCCTAATCAAGTTTTGTAATTAATGTTGGACATTTAACTAACACTTGCAATACCACTGGTGTCTCCTGAGGACCTTTTTATGCCAACAGGCGTATGCTGTTGTTTAAATTTCTTGATTAGCGTGACATTTTAATGATTCATTTGTATTATTTTATGGTGTTTTATTGTGTGTATTTGCGCACCTCCTTGATATTTTACACAAGTTGGCAGTATGCAAATACTTTTATAAATCATGGTGAGGAACAGAAAATTGGTTTTTTTGGGGGGGGATGGGAAGTTTGAAAGATTTTTATCTCTCGTTCTTTCCCCCCCTAAAGCAATGATCAAAACTCCTGAACCACAATAGTATAGGCCATCGACTCACACCGTTTCCCAGATATAGCTCCACAAAAAGCATCATTAAGAAAGATATTGATGGTGAGCACTGTTGCCTTTGCTAATACTCGCTACAACAGCAATATAAAGCAAGTGATTTCTATATACGTCGCTATTATGGCTTTGCAGACCTACCCTACCCCATTTTCAGGGGAGAAAGAATCCACCTGGAGCTTCTGCGATAGAAAGCAGTTACGTTAGCAATTTCTATTTCTAGTGATTTTGTGTGTAGGAGGCATATTAAGCTATTTTCTCCCTAGTAGCCAATGAATTCAGTGCAAGTAATGAGTAATTTGGAGAAGATGAAGACTTTTTTTAAAGGCCCTAAGGGTATATTCTGCCTGAGAACTATTTGGCAAACTGTTAGCAAGCCATCAGTAGCATTTTTTATGAGCCAAAGATAAAAGTCAGGCTTATCAGTGATAATTTAGTGACAACCTCACAGGGTGAAGCAGTACTAGGCAAGGAAAATTGAGTTTCTTCTCCTCTTTCCTGGTCTGAATTTTATGCACATCACTCTGCTGTCCTCACAGTTAACTCTCACAATATTGCCTGCATAGTATTACCTTGCAACATCAGCATGCAAAGCTTGCCCCTCAATAACCGTATCTGAATTAACCAATTTCCACATTTGTCCCCCCACCCCCGTAACATTATTTTTTGCTTTTTCCTTTCTAAATCTCACTGTTTTAAAAAGTGGAAATTTGCCTGCATATTAACAACTTAAGTGTAGTCCAGAATGCACACAGCCTTAGGCAAAGTCCAACTTTAAAAAGTTGGAATGCATTTATCCAAAACATAAAAACCCAGCCCTTCTGATGTGTCTATATTCTGATGTATCTACTGTATATTCCTGCGTATACGACTACTTTTTAACCCAGGAAAATCTTCTCAAAAGTCGGGGGTCGTCTTATACACCGGGTCGTATTTCTTATACGGCGAGTATATCCCAAACTCTATATTTTAACTGGATAAGTTGGGGGTCATCTTATACGCCCAGTAGTCTTATATGCCGGAATATACGGTATTTTCTTCTTTTCTTTCTTAATGTTTTACTGATTTTGTTGTCGTAATAAACAATTAACTATCCCAAAGTCTTCACCCACTGTTCTTACTCCTTGATCCACAAGCAAAATGGGAAGGGAGAAAACGGGGCAGGGTGAGGGAAGCTGTGGGGCATTTGCTCAGGCTATATATGAATGAGGAAAAATAAAGTAGAGGAAATAAGGGGATGAAAGGTGAAGCACTGGACTGGGGAATGCATGACAACACTGGAGATAATTGCAAGGCAATAGCGAGATCACAATTAGAACATATGTAAAAGTCAGGCTGCATGGAAGGAAGCTCTTCTTTACTAATGCAGCTGTTGGAATCCGCCATATTTTGGGTGCCCGTAAGAAGGTAATATAGCTGAGGCTCTATAAATTTACTCATATACTTCCTAGTGGTGAGTACCCTGGTATATTCAGCAAAACACAGCTTGCAGGAGAGCAACCACACCTCCTTTCAGTGGTGTAGCAACTCACACCAGCACCTGGGGCGCATCCAAGTTACTGAGCTTAAAACAGTCACAAAATGGTGGCAGATCAAGGCAGTTTGGCAAAAAATCAGCTGGCAATTACTGACATCATATTCTGTTGATATTAACCCATCATTGGAAATTGCTAAATTCTTCGCCAGCCTTCTCCTTGTGGAACGCTTTCATCCCACTAAGTATAAACATTTGCTCTGGAGGTACTGTGATTCAGCCTCCCCAGTGTAGGCAGAATTTGCTTATCCAGGGGCTCTAACAATGGGAAGTGTTTTTCCTTTATCCCTTACCATTGTCACACGCCTCTAAAAAATTCTACCCATCTTCTGCAACTTCTTCTTCCATTCTTTCGTACTCAACTTGTACCCTATTCCCCCCCAAAGCAGTGCACATTTCTCTCCCCCTCATTCTTTACATTTCCTACCCACTAAAAAAGCCTCTCACTCTTTTCCTCTTCCTTTTCGTTCTGAGTTTATTTAAAATCATACTAATTACAATTAGTAATGTTAACCTTTAATATCAGTTACTAATTTTATTTCAACACCTCTTCTGGCTCTTTTCATTCAGAGGAAGGAGAATTTCCTTCCTGCCTCCTCCCGACTGAACTTTTCTCTCTGCTACATTTATTCAGCATGCAAGGAGTTTCTGGTGCTGCCACTGGTCCAATCGAAAGGCTGTGACACAGCCAGGAGACTAGTAAAGGCAAATGACAAGACACACGACATGCTGTGGCACTGAGTTCTCCATGAAAGTGGCTCAAGATCCACCAATGGTGGAAATTAGCCAGGTACCAAAATATGTGGAACAGTGGCTTTTACTGAATGAGTTTTAGATACGAGCCTTGAGCATTGTTCTTTCTCTTGAACAACTGGGACAGACAAGAGTCTCAATTATCCGGGGTTAAGCACAGTTCAGAACATTAAAGATTCAGGCCACTGACATTACAACAATGGCATACTGATTTAGTTAAGCATTTCAGCCATAAATAAACCTATGTTAAAAATTATTTACACCAAGAGCCATGTTGTTCTCCATTTCCAGCTTTGTAATGGACTTTTTAAAAAACCCACTAACAGAATTGTCCCATGGAAATGTAGCTGTATGGAATGTACGTAGGTGTTGTGGCCCACAGAGTTCAGCAAGTCTTACTTCAAGTAAGTGTGCATGATTGGGCTTCAGCCGAAACATCAAAAAGTTATACAGAAAGTTTGGACAATGGATACAGAACAGAGGATCTAAACCTACCTTGCTTACTTCTTTTAAAGCTCGTTTGCAAGCTTCGTATTTTGGTGACTCTTTGGGCGTTTTCTGGCAAATAGTCTGAAACAAGGAGTAAGCCTATTTAGAGGGATGTAAATTAAGGTGATACGGCATTTCATATTGCATTTGCACAAAACTGAAAAGTTCAATATTGCAGGGCATGTGTGGGGAACTTCTTGCCCACCAGATGTTGTTGAAGTGCAACTCCCATCACTCCTGGCCATTGGCCATGCCTGCTACTGCTGCTGGGACTTGAAGTTCAGCAATACACTGAGGGTCAAAGATCTCCCAAGATCTGTTATCAAGAATCAGAATGTACCACCACCCAGAGCACAAATGGGAACATGGCAAGGTATGTTGTTATTTCTTTCCAGGAGTTACCATTAATTTGAAACTCAGTCTCAATACTTGATGCTAGCTCTCGATGAGAGGGAAGGATTACCTTCTGATTGACTAAGGGAAGTGGCTGGACCCCTGGGTGACAAGGGAGTCAAAGGTGGTACTAAAGGAGAATTGCAGAAAAACTGAACGTACTCTTCACATCTGTCTTCACAATGAAAGATACAGTGCAGATCCCAGTGCCTGAACTAACTTCTGCAGGAAGGGAGTCTGAGGCACCCAGTGGTGACAACAGATTAAGCTCTAGGCCTAATGGAGAAAAGAAAAGCTGGCAAATCACTGGGTCCAGATGGTACCCATCTAGAAATCCTCAAATACTTCCAATGCCTCTGAATACTACCTGTTGGGAATTGCAGGTGGGGCAGGGTGCTCTTGTGCTCATATCCTGCTTTCAGACTTCTCACAAGTATATGGATGGCAGCTGTGAGAACAGGATGCTTAACTAGATGTGCCATTGGCCTGATCCAGCAAACTCTTATGTTCTTACCTCTAACCAGGAAGAAGTCCCCCAAACCCCATTTTCAGTTATACTTAACACATTTCCCTCCCTTCTTTTCTACTTCCAAGATGGAAATGCCTCCTTCCCATCCCATGCCAACTCTAACAAGAAACTGATTTCAAGTATTTCATTAGTGAAGCACCAATATAGTTACAATTCAGAACTTCTGAGATAGCAAATGTAATTCAAAAATTTCTTTTTCTGAGGAACACCATAAAAGTAAAAGGAGTCTGATCGTTACATCAACATTTTGTAGACTTGCTTTCATTAGCAAGCTATGAAAACAAAGCAGAACCAAAGCAAACATCCTGCACTGATATGTTTCTAATGACGAGGGGGACGTAGTATGTTTTTTTGTGAGAGAAGCCAAAACGCTATATTAAACAGTTCCCTTGCAGTATGTTGCTTTTACAGGCGGAATGTAGTTCGGAGAATAATGATTCCAGAATTTCTGGCTCACAGACCTGAGCAAAATTAATTACAACAAAAAGGTCTTCATGAATAACAGACCTAGTGCTGATTGGTATAGAGAGTTATGGAGCCAGGAGATCTACCTCCTACTGAGCAACTCAGACCTTTGCAGTTTAGATTTTGCCTCTATCGTTAAGCAGGGACAGTAGTAAAGTTTTTGAAGTAAACAGGGTATCAACTTTGTGAAACACCTGATCCTTTTAAAAGTTTAATGTATTGCCATCACAATTATGCCAAAGCTGAAATTATTGCATAGGCTGCTAAATAGCTTCTGAGCTAAGTTCAAGGTGCTGGTACAGGTGTGCAAATCCATATACAATTCTGATGTCAGAATCAGGGCTTCAGTGTAGCAGCACCTACCTGAACTCCCTCCTACTGTGTCAGACAAGTGTCTTATTCTGGTACCTGTTGGAGATGTTCCTCTTCTTCTAAACAAATACAAATTTCAGCTCTTTCTGTTTGCTATATGCAGTCAAATTTGAATACTCTGAAGTGTCTGAATGAGGATTTATTTTGGGAAACACCTCTCAACGAAACAATTTTTTCACATCAAGTGTTAAGGCTGAACCCATGATGTGCAGCAATTTATTTAAAAAAGGGAATGTTAACAATTAAGATGACTAAGAACTATATTTTAGATTTCTTAAATTTGACTGCCTTTTACATAAGTTCTCAACAGAGTGCTTTCACAGAAGTAAATTAGTGCTTTCTCCTAATTACATCCTAGTTGATGGAGCATTACTTTAGACATATGACAACTGGTTAAAAATTGATTTTAACTGGTTAATTTTTTTTTACTTTAAAATGCTATGAAAACTTCTTTCATATAATTTCACCTCTTAAACTGAAAATAGTTTAGTGACGTTCAGCTATATAAGCCATTGCTTCAGTATTTTACAAGTAAATACAGTGGTACCTCTGGTTACGAACTTAATTCGTTCCGGAGGTCCGTTCTTAACCTGAAACTGTTCTTAACCTGAGGTACCACTTTAGCTAATGGGGCCTCCCGCTGCCGCCATCACATGATTTCTGTTCTCATCCTGAGGTAAAGTTCTTAACCCGAGGTACTACTTCCAGGTTAGCGGGGTCTGTAACCCAAAGTGTTTGTAATCCAAGGTGTTTGTAACCCGAGGTACCACTGTAATGATATTCCCATCATCATAATAAAAAAAACACAGTCCCAGCGTAAAAAGAATTTTGCTGGCTGAGGCCCAAGGGCTATCTAGGCCGCCATCTCGTTTCCCACAGTGGACAACCAGATGCCTATAGGAAGCCCTCAAGCAGGCAATAATCCTCTCCCGCTGTTGTTCCTAGCTGGTATTGAGAAGCATGGTGCATCTGAGCATGGAGTTATGACCATCACTGACAAGTAACTATTGATAGTCATCCTTCATCAAAGAAACATCAAATACAGGGACAGAAGTAAGGCCCATGGCTGCAATCCAACGCACAGTTAATATACCTAAATCCCAGAGAGGTTGATGGGACCTAGGATGCCCAGCAGAAAGTCTCCCTCAGACCAGCTATCACATGCCTGAGCAGACATGAGGTGTTAACAATTTCCAATCAGGGCACCTGGTACAATGGACACTCATGCCAAAAATGAACAGGAAAACCTAGACTTTTTCTTAACAATGAAGCAATCAACTGTAAATAAAAGCTGAGCTAAAATGGTGGTGGTGGCAGCCAAAGCATGGTTTCTAAAACCAACTTTAAATACAGATAATACAGTTTGAAATATGCCGCTCTTACATCCATCAGCAGTGGAAGTCGCGTGACCCTCTGCATTGGGAGAATGAGGAAAGAAATCATAGGTAAGTTTCTGCATTCTTCTTGGGACTCAATCCGCGACAATACTTCTTTGAATGCTGGATTTGTAGCCCTAACCAAAAACAACAATAATTTTAAAGAGAGAATTAATTCAGAAGTTAATTATGAATCCTATGAATTTTTTGTTCAGTTGTTTGTCAGGTACTTTTCCAGAAACTGTGCTGATGCTTTTCTGTGCCTAAGATTCCCCAACCTCATGTGAACAATGCTGAGCTAGGTGGACCAATGGTCTGACTCAGTAAAAGGCAGCTTCCTATGTTTTTACACATGGAAATACATAATGAAACAGTAGGCACTGCTTCTCCTGTATCACTGATAGGAACTAAGGAACACAGAAAGATCCCTTACACCAGGGGTGTCAAACTCAAATTCATCGGGGGGCGCATCAGCAGTTTGGTCACCCTCAAAGGGCCGGTGACCCTCAAAGGGCCACCCTCCCCCTCTCCACTGTGTGGAAAAAATATTTTTTTCTGGTTTTCCTCCTCTAAAAGGCTGGGAGGGAGGGAGGGAAGAGAGAGAGAAGGAAGGAAGGAAGGAAAGAAGGAAAGAAAGAAGGGGTGAGAAAGAGAGATGGATGGAAGGAAGGAAGGAAGGAAGGAAGGAAGGAAGGAAGGAAGGAAAGAAAGAAAGAAAAATAAAGGGAGAGAGAGAGAGAGAGAGAGAGAGAAGGAAGGGAGGGAGGGAGGGAGGGAGGGAGGGAGGAGGAAGGAAAGAAGGAAGGAAAGAAGGAAGGAAGGAAAGAAAGAAAGGAATGAGAGAGGGGGGAAGGAAGCAAAGGGTGAGAGAGGGGGGAAGGAAGGGGTGAGAGAGAGTGAAAGAAAGAGGGAGAGGGAAGGAAGGAAGGGGTGAAAGAGAGAGAGAGGAGAGAGGGGAGGGAGGAAGGAGGGAGGGAGGGAGGGGTAAAAGGGAATGAGACAGAGAGAGAGAGAAGGAAGGAAGGAAGGAGTGAAAGAGAGAGAGGAGAGAGGGAAGATGCTGCTTGCTTCTCCACCCCCCCCCCACCCGAAAAAGAAGGCTTTTGCAAGGGGGGGCGGCGGCCGGGAGGAGCAAGAAACGTCTCCTCCGCTGTAGCAGAGGGCATGTTGCTTGCTTCTCCACCCCCCCCCACCCACAAAAGAAGGCTTTTGCGAGGGGGGGGGCGGCCGGGAGGAGCAAGAAACGTCTCCTCCGCTGTAGCAGAGGGCATGTTGCTTGCTTCTCCACCCCCCCACCCGCAAAAGAAGGCTTTTGCGAGGGGGGGGGGCGGCCAGGAGGAGCAAGAAACGTCTCCGCTGTAGCGGAGGAGATGCTGCTCATTCTCCCCCCCCTCCACCGCTGCCTGCTGTTCGCAGGGATTGGCGCAGCGCGGGGTGGTGGTGGGATCGGCAGGCTGGTGCGGGGGGCTTCCCCGACGCGGCAGAAAGCCGCGTGGGGCACCCCCGAGGCGGCAAAAAGCCGCGCTGGGCCAAAACGGCCCGGGAAAAAAAAACCTCTGCTCCCTTCCTCTCGCGCGCGCTGACCTTCGCCGCCCACCGCCAATCAGCGCACGCTCACGGGCCACATGACGAGGTCTCGCAGGCCGCATTTGGCCCGCGGGCCTTGTCCTTGACACCTGTGCCTTACACTGAGCCAGACCATGAGTCCATCGAGCTCTGTACTGTCTACAATGATTGGCAGATGCTCTTCAGGATTTCAGACAGAGGTCTCTTCCCAGCCCTATCTTTAGACGTTGGAAACTGTACCTGGGACCTCCTGCCTGCAAAGCACATTGCTCTGCCAATGAGCTCTGGTCCTTCATCCACCAAATTCCTCAACTACTTTCCTCTCTTGTTTGTTACAGGACAAATTCACAAGAGGCTGCGGGGAAAGGTGAGCAAGAGGAAGGACTAGTGAAGAAATGGGGTTTGAGGATCAGCAGCTGGAAACTCCTTCAATGCCTTGTACCATTTAGCATCTACAGAAACCATTTACAGGCAAGGAACATGCAACTCTATGGTCACAATCAAATTTCTGCTCAATAAGCTGAATGAGTTTTTAGCCTACATGCACAGACCCTTCGTTCTTCCCTTTGCCTAAACCAGTAAACAAACCAGGAACTCTTCCTTCCATTAGCTATGGTGTCCCATTCCACCCAAACTGGAAAAGTATTGTTAGCAGCTTCAGAACAAGGCAGGGGTATTCAACCATGATTTCAAGCTGGCTAAATATCCCAACTTTTGTTCTGAAGCTATTAACTAGAAACTTGTTCCGGTTTAGTAAAATATAGTTCATTGAAGAACTTTGGAGTTTGCTTGCCATTTTCGGACAAAGGGCTTATTCGTGCTTTGGCATATTAAGTCAAAATATAATGCAGGATTTGAGCAAAATCAATATCTCTGCAGCTAGTGCAACCCACCTCCCTCCGTGAGTTGTGCTGAATAAAGCAGAACATATTAAGGAACTATGAATTATGAATAATTAATTGCCTAATTCAGACCTTGTTCTTTTAAGTTGCAAACATCTGAATAATGTTAAAAGGGCTATTTCATTTATCAGGGATAGGGAACTTCAGGCCCAGGTGGAAACGTGGTCCTCCAGAACTCTCTACAGTGGTACCTTGGTTCTCGAACTTAATCCATTCCGGAAGTTCGTTCGACTCCCGAAACTGCTCGAAAACCAAGGAACGGCTTCCGATTGGCTGAAGGAGCTTCCTGCACTCAAGCTGAAGCCACGTCGGACATTCGGCTTCTGAAAAACGTTCGCAAACCGGAACACTTACTTCTGGGTTTGTGGCATTTGGGAGCCAATTTGTTCAACAACTAAGCCGTTTGGGAACCAAGGTTTGACTGTATATGGTCCCTGGGACTCTCCTGAGGCTATACTCTTTACTTGCCCTACCTTTCGGCCTCCTTGAGTGTTTTTGCCTGTCTGGAATATGCTGTTGAACTCTTATAATGCTTCTTTGCTTGTCTTGGAATTACCCAATAGTAGAAACGTAAAATTTACATTTGTTGCTTTGCCTTTGGCTCTACTCACCACACCCACATGGCCCCACTGGAAGATTTTACAGAAGGAAATGGGCTCATCAGGATAAAAAAAAAGATTGTATACCCATGATATAAATAGCAACTTCAATTACTTACAGTAGTTTCTGGAGTGTTCGCTGCTGGTAGACTTCATTTGTGCAATATTTCACATAAGGGTCAAAGGTTGATGCAGTATGCTTTTCCACAATATCACTGATATCATCTATGAAGATATTATTCTGATGCCTTGCTTCAAGCTCTCTAAAGAACCTAAAATGGAACAGAGCAAATTTACAAAACATATTTTATCCCAGTACTGTATATTATCTGAAAGGCTAAGAGGTCCTTAAGTGACTTCATAACCAAACAATTATACGCTGCAGTACAGAGATAACTAGAACAGCCTACAGAATCTCATGCCAGAGCCATGACCTGTCTCTTTCTCTGAAAATCATACATATGCTTTTATTGCCAGTAGAAATTGGTGGGTGGGTGGGTGTGGGTGGGTGGGTGGGTGGGTGGGTGTGTGTGTGTGAGAGAGAGAGAGAGAGAGAGAGAGAATGGAAGATAAATGAATAACCTACCACAATACAGATTACAAACCAACATATTTCATTGACTACATTACAAGGAACTGAACCAAAAGGAATGTAGGACTATGAATTCGTTTTGAATAAGGGAAAGCTTAAACTGAATGGAGCCCATTCCTTGCTTATTTGTACCATTTGGGATGGGCATGGGAGATTAGCTGCCTTGAGTGGCAACAGGAACAAGTAGCTACTCCTGGCAGGTGCCACCTACCCCTTCCCCATGCTCCAGATGCTGTATTATTTCTGTGCACTGTCCTCCCCCACCGAAAAAAATGGTAGTTACCATTTCCCCCCAAAATGTACCAAAATGACACAATGTATAGCAAAGACAGCTAATGTAGCAAAGTTGGATTTGAATTACGAAACTAATGAAATTGTAATGAATTTATATCAGTTGTAATGAATATGAATGGCATACTGAAACAGATTGAATTATTTTTTGCACACCTCTAGTTCAAGCAATATACCCATTGTACTGCTTCTATGTAAAAATGAAAATATAGAAGGTGTAAAGTATTCATGAATCGTATAAACTAAACTGCTAATGCATTCAAGATTTTTATGATAAACACATCCAAATGGAGATGAAATCATGTTTTCTATAAAATGTTGCGTACTTTCTATGCTATTTTATTCACAGTGAAAATATAAAGTCTTCAAATAATATAAACACTATGCAGAAATTTGAATGTAAGTGTTCCACTCAAATGTAGCTTCACAGCACTTATCTAGAGAACATGATGTGTCTACTTCCTATGTTTCCACTACTGTAAAAAAGAACCATGAAATTTGTTCTCTGTAGCCAAGTGGAATTTTTATACATTTATTCCTATTATTTCCTTGAAGATTGCTGTTACTGCAAGCCAAGGCCTGGTTTGTGGCTTCACTGGATGGATTCTAATCTCTGAAATATTTGGTTATGTGTTATTTCTTATATTAATTATTGCATGTTGCTATTTGTAGGTTTTTTAAGTAATTGAATTTATATCAATATATAATTCATGGACAACTATTTATACATTACTTAAATAGTGGGAGAGCAAACCATAGCTTGTGGTGCACCAAGCCAAATATTAAGTCCAAGGAGCTGAACAGTGATCTTTTTCTGCTGCCCATGACTGCAATAATGATGATGATGATGATGATGTATAGCCAAGCACAAAATCCACAAGTTGTGTTTAGTGAATTACTGTTGTTTTGGGAAGGAAGGGCCACAGCTCAATGGTAGAACAACTGATTTACATGCAGAAGGTCCCAGGTTCAATCCCTAGCATTTCCTGGCAGAGCAGGAAGAAACTCCAATCTGAAACCCTGGAGAGTCACTGCCAATCAATTTAGGCAATATTGAACGAGATAGTCCCATGTTATTACTCTGCATAAGGCAGCTTCCTGTATTTAGGAGAACCTTTAAAAGAAACCCAGGTGTTATGGGTTCCAGAAGAGTACTGCTGTTTTTAGTCCTACTGTGACTTGCTAATTTCCCAATGGTAGTAGGATGGCCTTACCAGAGCATCCAGAGCAGCTTCAGTAGCAAAGGATCAAAGCTGCCATATAAATGAGAACAGTTGTTGATGAAGAATTTTTCGCTTCCCAGCTTTTGCCCACATTTGCACCCTAACCACACAGACTCCACTTGCCACCCCAGACAGCAGGCGATTCCAGTGCCACAGGTCTATGAGTGGGAGACCTATTTGTGTATGTAGATTGTATTTGGTAGATCAAAGCCAGGCATGGCCAAACTTGGCCCTCCAGCTGTTTGGGGACTACAATTCCCATCATCCCTGACCACTGGTCCTGTTAGCTAGGGATGATGGGAGTTGTAGTCCCAAAACAGCTGGAGGGCCAGGTTTGGCCATGCCTGACTAAGCAACCAACGAAAAGTTTTGAATTATCACTTTGGCATATGCTCTATTGGCAAAAATTTGCTTACACTGAAGAAGAAATTGGTTTCATTATTTGACATTTTATGGTCTGAAGACATAACAATTGTGAATTTAAAGCACAACTATCCTGGCTATAAAATATATGTAATGTCTTCAGAGAGCAGCAGATTGTAGGAAGTAGAGATTACCGGTAAGTCAGGAAAGCACAGGATAAATAATCTTTGCTCTTAAAATAATTTGGTGCATCTAAACATTGGTTAATAGTTTGATAATGTACACAAACCTTTTATCTTTAAAGCTGAAATAAAGCTTCATACATTTCCTCACAGGAAAGATCAGCAATTTGGTTGGGGATAAGATATCGTAATAATGCCTATGGGTCCATTTAAAATTGAGTCTAAAGCCCTTTTAACAATGCAAAGGGATTCCTTTAAGTGCTTTCCTCTTATCACTAAGAAGGTTATGAGATTAATTTAAGTTTAAACTAAACAAGTTCATGACAGCATATTCTTTCCCCATCTATCTCCTCATTAAAATAAATATCTGCTCTGCAATAATCTAATCTAACTCATTCTGCTTATTCCCATGATGCTCCATTGACCCATCTAAAATGTATACATGGCTCTTTTGCTCTCACTAGTCAATGAAAAGTTGAGTTTTAATCAATCTTTCTTGCCCAATGAGAAAGTGAGGTCTCTCTGAAAATGTTTTCTCCTTTAATTAGCCCGCTCTTGCTGAAGGGCTGTACCATGGAGTCAATATGTTGCTCTGCAAGTTCTTTTCAATTAAGACCAATGAAGAGCCCTCAGTGTTTTATTGGGTCCAATGGAACTTAAAGCAGAAACACAACTGTGTCTGAAGCACATGGTTCTGATCCAGCATTTCCTTGCAAAAATAAGATCTTGGATGCATGCACAAAACTCCATATTCACAAACTTATCTCTGCAGTATCAAAAACGGTTTAGAGCAGCTTCTCCCACTGCAGTGAAGAGGGCTGTGTCAGCCACTGGACCATGGTACGCTGTTTCTGATCAAGAGATGGATTCCAACAACTAATATCATAGTCATTCTACAGCATATGCACTGGGTGAGCCAGCAAAGCTGTTATGGGTCTTGTATGTAGCCCTTCCTCTGAAACACTGGAGTCTGTAGGTGCTAATGTATCCTGTTTTGTTTAACCCACCTGGGAAACCCCTGCAGCACCCTCAATGCATATTGTTCACATGTACTTCTCCGTCTCCAGTGTCAACCTCCAAATAATGATGCAGAAAAGGAGGGGGAAAATGTGCATCTTTATAATCACCCGGGTAAAGTTGATCTGAATTTTAGAGAGAGGAAGGGAGCTGTCATTTTTGGCATCTGATACTATAAGCCTTCCAGATCTTTCTGGACACCAGTTCCTAACAGCCCCAGCCAGCAATCATAGCAGTCAAATGATTGCTGACCATTGGCCATGCAAGCTGGGGCTGATGGGAACTGGTGTCCAGAAAGATCTGAAGGGCTACAGTATCAGAGTACAGTATACATCTGTAGGCCCATAGGTTTCCCACCCCCACCCCCCACCCCCATGATACTGTGTGGCTCCATCTTTAAAAGGTACTGTTGAGAGAAACTGCTTATGGGAGTTCAGTTCCTAATAGGAAGTTTAGGGCCAACAAAAATAAAAACAAGTGTTTTCAAAAGGGTACATTCATGAGTATAATGCTCTGCAAGAACCATGTGTCTAATATTTATGGTTGCCTGTGATCAGTCATCTGTCATGTGCTAGGGACATGAGAGTGTCCAAAGCACATGGTGAACTAAGTGATGGGCTTCAGAATGGAAACTTTGGTTCAAAAGAAACAGGTTGGCATTTGTTGTAACTTCATACACTTTATAGCAACTGATTAAAACTGTCAACCCTTCTTCCAAGACCTTTGGTGAACTTTCATTCTGTTTATAAATTCTCTTTTTCCTTGCTTTCATGTGGCCTCTTATGTTGCAACACTCCACAATACAGTCCACACAGAAAAACGCAGCCTTCTCATTATACACTAATGATGTACAATGCTGAAGTTCTACAAAACGGCCATAAATGGCTCCCTTTTTACAAATTCAACTGAAAAACCGAAATTCATAGATCTTTTAATATAGACTGTATACACAGAAACTTATTTTTGCTCCCAAATCTCCATTGCAGGGTCAAAGCGAAAGTGTACAAGGTGGTTTTTTTTAATGAACACTAAATTCCATTCAGTTGCAGCTGATAAGAGATTCTTCTAATGCAGCAAAAAATAATCAATGCAAGAAGACTTGGCAAAGTTACACCGAAGGCTACACTCTTTCAAATATATTTAACATGACCAGCTGATGACATATTTCACAATACATATCTAAACCTAACAGGAATGGAATATTTATCTACTTTCATGCCATACCACTTATACAATTCAGTTGCGACTGAGTGGTGTTATGCTCAATTTAGAAAACTAAAAGTGGCTCAACGAAAGTGTTATTTAAAAACACACACACCTAACCATAAAAAGGTACTAGGTACAGCAGCTACTAAATTCTCCGCCTTAGATAAAGCAGGGATTCAAATTCCTAAAACTCATCTGTACATATTACACAGTAAACGGGATAAAAGCAAGAGGTTTTTCTGAACTTTGTTCCCAGTAACAGAGCAATGGAGGCGGAGCTGGTTTCCATAACAACCTTTTTCGCCATGTGACAAAAGCTTTTCTTTTACGACACATGATCGTATTGCAATCCTAATCCCTACTGAAAGCACTTTGATAAAACATAATAACCTTTGTCAGTACACCTTTGTACACTCTGAAACGTTTTCAAAGGAAGCACAAAATTACAAGCCAGAAACATTAGTAAACAACTGAAACAATTGTTTTTACTATTTCTCCTCTTAACACATGGCACATTTGGCATGGTGTGTGTGCCCGTTTGTGTTTACAATGAGAAATAATTATATAACTAAAACATCCGTGCAAAAGGTGCACAGTCATTATCTAAATAATCAATAACTCTTTGACTATTTCAGATAATTTTGCAAATAGTTCAGCAACTTGTCATTGAGACTGAATGGTCAGCTAGATTAGCATGGTTAGTTTACCAAACACATGTAACATTCACTAGTCTTGGATAATTAAACCACCAACACTAGACTTTAGTTATTTAAATGGAGCTGA
This sequence comes from Darevskia mixta, assembly GCA_034641385.1. Taxonomy (NCBI): domain Eukaryota; kingdom Metazoa; phylum Chordata; class Lepidosauria; order Squamata; family Lacertidae; genus Darevskia; species Darevskia mixta. The sequence goes on along the minus strand of JAWWNH010000121.1, from coordinate 910,965 downwards.
CAATCTTATCCTATATAATAAAGTCCCTGTGTCTCTGCATCCAGTGTCCCTGTCTCCCTGGGTTTGGGCTACTGCGCATGTGCCCCACGGACACAGGGATTGGAGCGCAGAGACTTCAGGCGGCAGCAGGTGCAGGGTGCTGATTGGCCGGAGGGCGCGCGGGCGTGCGAGCGGCGGCCGTTGCAGAGAGCCGTCCGGGGCCAGGCAGAACGGGGGGCTCCGAGGCCTAGCGGCCTGGGACGGCCCATCCAGCGGAGCGCCGGTGCTCAGGAGGCCAAGGAGGGCCGCCCCATCCCCGCCGCCGCTACCGCCGCCGCTGCAGCCGCCCCCGGAAAAAAGAAGAAGAAGAAGAAGAAGAAGAAGGGGGAGGGAGCCCCTCTCCACCCCCCAGCGGCCTGAATCGACCCGCCTCGCGGAGCGCCGGTGCTCCGGAGGCCGAAGAGGGTCGCCGCACACCCGCCGCTGCAGCCACCCCCGGGGAGTAAGGAGAGGAGGGGGGAACCCCTTCCCGCCCCCAGCGGGTGTGCGCGGGCACGCGGCGGGTGCGCGCTGGGCTGGGGGCTTTTCCTGCGGGCGGCAGCGTAGCTCTGCTGGGCCGGGGCAGCCTCTGCCTCGGCGCCCCTTCAGCGCTACACCCCCCATTTGAAGCGGTGGGTGTGCGCAGGCACGCGGCGGGTTCTAGCACCCGTTAATTTAACGGGCTACATGTCTACTAGTTAAGTAGAATCAGAATATAAACAGAGAAAGCCACGGAGATCTGAGGAGGGAGAGTTCATGATCAATGAACTGCTTTTCAGCCTCTAGTTTTTCTTAATTCCCCTCCTATTTATCACAATGAGGGTAAATTGATGATGCCACTCCAGAGCTGGCAAAGTTTTCTGGCTGGTTTGTCAGGGAAAACCAAGGTTTTCCAGAAGCCACCTGCTCCATTCAACCCCCAAGCAATCAAGAAGCAGTGAATCTCCTTCTCCAACTGACTGCCTGCCTCCCTGTCTGACGGACCACATAAAAGTTCAGCAGCCTCCACAGTTGCCCTCTCCAGGAAACCTGGGATTGCTCCCTAAAAGACATATGAAAAAGATTTGTAACAGTGCTTACTGTCAACAATAGTAAGTATGGGAAGAACATGAAAAGGCTAGAGAGACTGAAAGGGAGTGCTGAGGAGAAAGCAGGCATTTGAAAGAAGCGATGGTAATTATCAGTTTAGAGGCAACTGCAGCCCTTGTAGGGTGAAGCAGGATCGCTTCAAGCTCAGGAAACTACAGAGCGGTGATTCTATCACCACATTAACATGCAGAGTTTAACATGCCAATCATGCCTGTGGAAGCAAACATAGTTGACATACCTTAAGCTACGCCATTGAAGCTTTTTATTTTTAAGGCAGAGACTGGGAAACTGTTTTCCTCCAGATGTTGCACTACAACCCTGGCTAGTGGCCAAGTTAGCTAAGACTGATGGAAGTTGGAGTCCAGCAATATTTGGAGGGCCACAGGTTCCAAATACCCAGTTTAAACTGTATGCTTAGAAAGGAGCACACCACTTTAATTCAGATTAAATTTAATCTGTCACCTTCTTGTCCACCACTGGGCATTGCTTTCTTTAAAAGATACCAAAAAATCTTTAGTGGAGGTCAGTGAATAAGTGTGTCAAGTTTAATGCTTCAAACCCCAAGCAAATGTCCAACCCACTACACTTAGCTAAATATTAATCTCTCACCAAGTTGATTTAAGCAAGATAGTTTTTGGCCCCTGCACAAGCAAAACCTCAACACGTGGATAACTTGTGCAAAAGAAAATATACAAGACAGAATTGTTTTGGACACTTCATTTTTGACATCGCAGGTGTACTTTAACTGAAGTTAAAACTGGAACTGAGCCAAAAGGGGGGAAGCTCGCTGCTTTTGTTTTGCTGGGAGATTATTGTGAAAGAGAATAGAGTGTTTGCCTAAACAGGAATTGCTAAATTCACTCTGAATTGACTGAAACTACCTGGAAGCAGGGGGGGGGGGAATTAAAAATATTTAAAGTACTTTCACTTTGTTAAAAAAAGGGGGGGGGAATTACATATGCCAGAGCAATGAGGGACAGGGCAGTGCAATAGCAAGGTCAGAGCTAATTGGTTCCACCAATGTGCTTGAACTGCTCTGACCTCAAAATAGCCACTATGTCTTGCTCTCTGACCATTCTGGTACACAGCAGCAATGCCACCAGAAGGAAGTCAGGATCTGCAGCGATGTGCCTCCCTGCTAGCCACTACTGAGCAATCCCGTACTCTGGTAGTGGCCTGGGCTCCTTTGGGAGAAAGGGCACTAGGTAAATTTAATTACGGTAATAAATAAGACAGCAATCCTGCACTCCAAACTACAGCTACACTGTTGAAACAGAAACCATATCCAATACTCACTCAACCAAAAGGGGGGAATTTGGTGGGGGGTAGGAATCCCCAAAAAGCAGATTAATTGAGGAGGGGGAGACAGCAAGTGCACATCCAGCATAATCAGTAAAGCTCACGTATCAGTGCCTGTGCCTGCAACAATGGCCACAAGCAGCCCACAGCCAGATGAAGACAACAGCCACACAACAATGAGGACACGCCACCGGCACACAAATCCTGCATCACAACACCCAACAACACCCGACCTAGCCAGCAGCAACCCTGCTATTGCCACTACCCAGGCTAGACTGCAGGGCTGGTGTTACCATCTCCTGATGCTGCTCACAAGCACAGTTTTAGAGCACAACACAGAGGAAAGGAAGAGGAGCCGACACAACACACAGCATCCACAACACCCACGAGCTGAAGGGTCAAAACACAGTCCTCCTTAGGATAAGGGTTCAAGACCAAACCAGGGAGGAAAAGACTCTTCCACCAAGTCACCGAAGTAGGGCTAGGTCAAGAAACAAGGAGAGCAAACTGATGCAGAGAGTGGGGCGGCCAGGTACACTTGCCCTGGTCCTCGGAGTGCTAAACTGGCCAGGGCCCACCACAAGGGATCTGCCACATTTTTGTTTGAGATTATCATTTTATTCTAAGAAGAATCCTGCCCTGGACCCCATCATCTGCATACTTTGTTAACAGCTGATGGGCTACCTAGAAAAACTTCACAGATCCTAATGACTTGGACAAATAGTATTTCCTTTCAAAGAAGCAAACACCGTCTTTCTGTAGCTAGGTGTAGGGTAGGACAGAGATGAACCGATAAGGCACAATGAGGTAACTGTCCACTTACGAAAGACGCCAAATGAAATGTTATCCTGTACAACAAGTTTCCACTAAGAGAAGGTAAACAGTAACTCAACAGATTAAGCACTGCAGCATTAGCCATTGCCTAAGGACAAATATTATACTGTAGTTGTTGCAACTAGAGAGCTTGATATACTTAGACCAAAGACCATATCAAATCCTTTTCTGTATTTCACAGAAAAAGCTAGCCTTGAAGGTAGTTGCTCACAAGCTAATTATCTGTGCAAGGTAGGAGAAGGGGCTCTTTGTTATGTAATAGTAAGACGTTTGGTCTTATATGGTACTGTCAATCAAGCAGTCACAGAGAAAACATAGGATGCTGTGGAATATGGGCTTTGTTTCCAAGTTAATGTTTCTATATAGCCCTGCAATAACAATTTCCACAAGTTAATTATGTAAACCACATAGAAAAGCTTCCTTTTGTATGTTTGGAATCTACTGAAAGTGACCATGAGTTCTAGTATTTTGAGAAAGAACAGCAAATATTAATCTCTATTTACATTGTTTTAAATTAATATAAAAATCACTTACAGCGCAACTGTTTTATTCAGAGTAAACCTACTGAAATTAATGAACATAGCTTGGTTAGGCCAATGAATTTCAATAAATCAGCCTCTGAGTAAAATGTAGTTCAACACCACCCTTTGTTGATTTTACATTTATTTATTTTCACATTACTTTGTATAGCCAAACAAATGTCAGAAAGACAGAAATACATATCTTAAAAAACCCCAGAGAAAACAATTCCCTCTATAAAAGCAAGACAAAATCTATAATCTAAAAAAAGAAATAGCCATATTCAATTAATAGCCCAGTCATGAAATTATCGTGCCACCTAACAGGGATGGTATGAACATTTCACATCGGTGTAAATTTAATAAATCATATTTATTTATTTTCTAAGATTTATATCCCGCCTTTCTTCCATCCTGCAGTCTGCAGGCAGTCACCCATCCAGGTACAGTGCAACCTCGGTTTTTTAACGTAATCCGTTTCAGAAGACCATTCGACTTCCGAAACGTTCAAAAACGGAAAACTCAATGTGGAAGCCTCAATACAATAGGGAAACTCAAAATGGAAGCCGTGTAGCACATTCGGCTGCTGAAAATCATTCAAAAACCGGAACAGTTACTTCCTGGTTTTCAGCGTTCGAAAGCCGAAACGTTCAACTATGGAGGCGTTCGGTAACCGCGGTTCCATGTACCACCAGAGCACTGACCTCTACCCATTGGAATCTCTATCATCTGGCAGACAAAAAGATCCATGTTCAAGCCCTACTTCAGCCATGAACTACCAGATAGGCAGCTCTAGCTAATTCACTTACTTTAAGCTTCTGCCCCCCCACCTGTAAAATCAGAACAATCAATAGTTCTTCTGAGGATAAAGAGTGTGAAGTACTTTGCATACTGTAGTGTAGGATGTTATGGAAATGACAGAAAAAAATGCCAATGTATTGTCAGCACTGCAGCCAGTGTTCCTCAACCTTCTGCCTGTCCAGATGTTGGAACTACAATTCCCATCAGCCCAAGTCAGCATGGCCAACAGAAAGGGATGATGGGAGCTGTAATCCAAAACATCTGTAAGGCACCAGCTGGAAGAAGACTGTTTTAGGATGATATGACTTTTTAAATACCGGTATTGGGTAGCATAAACACTGATCCGTTCTTAACAAATACTATCTATTATATTTGCTATATATCACTAAATACACTACAGCAAACCATACTTCTGCCATTTCCTTTGATGACAGAAACACTGGAGAAAGCTGTGAAGAAGAAAAATTGCTCTTAGAACAAGAGAGCCATTTTGGGTGCAGCCAGGGCACTGTAAAAACATAAATAGTGCAGCGACATTAAACTAATGAAGTTCAACTGCAAATCAATCAGGAACCCAAAATATTTGGACTCATGAAAGACAAGAGTAGCAAGATAAAGTTATGGGACGCTGTGTGGCTTAATGTGAAAAGACAGAGACTGAAAAGGCAGGAATCAACTGTTTGGAATTTGTTGTGTTTCCTCCAATATCTAAGTAGTGTCTTGCTTCTCTTCTATGGATGGAGACACTTGACTTTACTTACTTACTTACTTACTTACTTACTTACTTACCTACTTACCTACCTACCTATCAAATTTATATCCTACCATTCCTCCCAAAGTAGCCCAGGGCATCAAATACACCTGTGATACAAAATGCAATAAAAACCCTCAAAGATATTGATATACTGTAGATTTAAATTAAGGCAAGTTTTGGACACCTGGCATAACGAGGTTTTATGCCTTAAAATGATGGGACTTCATGTGACCATTTTTTCCACCACTACTTAAAGGCTAATAATAATCACATATTAATTTTCATATTCTTATCTTCCATATCTATATTAAACAATACAAGTAATGTATGGGGAAGAGAAAGATAATGTTCCTAGAATTAAGCTATATCATTCAATACACAGTGCAATCTGATGCATGTTTACCCAGAAGTAAGTCCCACAATGTTTGGTGGGCTTACTTTGCTGGGTGTTTTTGGTATGACAGCCTAAACAGACTATCTATCCCACTGAACATCAATAGCCCATAAAACAAGTAAGAATACATCTGAAGTACTAAAAGATTAGAAATGCACAGGGATTTATACACACTCAATTTAGATTACAAAGAAGCAACAACTAATTCCCCAAACTTGTTTTGAAACAAGAGAGTCAACAAGTATAAACATTTCACAACCGCGATTTTTTTAAGTTGCTGTAATGCAACTGAATCACTGACAACAGGGGTTTAACTTGGGTGAATCTTGTTCCCACACATCTCTAAATGCTTGGAAACTACTCTTTGCTTGATTCCAAACCAGAAGAGATATGGAGATTCCAAACCAGAAATGCCTTAATTAAAGAAATCTGTCAAAGCTTTTAACATTGTTCAGATTTTGCAAGAAATCACCTGCCAATTTTTACAGCAACACATTAGTAATCCAGTGTTAAAGGACATGTGCAACATATACACAGCCTTTTTTAAAAAAGAAAACAATCTCTTAAAATATCTTTCAGGGCAATGATATATATCACAACACGACTTCAAAGATCAATCATTTTTAAAGTATTGCATTTCATTTTATGAAATAATAAAATCCTTAGCTTAAAGATGCAATTCCACAGGCCTATGTCCTATTGATTTCAACAGGATTTAGCAGCACCTAAAGGCTGGGTCCTAAAAACATGGTATGTACAGATGAGGGGGAAACCATAGGATGTGCTTCAGGTTTGCCTATTGTTTCTGCCAGGGCCAGCCCATTACATCTTGGCACCAGGGAAAAAGACCTACATCAGGAACAAGGGGGTTATAAATATCTGCTTCGGGGAAAGGGGGGTAATGAAGATCTACATTGGAAACAGGTGGGGAGTGAACCTCTACATAGGGAACAAGGGAGGGAAATATCTAATCAACCTTACCCAATGGTTGAAGAGGGAATCAAAGGTGATGCCTTTGATCCAAGGGGGAAAGGGGCTTGGGGCTTGGTCTGAATGATGGTGGGCAGGTACAGAGCCCAAGAAACCCCATAAAGCAGCCCATGCCATTTCTTCCCTAGCAGTGGGAGGAGACCAGCAGCCCCCTCCTGTTTGCCAAGAGGCCACTGTGGAGGCGGAAGCAAATCCGGCCTCCAAGGAGCATGCAGCAGCTGTTGCTGCCACTGTGGAAGTAGCAGTAGCAGTAGGTGATGTATTCCTAGGAGGCCAGATCTGCTGCTCCTGTAGATCCTGCCGCCTGAGGCAGTTGCCTCACCTTGCCTCATGGGTGGGCTGCCCCTTCTGCTGTAATAGCTCCCACTGCTGAAGAAACAAGCTATTACATTTTAAAAGTACTTCAGGATTGTTTACATGCAGGCCCAGCTTTCGGAACACAAAGAATTAGTACCAAATCTACCTATACACGGCAGATTCAGATATCCGAGAATTTTGTACTTCCTTGTTTACCTTTTGCTGTTTGGTTGAGGATCTGTGATCTGTATTTTAGTAACTATGAAGTCTCAGAAGGTTTTCCTAGGGGGGCTTTGTTTGCTTTAGGGGGTCAAAATTCAGTGGTCAGGAATGCACTAGAAATTTCCCCACAGTAATCAGTAGATATTGCCAACTCATTATCTGAACGCTCACCTAATGAAAGATTTCCAGGAACGCATTGCGAATTTTGTTATACGGTATTTTATTCTTCCTTAGATAGAACTAAATGCACTAAGAAAGAATTAGCAATGATAACTGCCATCAGGGAGATTCAGACACACTGTACTGTAATAACACAAGATGGATTCAAAAGGCACCACAGGCTAGCTCTGCCTCCAAAGCATACAATGGTCATGACAGCCCCCTCCCCACAATCCAAACATTCAGTTGGCATTTGAAAAGGCTCTACATGTATGGAGTCAATTCACACATTGGCCAAATGTGTGATCTTCCGGAGGACATGGCAGCTACATGCAGTGCTGACAGGGAAGCTCATGGAACCTTGCATCCCCTCACACATTCTTTCAAAGCATGGGTGTGGGAGGATATCTGAACTCCCCTTAACAACATTAAAGTGTATAAAAGTTCCTGGGCATAAACAGACTAAAGGGGAAGGACCTCTGTTTAAAACTTACTTCTTGCTTGCTTCACAGACATCCGCAATATTGGAAAAAAGGTGATGGTTTTCTGTTTTGGTCATTGTAGTGCCCAGTTCTTTGGAGTTCTTAAACATCCGGATCAGGATTTCCAGACTGAGCAAGTATGAATGTTCTGAAGATATAACTTCAAATATAGCCTGCATGTGGGAAGGGGGGGGGGGAGACACACACACACATACACAGGTCACTTCTTTTGGCTTTAGGATGCAAAAATCCAGGATCAAAACCCTCCTGAAGCAATGAAGTTAATGGGATGGTCATGAGCAGGATTTTATGACCTGGTTGAGATATATCTCGCTTGAATGAACCATGATTTATGGGACGGAGAACTTAGCATAGTGCCTGTGTGATCAGATCCTGATTTCATAGTTTGTTGGCAGTGATTAAAATACATTTTCCCCAGTCTGGATATAATGAAAATTGGGTGAACAAACTTCAAGCATCTTGCATTGAGGCATATGCAAGAAGGGAGGATTGTGTGTGGCCATAATGCTTGTATTTGGTCCAATAAACCATGGTCAGATATCAGATCAAGATCTTTGTGCCTGAATTAGACCAACCTCTCAGGCTAAACCTCACAAAGAACAAAACTGGCAATAGTGTTAAAGTAACTGTTATACACAAAGTGCTTGAGAAATCAGTATTAGCAGATGGCACCAACTACAAATGTTTGCAAAAATTAAAAAGCTGTCATTTATAAAAGATACGTTTGCTCTTTGTAGCCCAAGCGAAAGTCCCCCCATTATTATTTTTAACTACAAAAATAAGGGGGGGTCGTGGTTTTTATTAGGAAACCTTGTATAAGCAAAAGCCCCAATTAATGAAAAAAGAAACCCTGCTTAGTTGAAGATTCAGCTCCTTGAAAGCAGTGGAAACTGAGAAGCAGCTTTGCCAGATACTTTTGCAAAAGGTCAGCTGGCTGAAAAGGAGATGGGCTGGTCTCCAGAATGCACACGCAGGCCTCCCACACAAGCCTTCCCAACCCACATTTCTTCTCTTCACTCTGGCAAATCCTACACAGCACTGCCTATCAGCCTCTTCCTCCAGCTTCTTTCCTTCAGTTAGCTGAATGCTTAAAACAGAGTACCTGAGAAGGAGGCTTGATTCAAGTATTATTTGACTACTTATCTGTATACCACCACCAGTGTGTGTGGTAGTACACTGGCAGTGCACTAGTGTACAGGACAGGCCCCCGACCCCAAAGAGCTTACAATCTGAAATCTGACATGGGGAAACAACACAGGGTGGGTAGGGAGCTGCAGGGGCAGGTGATCATGAAATTATTTCTGTTACACATACTTAAAAGCTGGTTGCGGGTTTATTAATTAGCATGTCCCCATTAATGTAAAATATTATCTGGTGCTTCTATATCCACCAGTTAGAAATTCTAATGATTGAGCAGTATATAAATACCTTAAATAAATAAAATGCACATGTTGTTGTTGTTTGCAATGGGAGGACATTTTGACGTATCCGTTGGGATCATGATGTGGCTTCTATTTTGTTTTTATGAATCCCTTAAGTTATGACTTGGAAAACACAATGATACATATTCTACTTTGTATAGCTTAACTGGAGGGAGTGGAAGAAGCCACAGTGCTATCACTCAGGCTTCCCACTAATCATCTTGTCCCCAAATTTATGCTGCACTCACAGGCAATTTGTTGCTTTGGCTGCAATCGTGAAGAAAGGGCTTGCCTAAAGAGAGCAGCAGAGTTCTGTAACTAATTTGCTCTGATTTGTGTACCGGTATGTGTGTGTGTCTGTGTTTCAGAGAAAGGACATCAGAGCCCTCGTCTTCAATGCTATTTAAGAATTCTTTGTTCCCAGTTCCATCACAGCCCTCATTGATTCCTTTCAAGCTAAGAAATTCAAGGCGAGGCACAGCAGTTTTTTGAAAGTGAAAATGAGATATGGGTTGGACACTTATACGTTCTAGCAAAGCATACAATGAAAAGAAGTTTTCGATTACCCCGATTTCAGAATACTTCAAAACAATCATCTCAAAACACCAAAACAAGGAACATTTAAACTCATGCATAATCTAGTGACACTAATCTGAGATGAAGAATGATAATGCATTTGCCAATTACTATTTCTTACTCAAGACAAGTGACAGTCCCCATGAGTGACAGTGTGAAATGTAGTTATCGTTCATTTGCACGGCATCAATACAAACAGATGTGTGAAGCTTGATAGCTTATGCATGCTTTGTGGAGCTCTTTAGAGACCAAATGTATACAAATGCTTTGTATGTGGCCCTGCTGGAGAAGCAGATGCATTCAAGGATAGAATGCGATAATGGTTTAATGGGGAAGATAAGATATGTATTCCTCTTTAGTTCAGGCTATTTATTTCTCCTTAGCTTTGTACATTATTTAGCATGTTGCATTAATAAACTGCAACAACACACATCGTCCAACACAACGTAGTAGTGTATTTTTTTTTAAAAAAAACCCTCACTTAATAACTTCACCCTCTGCCCCGTTTAATAGCCTTTAAAAAGACATTTATTTAACTATGCCTGCAGCTTAAACAAACCACTCACCTAAGTGAAATGGCACCAAAGTCCTGACTATCACCAATGTATCCTCCCCCCTCCCTTTTGGAAATTCAACCTTGAAGGTACTTCCTGATTTACGGAGACAGAATAGGTTCATTTCTCACTGGCACTTATTCTCTCCTCAAGTGGGGGCTCAAGGGGGGGGGGGACAGCATTCATCCCAGCATCTCTTCTTGCCAATGGGAGGAATAGTCCTCTTGCCCTCAGAAGAATGTTGGCTAAGTGGCTAAGGGAACAGCACAAGATACAAACCAGGACGGGAAGCGTTAAAACCAGTGGACTGCAGGTGTAGTGATGGCAGATGTAGCACGACAGGCTAGCATTGGAGGCAGAGTACAGCTGGCAGTAGAGGACTGGCACTTCCCAGATGAGCATGAAAGGGCAGCTAATGTCGGCATGAGATGCCACCTTAAACAATGGAAATCCAGGCATGCACTGGACAGAAACCGTGATTTTCTTTGCTGTTCTGAACCCCAAAGGCACAAGGGAGGTAACTACCAGTGCAGTTGCTTGTTACCACATTGTATTTGGAACTGACAACAGCAAGTCCCATGACCACAAAGAGGAAAGGTTTCCAGGCCCACATCTGTCCCAGTTTCCTTCAGCTGCCAAATTGCTCATAACCACCATTCATCAGAAAGTCTTCCAAGCCCTCTGAATCTCAAGTTGATTTTCCTGCCCGTTTTTTAAAAAATCCTGCTACACATTCTACAGGCCCCTGGGTCCCTACAAGTATGTCTGTGAGCTTCTTTTGCCCTGATCTGTAGCTAATAATAATAATAATTATTATTTTATTATTTATACCCCGCCCATCCGGCTGGGTTTCCCCAGCCACTCTGGGTGGCTCCCAACAGAACACTAAAAACAGAATAAAACTTCAAACATTAAAAACTTCCCTAAACAGGGCTGCCTTCAGATGTCTTCTAAAAGTCAGATAGTTGTTTATTTCCTTGATATCTGATGGGAGGGCGTTCCACAGGGTGGGCACCACTACCAAGAAGGCCCTATGCCTGGTTCCCTGCAACCTCACTTCTCGCATTGAGGAAACTGCCAGAAGGCCTTTGGCAATGGACCTCAGTGTCCAGGCTTAACGATGGGGGTGGAGACGCTCCTTCCAGTACACACGTAGACCGGACTTATTCTCAGAAGGCTCTTCAGGTCCTTCCTTATGATCTTTCCCTAAACAGGCAGTGCTGATCTGAGGGTCAGCCCTCTTCAGGTGACAGATCATCATCAAACCCATAACAGCTAGAGGAGATTATCCACATTCATCAAGGGGTACAGCAGTAGCCTCTAATGGGCTGAGGAGGAGAAAACAGGAAGCTTTTAAGGGTCATTCCTCCTGTTCTGTTTTGAAGACATAGGGTAGGATGAAGAGGTCCTATGTGTGGAACTCTGCACACAGAACATTCCTGCTCGTGGGAATAGGGGTGATGATTTCTCCCTAATCCCCTGAAGCCCACAGAATTTTGCACAGGAGGGTTGAAGGGTCATCTGGGACAGTGTGAAAATCACATCCCCAATTTTTTCTACGGGCAGCAACCTATGCTGGGGTGCCACTCCTTCTACAAATGGAAGGAGCTCTTCCTTTCTCAAGTATAGCTCAGAAAGCAAACCGAGAACTGAACAGACAGGTGGTTATGAGTAGGGCTGAAGAGACCGCTTATTTCAGATATTGGGCATGTTCACAACATTTGCATATTATTATTTATTGCATTTATAGATATATCACCCACTTGCATTCTATGCAAGCTGCAAAACCCCAGGTAGTCTGTATCAAAAGTTAGAGTTCTACTATATTAATTTAGTTCACAGAAATGGAACAGAAAAGAAAGAAACGGAAAAGTGTACAACAACAACAATTTTTTAAAGTTTTCCTCCAGAAACCAAGCATGAAAGGATGACAAACTTATGAAGTAATGAATAAACTGTGGCTATAATAATTAAGGTACCTCTTGCCTTTTTCTTTCTTCTTGGCTGATGGTCTGGTATAGCCCATTCTTCTTCACCTGAAATAAATGATTAACCATTTACATATATTTTTGCAATACACATAAGTTTTCCTCTATTGTTTTTCATCAGTAATTGACTGAAATTTTCATTTGGTTGGGCCCAAATGTCATCTGGATGGACCCCATTCAAAACAAGGCATGAACCCATTTCCCAGACATAGGAACCAGCAAGCCATAGAACATCCACTTGTCAGGTTTTAGTCTCAGCTTATTGGCACCCACCTAGACCAACTCCAGGCCCTGGTTCAGCACCTGAACAGCACCACCCAATTCAATGGAGGCATACAGAATCACAGAATCACAGAATCATAGAGTTGGAAGAGACCACAAGGGCCATCCAGTCCAACCCCCTGCCAAGCAGGAAACACCATCAAAGCATTCCTGACAGGTGGCTGTCAAGCCTCTGCTTAAAGACCTCCAAAGAAGGAGACTCCACCACACTCCTTGGCAGCAAATTCCATTGTCGAACAGCTCTTACTGTCAAGAAATTCTTCCTAATGTTTAGGTGGAATCTTCTTTCTTGTAGTTTGAATCCATTGCTCCGTGTCCGCTTCTCTGGAGCAGCAGAAAACAACCTTTCTCCCTCCTCTATATGACATCCTTTTATATATTTGAACATGGCTATCATATCACCCCTTAACCGTCTCTTCTCCAGGCTAAACATACCCAGCTCCCTAAGCCGTTCCTCATAAGGCATCGTTTCCAGGCCTTTGACCATTTTGGTTGCCCTCCTCTGGACACGTTCCAGCTTGTCAATATCCTTCTTGAACTGTGGTGCCCAGAACTGGACACAGTATTCCAAGTGGGGTCTGACCAGAGCGGAATACAGTGGTACTATTACTTCCCTTGATCTAGATGCTATACTCCTATTGATGCAGCCCAGAATTGCATTGGCTTTTTTAGCTGCTGCATCACACTGTTGACTCATGTCAAGTTTGTGGTCTACCAAGACTCCTAGATCCTTTTCACTTGTACTGCTCTCAAGCCAGGTATCACCCATCCTGTATTTGTGCCTTTCATTTTTTTTGCCCAAGTGTAGTACTTTACATTTCTCCCTGTTAAAATTCATCCTGTTTGCCTTGGCCCAGTTCTCTAATCTGTTAAGGTCATTTTGAAGTGTGATCCTGTCCTCTGGGGTATTAGCCACCCCTCCCAATTTGGTGTCATCTGCAAACTTGATCAGGATGCCCTCAAGCCCATCATCCAAGTCATTGATAAATATGTTGAATAAGACTGGGCCCAAGACAGAACCCTGTGGCACCCCACTAGTCACTTCTCTCCAGGATGAAGAGGAGCCATTGATGAGCACCCTTTGGGTTCGGTCAGTCAGCCAGTTACAAATCCACTGAATGGTAGCATTGTCTAGCCCGCATTTTACCAGCTTCTTTACAAGAATATCATGGGGCACCTTGTCAAAGGCCTTGCTGAAATCAAGATAGGCTACATCCACAGTGTTCCCTTCGTCTACCAGGCTTGTAATTCTGTCAAAAAATGAGATCAGATTAGTCTGACATGACTTATTTTTCAGAAACCCATGCTGACTTTTAGTGATCACAGCGTTCCTTTCTAGGTGCTCACAGACCGTTTGCTTAATGATCTGCTCTAGAATCTTTCCTGGTATTGATGTCAGGCTGACTGGGCGGTAATTGTTTGGGTCCTCTCTTTTCCCCTTTTTGAAAATAGGGACAACATTTGCCCTCCTCCAGTCTGCTGGGACTTCACCTGTTTTCCAGGAATTCTCAAAGATTACTGCCAGTGGTTCTGAAATCACCTCTGCCAGTTCTTTTAATACTCTGGGATGTAGTTCATCTGGCCCTGGAGACTTGAATACATCTAAACTAGCCAAGTGTTCTTGTACTACCTCCTTACTTATTCTGGGCTGTGTTTCCCCTGCTGAATCATCTGCTCCATATTCTTCAGGTCGGGCATTGTTTTCTTTTTTGGAGAAGACTGAGGCAAAGAAGGTATTGAGGAGTTCTGCCCTTTCTGCGTCCCCTGTTCGCATTTCACCATCTTCTCCTCTAAGTGACCCCACTGTTTCCTTGTTCTTCCTTTTGCTACGGACATACCCATAAAAACTCTTTTTATTGCTTTTAACCTCTCTAGCAAGCCTGAGTTCATTCTGTGCTTTAGCTTTTCTGACTTTGTCTCTACATGTGCTGGCTATTTGTTTGAATTCCTCTCTGGTGGTTTCCCCCTTTTTCCATTTCTTGTACATATCCCTTTTAAATCTTAACTCAGTTAAAAGTTCTTTAGATAGCCACCCTGGCTTCTTTAGGCACCTTCCATGTTTTCGTCGCATTGGTACTGCTTGAAGTTGTGCTTTTAATATCTCCCTTTTAACAAACTCCCATCCATCATGAACTCCCATCCCTTTTAGTATTACTGACCATGGGATCACATCCAGCATTTCCCTAAGTTTTCTGAAGTCGGCTTTCTTAAAGTCTAGAATTTGAGTCTTAGTATGCTTGGTTGCTCCTTTCTGATGTATAATAAACTCCAGAAGAGCATGATCACTCCCACCTAATGACCCTGCCACTTCTACCCCATTAACCAGGTCATCACTATTGGTTAGGACCAGATCTAAAATGGCTGATCCTCTTGTTGCTTCTACCACTTTCTGGACAATGAAGTTGTCTGCAAGGCCAGTGAGGAATCTGTTCGACCTTATGCTCTTGGCTGAGTTTGACATCCAACAAATATCAGGATAGTTGAAATCCCCCATTACTACTATCCCATTTCCTTTTGAATGCTTGGTCATCTGTTCCAGGAAGGCATCATCTATGTCCTCAGTTTGGCTCGGGGATCTATAGTAAACTCCCACAATGAGATCACTGTTATTTTTCTCTCCCTTAATTTTGACCCAGATACTCTCAATTTGGCTTTGAAGTTTTAAATCATGGATCTCTTCACAGGTATACACATCCCTGACATATAATGCCACTCCTCCTCCTTTCCTGTTTGGTCTATTTCTCTGAAATAGATTGTATCCCTCTATTACTACATTCCAATCATGAGACTCATCCCACCAGGTTTCAGTGATGCCTATTATGTCGTATTTAGTTTGCTGTATCAAGAGCTCAAGTTCATCTTGTTTATTTCCCATGCTCTGTGCATTTGTATACAGACATTGAAAACCATTGATCATTCCCCCTAGTCTCCTACTTAAGGATTTTTTCCTCCCACCACTAGGTCTGTGTGCTGTTTGCTCCATTTGGTCCTTGACTTTTGGATGATCATCTTCAGCATTTGATAGACTCCTACCTTCAGGACCACTGTCTCCCTCCCCCACATAAGTCAGTTTAAAGCCCTCCTGATGAGGTTTTTGAGATTGTTGGCAAAAACATTCCTCCCAACCCTTGTGAGGTGCAGCCCATCACATGCCAGAAGTCCATCTTCAAGAAACTGCAGGCCGTGATCTAAGAATCCAAACCGTTCCTGCCGGCACCATTTGCGAAGCCAGTTGTTCACTTCTCCTATTTTCCCCTCTCTTCCTGGGCCACGGCGTTCAACTGGGAGGACAGATGAGATGACAATTTGTGCATTTAATTGCTTCAGCTTCCTGCCCAGAGCCTCATAATCACTTTTGATCTTCTGGAGGCTATGGCTTGCGGTGTCATTGGTTCCCACATGGACTAAAAGGACAACTAAGTGCCATCAGCATATTGCTGACAAATCACCCCAATTCCATGATAATGGCACTCAATGGTTTCATATATATGTTAAACTGCATGCAAAATAGAATTTATCCTTGCACGATCCCACAGAACAGTCACCATGAAGCTGAGGGAAAGTCTTCCAATGCTATTCTCTGACCCCTGTCCTGCAAAAGTAGGAGCATAACCACTGTAGAAGACAACACCCCTATACTATCGGTCAACATCATTCAAAGACAAAGTTAAATAGGTTCATTTCAGTAACTTCTCATTCTGCAGTATAGAGCTTTATGACCTACTGTCTTATGAAGGCTCTTTCAATGACGGAACGATGTAAAAGAAAATGAAATCAAACAAAACAAACAGGAAATGATCTGTTTCAATATTAAGAATAAAGAATTTATGAAGGTAGCTGCAGCACTCAAGAGTGGAAAGATTCCTGCAATGTTTTTACACATGAGTGGAAAGATTCCTGCAATGTTTTTACACATGAAGAGCAAGAAGTTAGTGCTTGCCTCCAAAATACGGTCCAGAATGTTACGGTCCTTTCCCCCCTATTACATCCTGTGATAAAATGGCAGAATATCTGCTTCACTTTAGAACACTTTGGCATTAACACTGTGCTTAACTATGTGCCAACAGAGGTATTTAGCCAGTGAACCTTTTGCTTTTCTATCCAGGATGAAAAACTGAAACCTGTAGTTCCAAAACAATCTCAAAATACAAGTTTGGCCTGAAAGGCTAGCACATGTTTCAAAATGTCAGGTTAATTAATCAGCAATTTGAGACATTAAACTGTGCTTACAAAAATGAAAGTTTTAGATTTAACAAATCATTGTCTGGTTCAAACGTCTACTTTGTTTGTGTAGTCCTACACTTTTATACATATATAGAAGCAGCACTTCACAGTAGGTTTACCTAGATTATTGGTGAAAGCATGCCCATTCTACAGCCATTGAAGGAAATACCTGTATAGTTGTGATTTTCTTCTAACAGTTTTATCTGAGCAGTGATGTGTGATACTGATTTGCACACGCCCTACTTCCCAGCAGGTTTCCTGTGTGCGAGCCTGACCAGAGACACTCACAAGCGTGCACAATAAGTATCCATGCGTACATCAAAACATACAAATAGAACTTAAAAAAAAAGAAGCATTTTCAGATCTAAGCATAAAAAGCAACATCTGAGAGATGGGAAACATGTCCAACTTCCATCAGCCCAAGCCAGCATGGCCAATTGCCAGGGATCATGGGAGTTGTGGTCCACTAACACCTGTATGACTTTTTGTTGAGTCAGGAGGAAGCGGAGGTTTCAACAGATGTTAAGATACGGATCCATCCAAAAGATTCCAAGTCCAAAAGGACAACAGTGTTTTTCTTGGCCTTTAAATCTTTAATACAGTGGTACCTCCGTTTACAAACTTAATCCGTTCTGGAAGTCCGTTCTTAAACCAAGGCACGCTTTCCCTAATGAGGCCTCCCGCCGCCGGTGCCCTTCCACCGTTTGACTTCCGTTCTTAGACCGAGGTAAAGTTCGCAAACCGGGACACTACTTCCGGTTTTGCGGAGTTCGTAAACTGAATAGTTCGTAAACAGGGCTGTTCTTAAGCCGAGGTACCACTGTAACCAGAGACCTGAACACCTCAAGCAACACTGCTATCTACCTCAATGACCCTGCTGCTTGGCCATCCTCCAAATTAAAATGTACAAAAGGGGCAGCGTAAGCTCACAGGCAGAACCAACCAGGAGTTTGTGGCTTTGCACCTGCACAGCCCTGACCTTGCTGCAGCCTCATCCCTTCTGGTAAGCAGCAGCACCATTGCTGCCAGGAAGCTATTGCTGTACCTCTGGCTCCACCAAGTGACCCATTCCTAGCCTTGGGGGCCTCTTGGGCCAAAAGGCAGCACTGAAAGAAACTCTTTTAACAGGACAGACATGTATCCAATAAATATAAGTTTAAAAGTACCGGGTATTCAGCTGTCTACTCAGAGCCAACCCAATGGAATAAATGATCATGACTAACTTAGGTACATTAATTTCAACAACTCTACAGGCTGGCCCCCCACCCCACCCCACTGACACACGTTCAATACGTGCGTGACTGTGTATACTCGCATCGCGCCGAATCCAGAAGTGACCTGGAAATGTCAGAAGGATGTCACTGAAACATCACTAAAAGGGCGGAAGGGAGGTGGGGTGTTTCCCAGCTTTTTCAATGGGTTTCAGTTATACACAATTTCACCAACGCATGCGGTGCCTTGGGACATAACCCACAGACTCTGAGTGTTAGTTGAATACAATCCACTGAAAATGAGTGGGAGCTTACTGGTTATTTTTAGACTTACGAAAAGAACTGAGTTTGCCAGTGTATTACAACACACGCTTACACAAAATTAAGTTCCACTGAGTCCACTGGTGCTCCTAGGAAATTCGGTATAGAATTGCAGTCCAATCACAGGAATGCAGTACGCATTTTAGTTCTGTTATATATAATCTAGCCCAGTTGGTTCCTTTCAACTTAATACTGTGGAGTATTTTCACTTCCACATTTCCAGTGTAAGTATCACACACAGTTCTCTCTAGCTCAACTGGTCGAATGAAGCTATTAACGTTCAGCATCATTTAAAAACATTCTAATATAATTTCCCCTTCACTTCCCATATAGGCTTACAACTCATGTAATCTCTCATACACAAGTTATCCTCCATTTATTGCATACTGTGAATGGGGCATAGTAACATTTATTAGTTCTCCAGTTATAGCCACAGAACTGTAAACAAAGAGGGCTTTAAAAAGGGGGGTGGGGAGGGAACGATTCAACTGTATCATGTCTCAGAGGCCTCGGAATTGTTTTCAAAAGACTTTCTGTTCCCATCCAATGCTGCTTTTTCCATCAAGTCAATTAAGTAGAGAGAAGCAAACAGTTAGATTAAATACATTGCATGAAAACAGCAGCACAGTGGTAAAACATGAAAAGAGGATCATAACGTATCTCACACGCATTGTACCAAAATCTCATGCCTCATGCATTTTAGATATAAACATATAGGATTGAATACTTAAATTGTCAAATGGCTTGGGTCCAAGTGGTCAGCCTCCACCCATACAACCCTGTCCATACTTTGACATTGGTTTTGATACTTTTGAGATCCTTATGTGAGATCAATTAAGATTGGTGAGCACAAGGGAAATGTCCTTTTCTGTAGTGGCACCACACCTCTAGAATGCTAGACATGTGCAGTTTATTTACACAGGCTTTGATACTTTTATTGTTGTAGCTGTACTGCATTGTATTTTAACTGGGAGCGCGCGCACACACACCTCACTTAAAGGCAACACTAAAATATTTTAAATAAAGACACGTCTGCTCATAACTAGGGTGAGGTCCTAATTTCAATAGATTTCCCTCCTCCGTACGCAGGCCTTATGCCACACATCTTGTTCCTATTAAGCCCCTTGATGTTTTTTGGGGAAGGTGCATTAATTATGCTACTGTAGTAGAGAACAGACTAGAAAGATCTGTTCCAGAAGCAGAAGTCCACTTGCAGTTCTTAGGATCCCAAAAAATATTTACATTTGCACACAAATGATTTGCATATCATTAGTTGTTTTCTGCTAACTTTTATTCAGAGTAGACCCACTGAAACGAATGGACCCAATGTTTTCATCGCAACATTTTCATAGAATCATAGAATTTTGAGTTGGAAGGGACCTTAAGGGCCATCTAGTCCAACCCCTTGCAATGCAGGAATCTCAACTAAAGCATCCATGACAGGTGGCCATTCAACCTCTCCTTGAAACCCCCCAATGAAGCAGAGTCTGCCACCTCCCAAGGGAGTCTGCTCCACTGTCGAACAGCTCTTAACGTCAAAAAGTTCTTGCTGATGTTGCATCAGAATTTCCTTTCTAGTAACTTGAATCCATTGGTTCAGGTTGTATCCTCCAGAGCAGGAGAAAACAAGTTTGCTCCATCTTCCATGTGACATCATGTAATATCATATCTCCTCTCCATCTCCTATTCTCCAGGCTAAACATATCAAACTCCCTCAACCATTCCTCATAAGGCTTGGTTTCCAGACCCCTGCTCATCTCAGTTGCCCTCCACTAAACACATTCCAGCTTGTCAATATCCTTCTTAAATTGTGGTGCCCAGAACTGGACACAGTTCTCCAGGTGTGGTCTGATCAAGGCCAGATTTTATTGTGAACCGATGAGTAACAGTTTGCTTTCTCCATTCATTCACAACATTAACATGTTATTTCACAAGAGAAGTTGCCCTAACGCATGGGGGTTTCCGCTCATCAGTTGATCACACAAAATCAGGCACTTTGTATTAATCGTCAATGCACAGTGCAATGCAGAGTGGAGGCTTTCCTTTCCATCTCAGTAACATAGGAGTCTTATGATCTTGCTCCAAGCAACTATACCTATTGCAGAATTTATGATCCACCAAATCAAAATGCACTCCACCAGCTGTATATAGTACCAAACTAAGATCTCAGCAAATCTTCTGGCTTTAGTCCTTGCCTTAAAACTGTAAGAATGGCGTGCAGAGGATGGGAGAGACTGCCAGGCACCTTTTAGTCCACAAAACATGACTTGTGGGCTGTCATGTGGCTTCTTGTATCACACACTGTGTAGGTCTGACTGTGAAACATGATATAAAATGAACCCCCCAAGCATCACTGAATGGGTTCCCAAGGATTCATGTAACCGCGCTCACAAAGTAATTGATCCCCGTCCAATTCCTTCCTTGAAATTCTACTATATCAAATAATTCAAATAAGACACACTAAATATAGCCATTTGCCACCATTTTAAAAGCTTTCAATAGTAAACTGAGGACAATTCTTCACAGGGAGTGAAGTCATGAACCTGTTCTTTCCTTGCAGTCACTTATTTAAGAATAAATGCTTCCTGCTAAAAGCTGTTGCAAAGTTTTAAAATCATATATAAGAAGCCAACCACAAACCTCTTGAGTGTTTAATTAAATTGCACTTGTAACCATAGCTGACTACAGTACACAAACAAAAAAAGAGAACTTTGACCTCTTGCAGTTTTCTTCTGCTTAATCGTTTCCTTATCTGTGAAACTGCAGGGAAGCTAATATCTCTAGCCTATCATAGGTGCAATTCTTATGCCATTATCTCAATACTTCAGAATAATATATCAAAACGACGCAAACCGTGAAGAATATTCAATCATATATATATATATATATATATATATATATATATATATATATATATATGCAACCGAAGGAAATCTACTCCATACAATGTACAAATGTCTCAAAAGGTGCAAAGAGATTCAAAAGTGCAATGTCCGATGTGCAACAAGTCCAATGTCATAAAGTGCTAAAGTCTCTCAGGAGTCCACGTCTGCTTCTCCCGACGGGCGGCTAGCTTGTATTATCCCCGTTTCACTATTATCGTTTCTTCAGGGACGGACATCGCCAAATTGTTCATACATAAACACTTAACTAGGCTGAAATGCTCACAACCTCAACGGTTCCTGGTTGGCAAGGCTTGAGCTGCACATGTGTCACCTGCAGGGTCCACCCCTCTGAAATTAGGCTTGAAAGAAGCCTTCTGTTGTAGACAATGGAATAGGTTGTGGTGTGTGCTTGGTTGGGATGGTGGGGGTACAATGACCCACAATGACCTGAAGGAGCGTCTCCACCCCCATCGGTCAGCCTGGACACTGAGGTCCAGTGCCGAGGGCCTTCTGGCGGTTCCCTCGCTGCGTGAAGCCAAGTTACAGGGAACCAGGCAGAGGTCCTTCTCGATAGTGGCGCCCGCCCTGTGGAACGCCCTCCCATCAGATGTCAAAGAGAACAACAATTACTAGACCTTTAGAAGACATCTGAAGGCAGCCCTGTTTAGGGAGGCTTTTAATGTTTTATAGATTATTGTATTTTAATGCTCTGTTGAAAGCCGCCCAGAGTGGCTGGGGAAACCCAGCCAGATGGGCGGGGTATAAATAATAAATTATTATTATTATTATTATTATTATTATTATTATTATTATTATTATCATCTAGCATGCAAATTTTCCATTCAAAGAAAGTTGACAACTTTTGCCTTAAGTGGCATGGCTGTTGCTTCAGCACGGGCAGTTCCCACGCTGCTCTAGTAATGTTGAGCCTGCCAATACCTCAGGTGATATAACATGGTTGCTTCCCATTACAGAATTCCAATCCCCATGGAATGGTCTGATGAGCAGCCACGTGAAAGTATTGCTAAAATATTGCTTGGTACTATGCCAACAAGCAGCCTTGGGCTCGAACACCCTCTTCTCTCCTCCTCCTCCTCCTCCTCCTCCAGCAGACAGAGAAGATAAGAAAGTGACTCACCTGGTGGGGTGGAGCTGCAGAAATATTCTCCTAGCAGCACTGCAGCTTACCAGAGGGGCAAGGTGGCAACAAGGTCAAGGCCTATGTAGCCCCAACCACCCCATCCTTACACAGCGACGCTGCTGCTTTGAGGCTATTGCTATGGCTCCACTCTGGTACATATGTGTATTACAAACTATGATTTGCAGAGAGCCATTGTTTGCCTGTTGTGAGACCTAAATTTCCCGCAGAACGACATTAGAATAAACAAGCCTCTTTGCTTATCCTCTCCATTTTCAAGATACTTATTTTCATTAATTCTCTCCATATGGCTATTTTACTGAACATGCTCTAAGGGTTGCCCCCTTCCCTGCAATTTAAATTCCAAAGCAGAGGGATCCTGAAGTACTAACACACTTGGCGACTTGTGGTTTGCTTGCATTAAAAAAACAAAACAAAAAACCCATAAGGCAAACGAAATCAGGAATGCAAGTCTAGCAGCTGTACCTCTTTACCAATTACAACCATTGGGTATTAGCTGCATACCCATAAACACTTCACTTCAGGAAGTAGTTCTGAGGGCAAACGAAAAGCTATAAAACGTTGGGTTGAAAAGGACACTGGGAGATAAAAGAGACTCGCTTATAAGCACTGCTGCATTCCAGTTTGGCTTCGGGCTATTTAACATTATGACACTTACCGCAGACAACTGACTCCATGTTGATCTCAGAGGTTTGTACTGAATAACTATTTTTTCATCTGACTTCTGTTCTTTCAATTCTACCTCTTCATCAGAATCTATATCCAGAGCCTTTTCTTTGTAGTTCTGATACAACACAGCATTTTCTACAACAGCACAAAAAAGAAATTGATTTAAGGAGAGGTTCTAAGTAACATTATTATGAATATGCCTCTCAAACTCTGCGGACAAAGATAGAGGCTTGTTCAGCACAATGGGAGAGCATAGTACATATTAAAGTAACAATAGATCACTGTACCACCAAAAAGATGCCTTTCACCCGAATTCAATAATAGCCTGTGTTCTTTGTTAAGGAAAAACCAGAAACACTTTTATTATTTGAAAGCTTGCGCTTAATAGAATACGAAATGTTAGGGTGAAAGACACCTGATCTAACTAGTTAATAAACTAGGCTTTGGGTGTTCCAAGTAAGCACACAATTAAAAAGCAGGGATTTCGTTTTAAGTAAGGACTCTAGTCCTCAGGACTGTAAAGGTGGGCTTGAAACATGTGCATGCAGAGTGTGATAACATCTCAGGGAAATTCCCAGGAAACAAACTTTGATGCCACACATTTATTCTTCCCCTGCCCCACAGATGATAGTGGAAACACACACACACACACACACACATACAAACAAACAAACAAACAAACAAGCAACCTGCTTTTGCTTGAGCTGCATAATTTACACAGGTTATTAAATACAGCTTTCCTTGATTTTATTTTAAATGCAGATAATATAGTAACCTAATAAAGAAAGTTAACGGTCCAATAATTTATTAATCTCATAGTAACTTGCTGCAAACCACTAGCTGCATGATCAAATGGAAAGTGTTACTGTAAATGAAAACTAGCAGTTTTAAGGCCTAAGCACCTAAAATTCTCTACCAGAAATACCAACTACTGAAGCCGCAAAACCCGAATTCTGGCACCAGTATATATTATTGAATATATTAACTTAATCTAGGTTTGTCTGTTATTTCATTTATTTATTCTGACTGCAAGTTCAAAGCAGCTTTTGCGTTCTGTTTTCAAAGTATTTAAAACTTGTTCCGTTATTTTGTTAGGAGTCAAGGAGATAAGGCTGACATACAACATATTTAGGAGGGGAGGTTGCAAGAGCACCGTGCCTGGAATCTATGCCACCCTTCAGAAGGAAGGGCTGGATATAAATTCAATAAACAATAATAAAGAAGGCATTCCACTGCCCTTAATGTTGGAAGACCTCTCAGCCTTTTATCCAGCAACCCAAATGATTATGCAATAAATGCTTAAGGAACACCTTTCCCCAAAGAACTTCTCCATGCATTTCAACGGAGGGACAACTCTGTAAGCTGCAAAGGAAGCCTATACACATATAAGCCTCTTCCATTGAAGTGAAAGGGAAGTTTGAAAACCACTAACCAGAGTTCCCCAATTTGAGCAGAACTGGTTACCGGTAACTGCACTTTGCTGACTTGTATGCCAACACACATGCATGAAGGGAGGAGAAAAGTGGTTGCTTGCAGGCAGCGGCAGAGGAAGCCGCTCGGGTGCCTGGGGCGGCGCGCCCAGGGGCAGAGCAAGCCGCCCATAGGGGCAGAGCAAGGGCGGGGCAAGCTGCCCATAAGGGCGGGGCACACCACCGGACCTCTGGAGTCTGCCTGCCTCTTCCCACTCAGCTACCCTACAGCTGGGGGGGGGGGGAGGCAGCGGGTGGACCGTTTGGGCAGCGCGGAGCCTGTGCGCGCCCAAGCCACCGCGTCTCTCCCAAGAGAGACGCGTGGGTCAGGCACACTGCAGGCCCCACGGTGAGTGCCACCCGGCATTTTGTCATCCCCCCTAAGTGGTGACACCCAGAGCGGTCCGCACCCACTGCACCCCCTTCCTCCACCCCTGCTTGCAGGTGCCTAAAGTTCACACATATCTTAGTTTTCAAAGCTAAAATTGGGCAGTCCAAATGAGGCCCAAATAGGGTCTAAAATACCCTAATCTGTCAATTACGATAGAACAATAACTAAAGGTACTTAATTTTATTTCTCATCTGCTATTCCATAAAATCACCAGCAGGGCAATTTACTTGCCATAGATAAAGGTAAAGGTAAAGGGACCCCTGACCATTCGGTCCAGTCGTGTCCAACTCTGGGGTTGCGGCGCTCATCTCGCTTTATTGGCCGAGAGCCGGCGTACAGCTTCCAGGTCATGTGGCCAGCATGACAAAGCCGCTTCTGGCGAACCAGAGCAGCGCACGAAAACGCCGTTTATCTTCCCGCCAGAGCGGTTCCTATTTATCTACTTGCACTTTGACATGCTTTTGAACTGCTAGGTGGGCAGGAGCTGGGACCGAGCAACGGGAGCTTACCCCGTCACAGGGATTTGAACTGCCAACCTTCTGATCAGCAAGCCCTAGGCTCTGTGGTTTAACCCACAGCGCCACCTTGCCATAACAGCCAATAACGGCTATAGCTCAATGGTAGAGCATCTGCTCTGCGTGTGTAAGGTCTCAGGTTCAATACCCCCACATCTCCAGGTAGCTCTGAAAAGAGGGCCCTTGCCTGAAACCCTGGAGAGCCACTGCCAGTTAGCGTGGCAAGGTAAACCAATCGTCTTGACTCAGCTTCCTAATAAAAGAATCATAAATACTCGTATCGAAAAGATGCAGTATCCAGTCAGAGGAAAGTTTAAATTTTCTGCACATGGAAACTTTGAGAAAACAATTAATTTTTACTCTCTGCCTAAATTCAAGGAGATAACAACAAGTTCTTATATGGCAGAACTCAGCACTAGGCCTACTAGCAAGAAAATGTTATTGTAAACGCCTCCTTGTGGTTTCAGACCCTTACCACTAATGAACCATTCTGGTCACAGAAGCAAGGCCTCCACCCTGTGCAACATAGACGTTACTGCCATTGCTAACAAGAGTCAGAGGGCTTTAAACTACTGCCAATTCTCCTTTTAAATTAAAAAAAAAATTTCCTCTAAGCCCATGGTCTGGTTCCAAACATCTGGTCTGCAAAAGGATTGAATTTAGCACTGGGTTTTCACACTTTCGCTGCCATCATATATTAAAGCAGAGGTGGGGAACCTCTGTCAGGCCCTCATATGTAAGCTTCTGAGGGCCGCATGCCAGTGGTGAAAGCAGCCAAGTAGGTGGAGCGAGAGTTCGATTCTTACTTTTCCATAGTAGGCTACATGCCAACCACGCCAGAGGTTTCTACATTTACCTCCAGCCACTTCTCTGCATCCAGGCAAGCAGGAAGCATTACCCTAAATTCATTCCTGCTACTCAGCAGTACTCAAGGAGAGCATGGAGCAGGACTGCTGAGCGTTGTGGCCTAGGAAGTGGACAAGGCCTGAGGAGAATTGCAAGGCCCGAGAGCAAGGCTTTGAAGCCCACATTCAGGCCCAAGGCCTGAGGTGCCCCTATATTAAAGAGACAAAACAGCTAAAGAATAAAATACAAGAGGGAATGTTGACACCTTCTGTTCTGAGGCATAATACGGACCCACAATGGTGGGAAATTCAGAAGAGGCCACATGAAACAGTTTTAAAGTTGGAAGACAAGACATGGCTAGAGACTGGAATGGTGCGGATTACAGTCGTACCTCGTGTTGCATTCGCTGCGGGTTGCGAACGACACGGGTTACGAACGCGGCAAACCCGCACAGGTCGCGCATGCGCAGAAGTGTGATATCGCGCTTCAACGCATGCGCAGTATCGCTGCTCAGGTTACGGACTTTTCGGGGTGCGAACGGCACCCTGGAACGGATTGGGTCCGTAACCTGAGGTACCACTGTATAAAGAGAACCAAGTTCTTCTTGTTGTTGTTTTTAACTTTACAATGGCTATCCTGAGTAAGAACAAATAAGTTTACATTAAGGCTGCAACTTAAATCCCGAAACCACTGCACTGGTCCCTCACCCCACAAACAGATCCACCAGCCCCCAAAACAGGGTGCTTCAGTGGCAGGGAAGCTCTGAGCCAGTTCAAGTGCCATCGTTTGATGGCATTGTGACCTGCAGTTCCAGGCTGGCATAGCTGAAGTAGCGTTTTGCCTGCATCCCACCCTCCGCCCTGGCTGGAGTGATCGATGAGGCTGCAGGTGTGAAGGCAATCCTATGCACATTTACTTGGGAGTAAGCCTCTGTGGACTCTGTAGGAGCTATCTCTGAGTATTTTTTGCATAAGATGAGGATATGTGTGTTTTCATCCATCACTGCTCTCCCTTTATTTGTTTTCTTTGTTGGGTGGAGGCAGCAACTGAACTTGACCCTCTCAGTGGCCACAAACTCACTTCTTTCAGTTTCCTATGTCACGTTTCCAGCTGTTGTGCCCTTTACAGTTTAGCTTGAAAGCCACCCTAGAGATTATAAAGTGTGGGAAAATACGTATCATACATAAATATATAATGATGTAAACAGCAAATGGCTTAAAGCAGGCATGTCCAAAGTCCATTTCGGGGTAAAATCCTAAAAAAAGCTCAACAACTCCAACCCTAAAAAAAAGCAACTTTGTGGTAAAAACTTTGGTTGGCCCTTTGGTCGGCCCCCACAGCCCTTCACTTCATCAAATCTGGCCCTCTTTGAAAAAAGTTTGGACACCAAGGCTCTGCCAAACAACTGAACCGTTGTCCAGTACAGTGGTACCTCAGGTTAAGTACACTTCAGGTTAAGTACGCTTCAGGTTAAGAACTCCGCTAAGAACAGAAATTGTGCTCTGGCGGCGCAGCAGCAGCAGGAGGTCCCATTAGCTAAAGTGGTGCTTCAGGTTAAGTATGCTTCAGTACGCTTCAGGTTAAGAACGGACCTCCGGAACGAATTAAGTACTTAACCTGAGATACCACTGTAGTCCAAAAGGCATTACCAGTTGATTAGCATGGAATGGAACATGGCGTTGTTTCAAAGTAATGAGAACTGAAGCACTGCAAGAAGGAACTAGATCAAAATTGATACTGAAAGCTGAATAAGGGAAAACAGGCTGGTTGAAGTTGTGACAGAGCCAGAGTGAAATATAGCACAGGTAAGAGTTCTGAAAAGTAAACCATCACTATGCCTGAAATTTTTGAATAGGTCCAGCCCACAAACTAAAACAAAGGGTGGTATTCAACTAAGGAAAAAAATCCACTGAAATTAATGGCCACGACTAAGTTAGGTCCATTAATTTCCATGGGTCTGCTCTGAGTAAAACTTAGCTGAATATCACCTGAAGTGACCAACGAAATGGTATGGAAGAGCAAGAGGCAATGGTGATGGCAAACAGATCTTCATGATAGACTTTAGGGCAAATGCAGTAAGGGGCAGGAGTCCATGCAGAGGTATTCTACTATAGTCAAGACTGATGGCTTGCTGCATTTATAAAGAGGCAACTGTGATATTTATTTGTCTAATTATGAGTCACCTACACCCAGGGTTCAAAATTAGCAGGGCACCAGGAGCATTTAGCGTTTAAAGATTCTCCATTTTCGAGCACCTCAAAAAGTCTGGGCGCCATTTTTTTGTGCCTGGCTGACACTCAAGGATTACTGAAATGTATGTGCTTTGAAGCCTCAAAGTATACCGGTAGGTTAAGGATATACAATATGTTAAGGAGTTTAACAATAAAGAGTAGAGTGTTTTGGAAACTGAAGTATGGTGCCAGTATTTTTATTGTAAACAGCAAATTAAACATGTACTAACATTCTGTTTTGGCGCCCACAACCCAGGTCCCAAGAGCCATTTGACTCCTAGCTTTTCTATCCAGGTTTCTAAGACTGCCTGCATCATATTATCTAGCCAACTTACAACAAAAACATCGAACAACAAATTCACAAAGCAGGAACTATCAACAACAAACTGCAACATTTGACAAGAGAGGCAGAGAATCAAGAAAGCGGCAGAGAAACAAATTCGGGCAATCACAACCTTCCAAAACATCAATACAATGTTGGAAAAACTCTGCAGGTGCATACAATCCCATTTACTTTTAGGCCTACCTCAACAAGCTGAAATCATTGGGGGTCTTTTTTTAAAAAAAACAACACACAGCTTTTTTTTTTTTTATAAAAACCCATATTAAAGACAATTTAGTTGTACATGATTTTGCTTAAAACACACAACTCATTTGGCTCAGTTTCTTCATACATCCTGTTTAAGGAAGTTTTTAATATGTGATATTTTAATGTATTTTTTATTTTTGTTGGAAGCCGCCCAGAGTGGCTGGGGAGACCCAGCCAGATGAGCGGGGTACAAATAATAAATTATTATTATTATTATTATTATTATCATCATCATCATCATCATCATCATCATCCTTTTTGGAGATTTCACATCAAATTGTCCAAAAAAAGTGTTCTTACCGTCTCCATCAAAGGTCCCTTGTCCTTTTGGCATTTTCTTCTAAGATTATTTTAAAAGAGGGGAGAGAAAGGAAAAGCAAACCAGTGAAAACAAGAAGGCTCAGCAAATAGCAAAAAAGACTAAAACTGAGTTCATTATGTTTTGCATAAAAATAAGTTAAAATAAGATACATCAAATTATTTACTTTTAAGAAATGCCACTTCTCTTCCTATTACAGGATGGATTATCATGTCAGAAGTCAGCCATCTCAAAAGGTCTATAATGTTTGGGAAGTTGTGGCCCTCGATTAGACCCCTTCAGGGGAAAATGTGCACATGCTCTTGCTACCTTCACTAAAATTAATAGAAATCTGAAAATGGAGGTTCGCGTGTATACCAGATTACATCACATGATGCATTTTAGTAATGAATTTTCTATCTCTAAATAGAATAAACTCTTCAGATTTTAAAAAACCAACAGAGAAATATTTCGATTTAGTAAACATGCAAGTGACTTCATTTGTTTGGAACAGTCTTTAAAATCGATGGCAGGCAAGGTTGTCTTCCATTTGCTGTAGAACAGTTTCCTCTAGTGCAGCCTTCACATCAATCTGCTGCCCTGCATATGCCACTGGACTGCAATTCCCAACAACCCCAGCAAGAATGGTAAAGGATAATGGGAGCTGCGTTCCAAAGTGTTTGGGGGCACCAGGCTAAGAAAGGCTGCTCTTGAGCAATGGTTTATAGATGTTTTGATGGCCACTTCACAAGATAATCCACTTAAATAGGTGTACACTAGTGTAAAAACAACCAACTACAGTATGTATATCACCATGAATGCAAAACAATTAAGTGTCCACTCTGCTACATGGGCTTGTGTTTAGATGCAGGACCTAATTATGGTCAGCCCTTGAGTGCTTCACTATGCAATTTTAAGGCATCCTGCAGAAATTTTAATCAAATGTTTGTTATTAAAAGTATCCAGGACCCATAAGGTAGGGTGCAAATTAAAAACATCAAAATTATGACACGTTCAGGCAATCAAAGGTTTCCGCATCATCTTAAACATTCCTTTAGCAGCATCTTAATGCATCATTATCTAGACACAATATAATTAAGCCTGAAATCTTACGACATTTACCTGGGACATAAATCCACTGTGCGATCAGGCTGTAAGGCTATTACTCAAACATATTTAAAATGGGGATTAAGCATTCTACTTCAGCAAAGACATTAGAGTAAAATGACTACTATAAATGCTGCATATACATAACTGCTGTTTACATATGTTTAACCTAACTTTTCCTCATTAAACTTCTCAATGGTTTAGCTTAGGTGCAAAAGCAGTGTTGTGTAAATGCTGCCTGCGCATGGAATTATTTCCTTTATTCACATACAAAAGGATGTGGTAAGTGGGGTACAGGTGACAAACCTCTATTCAGCGGTGAGCAATGAATGAGAAGCAGAATTCTTGTCTACAGGATGGATTTAAAGGGTGGATTTAAAGGGTAAGTTCATCTGGGCACATCTATGCCCTGCAATGTCCCCCAATCAACAGTTGCAAGTAGTCCTTGCCAATGAGCTCAGTGCTGCCTGTGCAATCTGCACAAGCTAATGCACTGGAGAAAGAAGGGTACCTGCACCTTTTTTTTTTGGCCAGCTTTTCTTGCCCCTGAAAGCGGCTTTTGGGTATGTCATTGCACTTGACCCATCTGATTCACATAGAAGTGTGGCTGAAGTGAAGTTACATAGATCATACTTCCATAGAGGAGTCCAACCAAGCAAGACCCAGTGCAGTACAATAGTCAGAGCTACAGCAAGCCTCCACCCACCCTCCTTCCTTCAGCACTGAGCAAAAATGCCCCCCTCTCTCCCCTGTTCCAATGCCAGCTGCACAAGGCCAGGAGCAGAAGGGGTTCTGGGTGACAACCAGTTTTCAGTTGAATAACTAAAGCCAGCCAAGATTCGTCAACCCCTGTGTATGAAAAATAATTCACAATGGGTTTCTTGGCCAGGGGCTTCCCACCAACTTCACAAATGAAGCAGCACATCTTAATGTGCCCCTTTAAGAAATAATTCCAAAGGGTCATATTACAGCAGGCATCCCCAAACTCGGCCCTCCAGATGTTTTGAGACTACAATTCCCATCATCCCTGACCACTGGTCCTGCTAGCTAGGGATCATGGGAGTTGTAGGCCAAAAACAACTGGAGGGCCGAGGTTGAGGAAGCTCAAAGGTCATGTCAAAGAACTTCCTTGGCTTGACAGAATAGGTACTGATGCTGCAATTACACTACAGCTCAAAAGAGGATAGAAATGTTACAAAAAATCTCCCCCACTCTAATAAGATGGCATTCATGTTTAAGTTCTGTTTGCTTTCTGTTCCTATCATTGCTGCAGAGTTGAGAACCACAGCAGTCAAGTGCTGGGCGGAGAAGACTATGCAGGAAGAAAAGGAAGTGCCCATTTGTTTCCCAGCTGGTGCCGATAAACTGAAGGCAGCTGGTTAAGTTTTTGGACACATGCAGCAGCAAAACACACGCGTCACAATACAGAGCTGACCCTGGAGAACGCACTACCCCTCCTTGCCAAGCCTCCAACTTTACTTTAGAATTCAATAAACCCTTCTATGGAGCAGGTTAATCTCCCATTCTGCTTCCAGCATGGATGAGAGTCATTCGTTCATGTGTGGGAAGGAGAGAGCAACTATCCTGTCGAGAGAGAGTTGCACCTGCCAATATTCTCCGCCATACCAATGAGCCAATATAGCTCACAGAGGGACACAAGACTTGACAACCTGCTCCAACTTAACACTAAACTGCCTTATACAGTGAAATCACTGGGCCACTTTGCTTAGTGTTTTTGGCAAGGACTGGAAGCTGCTTTCAGACAAACAGGAGCATTTCCCAGCCCTACCTAGAAGTGCCATTGACAGAACACAGGACCTTCACAGATGCTCTACACCTGAAGTATGTCCATTTCCTGTGGAAACATCAGGTTGCATCCAATATTACTTTTATTCAGAGTAGACCCATTGAAATGACCAACCTAGGTCCATTAATTTCCAAATAGAACTTTAGTTGGATACAACCCATAATTTCTGTCTGCAGACTTGCATCTTCCCTTCATGCTTGATGGTGTGTTCAGCACACTAAACATAAATGCAGACTAAAGGATGGATTACCACTGAATTTACCATGAGCAAGTCACTATCTCTCACCTATATCGCAGGGTTGGTATGAAGTTAACACACTACTTTAAACTGCTTTAAGGGTAGCAGGGATGCAAATTTTGCATACAAATAAAACACTTTTTTTTTCATTTTTAAAACCTACATATCATTGCAACTCATTAACAAAGCAAGTTTCATCAATTTCCTTACCTTTATTCTTCCTAAGCTAGAGAATTTCTCTTTATCTTCCACAACCGCCTTCAGAACTGGCTGGGACATCCTGTTTTTTGTCTTAAAGCTGGCACTGCTGTCAAAGTCAATGCCACTCACAACAGCCCGCCGATAGGAAGTAGACCTCAAACTACGTTTCAGCATCCCTGGGCTGTCCACATCCGCTTCTGCTTCTTCGCCTCCACCAGCTACCAAAGACAACCCAAGGGTCTCCACCATGCTACGGACCTTGAGAGCCCTCCTGCTTGGTTCCACATTCTGGCTATTAGCTTTGTTGGCTACTTTTATTTCAGTAGCCAAACTCTTGGGGATGATCTGCTGCTTCCCCACTTTCAACGCGGCAGGACTGTGCGTACTCAGAACCACGGGTGGCGTTTCTGCAAGCTCATTCTGATTTGACGGCAGTCTTTGGAGAGGCAGATGCTGCTGTTCCAAGGGAGCAGACAGGCAAACAGATGCCTTCTCTGAGCTTTTAGGAAGCTGGCTGGGTTGCAACGCTGAGGCGGTGGTTGTGTTGTTATTTGGCGAATGCACGATTTCCGTAGGCGACAATCCAAGGCTTGATGAGAAAACAATTTGTTCCTTCTCTGGACAAAGTGCTGCTCGATTGGAAATCCTCCCTGGGTGAGCTAGCTTGCTGCTTGCTGAATTTATAGGACCACTGGCTGTAAAATTTATAGAATTATTTGAAACCATTTTCAGTATTTGGGGTGACTGGTCAGAAAGCCTAGGGGAGAGAACCTTATGCTCCGGAAACCGAACCTTTCCATTTGGCACAGAACCAAGGCCGCAGCTGAAAAGCAAAGGGCTCCTTTGAACGGATCTGCTGTCCAGAGAAGTAATTATAGTTTCATCAGGCTGAGTTAAAGTAAACGTATCCTTGTCTTCCACGGGGAAATCTGTGAAGAGAACCCCAGTGGAGCTCTGATAAGACTGAGGCCTGGGTTTGTTCTTTGTGTGCAAATGGGTCTGGTGGGCTGACCTCCTCCTCCACAATGGTGCAATGTTGTTGTTGGAAAAGTCCACTTCATTTGGGCCATCCATAACCAAGGGCTACAGTCAACCCAACATCGGGAGAGGAATGCAGATGGCCCTTTTTAACAAGAAAAAAAGAAGCAAGTAAAACTTCAATCATTCAGTAGCCTGATTCACACATAACACAAAACTATTATGATTAGGTATGAACCCTACCTAGCAGCCTATATGTGATTTATTTACTACCAACAAACCACAACCGGAAGCAATGGTTTGCTGTTGGCTTAGAAATATTGGTTTGTTTTAACTACGGCATGGCATTATGTCTGAACCCAGCACCCTTCCTTAACCATAGTTTGTTTGAGTAACCCAGGCACCACTTGGCTGGCAATGTGGTGAAAGTTAAAGAGCTGGAAGCATTTAAAGCAAGTGCAAGGTCCAGCTTAATTTTAAAAACCTGCAGAGTAGGGAGTTTCTTATCCTACATGTACATTAGCTGTTAAACAACAAAGCAGAGGAACTATTCAATTACAGAACCCGAACACTTGCCAAGAATAATTTAGTATAGGTGGTTGCTGCCACAGTGGTTCTAGAAAGAGAAATAAAACAGGTAAAGTTATTGTTTTTGTTGGACCAACTTCTGTTGATGTGCCACGTCATACACAAGTTTTCATCAATCATACAGATAAAGAATTCTCCATCTTTCCTACAAGCAAAGCTCTCCAAAGAATATTTCCTGCAATTAAAGCACTCTGAATGGTATTTTATGAAGTTCTGAAGGCAGAGTGAGATTACAGCAGGCATGCCCTCCGTTTCACTTTTTTCAACATGCACCTATGGCCCATAGGTACATCTTGGGGTAAGGTGCAAGGAGGAAATCCGCACAGGAAAAAAACAAACAAACCAGGGCCTGGGCACATGGTGAAACAATCAAAACTATTCCATCCCCATGTGAAAATAGCCCAGCAGCTGGAGGCAAATCCAGGTCATGAATTGATGAATGGGGAAAAGGGAGGGTGGAGGTACTTAAAAACTAGGGCTGGGGTCCAATGACACACTTAATTTTTTAAAAAAATAAATAAATAAAAGAGCAGCAGACCACCATGAACATCAGAAGCTACCTCCAAAACTCCTCCAGGTCTTTAAAAGGCTTTCCAGACACTGTAAATGAGGCTCTTATAGGCAAGCAGCAGAAGTTAAAATGAAAACGGAGTGGCACAGTTCCTTAGTTCCTGCCTCAAGTTCAGGTCAAAAGCCTGATCTCCAACCTGATAAGAAAACAAGGAAGTGCAGTGACACCGATCACACTGAACACAGGAGGAACTTCTGCAAGCCAACTCTTACTGATGCATTTGACGAAGCAAATGCTCACCCTCGAAAACTTACACCAAAATAAATGTGCTGGGTATTTTTTTTTTTAAGGTTGTTTCTTTCCTTCTGCAGCCTAAGCAGCACAGTCCCCATGCAGCACGTTTACTAAGAATCAAGTCCCCACACTGAGCCTCGGGCAGAAATCCTGAGTGCATGTTTGCTTGGAAATAAGCTACACAGCATTTAATGGGCTTTCTTTCCTCCGAGTGCATATATGGAAGAGGAAAGAAAGCCCATTAAATGCTGCGAAGCTTGTTTCCATGCACGGAGTTGTCCTCCTCAAAAGTGAACCCTCAACAAAATACCCGCCACCGGAGGCGAGGAGGGAGTTATGAGCCACTTAAGTCTCCTGAACTGGATTGTCACCGGCTATTGGCATGCGGGCTTCCTCGCGCGCTGTTATCTTTTTGAAGACCGAGATGAAAGAGATCACACCTTTTTTAAAAAAAAAAGAAAAGAAAGGTCGCCGCACTCTTTCACCTCCCGGGCTCTGCGGGAATTCCCACGCCTTTCTCCTCAGCTTCCATGCAGAGCCCCTGGCCCCGTTCCCACCGCCCCCTTCTATTAGCATTCTCGCGGGCTTTGTATGTTCTTTCCCGCCCGGCTCCTGCGACCTCCCCACCGAGGCGCGGAGTTGGGCAGAGCGGCCAACTCAACCAAGAGCCGCTGCTGTCGGCAAAACTTGTTTCTTATTTTTCACAGGTACGAGAGGAGAGCGCGGGACTCCCTGCCTGCGCCACGGAGGTCCCAACCAAGCGCAGGGTCCCCGCGGCGCTTTCCCGCCAAGACCCCCCCCCTCCACGCCGTACCCAAACTAAGCGCAGCCGCTCACCTCATTTCGGCGTGCGCGCGAGGCTAGGGCGCTCTCCGTCGGCGCGCCCGTCCGCCCCACCTGCAAAAAAAGAAGCTCCCTCCGCGCCGTGTCTCCTTCTCCCAGGACTGAGACGGCGAGGGAGTCCCGACGCAGAGCCAGAGCGCACCGCCCGGCAGGAACTTGACCTGCCTGCCCGCCCCAGCCCCCGTCCCTCCTCCTCCTTCTCGCCGCTCCGTGCGCCTAGCGCCGCCGCGGTACCTTCGTCCCCACTCCGCTGCCCTTAGCGCCGCCTCCCCGCTGCCCTTAGCGCCGCCCTCGCCGTCCGGCCGAGCCGGCGAAAGGCGAGGCTGCCTCCCCGCGGGCGCACGGCCAGATGGCGCCGCGGCCGTTGCCAAGGTCCCGGCAGCAGCCGCTTGGATTTGCATGCGCGGAGCAGAGGCGCGGGAAGGGCCGCCGAGGGCATGTGAACAGCCGCCTGCCCCGCCGGAGCATCCGGGTAGAGCGCGCGGAAATGTGAGGATGGGGGCTTTCGGGTCCGCAAGTGGCTTGACCGTTTCCCAAAGAGCCCTACCTTTTAGAATTAAGTCATGAGTGAGGAACCTGTGTCTCTCGATCTTGCTGGGGGGACACTGACTGAACTGTGTTCGTGCTTAGCCGGATACCTGGATGGCGTGATTCCTTTAAGGCAAGGGGGGGCGGTTAGTAGGTCAACCTTTGGCCTTCCGGATATTTGCAGAACTTCATCCCCGACTATTGGCTGGGGCTGATGGGAGTTGTAGTTCAGCCACATCTGGAGTGCCTCGGTTGACTATCCACCTCTGCTTTAAGAGGAACAACTAACATCTGAAATTGGGGGGGGGGGGATGCAATAAGCTTTGTACACCCAATCAACCATTGGCCCCAATGTGTAGTGTTTGTAGGGAAAGGGTATTAGAAAGAATTCCCCCCCCCCCATGGCCATTGGAATGCCTTGGCTGCTTCCAAGTGCCCTAGGAGGCTTAGTGTTTAGGGAGGCTTTTAATGTTTAATAGATTATTGTATTTTAATGTTCTGTTGAAAGCCGCCCAGAGTGGCTGGGGAAACCCAGCCAGATGGGCGGGGTATAAATAATAAATTATTATTATTATTAGGACAAAGTTCCCTTTTGGGACTTAAGTTTCCAAGTGGCTACATGTCAGTGATGGATGTGGCCTGTGGGCTACCAATCCCCTACAAACACAGCACTCAAACACGTGTATAGTACGGTACATACATACAGCACATACCATACGTGCATACACAGGGAGAGAGAGAGATCTAATTGATGATTTCCACCTTCAGTTCTGTAACGCCAAGGTTGCAGGTTCAATCCCCGTTTGGGACAGCTGCATATTCCTTGCATTGCAGGGGGTTGGATTAGATGATCCTCAGGGTCACTTCCAACTCTTTATGTGGCTATTGCTGTCATTTCTGCATCCAAAAATAAGCTTAAGACAAACTCTGCAGAAAGGATAGAACTATTTGGTCATAATACCAGAGGAAATAAGCAGGAGCGTTGCTGGCACTTCACATAAGCATGGAAGTCTGTGGTTTGAGGGATGTCGCAATTTCACAAGGATTTGGTACACAGTGTGACTTCAAGGAGAAGAAAAACATCTTCTTAGGTAATAAACACAATGATCAAGCCTTCTGCTTCTCACATACTCCGCAAAAGACTCCCTACTCATGTCTCAGCATCTCCCTGTTCCCAGTTGCAGTCATTAGAGGACAGGCAGATTTGTCAACTTTTTCTCTTTCCCAGGACTCTTGCTAGCCAGAAATCCAGAAGATGATGTTTCTCTCACTCACTGAATTTCATATGATAAATTCCTAAGAGTCCTGCCTCTCTGTCTGTTAAAGGCACCAGATTCTTAGAGGATATTTCATCTATCTTAACAGTGTGGAGGCAAGATCCTGTTCCTGAGGCAGTGCCTGCAGTTGCTTGCAACTCTGTAGAGCAGGGGTAGGGAACCTGTTTCAGACCAAAGACTGCATTTCCTCATGGGGAACCTTTTAGGAAGCTACATGGCAGTGGTGGGTGGGGGCAACCCATAGCCAGTGTGCACATTAAAATGTTCAGGCACCTTCTCTCACAGTTTGTAAATAAGAAGTAATGTCAAAAACATAATTACAGGATTTAACTTAGTACAGGAAAAAGGAAATGCTGTTACTGTTCATTTAGGTTTAGAACCAATCCTTTCCCTAAGGGTGAATATGGCTGGCATTTCTTTTCTCACTTGCTGTCTCAACAGCTGTTGATTATTCCAGTTTTAGGGAAGTAGCAGAAAGCTAGACTACATACATCTTTATGCTTGCCCAGGGACTTTTCAGCTGGAACTTGCCAGAGCTGAGTTCTGGCACCTCTCAGGTGGGTGCCATTGCCATTATAAGAGAACAAGGGAGGCGTTCATGTTGAATTCTGGCACCTCTTTTTCTAGAAAAATAGCACTGGTCTTGCCATATGTTTTTGTGACTGCAGCAGATTGTGGGCATAGTCTTCTCCTCAACACTCAGCCTTCCCATTTGAACACCAATCAGTATCATTAACAATACACCAAGGATAGGGAAACCCAAGTCTCACAAATTGCTGGACTGCTGCTAAATGCTTTTAGGATGCTCTAAAGGCGCTGTGGGTTAAACCACAGAGCCTAGGGCTTGCCGATCAGAAGGTCAGCGGTTCGAATCCCCGCGACGGGGTGAGCTCCCGTTGTTTGGTCCCTGCTCCTGCCAACCTAGCAGTTCGAAAGCACATCAAAGTGCAAGTAGATAAATAGTGGGAAGGTAAACGGCGTTTCCGTGCACTGCTCTGGTTCGCCAGAAGCGGCTTAGTCATGCTCGCCACATGACCCGGAAGCTGTACGCTGGCTCCCTCGGCCAGTAAAGCGAGATGAGCATCGCAACCCCAGAGTCGTCTGCAACTGGACCTAACAGTCAGGGATCCCTTTAACTTTACCTTTAAATGCTTTTTAATGTTTTTAGATAATTTTTAATTGTGTTTTAAAATGTTTTATTTTAATTAAATTGTATTGTTTTAACATTTTGGGGTGAAGGGTGGGATACAAATTTAATAAATAAATAAATACTCATTCCATCAATCCTGACCATTGGTCACATTGGCTGGGTTTGATGAGAGTCAGACTAACAACATGTGCATCTGTTCCTTCTCTATGCCACCCAAGAAAACGAGTCCAAAAAGGACATAACTAATCCTGTGGTCCTACAGTTGTAATCCAGTGTTATGTAGTTTTCCAACTCATTTTCCTGGAGTGCTGTAGAGAAGGAGCAGATACACATATTGTATAAACCAAAGTTTCAAGGAAGCCACGATGATCATTATGCTTCGGTCCAAGGTTGGAGGAGCAGAAATAAAGGCTGGCTAAGCATCATTGAATCCAGGGATCATTCTTCCTACCATAAAAAAGTGAGATAAACGCAGCAATGGGCCCTATATATTCCTTTGAAGATGGCTGTCTGGATGGCTGACAGTTATCTGATAATAGCCAGCCCCAAATGAACCCCAAGATGAGTGAATTCTGGTTATTCCCTATTCTAATTGAACACAAGAAAAGGAGAGAGTTCATCTCTGTGAGCCACTCAAACCTGAGCTGGAAACAACACAGAATTTTTGGTTAAATTGAGAGTGAAATATATTATTACTTTCAACCACTGCTACTGTGTCCTTTCTTCTAGCAGATCAAGATAACCAGGTGACAGCAAAAAATGAAACAAATTTAGCAGGGGCAATTATAATAAGATCTATTCGTTGATTATTGATGTAAACCTCCATAATGTATTTTGTATAGTTAAGTTTTTACCTCTATCTTCAGTACATTATGTTTTATTTTATTGCTATGGCTAGTGGCTGATGCAAACAAAGATTCTTTTTCCCTCTCTATCTTATTACTTTCATACATAGAGTACCTTTTAATTTTACATGTTTCCTGTTCAGAGTCAAGAGTTACATATGTCTCTGCTTGATTAAACCTGGAACCAGCTGTTCAAGGAAGAACACCCCAATTTATAAACTGTAGAAGATTGGGTGAAAGAAAGGGAGTATAATATATGGACTAGGCACGCCAAGGTCTTCCCTATTACCTGGTAATTATTCAGCTGTGTGCCTTTATGTTAAACTCAAGAATGAAGATCTCTTAGAGCGCCCCAGTTAGTCATGGAATAAGGCAAATCACCTTTAATTAGTACATAGTTAAAAGTTGATATAGGTCCTGATAAAATGTTGAGATGTTTTAAGCTGAAGTATAGTGCCAAACTCAGGACGGGGTGGAATTCACCTACCGGTATAGTGGCAGTGTTCCCTCTAGCGGCTGGGATGAAGTATTGGGCACAAGAGACTGGTGAATTAGTTCTGGGACCTAGGCTGTTTATACAGTAAGAAACCTGGGTTTGTCACTGGGAATACACCTGGCAGGGAACTGTAATCAATCCTAGCTCTCTATTGACTGTATATATTCATTTGCCAACATGTGTTTGGACAATTCACATGCTACATTGTTTGGTGCACCTAAAACTATAATGTGAAGAAGAGGCCAAAAGTTCCAGTATGAGTAGAAAACTCCAAGTACCATTAAGTTAGGGTATCTATCAGGTCCTTTTTAAACTCTGGAAGTGTTAGATTCAAAGCCTTCCAGAGTATATATTCTTCTTTGCATCGGGGAGTTGGTTCCATTCCTGAGTTTCATGCAAAGACATTATTTTGGAACATGCTGCACATGCCTTCTGTTTATTGCTGTTAATCTTGGCTTGCACCTTCGAGTTTCCTGCCACCAGAATTCATTCTGAAATATTTAGGTCATTGTTTCTGAAACTGAGCTTAAAAGGAAACGGCTAAAGCGAGTGCACACTAGCCAATCCTTTGGTATAGGTATTGCCAATTTCCTTGTGCTTGGGCAAAGGGCCCTCTGTGAGGAGGAGTTTGCTTTTTGCTGCGAATTTCAACCTCAAAACATACACACACCAGAAGCTTCGAAACAAAGACTTGGGACCACAGCCAATCCGCCCTTCAGTATGCAGTAGTAATTCAATATCAAACGTTATCTGAGAAGTGAAAAATGTGAAGCTCAAAAATGAATTGGAAGTATTTTCTTCGGAAACTTAGAATCAAAGAGTTGTAGAACTGGAATG
This sequence comes from Darevskia mixta, assembly GCA_034641385.1. Lineage (NCBI taxonomy): Eukaryota > Metazoa > Chordata > Lepidosauria > Squamata > Lacertidae > Darevskia > Darevskia mixta. The sequence continues at coordinate 869,758 of JAWWNH010000121.1, read as the reverse complement.
GGTCCCAAGGGTCATCTAGTCCAACCCCCTGCAATGCAGGAATCACAACTAAAGCATCCTCGACAGGCGGCAGGCCAACCTGAGCGTAAAAGACTCCAGTCAAGGAAAGTCCACCTTCACTGTTACTGTTTTGAATTTTATCATGTTACCATCTTTCTTAGTGGGTAGTGTGGTCTGCTGTTCTAAAGAATGCTTTTTTATAGGGCAGGAGAATGGGTTTATAGAACCAAGGGGGCAGTGGCCCAGAAAAGTTTGGGAACCACTGTTTTAGACAGTCACATGTTTCCCACAAGGTGGGACCTTTTCATCTCTCAAGCTTTCCTCCTATGTGGAAAACACTACCTACTGCCAGACAACAGTGACAAGTTTGCTCTTGGCAGCTTTGACACAGGCAGTTGAGGATTGGGCAGAAAGGATCTTATCTTGGATGAAACAATGAAAATTAAATCAGTGTTTCCCAAACTTGGGTCTCCAGCTGTTTTTGGACTACAACTCTCATCATCACTAGCTGGCAGGACCAGTGGCCAGGGATGATGAGAACTATAGTCCAAAAACAGCTGGAAAACCAAGTTTGGGAAACACTGATTTAAACTGTAAGCTCCTCAGTGCAGGGACTTCTATCTCCCTACCTTTCCGTTCCCAGTCAAGAGACATTTCCTTAAAAGGAAATTTCTGATTTGGTAGTGGCAATATCAAGAAGGCCTTTGTAGGCAGTCTATTTGAATGGAAGAAGTTAATAATACAATCAGCCTGAAAGCAATTCAAAGCTAATGAACATGAGGACTGTGTTTGTAATATTCTTATAATAGGAAGTACTTAGCTGTGTCCTTGGAGTCAATCCAAGCTTTTTAAAAGCTCTTGGAAACAAGAGAGATTTTTGTTTTTTGTTATATATTCGGCTATCTAAGATGATAAATCAGTACTTTAAGGCTCTCTCTCTTTCTCTGATCCTCTTTTACCTTCCAAAACAAATTGCAAATAAATAGCCAATTAGCTCTGTGGTTAAATTTGTAGGTACTTATTTTCATCTCTGTAAGTATGCCCTTTAATTTACATGGGAGAGGGGGAAGGAAGTGTTACATTGCAAGCAAGAGCCAGCCTTTTGGCAAGTCCCTAGACTTACTAGGCACAATTCCACCTTAGGCAGAAACTCATAGATAGATCAGGCTCTGTATTGTGATTGATTTCAGCAGTATCTTTTCTTATCGGCATTATTACTCAATAAGATATAGTGGGACAGCATCCCTTCCCTGCACAGCAGATTTCACAGAAGCCAGCCAAGATCTATCTCCACCCACCACTCACTTCCTGTTCATCCTCTTTTCTTGCACTTATGTTATTAATGAGATCATGCTAAGAGTCCTGCTGTATCAGGCCAAAGGCACATCCTGTTGTCTCAGTGGCCAGCCAAGTGCCTATAGGAATCCCGTAAGCAGGACCTGAATGCTACAACACTTTCTCCACTTGTGATTTCCAGCAACTGGTGCAGACCCTCCAAGTGTCCCCATTTTCCAGGGACAGTCGGATTTACAGAAGCCGTCCTAGTTTCTGATTCGATGCTAGAATGCTCTGCTTTTCCTTAGGATGTCCCTGTTTTCATCAGAGAAATGTTGGAGGGTAATAGGATGTCCCCAGGGTTTTTTTCCCTGATGGAACTTGCCAGAACTCAGTTCCGGCGCCTCTCTTGTGGGCACCATTGCCATTATAAGAGAAGAAGGGGGTGTTCGTGGTGAGTTCTGGCACCTCTTTTTCTGGAAAAATAGCACTGGACGTCCCTATTTTCATCTGGGAAATGTTGGAGGGTATGGAATAGGATGTCCCTATTTTCATCTGGGAAATGTTGGAGGGTATAGAATAGGATGTCCCTATTTTCATCTGGGAAATGTTGGAGGGTATGGAATAGGATGTCCCTATTTTCATCTGGGAAATGTTGGAGGGTATGCCAGGGGTATTCTGAAGGCAGCACATAATCTTCATGGCTAGGAGCCACTGATCGCCCTCAGCACCTATTATTATATTAAATAATAATAATAATAATAATTTTTATTTGTACCCCGCCCATCTGGCCGGGTCTCCCCAGCCACTCTGGGTGGCCTCTAACATATATTAAAATACATTAAAATATCACAATAATAATAATTTATTATTATTATTATATTAAAGATATTTATTATATTAAAGAAAGTGAAAAATGTGTTTCTGCTGGGGTTGTGTCTTCTTTCAAAAAATATAGCTTTCAAAGCTTGTGGCATTTCTTTTTGTCCTTGTCTATTTCTAGCCGCATATCTCCAACAATAACAAAAGCCACAGGAACTTAGAAATAAGGTTTTAGGCCCAGACCGCATGCTTATTGCCACTGACATCAGAATGAAAACGATTGAACTTAAGTCCTGTTGATTTCAGTGGGAATGCATTGCAACAAACTTGGTCTGAATCCAGGGTCAGCATCCTTGTCACTTGCAGAAACCCCAAACAATTACAGGTACCCCACTTTCGGTACCTGAAACCTTTTGACCCAGCTGTTGTTATTTATTTATAACATTTATATACCGCTATGTCCACACACAGAAGATGTCAAAGCGGTTTACAGCAATGGAACATAAAACCATAGAATAAGAACCACAGAAAAAGTTTAAAACTTGCCAGAGGTCTGACCTCATTGTTTGCAGAGGTCTTTTGAGATTTAGCCAAGGACCGTGTAAAATCCAGTCAACGGCTGCAGGTTGCCCTTTGCTCTGGAACATATATGAGTAAATGACTTAAGCACCTAGTCTCCAGAGTCTATGCAAGGCTGAAGCAAAACAGGCCTGGGTCAGATCAATTGCCTGGATGGGAGACTTTCTGGAAGCCACTTGTATGCCGCCTTGAATTCCATGATGGAAGATGCATGAGATATACAAGAAAGCAAGACAATGAATAAACGAACGAACACACCTTCAATCCTACTTGCAATACAGTATACAGAACAAGGAATGCATGCTGTCAGGTTACCAGAGGCACCGATAGAGTTCACTCCATACAGAAGCTTAATTTAAACTTGTTCTTGTTGCAGAAAATACGATGTTGGTGAGAGACCAGAGATAGGACACCAGGAACAAGGAGCAATGTCTGAAGAGCATTTGCTACTCGTGTACATGCATACATGACAGATTGCTGTGTCTGCTGCAAATACAAATTAAGGAACCAGAAGTGCGAAGGGACCTAAACAAAGGGGCCTGAAGAAATGAAGGGGTGGCAATCAATCCTCCCATTTTTCAAAACAGACAAAGCCTTTCATGGCGTAGAAGGAAGGTGGAGAAAAAAGGCCCAGACAAACGACACTTGGGGTACCCCTACTGAGTAAATATGCATAGGGCCGAGCCGCAACTGTTAACATTTACACAACTATGTCCCTATTTTCGTCTGTAAAAACATGTCACGTGGGGTATGTTGAGAATAGCGTCTGACTCGAGAACATTTGGAGATAAAATGCCACATATGCTTTGAATGATCCCCAGTGTAGCTCAGCCCCAAGACACGATAAGCATTTTAAAAGCGGGTCGTAGAACGAAACAACGAACCAGGGAGAAAGCGCATGTGAGACATTGTTTGCCATAGTCTAGGAGAGTTTGTGGTTGCTACTGGAAACGGGGGGAAAGCTTTGGAAGTGGGCAGAACAATATCTGGATGGGGTCAGGGCTGCCTTGCCATTGAGAGGTCTCGTTTTCTGGGCCTGGTCTCTCTCCCCCCCCCCCCGCACTCCCCCTCTCTTTGTATGCAGAGAGCACATGAGATGACTGTGCAAGGGACAAAAGATGGTGGGAAAAGAAGGGGAAACCCATTTGTATTGGTAGCAATGCCCATAAAACACTTGCAATCCCGTTTTTTTTAATTAAAAATTTTTTTAAGATACATCACCTTTTGCTTCCGTAAAGCACCTCATTTTGGGGACATCCAATGTATGGAAGCTAAATGTTGGAAGATTCAGGGCAGATAACAGAAAGTACTTCATGTAGTGCTTAGTTAAACTATGGAACTCTCTCCCACATGAGGCAGTGATGACCACCAACTTGGACAGTGATGGCTAACCTTGACCCTCCAGATGTTTTGGGACTACAACTCCCATCATCCCTGACCACTGGTCCTGTTAGCTAGGGATGATGGGAGTTGTAGTTCCAAAACATCTGGGGTGTCAAGGTTAGCCATCACTGAACTTGGATGACTTTAAAGAGGATTGGGCAAATTCACAGCGGAGGAGAGGGCTATAGTCTCCCTGCTTATTTAACTTATATGCAGAATACATCGTGCGAAAGGCTGGACTGGATGAATCCCAAGCCAGAATTAAGATTGCCGGAAGAAATATCAACAACCTCAGATATGCAGATGACACAACCTTGATGGCAGAAAGTGAGAAGGAATTGAAGAACCTCTTAATGAGGGTGAAAGAGGAGAGCGCAAAATATGGTCTGAAGCTCAACATCAAAAAAACTTAAGATCATGGCCACTGGTCCCATCACCTCCTGGCAAATAGAAGGGGAAGAAATGGGGGCAGTGAGAGATTTTACTTTCTTGGGCTCCATGATCACTGCAGATGGTGACAGCAGTCACAAAATTAAAAGACGCCTGCTTTTGGGGAGAAAAGCGATGACTAACCTAGACAGCATCTTAAAAAGCAGAGACATCACCTTGCCAACAAAGGTCTGTATAGTCAAAGCTATGCTTTTCCCAGTAGTGATGTATGGAAGTGAGAGCTGGACCATAAAAAAGGCTGGTCGCCAAAGAATTGATGCTTTTGAATTACGGTGCTGGAGGAGACTATTGAGAGTCCCATGGATTGCAGGAAGATCAAACCTATCCATTCTTAAGGAAATCAGCCCTGAGTGCTCACTGGAAGGACAGATCCTGAAGCTGAGGCTCCAATACTTTGGCCACATCATGAGAAGAGAAGACTCCCTGGAAAAGACCCTGATGTTGGGAAAGATTGAGAGCACAAGGAGAAGGGGGCGACAGAGGATGAGATGGTTGGACAGTGTTCTCGAAGCTACTAACTTGAGTTTGACCAAACTGTGCGAGGCAGTGGAAGACAGGAGTGCCTGGCGTGCTCTGGTCCATGGGGTCATGAAGAGTTGGACACGACTAAACGACTAAACAACAACAACAAAAAGCCATGATGGCTGTACTCTGCTTCCATGGTTGGGAGGCAGTAATGCTTCTGAAGAACAGTTCTGGAAATCACAGGAGGGAAGATTGCTGTTGTGATTGAGTCCTGCTTGCAGGTTTCCCAAAGGCATCTGGATGGTCATTGTGTGCCCGTCAAGTGCCTGCTAAGTGGGACATCCCAGCTTCTGGTTGGATCCTGGTATTGTCCCAAATTAAATGAAAGAACATGACTAAGAGGTCTATTAATTTCAGTGGGTCTGAGTGAAACTTAACTGAATGTCACTCACTGAAATTAATGAACCTTAGTCAGTCATGCCTATTAACCTCAGTAGGTCTACTCTGAGTAGTGTTGGCACTGGATGCAACCCTGTATCATCCAACTATGTCAATAATAAAAGAAATGCACTTGGAGAATACCGTAACTTTCTAAATACAATAACAAGCGGCAGCATTTGAGTGTTTAAAAAGTAGGAAGATTAAAAAGAGTTGAAGATTGCTTTAAGAGAGATTTGCTGTCTCTGGTGTGATATGGGGAGGGACTGTTTTCCTGTGCCTTTCCTCTCTGCCTGGCAGTGGCCCAACTTGAACATGGTTGATTTAATTAAAGAGTGGCAACCAATATTCCTATGCCCCTTGGCTGTATAGTCTGACTTTGCTTCTGAATTAACATCTCCACTTGATTAAAAATGGGATGTCAAGAAAGAGAAGTTGGATCTTTAAGCACACACAGAGGCACACACCTTTTAACCAGTATTTCATAAAGAGCTGTAAAATTTGGCTGCTTGTTGTGTTGTGTGTTGTATTTGTGTTTCTCAATTAGTCAGTAAGAAAAACTCACACTACAGTCCATGCTAGGGGCAATGCCAGTTGGGTATTTCGGCTGTTTATCTATTTTTCAATAGTGGGCAAAACATTTGTAATGTGATCTCTGAAACCACTGCTGCAGGCAGTCAATTATCTTCATTTGAAATTCTATGTGGTCCAAGTCTGGTTTCAAGAACCATAAGTAAAAATAGTAAAAGGTAAAGGACCCCTGGACGGTTAAGTCCAGTCAAAGGCGACTGGGGTTGTGGCGTTCATCTCACTTTCAGGTCAAGGGAGCCGGTGTTTGTCCACAGACAGCTTTCTGGGTCCTGTGGCCAGCAGAACTAAACTGCGTCTGGCACAATGGAACACGATGACAGAAACCAGAGCGCATGGAAACACCATTTACCTTCCCACCGCAGCAGTACCTCTTTATCTACTTGCACTGGTGTGCTTTTGAACTGGTAGGTTGGCAGGAGCTGGGACAGAGCAATGGGAGCTCACCTTGTTGCGGGGATTTGAACCACCGACCTTCTGATTGGCAAGCTCAGTGGTTTAGACCACAGTGCTACCCGCTTCCCACCCAGAACCATAAGTAGAGAGAAAGCATCAGGGGCCTTGAAGTTGCCTATCAACAGTTGCCACCTAGACCTGAGCAGGCACCAAAGTCACAGTCTTCCCTACTGTGGTGAAATATGTGTTGTATTTCTATTTAAATTACAGACTTCATTTCTAGATTTGCACCTACACATATAAATTCACGTGTGCTGATTTTAAGCAAATCTTTTGGAGGGTGATGCATTTCTTCTTTTTCACTGATGAGCAAGTGGTTTCCCTAACTCGGTGGTTCTGCAGTGAGAAGATCATTGCTGGCCGTTTTGCTTATTGGAAAGGCAACTTGACCATGGTTATGTCTGCCAGGGAGTTCTGTGGTTCAAAGTTAACTGCTTATTTAACTCCCTGGGGTTTCCTTTCTATGGTGGCCCATATAGTCTGGCGGCATGGCCAGCCAATTGTGCACCAAATTTACCCAAATTGTGGACTAATGCACAGTGGTTGCTTTCAAATTTTAGCGCATGGCCCACTAACCCTTTGGGCCAATTGGGTGCATTGCAAGTCAGAGAAATGGATGTGTTTACCACTTGCACATGCCACAACCATGCAGTCACACTCATTATCCCTCTCCTGAAGCAAATTGACTTGGCGGGAGAAAGTATTTTGTTTCCCTCTGCCCCAAGCCTAAAGGAGGGTGACTCTGGAGTCTGCAGCTGAAATCTTCAGAAAAATCACCCACATGCAAGACTTAGGCTTTTTGGGGAGGTGGGGGAATTTTTTCTTGCGGTCAAAGTGAAGAGGTTTTCTTTCAAGCCTAATTCCATCTATGGATGTGGATTGAAGATGCTCCTGGGGTGCAGTTTCTAGTAGGAAAGAAACAATGCAGGTTAGCTAAATGCAGTTGCTTATCTTCTTGAGTGCTGGGTAGTCATTCTGTTCTTTTCTCCAACTTTACTAGGTTCTTTTTCCTGTAAAAAAAAAACAACCTGCTTCTACCTGATTCAAGTGGACCTGAATACAATTAAAATGTGCTGCACACCCACGATATATTTATATGCAACAACAACAGCAACAACAACAGAACCTGGAGGAAACAACTAATTATAATTATAGTTGAATTGTGAAACTTCAAGGTCTTCAAATTCTTGATTCTGAGAAACTAAGTGTGATGCCAGCAAAGATTTCTATTCTTTCTTTGTTTTCTTTTTTCTTAAAAAGAGACTGTAAAAGGGGATTTTTTTTGAAGTCTAAACAGTAAACTAGCAAGTGCATGGGAGCTGCTGAACATGCATAATAGCCTCGATTCAAGCAAAAGAAAAACTCAGCATGCTTTTCTTTTCGGGCTGATTTTATTTCATTTTAAATTAAAATATGCGATGAAAAGCTCTTTTCCAAGCTAAGCGAAGCTGGAGTTTACATTTCCAACCAAACAAGCAAGCCCCCTTTTGGATCAACAAAAAAGACCTTAAAATCTCCCTCTTAAAAAACAAAAAAAAATTCTGCTTCCCACAAAGTCTTACAGTGTGAGCCATCATTTCACTTACATAAGCTTTCAATTTTGCCTATTTGATTTCCCTTCAGTGAACAGCCTGCTTCTTATAGAAAGAATTGGAACTGAATCACTGAAAAAAGTGCTATTTAGAATAGATATTATAAAGTAAGCCAAATACATTGAAAATGAGATCCATGCTGAGTAATGGAAAAAAATAAATGGAAAGGGGGAGAACAGAGAGAGAGAGAGAGAGATATCAAGAAAACCATTTATATGATGGAGAAATATTTTATCGAAAGGTAGTAACACATCTTTCTTTAACTAAAATTAGAGACAGTGATGATAATGCAGTGACAGTAATAGTAGTAGTAATCATCATCATCATCATCATCATACATGCAGAAATCTACTGGCAGAAGTTGTGGGCAAAAGCATTTCCTGCCTCCTCTTCTTCCCACCATGTTCCAGAGCTCCCCCCAAAAAATATGTGGTGTAGTGGTTAGAGTGTTAGACTATGACCTAGAAGTCCCAACTCAGTTATGAAGCTCTCTGGGTGACCTTGGGCTGTCACTCACTCTAAGCCTAACCTACGTCACAGGATTGTTGTGAAGATAACGAGGGGAGGAGCTGGCTCCCAGGGGCCAAGCACCTTCACCGCCGCCGCCACCCGATGTGGTTTTGGGTTTTTTTCTAGGAAGTTGGGCCCCCTTAATGTTCAGTGGGTGTTTGACTCCACCCCCCGGCTCTTTGTGATGTTGCAGGCGTGCACGACTTCAAGACATTGCAGAATGTTGTGTGTTTGTGACGTCAGGAGGTCGTTTTGGGTCGCCTCAATCATCTTGAGAAGATGGCACCTCTGCTTCTAAACCATTTAGGGCTTTTTAGGTAATAACAAGCACTGTGACTTGGCTTGGAAGATATTGCAAATGGAAAATAACAATGTAATATAATGTGTTCTGATAAGTGGACTCACAGCTGTCCATGGAGGCGCAGGTCAATTCTGTGTCTACCAGCTCCCCCTAGTACACAGACTGAGACCCCACCTGCCCGCAGACTGTCTCACCAGAGTGGTGCATGGTCTAGTTATCTCCTGCTTGGACTACTGCAATGTGTTCTGCGTACCTTTGAAGGTGACCCAGAAACTGCAACTAATCCAGAATGCAGCAGCTAGACTGGTGACTGGGAGTGGCCACCAAGATCATAAAACACCGGTCCTGAAAGACCTACATTGGCTCCCAGTACATTTCCATGGGACGTGGGTGGCGCTGTGGTCTAAACCACTGAGCCTCTTGGGCTTGCCGATCAAAAGGTCAGCGGTTCGAATCCCTGCGACTGGGTGAGCTCCCGTTGCTCGGTCCCAGCTCCTGCCAACCTAGCAGTTCGAAAGCACGTCAAAGTGCAAGTAGATAAATAGGTACCTTCTGGCGGGAAGGTAAACGGCGTTTCCGTGCGCTGCTCTGGTTCGCCAGAAGCGGCTTAGTCATGCTGGCCACATGACCCGGAAACTGTACACCGGCTCCCTCGGCCAGTAAAACGAGATGAGCGCCGCAACCCCAGAGTCGTTTGCGACTGGACTTAACTGTCAAGGGTCCTTTACCTTTTACATTTCCGAGCACAATTCAAAGTGTTGGTGCTGACCTTTAAAGCCCTAAATGGCCTCAGCCCAGTATACCTGAAGGAGCGTCTCCACCCCCATCATTCTGTCCGGACACTGATGTCAAGCTCTGAAAGCCTTCTGGCGGTTCCCTCACTGCAAGAAGTGAGGTTACAGGGAACCAGGCAGAGGGCCTTCTTGGTAGTGTTGCCCACCCTGTGGAACGCCCTCCCATCAGATGTCAAGGAAATAAACAACTATCTGACTTATAGAAGACATCTGAAGGCAGCCCTGTTTAGGGAAGTTTTTAATGTTTGATGTTTTATCGTGTTTTTAATACTCTGCTGGAAGCCGCCCAGAGTGGCTGGGGAAACCCAGCCAGATGGGCAGGGTATAAATAATAAATAATAATTATTATTATATGAACACCCACACTGCAGACCTGATCCTTGAAAGAGAATGCAAACCCACCCAGCACAGACCACAACTCAGGGACTGAGTGGACTGGTTTTCCTACAGACCTAAAAAGCATTTCTGTTAACTGGCTTAAGCCTTGTCTTATTAGTTGACATCCAATCCATCACTGCACCCAGACAAACATTCAGGTCCTCAGCACATTCCTCAGCATTAGAAGAAAAGTAGAAAAAGTCACGAATGTAATGTCTCAGGTTAAATAGAGATGAAATGCAGCTGATTCAGCCACAGATTCAAACTTTTTTTCTTCACGTGGTGATGAGAACTTTTCCTGATTGTTACCACAGACATTCATGGATGCCTGAAAGAAAGAAAGAAATATCACCATAGCAATTTGACTTTCAGGTTTGAAGCCACTGAATATTCAGTTCTCCTAGATTTCCCCCTTGACACCACGTGTTTCTGTACATTCATTACTAGGATCAACAATATGCATAAAAACCTCAGCACATAATCAATCTGCATTTTCCTCTTTCTATGAAGAGCGAGAACAGATGTTTAATGAAAACTCTCTTGGCTAATTACGGCTTTCAGTTACATCTAGGCAATATTAATGAAAGTAACCGAGAGCCAAACAATAAGAATCTTTCAATGAGCCCAGTGCCATAGCCTTTGTAAGGAAAATTTACCATGGACCTGAAACAAAGTTTGGAAATGTTCCCAGATAGGGAGCATGAAATTGACATGTAACGGGGGGATGCTGATTGTTACATTATGATTTAGTACTTGAAGTTATGTCAGTTTAAAAAAATCCCACAAGAGGCACTAAATAAGTATGGGTGTACCTCCTCCATCCATTGTTTTTCAGCAGGGAGAATAGAAACATTTGATAATTATTTTGCATTTCCTACAGGCAGAACAGCATTCAGCAGAAGCTGACAATGCTAAACTGAAATCAGCAACAATGCCGTTTTAAAGAATTGGGATTTTCCAGAATAGTGCTGAAATTTGAACTTGTTCTTTTTTTCTTTTTCTTTTTTCAGTTCATAATTTTGTATCCGGTGTTTGAACTGGGAATATGCTATATTCCAATCCCCTAGCAATGTAAAAATGATTAAAGCTGGAGCTTTCCTTCTGATGATAAGCTGGTTCAAACACTTGCAAGAGTGCGCATGTAACACTCCTCTCCTCATGTTCCAGCAGTTGTCACATGGAGGAACAGTTAAGAATGAAAGGAAGGAAGGAAGGAGGAAGGGAATGAAAAAATACTTTTATTTCTGCTTGTTAAGCTGTCTTACAGTCAACTTTTCATCAGGCACAGTGGATGAAACTGATAGAATCTATTCTTTTTCACTGAGAGCAGTGGAAACTTCAAAGCAGACAGAATTTCCTCCCCATTTCACCTACTATGCATCCTCAACCAGAGCTTGTTACTCTGGCACCAGTGACGTGTCTTTGAAGCTGTCACTAAGGTTATCAAGGGCAAAAATGGAAGATAAAATACAGGGGAAATATCTGCTCTCACAAAAGCCTTTGGGAACACACATGTGTTTCCTTACAACTTATTCTAAAGGCAGTTAGATTTATTTTTTATTTTTGAGGAAAGTGTTCAATAGCATTGCTAGTGGGAGGTGGCACATAGCTTGCTTGGGGTGATCAACGTAGCACCAATTCAAATCATGTGTGATTATTCTCCAGTGGCACACATTTTCCTGGATAACTAACTGATCCCGCACCATGAATAACTGCTGTTACTATGTTAAATTTAATCTTAAAACCGTACAATGCGGCTTTCGACAAAATGCACACAATGCAGAACCATATGTAAATGATTAGACATCAGTTGAATAACAGACTACCTAGCGGCTTGCATTGGATTCAGATTAATTTGAAATCTTGCGGTGACATGAGGTGCCTCAGATGGATTTTTGGCTTGATGCGGATGAAGCAGGATTTGTGCTAGGTTTCACAACTCAAAGCAGGATTTGCTCGAAGCACTTTGTGGCACTTCACCAATCCAGACCTATCTGCCTATAATTTGGTAGGCTTTCTTCCACTCCGGGCTGCTGAGCCTGCAAATTTAACTCTTTTCTGTCACAAGGGGAAAAATTATGGACAGTTTCGATTCCAAATTGTGAATTGAAACGGGGTGGGGTGAAGCAGACTCGATACATACCTGTGGTTTATTTATTTTGGTTTTATTTTTAGGTTTGTATTTGTTCAACAGTGATTATGATTATATACGGACAGTGCACATTGTCACCAAATCCTGTTTGGTAACATTGTAGTTCTAGAGCGGGTGACACTGTGGTCTAAATCACTGAGCCTCTTTGGCTCGCCAATCAGAAGGTTGGTGGTTCGAATCCCTGTGACGAGGTGAGCTCCCGTTGCTCTGTCCCAGCTTCTGCCAATCTAGCAGTTCGAAAGCGTGCCAGTGCAAGTAGATAAATAGGTAGCACTGCGACGGGAAGTTAAACGGCATTTCCATGCGTTCTGGTTTCCATCAATGTGTCCTGTTGTGCCAGAAGCGGTTTAGTTATGCTGGCCACATGACCCGGAAAGTTGTCTGTGGACAAACGCCAGCTCCCTTGGCCTGAAAGCGAGATGAGTGCCGCAACCTCATAGTTGCCTTTGACTGGACTTAACCATCCAGGGGTCCTTTATCTCTACCTTTTACCTTCTAGGCAGTTTTGATTCCGAATAGTGAATTCAAGTGGGATGGGATGAGGCAGAGTCAAATAGGCCCCAACACAAATCTGGCAGCCTCTGCAGCACCTCAGACCTAGGCAGGCTCCTTACCCTAGTGCCAAATCAGGGTCTAAATTGAATCTTGTCATCCTATGATGGCTTTGTATTAACAGAAAACACTTCCACTTGCATAGGTCCAGGGGCATGTTTTTCGCCTAACCTCCCTTGCCTACTGAAATCTTCTACAATCTACTCTACACCATACCCTCTGCTGTTTTCTAGGGTCACCGTGTCCTCAGGATCAGCTTGTCTTCGGGATCAGTGGGTGGCAGTAGGTAGAGGTGAACACAAGCAGGGGCAGAGGAAGCCTCCTCGCCACCCGGGGCGGTGAACGGAGGCTTCCCCCTGGGTTTTTTGCGCGTGTGCACTCCATCCAAACCAGCACCGCTGCTTCCATGGCGCGCTTTTGAGGCGCCGCGCCAAAAGCATCAGCAGCGGCACCCCTGCGAGCCGCCGCACGCGATCGGCAGCTCGTGGGGGTGCCGCCACTGCTGCTTTTGGCGTGGCGCCTCCCAAGGGCGCCGCGGGAGGAGCAGTGGCCCGGCGACGGGAGTGCACACGCGCGGCATCTCGTGCGTGCGCACTTCATCCAAACCGGCACCGCTGCTTCCACGGCGCCCTTAGGAGGCGCCACGCCAAAAGCAGCAGCGGCGGGGCAGCCCCATGAGCCACCGATCGCGTGCGGCGGCTCGCGGGGGTGCCCCGCCGCTGCTGCTTTTGGCACGGTGGCTCATAAGGGTGCCGCGGGAACAGCAGCGGCTCCGGCGGGCGGACCCCGCGCAGGGCAGGGCCAGCCCAAGTGTCACCCCCAACCCCCTGTGGAACCCGGGGCATACCGCCCCCTCCGCCCCCCTTGCGGCGCCAGTGTACACAAGCACAACACCACTCGTGGATAGAACCTCAGCCACTTTTCTGTTCCTCTACCACCAGCAATTTAAAGCATTGAAAAACAGAGTTGTATTATCACCTAACTCCATGGACAAATAATAAAGAATGGCAACCACTTTATAATGAATTTATTTCACCTTTGTCGTTTGTCTTTAAATCTTACAATAGACTATTGTTATAAATCATTAAATGGTTCTCATTAACAAGCATGAATGCAAAAGGTACAAATCCCGCTGTTTTACCAAAAAAAGAAGAAAAGAATTCATAACGATTAAGAAAGTTCTACTGAAATCACTGCCATGACTTCCATGCCATGTGTTAAGAATCAGGGTGCAAGATTGAAAGAGAGAATGAAACCCTTATTGAGAAGAGAGACTGGAAAATGTTAAAGGCTGAGAATTGACTGGTGGCCAAAAAGCATGCCGAGTGGAAAAACAGACATGGGGATTTGCAAGGACTTGGCAGGCACTTGCTCGAGGAGATGCCAAGAGAGAACACACAAAGTGAGTGAAATGAGTCAGGGCTTATAAAAGGAGATAGAAGAAAGGGAAGGCATTGGAAGGATGGACAGAGCAAAAGCAGGAAAGCTCCAAAACCTCCAGGCTTTAGATTAAAAAATGCAAGACAAAAATAGACGGAAAGCCCAACATATTCGGCCAAAAGGCCAAGGAAATAGCTCCAGGGGCTTACATTTGCAATGAAGTTGGCCACAGTGGAGATCTGTCTGTAGAGCGACAGATCAGCAACCCAGACTTATTTTCGGCTAGTGTTGGGCACAGTTCCACTCTTTGAACCAGTCAGTCCTGAGGCGTGAAAAGGATGTGTTCCTCATTGAAGATGTTCTCCAGAGAGGTTTAAAAACAGAGACTGGTTCTTGCATTCCTTTGAAGCATTGATACATGCATGCATCAGTGTCAGTGGGAATCTTGGGTGTGTGGGTAAAGAATTCGGGACTGTCTGTTGGATGGGACCATTTCCCGAGTCAAAGTTTTACTTGTTTGTCACCACCTGCTGGCCGTATATTTCATATACAGTCTCCCTTTGCCAGCGATATAATGATGTTTATTTAAACGTCAGTAGCCTCACAATAAAGTTGCTCAACCATTTTCCTGGGGCCTTTGGGTTAAAATGAACCTCATGCAAAAAAAAAAAAAGCAAAAAAAAAAAGCTGACAATTGAAACTGTTGGCTGCATCTACATTTTTTTTTCCTTTCCAATTCATTTTTATTAAGTTTTCAAGCTGCATCTACATTGATGAAGTGAGGACTATATTGGCAGAGCAGCCATGTTACCTGTTGTTTTATTCATTTGTTCATTTGTTTAAACAATTTATATACCCCAGGGCAACAAAAGTCTCCAAGTGGTTTTGAAAGATACAATGCATAAACAAATAAAAAACCAGCTAAAACTATAAAATCAAATTGCAACTAAAATGCCTGATAGAATTAAACAAAAGTATTTGGTAGGCACCAGAAGTTCAGTAGGGAGGGGGCCTGTTTGACCTTAACTAGAAGGGAGTTCCATAAAACTAGGCCCACAATACTGAGCACAGGGTTCCTGGTGGATGCATGCAGTATATTTGCATGCCTTCTAACTTTTCCAGATGTAAAATCATGATGGGTGTTTTACAGGACATGCTGTCAGGTGAGTCACATGACCTGCACCTTGCTCTTGCCCTGACAAAAATGCTTTTTTTGGAGGGGGGAGATCTTACCCATAATAATAATTAATAAATAAATAAATAAATAAATAAATAAATAATTTCTACCCCACTCATCTGACTGGGTTTCCACAGCCACTCTGGGCAGCTTTCAACAGAACATTAAAAACAGAATAAAACTTCAAACATTAAAAACTTCCCTAAACAGGGCTGCCTTCAGATGTCTTCTAAAAGTCAGATAGTTGTTTATTTCCTTGATATCTTATGGGAGGGTGTTCCACAGGGCGGGCGCCACTACCGAGAAGGCCCTCTGCCTGGTTCCTTGTAACCTCATTTCTTGCAGTGAGGGAACCGCCAGAAGGTTTTGGAGATGGACCTCAGTGTCTGGGCTGAATGATGGGGGTGGAGATGCTCCTTCAGGTATACTGGGCCGAGGCCGTTTAGGGCTTTAAAGGTCAGCACCAACACTTTGAATTGTGCTCGGAAACATACTGGGAGCCAATATAGTTCTTTCAGGACCGGTGTTTTATGATCTTGGTGGCCACTCCCAGTCACCAGTCTTGCTGCTGCATTCTGGATTAGTTGTAGTTTCTGGGTCACCTTCAAAGGTAGCCCCACATGGAGCACATCTCCAAGCAGGAGATAACTAGAGCATGCACCACTCTGGCGAGACAGTCTGCAGGCAGGTAGGATCTCAGCTTGCATACCAGATGGAGCTGGTAGAAAGCTGCCCTGGACACAGAATTGACCTGCGCATCCATGGACAGCTGTGAGTCCAAAATGACTCCCAGGCTGCACTCCTGGTCCTTCAGGGGCACAGTTACGCCATTCAGGACTAGGGAGTCCTCCACACCTGCACTCCCCCTGTCCCCCCAAAACAGTACTTCTGTCTTGTAAGGATTCAACCTCAATCCGTTAGCTGCTATCCATCCTCCAACCACCTCCAGGCACTCACACAGGACCTTCACCGCCTTAATTGGTTCTGATTTAAAAGAGAGGTAGAGCTGGTTATCATCTGCATACTGATGAACACCCAGCCCAAAACCCCTGATGATCTCTCCCAGCAGCTTCATATAGATATTAAAAAGCATGGGGGAGAGGACAGAACCCTGAGACACCCCAGGGGTCTGAACACTCATCCCCCAACACTACTTTCTGGACATGGCCCAGGAGAAAGGAGCGGAACCACTGTATAACAGTGCCCCCCAGCTCCTGTAGATGGTCCAGAAGGATGTCATGATCGATGCTATCAATGGCACCTACAAATGTGTGTTTTGGGGGAAATGTGCAAGATTGCAGCAAAATGGCCACTGAGCCCCAAGACCTCAGTGATCAGGCAGGGATATAAAGGATTAGGCAGTCTTTTATTTAGTAAATTTATTCCCCGCTCCATGAATATCTAGGTGCTCAGGGCAAATCACAATAAAAAACAGATGCAGGGGGCACTTCCAGACTGCCAGTATTTTGGGGTGGGGTTCACTCATCTAGGCCTTATGATGTCAGGGACTGGACAGAGGAGGAATGGTGGAGACTGCCTCCCCAGCCTGACCCTTCCAGAGAAGAGGAAGACAGTATAGATTTATAACAGTGGTTTGTGGGAGGTCACAGCTCAGAGGCAGATGAGGGGAAAAGTTGGGAGATAATGGGAGAGGAGGAGGAGGCAGAGCCAGAGCAGCTGGCTGACACGTTATCACTGGAAATCATTCCAGACCCACCATCTCCCAGAACCCGGCGAGCATTGAAAGTAGGAGAGCAAAGGGCTCAGAGACAGATAGCCCTAAGCAGCAACCGTAAGGCAACAAATGAGGAAGTAGAAGAGATGGGGTGGTGGTGGTGGAGATTTATTCAGAGCAACACCATTACTCCAAGAGGCATAATGTCTAAGCCTCTCTCTGTGAATATTGAATAAACAACATTGGTAAGAACTTTCCTTGTCTTATCCATTCCTGTCAACTTACCGTAGGGGTTTGGATCCTCTGATGCCTGACAGATCCACACTTTCGTCTGCTCCGTAATTTCTAGGCATGAATCCAAGAGGTTATTCTTTTGTCCTACCGATTTTCCTGGGGAAACCCAATGTTTACTGATGAATTGGAACAAATGTCTATCACATGTGGCAAATTCAGATCACACAGTGATGGGAAAATGCACTAGAAAGTCTGGGATAACACCAGGGCAGCATAATGACGTCTGGGCGGAATTTCACTAAATTTGCAAAATGCCTGGGAAAATCCAGGTGTGTGTGTTTGTGTGTGTAATCCACAAAAAAATACCCCAAAAGGCCCCAAAGCTCAACCACTTTGTCTGGATTTTCACTTTTGGGAATATAGCAACCCTAGATAACACAGACACGGGTGGCGCTGTGGTCTAAACCACAGAGCCTAGGGCTTGTCGATCAGAAGGTCGGCGGTTCGAATCCCCGCTACGGGGTGAGCTCCCGTTGCTCGGTCCCTGCTCCTGCCCACATAGCAGTTCAAAAGCATGTCAAAGTGCAAGTAGATAAATAGGCGGGAAGGTAAACGGCATTTCCATGCACTGCTCTGGTTTGCCAGAAGCGGCTTAGTCATGCTGGCCACATGACCTGGAAGCTGTCTGCAGACAAACGCCGGCTCCCTTGGCCTATAGAGTGAGATGAGCGCACAACCCCAGAGTTGTCCGTGACTGGACCTAACGGTCAGGGGTAACCTTTAGATAATGCTAGCTTTCATACATTGTCTTACATCCCTGCAAACAAATTAAGATGGATGCTCAATAAACAGGTCATTGGCTAACTAACATCTTGGGGAAGAAGAATGGAAAAACAATACATTTGGAGGTGTGCCATGGAAAGCTGTGCATGCTCTTGTGGCTCCCTCCCCCCCCCCTTTTGCTTTACTTCCACTGGCCAATAGAAGGCACAATTGTTTTCCGAGCTGTTTTCATGACATACTTTTGTTTCAACAGAGGCCTTGTTGAGAAACATGTGCAGCCTGAATTGGACAGGATGTGACAGAATCCCACCCAAAAATAGTGACAGTCTGGAAGCCCCCTTAGAGAAAGATGCAAAAAGAAGCAGGAAACTCTTCCATTGTGAAACAGACTGTATCTCCAGTGACAGAGTCCATGCTTTGCCTTCAAAAGGTCTCACGTTCAGCCCCTGGAATCTCCAGATACAGCTGGAAAGGCCTTCTTTCTCTAGAGAGGTGATCTGCTGATACCAGATCATGTAAACAATGCTATGTTATTTGTGTGCGCGTGTGCTGTTTTTAATTGTTTTTTTAAAAACTTGTTTTATTATATTTTGCACATTGCCTTGGAACATATTTGAAAGGCAATTAATAAACAAGAGTACTAATGGAGGGTTGTTGTTTCTGTTTGTTACTATGTTGAGTCTTTTTGAGTTTTTATATTCCAAACCACCCTGTGTTCCTCAGATGAAGGGCAGAATGGGAATATAAGAAATGCTACTATTACTACTACACTGAAATAAATAGCTATACCAAGAACTCTGGCCAGAAGTTTCAACAAAAGAAATAATATCTACTCGTGAGTCAAAATCAAATAGGGTATATATTCTGTTATATAGGTATTATTGTGAGTTTGAATCTGTATCTTTGTTTGAAATTATAATTTTTGTTTTAATCTGCAACTGCATTTAAGACTGTAATTCTTAACAGAATATATACCCTATTTGATTTTGACTCACGAGTAGATATTATTTCTTTTGTTGAAACTTCTGGCCAGAGTTCTTGGTATAGCTATTTATTTCAGTGTATCTTGCAACAAGAACGCCAACTTATTCACTATTACTACTACAGCAACAGCAACAACATAGCAGTAATAACAATAGCAATGACAATAGCAATGAATAATAATAAGGTTGTCCTGCAAACAATATATTTGGGCTTTAATGCATCCCTTTCTTCTGCACGAAGCTGCACCCAACATCACTTTGCTCATACCGATCCAGAATCCAGATGCAGACCTCACACCTGCTCTGCAAAAGCACTTCAGCTCATGCAATAGGAGGTAACCAATTTTCAATGGTGCCCCCTAATTACTGCAGCCCTCCGTGCCATCTCCCGTTTTGTTTCAGGCGGTCTTCCAGCCCTCTGAAGCAGCTTTTACTTTTGAGAGCAGGGTGGCACACTTAATTGGGCAGGGGGATTGGCAAAAAACAAAAGCCTTGACTTGTGTTAGCATAAACATTTTCTACTAAGGCAGAGGTAGCTAATGTGGCACTCTGCAGATGTTGAGCTACAACTCTCAGCAACCTCAGCCCAATGGCGCAGCTAGCCGCTCGGGTGCCCAGGGCGGCGCACGTGCCCTGCACCTGGGGGTGGAGCAAGCCGCTCATGGGGGCGGGGTGAGCCAAGGCAGGGCGCACTGAGCAAAGCCTCTCCGCCACCTCCCCCTCAGCTGTAGGGCGGCTGAGGGAGAGGCGGTGGGCAGACGCAAGCCCTATGCTACCGTTTCAGGCAGCGCGAAGCCTGCAGGCGCCCAAGCCACCACGTCACTCCCAGGAGAGACTTGTGGCTCAGGCACGCTGCAGGCCCTGTGGCAAGTGCCGGCCTCCGCGGTGTGGCACCCAGTGCCAGCCGCATTTCGTTGCATTTGTTGATTGAACTAAAAAGCTTCAAGAGTGCCAGTTTTTTTAAATTTTATTTTAAAAACTCATATTTTTGCCATTTTGTCACCCCCCTCAGTGGTGACACTCGGGGCGGGCCGTACCCACAACACACCCCTTCGTACGCTACTGCCTCAGCCATGGGAGTTGTAGGCCACAACATCTGGAAGGCACTAGGTTAGCCAGCCCTGTACTGAGGCAAATCCATATCTGGATACAACCCGTATATTCCAGAACAAATGTTTTTAGGTGTTTGTTGTTTGACTCTTACCCAGGGGTGCCAGAAAGCCAAACACTGGGAATGGTCTCTTGAAAAAGAATATTTCACGGGCAAGAATTGAATAGTAGAGAAACATCTCATTGAGCCTAGATAATATTATTGCTGATATATGTCTGCAAAATATCAGACAGCATTGCATGTTAAATATAAGATACTGCCAAACGTCAAATATGCATCTTTCACAGGGTGAAATCCAATGGGGTCCCATCCATGAGTCGAGGTTCCCATCCCTCACCTTGGCACTGCAGTCCCACATACACTCACTAAATCTACTCTGGAAGTTTCAAAGACCATCTGGGTAAAATTTGGAGGGCCATGGAAGACTGCGGGGATGAGGAGAGGAAAGGGAAATCTCATTATAAATATGGAAGTTCATTTGCTTGACCCTGGATGGTGCCTTCAAGTTCTATTTGT
The DNA here is from genome assembly GCA_034641385.1 of Darevskia mixta. Classification (NCBI taxonomy): domain Eukaryota; kingdom Metazoa; phylum Chordata; class Lepidosauria; order Squamata; family Lacertidae; genus Darevskia; species Darevskia mixta. The sequence goes on along the minus strand of JAWWNH010000121.1, from coordinate 849,164 downwards.
TTTCCATTTTCCGTTTCTAGTTGCATTACAACTCAGAAGCATTTTCTCTGATTATATCTACCTACCTTGTCCTTTTCAAGAAACAAGCAAACATTTGCTCCGCTGACATTTCCAAGGCAAGATCTGCAGGCTCAAGAGACAATGGCTTACTCGTTATTGCTTGAGAAGTGCTTTTGAGAAGAATTGCAATCCCGGGCTTTGGCTGGGGATGATGGGAGTTGTAGTCCAAAAATATCTGGAGGGCACTAGGTTGAGGAGGACTACTATAGACACTTAATGGGGAGTAAGTCCCACTGAATTCAATGCGAAGATCTTCTGAGTAGACATGTATAGGACCGCACTGCAAGTCACAAAGATGTGAAGATCTTCTGAGTAGACATGTATAGGACCTCACTGCAAGTCACAAAGTTTCAAGCTTTCGGTGCGTAGCAAATCACACCACAAGTTTACCCATTAAACTAGAAAATGATAAGCTCAGTTGCAGACTATCATTCAAATGCTTCATCTATATTCCTTCAGGGTAGGAATTTAAAATATTCATTGAATGCAACGTTGTTTTGTATTATTTAACTCCTTTGCCCTCAACTCACAATTCCCCTCAGGAATAGGTTCTCCTCTTGCTGGTGTAATTACTCCAACTGCCACTAGAAAGAGCTGTTTATCTTATTTTTAACCATTGAAATGTTTAAGCCTCTGGTTACAGAGGTGTTAATAGGCTGGTAATTATAAGGAATGTTCATGGCAGGAGAAAAGCTTTTCGTTTTGGGGAGGGAGGGGGGAAATCCCATTAAAACTGTAACGATGTTGAAAAGTGTAAGGAGGTTTTACTCTCTTTTCAAAAAAACACAGTACAATAACTGTTGCTGTTGCCTCTTGAGAATCGCAAACAGAGAGGGTACCAGAGAGGGCTGACAAATGAGGAGCATTCATGTGGTTTTGACTGCTCTGCCAGCAGCCTAGTGGGTGGGAAAACACTGTAGGGCTGAAAAAATATTGTAATAAAAATACTGCTTAAAAAATCCCAGAGATGATAGCTTTGCCACGGGACAGGAAGATCTCGCAAAGAATATTTACAGAGATTATTATTTTGCTCAGGTGAAGGAGTCTTGGTGACTTCAGAAAATGCAACATATTCAGAATGATTGCAGATATTAAGCCTGATACAAGTGCATCAGTGGAAGGCATTGATGTTCATTCCCTTCTTGACCATGGGTTCTGGCTATGCTGCAGCCTTTAGTGCATGCCTTGGTTTTCATATGATATCATTGCCCAAATGACACCCTTCATTTATATTTGCAGCAGTGGTGGATGGCATGGTGGAGCTGCAGTTCTCGCCTGACCTCCGGAAAGCTGAGCCACTGCTGCTTACTGAAAAGGAGAGGTGGAGGCAGTGGGGAGGTTGGTGTGGTACGAGTGAGATGTACCACAAAATGGAATGCTCCTGTTCAGGGTTCCACCCATACCTTCCCCCAGAATGCTCCATTCCATCCTACCATGGTGGTATCAGCATTCTGTGACCAGTGAGCCTGCTCAGTCCTCATTGGTTCCTCTATTAAGGTTGTTTTCTGTTGGAAAAAGAAGCCCACTTCTACAAACCGTTGGGTTCCACAAGCCCGTTGATCTCTCTCTCTCTCTCTCTCTCTCTCTCTCTCTCTCTCTCTCTGTTGGCGGCATCATTTTCATGACAGATGACATCCCCTTCTCCACCAGGGAAGAAGAGGTGAGGGAAGATCTACATTAAGAAAATGGTGGGTGGGTGGTGGGTGGGAGAAAGATCGACATCAGGATCTGCTGCCCCGGTAGATCCTGCCACCCTTCACCTTGCCTCATGGGTGGACCAGGCCTGGAAACAGGACCACACCTGCAGAAGTGATGGCTACTGCTTGGACAATAACAGCCTTAAACTGATTAGCAGAGTACATGAAGTGTTACAGGGAATCTAGTGTGTGTCTCTTAAGATCACAGAAATAAGCCCCGCTTCATGTGCATCCGCTATTTTGAGATTCATAAGTGGTTAGTATACCAGGGGGGCTTCTCAGTATTGACACCATCCTTGTTGAATTCTTTGCACAAGGATGCCTGCATCATTCCTGAGTCCTGACCACTGACCCTGCTAGGGATGATGGGAGTTGTAGTCCAAAAACAGATGGAGGCCCAAGTTTGGGAAGCACTGGTCTGTGCATTTATCTATCCCTCTTTACAGCCATTGACGTTACTGGCCATCTCCACATCTTGCGGTAGTGAGTTTCAGAGTATAGCTAGGTGTAAACTTCCTTTTGCTTGTCCTGAGTCTCCCACAAATTCAGCTTCACTGGATGACTTTTCATTGAGTTCTAGTACCATGACAGAGGAAGAGAAACTTCCCCTCCTGCCATATAGGATTGCCAGATTGTCTTATGCCAGGCTTCCTCAACCTCGGCCCTCCAAATGTTTTGAGACTACAATTCCCATCATCCCTGACCACTGGTCCTGCTAGCTAGGGATCATGGGAGTTGTGGGCCAAAACATCTGGAGGGCCGAGGTTGAGAAAGCCTGTCTTATGCTATTATGGTGATGGACTACCCCTCCACCTCCAGCATGGTACATATAAATTACTTTTCAAAAAATTGTGATATTCTAGGATTGCCTCACTGACTGGGACGTGAGGTACGCACAGTGTATGAATGCATCAGCACAGGATTCCAATAAATATTCTGGCTCCAATAAAAGAAACCTTATCAAGTATCAGGAGGATTAGGGTATGCGTATGTTAATTGCATTTGGTTGCCATCAGGCAAGAAATCTAAATAGGGCAGTTGGGAATATTCTGAGGCAATGATGTGGTGACTCACTTTGAGCGTCTGTTATGGCAGCATGAGCGAGACATAGTAAATGGGTATTTTGCAAACAACAACAACAACAATAATAATAATAATGGGGATAATATTGATTCCCCCTGTACTTATTTTCTTCACTTTTCGTCCATGGGGCCATAAGTGGAAAGATAAGTACCTTGAAATACCTAATGAGTCCAGTGCTGATTACTATTATTTTTTTTAACAGAAGAAACGCCACATTCTCCTTAATCTTGTGGAAGCTTGCTGATCCATAGGCTATCAGACCGTGTGAGTTGAAGAGGCACTGTAAAATCAGACGTGGCAGATGTATCTTCATAATGTAGTTTGTAATGGTCCAGTGGTGCAGCTGCTAGCCTTAAACGGCTGGGGAGAGGAACACATCTGAAAAATTCAGAGAGAATTCCAAAAATAAAACCTTGTGCTTGAGAGCATTCCCCAAAGATGCACGTGAAATCTGCTTTAAAGATGGCTGACATTATTTTTGCCGCAGATGCTGTTTGTGTAGTGCTGCCATACGTCCGGATTTTCCCAGAATCAGTCCACAAAATGGCGTCTGGGCAGATTTTTGTCAAATCGGCGAATATGGCGAGTGGAGTGATCTCACTTTTGGGAATATGGCAACCCTATAACAAAACCATCACAGTGTAATATGGCCAGGCAGGCAGTCCAGTAACTTGAGACAGCAGCCCTCTTTAGGCATTCAGTGTGAATGCTTAGAAGGGTAATTCTGGATCGTGCATTCATGAGACGTGCTCCCTGGCCAAGCCACGGAATCATAGAAGTGTAAGGTTGGAAGGGACTCAAGAGTCATCTAGTCTGAACCCCCTGCAATCCATGTCCGGCATTCATCTGAAGGGGGATGCCTCAAACATGGGTAGGATTGCCAACAAGGGAACAAGATCCCCGACTGACCAGTGTTTCTAGTCACATGTTGGAAATTTCATGCCTGACAAAGGGAGCCCCTTCAGATGAATCCTGACTGCCTATTGGCCAGGGAGGGCACTGATGCAGGCAGAGTCACTGAGGTGTTGGGATTTGCCCGGTACATTCCCACTCTCCCCTTTGCACATTCAGTGTGAATGCCTGTGAAGAGAGCTACCAGTTCTTACAGAGTGGGTGGACACTTTTGCCCAGTGCCTTTTTTCCTAGAAAAAAAATAGGTGATGGTACTTGCCATGAAGTTGTTACAGTATAACTGCGACACTTTTCAACAAAAAAAGACAGAGGTTCCGGTACTGCATAGCCTTGAGTACCCCCTGAAAAAAAGCACTGCTCATTTTTTTAAATAACTTTACATTGCCACCACATGTGATAAAATGTACCTTCCACTTCTTTCTATTTCCAACACTTTTTTAAAAAAAATTACTCCACCCTGCAGCATTTTGTTGCAGATTCCACTAGGGCTTCATACACGCCATAAATGGAAAGTACATTTCAAAGCACATAACTTCCCCCAGAGAATCCTGGGGGCTGAAGTTTGCCACTAATGCTAGGAATTGTAGCTCTGTGAGGGGTAAGCTACAGTTCCCAGGGGTCTTTGGGGGAAGCCACAAACTTTCAATGCCTTTTAAATGTATGACACCTATGCAGCCTTGCTGTGTTCATTTTGCCTTCTCTGCAACGGCCTTGAAGTTAAACTTCAGAGATTCTAGGATTGAGGCTTTGCCTCTTCTTCTTAACCTGTGCTTTATTTGTAAAAAGCTGTTTCAAATGACCGATTCAAAGAATGCCAATCTGGCAGTTTACTTTTGCAGCACGATCCTTTCAGTGCCAGTTGAAAGGCAGCCGCATAATATTCAGTCCATACAATGTGCTTGTGCGGGAGGGACGGAGACTTGCTGCAGGGCCATAATCGTAACCGGGCAGGGTATATTTGCTGGCACCAATGACTTCTATAAGAGGGGAGGATAGGCCTTGCAGTGGATGAAAGGAGGGATGTACAGCCTGAAAAGGAAAGATCTCCAGAGGAGATGAACTTGTCTCTCAAGTTCCACTGAAATTAATGGAGCTTGTAGTGCTCACACAAGAAGCATAAAGCACTCATGGGATTTGGACAATCATGCATATTTGGCATGTGCATTAGCCAATGGACATTACAAATAAGAGGCCACTTTTCATGAAAAGCATATGGCCCACTATACCTGAAGGAGCGTCTCCAACCCATCATTCAGCCTGGACACTGAGGTCCATCTCCAAGGGCCTTCTGGCGGTTTCCTCACTGCAGGAAGTAAGGTCATAGGGAACCAGGCAGAGGGCCTTCTCGGTAGTGGCGCCCGCCCTGTGGAACGCCCTCCCATCAGATGTCAAAGAAATAAACAACTATCTGACTTTTAGAAAACATCTGAAGGCAGCCCTGTTTAGGGAAGTTTTTAATGTTTGATGTTTTATCGTGTTTTCAATATTCTGTTGGGAGCCACCCAGAGTGGTTGGGGAAACCAAGCCAGATGGGCAGGGTATAAATAATAAATTATTTATTATTAGTAGTAGTAGTAGTAGCAGCAGTAGCAGCAGCAGTAGTATGCTAAAGCCAGGCTTAAGCCAGCACCGCGGACTGGGGAAAAGGTGTCAAATGGCCTCACACATGACAGCACCAAGGTCCACTCCTGCTCTAGATACCCCCAAGATCACAAGGAGAAAGAGCTCTCCTCTCTGCTTCTGGAGGCCTTAGGCCAAATAAGCCAAATGTCAGGGTTGAGCCGGACGAGGAGGAGTGGTGGCAAGCCCCCCCCCCCTGGCAAGGCTGCCCCCACGGAAGAATCTGGGGGAATGGATGAATTTATACCTGGAGAAGACTGGTGGCAGCACTTCTCAGAAGAGGAAGAATCAGATAGGGAAGTGGGAAGACCAGAACAGGAGGAGGGATAAGTCAAGTCAGAATCAGGACCTTGTGAGGAGAGGAGCCGGCAGGCCCCCTCCCCTCCTCCCTTCACAGCTGTAGAACGTAGAGCTGAGAGCCGTAGGGAACAATTAGAGGCAGCTGCAGCTCGTAAGGGACGTGGTTATGAGCCGGCTACTTAAGGAAGACCGGCTGCTCCATTCACCAGCACCTGCAACTGCTGTGCTGAAGCGCGTTGTTGCTTGACCTGTTCCTGATTCCTGTGTTCGTGACTCCGGCTTCCTGACCCCTGGCTTATTCTTGACCATGGCTTCCTGATTCCTGGCTCTTATGTGACTGAGGCTTCCCTGACTCCTGACTTAACCGTCTTCGGCTACTCCAGACCCTGTGCAGCCATCTGTCCTCGACTGGTCTGGACCTCGGCTTTGTCTGACTCTGACTGCTGCTCTTCAGCGCGCCAGCCAGCGCGCCAGTCCTAACACCAAATTACACAGAAGCCAATATGACCAAAGAAGCAAGGCTTAACCCAAACACACCAAAAACAAAGAGGTAGGTAGATAGTTTCTCAACAACAATTAAAAGATCAGCATAGCACGAAGTTCCTGGGGTTCTTTCACAATTTGGGCAGACCTGTAAGGGAAGTCGCTTGCGCACTGATGTTTCATGCCGGATCAGGTTGTCTGTATGGCAAGTGATGCCATTTGCATTGTCTGAAGAGCCAAAAATCACACGGTGACATGCAAGCAACGTAGAGTTCGCTTGCTTTCTCCCTCCCTATCAGTAGTCTTACAAACAACAGATGGCTAAAAAAAATTAAATCCTACAGGATCAAATACCACCCACATCCTAAAGCTGCCTCCTTTGAAACATGTTGCGGTGTAGCTAGAAATGTGATGCTGAAGAATATGAATGGGATAAACCGTTCCCAGTAGAAAGCTCTAAGAGATAGATGCCAGGATCTGCTTGACAAATAGCTTCAGCCTTAATAATAAAAAAGCAAGCCCTGAAATATGAGCAGCATGCCAAATCCACAGGAACCACAACCTTCTCTGTTTCAGTAATTCAGCCTTCTATTTTAGAGTTGGTACATCCAGCACAGAAACCTTCAAACTGAACTTCTGGAACTTCTCATCGGAGTCCAGGTATTATTTTGACATCTTTTGGCACCTTGTTGTGATTAAGAGCGCTCAACGTCTTGCCATCTGTGGAAACCTCCCTTGGAAATCAGGCATAAGGCTATACATATGGATAAGGATGAGTCAAAACTGTTTTAGCAAGATGCAAATGCTGCAGCTGAACAAGGCCCTGAGTGGTGGAGTCTACCTGGGAGAATGTGGGGCAACAGGGAAAGTTTAAAAGAGGAGATTTGGCTGCAAAATGCAAGTAGAAAGAAAAAGCAAGAACATAGAGACAATATGTATGAACCCCTAATGTTATTGTTGTTGTTGTTGCTATTATTTACCAGTCCTTCACCCTAAGGTTCCAGGGCAAATTGCAACAATTAAAACACATTCTGTGCCAATTCAGTTTCTATTAGGGCTGCCAGACGTCCAGAATTTCCTGGACATATCAGGGATTCGTCCGTCGGAAATAGCACCTGGATAGAATTTCCAAAAACGGGTAGAAATGTCTGGGGGAAACCAGGCGTATGGCAATCCATGTCGGAAGTGATGATATTTTTGGCGAAAAACTACAATTTTCTTTTTTTGAGATTTTCCAAAAGAAGCTCAACAACTTTTCTGTCTGGATTCTCACTTTTTGAAATATGGCAACCCTAGTTTCTGTGTGAATTAGAATATGAAAATAGAAACACCAAAACAGATAGATGGAAATAGACATTTTCGGGGGGGGGGGTCTGATCCACAAATTACACTTGTCCCAGTCTCTTGAAAAGAGAAGCAATACATTCTTTACTTTCCTATTCACATTTGAAACAACACTATAATTTTTTTTATTTTCCTTAGCTCATTATTAGCCATTGTCTCAATATGTTTATGCCTCAAAGGCTGTAAAGTTGCTAAGAGATGAGATAGATATGTCCTCATTAGTTCAAATAGGCAACTATCAATTATAGACCATTTCAGGGATAAAGAAATTATTTCTGTCGTCATGTCATGCTTCACAGCAAGAGAACGCCAAAATGACAAATGCTAATATTTTATTGATTTAAAATATTATTGTTCCATCTTTCAGTCTCTGGCGGCCTCAAAGATGGATTATAACAAAATTTGCTATTTTAATGTATTGCTGTTTAATTAAGTAGTTTGTTGTTTATTTTATGTATTTTGTATTGCAGATGTTAAATAATGGCTTTTATTAGCTACTTTCTGCGGCTGGAAAAGATGTGATATAAATATTTAAAGTGAAAGAAAGAACAAACAAACAAACAAAATCTGAAACAGCCCTAATAATATCCACAAATATCAGACTGTGACTGTACTCATATACCTAAGCATAGAAGCCAACTCCTAGGCGCCATGGGGACTTCAGCCCCCCCCCCCATAAAATATTGGAGGGGGCTGGGCACCCTCCCAAAAATTAATGGATATTCCCATTCAAATGGTGTGTATGCACTGCGTCTTGTGATTGATTATGTGGGGCGGGGCTTACCTGGGCCCCCAGAATATTTTATTCAAGTTGGCACCCCTGTACCCAAGCAACCTCCACTGGATTTAACCATGCATAGGATTGGCTTCCCATAATACAAAAAGCAGACTAATCTTCAGATGTATTTACCGAAGGCTCAGGCAAATAGGATGGTTTTAATTTACTATCTAAAAGATGAAAAAGAGAGGGTTGTGTCCAATGTTAGTCATGCTCAGAAATTAATGGACATGACTAACTGAGGTTTAAAGGTAAAAGGTAAAGGGACCCCTGACCATTAGGTCCAGTCGTGACCGACTCTGGGATTGCGGTGCTCATCTCGCTTTATTGGCCAAGGGAGCTGGCGTATAGCTTCCGAGTCATGTGGCCAGCATGACTAAGCCGCTTCTGGCGAACCAGAGCAGTGCACGGAAATGCCATTTACCTTCCCGCTGGAGTGGTACCTATTGATCTACTTGCACTTTGACGTGCTTTCGAACTGCTAGGTTGGCAGGAGCAGGGACCGAGAAATGGGAGCTCACCCCGTCGCGGGGATTCGAACCGCCGACCTTCTGATCAGCAAGCCCTAGGCTCTGTGGTTTAACCCACAGCGCCACCCGCATCCCTCAAACTGAGGTTTACCCCGAGTAAAACTTAGTTGGGTATTAGTCATAATGCCAGACCAACAACAACTCAGGATAAGGTTCTATCCAGATGGAACAATACCCCATGTTAGCAATTTAAGTCAATTAACTTAAATGGTTCTGCTTTGTTGCTCACCTTAGAATTGAAACTACTGCTGCTGAAAGGGCCAGAGACCACCTTTGCTCCCTGCTTTGCTGGCCTGATTCCACCTGGCCGGGTGTGTATGTGTGTGCAGACTGACTCCAGCTACAAAAGCTGCTGCTGAAGGGGCGGGCCAGAAGTCATCACACCTGTGTATCCCGCTGGACCTGCCGCTCAGGATGCTGGGAGACTATTGGCAATGGGCTGTGGTTTGGAAGTTTTTGTTGAGGTCAAGATTTAATTTTGGAGGTGCTTAATTTTTGCTGTTATTGGTATGATGTTCTTTTTTAATCTGAAGAAGTGTGCATGCACACGAAAGCTCATACCAAGAACAAACTTAGTTGGTCTCTAAGGTGCTACTGGAAGGAATTTTATTTATTTTTATTTTTTTTAATCTTTGTTAGACTTAATTGTTTATTATGTGGGGATTGTTTAATTTTATTGTGACGTTTTAATTTATTGTTTCTAGCTGCTTAAATGTTATGTTTCTGTAATTGTGTAAATCTTCTGACGTAAGTCTGGTTTATCTATGAAATGGCAGCAAACAAATAAGCAATGATGCTGATGATGCTTTGAGCATGATTTAGTTCAGGGGTAGGCAACCTAAGGCCCGGGGGCCGGATGTGGCCCAATTGCCTTCTCAATCTGGCCCCACAGATTGTCTGGGAATCAGCATGTTTTTACATGAGTAGAATGTGTACTTTTATTTAAAATGCATCTCTGGGTTATTTGTGGGGCATAGGAATTCATTCATATTTTTTTTCAAAATATAGTCTGGCCCACCACATGGTCTGAGGGACGGTGGACCGGCCCATGGCTGAAGAAGGTTGCTGACCCCTGATTTAGTTGATTATTACCTGGGAAGCCATAAGAGAGAAGGCCTTATTAGGTTTCAGGTTGACACTACCTTCACTTCAAATCTGGAGGAACGTGAAATAGGACTTTCAATCAATGGATACCAAAACAATTTTGAATGGGGAAAGCCTTCAGCAGAGTTAAGCTCTATAACTTGGACCTCAACTTTACACTGGTGACTTGTGTAAAGAGGAATTGTGCCACCCAAAAAGGGGTACCTTCCAATAGATGGCTCTCCTCTGAAACGTAGGACCAGCATGCAACTTCCCTGACTGCTCTGAGCCTTGGCATTTCCCATTTTAGAAATTAAATTGACGTCTGCCTGGGCTTTCACACTGAAAAGTAAGTTGCTTGCAGAAGCATATTTGCCTTTGTCTCAGGAAGGAGACGGTCTTATTTCTTAATTTCACCACAAAGCGGCACTGAAGCAATTTATTTGCAGATGTCACTTTAAAGTGAGCCTTGCAAATGCTTTGTGACAGCCAGCTATTGGTTTGTTGGTTTGTTTTGTGAAGCTCGAGTCACTGTTATTAATTACTCCTTGAATAGAGAGTAATTATCCTGTTAAGGTGTGTGCGATCTATTTCCATGCAGTAGGCCGGTGTCCCCCCTGACTCTTACTTAGCGAATGTGCTTTTTATGGCGTGCATCTCTTCTTCGCAATTCTAAATGTTCCTTGAAAACAACTGGATATAAAAATGAAGATCACAGCCTGCAGTCCAAAGAGCCAGGAAGCAATAATTTACCGAAATGACCAAAGAAAGTCTGAAGTTTACGAGCAGTTTACCTCAATTGGCTCTATTGGGATATTTCATAGCCCCTTAGATGGTGTCTAGCAACCTTGAAGATATTTCAGGTATCTTTAGGCTCAGCGGGAGGGGCCAATGAAATTTCCAATAAGTTGCAAAGCTACATGTGTTTAGTCATTTAACCATGAGAGTCTCTACATGTCTACTAAATAATAAGTCCAAATGAGTTCAGCAGACCTTCCACCCACATGCAAGTGGATTGCAGCCTAAATATCAGGATTGTACCATGAGCTCTGTGGGGTCTCCCAGCCAGGTAAAGGTAAAGGACCCCTGGATGGTTAAGCCCAGTTGAATTTGACTATGGGGTGTGGCACTCATCTCTGCTTTCAGGCCAAGGGAGCCGGCGTTTGTCCACAAACTTTGTGTCATGTGGCTAGCATAACTAAACCGCTTCTGGCACAATGGAACACCGTGACGGAAGCCAGAGCTCACGAAATGCCATTTACCTTCCCGCCACAGTTTACTCATGCTGGCATGCTTTCGAACTGCTAGGCTGGCAGGCGCTGGGACAGAGCAATGGGAGCTCACCCCGTCATGTGGATTCGAACTGCCAACCTTACGATCAGCAAGCCCAAGACTGGTTTAGACCACCATGCCACCTGCATCCCTTTCCCGGCCAAACCCAACTGGAGTCAATGAAATGTTCACCCAGATGGTTTGAGAGCTATTACTACTATCACCACCACCATGAGTGGCAGCCAGGGAGGGATATTGCAGTGACATCTGTCACCCCATTAATGGTGGTGCTGCTTGCCAGCAGGGAAAAAGCTAGGAGCAAAGCAGCAGTGAGGCTGGTGCTGTTCAAATCAACCCCAATTGGGTTCCATCTTGTAAAAAAGAAACCAGAGAGCAGGTTGCTGCAGTGATGGTTAAGTGGGATGGGGTGACTCTTACGTTCATCCCGCCCCCTACTCATTCTTCCCCCTTGGTTTGTGTGATCCTCTAATCTCTGCTGCTCAGAATTCCCCCTTCCTTTTTGTATTCAGCACCAACTGTGGGTAGTATTAATGCTAGCCATTGGTTTAGTTTAAGTCTGAAACTCACTCCCAACCATGGTTTCAATTTAAACATGGCTTAAAGTTAAGGCTGGATCTAGACACATCAAAGAAGCGTTTCCGTTAAACGTGTTGTACACTTCATAAAGGGAAATCCCATTGGCGAAAGACAGGACTCCACAGCGCCATCTGGTGTCACAGTGTTATATAAAACAGTTTTTCTTTGCTAATGTAGCCGAGTCCTAACTTTGGTTTGTGTTCAGCTCGGTGCAGATATACTGTAACCATAAGCCGAGTTAAGGAAGGAAGGGAGGGATTTGAGTGAAAGAGGCAAGATGGAAATAAGAGAATGGACTGTGCAAGCCTGAAGTGTGGTCCTTAACCCAGACTTTGTCCTCCAGGTGTAACTCCCATCAAACCCAGCCTGCACAGCCACAGTAGCTGGGGCTGATGGGGAGCTGTAGCCCAAAACATCTGTAGGGCATCAGGTTGGGGACAGCTGTCTCAGCCACTGTTGTGAAATGTTAGGGTTGCATTGAGTAACTGCAGAATATTTAACAAGTCCAAGGGCATGTCAGACGTTTTTTGGTGGAGAAAAGCTCTGCTTATGCTCCAGCTCTCCAGAAACAAAGCATGAATAATGCAGGAGGCTCAAGTAGAATTGTGCAGAAAACACAAACCCATTCATGGCTAAAACAAACACCAGCAGTTCAGTTGCTCATCCTCCCTCCTCCCCCCCCCATCAACAGCATATAAATAAGATTATCCGCCTCCTCACACGAGCCCCTTAAACGGTCCACTGAGTAGTTAGAGGTTGCATCATCGTGTCAATAAGATCACTATCAATTTATCTAGCTATTTATTTCTAAAAGGGGTTATTTTTTGCATGGTATACCATCTTTTCTGAAAAGTATGTAATTGACTTTACTTTTGCTTTGGGGTCAGATGGAAGTCTCTAACTACATGCACCCAGCAAACGATCATTAACATGTTTAAGTCCCTGATCTTATTTGAACATGACCACCCTCATGGTGCTCCTGGTTTCTCGTAGTTTTTATTAATTTATTTTTAAATACTCTTCTTAAGTAAATATCAAATACAAGACAGATTTTCTTATGAGGATGGTATTTCCTTTGTATTATCATACTGAAAGATTTATCTAAGCCAGGGGTAGCTAACTTGGAGCCGTCCAGATGTTGTGAGCTACAACTCTCATTATTGGCTTATCAGTGATCTAAGACAGCTGGATGGCATTACTTTGGCTTCTCTTGGTCTAAGTGTTGGAAAGTAAAGATTTTATATATGTACGACTATGTACGCCACTAGAAATGCCACTTGCCTTTCAACCCTACCAACCAGAACTCCCCATTCTGTTTACTCTTACCTGCATGATGAAGCAACATATCCACCATTCATTTCACACAGTATGTAATAACTATGTAGAATTTGTTGCCATGAATGTTTGCTGAGACCAGAATGGTGTAGTGGCTAGAGAGACTCAGACTAGGAAAACCCAGGTTCTAAACCTTGCCAGTTATCTCCCGCTTGGACTACTGCAACAAGCTCTACGTGGGGCTACCTTTAAAGTGACCTGGAAACTACAACTAACCCAGAATGCGGCAGCTAGACTAGTGACTGGGAGTGGCCGCCGGGACCATATATCACCGGTCCTGAAAGACCTGCATCAGCTCCCAGTACATTTCCGAGTGGCCCAGTATAGCTGAAGGAGCGTCTCCACCCACATCGTTCAGCCCGGACACTGAGGTCCATCTCCAAGGGCCTTTGGTGGTTCCCTCACTGCGAGAAGTGAGGTTACAGGGAACCAGGCAGAGGGTCTTCTCAGTAGTGGCGCCTGCTCTGTAGAATGCCCTCTCATCAGATGCCAAGGAAAGAAACGACTATCTGACTTTAAGAAGACATCTGAAGGCAGCCCTGTTTAGGGAAGTTTTTAATGTTTGATGTTTTATCATGTTTTTAATATTATGTTGGGAGCCTCCCCAAGTGGCTGTGGAAACCCAGCCAGATGGATGGGGTATAAATAATAAATTATTATTATTACTAGCCATGAATCTCACTTGTGTGATTCTAGGCAATTCCTAACTTCTCAGTCTAGCCTAACTAATGACATAGTTTTGGCAGGAAGGAGAGAAGCAGGACTTTTTTTCAGCCGGAACTCTCCGGAACTCAGGTAGGTGCCATTATCATTCCAAGACAGTGAGGGAGGTCTTCATGATGAGTTCCGGCACCTCTTTTTCTAGAGAAATAGCACCGGAGAGAAGCATGTTATACTGTACATATACTGTCTTGATCTCCTTAGAGGAAAGGTGGGGTATAAATGTATGTAATAAATAAATGACCTGACAATGGGCATTAGCGTAGATCAGGGATGAGGAATCTGTGGCTTCCCAGATGTTGTTGGACTCCAACTCCCATCAGCATGGCCAATTGTCAGGGATGATGGGACATGTAGTCCAACAATATGTAGAGGTCCACAGGTTCCCTATCCCTGGTTTACATGGCTTCAAAGAGAGAATGCATGGAAGATGAATCTATTAGTGGCTACTGGCTATGCAGGCTCAAGGTCCAGAGTCTGGATGGGGGCAATGATGGAGCAAAACGACTCTTCATGCCCTGTTTGTATGCTTCGCAGAGGCATCCCGAGAACTGCAACACTGGATTATGGACCACTGGTCTGATCTAGAAAGGCTCTTATGACCTTCAAAATAATAATAATAATAATAATCAAATATACAATAATAAACAGGAAAGGAAACATAAAGCCCATAATCCATGACATAACTTACAAATTAAGAATGTCAGTCAGCAAACAATTCATTCATCATCTAGGCAACCATTAGCAGCTAATCATAGTAAATGCTTCTATCAATCTGGCAAAGAGAACTCTAATTAAGTCTAAATAAATTCATATCTATTTTGTTTTTATTACTTCTAGCATGTCTTATAATTATCTTTTCCTTCCAGTATTGAGCAAACTTCTCATGTTGTTCTAATTAATCTTTTGGCATAGTCTATCCTTTCAAAAGTAGTTTCAAAGATGAAATCTTAAACATCAGTATTCTGTGCCAAACATTACTTTCCCATTCTCTTAGGGATGGTAAACCTATCTATTTATAATATCCTGCCACTAACATTCGGTAGAAGCATAATTCCTTTTTAAAAACCCACAAAAAACTTTCATTTTCTACTAAGTCTTCTACCTTCCTTAATAAAACAACCATATATAGGGTTCAAAAGTAACTGTTATAATCTGAATAGTCCCAATTATCACAACCCAGAATTTTATACACATATCTTCACACAGCCTTACAACATGTCAAAAATATGTTAAGCCCTGCCCAAACACACTAGGAATATATTGGGTGGATTTTAACATAATGGTAAGTGGGAGACTCCACTCTTGCAATGAGATGTCACCCCCTCTTCTCCTGTGTGCCCTCTAAATCTATTCTGGAGTTCCCCCCAACTCTTCAGAGTAGATTCGCTTGGCAGACAGAGAAGGGAGGAGAGGTGGAAAGCCCCATTGCATGAGTGGACCTCATTCTGAGCATGCAACAACTTAGCTGAATCCTGCCCATTATGTTCTTTTTCTGATAGATATTTGTTGACCCAGCTGACAGCAGACAGATCAACAATTAATGGTTGATATTTTCCCACAATTTTGCTGCAACAGAAACACAGCTAAGAGATGAGCAAGTAACAATCTGCCTGCAGTTAATTCCATTACGGTATGTATAAAAATATATGATCTCATTTTTTTCTCCCTTACTGTCTGGGAAAAAAATGTGTTCCTATTTTTCAGTATTGTTTCTGGGCAAAATTTGCAGGGACACCGGTTCGCCTGAAGACATTCAATCAACATCTTGCATTATCATGTCTCTACGAGAAGCCTATGTTACAACAGAGATTAGTTCAGGGCCACTGTAAGGTCGAGCTTTCCCACATTAGATAGCTTTGCAAACTCCAGACAGTTTACTGTACTTAGGAGTGTAAGGGTGATGCTCTGATGTTTCTGAGAAACACATACTTAAACATAATTAATGTTTTGGCTACGATACTGCTGGGAAAACAGCGAGCAAGAGCATCGGAATTGGCTGGCTGCAGCCGAGGGGAGCTGTGGTCCGAAAAAACCTCTGGAGGGCACCAGGTTGAGGAAGCTTGGGTCATCCCCATAATTACATCTGCCACATTTCATTGCTCAGTTGTCTCAAGGGAAGACAAAGCGATGATTTGTTAATGGCCCCGTCGGTCCCAGAGAAGTGCTTCCATATTTTCAGATCTGATTCTTCACTGTGACAGATCTAAAGATACTGGCTTGCAAGACTTGCAAGCGTTTTGTTCACTGGCTTGGAAACTACTGAAAAGCCTCTTCAATACAAAGGGACAAAGTGTTCCTGTTCCATTCCATTTCCTACATGCTGGTTCACCAGCTTGAAGTGAATAAAAAAGTGCTGGATTGCCATGTCTGGATTTATTTTCTGACTTGGCCTTTTGCACTATTTGCTCTTCTCGTTTATTGCTGATAGCTGCAGATAAGACACTGTCAGTTGTCCATTGTGCCAGCCTGCAGGCGCTGCCTTCTGTATCTCCCCGCCGGCCCAATCTTCGGCGTCTCATATTCTGATACGAATAGTTTGCTGCCCTCAACAAGTGCCTGCTTCCGTCTGAACGCTAAGCTTCTTTCTCTCTGGGTACTCTTGTGTCTCTGACCCCAAACCACCTTGCTGGGGAACACGGAGCAGCAGGAAAGCCATAGCCTCCCCCAGTCTCACCGTGCATTATCCACAGAGGAAATCAGATGTCACTTCTGCTTGTTAGGCATTAAACATAGCAAGAGATAAGGAGACAGGGATCAAATTGAGAAAGGGGGGAAACTTGCACCAAGGAAACTCAGACAGAACATATGGGGAGGTTAATTAGCAAAGATAAGAGATGCATTCCAGGGCTGGAATGGACATAGAATTTAGGCATTTGCCATTGTTTTCCTCTGGTGCCTTTAGCTCTTAGTGCCAGCATGTTGGTCGTTCCCCCCTTGTATTTTAAGAGAGCTAATTCATACGAACCATTTTGCCTGCATGGCCTCATCCTCCTCTTAACAATGGCCTTTTTCTCATGAGAAATCAATTGATTCCATAGGTAGTTGCCGTAGACACAATTATACCACTGGCCCGTCTAATTCAGTAACGCCCATGCTGATGGGCAGCAACTCTCTAGGGCAGGGCTTCCCAAACTTGGGTCTCTCCAGCTGTTTTTGGACTACAACTCCCATCACCTCTAGCTTGCAGGACCAGCTGTCAGGGATGATGGGAATTGTAGTCCAGAAACAGCTAGAGACCCGATTTTGGGAAACCCTGCCTAAGGCCATGGACAGGCATTTCGCCAAACCTTGGCTGGAAATGCCAATGACTGAACATTGGACGTTGTGCGTGCAAAGCACTGAGCTATATCCCTTTCCCATGAGTCAATGGCACCTTCTACATGCTCCATGTGCCCTCCGCATCTACCACTGATTGTGTCATGTCAACTCATTAGCTTGTTTACAGTGCTTTCGGGATCAGCACTCCCAAGATAGAAGTGTGTTGTAGGGGCACATGCTATGCACACAGATTAAAACGACCTTTCTTCAAACTGGAGATGAGATGTGATTGCCTCATGT
Organism: Darevskia mixta; assembly: GCA_034641385.1. Taxonomy (NCBI): domain Eukaryota; kingdom Metazoa; phylum Chordata; class Lepidosauria; order Squamata; family Lacertidae; genus Darevskia; species Darevskia mixta. The sequence continues at coordinate 831,789 of JAWWNH010000121.1, read as the reverse complement.
TAGGGGTAGATCTTTATCTTTAACTACTTGCTCCCGGTGAATGTTAGATCCTAGATAATTTTAGATGTATTATGAATGACTGTGGGACATGTAATTGTGGCCTTCTTGGGATAATTATTTGTGACTGAGGAGTAATTACTACGGCAGACTCCCAAGCACTGTTTCTGTGTGTGCCTGCGAGACATATCCTTCTACGAGCTTCCAGCCGTGCAACAGATATATTTCCTTGAGGCTCACATTTGCCTATTGAAGCAAAGCGCTCCTCCCATTTCAGCCAGCCTCCTTCTGTCTTCACTTCCATAAAGACCAAATATATGTTAATGAATCACAGGTGTTCATCCTTTACTCAGAATGAAAGTATGCACCCCTTGTTATGAAGCTTTAAATATTAGGGGTGGAATCCAACATAGAGCTAAGGCAATAACTCCATCAGCTCCTAAATCTGTTCATCCAACCCCCTTGAAGCAGATTTTAGGAAGGGCATGTGGGTGGGAACGAGAGAGAGAGTGGGGGAAGTCCTGTTGCACAAGCAGAAATCCTTGCACGGATGGGACTTGTTAGCAGAATACCACCCTAGGGGTGTGCATTGACCACAATATCTGCCTTGCATTTGGGGGAGCATCTGGAAGCAATCTGATCTATTTCAGATCCACTGCTGTCATTCCAATTCAATTTGTTATTCAGGACCATATCTGAGTTGTTTAATCTGAAGCTCAATCTAAAAATGACTATGGGTGGAATTTAACTTCATGCTTTTCAAAGCATTCTGACTGCATAAACATTTCAGCTTGCCAGACGGAACAATAATAGAATAATAGAATTGTAGAGTGGGAAGAGACCTGGAGGGCCAACTAGTCCAACCGCTTGCAATGCAGGAATCTCAACTAAAGCATCCATGACAGGTGGACAACCTTTGTTAAAAGACCTCCAAGGAAGGAGCCTCCCAAGGAAGTCTATTCCACTGTTGAACAGCTCTTAATATTAGAAAGTTCTTCCTGAAGTTCTTAGCGCACCTAATTCTGTTTTTTTGGGTCTGCAATGTTTTTTGTGAAGAAATGGGGCAACTGAAAATCTCCTCCCATATTGTCCTTCCTCAGATAATCAGCTACAGTGGAATTTCTCCTGCTGTCCCTGCCACATTTGAACATTGTTCCTTAGTACCAGATCAAAAAGGAAGGACCTGCTGGTTAAGTTAGGCTCTTCTCTTTTTAAATGGCATGTTCAAATTATTCTTTGCACTGCTTGTGATTATTAACATTGACACTGCTGTCTATTGCTTTGATTCTCAGCTGAGGCAAAACGCTCTCTAATATATTTCCAGCGGCTTCATTTGCCCCTTATTATTACAAAGCCAGACTAATTTCTAAAGCCTTATTGTCAAAAATGAACAATACACTGAATCTTTATAAAGTCCATCCAATTAATAAAAGCACAAACCAGTTCCATGAAATGCAGCTATTGAGTGTCCTGTTCCTTTTATTTGCTATTATGGTGAAGTTTTGATTTCCATAAAAAATGGAAAACATTTACTGCTTTGTCACCAGTGATTAAGAACTCAGCCTTCAAACTCACCAAGATCGTATAGAAGGAATGTTTAGATTTTTTGGTGTGTGTGTGTGTGTGTGTGTGTGTGTGTGTGTGTGTCTCCATATGCTTTAGATTTTGACTCCAATTGGAACAAATATATTGTCATGAAGAGTTGAAGTGGATGGAAAATGTAATATTTATCACAAGCATCAGAACCAGGGAACCTCAGGCCTGGGGGCCAAATGTATCAATTTAATACTTTCTCTCTGGTTCATGGGACTCTTTCTAGGCCACTCACTGGCCCTGCCTCATAACCGCCTCTCCTGTTTTTGCCTTGTTGGAATGTGTCCTTGAACTGCAATAATGCCTCTTGCATGCCTGGTTGGAAGATAGAAAGCTGTACATGGAGATGTGTGTGAAGAAACCTCCGACCTCTGCATGGCTGGAATGCAGCCAACGATACAAAAGCCTTCCTCGTAGCAATTGTCACAACTTTGGGCAGAAAAAGGCCATGGGTTGGATCCTTAGCCTAAAGCTGAGGGTGCCCCACCCCAAATCCAGGATAAAACTCAAGGTGCCCCAGTAAAGGGGTTCAAGGTAGGGCTCTGTCCAAAAGCTCAGAAGGGGCTGATGGGTCATAGAGCATTCCTGAAATCCAGATTGGATTTCCCCATTAGATGTGCTTCAACGTGGGTCTCCTTTCTCCAGGATCGACCTTGCTGGAGCAATCGAGCAGTCTGATTCAGGATACGTACCCATTACCTGTGCCAAATCTGACTTACAAATCTGTAGGGTTGCCATATTTTGAAGAGCAAAACAGAGGACACATTTGCTGACTTCTGTTTTAACTATGGATTACTATGATGAGACTACTCATGAAAAAGAGGATGTGTCCTGAAAAAAAGAGGACATATGGCAATAAAGTTGTGGCCATTTCGATCCCAAACTGGGTGTCATGTTTTTCTTACGGTGTACACACTGTTAGTCCCCTTCCTCAGTAATGACTAGCAAGCTGTGCTGTGGCCCACAAAGAACACAGTGACCCCCCACAAGTTTAAGAGAACATGGATTGTTTGCTTAGTCAAATATTGTCCGGGGCTGAGGAGTGGTGGAGACCACCTTCCCATCCTGACCCTTCCAGGGAGGAGGAAGAGGAAGACAGTATATATTTACAACAGAGGTTTGCGGGAGGTCACAGCTCAGAGGCAGATGAGGGGAAAAGTTGGGAAATAATGGGAGAGGAGGAGGAGGCAGAACCGGAGCAGCAGCTGGCTGACACGTTGTCACTAGAAAGCATTCCAGATCCCCCATCTCCCAGAACCCAGCGAGCCTTAAAAGTAGGGGAGCAAAGACCTCAAAGACAGAAGGCACTCAGCTGCACTCATAGAGGAGGTGATGATGGTGATGAATGAGGAAGTGGGAGAAAAGGGGGATGGAGAATCACCCAGGACAACGCCATTATCCAAGAGGCTGGATTCTATAGCCTCTCTCTATAAAGTTTGAAATTAAAAAAGGACTATAGAAACTTTTCCTTGTCTTTATATTTTCCTGGGCAACCAGCTGGGAGTTGCTGACGGCACCCTGACAGATATCTGGAAGAAGATGAATGGTTTTGCTTGAAGCCTGAAGATATGTAATGAAGGCGCCAGGCGAGCCTCACTGGGGAGAGTATTCCACAAGCAGGGAACCACTGCAGAAATGTTGAGATGCTCACCTGGATTTGCAGCCCCATGAACATTCCACGAAAAGCCACACTGTATCTGCTGTAGAGTCTGCACTAGTCAGACCTCACCTGGGGCGCTATGTCCACGTCTGGGTCTTGCCTTTTCATATGGATATATGGAACACAATGAAGGCACTTGGAAGGCAATGAAGATGATCAGTGGTATAAAAAAACAAGCCCTATAACGTAAGTTTGAAGAAACGGAGTCTTATCCCTATTAATAGATCATTGTCCTTATATTATGCTGCCTTGAACTTCCATTTGATGGGAAGGCAAACTAAGTATCTTCTACAATGGATCTTAATCCCAGGCCTGTATTTATAGAGTGAAGTCTTAATGAAAACCCTAAATGATGATAACTGTGTTTCACTGTTTGAACATCTAGATAACGGAAACAGGTGCTGGTCTCGAAGACCTATGCTGTCTTCTAGTGTGTGCCCTGTGTTTCCTTGACTAAATTTCCTTAGGCTGTTTCCTTAGCATGTCGGGGAATGAGAATGAAAAACCTTTCCCCCAAGATTGTGACCCATTTCTCAGCGTGACAATACAGCTGCATATGTAGGTTATCAGTTCGTAGGAAAAAAATCATTAGGGCTTGATTATTTTTCTTCTAACATTGATTGACTACGACAGCATATCTCGGTAATATTTATATTGCAGTGAAACCCAATTACTGCCTATTTTACTCATTGACAAGGTTAGGATGACATAAAGCATACAGTGACATTTTAAAGGGCAGGGCAGCAAGGACCATGCAATTGCACGCTTAATTTCTTTATCATAGTACACAGGGGAGTTTCTCTGCACACAGGTGCCAGTAAATATATTTGAATAGCTATTGCCGCATTAATGTTGGGGAATAAACCATATAAAATGCATTTATTGGAGAAAACTACTGCTAAAGCTTAGAATGCACTGTTTGTCCCTTAAAACATGAGAGCTAACCCAGCAGCATTAACTTCCTTCCTATAAAGTCAATTTTAGTATAGATATAGCTCTGATTGGTAGAAGAGTCTGAAAAGGGAACACTTTGACACTGGTAGGCTCTGAAGTTTAATGCAGATCTCCAGTACAGCCAAGCAATGCACAGAACAAAATACTGGATTGTGTGGGTTTCTAAGTCCCATTTACACACTTCAGACTTGGATTGTTCAGCTGCCCCTTCCCGCTGGGAGCCAAGAAAGTTCATCTGCTATGCTCAATGCGAGTTGTAGTTACATTTCTACAATGCAGATGCAGAGAGGGTAACCTCAGGATTGTTACCTGAGATAACCTTGCCTGCATGAGCGGGGCATTTTAGGGTGGCTGAGATCTTATTTAGAAGTTGGGCTGTACAGAACAGCTGTGCTTATGTTTACATGCTAAGTTTCATCCTCACATTTTTCATCTTTTAAAAAAATAAACACAAAACTATGAAAACTTAAATTATGCTGATTCACCAGATGATTTTTGATTATTGCATACAGGCAATTTTCTTAATTTACAGATTTTCCTCCTCTCCTAAGTGTGTTTTACTTTTAACAGATGTTGAGCAGATGTTTTTACTGAGACCAGATGGGAAGAGATTCTTTATATGGCTAATTATTCAGCATGCCAAAAGCGCCTGTTCCATAACTGGAGCAGCATATTGAAATAATATTTATTCCTATTCCAAAGGCACACATTTTATACAAGGGCCATAATCTGAATTATACCCATATTGCTAGGACATTTATGATTCCATGAAGGCCAAGTTACTCTTCTGGACCACATCTGCAACATAACTAACTAGCATAAAACGGCAAAGAAATTTTAGCATGCTTATTTTTAACTTTAGACCTCATGTAGGTTGGCCCAATGAGTGCTTTAGAGGGAGGGGAGAGAGTGGGTGAGTTGCCTTCCATGTGTGATTATTCTGTAGAATAATCAAGGATATTGAAGGATTGCCTGCTTCCACATGAACCAAAGAACAAACCCAGAAGCATAACAGAAGAGCATGCCAGAAGCAAGGGTCCAAGGAAAAAACAAAGGTTACTTCTGTCATAGCAGTTAGGACATATACCAGACCTCAGGAAGAACTTACTACTCAAGCAAGGCTTAACTGAAACAGGAAGCTCTCCTATTATCCAGGAGAGGACTATCTACATAGTGGACAACATTGTTGCGCTTTCATGATGATTCTGCTCATGGTGACATCAGAACAGTTGTGCACGATTCTGTTTCCATCTCCAAAGGTTTTGAGGCAGACACATTGCTTCCTTTCCAATCACTGCATGTCCTGCACATAGCTGTCAACTTTCAGATTTGAAAATAAGGGATTTTTTCAAGCTTTCGGATTTGAAAATAAGGGATGCCGCGAGGGCGGTGCAATGGCACCAAGTAGCCTCGCCACCCTGCGCTCCAGAGGCTGCGTGCGAACGGGTGAGCGAAAGAGCGAGCGCATAGACGGCAGGCAGGCTGTCTGTCTGGTTGGGCGTGAGGGTCTGGATGCACAAGGCATGCAAGCTCCGCCCCCAGTCGGTCTCAGACTCCTTATTGGCAGCCGAGCAACGCAGCTGAGGAGCCTCCCTGGCCGGCAGGGAGGGAGAGGAGCTGCTTCCTTTGAAATCCGGGAAATTTAAGGGATATCAACAATCCGGGATAGCAGCGGGAACCGGCATTGGAATAAGGGAGTTTCCCGCAAAAAAGGGGAGGGTTGACAGCTATGGTACTGCAGCTTCCTGCTGACATCCTGCAACTTTTTCTATCACAAATGCTCTTGGGTGCTTGTTTATTTTGCCCAGCTCTGGTTCTATGATAGTGCAAGCTGGCCTTTCCAGGTGGCAATAATGTAACTGCATTTGGAAAGCATCACAGAACAACTAATAGAGTGGAATGACGTGTGGACGGTCCAGTGTAAATCCACCACGAATGCATGATTATCACAACAATGGCATGCTGTGGAATCTAACTTCTCCTCCCCAAAAAACCCACCCCGGTCTGGAATGATGCTTTGTAGGCAGATACTGCAATGTGCAGTTTAGTGGCTTACCACATGGGGCAAGCACACACAAGCTCTAAGGTTCCCAACACCATGGGAGTCTGGTGGTTAGCAATGCCACAAACGTTTTGACAGATACCAAATTATCCATTTTATTTTGGGTCAAGTGGCCAAAAATGTCTGGATTACCTCTCACACACAGAACAGCTCTCACAAGCCATTCTATGCAGCATTTGAACTTCCTGTTGAAACTATCGCGGACCTTATATTTCAAGGACCTTATATTTCAATTTATGTAGTCCATGCCTGTTTGTTGTGCTTCAGCTTCACAGAGCGGGTTTTCGTGGGGAAAGCTCTGGGAATAGAAAAAGAGCACTCAGACATGGAGCTTTAAAGCACGGATCTGTGGGGCAAAATGTAAGTGTGGATAAGCCTTTAAACCTGTCATTGCACTAAAATTACACTAAACTAACCATTACACCATTCTAATTTTCTCCTTCCTAACATGGGAGTCGTTATAATTTAAATTAATGGGACTACATGGTTCTTTGTATTAAGAAATTATCAACTGCCTAAAAGAAATTGTTCATATTCCAAAGAATATTATCTTTTATATTCTTTGCTTGAGAGATGGGAGCAGTTTTGGGTTTTCTCAGTTAACTTTAGATGTCAAAACACAAGAAAGAAACAGTTTTAAAAGATTATTTTTCTTCTTCAGTAACATGAAGTCATCTCAGTGCCTAAGCTGCCTCACCAAGATTTCCCTTTCTCAATCAGGTGTCACATTCCTTATTGTCCCCCCCCCAATGCAAGTCTAATATAAGACCCAAATCTAACCATGTATTACTGCTGCTAGAATGTTGGTTTGTGGGAAAACATCATTGCAGAGAATGTTATATCCTTTGGACGTAATGCTGTGCCTTTCCTCCTATGGTGATTACCGCTGAAGGGTATAACATTCCTGAAATCCACTGACTGCCAGACAGCAGCTTTTATTGTGTGGATCTTTAGATCGGAATTCGAACAGTGGACAATGCTGGTTGTGAGCATATGTGCAGCTTAAAGAAATGCTTCTCAGAGTGTGAAGTGGTCTTTCCTTGAGAGGCCCAGGCAGTTGTCCGAGAACGTGCAACCTCCGCTACGATTCCTCACAGCAGAAACATTGATTGGGCTACAAAATAGATGTTGGCATTGAGTACAGGCAACTACCGGTAAGAACTGAGAGTCAAACACAGTGGAGAAGATTGTTGCATAAGCATTTACAGTGGTACCTTGGTTTACGAACTTAATCCATTCCGGAAGTCTGTTCTTAAACCAAAGCGTTCTTAAACCAAGGCGTGCTTTCCCATAACAGCGGGGGACTCAATTTACAAATGGAACACACTCAACAGGAAGCGGAACATGTTCTGCTTCTGAGGCAAAGTTCACAAACCAAAACGCCTACTACCGGGTTTGCAGCGTTCTTAATCCAAGTTGTTCATAAACTAAGCTGTACTTAAACCAAGGTATTATTATTATTATTATTATTAGTGTTAAATTGGGAGGGAGGCAAAACAAAATGTGGGGCAGAGTGAATGCAAAGCACAGTGGTGAAAATTTGCTCATCCATATTAGGATAATGCTATTTGAGCTTTGACTCTGGCCAGTGATTTACAGTAGAGATTGGGAGCTCCAACACCCCTCAGCCTCAGCCAGCATGGCCAGTGGTCAGGGTTGATGGGAGCTGATTTACAACATTTGACACTTATGTGCTTTGAGGCTCTGTTTCCTAAATCCACCTTAAAAAGGTAAAGGTACCCCTGACCATTAGGTCCAGTTGTGACCGACTCTGGGGTTGCGGCGCTCATCTCGCTCTATAGGCCGAGGGAGCCGACGTTTGTCCACAGACAGCTTCCGGGTCATGTGGCCAGCATGACTAAGCCGCTTCTGGCGAACCAGAGCAGCACACGGAAACGCCATTTACCTTTCCGCCAGAGTGGTACCTATTTATCTACTTGCATTTTGACATGCTTTCAAACTGCTAGGTGGACAGGAGCTGGAACCAAACAATGGGAGCTCACCCCGTCGCGGGGATTTGAACTGCCGATCTTCTGATCGGCAAGCCCTAGGCTCTGTGGCTTAGACCACAGCGCCACCTTAGACCCTCCTATAAAATCTACCCATGTAATGTGTCCTAAATCCCACTTGGACATATTATTGCAGTCACTCGTGCAATTTGCTTCTTGTTGGCCACCACTGATGTCCAACAGAGGGCTGAGGACACAGAGAGTGAGTCACATAGTACTTGCATAGGAAAATCACAAGCTCCCTTGCACATCTATATGTTGCTATCCTCAGCAGCACCGCTTTTATGAGTTTTGAAGAATGTAGATTCCACAGCTCTTTAAGGAGGCTTTTGTTTCCTCCCAGTGAGTTAACATAACCGGCAAACACTTTCACACACTCCCGGCTTGGCAGCTGATATTCTTCATCCTCTTCAAAAAAGCAGAGAATGACAACACCAGGTCAAATGGCAGGTGTGAAAAGGAGCTGGGACACAGTGGGAGTCTGTAAATACAGTGCTTATATAAATAAATCTCTCATGTTTTAAGGCTTCCACTTAAAACACACACACACCCAAAAAAAAAATCACAGTGCTTGCTAAGAAAAAGGCTGGTGCTCTTTGGAATCTAAAGAATGTAGCATGTAGTGAAGTACAAAAGTGAAAAAACAAATAAACTTATTCATAAAAAGAGTTTAAAACTTCAGTGCGTGCACATCCACAGCTATTTAAAAGCATACCGGGATAAAATATGTATAAACGCACATATTTTAATGTGAATTCTTGCGCAGATCTTTTAAAAAATCCATTTGCAGATTACCATGGAAATAGGACCAAATGGGTTTATGAATGAATATACATGAAGGTGACACACTGATCTGTCCATCACTATTGGGGGGGAAATAAGGCTGGGCAAACTCCCTTCAGCTCAACTGGAAACTGGGCCAGCAATAGCAGCATCAATGAAGAATGATCAGAGAAACGATGCTCAATTGGTAATACGTCTGAACAGTAGGAGCTGAGGAAAATCCAAACTGGGTAATTACAAGCTTCAGCAGCAGCGCTATTGGGATTTAATATTCAGGTATTGTCACATTTCCAGAAGTCTTCCAGCTGGTGAATAGATGGTGGAGGTTCTTCTTGGGGTACTGTATGTCCTGGGCCCACACTGTTCTCTAGGTCCCCCTATTGGAGGCATGGTTTTGATTCAAATCAACGAGGCAAATCAATGGCAGCATCTTTGCCTCTGCGGCTCAAAGTTCTCTCTGCCAGCCTTGATCAACAATGAAGACTCCAATCACAATCGCGCCTACTCAGAAGTAAGTACCATTGAATTCACTGGGGCTTCCTCCTCCACAAGTGGGTTTAGGATTGCAGCCTTTGTCATGAACGGTCTCCCTCGGGAGGTTGTGAACTCTCCTTCCATGGAGGTTTTAAAGCAGCGGTTGGATGGCCACCTGCCATGTATGCTTTAGATGGGAATCCTGCATTGCAGGGGGTTGGACTAGATGGCCCTTGGGATCCCTTCCAGTTCTACAATTCTACGATTCTATGAAGCTGCTTCAAAATGTTTTGCTAAATCCTGCCATGTGACAACCTACTGATCTCTTTAATTCTTCTGTTACAACTAGGGATTGGGGAGAAAATTGACTCAGTTCACATGTAAAGGCAAATCTATCAGATCTGCAGTCTCCAAACAAACATACAACTGATGGATTTTCATGAGGATTTTTAAAAAAATATATTGCAGCAGGAATGTGGAGAACTGGATTTATGATTGGACAAACAAGAACTGAAATTGACAGATTGTACTGTACTGTCCCTTGTCACAGCATTCTTTGAAGGGATCTGTGCTGCCAAGATCTGTTCTAGAAAAGTGATTTTGGACTGTTTGATCTTGATATTTTAGATCACTGATGGCTAACCTTGACACCCCAGATGTTTTGGAACTACAACTCCCATCATCCCTAGCTAACAGGATCAGTGGTCAGGGATGATGGGAGTTGTAGTCCCAAAACATCTGGAGTGTCAAGGTTAGCCATCACTGTTTTAGATCAACAGCTTGAAACAGAACCTGGAGAGCATGTGGAAAAGAATCCCCTTTCCCTGCTCCCATGCCAGCAATAGCTACCCATTCTATTGCAGAACAGCAAACTGCAAACCCAGTTGCAATTTTCCAAAACACTACATTTTCTCCTCATTCCTTAGAGGCCGCAGAGTGGGGCCCAGGAACTCCCTGACTCCACTTGATCTCCACCTATGAAATCTGCCAGCGAGGAACTCCCCTTTCCAAAGGAATATACAAGAATAAACACCAGATGGCTGGACTGGTAATTTTCTTTTTAGATACCACTCAGAAGTTATTCGCACATAGCCATTGGTGGTGAAACAGTGGGAACGAACTGCTGAGATGAGCAAACAAACCAGGGCCTGTGTGGGAAAGAGAAAGGAGGAGGAGGAAAGGAAAATGACCCTGACACACACACACACACACACACACACACACACAAACACACACACACTGTGCTTCATGTTTAAGAGGGAAGATTGGGGGAAGCAAAGGGCTGGGAACATGGGTTTTTGTCTTCTTGGAGAAGAGTGAAATACCCCTGAAAATATGGGAGAATAATATCTGGGATATAACAGTGTCTGAGCATCTCACCAGGCACAGGAAGGTAATATATATATATATATATATATATATATATATATATATATATATATGAATAATTTCACTAGAACTGGCTAAAAGAGACCTCTTTCTTTTTGTAGGTATCGTTGTGCTGTATTGTCTGATATTTGAAAAATGAATACAATACTTAAAACAAAAAGAAAGATAATCCTCTTCTGAATTTGAACCAAATGAAGTTCAATGCTCTTGGAACCACATTGTGCTTTGTCTAGCCTAGAACATGCCTGGATCACCTGCCTCTATGGCGTGATGGGCATTTGTATAAGACCACCCTAAGACACCGATGAGTGTTTTGTGTGTGTCCATTTTGGCTATAAAGTGTCAGGTACCTCCTCCTTCTTTTTAGTTGCTTTCTGTGGAATTCACCGAAGCATATCATAAAATGCTGAATCTCTCTCAGCCATGCTTGTCTCCATTAATAATTTGTTGTGCTTCTAGGTATATTATAACTTATAGCAGTAACAACAGCGACCTGCAGTGCTTTGGATAAATACTTTTGTGGACACCCTCCATATGTGCTCAGCATGCAGTAACATGACTTCTAAACTTTATATCCTATATTTCTAACATGCTGGAAAGTTAACGCTTGAAAATATTCCTTCTCTAAGAAAAGAAGGGGAGGCTGGTGACCACAGAGCCTAGGGCTTGCCGATCAGAAGGTCGGTGGTTCGAATCCCGTGAGGGTGAGGGTGAGCTCCCGTTGCTTGGTCCCTGCTCCTGCCAACCTAGCAGTTTGAAAACACATCAAAGTGCAAGTAGATAATTAGGTACCGCTCCGTCGGGAAGGTAAACGGCGTTTCCGTGTGCTGCTCTGGTTCACCAGAAGCGGCTTTGTCATGCTGGCCACATGACCTGGAAGCTGTACGCTGGCTCCCTTGGCCAATAATGTGAGATGAGCGCCACAACCCCAGAGTTGGTCATGACTGGACCTAATGGTCCCTTTACCTTTAAGAAAAGAAGGTGCCTGAGGGGAGTATTCCAATGTCTGTAATATTACTCATAAAAGCAACTCTTAGCAAAGAAAACATGTTTCAGTGTTCAAAAATGGAATGGGTTGTATTCTATGTTCATTTGAGTCAGAGTAGAGTTTGAAGAAGAGTTTGGATTTGATATCCCTGTTCATCACTACCCGAAGGAGTCTCAAAGTGGCTAACATTCTCCTTTCCCTTCCTCCCCACGACAAACACTCTGTGAGGTGAGTGGGGCTGAGAGACTTCAGAGAAGTGTGACTAGCCTAAGGTCACCCAGCAGCTGCAAGTGGAGGAGCGGAGACGCGAACCCGGTTCACCAGATTATGAGTCCATCGCTCTTAACCACTACACCACACTGGCTCTATTACAAGTTAATAGGCAGGATTCATCTAACAAAACCCATTAATGGAATCCTGGTTAAAGGCCTTCCTCTTGCCAGTGGGCTTTCCCCCTTCTTCTCCCCTCCTCAGATTGACTCGGGGGGGGGGGTTAGGAGAAACCCCAGAACAGCGCCAGGTGGACCTTGCAATCCCTTCTCTTCCCCTGTGTGCTGTATTGGGGGTTATCCTGACCCTCCTCCCCTTGAGCCAGTCTTGGAGTGTGCAGGGGAAAGAGATGTGGGAAAGCTGTGTGGTACAAGTGGAAGTCCTGCTGACAGGGCCGGTGAGGTGAATGCTGAGACTTGCAGCATTTACTTGTAGGGATGGGTGAGTACGTCAATTTTGGTGTTTCTCATTTTTCCAAGCTGAAATTCAGATCTCGTGAAAATTCACGAGCATTTTAGTTTGAATTGTTTCCAATGTAATGTAATTTCTGTATGCCGTTTTCACTAATACAGTGGTACCTCGGTTTAAGAACAGCCCTGTTTACAAACTATTCGGTTTACGAACTCCACAAAACCAGAAGTAGTGTCCTGGTTTGAGAACTTTACCTGGATCTAAGAACGGAATTTGAATGGTGGAAGGGCACCGGCGGCGGGAGGCCTCATTAGGGAAAGTGCGCCTCAGTTTAAGAATGGTTTCGATTTAAGAACTAACTTCTGGAACAGATTAAGTTCGTAAACCGAGGTACCATATGCATTCATGAACACACTTTGCCCAAGTATATGTATTTTTGTGCACACTACATGACCAGGGCATTACATGTCTACGGCCATGATACCCTGAACACACCCAGTTGTGTCTGATCTTGGAAACTAAGCAGGGTCAAGATGGGAGACCGCCTGGGAATACCGAATGGTTTTGGCTTTTCCTCCTTTAAAAGAACTCAGGATAGCTCAGTCGGCAGAGCATGAGACTTTTAATCTCAGTGAAACTGCAATTCGAAGAAGCAGTTTGAAGGGTGGTTGTGTTGTGTTTTGCAGATCGTTTCAGAGACCATGGATTTTGCATGTAAATGCAAATTGAATCGGATTTCTCCCCTATTTACAACCAAGTGAATCTTATCATGCACAGGATTAGGCTGCCTATGTTGTAAAAACAAGTGTTAGCTGAGTTGAGAGTGTTTTATTTTGAAGTTGTTGTGTGAAACAAAATGAATAATCTGAGGTTCAAGGCTACAATCCTTCGCATCCTTTCCTGGGAGTAAACCCACTAAACAAACCCATAGGGGGGCTTGTTTCCATGAAAAGATTCATAGGACTGTAGCATAAGAAGTCTCACCCAGCTGAAGAGACCAACTGAAACAAACAGGAGTTGCCAAATAAGTACTGCCATTCCTCTCCACGGCTAGTATGTGTGCAGAAGAACTGATTGCATATGGCGAGATTCCCTTTTAATTAGAATCTTGCATTTGGGGGCCATGCCGATTTGACAGAGCACACAGTATTTTTATTTAAGTGGCTCCAGATGTCTTCTGCCCAGTCTTAAGGGGCTTTCCTTTGAATTTTCTATTAAAATATAATGTAAGCAAGTTGTGGTTTGTGTGTGATAAAAATGGACACGCTCTATATATTTCTCATGCACATCTGACATGAGAGTCAGGAGGTTGTGTTTTAGCCAGAGTTTCCACTGTAATGTGTTGCCCGTATTTCCTCATTCATGTCTTGGGATTCCCAAGAGGGCTAACTTAAAATATTAATAATGCAACATAGTCTTTGCTTGCTATGATTGTTGCATGAGAGGGAGAGAGATGGGCGGGAGGACATACGTTCTTCTCTGCTCCAAATTAAAATCTGTATTGGGAAATAACTTTCAGGGCCATAATGCTTGTCTCACAGAGCCACTGAAATTCCTTTTTCCAAGCTGAGAGATCCTCATTTCGGTATCATCAACCTGAGTGGTGTCCAGGATATGAGATCTGAGATGTTTGGCAAATCGGGAATAGGCACCATGGTGCTATGTAATGCAGGGTTTCCCAAACTTGGGTCTCCAGCTGATTTTGGACTACAACTTCCATCATCCCTAGCTAGCAGGACCAGTGGTCAGGGATGATGGGAATAGTAGTCTGGAGACCCAAGTTTGGGAAACCCTGATCTAATGGAAAATGACTCAGATAGTGTAGCAACATGGCCGCAGTTTATTTAATTTTTAAGACGGCACATGAAAAACGAGCTCATTGGTTGAAATGATATTGAAAGGGGAAATCAGGAGGGTGAAATCTCTTCACGATACTTTGAGGTTATTTCGAAGAGCTGAGGCAGGCAACGGCAAAGGTTTATAAAGTTGGCGGAGAGGCATTTTTCAATTCTTCTTCCTCTCTTGTAACACCAGATTTTGCAATGAGTCATGCTGGCAGCATCAGAATGGCAAAAGAACATCCTTCTTTGAACAGTGCTTAATTAATTTGTGGATTTTTTTTATTATTTTTGCAACGAAATGTGGAGAGGACACCGAGTCAGATGCCTTTAAAATGGGAGGAGATAGATTCATGAAGGATAAGTTTTAGCAGCAGCAACAAGAGTTAAATGGACCCTCCAGGGTCCAAGGCACTGTATCTCATCCCCTCCCAACAAGATTTCATTAATGAAACAGCAGGATGATACAGCATGATGGCACACAGGCAGGAAGGTGAGTGATCAGCATGTGTGGCAGGTGGCCCAGGTGAACTGCTTAGCGGTGGCCATGGCGGGGAGGGGAGGTGCTTCACGGAGCAATTTGGCAAACCACTCTGTGATGCGCCTGTCCCTCTCCATTAAGCTTGGAAACAAAATAAAAAATAAAAAAATCCTTCCAGTAGCACCTTAGAGACCAACTAAGTTTGTTCTTGGTATGAGCTTTCGTGTGCATGCACACTTCTTCAGATACACTGAATCAGAAGTCACCAGACCCTTATATATAGTGAGAGGGTGGGGAGGGGTATTACTCAGAAGGGTGATTGGCTGATAGGTGTGGTAAACCTGTTGACGACTGTTAACGACTGCAATTGGTCTTACAGGAAAAAGCAAGGGGTGAGATGGCTAAAATAATGTATAATGAGGTAAGAATCCAATGTCTCTATTCAGACCAGGTCTCTCCATGGTTTTAAGTTTGGTAATAAGTTGCAATTCAGCAACTTCTCTTTCCAGTCTATTTCTGAAATTCTTTTGCAATAAGACAGCTACTTTGAGATCTTGTATAGAATGTCCTGGGAGATTGAAGTGTTCTCCTACCGGTTTCTCTGTCTTGTGATTCCTGATGTCAGATTTATGAGGCGGCTCCTCATAAAACAGCTCTCTGAAGGACCTTTGTCCTTGTGGCAGGATTGGGACAACCTTTGAATGAAGGGGGTTGGGGTGAGCTGTGGGGCAGCAGCATAGGTACTTGAAGGGAGATGGGGGGTTTGAGTGAGCTGTGGGGGAAGACATGAGGGGTAAAGAAGGAGGGGTTGGCCAGGTATGGGGTTGGCAGAGGGGATGGTGAGAAGAGCAAGCAGGGACAACTCCTCCTACGACCCTCATATTATTATAAGCTGCCTTGAGTCTGTATGAAATTTAAGTGCCTTAAGAAATTTAACAAGTATTAATTAAGTAGAATAGTAACACAACCTTCTGGAAATACATGATAAACATCCTCTAATGACAGTTTCTACCCAGTCCTCCAAACTGTGCTTGAACCATCTTTTTTTTCCTTTTCTTTTTTGATACTCCTAAAAGTCTTTTTACACTTACAATAATGCAAGATCTCATCCATTTTTAAACAAATATTGCCAAGTGAGTGCTGATGCACTGGAATCACACAGGAAGAGGGGGGAATAGACTCCCTGGCACAAAATTAATAGTAAAAAAACAAAGAAAACAGAAACTTTAAAAAGTTATATATCAAATGTAGGTGATCTAGTGTGCCTATCAGTCTGGAAGTGAAATGTGGTCACTTCCAAATAAGATAGTAGCTTCTGCATAAACGGGACAATTCCCAGGCATTAAAAATAATGTTTTTTCCCCTTACATTTTCCCCTTCCATCATGGAACCCAAAGTGTTACACATGCAGTTCCCATAGAGACACACTTATCTTCAGCAAACCTTATGTGCCTTCAGACTAGACTTGGATATTCAGAAGCATATTAGCACTGTACAACAATACAGGAAAGTTTCAGGAAAATGAAATGATAAAGGGGGAGTGTAACTTTTCACACCCCTCCCCATCTGTCAAACATGGGTGGTTCAATTCCTATCAGTTTGGAAATAAAAGAGGACCACCTAGAAATCAAGAATAAAATTGAGGCTTCCCAGATCTACAGAAAAGTTTTATAAAAGATCCTGGATGTGGATTTTTCTCCCTCATCATTTTAGGCACTTTTATCCCTGCATTTGATGGCTGAAAAAATGTTTTTCCTACGAACCCTGAAAGCATTGGCTGAGAGAATGTGGTTGTTTTTAAACTAGGTTTCTCTGGGAGGAATGGCAGGATACGAATTGAATAAATAATAATAATAAATAAGAATATATATGTTTTCTATGTGGCATGGCGGTTTCACTGTTGAACGTCACCTTGAGTTTTGTTTTGTTTTTGAAATAGGCAGGGTATAAAATTTGCACATACGTACACACACACACACACACACACACACACAGACAGACACACAATATCTTAGCTCTAAATTTGGGCTGCTTCAAGAATGCAAGATTTGTCTATAACATATATGCAGAGAAGTCAGTTTTATTAGAAAATAGTGTTTTGCTCCTTTCAGAAACTGCTGGATCTGCGCATGGCTGCCCAATACGTTGAATAATGGAATTGCAGGTGCCAACTTCTCAATGAAGTACCTTCAGGCTCTGAACTGAGTTTGGTGACCCAGGTTCGTAGGGTTGCCATATGTCTGGGAAATCCCGGACATGCCCTCTTTTGGGGGGCCTACATGCCCATTTGGGGGGATTTTTACAATTTTAAGCAACTGTCTGGGGTTTGGGGGGGAGGTAAATTTTTGTGTGTGTGATGCATATCTACAATACAATAACTTTATTACGGTCATATACCAGCTATTAAAACTAGATGCATATCTATATTTTTGTGATTGCGCAAAATCTCAACAACTTTTTTTTGGTCCAGATTTTTACCTCTGGAAATATGGCAACCCTACAGGTTCGCCATTGGATTCTCTTGAGCGGGGAGGATTATAAAGGGATTCCTGTTCAAGTTTAGCATTTTGGGAGGAACAGAATCTTCTTGAGCTCTTGTGTGTTCTTCAACCCTGACTTCTTGCTTGCGTCTTGAACCTGTCCCCTTGTTTGTCATTCGAACCTCACTTGCTCTTCAGTCTTGACTGCTGTATTTTCTCAATGCTTCTGGTTCCCAGCTCCGGTCTCACTTCAGGGTGCTTTGATTGGCCCATCCCTGACAGTTTCCCAGCCAGTGTGGTGTAGTGGTTAAGAGCAGTAGACTCGTAATCTGGGGAACCGGGTTCGCGTCTCCGCTCCTCCACATGCAGCTGCTGGGTGACCTTGGGCTAGTCACACTTCTTTGAAGTCTCTCAGCCCCACTCACCTCACAGAGTGTTTGTTGTGGGGGAGGAAGGGAAAGGAGAATGTTAGCCGCTTTGAGACTCCTTCGGGTAGTGATAAAGCGGGATATCAAATCCAAACTCTTCTTCTTCTTCTTCTTCTTCTTCTTCTTCTTCTTCTTCTTCTTCTTCTTCTTTCCGTTTATCTATTGCATATCAGTTAGCTGGATGGTGTCAGTTACCATCCGGCAATCTATCACTGCCTTTGGCTGGGATCCTTATTAAAGAATAAGACCCATGAAACACTTAAGGTATACATAGGATGGATTCCACTGTATAGCTTTCTAAACAGCGAGGTTACCTCCAGTCTATCACTATTTTGCAGAAGGGATTCAATTGCATACTGGAAATTTAGGTTTGGGCAATTAAAGTGAACCACTAAAAGCAATTGCAGGGAAAAAAATGACTTTTTTGCGGTTAGGAAGATGACAGGGAAATGCACCAAAAAGTGTAGGATTGGTGGGAAGATGTCTCACCTTCTTGCAAACAAATCAGGATGAATCCTCATTGTTGTGTAGCTTCTTGACAAACGAATGAGAATGAATGTTCAACAAGGAGAGGGCAGAATCTAACCTCCACGCAAGCCTTGTGTCTGAGTGCTCAATAAAGTTGAGGGGCCCTTAATCATGCAATCAGTTCTGAATTCCATGTTATACAGGTATTGTTCCCTGTGACTCAAGAGGCACAGCCCACTGACTGACAATGGACTAAAAAATGCAAATAAAGGAAGCTCATTGCTTCATGCACAAGTTCTCTTTTATGCTAGCTCAAAATGAATGATTAGGTAAGTGTTTCTAGTTGCACAAGCTTCCTTGTTTTGTTTTGTTTTTAATTCTCCCTAATGTAAGGTCCTGTGGGTAGCGTTAAAGGACACTCAATGAAGCTGCAACGTTTACTCAAAAAGAGGGGGCTCTTTTCCTACATGTACACTAGGATTAACCTCTTGGATCATGCAGTATAGATGTTGGGGTAGCAAAGGAACATGCCGTTTTAATGTGCTGATATCACATGGTTTGGGTCAGACTGTGGAATTGCAGTTCTACTTGGTAGCAAGGCTACTCTAAAATGCAAATGCTACAGCTACTAAAAATGACGTTAAATAAACCTGTATGACCGAGAACATATTCTTCTGATTAGACCAAGGTCTCCCTAAGTCATCTTCAGCCTGCTGCATACAAGGACACTGTTTCCTTTGCAAAACAGACATAACAAGCATAAGAGCCAACTCTAGGGGGCTGTGGGTGCTTCGGCCCCCACAATAATATAATTGTGGGGGCCAAGCACCCACAAAGTCAATGAGAAAAGCCGGCAGGTGGCAGCGGCGCTGCCTCCTAGAGAGAAGCAAGATGGCACCCCTGATAACAAGGATGTTCATCATAGACTCATAGAATTGTAGAGCTGGAAGGGATCCCAAAGAGTCATCTAGTCCAGCCCCCTGTAATGCAGGAATCACAGCTAAATCATACATGACAGCCATCCAGCATCTGTTTAAAAATTTCCAAGGAACTCCAATGAAATATACTCAGAGTCGAGTGTGAATTTCATGCTATTTATTCAGCTCGTAGTAGCAAAGAATGAAACTTTCCCCAAAACGCCTGCTCTATATACATTATTTACACAATGGGCCTCTCTTGATTGGCTAATTCTGGGCTGCTCCTGTAGGCCAATCAGGTTGCGGATTCACTTCCTCCAGAAGCCTGATTGGCTGCTCCTGCAGGCCAATCAGGTTGCTGATTCACTTCATCCAGGAGTCTGATTGGCTGCTCCTGCAGGCCAATCAGGTTGCTGATTCACTTCCACCTGGAGCTGGATTGGGTGGCTCCTGCGAACCAATCAGACTGCTGCATTCTGGATCCTATTGTTCTAGGATTCAGCTCAGTACATAACATCCAAGGAACCAACTCCCGAGGGCAACTGTTCCACTGTCAAGTAGCTCTTACTGTCAGAAAGTTCTTCCTGATGTTTAGTCAGAATCTCATTCCCCGTAACTTGAATCTATTGGTTCAAGTCCTCTGGAGCAGGAGAAAACAAGCTTGTTCCATATTCCATATGGCAGCCCTTTAGATATTTGAAGATGGCCTTCAAATAACTCCTCCCACTCTCTTCAATACCAGGTTAAAGATACCCAGCTCCCTCAGCTGTTCCTCATAAGGCTTGGTTTGCAGACTCTTCATCAACCCTTCCCCAACTACACCCCTCACTGGCTCTTTTTTGCACCCTGTTTGAGTTTTTCTGCCTGGCTGGAATGTGCAATTGAACTAAAATAATAGGATCATAGAATGGAAGAGTTGGAAGGGACCACAAGGGTCATCCAGTTGAATCCCCTGCAATTCAGGAATCTTTAGCTCAGCATGGGGCTTGAACCCACTGCCCTCAGATTAAGAGCCTCATGCTTTACTGATGGGGCTATCCTCTCATTTGCCTGGGTGGAAGAGAGATGGGTGTGAGAGAGTGTGCATAGAAGCTAGAGTTTGCAACAAATGGTAAAATTTATTTCTGTTGCTCCATCCACTTTTGCTGCCACTAACATGTGCCCCCCCCCAAAGATTGCGCAGGAGGAAATGTGGCCCTCAGGCTGGAAAAGGTTCCCAAACCATAGACTAAACCATGCCAGGTAAGTCTTGGAGGGGAACCAAACTGTGTTCCATTGCAGGCTCCTTAAATTACATTCAAAATAGCTTGGCCAATGTTCGAACAGGCTTAGAGTTCTGCCGTGATCACTGAACGGAATGACAATCAGCATGTAAAATTAGCAAAGGAACATTTTGCTTGAATCTTGGGAATAATCCCCTTCTGGTGAGCTACATGAGCTAATCTGAGCTCTGAGGTAATTTCCCCTGTGAAATGGTAGAAAGCTAGGATGGGGAAAAGCTGGACACGCCACATGTAATCAGCCTTCGAGCGCTGCCCACAATCAAGGTTTCTTTCAAGCTATTAAGCTCCCATTTGTTTGGAATGGCGGGTCTGCAGCAGCCCATCACATTACGAGGGCTTGTAAAACCACCTGCAAAACTCAGAAGGTTCAATCGGCAGCCTCTCCCCATCCATCTCTATAAAAAACTACTTGTGTTCTGTTCAAATCTCCTCCCTGGTTATTGAAAAGGGAGAGAGCTGTAAATCACAAGAGATTATGATAGCAGGCTAATCTGGTAGCACCACAACTCTGCATCCCATTTCCCCTTCTAATACATTGTGTTTGCCCAGCAATGTCTAGGTCCCAAAAGCTATTTATCAGGATAAAACAACATCAGTTCCCAGGGCATTTTGCACCCATTATTTTACTGATGGAAACCTCCCAGATCTAAGTTGACTTCCACCAGTTTCCTTTAATAACTGGGTGAATACTATTTTGCTGTTTTTCTCCTCATCCGCTGCCCCGCTGAGGGCTTGTTCGTGCATAGAATAGAATCATAGAATCATAGAGTTGGAAGAGACCACAAGGGCCATCCAGTCCAACCCCCTGCCAAGCAGGAAACACCATCAAAGCATTCCTGACAGGTGGCTGTCAAGCCTCTGCTTAAAGACCTCCAAAGAAGGAGACTCCACCACACTCCTTGGCAGCAAATTCCACTGTCGAACAGCTCTTACTGTCAGGAAGTTCTTCCTAATGTTTAGGTGGAATCTTCTTTCTTGTAGTTTGAATCCATTGCTCCATGTCCGCTTCTCTGGAGCAGCAGAAAACAACCTTTCTCCCTCCTCTATATGACATCCTTTTATATATTTGAACATGGCTATCATATCACCCCTTAACCTTCTCTTCTCCAGGCTAAACATACCCAGCTCCCTAAGCCATTCCTCATAAGGCATCGTTTCCAAGCCTTTGACCATTTTGGTTGCCCTCTTCTGGACACGTTCCAGCTTGTCAGTATCCTTCTTGAACTGTGGTGCTCAGAATTGGACACAGTATTCTAGGTGGGGTCTGACCAGAGTGGAATATAGTGGTACTATTACTTCCCTTGATCTAGATGCTATACGCCTATTGATGCAGCCCAGAATTGCATTGGCTTTTTTAGCTGCTGCATCACACTGTTGACTCATGTCAAGTTTGTCATCTACCAAGACTCCTAGATCCTTTTCACATGTACTGCTCTCTGGAAGAGGGACTTTGCCCATTCGTTTGGTTATCCTTAAATGCCTGTGATAAGGTTGCTCTGACTGACATTGACACCTCATTAATAGAACATGATGTTCTGTCCAGCTACTTTAAAGGACCGAGTAAGCTTATATCAGCTGAAAACTGCACAGTACCATTACAAATTTATAGTGACTGCATTCATGCGGGCATCCAGGACTTCGACTGGAGCAAAAGCAAAAGCATATACTGTATTGATGAAGAAACAAATCATTCCTAATAAGTGTGGCAATTGGTGTCCACACAGGTCCACACTTCCCAGCATATATTCTGGCAGGAGTAGGGAACATCCTTTGGATGTTGTTAGGCTCCAGTTTTCCCCAAACCCTGGCAGAATAGCTGACAGAAATTATGAATGATGCCATTCTGCAACATCTGGAGGGCCACAAGTTCCCTATCTCTGGAAAATGTCTGCCACAATGGCTTTTGTGGTCAAATTCTATCCCACTCAGAATATAATTAGCATTCTATAGCGCCTGTTAAAGTGTAAATAGAAGCATCACTGGAAAAAATAAAGTTTTCAGAAGGATGACTTTTGTGTTGAGGAGATGTGAAATAAGGGTGGCATTTTCTCTACAAAAGTCCTTGTCTCCTAATTATTTATTATGTGAATGATTGATATATTTAGTGTTTCAACAATCAGGACATGCTTCATATTTCACACTTACCTTGTTAACTTGATCAGCCCACCAATGTGCATTAAGGGAATAAGTATTCGAAAGCTTATACCAAAAACAAACTTAGTTGGTCTCTAAGGTGCTACTGGAAGGAATTTTTATTAATTTATTATTTTGTTTTGACTGCGGCAGACCAACACAGCTACCTACCTGTAATTGGCACATACGAGTGATTTTCCTAGTATAGTGGTACCTCAGGTTAAGTACTTAATTCGTTCCGGAGGTCCGTTCTTAACCTGAAGCGTACTTAACCTGAAGCACCACTTTAGCTAATGGGACCTCCTGCTGCCGCTGCACCACCAGAGCACAATTTCTGTTCTTAGCGGAGTTCTTAACCTGAAGCGTACTTAAGCTGAAGCGTACTTAACCCGAGGTACCACTGTACGTTTCATAGATCTGATTAAATCTGGCTCTTGCCAGGGCCCCTTTACAGCCTTATCCCAAGCACATTTACTCAGGAGTAAGTCTCACTAAAATGGCATTGGCTCTGAAATCAATTCCCTCCCATGCGCTGGCAGACTTTTGCCAGCGTAACTGTGATGCTCATGGTAGCCTTTTGCTAGTGCAAGACGTCATGTTGCTTGTTAATTTTTCCACCTGGGTAGCTTTATGCTGCATTGGCACAAGAGGGTTTCGAAAAGACCCCTCTCTATTTAGGAGGTATAACTTGAGGATAGGATTACTCTGCAAAAATGTATTTTATAATTATTGCGGTTCAATTTGTTGGGGGAGGGGGAACCCTTACATGCCATACTGTAAACACCATTAACGATGTGAGGATTTTAGTTTAAATCATGCTTTCGATCACACAGTCTAATAAGCATAAAAGGAAAATAGCTTCTAATTTTGCAGCCGTCTGGGATTTGCATGCCCTGTTCTATTACCCAAAGGCATAATAACACTCATAGTAATTACGATTATGGAGAGGGATTCAAAAACAGCATAAAAGGAATGTGAATTAAATTCCATCAAGTGCACAGATTGCAAGGGATGCAGATGTTCTCGGTAGAGAGGGTGAATTGCCCATAAATACAATAATCATATTTTTATGTAAAATAATTAATGTAATTCATGGAAATGATCCTGAGCACACACTTCTTTCATCCAGCTCGGGCTTCATTTGTGCTGAGCTGATTCTTCTCTTCATGGCTGATTTAGCCCATTCTACTATGATTACTTTAAAATGGAGTC
Source organism: Darevskia mixta (assembly GCA_034641385.1). NCBI lineage: Eukaryota > Metazoa > Chordata > Lepidosauria > Squamata > Lacertidae > Darevskia > Darevskia mixta. The sequence goes on along the minus strand of JAWWNH010000121.1, from coordinate 807,959 downwards.
AACTATGGACCACCTTCCTATTATTTCATTTTTGTCACACAATTCCAGTTTTTCGCACTAAACTCTTCCATTTCGGATCAGCAAGCATAAGATTGCTGTACATAAGAATAAATTGCAGTGTCCTGGAATAAAGAGCCCGTGAAGACATTTTGGGTCTGCTTATTAGGCTGGCCATGTCCCCTGCTTATACAGATGGGAGTCCTTTATTTGGAGGGCTGACTAGTCCTCGCCTGGTTTAAAGATAACCATAAGAAGAGAAATCAAGGACCTTGAAGCTGCTCAGCCACAAAGAGCATGTACATGATGCTCTGTGGCACCTATGATATATGGTTTATTTACACACATATACAACCTGAGGTGGAATCTACACACATATAAAAAACGCTGTGAGAATGCTTTTTAAAAAACGTTTTGAAAAATACATTGAATTCAGCACAGCTCATTGTCACCATTTAGTGTGACTGTTGTATCTTACACTTTACAGCACATGTAAAAAGTTTTACCGGTATTTGCAGCTGTATATGGTAGCTGAGTCCCCGAGGGGACGCAGGTGGCACTGTGGGTTAAACCACAGAGCCTAGGGCTTGCTGATCAGAAGGTCAGCGGTTCGAATCCCCGCGATGGGGTGAGCTCCTGTTGCTTGGTCCCTGCTCCTGCCAACCTAGCAGTTCGAAAGCACGTCAAAGTGCAAGTAGATAAATAGGTACTGCTGCAGCGGGAAGGTAAATGGCGTTTCTGTGCGCTGCTCTGGTTCGCCAGAAGCGGCTTAGTCAGCATGACCTGGAAGCTGTACGCTGGCTCCCTCGGCCAATAATGCGAGATGAGCACCGCAACCCCAGAGTCGGTCACGACTGGACCTAATGGTCAGGGGTCTCTTTACCTTTACCCCAGTCTACAATGGAAGGGTCCCCAACATTGAACTCCAATAGGGTCTTGCTTTCTTTATAAGCACAACATCCAGTTTAAGCAGACACTGGCTATTTTTCTCTGCCTCCTGCACTCTGCTTGTCACATAACCTCATCTCTCTCAGCTTCTGGCCCACATTATATTCTCTGTTGTAAACCTCTGGCTTTTCTAACACAGAGAGAGACCCTTCTCCCTTCTCTTGCCATGTTAATGACCCACTACCCCAGACTGCAGGGACGCGGTTGGCACTGTGGTCTAAACCACAGATCCTAGGGCTTGCCGATCAGAAGGTCGGCAGTTCGAATCCCCGTGACGGGGTGAGCTCCCATTGTTCGGTCCCAGCTCCTGCCAACCTAGCAGTTTGAAAGCACGTCAAAGTGCAAGTAGATAAATAGGTACCGCTCTGGCGGGAAGGTAAACAGCGTTTCCGTGCACTGCTCTGGTTTGCCAGAAGTGGCTTAGTCATGCTGGCCACATGACCCAGAAGCTGTCTGCGGACAAACGCCAGCTCCCTCGGCCTATAAAGCGAAATGAGCGCCGCAACCCCAGAGTCACCCGCGACTGGACCTAATGGTCAGGGGTACCTTTACCTTTTTACCCCGGACTGCACCCTCAAGGAAATTAGTCTGAGTTAATTAGCACCAGCCTGCATTAATCACTTGCTAATTCAAGAGGCTAATTCAAGAGACCAAACTGCAAACATGCGCTGGATTATGGAGAAAGCTAGAGAGTTCCAGAAAAACATTTACTTCTGCTTCATTGACTACGCAAAAGCTTTTGACTGTGTCGACCACAGCAAACTATGGCAAGTTCTTAAAGAAATGGGAGTGCCTGATCACCTCATCCGTCTCCTGAGAAATCTCTATGTGGGACAAGAAGCTACAGTTAGAACTGGATATGGAATATATGGATATGGAATTTGATCTCTGGGTTAGAAAAGTCTAACCCAGAGATCAAATACCCACATGGGTCTAATGTCCCTGTCTTAACACAAAAATGCTTATTAAATTGTACCATTTAACACCCATAAACCTATAACAACAGCATCACACATTGATAATAACTCATGGAATTTAGTGCCGCAGGAAATGGTGGCGACCATTCATGCTGATGGATTAAATAGTGGGTTGGACAAATTCATGGCGTGCAGGCCTGTCAGTGGCTGTTACCACTGAAACCACTGAATACCAGTTTGCTGGAAGGCAACAGCAGGGAGAGACCCAGTGAAGTGTGGTGTGGTGGTTGGAGTGTTGAACTGCCGGTAGGAGCTGGGAGATCAGAGTTCAAATCCCCGCTTGGCCATGAAACTCACTGGGTGAGTTTGGGCCTGTCACTGCCTCTCAGACCAACCTATCTCACAGGGTGGTTGATGATGAGGGGGAGCACCATTTTTGCCACCTTGAGATCCTTGGAGATAAAGGTGGGATGTAAAATATAAATAAATATTGCTTTCATGCACTGCCTGTAGGCTTCCCTTGGCTTCCACATGGCTAATGTTTGTGGTTAGTGAAATGAGAGCTTGGCGTTTTGTCTTGTGGTTGAGGCAAACCTTGGTTTAGCTCGGCATGACACATAGGGAGGAGAAAAATGGCTGCAAGCTGCTCTCCGGGAGCCTGCACGTTAACAAGGTCTCTGTAGGCAAAAGCTTAGCTTGCTGTGTCATGTGAGCCAGGTCAATGTTTCTTGACATTTTTGACAATTATACACATGTGACTTTATTCCATTCATATCAAAGCTAGAATAAACTAGTCTGGTGATGTTAAGCTATCACTTTCAGTTGCTTAGGTGAAGGCAGCTGGTTTCAGCAGCATTCCATGGCATCAAGAGACAAAACGTTCTGCTGACTCAGTTCTGTTCTGAGAACGCGCAAACCAAACAGATGATTAAAAAATGTGTCTTGTTCTACCTCAAGGCTATTTTCATCGGCATGAGAAATGGGTCTTTATTTACCAGCTTGCCGGTGGTTCAGATGTCCGTTATCTCAGATTCTAAGGCTTCAAGGCATGTTGTTTGTGATGAGCTGGCCTTACTTTCTCTTGTTGTGGGAGGAAAATTGTCTTCTGAGCTAAGTCGTTCCGGAAGCCAGTAATTTATAGTTCTGCAGAACCTGTTTAGATATTGTAGCAATTCAAGAACAAGTGAGAGATTTGCAGCAGGGGGGTTGAATGTTACTGGCAAATGAAACAATGAAACAGCCACCGAGAGCCTCTGGTCATTCGGATGTTGTTTAACTGCAACCCCCTTAATCCATTACCATACTGAATGAGGCTGATGGGAGCTGCAACCCAGAACTATCCAGGAGGGCAACACAGATTCCCCATGCCTTTAATAAAGCATTATTTAATATAGTGTTTTAGGTGTTTTACAGTATCTAGTGTTTTAATATAATCTAGGTGCTGTGATGGCCTGGGATTCAGACTCAGATGCTGAACCTGAGGGATCCCAGCCTGCACAGGATTCCCCGCCTCCAGAACCAGCAGAGCCGGGGCTAGGGCCTGAGTCTGAAGGGTCCTCACCTGTGCTGGATCCTCAGGTGCAGGCATCTGCTGAGTCTGCTCTGGTTCCTGATGGGATGGACGACCCATTGCCTGCAAGTGCTCCACTCCCAGCCCTGTCAGGGGAAGCTGAGGTTGCCTCTGGGTCCGGTAACCCAGGAGCCTCTCCTGAGCTGCAGAGGCTCAGGGCAGAGAGGCGAAGGGAACTGAGTTCCCGCAAGAGGAGTGCTCTCCTCCAAGCCAGGAGAGGTGAGTCACCAGAGGATCGGGGCCGCCCTACGCCTCGGGGCAGATAAAAGCCGGCCAGCCCCAGCCCCAAGTTGCAGGAGCAACATTGTTGGTGACCAGTTCCTGCCAGTGTTCCTGCTTGAAACCTGTCCTGCTTTCCTGCCTGAGCTCCTGACCCACCCTGGTTCCCTGCTTGCCTACCTGTTCCTGACTTTGCCTGACTCCCTGCCCTGCACCCAGCTTCAGTGACTACGGACTGCCTTTACGTTGTACCTCTGACCACGGACCAGACTTGGACCTCGCCTTTCGGGTAACCTACGGGACCAGCACAGGTGCTTTAGCAGAACATCAAGATAAACACCAGCGGGCTCAGTAGAACCCCAAAGTTTGTAGTAGTACAGAAACAAACACTCAGTGCCATAAGGATTGTGCATGTTCAGTGGCACATAATGTTGAGTGTCTGTAGTGAGAAAGGGGACTAAAAACCCAGTGTTTGCTGGGAATGCAATGGAGTATCACTGTAAAGGGCATGGCTGTTTTCAACCTTGAGCAGAGCACCCCACACTGGAACATATTGCTGCACAGAATCATAGAATTGTGGAGTTGGAAGCGACCCCAAGGGTCATCTAGTTCAACCCCCAGCCATGCAGGAATCTCAACTAACACATCCATGACAGGTGGCCAGCCAACCTCTGCTTAAAGGTAAAGGTAAAGGGACCCCTGACCATTAGGTCCAGTCGTGTCCGACTCTGGGGTTGCGGCGCTCATCTCGCTTTATTGGCTGAGAGCCGGCGTACAGCTTCCGGGTCATGTGGCCAGCATGACAAAGCCGCTTCTGGCGAACCAGAGCAGCGCACGGAAACGCCGTTTACCTTCCCGCCAGAGCGGTTCCTATTTATCTACTTGCACTTTTTGGTGTGCTTTTGAACTGCTAGGTGGGCAGGAGCTGGGACCGAGCAACGGGAGCTCACCCCGTCGCAGGGATTCGAACCGCCGACCTTCTGATCAGCAAGCCCTAGGCTCAGTGGTTTAACCCACAGCACCACCTGGGTCCCCCTAACCTCTGCTTAAAAACCTCCAAAAACTACAAGAACAGATCCCACTTGTATAGTTCTGAAAACTTCCTGTGTCGAACGTGGGCCACAGGATTATGTAAGTCATGTCCTTTGCCAGGGAGCTGCATGGAGATAAGCACAGGCCCACAGCAATTTTTTCCTGGTTCAAGGGAAGAGACAGTGGTGGTGGCGGAGGCTGAACTATATGTAAGAGGATAATGCACAGTTAATTCATTGTTCCTTTGTACAACACACACCCAACTGTGATTTGAATGGCGAATGGTGTTGATAAACTGATGCCTATCTAAACATAGCTCCTGTGCCTTGGCTAAGATTTGAGGTGGGTGGCAAATCTCTCAGTCTTCCTTTGGAGCGCTGTGGTCCAGTATGACTCCACGTACCCCAGCCTCTTGCATAAAAAATACATTGCAATTTTGCTGCCATTTACTTCTGAGAAAATTGAACCAGCTGCTTCCCACATTTCACTGCAGAAAACAAAACAAAAAACCCCGATGCATCGTTTGTGATGAAGTTTCAAATATTCCTGTCTTTCTGCCTCTTTCCTTCATCAGTCCATTTCCCCTGGGATGTAATGTGCCGAATCATTTTCACCGTATTGTAATTTTCCAGTGTTAACATGCAGCAGTTCTTTAGCATTAAGCGTTTCCTTACTTTCAAAATAAAAGGAGGGGGAGGTATAAGAAAGGGTGAGTCTTAGAGGAGCTGATCCACTGTCTTTATACAATTAATTAATTGGCTTTGCCTTTTGTCTCTTTATATTTGCCATTCGGAAACAAACACTGGGGAAGTGGCAAAGTGCATCAATACATTCTGGTGTCAATTTTCTTGTGTAGAGACTCTGTCCCTAATCACATTTAGGGATAATCCGTAAGTCCTATTATGCGTGCTTAGTATATTGGAGGGAGGGTTTTTCATATCTAACAATTCAGGACATGAAAAGAGGCCTGCTGTATCAAACCAAAGGCCTTTTGCATCCAACATCCTACTCTCACAGTGGCCAACCCTATGGGATGTCCACAAACAGGACATCAGTACCATGGAAATCTCTCACTCAGGATCCCCAGGAACTGTTATTCAGGGAAATTGTTGGCATCCGCCTATCTTGAGAGACAGTGGAGTGAGCCTCCGGGGGTGAAGTCCAACTGTGCATTAGTGGCACCAACATGACCTCCTTGAGGTGCAAGCCTGGGCAGTGTGTATGGCGCTCCAACCATCTTAGGGACCCCACTCCAGATTTGTGTAGGCAGCAGAGGTTTAGGATCAGAGTTTTCCTTCTTCTAGATAGGCTACCTTCCCATCTGCCCCTCGCTTCCCTCTACAGCATGTGCAGGAACCACCTTCTTGACCTTTGGATCCACTATTGGTCTTGTCCACTCAATCTGCCTTTGTACACAAGGGTAGTCCCTACCTCAACAAGGGTTTGAGATCCATTGGCTACCCTCACCTGGTTTAGCTGGCCAGTGGATGCCGTTTCTGCAGTGTGGCTGCTGTCACATGCTGACAGCTTCTGGGAGCCACAGGTGAGAGCTGAATGTAGGGTGGGAACCAAAGGTGGACAAAGTACCCCATTTTCTTAGCCAATTTGCTAGGAGTTAAATACCAACAATACATCATTTTTATATAATTCTCCTTCAGAGTGTAACATGCTGTAAATTTTAATCCTGTTGTCCATAGTCCCTCTGCTAATTCAATTTGAGAGACCACCCTTCTATACCCAGTAGGTCATTGTAGCTTCTCCTTCAAGTTTCAAATATACAAAAAGCACCTTCCACAGTAACTTGGAGCAGGGCTTTCAGTGTGGCTGCTCCAGTTCTGTAGAACAGCATTCCTGTCAAGACTCCAGAAACAACTGAATATATTTTTGTTCTGACAAGCCTTCCCAGTTGGATGAATGGGTCTCAGAAATGGGTGTCTGTTTGGTATTCTTTGTTATTCGCTCTTATTGTCTGAGTTGTTTCTATTTTTTAAATCCGTTTTTATTGCATTTTGCACATCACCTTGAGACATCTGTGGAAGGCAATAACAAAATAAATAACTACTGAAAACCTTCAGAAATATTCATTCCCCCCCCCCCAGTTTCCCCCCTACCCATTAAAATTAATACCTGATGCTTGTTCTCTTGTTAGAATTTTCTTACTCTGAAACTTTGCACCAACTTCTACATGTGAAAGTTTTAAAAAGGGCCAGAAAACCCCACACATTTCTGTGATTAATTAAATTAATGGGTAGAAATTCTCAGCACTCTGGGACTTCTGAATGTAGAAGTCTACCTCACTGATCTCTTTGAAAATAGGTTAAACTTCTTACCGCTTGCCCCAAATCTCACATGAGAAGATTGGTACATCTGTTGTCAACTAGGCAAAACTGTTTTCTATTTCATCAAGGAACGAGAAACTCTAGAAAGTTAGAGACTGTGATGACATGGCTTGCGATAGTCATGACTATTAGGCTCCATTTGGTAACAATATAAGAATATGTTTAACATCACTATATGCAGAACGGCAGCCAATAATATGCTTAAAGTAAGTATACACTTTTTGCTAAACCTAGATTTCATTAAGCAGAGGAAGGCAGTTGCTGGTGCCTCTGGCTGCCCTACAAAAATGACATAAGCAGTTCCTAGAGGCTGAGCAGCACGATACAGGCAAACCCATGCCCCTTTGTGAGGAATTATATTTGTGGGGTGTGGTACAAACAGATCCGGCCCACTCATGAGACAAGGTGAGGTGACCACCTCGGGTGGAAGGATCCACAGGGGCAGCAGATCTCGATGTATCTACAAATGGAGGCACCATTTTGTGGTTTGCCTCAGGTGCAAAAAATGTTTTGGGCCAGCCCTGGGCACAGAGCAACACACAAGAGGGAACTAAAGGAAGAAAGCTGCCTTATTCAGATGGTAGGTCAATCTAGTGTCCCTATTTTCAAGGAACAGTCCTGGATTTACAGAAGGCATCCCGGTTTCTGATTTGATCCTGGAATGTCCTGCTTTTCCTTAGGAGTGCCCTATTTTCATCGGAGAAATGTTGGAGGGTATGCAATAGGATGTTCTTGTTTTCACCAGAGAAATGTTGGAGGGTATGCAAGAACTGAACTTGCTTTTGTTTCGGAAAGCGTGTGCTCTACCACAGTGGCGGAGCAACATGCTGCAGCCCCCGGAGCGGAGAACAGGCGGGGGCATGGCTGGCGCACGTCCCGGGGGCGTGGTGTGTCATCTGCAGGGGCGTGGCGAGCAGCGCAGGGGCGTGGCGCGTCGCCCGCGGGGGCATGACACGCGTCCCGGGAGGGCGCAGCGTGCGTCGTGCGTCCCGGGGCGGCGGTCGCGATGGCACCCTTTCCCCAAATGGTGCCCAGGGCGGTACGCCCCCTGCCCCCCTTCGTACGCCAGTGCACTACCAAGGAGATCCAGCCCTTCCCCTAATGAGGGACAGCACTGTGACCAGCCTCCTCTGCTCTCTTGAAAAGGAAGGGGAAATCAGGGGCACCTCATCATGCTATTCACAAGCATGCCTATGACTTCACAGTAAAATATCCTCAATTCATTCCCACTCACCCACATACCAGGGCAGGCAAAGACATTGCCAGCTGCTTTCTAGTGCCAGGAAAGCACTCACCAGCTGCTGAAGAGACCCATGGGTGATGATGGGCCTTGCCTTGGCACCTATGCAAATCTAGAGGCTTGACGTATGAAAGGTAGCTTCTGATACCACCTCTCTCTTCGTCTCCCCGTCCCTCCCCTCCTGGCAATCCTTCCAGGAGAATTGTTGCTCCTACAACTTGCCATCTGATCCTCTGCATGTGTATGCCAGTCCCAGTGAGTTCAGTCGTGGCGTTTAGTATTCCCACGGGACAGGAACTGCGGTTGCGGAAGGGTGCTGGGAATTCTAGTTCTGCAGGAGGAAACTACAGTTCTCAGGATTCTTTGGGTGAAGCTGTGTGCTTTAATTGCACGGTGCGTATGCAGCCCAGCTCTCTTATGTGTATATATGGCTGCATACTTACCAGGGATTTGCATACACAGGGACACGAAGAAGCCATGTGTTTAAATGCACTTTAAATGTAAGATGCACTCAGCCTAAGTCCCATGCAACTCAATGGGGGTTACTTCTGAGTATAAGTGTATAGTATTGCAGTGCTGGAATCCCATTCCTCAATATAATGGGAGATCTATGTTAGATCAAAAGCAAGGTGGAGTCTGGCTGTCTCCTGTTGAGGCTATTAATATTAAGAGAGCTAATATGGATAGACAATGGGCGACTTACAGGGAATTGCTGTACTTTATGGGGGGGGGGGAACCCAAACTGAAATCAATGGAAAATGTAAGGAGCCATGTTATGGATTGGTTACAATACCATCAGTTACATAAAATGTTAGATAGAAAAATGGTTTTTCAAACCAAAGCTCACAATTCGAAAAAGAACTTCTACAAAACAAATAGAAACTTTTGTTTAAAATGTATAATCTGTTATTAGACTTGGAAACAAAAGACCAGCTTGTTAAAGCCTCAATGACACACTGGCCAATAGATATAGGACCCAATATAGATTTTAACCTCTGGGGAAAAACTCTGGAAAAGTGACTTGAAGTTTACAGCATGTTATTCTTTGAAGGAGAACTACCTGAAAATGATTCACAGATGGTATTTAACTCTGAGTAGGCTTGAAAAGATGTATAAGACTGAATCAGGTAAGTGCTGGAGATGCAAAGAGGTGGAGGGGACAGTCTTTCATATGTGGTGGACTTGAAGAAGGGTACAAGAGTATTGGGAAATGATTCATAATGAATTGAAAAAAATGTTTAAAAGTACCCCCACCCCACCCCGAATCCAGAGTCCTTTCTGTTGGGGATAATTCAGACTGAAATTCCCAGGTGTCAAAAATGGTTATTTATTAAGTATGCCACTACTGCAGCCCGTGTTTTGTTAGCCCAAAAATGGAAAACAAGCGAGGCCCCAACCAAAGAAGAGTGGCAACTTAAGTTGACAGAATATGCACAACTTGTAGATTTAACATATAGAATAAGAGAACAAGAAGAACATACTTTTAAAGAAGATTGGAAAACGTTTATTGAATATATGGGAAATAGTTGTGTACAGTGTAACGGTGTAAACGAACAATTTAGAGGTTAAATGCATCTAGACCGCAGTGTGCCTGCCATAAATCAACACCACTTTATTCATTTTGACCCTGATTTTGCCTCATTGCCTCAGTTTCTGCTGGGCTGGCCTTTTAATTTCATAGTCACATATTTCTACAGACAACAGAACATTATAAAATGTGGGGTTTTTTGGGGTGTGTGTGTGTGTTATTATAAACGAGACTGTGTGTGTTCTTTTAAATCACCTCAGCATGAATCCATTAACAATGAGAAAAATATGCCATAATTAATTCATAAGAACCACTTTTAATATGATTATAGGAGCATCTATTTCTAGTTTGGTGGGAGTGACAGTGGAGGAAAGAAGGAGGGGGGGGAGTGAAAAAGAGAGAGAGAGAGAATTTAATTATGCGTCCAACTATGACCCCAGATAACCTCAGCATCTTTTCTTTCCCTAGCAACCACACTTTACTAATTTAACGAAATGTTACAATGAGCATTACACCAATGCATGAGGGTTTGTTTGTTTTTTTTAAAAAAAAACAAAACCCCCCAACCCTTCCCTGAGATTCAGGTTTATTTTCCCCAACTAATATTTCATCTTAATTAATTCCACTATGAGGTTGGTTGGGTGGGAGGTGGGAGAATCTATTGAAGGAAATTTGTGCAAAAGGCAACGATAATGGTGTGTTAATATGGATAGATGTCAGCAAAACCAAACGTAAAAAAAGTGCATGCGTTCAACCAGGGCAGAGTCAGAGAATGCCACAGTCCTACTCAGAGATTCGGTGGGCAGAGAGCAGGGAAGGGAGCTTATAAATATTTCAACTGGAAGGGAAAACACTTGAAAGACTGTTTTGTGTGAAAGATTGTTCTCCCCCAGAATGCTAAGAAGCGAGGCAGTTTTACAGCAGTGCTAATGCATGTATCCATATTGATCTAGCAATTAAGCCAATTTTTATGACTGGAGGTAATAGGGGCTCATTATTGACATTTCCATTTGGTTTCATTCCCTCTGCACCTCCCCCCCCACCCACAAGAGCTGAAAGAGATTCCCCACCCTGGGTTATCGTTTCAGTGTGTTTAGCACAATCTAGCTAAAGACGAGCTTTTTGAAGTCCCACTGCATCCAACACAAGAGCGTTAAGAATGGCATTGGGCAAGTTTATTGGCACCTCAGTCTCAGGTGGGTTGGGGTGGGGTGGAATAACAGAACAATAACATTGTAGATTTAGAAGGCACCCCCAAGTGTCATCTAGTCTAACCCTCAGCAGTGCAGGAATCACAGCTGAAGGATCCCTGACAGATGGCCATCCAAACTCTCTTTCAAAAACCCCAATGAATGAGATCCCACCACTTTCCAAGCTAGTTGGTTCCACCATCAAACAGCTCTTACCAGCAGAAATTCTTCCTAATGTTTAGCCCAGGGGTCAGCAACCTTTTTCAGCCGTGGGCCAGTCCACCGTCCCTCAGACCATGTGGTGGGCCGGAATATTTTTTGGGGGGAAATGAACGAATTCCTATGCCCCACAAATAACCCAGAGATGCATTTTAAATAAAAGCACACATTCTACTCATGTAAAAATATGCTGATTCCTGGACTGTCCGTGGGCTGGATTGAGAAGGCCTTAGGTTGCCTACCCCTGGTTTAGCCTTATGCCCATGTCTTTCCCTCTCTGTGGCTACCAGCAGTTCTGCATGTGGAGTGGGAAGAAGTTGGGAAATTGGGTCAGGAGCTAAAGGTTAATTCCACCGCCCGCCCCCCCCAGCTTTGTTGCTGCCTTCTGGAAAAAAAGGGGGGGGGAAGGAGTTCCAATCCCATAAATCCCATGTAATGTTCACTTTGGTCCTGAGTGAGCAAGAACTCACTGAGTGAGCATCGACCACAGCAGCTATAAACTCTTCTGAATGCAGAAACATTATTAGTGTAGGTATTAAAGGCAGACACAGTGGCTGACCTTGGAGTCTCAAATTTCAGCGGTGCAACACCAAAATTCGGTGTCCCTGCCTCTCACGCTCCAGTCTAAATAATAGTTGAGGCATCCCCATGTGCGACTGAGCTGGCCACGCTTCCCTCAATCTGCCTCTGCCAGGCATCTCCAATGCATGGCTCAATGAACTCAGCACAAGATCGTTCCAATGACCACAATGATTTTGGATTGTTGGTAAATTATGTTAATGCAACCTGAATTTAATTCGCAGGCACTGGTTGTATCTTGATTGGCCAAAGTCAAGCTTCACCAACCTGGGCTGATAGGAGTTGTTGTCTAAAAATATCTGGTGGCAAAGGTTGGCCAAGGCTGCTCTAAGCACACATCTTCAGTGTAGCTTTTGGGGCTTATCATTTTACTAGCACAGAGCGAAACAAGAAGCTTAGAACAAGACTGCATGTTTTACCTACTTCAGAAACGGGAAATGGGAAAATTGCACAGCTGGTGCCAAAACCTGGGTGACCCTCCTCTGTGATGTGGAATGCCAGTAACCAAAGGTGGACAGTTCACAAGCATATCCGAGCTATTTCTGAACTCTTTAGACATCCCCGTGTAGCTGTGACCTAAATGTTTCAGTTTAAAGTCCCCCCCCCCCTGATAGACACAAAAGATCAGAGGCCACAGGAACCTTCCATCCTGCGCTGCATCTTTCTGGAAGCTGAAACAAGTACTATAAATGAAGCACTGTCACTCTAAGAATGATGTTATATACAGAGACCCCCCAGCCCAAGAGAATAATGGTGGTTTTTGGTACATCGTTCTGAAACTATTGATTCACAGTGCAGTCCTAGGCTGCATATGCACCAACCCATTTGTTGCACAAAAGTATAGTTTATCTTAATCCAGAGTTCTGTTTTTAATCTAGTTTTTAATCCATGCCTTTTCCCTCCTGGCACATGCCCCAATGGATGAAGATGGCATCTCAAGGTAAAGCTGGGAAAGTCTGATGTTGCTGTTGCCTTCTTCATCTTGGACCTTGGACAACTCCCATTGTCCCTGATCATTGGCCTGGCTGGTTAGGGCTTATGGGAGTTGGCATCCAAACATGTGGAGGACACCAGCTTGCTGAACAATGGATAGGCATAGGGCTTATCCACACTTGCCTTTCCCCCCTCTTTTTCAAGGCACAGGTCCACACTTTAAAGCTCTGTATCTGAGGGCTCTTTTTGTCTTTTGCGCCAGAGCTTTCCCAAGAGAAAACCTACCTTGTAGAGCTCAATTGCAGCAAGTAGAAATCCAGGTTGTCAGCGAATTGCCATTTGCTCTGATGCAGCTTTAAAAAGTGGGTTTACATGGGGAAAGCTCTGGGGCAAAACAAACAAACAAACAAACCTAAAGCCCTCAGACATTGAGCTTTAAAGTATGGAGTGTGCCTGGAAAGAACAGAGGAAAGTTAAGTACAGTGGACCCTCGACTTATGAAGGTAATCCGTTCCGACGGGACCGTCGGAAGTTGAAAAAATCAAAAGTCGAGTCCCCATAGGAATGCATTGGGGAGAAAAAAATCGTAGGTCGAAAAAAACCCTATCTAAACTTCGTAGGTCGAGGAAACCCTATCTAAAACGGCCGCGACTTCCTTTCGGAAGTCGAAAAAATTCGGAAGCGCGCGGCAGCTTTGATCCCTCGTAACTCGAAAAATACGGAAGTCGGGTCATTCATAAGTCGAGGGATCACTGTATGGAGAATCCCATAGGCCTCATGGAGAAGTTGCTCTTTCAGCTCAGTCGAATAGTTTTCAGCCTCAGAATAAGTGTCAATAATAGCACAGGCAACTGAAAAAAATATGAAGCCCCAATATATTTCATCTATTACTACTGATTGGCAGACCAACTCTGTATTACAAAGATGTGTATGCAGGCAGGACAAGAAGGCCAGCAACATCAACCCTGTTATGTGGGAATCCCTTGCAGATGACCACAGTGCCTGGAGACAGGAGGTCAAGTCATGCATCCATAGCAGTGACCAGAGGAGAAATGACCTCTGGGAGGAGCACACAGAGGTGTATTTTGCAGCACCACAACCGGACGCCTTCATTTGCCCCAGCTGCAACAAAACATGTCTCTCCCATGTCGGTCTCTTATGGCCACAGCAGGATCTACAATCGTCAAACAGCTTGACCTCACCCCCAAAGGCACACTCCTCCATTGTCCCCTAAGACACATGGATGCCAACACAACTACCGGTATCATACTATTGTATGAGTGTGGCATCCCTCTAGCATTCTGTCTTAATGGGTAAGTTCTCAGGTTAGTAAAAGTTTAGGATCTAATCCAAAAACTCTTAATGAAGTTTCACATAAATGCAGGTAGTTACTGCTGGGAACATCACTGAACATGTTCCTTAATCCCCCACAGCTATGAGGGAGCTCAGCTTCCAATTTTTAAATTAATTGATAATAAGAAATAAAAATGACCCTTAAACTATAATATCTGGTTGGCATGAAATTAATTTCACCTCTCATAAGGTGACCTGCTGGGGTAACTTATTGTGGACATGAGTGGCACAACAATTCTCTCCAGAACAGTGAATGTGGCCGGAATAGATCTTAGTCAGACAAATGAAACTATGGACAAATGTATTGCCCACTCAGCAAGATCTTTTTTACTTTGGTTGAAGCCTATCCTACTAGGCTGGTGATTTGGACAATGAGTCCAATGTTGCAGCAGCTGGTTCCTTCTCCAGAAGACTTTGTCCAGTTTGACACGTCACAGATGCCAATTTTAGCATTTTGTTGGGAGCCGCCCAGAGTGGCTGGGACAACCCAGTCAGATGGGCGGCATATAAATAATAAAATTAGCATCATCATCATCATCATTATTGTTATAATTATCATTAGTTTAAGCTATCTTTATACCTGCCAAAGTGTTCATACAAATGAACACAGGAACATAAGGAAAATCCTGGCTGGATCAGGCCAAAGGCTCATCTGCTCCAACATCCTGTTCTCTGAATGTCCAGCCGGATGCCACAAGCAGGAGCACAATAGGTGTGATTCCCACCTGCAACTCGTATTCAGACGTATACGGCTTCCACTATTTCACCTGTATGCAAAGCCTAGAATTCACACTACTTTTCAAGTAAAGTGTTAGTAGTTCTTTGTACAAATATTTAGGCAGGAATCACTATGATGTGTGTCATGATACAGAACCAGAGAGAGACACATATTGGCCATTAACATTCAAATTAATAGTTAATTACTCTTAAAAAAAAAAAGAGGCCAATAATTCCGATGGTAATAGAAGTCAAACCTCATCACACAAAATCATTAGAAGCTGGGGCACATTGTGATTAATCACCCCAGTGTTGTATTCTGAAGTTTCTATTTTTACATTATGCTTTCCCACCAGCTTTCAGAATCCTGATTAGAAGAAATGATTTCTTTGGCTGCATGCATGAATCATCTTAATGTCATCAACAGCTACAACAGTAGCCGGCTAGCCGCTGCTTAGTCTTGATTGCAAAGCAGTGTTTTGAGTGTGTGCATTATGTTATGTCAAAGCTGACATCAGATACGTGGTGAATGTTGCTGTTCAATCAGGATTCCTGACAATCTCCAAATGAAGTTGTGCCTGTCCAAAAGCCCAGAGATACACTCATGAAGATTGACAGTTGCATAAATGAGACTTCATTGTTCCCCACTGCGTATGTCAGATAAGGAAGGGCATCTAGTGCCCTGCAGATATTCACAAAAGTTGCCTGGCTGGCATGGTCAACATTTACACATCAACGTTGACAGTCTCCAAATTTCACAGACTCTTTGCAATGTTGTATGAAGCTGAATGTTGGAAGATTGAGGACAGAGAAAAGAAAGTACTTCTTCACACAACACATTGTGAAACTATGGAATTTGCTCCCAGAAGGGGCAACGTTGGCCACCAACTTGGGTAGCTCTAAAAGAAGATTAGGCAAATTCATGGAGGCGAAGGCTATCAGTGGCTACTAGCCATGATGGCTGTGCTCAGCTTCCACTGTTTGAGGCTGTATGTCTATGAATCCCAGTTCCTGGGTCCCATTGTGTTCAGGTTTGCAGACTTCCTACAGGCTGTATACCTGAAGGAGCGTCTCCACCCCCACCGTTCAGCCTGGACACTGAGGTCCAGCGCCGAGGGCCTTCTGGTGGTTCCCTCACTGCGAGAAGCAAAGCTACAGGGAACCAGGCAGAGGGCCTTCTCGGTAGTGGCGCCCGCCCTGTGGAACGCCCTCCCAGCAGAGGTCAAAGCAATCAACAACTATATAACATTTAGGAAATACCTGAAGGCAGCCCTATTTAGGGAAGTTTTTAACTTGTGATATTTTAATGTATTTTAATGTCTGTTGGAGGCTGCCCAGAATGGCTGGGGAGACCTGGCCAGATGGGCGGGGTACAAATAAAAATTATTATTATTATTATTATTATTATTATTATTATTATTATTATTATTATTATTATTATCTGGCTGGCCATTGTGAGAAAAGGATGCTGGACTAAATGGGCCACTGGCCTGATACAGCAGGCTCTCCTTATGTTCTTGAGATGGTTGAGGCCTCACTTTCTCAGCTTCCAAATGATTACAGTGGTACTTTGGGTTACAGATGCTTCAGGTTACATACGCTTCAGGTTACAGACTCTGCTAACCTAGAAATATTACCTCGGGTTAAGAACTTTGCTTCAGGATGAGAACAGAAATGGGGCACAGCGGCAGGGGGAAGCCCCATTAGCTAAAGTGGTGCTTCAGGTTAAGAATGTTTTCAGGTTAAGAACGGACCTCCGGAACCAATTAAGTACGTAACCAGAGGTACCACTGTATTAGACTTCCAGTATAGGTAGAAAGTTGAACTTTTGTGCACAAAAAGTTCAATGCACTCTGATTACTGGAAAACCCTGAAAACTAGACATTCTTACAAATCTCACTTGTAACATCCATGGATACCAGGGGAGCAGCCTGGAATGCAAGCTGTATTTACTAGTGTAATAATATGTTTCTTACTATGGAAACGGCAGTGATATACTTTGCCAGAGAAAACTTAAAAATATTTACACGCCTCCATGATTTTATGAAGACACTGGTGAGGCACAGGAAGATGCAAAGGTAAGAACTTGAGAAGTTTCTGCGGCAGCGTGAGACTCAGCAAAAGAGGATTTTAAAAGCAACGGGATTTGCTTTGCAGAACACCAGACTGAAGAAAAGGCTCTTGAGGGGTGATAAATAGGCTCATGTTGTAGAAATCCGAGAAGGATGAATACAGAGTCAGACTTTAAGTACAGCTTTAATAGAAACGTAAAAAAAGAAATCTGCAAACAAATGGGCGTAGTAAACGATGAGATGGCTGCTGCTGTTACAGAAGGCAAATCTGGGAGGGGGGTGTGGCGGAATGATGCCTGCTGATGGTTCAGGCTCATCATGGGTTAATCTATCACTCCCCAGTTGGGCAGGTGTGCCCTGGGAGGCGGAGCTTGTGGGCATTCTAAAAGGAGGAAAAGATCGGTTGAAAGGTTGTTGGGGGGTTGGCAGTTGGGGGGTGGAGGTTGGAGAAAGATAGAAAGATGAAATGGGAGGTTAGGCTTTGGAAAGTGACTAAGAGAATGCAGGAAAAGTTATAACAAAGCTGAAGTCCATGAAAGGAAGATTTGTAACAGTAATAGCCCGAGACACCCATGTTTTCTTGTTACCTAATAAAGTTAAATGTGCTTAAATGTTCGTTGACTCTGGCAGTGTGTCAGTACCTTAAGAGGTGTGACCAAGAGGAGAGAGCAAAGCTTTCCTGTGGAAGAGGAAACTGTTTACTTATTCTCACGTCATACAGAGGGCTGGACAGTGAAGCCAAGTGAGCCACTACTGTGCCTAAAGGGAAGGCAAATTGCAGTAGGTGGGAACCCGGGAAGGGAGATCCCACGGGTGGCAAGAGGTTTTCAAACGCAGAGCCCTGAGGTACCCCAGTGACAACTCCCGTATGATCACTGAAGGAAACATCCTTGTTTTCAGTGAACCCCAGGGAGTGTCTCAGTAGGGGAAGATAAAAGGGAAGAAGGGGGGGAAATAGTGTAACCCTCACAGGGGGACATTTGGAGAAGCGGTGGGGTACGGAGTACTTAACCCTTTTCCTGCCCACCACTTTTCAGCTTCAACTTCTCCCGTGCTGCTTCCTTACCGCCATCCCACTCCACACACTCCTGGGATAAAGGTGCTTCTGTAACCTGGCAAATGCACATCTCAAAACAAGCAAGGGAAAAGCAGCTTGTAGAGACAAAGTTGCCATGAACAAATGGCAGGTGATGGGAGGAGGATGGATTAAGCACTGCACCCTTCAGCCTTTCTCCATTGCAATTTGCCCCTTCAAGACTATTTTCCCTAATGATTTTTTTTATTCATGCACTCAATATTTTTGGAGCACCACAATCCTATTGGCTCTTGCAAGCTTTCTTTACGTATTAGATTTATACCCCAGGTCCCCAATATTAGCCTCAAGGCAGCTAATGCAATAAACAAAGCTAAAAAGTAACAAGTTAATGACAACAAGAAAGCCACACACTTTACCAGTGAAAGCAACAATAAAGCTTCTCCCTTTATTGAAGGTAAAATGAATTAAAGTATCAAAACAGCAATTAAAATTATGTCCGTCATTAAAAGCTATAAAAAGAATGAGATGGATCAGGTCAGGCCCAGTTTAGGCAGTCAGCATTTCACTGAGAATTTATTCCAATATACACCTTGTTGCAAAGCAATTTCCCTTACTATCATCCGTTTATTTCCACTAATACATGCATTTACACGGACACATTATGCTAGCACATGCAATTTTGTACGCATCACTTGGCTGGAGAACAGCCCTGCGAAATTCAGAGAAGTGCAAGTTTCTGAAGGGAATTTCTGGTTCTCATATCGTTTTGGAACATGAGAATTAGGCAAGTTCACATTTTTTTTTTAAACTGCTTTGAGGTGTTTTATAATCAAGCAGTGTGCACACTGTATGAAATAAATAAATTTAAAGGCACATCATATTGAATTTCTCCCCTTTTGTGGAGGACGCAAGGCTGTGGGAAGACCCGAAAACACTCCAGAAGAAATGAAACAGGCAAGTGAAGCAGAGGCTGTAACCAAACTCAGTTCTCTTCTCTAACTAAAATGCCACTTACCCAAGTTAGTTAAACCACAGTTGAATTGTTATTGTTCAGAACAGTAGTGCTACGGTTACAGAGCACTTTGGACCTCACACAGCATTCTCAGATAGGAAACACTTCAAAGCGACCTATTGTGAACCATTTCTTTTCTTTGTAACGGCAACAATAATTTCTCTTTCTGCCTTTTCATCCTACAGTTAGAAGAGTCCTCCCCATCTCATTTTTTATAGACAGCAATATTGACACAAACGTATTGCACTCAGAAGCTTAAGCGACAAGAAGCCAGCTAGAAAATCTGTTCCAAATGATATAGTGACAGACCCGGCCTTTCCGAGATAGCAAGAAAGGACTAAATCACTACTTACCTCTCCAAAAGCCATTCTGACATTTTTTTTTCTCCTGTCCTTTGAATAAATGTCAGAAGGGAATGCATTCAAGTGTTCCCAGATAACCCACCTTGAAACCTTTTAAAAAGTAGAAAGAAATCCAACAACGATATTGGTTTCTTTTGTGAGCTTGAGATAGTCAACCTTTAACAAGTGGAAATATAGAAGATGCCTCCCTAGATGCATTATCTCCTCTGATATTTTTATTTTTATCCACTCCTATTCCAAGTGTTCAGTGTAAGAATATTTCACATTTGAAATGCTAAAGGCTTCTAACACCAGACTATGCCTTAATTATCCATTCATTACCATAGTTACCTGCCCTGCTAAGCTGGAGTACTCTAGAACACTTTACATGGGGCTGCCTTTAAAGTTAATTTGAAAACCTCACTTGGTGCAAAATGTGGCTACCTTAATCGATGGGGATCAGAAAGTCTGAGCACTTAACACCGTTTTTTGTTTTTGTTTTGTCTACTGCATTAGTTGACAGTACCAGTTACCAGTTACTTTATTACGGCCATAGGCCCATTTCAAAACAATAGAATGCTTCATACATCATACTTCGTACATCTACCATCAAGACAGAATAACTAAATTGGACAACAGTAAAATGTGATTGATTTTTAGTTGACAGTATGTTTCTGAGACCAATTCAAAGTGCTGGTGTTAACTTTTAAAGTCTTAAATCAAGGATGAGGAAACTGAGGCACTTCAGATGTTGTTGGACTACAACTCCCATCATCCCTGATGGGGAGAACTTTCAGCCATATGCATGGCAGCATCTGCCCTGGGACTTATTTATGTATCCATTTGCTTATATTCTGGAGTCTCAGCAAAGGGCATTGAAGAAACCAATTGGCTTCTTTTTACTTTGCTAAATTTAAAAAGCTCTGACACCCACAGAGCACTAAAATGAAAAGAACAACAGTTGTTGTTGACTTTTTTCCTTCCCAACTTTGTTGTCTGTTCTTTGCTATATGTTCTTTCATACGGCTCTCAGGAACATTTCCCTGCTGGAACGTATGCCTGTGCTACCTATTAATTTGCTGACACACCTTCTCCCACAGCTTCAGCTTTTCACCGTTGCCCATTATGACTCTACAAGCCATTCTAAGCTAACAAAAGTTCGGGGAGCTATTTTCCAGAGGGAGAGAAACCAATAGATTTCACGAGGAAAAAGCTGCAGTTTTCTTCATCTTCTTTCTTACCTTAAAATACCAGCAAGCCTAGAATTCACTGGCTTAAAAGCCTGAACCAAACACAAGTGAAAAAATCTGAACAGTTTGTGCTGATTTGTTGCAGTTCAATGGAAATTGGATGTCCCTCAGGTCAAACCAATTGTCTATCTAGCCTAGTACTGCCTGCTTTTGACTGGAAGACAATTCTGAGGTCCCCAATGTGCTACACATGGGCACCACAGCATCCTCAGATACTCCCCTTAGTGCCCACCAAGGCTCCTCCCTTGAAGAAGAAGAAGAAGAAGAAGAAGAAGCAGAAGAAGCAGCAGCTTTTTTGGTTGCTTGGTTGGGAGTTATCTGTATTTCTTCCTTTTATGTCTGTATTCTTTGGGTGGGGCAGTTCTGAGCATCACAAGGTCCTCCCCCCCCCAAGCATGGGAACTCTCTCCCACAGGAGGCAGTGAGAACCACCTACTTAGATGGCTTTTAAAAAGCATCAGACACATTCAATGAGAAGAAGGCTTTAAACCATGATGGCTGTGTTCTGAATATTCATGATGGTAATGCTTCTGAATGCCAGTTGTTGGAAACCACAGGAGTACTCTTTTGGTCAGGTCCTATTGGTGGGTTTCCCGCAGGAATCTGGGTGGCCCCTGTTATTGTTATTCTGTATTATATTGATTTAATTACATTTTTTAGTTGCTTTATCTTGTCCAGAGCAACCCAAACTAACTTTCTTTTGTGTGTATGTGCTCACTTAATTTTATTTTTTTGTAATAATTTTTATTTGATTTTACAAATAATAGTTTATAACAATCCAAATGACATATCCATATTTAGAGATTTCTCCAAATCTCTGGACTTCCCACCTTCTCCTCCATGGGTCCTATTGTACACCCTTGTAACTGCATATTATTCCACAATCCATGTTTTGTATGTTTCCATCTTGTCCATAATTTTCGTAACATTACAATTGTTATTAAAATCCTGCTAGTGTTTCCATCTGTTTACAGTGATCTCCTAGATAAATTATAAAAAAAATTCCCATTCTTTATTGACGTTTAGGTCTTCTTGGTTCCCGAGTCTTCTAGTCAGTTTTGCCAGTTTGGTCATAGTCCAACAGCTTGATTTGCCATTTCTCTTCGGTAGGGACTTTATCTTCTTTCCATCTCTGGGCTAGTAGTATCCGTGTGGCTGTTGTCACATACATAAAGAGTCTTTAACCCAAAGCAACTTTCAACCAACCAACCAACCAAAAAACAGAACAGAATGGTGGACTAGATAGGTCTAGTTTAGTATTTTACTATTCTGTTGGAAGTTGCCCAGAGTGGCTGGGGAAACCCAGCCAGATGGGTGGGGTATAAATGATAAATTTTTATCATCATCATCATCATCATCATCATCATCATCATTATCGGCCACAAGCTTGATTCAGCAAGTTCTCCTTATGTTCTTATGGTGCTTCTTTTCCATAGGCTGATGTGAAAGAAGAATCAGATCATTCACATGTTACCCAACACGCATTCTTCAGGACTCGATCATTTCACACACACAAAAAGATGTGTCAAGCCAATTGGCATGAAACTGATCTTAACAAAATACTTCTGGAATGTGCAGCAATCATCTCCCTCCCTCCCTCCCTCCCTCCCCCCTCTCTCCCTCTCTCTCATTATTGCTAATTTTCACAGTTCTGTCTCTTTCATTATCTAACCAGGCACTTTAGCTTTTGATTCTGAAAGCAGAGTCAACTGCCACCGCTGTGGTCAACCAGAGCTGAAGCCAAAACTCTTCTTCAGCAGGGTGGGTGTCAATTACTGTGGTCACCATTATGACACTAGATGTTCCCAAAAAGCTATGATGTATTCCTTTATGAGACTTATTTTTCATTTCATTTAAATAACCGTAGAAAGTAAAGATGAGAACATAATTTGCTTAACAAGATGTCAAAACCTCTATCATTTTAATGTGTTTTTCAAAACTCTGACATTCTTGTATCCTCAGAACTCATTTAAGTAAGAAAACTAAACATGCAGTGCCACAATTGTTAATTAGCTGATTATGTTTTGTGAAGTGCATTTTATACAATAGAGAATTAGGCACGTTAACTGGACAAAGGGGGTGGCAGTCAGCTGAAGGGTTACACGGAGTAGAACCACTGAAATTCATGATAATGACTAAATTAGAACCATTAATTCCAGCAGGTCTGCCCTGAGTAAAACATAGCTGGATATCACCCAGGGTTCCTCATTTTAGTCACTGGAGCATTAGCATAGTTGAAGGACTCATTTCAGTCAGGCAAAACCACTTTTGGTGATCATAGGCAGGGCTGGTGGAGGGTGTAACCCAGGGAGCGTTTTGAGGGCCAAATAGAGAGGGTGGGGGTGGATGCATTTGGCTCCCAGGCCTGAGGTCCCCCCCCACTTCCTCTATCCTTCTTGGGGAGCAGACTCCAAAAGGGTTGATCTAATCCCAGAACTAGCTATATCTGAAGCAACGCTTCCTGTCTGTTTCTGGCTGTCTTAAGTTCTAATGTCAGTATTTCAAGAGCATGTGAACTTTGACTATCACTGAATCAGAAACCATCATACATCCTGTTAAGCTCCTTAAGGGGAAATCAGTTCCACTTAACTTTGCAAATGTGGAAGTGTATGCAATCTCTCTCTCTCTCTCTCTCTCTCTCTCTCTCTCTCTCTCTCTCTCTTTCTCTCTCTCCCTCCCTCCCTCCCTCCCTCCCTCCCTCTCTCTGTTATAGGAAACCTGAGCACTTCATCGGCATATTTTCAGAGGGCATTCATTACTTTTAGCACTGCATGTAAAATACCTAGAATTTGCAAAGCGAGATTTCTGCACGTGGGCTGTGCTGATCTCATGATCCAACTTCCTCGGCCACAGCTATTCTAACCATCCTTTGCACCAAAGCTCTCCAGCAACTTCTACGCAGACAAAGCAACTTGCGTGTGTATTGCTGTGTTCCCAACCTGCTTCTTTAAATAGATCTGTGGAAGGCACACAGGTGACGAGTGGGCCCTCCAACTGTGTCAGTCCTGCTGATAGCTGTCGGCACGCTGGCAATTAGCAGTTTCTCAGCGCAGGCATTGTGCTCGGCTGCATTGGTTTGCCATCCCTGGTGAACTATTACAAATGGATAGTGACATGAGATCAGAATTACATACTATAGATTACAGTGCCCCGGAATCAATAAGCATAATCACAGGGCTTGCCGGTATGCTACTGATTGCATTGACATTGCTGTTGCTGCTAGTATAATTTGGGAGGTAACTGTAGTTTCGTGGGAGGGGAAAAAAATACTTAATCCACTTCATACCTATTGAGACATTCTGGTGGGATTCAGGTTCTTGGAAGCATTAAAAAGCACTCCTGGTGCTTAAGATACTTGTTCTTGCAGGCTAATTAAACCTTGTTTTAAATGGACGTACCTCTGATGTAGGTGTTCCTCTTTTTGCAGGCTGAAAATGAGAAGAATACCAGTGTGAATACATAAGCTTGGTACAGTGGTACCTCAGGTTAAGTACTTAACTGGTTCCGGAAGTCCGTTCTTAACCTGAAGTGCACTTTCCCATTGAAAGTAATGGAAAAGTGGATTGATCCGTTCCAGACGATGAAAAACACCCCCTAAAACAGCAATTTAACATGAATTTTACTGTCTAATGAGACCATTGATCCATAAAATGAAGGCAATAATCAATGTACTGTACTATAAAATAAATAAGTCAGTATTGTAGATGAAAAAACTAACATTTATTTTTTTCTTACATGCACTGATGATAGTTATTGTTTGGATGGGGGGCTTTTATCCATTTCTGCAGTCACACAGTCAACCAGTAGCTGAACTGGGCTCCACACAATCCCCAAAACAATGGCAGAAGGCAGAGTCCCCCAGTAGTCCCCCAAGCGAAGGAGCAAGCCAGAGACAAAGGCACAGGGCAGACTCACATAAACAAATCCCAAAATCCCTTGCACAAAATCCCACCCATCTGGCTGGGTTTCCCCAGCGGCCACACCCCGAAATGGTTTTGAGGGTAAATCAGGTGAGGGTAGCCAATGGGTCTCAAACCCTGCATTGGTTCTTCACCTGCATGTAAAAACAGCCTCTGGCAAATTGAGTGTACGAGACCAACAGTGGGCCTAGAGTTGGGTGATCTATTGATAAATGGTCTGAAACCGGTATGGCATTCAGATCGCAATACCGGTTTCAGACAACTTGAGCTGGCAATAAATCATACCAGCTCAAATTGCCTTCAGACAGCAAAGACAGACAGGCAGACTGGCAGACAAAGCCTGAGAAGGTTCTGGGTGAGCACCTTCTCAGATTGCCTGCCTTTGAGGAAGACCCCTGGCCTGCGCCTTTGAAGCTTTTTGCCCCCCAGCCACGCAGTTCAATGGCGTCCCAAGGCCTCTCTGTCTCACGTGCTGGATGGATGCATTGTGGTTAGGATGTCCAGCTGTGTTGGACCAAGAAAAGAGCACTAGTTATTGTGGCTGAACCTGATTCCGCTCCCCTGAACTTCCAGAACCTAATTTGGAAGTCCAGCAGAAAGAGTTGAAATATCCTTTTATCCACAGAGGAAGACTTTCAGGCTAATCAACTTGTTGCAGCTTAAGGGATCCTGGGCTTACTACTTGAGGATCCAGTATGTGCCTGAAAAACCCTTAAAATAATTAATAATAATAATAATAATAATAATAATAATAATAATAAACTGGTTCTTATGTGCATATTCTGTAGGCCAAAGGCATTCTGATGCTCCCTCACCCTGTAGTTAGACTACAATTCCCATTATCCCTGACTACAGGCCATGCTTGCTGGGGCTGCTAAGAGTTAAGAGTCCATCACATCTAGATGACAACTAGGTCCTTGCTTCAGGCAATCTTAGGAAATTTGATGGACTGTGATTTCCCCTATGATATCAACTTATTGCTTGCTTCACAAAATCTGTATGGAGTGAAGCCATGTATTTTCAGTGCTTTTCCCACCCCCTTCTCTTTTGGAAGAATTTCAATAATATCAATTACATCTCTATAGATCCTTGTTTAGCCAATTACCATTCATTTAACTGCGACCAAATGTTTAGACATAAACGTTCCAGTTAGGGTTTAAAGTACCATTTATATGCATGGCTGAGCAGCAGTTCTGAGCCATTTATCCATTTTTATAGGGCAATAATACTGGGAAGGACAATGAAAGCTCCTCAGTTACAGTACATAGTCATCAGAATACAAATCCCGGTACCTTCGCAGAGAGCGTCATCCCTAGCAATACACAATCGTGGGCTGGCTGAACCCAATTTCATGTCCCATATAATCAGGAACCATATGGCAAGCTGGCAGCTGAGAGGTGGACATTAGTGTACAGTCCTTGCAGATGTTTTTTTTAATAGAGGAATGCCAGTGTCAATCCCTACCGGGTGATTAAGCAGCTTGAACATTGCAGAAGACAATCCAATTTCGGATTGTTCGGAACCAGATTTGATAGGGTCCCTTGGTGCATGGAGATAACCTACACCAGGGGTAGGCAACCTAAGGTCTGTGGGCCGGATGCGGCCCAATCGCCTTCTCAATTCAGCCTGCGGATGGTCCAGGAATCAGTGTGTTTTTACATGAGTAGAATGTGTCCTGTTATTTAAAATGCATCTCTGGGTTATTTGTGGGGCATAGGAATTTATTTATTATTATTTTCAAAATATAGTCCGGCTCAACACATGCTCTGAGGGATGGTGGACCGGCCCACGGCTGGAAAAGGTTGCTGACCTCTGACCTACACAAATACAGAACTTATGTGCCTAGGCTCTATACAACAGGGTTGGGGGCCATATATCAACCTGTGGGCCACATTCCTCTCTGCGCTACCTTTTGGGAGTCAGAAGCCAAAGGTGGGCTAAAAGTAAAAATGGGTGGAGCACTGGATATAAGTTTTACATTTGTACAATACATGTCAGGGACTGTGCTGAGGAGAGCTGCACAGATGAGGAATGGTGGGAGGCTCCCCCTCCCCCCTGCTCCTGATCAGGATCCTGAATCTTCCCAGGAGCAGTGGGACAGTATAGATTTGGAACAATGGTTTGCAGA
The DNA here is from genome assembly GCA_034641385.1 of Darevskia mixta. Classification (NCBI taxonomy): domain Eukaryota; kingdom Metazoa; phylum Chordata; class Lepidosauria; order Squamata; family Lacertidae; genus Darevskia; species Darevskia mixta. The sequence goes on along the minus strand of JAWWNH010000121.1, from coordinate 781,419 downwards.
GGGACATAGTTCAGATGACAAAAGTTGGGAAGAACTGGGTGGTGAACAGCTAGCAGAAGAAGAACTGGGGGAGAGAGAGAGTTAACAGATTCCGGCTCGCTGGAAAGTGTCCAGCTGAACAGTCCAAGGTCAATGAGATTAGATAAGGTAGCTGCACAGAAGGCACAGTGGGTGTGAGATCAGGTTGCAGGACAAGGAAGTGATGAAGGCGATTTGGGAGAAAGTGGGTGGAAACCTTAATTGGGAGCACCTTTACTCTGAGAATGGACTCTTTGTTCTTTCACTGTGATCATTAAAATCTCTTTAATTGGTAAGAGACTATTTTTGCTTTGTTCTGCTTATCCACGGCCAAAGAGAGGGAGGAAGCTGCTACCCCGAAGCCTGGCAATACGGTAGTTTCTACACAGTCTCACACAACCCACTCTGTTTCCTATCCAGGCAAGCAAGAGGCATTATTAGAGTTCGATGACACAACCCAACCTAGGAAAAATCCTTGAGGTGCAAAGCAAGGCTGGGGAGAGGTGTGGTCTGGGGAGAATTCTGAGGGCCACATGGTGAGGCCTCGAGGGCCACATTTAGCCCCTGCGTCTGAGGTTCCCCACCCCAGTATATGCACACAGAGCCAGTGATCACCTGGAAGTCAGAGGCCGGGAGAGTGGGTTTGGTCCTGTACTGGGGCCCCTGCACAGCTACATTGCACGTGACTGAAACATGCCTTTAGTAGTGCAGAAATACACTCTGTGCCCACATATTGCAAGAAAACCTGAAAAACAAAATCAAATGAGAAATGCGAGAAAGCTAATAATATCAACTTTACTACTGCCATGGCCTTTGAAGCTAATAATAGGAAGTTCTTCACACATTAATATCCCTGGATCACCTCCCCAGGATCTTCCACCTACCCAAGAAATTAGAGCTGTCAGAATTCTGTCAGAATTCAAAGTAGGCTTTCTCAGCTGTGTCCTCACCTCCCTCTCCCACCAGGAGTTGAAACTTCTCTGAAAGCTACCTAACCTTTGTGTTCTTCAGAATTTTGGCAAAGAAATGAAGCTTTATTTTTATTTTATAATCAGTTCCCTCCTCCCTCAATATTTGTTGTTATATATTAAGATCCCTGTGGCTATATAGTGTGTTAGATTTCATTCACCTTTTTTTAAAAAAAAAGTTTTATGTTTTTAGACTTTATTGTAATAGTACCGTATTATATGTTGTTGTTGTTGTTTGTTACACAAGAAAATCTTCAAGAAAAAATAGTTTTTTAAAAAAGAGGCTAGTCCCTTTCAATCCATTGGTTCAGGTCCTACCCACCAGAGCAGAAGAAAACAAGCTTGCTCCATTTTCCATGGGAGAGCCCTTGAAATATTGAATGATGGCTCTCATATCTCCTCCCAGTCTCCTCTTTTCCAGGCTAATCATACCCAGCTTCTTCAACCATTCTTTATATATATTCTAAATTGTAAAACAGAAAATTTATATATATTGGAGGAAAAGTGAAAAGCAGAAATTTGGATCCTCTGGTAAAAATCTTATTCTCCATCCACTTTAAACTCTATACAGTGGACCCTCGACTTACGAAGTTAATCCGTTCCGACGGATTCCTCGTAAGTCGAAACCATCGTAACTCGAGTCCCCATAGGAATGCATTCGTAGGTCGAAAAAACCTTCGGAACTCGAGGAAACCGCATTTAAAGCGGCCGCGGCTTCCGATCGGAAGTCAAAAAAATTCGGAAGCGGCGGCCGCTTTGATCCCTCGCAACTCGAAAAACTCGTAAGTCGGGTCATTCGTAAGTCGAGGGATCACTGTATTGCCATTTTTTCCCGGTTCAGATGAGGGGAAAACTTTTATGTTTCTCCAGGGAGGAGGGCCGTAACTCAGTAGCAGAGCATGGGCTTTGTGTTCAGAAGCTCCTGGGTTCAAATCCTGTCTAGTGAGACACTGCTAGTCGGTGCAGACAATACTCATGTAGATGAGCCAATGGTCTGGGTCAATGTAAGGAAGCGTCCTATGGTTCCCGCGCCGATGAAATAAATTTGTTCTTTAGAAACCACAAAGCTTTACCTTGGCTTTGATTCGTAACATAGTCACAGTAACACTTCATTATATTATGATCACAATCTTCTGCCCTCATTTGCGTCTTCTTCTTTATTTTTCTTTGTATGTGTGCTAATGAAAGAATCATGTTGCTGCCATTTCCATAAAATAAAATAGCTCATTATACTCGATACATAAATAAAAATCAACTTAATATGTCACATACATGGCTGGGTAATCAAGGATGACATTGAAATCTCATTTGCACAGCATGTGTATTCAGGTTAAAAATATTTCTCAGCACAGCAACAAAAGAGACTGTGGTAATTAATACACGTGCCAAGGATTTATTTATTTTTACAAAAACAATTTATGATAGAAAATTCGTCATTCAGAACTAGCTATACAGATAAGTTCTGCCTTTTTCTTTTAGCACACCTGTGATTGATTTGAAACAAGGCATTTTATTTTATTTTTCTCAGCTCAAATCACGATGCATTCAAGGAGATTGCATTTTCATTGCAAAAAAAAAATGCTATCTGGGTGTCACAAGAAGAGCCAGTGTGGCGTAATGGTTAGAGAGTCAGACTAGGACCTGGGAGACCAGGGTTCGAATCCCCACTCAGCCTTGAAGCTCACTAGATGACCTTGGGCCAGTCACTGTCTCTCATCCTAACCTACCTCACAGGGTTGTTGTGAGGATAAAACGGGGAAGAAAAGAACCACACACTCTGTATTGAGCTCCTTGGAATAAAAGGTGTTATATAAATGTAACAAACAAACAAAACAAAATAAAATAATAAATAATAATACAGCTTTAGTTCATGGCTTGCCAGTCTAAAATGTATCAAAAATGACCCATGCTCCTCATTGTGGGATTTCTAGAGGCATCTCATTGGCCACTGTGGGAAAAATATATGCAAGAGTGAGTGAGCCTTTGGTCTGGTCCAGAAGAACTCTTCTGATGGTCTTGAGAGCCAGTGTGGTGTAGTGGTTAAGAGCAGTAGACTCATAATCTGGTGAACTGGGTTCGCGTCTCCGCTCCTCCACATGCAGCTGCTGGGTGACCTTGGGCTAGTCACACTTCTCTGAAGTCTCTCAGACCCACTCACCTCACAGAGTGTTTGTTGTGGGGGAGGAAGGGAAGGAGAATGTTAGCTGCTTTGAGACTCCTTAGGGTAGTGATAAAGCGGGATATCAAATCCAAACTCCTCCTTCTCCTCTTATGCAGTGCTATTTTTCTAGAAAAGGGGTGCCGGAACCCATTGTGAATTCCTCCCTTGTTCTCTTATAATGGCAATGGCACCCACCTAAGAGGTGCCAGAACTGAGTTCTGGAGAGTTCCAACTGAAAATAAGCCCTGGTCTTATGAGAGACCCAAAAACTCAATTTACACATTATATTTCTTCAAGCAAGCAATCTGACTCATACGGACAAAAATGTGCATCGTGTGAATTGGCTTGGTGTTTGCACCTGGTGCAGGATGTCTGCTTTGTCAGTCAATGCCTATTTCTTAAAACTGTAGTGTAAGAAATGTCCTGTAACTCAACAGAAAGAAAGGGGGGAGGGGACATTGGTAGTTGCGGAAGAAATCATCCTGCTCTCAGTGTAAACAGGATGTGTGTAGGTGTGCTCAGCTTGTCAGTAGTACAGTACATGCAGTACCGTACAGAAATAGCAAAAAAAAAAAATCCCAGATATCAATTCTAGGCTTGGGTAGTTTCAGTATCGCTATTGTATCAAGGAGCGAAATATACTCTTGCAGTGTCAGTTTGTGCTTTTGCAAGCAGGAAAGGAGCATTGTGCAGAGAGCCATCCTTTGTGCGAGTGAATGCCTGGAGGAGGGGGGAACAGGAGCGTGTCCCCAAATACCATACTTTTCCAAGTTCCATTTGCATGGGGTTTCCCTACTCATTACACTGACATGCAGCGTCTGTGGCCCCCAGCAGAGCAGAAGATTCTCTGTCCCTACTCTACTCTAGAGATGAGAATCTCTAGCTGAACACATCTGTGATTCATGGTGCATCTCTGTATCCAGCAGCAAACAAAGCTGGGAGTTGAGCAGAGGGAGGAATATAAATATTCGAAGCGCCAACCTTTATCAGGTTGCATATTGTGTCACTTCTAAGAAAAAAAAAAGTTTGGTTGGAAAAGGTCAAGTTTTGGTGTCTGCAGATGTTCCTGTGACTTCTTCTATGATAGGCATAGGCAAACTCAGCCCTCCAGATGTTTTGGGACTACAACTCCCATCATCCCTAGCTAGCAGGACCAGTGGTCAGGGATGATGAAAATTGTAGTCTCAAAACATCTGGAGGGCCGAGTTTGCCTATGCCTGTTCTACAATCACTGCTTTTTCTAGGTCACTGTGATAATAATCCCCAACCCAATGACCTAATACAGTGAAACCTTGGTTTTTTAGCATCTCGGAAGCCGAATGATTTGGAACCAAAACCCGGAAGTAATTGCTTCCGTTTTCGAATGCGCCTCAAAAGTCAAATGGCTTCCGAGGCGTTTTTCTCCATTTTTTTCAATGGATTTTGCTGACTGCCCATTGATCCTCGGTTTCCAAATGTTTCAGAAGTCAAACGGTCTTCCGGAATGGGTTATGTTCGGAAACCAAGGTTCCACTGTACTATAGACTGTGTTAAATATGTGCTCCTGTAGTAACTGTTGCTACCATTGTTAAACAGTTAAGAGTTAGAATTCCTAGTTGATCTACTTCAGATCTTCCAGAGATCTGTCAGTAGATCCTGAACTGCCATAAGCCTGTTCGCGACAGGCTTATTCTGCAGGCTGTATGTTTGAAAAGCTGCTCTCAAGAACGACAACAAAATTCCGCTTGGCATGTGTAATATCTGCCAAGTCTGCAATCCGATGCTCATTTACCTGGAAGAAATCACTGCTAAATCTAGTAGAGTTACATCCCAGTACCAAATTTAATCATTAAATAGCCTGAGAATGATGTTATATTCAGTTAATTTAGGCAATAGCCACACCATACATTCAAAGCACTGTGATATCCCTTTAAACAATCATGCCCCCCCCCCGCAAATGGGAACCTTAGTTTGTGAAGGGTGCTGAGAGGTGGTGGGAGACTCTTATTCCTCTCACAGAACTACAGTTTCCAGAGTTCGCTGGGAAGAGGGATTGGCTGCTGAACCACTCTGGCAATTGTAGCTCTGTGAAGAATCTCCTAAGAACTCTCAGCACCCTTCACAAATCACAGCTCCCAGAATTCCTTGGGGGAAGCCATGAAAAGTGGCATCATAGTGCTATAAATGTATGGTGTGAATGTGGCCTAAGACTGAAAAATATCTCATCCCCTTTGGACAATCACTCTTTTTGCTGCTTGTTATGTACTGAGTTGAATAGGATCCAAAATGCAGCAGTCTGATTGGTCCTAGAACAATAGGATTCAGAATGCAGCAGTCTGATTGGTCCACAGGAGCCACCCAATCCAGCTCCAGGGGGAAGTGAATCCGCAACCTGATTGGGCTACAGGAATATCCAGGAATTAGCCAATCACGTGGGGCCCATTGTGTAAATAATGTATATAAAGCAGACGTTCTGGGGGAACTTTCATTCCTCGCTACTATGAGCTGAATAAAGAGCATGAAATCCACACTCGACTCCGAATATATTTCACTGCTGCTGTTGACAACTGGGATGAGACGGCTGTTCAGACCTAACCATTACTGCCAGCCAGCATGCAATGAACCAAGAGGCAGCGCATTCACAATTCTTCTCTTGGAAGCCCAACTCCTTAACCATGGAAAGTGGCTTTCTTGTCACCCCGGTTCATTTGCATTCTGGCTGACAAGTTTGTGGTCTCAGGCCCTGTTGTTTCAGGCCGCGTTCAGGCTAGCACCCAGTTCAATGAGGCTTTTCTCTCCCACACAGAAAGTGATACTCTTGTCTTGTGACTTGCTGTAGCGTAGTACAAATTGTGTCATAAAAAGCTGTGACAGTTCATATGGTTTCCTGCGCAGATGAGTAGAACAGAAATGATTGCTCCGCACAGAACATTTCATTCCAGTTAGGCTGAGACAAGAAAGGGAGGCTTTGATTTTGCTTGCCAGCACAAAGCAGAGGTGCTACCCTGGTTTTCGATTTGAGCTCATGGCTGATGAGCATGTATCTGGTGTCCGCTTGTGACTGAATGCATACTCTTAACCAGGCATCCTCAAACTTCGGCCCTCCAGATGTTTTGGACTACAATTCCCATCATCCCTGACCACTGGTCCTGTTTGCTAGGGATCATGGGAGTTGTAGGCCAAAACATCTGGAGGGCTGCAGTTTGGGGATGCCTGCTCTTAACACTATGAAAAGTAGCAGCAACATAATACAGCTTTGTAATTGACTGTTCAAGTTAAGACTTTCAATGTGCTCTATTACGGAGTTGAAAAGCAGCATTTATTCATTCATCTATTTATTTATCCTGCCCTTCCCAGAGTGGGAAACATCAAAATGTAAAAAGCAATACAATACATATTTAAAACTTTTCAGATACAATGCATATTTATTCAATACAATACGAATTTAAAACTTTAAACAACAATTTAAAAGACATCTAAAAACATTTAAACAGCAATCACATACCTAACATGCCCATGTTTATATTAGCAAACAAATTATCCTGTAAACTCATTTGTTTTTACTTTATGGATGTATTGCAGGGCCTTAATTTATTAGTGTTTTTTCTTTAGTTTTTTTTAGTGTTGGTGTATTCACTAGGTTACTGCGTTTCCATTTTGTGACTGAATTGTTGCGCACCATCTAGAGGACTTCATTAATAGACAATTAAGAAAGATAAATGATAAATAAATCTTTAATAAAGATAAATGTATTAAAAATTGCCTCCTTCCCTACTGGCCATTTTGGGTGTTAATATTAGCAAAGGGAGCCCTCTTGGTAGTTCTTCCTGCCCTGGATTTTTGAGATGTCGGTGTGCAGCCCAGGAAAGGGCATTCTCTGTGGCAGCTCTTAATGTGTTCATTTAATTAGCAATTAATTAAAATTTGGTAATGTGTTGAATCCAAGTAGCTCCCACTACTGATTTGGAATGGCTTGCAAACGGCATTTTCTGCCATGAAGCCATATAACAAAAAGAACTTGAATAAGGTGCTGCCCTTTTCCTTTTTCCAACAATCACAGCTGACTGAATTTGGACAGGAAACGCTTTGTGATGGCCTGGGATTCAGACTCAGACGCTGAACCTGAGGGATCCCAGCCTGCACAGGATTCCCTGCCTCCAGAACCAGCAGAGCCAGGGCTGGGGCCTGAGTCTGAAGGGGACTCACCTGTGCTAGATCCTCAGGTGCAGGCATCGGCTGAGTTTGATCTGGCTTCTGATGGGGTGGAGGACTCATTGCCTGCAGGTGCTCCACTCCCCACCCAGTCAGGAGAAGCTGAGGTTGCCTCTGGGTCCGGTAACCCTCCAGCTTCTCCTGAGCTGCAGAGGTTCAGGGCAGAGAGGCGAAGGGAACTAAGTTCCCGCAGGAGGAGTGCTCGCCTCCAAGCCAGGAGAGGCGAGTCACCTCAGGATCGGAGCCGCCCTGTGCCTCGGGGCAGATAAAAGCCAGCCAGTCCCAGTCCCAAGTTGCAGGAGCAACATCGTTGCTGCCCAGTTCCTGTTCCTGGTTCCTGCGTTCCTGACCTCAGCTTTGTTACTTTGGCTTCCTGACCTCGGCTTCCTGACTTCGGCTTCCTGACTTCGGCTTTGTGACTTCTGGCTTGGACTGACCTTGGACTGGACTAGACCTCGCCTATCGGATATCCCTTGGGACCAGCACAGTTTGCTCCTGCCACACCCGCACTCCCCCTTCGTTGGGGTGCGTTCGGGAGGAACCTATAAGCCATGGCTGACCAGGCGGCTGCGCTGGTGGCATTGGCCCAGGAGAACCAGGTCTTGACCCACACAGTGCAGCAGCTAAGCAATGCGGTTACGGCGCTTCAGCAGCGTTTGGACGCCTTGCCGGCTCCTGGTGCCGACGCCCCAGCTCCAGGCAAGTACCCAGTGGCCCTGCCAGAGAAATTCGATGGGTCCCCAACCAGCTTTCCCATGTTTCTCGCCCAGGCCAAGCTGTATATTCAGGGGCGAGCCCGGGATTTCCCCGACGACCGCACCAAGGTGCACTTCCTGATCAGCTTGCTGAAGGACCAGGCGGCCAAGTGGGCGTTGCCGCTGCTCCAGCAAGACTCCCCCTTACTGACAGACTATACGGGGTTTTGCAACCATTTGGAAACCGCGTTCGCCAACCCTCAGAAGGGGAGTCAAGCCAATCGGACGATTCGGCGGTTGAAACAGGGCAAGTCCACAGTGGCTGCCTACGCCACGGAATTTCGGCTGTTGGCGCAGGACTTGACCTGGAACGACTCCGCACTTCGGGACCAGTATCTCGAGGGGCTCTCGGATGAGATACTGGACCAGCTGGCCACGTTGGACCGCCCCGCCACACTGGATGCCCTCATCCAACGGAGTCTGCAGATAGACGATCGGTTGGAGGACCGTCGCCAGGCCCGGGGCCACCGGCACTCTGGGCTCCCGGCTCCGGTGCTTCCCAGCAGTTCCACGGCCAGAGCCGAGTTACCGGAGCAGCCGATGCAGCTCGGGGCAGCGCGACCTTGCCTCTCCCCCTCGGAGAAGACTCGGCGTCGTGAGGGGAACCTGTGTCTCTACTGCGGTGGGAGTGGACACTACGCCCGAACCTGCCCCGAGAAATGCCAGCCACAGGGAACCACACCAACCCCAGTAGCCAATGACCCAGGCTACCTGGGGTCCCAAGCGTCACATGATGGGCCCTCACCGGTGGAATTGCAACACCTCATGATCCCGGTGCGTCTATACCCCCCCGGCGGGCCCTGGATCCTCACCCACGCTCTAGTGGATTCGGGGGCAACCCGCTCCTATATGGACTCTGCCTTCGCCGCTCAGCATCGGGTGCCGCTCCAGAACAAGCTAGAACCGGTACAGGTGGAAGCAATTGACGGACGGCTCCTGCGGTCGGGCGCCGTTACTCGGGAGACCCAGCCCTTGGTCCTGTGCCACCAGCAGCACCGGGAGGTGCGTACCCTGGACATTGCCACCATGCCCCGGTTTCCCCTGGTGCTTGGGATGGACTGGCTGGAGTCTCACAATGTTCAGATCGATTGGGTCAATCGGACTGTATGCTTCCCAGACCCGGGTTCCCATGCCCGGTCCAAGATGCTATTGGCCACCTCCATGGGGGAGGCTGCGTCAATGCTCCCCGCCGTGTACCAGGACTACCTAGACGTGTTTGAGGAACAGGGAGCAGACCAGCTGCCTCCACATCGGTCCTTCGACTGCGGCATAGACCTCCAGCCCGGGGCGCCCCTGCCTGTGAGCCGCCTATACTCTCTTTCGGAGCCAGAACGGGAAGCCTTGCAGGACTTCCTTCACAAGAACCTGGAGCGTGGGTTCATTAGGCCCTCTACGTCTCCTACCGCCGCTCCAGTACTCTTCGTTAAGAAGAAGTGTGGGGAGCTTCGCCTCTGCCATGATTACCGGGCCTTGAATAAGATCACCATCCCAGACCGGTATCCCTTGCCTCTAATTGCAGAGTTGCTGGAGCGGGTACAGGGGGCGCAGATGTTCACCAAACTGGACCTCCGGGGGGCCTACAACTTGATTCGAATCCGTGCCGGAGATGAGTGGAAGACAGCATTCGGGACCCGTTATGGGCAGTTCGAATATCTGGTCATGCCGTTCGGATTATGCAATGCGCCCGCCGTGTTCCAACGGTACATCAACCACGTGTTCCAGGACTTGTTAGACAAGTACGTGGTGGTGTACCTAGATGACATTTTGGTTTATTCCCGTGACCCGGCTCGCCACGAGAGTCATGTCCGGTCCGTGTTGCAGCGCTTGCGGGAGCACCGCCTGTATGCTAAGCTCAGCAAGTGCGAGTTCCACCAGCGGTCAGTGGACTTCCTTGGACACCGACTCTCCCCTGACGGCGTGCAGATGGACCCCGGGAAGTTGTCTGCGGTTAGAGAGTGGGCGGCGCCGCGGAACCGCAAGGACCTACAGCGGTTCTTGGGGTTCGCCAACTATTACCGGACATTCATTGCAGACTACGCTCATCGCACCACCCCGTTGACCCGCCTGCTGCGCCCCAAGACTCCCTTCTCCTGGGATGAGGAGGCTGAGGTGGCATTCCAGGGGTTGAAAGCCTGTTTCCAGAAGGCACCGATTTTGCAGCATCCTGATCCCTCTCGTCCCTTCGTGGTGGAGACTGATGCCTCCAGTACGGCTCTCGGTGCCGTCTTGTCCCAGCAACACGGACCTGATGCGCCACTCTTACCCTGTGCCTACTACTCCCGGCAGCTCCTTCCGGCGGAGCGGAACTATACCGTGTGGGAGCGGGAACTACTGGCCATCAAGGTGGCCTTTGAGGTCTGGCGCCATCATCTTGAGGGGGCACGACACCCAGTGGAAGTGAGAACTGACCACCGGAATCTGGAGTACCTCCAGACCACCCGCAAATTGAACCAAAGGCAGATCCGGTGGGCGCTGTTCTTCTCCCGGTTCCAGTTCCGGATCCGCTACATCCCTAGCTCCCAGAACCGGAAGGCGGACGCCTTGTCCCGGAAACCCGAGGACGTCGCAGACACGGTACAGCAGGCAGTACCAACGACGATCTTACCACCGGCCGCATTCCTGGCCACTCGGGAGGCTGAGCCACTGCGGGCTCGGGTGCGGGAACAGCAACGGGTCGATGCTTGGGCACAAGAACGGCTCCAGGAACTGTCCGACGGGTCATGCCCTCGATATCCGGGGCTGGCCCTGCACCAGGGCCTACTGTTGCACCAGGGTCGTCTGTACATCCCGCCAGGACCGTTGCGGGCCGAGGTTCTTCGGATGTCCCACGATGCCCCAGCAGCGGGGCACTTCGGGCGGTACCGGACCACCCATCTGGTATGCCGTGAGTTTTGGTGGCCCCGCCTGAAGGCTGACGTGGCACGCTACGTTGCTGGTTGTGATGTCTGCCGGCGGGCCAAGGGTCCTACTGGGCGACCCCCTGGCCTGCTCCAGCCGTTGCCAGTCCCACCACGTCCCTGGCACACGGTCTCGCTGGACTTTGTGGTGGACTTACCCTCGTCTCGTCACTGTACCTGCCTCCTGGTTTTCACAGACCATTTCACTAAGATGGTGCACTGTGCCCCCTGCCCATCTGTACCCACAGCTAAGGAAACGGCTCAACTGTACCTTCAGCATGTCTTCCGCCTGCATGGCCTGCCCGAGCGTCTGGTGTCCGACCGGGGCGTCCAGTTCACATCCCGCTTCTGGCGAGCCTTACATCAGGCCCTCGGGACAGAGGTCTGTCTATCTTCAGCTCACCACCCGCAGACTGACGGCCAGACGGAACGAGCGAATGCAGTTCTGGAGCAGTACCTCCGGTGTTATTGCAGCTTCCAGCAGGACGACTGGGTCGACCACTTGGCGTTGGCAGAGTTCGCTTACAACAACGCGGTGAACGCCTCCACCCAACAGACCCCGTTCCAGGCCACTTACGGTTACCATCCACGGTTGTTCCCGGACGTGCTGCCGGCATCCGCTGTCCCCGCAGTGACCGACTGGCTCCAGGAGCTCCAGTCTCAGCAACAGCTATTGATGGAACAACTGCGCCAGGCCAAGGACACTTACAAGGCCCAGGCCGACCGCCACCGCCAGGTGGGGCCGGAACTCCGTGTCGGCGACCTGGTATGGCTCTCCACTCGCCACCTGCACCCCTCTCGGCCTTCGCGGAAGCTGGATGCTCGCTTCACCGGCCCCTTTCCAATCGTGGACCAGGTCTCGCCTGTGGCATTCCGTCTCCGGTTACCCTCGACCCTGAAGGTCCACCCAGTATTCCACCGGTCCCTCCTCAGTCCGGTTGCCCCGCCCGACGAGTTCCACCCAGACCGTCCACGTCCGCAGCCAGTTTTGGTTCAGGGGGAGCCCGAGTACGAGGTGGAGCACATTCTCGACTCACGATACCGCAGGGGGAAGCTCCAATACCTCATTGACTGGAAGGGGTATGGGCCCGAGGATCGTTCGTGGGAACCGGCGGAAAACGTCCACGCGCCTGCCTGCCTCCGTGATTTCCATGCAACTTACCCCAGCAAGCCTGGTCCGGCCCCTCGGTTGAGGGGGGGGCCTGGGAGGGGGGATGGTGTGATGGCCTGGGATTCAGACTCAGACGCTGAACCTGAGGGATCCCAGCCTGCACAGGATTCCCTGCCTCCAGAACCAGCAGAGCCAGGGCTGGGGCCTGAGTCTGAAGGGGACTCACCTGTGCTAGATCCTCAGGTGCAGGCATCGGCTGAGTTTGATCTGGCTTCTGATGGGGTGGAGGACTCATTGCCTGCAGGTGCTCCACTCCCCACCCAGTCAGGAGAAGCTGAGGTTGCCTCTGGGTCCGGTAACCCTCCAGCTTCTCCTGAGCTGCAGAGGTTCAGGGCAGAGAGGCGAAGGGAACTAAGTTCCCGCAGGAGGAGTGCTCGCCTCCAAGCCAGGAGAGGCGAGTCACCTCAGGATCGGAGCCGCCCTGTGCCTCGGGGCAGATAAAAGCCAGCCAGTCCCAGTCCCAAGTTGCAGGAGCAACATCGTTGCTGCCCAGTTCCTGTTCCTGGTTCCTGCGTTCCTGACCTCAGCTTTGTTACTTTGGCTTCCTGACCTCGGCTTCCTGACCTCGGCTTCCTGACTTCGGCTTCCTGACTTCGGCTTTGTGACTTCTGGCTTGGACTGACCTTGGACTGGACTAGACCTCGCCTATCGGATATCCCTTGGGACCAGCACACGCTTCCTCAATTGGACCAATGTAATGCCGACATAATTATTCCACGCTTTACCAAAAACATCCTGGATAAACACAATATGTCAACCTTTCCTGGCACAGCCAAGAATGGCGGCCTAATAATTAGTAGCACAGGATGGGGACCAATATATACATGTAAAAACCAGGAGGCAACAGATGGTGAGGCAACACTCAGACATTCAAAGCATCATTAATATGTTTACCAATAGACATTGTTTATTGTTTAGAAATAAACAAGATACTTTCCTACCCTGTTGTCCATAATAGCCTTATGAAACATCATTAGTTATAACTAGAGACAATTTTTTTTCTACTTTAGAATCTTTGTTGAGTGTAAACAAATATTGGCTATGTGCATCTGCAGAACTGGAAATAGAGTTTGTTTACAAATGGATGTCCTCACTTGAGGACCATGGCATCAAGTGATAGCTGGTATATCCACCACAAACGTAACATTCATGTCACCCTCACACCAGCTCAAATACAAAGTTTTTCAGTTCATTCAGTAGCAATCCATCGAGTGGTGAGTGATGAAAAATCTGGCAGTGTTGGTATTTATGTATACAACACAGATACATTTGGTTCCCTTAAACCACCTACATTCATTCATTTTAAACCCGATGCAGATGAATCCAGTGGCTGTTGTTTAGTAAGTTCTCTTGAATTGAACTACCTGAATTGAATTGCTTCCAAGGAAGCGTGCAGGTGCTACTGTAGTTTTCTCAGATTTCTTCCACATTCTGGCTCTTGATCAGGGGAGAGGCTATAAATTATCGGTGAAGCACATATTGGTGAAGCACATGTGAAAAGTCTTAAGTTCCGTACTTAGCCCATAAGATTGAGAAAAAGACCCATCCGAAATCCTGGGGAACTGCTAGGAATCAGTGTAGAAAATACTAAACTAGGTGGACCAATAATGGTCTGATTCAGGCAGTGCTGTAGCTATGGGGGCAGGGCTAAATGGGGTTTTTTTTGTCCCAGGTGCATAGCCGTCAACCTTTCCCTTTTCTTGCAAGGAATCCTATTCGGAATAAGGGAATTTCCCACACAAAAAGGGAAAAGTTGACAGCTATGCCCAGGTGGAGCCTCCAGAGGGGGATCATTGAGGCTCCCAGACTCTGTGTGTGTGTACACAAATGTGCATGGGTGTGTGTGCCAAACTGGCTCTTTGACCCGGATGAAATAAAGCCTAGTTTTGCCCCTGGATTCAAGGTGAAGCAGCTTTCGTTGTTGATGATGATGCAGACAGTAACTTCCTTAGGTCAATATTTACTTTCGTTGCCTTCTCCTGTTAATTAGTTGTTCAGTTATCTAACTTTCCCCCCTGAGCAAAGATTATTCTGGGCGGACAAAAAGACAACCCCCACCCCCAACCCTACTATGTTTTCCACTCCAAAATTTTCAGTTTTGCTACAAATAAGAAGCCCTGGCTTAAAACAGGCGAAAGGAGAAGCAGGGAGTATTGAAAATAATTGGCCTCATGGGTTCTGGGTAGTATGTGTTTGTTTGGAAGCTGTGCAACGGGCTATTCCAGATGGGAAATTTCCTAGGTAGCTGTCTTAAGCCAGGTCCGACTCTTTGTTCTTCTAACTCAATATTTTCTGCTCTGATTGGTAGCAGGCAGCTCTTTTGGGTCTCGAGTAGAGGTCTTTTTCATTATCCTCTACCTAATCCTTTAAACTAGAGATGCCAAGAGTTTAAGCTCTATCATTGAGTAGGATTTCTCCTCAAATGCACTTCTTGAGTGTACAACTTGCTGATTCAGTGCATCACTAGTACAGCGAGCATAGATGGAAAATTCCACCACTGAATTTGAGGTCACATTATTGCAAAAAAGAATTGGCAGTGCCAAAAGCTGCCATCCAGACATCTTCAGATATATCATACAAGTGAACTATATGGACTTCCTCTTCCTCTCTTATGGAAAGATTTCTTGTCTAGCGGAAAACCAGAGTTTTCCATTCCATCCAAACTGTGCAAATAGTGGTTTTCTGACGCAACAGCAATAGTTTGCCATAAAAGAGGAACTTAAGGAAAGGATTGGAGCTCAGGAGAAAAGAAGGAGGTGCCCAAAGGCGAAATATCACCCATGTAATGCCCAGCCCAACATGCTGTCACATGCAGCAAACAACATTCTGTTGCTCTTTTCCACTGATGGGCCAGTTTGGGGGATGAGCCATAAGGCATATTGCCTTTTGTTGATTAATCTGACTTTTCATCCTGGTGTGTGGATAAGAAGGAGATGGTTAAAGTTTTATCATAGTACTGAAACTGTTTAAGAAGCAGTCTTCTTCCCCTTGCAAGCTGACGTGGTAAGAAAAGAGGTTGCATTCACTCAAGAGCCAAGTGGGGTGATGGTGGGGTATTTCAGGAACCAGCAAATTCCTGATGTCAACAAAGTTAACTACCATGCACTTGGACCATCCAGTAGCTGGCTTCAGCACTCCCTGAAGCTTGTGGGAAAGGAAATGGCAGGAGAGCGCTGTCCTTTATTGTCATGCAGTGGAAGTCAACAATTTTCCCTAGCCCTGGCCATCATGCTCCCCCTAGGAATGCAACCACATTCTGCAAAAAAGAGGTTGACAATTTGTGAACATTCCATAGAACTGGAGCATAGAAAGTTGACTTATACCAAATCATGCCATTGGTCTATCTAACTCAGTATTGTCTACAGACTGGAAGGATTTCAGATTCTCTAGGGTTTCCGAGAGGGGCCTTTCGCAGCCCTACCTTGAGATGCCAGGAATTTAACCTGGGGCCTGTTGCTTGTGCTCTGCCTTTCCCACAATGCCCTTGTGCACTGTCAACATTGAGAAAGCAGTGAGTGGAGGCCTCCTTTTCATCATTCCTCGCACACAAAACATCTGTCCTGCTAGAGAATCCCAGTTCCCCTGGCTGTTTTCTCACGACATCCTACTACAGCTCACCTCTAGCTAATTACCTGGTCTTAAGCTGAACTACCTGAAGCCATTGCTGCCAAATTTCACATAGATATGGACACCAAGAACTCAAACAGCCAAGCGGTTTAGGTACCCCAGCATCTGCAAACTCCACAGCCACACACCATCCACCTGAATAGGACAGAGTGTTAATCGGCCCTTCTCTCAGGTTGGCCAGGTTTCCTACTTTGCAGAGAACAGTCCTCTATTTGTAAGCCTGCCTGGTCTAAGTCCCTCTTAAAGGACGATAAAAAAAGGAGAGCAGCAGGGACCTTGAAGTTGCCCATCGACACAGCGGTGGAGCAAGCCGGTCGGGCGCCTGGGGCGGCGTGCATGCCCTGCACCCAGGAACAGGGCCAGCCACCTGCAGGGCAGAGCCAGCCGGGGCAGGACGCTCTGTGGGACCTCCAAAGAGTCTGCCTGCCTCCTCCCACTCAGCCGCCCTACAGCTGAGGGGGAGGTGGCAGGTAGACTGTTTGGGGCGGTGTGGAGCCTGCAGGTGCCCAGGCCACTGTGTGACTCGCAGGAGAGACATGTGGCCCAGGTGCACTGCAGGCCCTGTGGTGAGTGCCACCCGACATTTTGTCACCCCCCCCAGTAGTGGGCGGCCCGCCCCCACCACACACCCCTTCCTCCGCCCCTGCATCGACAGCAGATTGAGCAGGAACACAGGTGACTTTAATGATTGAATTTCCATTTTAAATTGTAGCAATTATTTCTGCATTCGAATATACACATTTTATGGAAACTGATGCCCTCTTTTGACCCCCATCCCCCAAACACAGAAGTGGAAACCAAGCTTCTTATGTTCACTGACAGGTAGTCAGCCTTTTGCGCTGACTCCCTTGCTTATCCTACGAGCCAAATGTAGAAGAATCTTATATTCAGGCTTCCTGCAACATATTTAAGATACAGTCTGTCTGCTTCCAGCCAAGTAGCATCTGCGTGATTAATCCTTGTGAAAGTAAGGGGCATTTGGGAAGAATGGTTTCAGCCTTGCAGCCTACAGTCTCCTCATTATGATTTTCAAGATCACCGATTCTAATTAATCAGCGCTGCATTGCAAATGTTCTGTACTTTGAAGAGGAGGCAGAGTGGCACAAAGGTTTCTAAGAAAGAGAAGAAAAAGTGTCTCTAGTATCGGAGACATTTTGGCAGAACTGACAGGAGAGCAGAGATCTGCTTTTGCTCATCAGAGTCTGCTTTTGCTCATCAGGTGCACAAGAATTTATCAGATGCATAGACTACAACCAGGGCAGCCAACCTGACAACCTGCTCTCAGCAACTGCCTGGGGATGCCCTGTCCCAGGCACTTTACATTTTATATGTACATCTAAAATCTCCCTGTGATTTTTCACTGTGTTTTTGTTGCGTGTTTAGACCTTTTAACCACCCCCCAGAAATAAATTCAGACAAGACTCAGAATTTTGGTTTGGTTTTTGGCAGAATTTAGGCCACAACTTTATTGATTACAATCAAGAGAGTGGTTACATAGGCTCTGGTTCGACTAGCTCCCTGCACCCTTGCAGGCAGCGCCGTCCCAGAGCTCTAGCGTAGGTCAGCCAAGGGTGAACACCAGGGACAACGGAAAGCGGGACACCGCCAGTCCGCCACCTGGATGTCCCCCTGGACTCTGGTACGGGCACAACCCCTCTCAGGGTTGACCAAACCATTGACTCCGTGGATTCCTTTACTGGAATACCCTTCGCATGGGGATGGCGAGACCTTTCTGCCACGCCTATCACCTGAACTAGAGCCTATCCGCAACCTTACAAGTTGTGACGATTTGCTACGCGGTAGGCGAAACCCAAGTGGCAACAGCCAATCAGCCAAGTGGGGAAAATTCCTGCCGTGCCTCTGTCCCAATGACAGGCGACACACGACGGCATAGTGAGGTCAAGCGCAAGCCCTAAATATAGGGAGAGGTTGGCGGGTGTTCCGATGCACTAGCCCGAAGAGGAAGCTCAGGTACACATGCATGGGCTTAAATAGGTCCGTCGATGTCCTTTACTTGTGTCCCATTGGTCGGATTGCTCCCAGCATCGAGGGACCTACCAAAAGGGAGTTGTGGCTATCCAAACGATCCCACCCACAACACAGGGTTTGGTTGCCAGGTCGCACCGCAACACGTGCCCTCTTTGAGGGAGGACCCGATTAATTATATTTTAATTGTAATGGAAGTAAACCAAAAGTAAAGTGCAAAGAAGACTAGAAAACACCTCAAACACTGGACCGATATATATATGGCACCCACCCTTCGAAATTCCCCCCTGTTAAAAGTTAGACAGGATCTAGTCTGCATCTCTATTGATTTTTTAAACGTTTCTATTGTTTTATTGCTTGCCACCTTGGCCTCCTCTGGCAGGACATAAATTTAATCCACAACAACCACAACAACTACATTGTCTAACATTTCTACTCCCAATATTGTTTTGGTTCCTACTTTCCGCTGGGAAGAGAAATGAGATGGCATCCGCACTAAAGTAGCACTGGCAGAGCCATGATGCAGTAGTTTAATTTCATTTCATTATGGATGTTTATATTTTAATGTTTGCATAACTGGCTTTCATACTTTGCAAATGACTTGGAAGCCATTTTGGCATTAAATGGTGAATCAATCAATCAATCAATCAATCAATAATAGCCAGCCTAGCAGGAGAAAGAAGATCAGGCCGCCCGAACTTTCATATGCAGTTAGAATGCTTTTCTTAATTATTATTTTTTAATTTTAGGGGGTGGGGGCGGAATCTTTATTGCCAAAAAAATTCCTTCAGCTTTTGAAAATGAAAGCATTTTTTTTTTTAAAACCCTGTAATAATCACTTACGAAAAGAGATCAAAAGACTAAGATTGATAATTGAGACAAACGAATACATGGCCATATTTATTTTCTGCATTCCCCATACATGCCATTTTATTTTATTTTCTTAAACAGGGACAACATGCTATTATTAAGGACCTCGAGTAAAAATAGCAGCCTAGGAAGCTAGGACCAGTTTGCTCCTTTTCATTTAACTTACATTCCTCCTCCAGAAACATCCTTTGCATGTTATTAGCTAGATGTAATGTGGGTGGGAATGTGTTGTTCAGGTTGCCACGGCAACTCTTTTTTAATGAGTTTGGAGACTTTATTATCAAACTTAATACATTCATAATTACAGCCTCTCTCTCTCTCTCTCTCTCTCTCTCTCTCTCTCTCTTTCTCTCTCTCTCTCTCAGCCCTTTTCTTATTCTGCACCCCCGTAAAAATCAGGTTGTGGAACCAAAAGGCGACACTTGAAAGATTAAGCAACAAAAACTGAAGGCGCTCCATATTGTTGACCAGAGAGAGAATCACTATTACCAGACTTAAGGAATAATTCCATGCTTACGGTGCAGTCAGGTCACCGATAAATATGCAATCTGTGATTTTAATATGCTAGTTTTAGAATTCCCAGACACGTTCAAAAGTGAGAACATTTGCTGCCACAGTTTGTTCCAAATGATTAATGGCAAAAGTATTAATGACTGCAGTTAATTCTCTCTAATGAATGGCATGAATCTTTATTATTTATTTATTTATTTATTTATTTATTTCATTTCATTTCATTTCTATACCGCTTTATATTTTTCAGGAAAAATCTCAAGGCGGTTTACTGCATATCAAACATCAATAAAACAATGCAGAATCAAACATTTCTGAAGGAAG
The DNA here is from genome assembly GCA_034641385.1 of Darevskia mixta. Taxonomy (NCBI): domain Eukaryota; kingdom Metazoa; phylum Chordata; class Lepidosauria; order Squamata; family Lacertidae; genus Darevskia; species Darevskia mixta. The sequence continues at coordinate 761,941 of JAWWNH010000121.1, read as the reverse complement.
TCAAATATAAAGTACACAGTCAAAGCAACACAATTAACAGGAAACCAACATACCATCCCAAAGATTTCAAAATAAAACATTACAAAGGAGGTCAATTACAGAATACACATTTAACACAAACGAAGTTAACAAAAAAACAAAAATAAAATCTTAAAACATTTCAAAAGAAAACATTGCTAAGTGAAGTCAAATATAAGACAGTAAGAGCTGTTCGACAGTGGAATTTGCTGCCAAGGAGTGTGGTGGAGTCTATTACAGTGATACCTCAGGTTACATACGCTTCAGGTTAAGAACTCCGTAAACCCAGAAATAATGCTTCAGGTTAAGAACTTTGCTTCAGGATAAGAACAGAAATTGTACTCTTGGCAGCGCAGCGGCAGCGGGAGGCCCCATTAGCTAAAGTGGTGCTTCAGTTGAAGAACAGTTTCACGTTAAGAACGGACCTCCGGAACGAATTAAGTACTTAACCCGAGGTACCACTGTATTCCAATTGTGAACATTTTATGTTTAAAAGCAAGTTTTTGGCCCTCATGATTTGCGAAATGACATTTAAAAGCATAAATGTGTCCTCAAAGACTGTCTTGCAGTGTAACCCAGTACATGTCTACTCAGAAGTAAGCTCCGCCAAGCTCAATGGAGCTTCATACAGGTAAACATACTGTATATTTTGTTTTGAACCCCTGTGTTTTATGAAGAGATGTTTCTTGACATTTGAGATGCCAAGGCTGGCACTAACATGACTGAAGATACTTGGCCAGCAATGTGTGTGTGTGTGGGGGGGGGGGGACTCCTTTTCATAATACAGCAGCTAAGTGGTACATGACTCTTAGAATATAAAAAGAATATAAAGGTCAATTTTGTACCTTTTTGGTCTGACTTTATTTCATTTGTAAGCAAGGACGGACATGGCCAAGGACCCCCCTTGGCTTATCAATGAATATGAGTGATGAATGAATATAGTGACTCAGGGTATTTTAATACTTTAATTCAGGCATGTCCAAAGTCCATTTTGGGGGCCTAATCCTGCCCGCCAGCTGGTTTAATCTGGCCCCTGTGGCAGTTTACTTCCTGGCATAAAATCCTAAAAAACCTCAATAACTTCAATACTAAAAAAAAGCTCAACAACTTTGGTTGGCCCTTTGGTCAGCCCTCACAGCCCTTCACTTCATGAAATCTGGCCCTCTTTGAAAATACCAGGAAAGATTCTAGAGCAGATCATTAAGCAAACGGTCTGTGAGCACCTAGAAAGGAACGCTGTGATCACTAAAAGTCAGCATGGGTTTCTGAAAAATAAGTCATGTCAGACCAATCTGATCTCATTTTTTGACAGAATTACAAGCCTGGTAGATGAAGGGAACGCCGTGGATGTAGCCTATCTTGATTTCAGCAAGGCCTTTGACAAGGTGCCCCATGATATTCTTGTAAAGAAGCTGGTAAAATGTGGGCTAGACAATGCTACCATTCAGTGGATTTGTAACTGGCTGACTGACCGAACCCAAAGGGTGTTCATTAATGGATCCCCTTCATCCTGGAGAGAAGTGACTAGTGGGGTGCCACAGGGTTCTGTCTTGGACCCAGTCTTATTCAACATCTTAATCAATGACTTGGATGATGGGCTTGAGGGCCTCCTGATCAAGTTTGCAGATGACACCAAATTGGGAGGGGTGGCTAATACCCCAGAGGACAGGATCACACTTCAAAATGACCTTAGCAGATTAGAGAACTGGGCCAAGGCAAACAGGATGAATTTTAACAGGGAGAAATGTAAAGTACTACACTTGGGCAAAAAAAAATGAAAGGCACAAATACAGGATGGGTGACACCTGGCTTGAGAGCAGTACATGTGAAAAGGATCTAGGAGTCTTGGTAGACCATAAACTTGACATGAGTCAACAGTGTGATGCAGCAGCTAAAAAAGCCAATGCAATTCTGGGCTGCATCAATAGGAGTATAGCATCTAGATCAAGGGAAGGAATAGTACCACTGTATTCCGCTCTGGTCAGACCCCACCTGGAATACTGTGTCCAATTCTGGGCACCACAGTTCAAGAAGGATACTGACAAGCTGGAACGTGTCCAGAAGAGGGCAACCAAAATGGTCAAAGGCTTGGAAACGATGCCTTATGAGGAACGGCTTAGGGAGCTGGGTATGTTTAGCCTGGAGAAGAGAAGGTTAAGGGGTGATATGATAGCCATGTTCAAATATATAAAAGGATGTCATATAGAGGAGGGAGAAAGGTTGTTTTCTGCTGCTCCAGAGAAGCGGACACGGAGCAATGGATTCAAACTACAAGAAAGAAGATTCCACCTAAACATTAGGAAGAACTTCCTGACAGTGAGAGCTGTTCGACAGTGGAATTTGCTGCCAAGGAGTGTGGTGGAGTCTCCTTCTTTGGAGGTCTTTAAGCAGAGGCTTGACAGCCATCTGTCAAGAATGCTTTGATGGTGTTCCTGCTTGGCAGGGGGTTGGACTGGATGGCCCTTGTGGTCTCTTCCAACTCTATGATTCTATGATTCTATGAAAAAAGTTTGGACACCACTGCTTTAATTCATTGGTAGGCAAACTAAGGCCCAGGGGCTGGATCCAGCCCAATCGCCTTCTAAATCCAGCCCGCAGACAGTCCGGGAATCAGCGTGTTTTTACATGAGTAGAATGTGTCCTTTTATTTAAAATGCATCTCTGGGTTATTTGTGGGGCATAGGAATTCGTTCACCCTCCCCCCCCAAAAAATATAGTCTGGCCCCCCACAAGGTCTGAGGGACAGTGGACCGGTCCCCTGCTGAAAAAGTTTGCTGACCCCTGCTAATTCCTTTCCTTTGGTATAATAGAGTTCATGTTTTGCAACCTTGTCTTGTTTAAATAGTTCTAGTCGCTACCTTCCATGCATTCACATACCTGTGGTTTATTTAGTCTGGTTTTTATTTGATGTCTGTATTTGTTCAACAGTGATCTATAATTGTATATGGACTATGTCTATGGTTTGATAAAATTGCATTTTGCAGAATCCGGTTTAACCTTTATCTGAATATTAATAAAATTAATATTAAGATTAATAAAAGTAATATTAAGATTAATAAAAGTAATATTCAGATAAAGGTTAAACCGGATTCTTAATAAAAAGTAAGAAGTAGAGATGGAAAGATGGAAACAAGACAAGGTTCCTGCCAGAGAGGAATGGCAAACCAAGCTGATGGACTTTTCCGAAGCAGGATTTTGATTTCACTTGTAGTTTAACAATTACCATGGATAATATGGACCGATATAAAAGTTAGAGTATGGAAGAAAATGCAGTTCTAAATGTACAAAATGGGACCCCAAGGAGGGGGTGGGGGGGAAGTCCCTAGATTTGGAGGAATCTCTGTATATGGATAGATATTTGGGTTTTTATAACTTTGTACCGGTATTTGTAAAACCAAATAAAAAAGATTTCAAAAAATAAAAAGAACCAAGGCTCTTGACCATTTGCAACAGGCTGAAAATTCCAGTGCTTTAACCAGATTAAAACACCTGCACGGCAGGACAGATAAGAACATAGGTAGCTGTGTGAGTCAGACCACGGCTCCATCTAGCTCAATACGGCTTACACTGACTGGCAGTGGCCCTCCAGGATTTCTCCCAACCTCAACTGAAGAAGGTGGAGACTGAACCTGGGACCTTCTGCACACAAAGCGGATGCTCTGCCACCGGTCAAAACTATTGATGTATTAATTTCTCGCTCTCCTTCCTTGGAGGCTTTTAAGAAGAGGTTGGCTGGCCACCTGTCATCGTTGCTTTAGTTAAGATTCCCGCATTGCAGGGGGTTGGACTAGATGACCCTCGGGGCCCCTTCCAATTCTATGATTCTGTTTAAAGCGCTCGGCAAATTGGCAAATTAGCCTTCTCCCTTCAGTTCACAATCGGTTCCTAGCATGATCTTCCGTCGAGAACAGGCTTCCAACCTCTGATTCACAAATGTGTGTGTATTCTTAGCAGCAAGCAGCAGGAAAAATCCTGAAGTAGACATGAGGTTAATTGGGGGAATGCAATTAATGTTCATGTCTTTTAAAATGTAAAAGAGCAGCTGCAGAGATCCAAGCGGCAACAGAGCTGCAGGGTATGTGAAGGGAACGCTTCCCTCCCACTCAACCTCCTGGTCATGGTCCTGACAAAAATCAGGTCTCCTTGCCTCAGATTCTATTATTATTATTATTATTATTATTATTATTATTATTATTATTATTATTATTATTTATTATATCAAATTTGTTTACTGCCCTTCATCTGAAGATCATAGGGTGGTTCACAACATAAAGATACAAAATGAGAACACAAAATACATAATAAAAACAAACACAAACACAAACCAATAACTCCCTTCCCACAATATTATTATTATTATTATTATTATTATTATTATATTTTATTATTTATATGCCTCCCAAAAGGACATAGAATGTTAATCAACCAAAGCCTGGTTATACAGAAATGTTTTCACCCAGTGCCTAAAGATATGTAATGAAGGCACCAGGCGAGCGTTTCTGGGGAGAGCATTCCACAAACGGGGAACCACCACAGCCAAGGCCTGTTCTTGTGTCGTCATCCTCTGGACCTCTGGAGAAGAGCCTCAGATGATTATTGCAGCATCTGGGTTAGTTCATATGGGGAAAAGTGGTCCTTGAAGCATTGCAGTCCTGAGCCATTTAAGGCTTTACAGGTCAAAACCAGCACTTTGAATGGAGCCCAGAAACTAATTGGCAGCCAGTGCTGGAATCCCTGCTTAATAAGTGTGGAACCTTATTTATTTACTTGTACGCCACCATTTTCCACCAGAGAGTTCAAAGTAGCATACATGGTTCTCTGTCTCCTTAGTTAATCCTTACAACAAGCCTGTGGGGTAGGTTAGGCTGAGAGACAGTGACTGGCCCAAGGTCACTCATTGAGCTTTATGGCCAAGTGTGGATTTGAACCCTGGTCTTCAGGGTCTTAGTCCAACCAACAAGAGCAGAGAGGCCAATAAGATCTGGAGAACATGAGGTTGGGTACTCTTGCTCTATGCAAGCACATGACTAATTGCATGGCTGTCAGGAGCTGGGACCTGGATACAATCCTACTCACCCAGCTCCATTCATTCATTGGGCAGGTCTTGATAGACTTTGTTGTGAACCGCCCTGGGATCTTCAGATGAAGGATGGTATCTATATTTAATAAACAGTAATAATAGTAATAGTAAAAACATCATTATCAACAACAACAATAGATGCATCTTTGTAGTAAATGCACTTTCACCAAAAGTTGCAGTTGTTATGTGGCATTTAATAGAGTAGCTTACTGTAGCTAATCTTAGACCATTGTTAAACATACAAGCCCCTCCCCCCCACAAAAGAGTCGTCTCCTTGACAATAAAGACAACATTTAATTGTAAGGTTGGAACCTTGCTACTTATTAGAAAGCCTTTGAACATTTCGCATTTCACGTCCCCAAGTCTTAAAAGGCTACACTCTTATTAAACTGAAGGGTTAAAATGTTTCCCGCTGATATGGCTTAGAGCTCATGTTACAGCTTAATTGTATAATATGTAATAGGATTAAGGGGGAAGATCTGGGTTAAATATCATAAGCTAAGCTTTAGGTTAAGTAGCAAAATGTAATTGGAAAACAATAGGAAATAATAGGCCATGGAACTTAGCAGAGGAGACTCTTGCATCACAAGCATAAAGGTGTGTGTGTGTGTGTGTGTGTGTGTGTGTGTGTGTGTAATGAGGACTCACATAAACATCTGTCCGGAAGGGACCCAAACACCAATGGCTGCAGAGGCACAAAAAAGCACAGCATTGTCAGATTGTTTATAGCAAGAAGTTCATTGTCCCACTACAGGTGTCAATGCAATCATCTCAGCAATATTGGTTAAATTCTCCTCCTCCTCCTCCTCCTCTTTCTTCTTTCGCCGACTTTTCTCCTTTTCCTTTGTTACTTTACTCATCAAAATGACTCAAAGCAACTTACAAACAAATGCCTGTTTACAGACTTGTATCAAGATAATAGCAATCTGAAATTTAGCCATTCTGCACAGATGATTCATTTCATCTGAGTATAATGTTCTTTCCTAGAAAATTGGATCATCTCTCCATCTCCAATAGCAATCACAGTTTCCCTTGGCTTATAACATGTAGGGCTCTTATTCCTTGTATAACCAGAAAGTTATCACCAACCCACTACTGGAAAAGGTTAAAATTATTATCATTTATCATCAATTTAAGATCTACTTCTCACTGGCTGTAATTTTTGCATCTCACTGCCATTCAACGCCCACCAATAATTTTCTCCTTTCTATACCCACCAACTAAGATTTTACTTCATGCTCCTGACAAAGAAGACTTAAGTCTATGAAAGCTTCATGTAGGCAAGTTGATTATCAGCCGATCATTTTAATCATTTTATACTGCTTTTATGGTGTTTTATATTTTCTTGTCATTGCTGCTGTACACAACCATGTTATGTTGTAAGGATATAAGGTAAAAGGTAAAGGACCCCTGGACAATTAAGTCCAGTCAAAGGTGACTATAGGGTTGCAACGCTCATCTCGCTTTTCAGGCCGAGGGAGCCACCGTTTTTCCCACAGACAGCTTTCCGGGTCATGTGGCCAGCATCACTAAACCGCTTCTGGTGCAATGGAACACCATGAAAGAAACCAGAGCGCACGGAAATGCTGTTTACCTTCCCACCACAACGGTACCTATTTATCTACTTGCACTGGTGTGCTTTCAAACTGCTAGGTTGGCAGGAGCTGGGACAGAGAATGGGAGCTCAATTGCGGGGATTCGAACCGCCAACCTTCCGATTGGCAAGCCCAAGAGGCTCAGTGGTTTTAGACCATAGCGCCACCCGCATCGCCTTGTAAGGATATACCCACAGAGACACACAGACACAGCAGGAAAATAGTTTTCTAATCAAATAAAATCTTGCCAATCAATCCATCAGTCAATCATTTTATTTGTTAGCCACCTTTCTAAAGTTAAAACCATACAACATACTCAGTTGTTCTGAAACTTCAAAGAAAGAGGCAGGGGGCACTTTTAAAAGCTAGGGGAAAAATAAGGAGAAAATGAACAGGAGGGAAGGTATTCTGATGGGATGGGGGAGCCTTTGGTGTCATTAGCCCAATCCTGCTCTGCCAACAGAGATTTAGCAGCCTCCTCCTGTGCCAACTGTTAAATGAAAACTTCTATTCCACCACACCTGTGCAAGCAGTTAAGAATATAGCCTTCCACATGAAACTTGCCGAAATGACTGGGAGGCTCCGCAAACAGTCAGAAGAGACGGTGGAAGAAGATTGGAAGAAATTTAAATTGCATTTGAAGTAATATTATAATATTTAATGTACCTTAGGGAAGTTAATATAGGCTTTCGGTGTAGAGTTAGAATTTAGGTTAAGTTTTGTAGAATGTATAAGAGTAAAATTATGTTAATTTTGTATTTATTTTTTTACTTTTAGAAACTGTTCAGAATGATTAGTAATGAAATTCAGATGGGGGGGTCGGGGGAAGTCACCTAACAATGTTAAGCAAGGTTATGATTGTATAAGAAATATTTGTGTTGTGTTTGTTTTTTATGGTTGTATGTTTCTTTTTCTTTCTTATAAAATGAATAAAAAAAATTTTTATATAAAAAAGAAAAGAATATATCCTTCCACAATGGTTAATTGTCTGTTTTTAACTTTTTAAAATGGTTTTTATTAAATGGTTTAATGTTGTTTTTTTGCTGTGAACCGCTTGTGTGTGTGTGTGTGTGTGTGTGTGAACACAGTGTTATACAAATATCTTTATGAATAAATGAATAAATAAAATTTCAGGAGGCATCTGGGGCTGCATAAAATAAAGATGAAGCCTTTGTGTGGATTCTGGGCCACAGGTTGTTCATCTGCATCCCAACAAACTCTATCAGGAGAAATCAATTTACTCATAGGGAATATTATTCAGCCATGTGCCGGATCTAGGAATCAGGATGGGGGAGAAATTGCATTAAGTTCACATTTGAAGGCAAACCTTCCCAATTTGTGTCATATTAGGAGAAACTGCTTTGCAAAAACATGTGCATATTAGAGGAAATTGCAACCAGATGTATATATTCAGAGAGATTTCTCACTTAAATTTTGATAAATTTTCAACAGGACTTTCAGATATATATCACAAACTGATGTGGATACATGGAGAACTCAATTTTAAGACTGGGGAAATGAGAAGCTGAAATTGACAGGTTGTGCATCCCTAAAAAACAAATGGTCAGTCAGGAGCTATAAGTGCATTAAGTCTGAGATCTCAGTCAATACAAATATTGTGATATATAGTCTTGTTTTCTTGGATTCACTGTCATCCTGAGTCATGCACGGAACCAGAGAGTGGAGACTTAAAGGGAGGAGAGGATCCACGATATTCCCTTTTACATATCTGGAGTGGTTATGTAACCACACATTTTGGTGCCTGATGTTTATTAGAAATCAGGATGTTTGGTTCGCAGCAGCTGTGTCTCCCTGTCTAAGGGAAGAGGATGCTGCCGGCAGGGGTGACAATAATGCGGTGCAAACACACTGGCGGAGCCAATATGGTGCTATTGCTGAATATTTTACACCTCACTTGGGAAGACAGGCAAACTAATACCAGTGTACTGGAAGAAACAAAGATCACCAGTGTTGAAGCAATGATTCTTCAACATCAACTTCATTGGACTGGTCATGTTGTGCGGATGCCTGATTACCGTCTTCCAAAGCAACTACTCTATTCCGAACTTAAAAATGGAAAGCGTAATGCTGGTGGTCAACAAAAGAGGTTTAAAGACTGTCTCAAGGCAAATCTAAAAAAAATGTCAAACTCAGGACGCAAGGGAGAAACATGCTAAGAGGAAGGCATGCTTGGCAAATCCGCATCGTGATCAACTCCCGCCCGGAAACCTATGTCCCCACTGTGGAAGGACGTGTGGATCCAGAATTGGCCTCCACAGTCACTTACATTGGTGTTTTTTGTTGTTTTTTTAAATTTATTTTAATAATAAACTTTATTTATCTTTAAAAATTACACAATTACACAATAACACAACAAAAAAATCCAACATTCCATTTTCCGAAAAAAGAAGAAAAAAGAAAAAGAACATAAAGAACATAAAAAGAAGAAAGAAGATATATAAATTAAATTACAATGCAAGGGCCTAAGAATTAAGTCTGAAATACATTGTCCACATTACTCAGCATTTCTATGCTTTCCTTGCATTTACTGTATACAAATCTTATACCTAAACAAAAGAAAAAAAGATAATAATAGAAATAATGATGACTTCCACCTACCACACAACACTCACTTTCAATCCTCTACTTTAATCCATTTTTGTAATTTCCTTCTCATTGTTAAAACCATGTTCATGGAAGACAATCTTACTCAGCTACGAGTGATCGCCAAAGAAGAAGAAGATTGGTGGTGTGTTTGCATGATCCCAACCTCACTACCACCTCAGTAAGCCACAGCAACAGTGACCAGCTGTCAGGTGAGTAGCCCTTCCTCTCACCAACCATTTCTGCCAGAAAAAAGTCCCAAAGAGCATATGAGAAAACATGGAGAACGAAGAAAACATGTCAGATGGAGTTGGGGTGAAGAATGTCTAAGCTTTCCTATTTGAACTATGTCAACAGATGGTTGTAATCCATGTTCCCAGAGGGCTGGGCTGGGTGGGTGGAAATATAGCAAAACATATCGCAATCGCAACCTGTTACGCCACATCCCAAAGTCGACTTCATTCCAAGACAGGTTTACAATATAGATGGCTTGATATATAGTCCTGGCTTGATTGTGTGGCAGATCATTTACAACGGGCCCTGCTTTTTGGCATATACGCCGTCTCTCCTTTTGTGACTGCTACATGTTTTCTTGCTGCCTTCTGCGATGATACAAGACGGCTCTGCAAAAAGTCGGTACGAGGGGGTGACATCTGGAAGCATCGCTCATCTCTGCAAGAGTTCCTGCCGTCCCCTCCGGTGAGATGCACGTGCCAATTTTTATGTATACAAATGTTAAACTTTCCAATTTCCTAACGTTTAAGCCAAGTTTTAAAATAGCTAAGCAGAAAACAGAAAGCGGGGGTAGGGGTGGGGGGTTGCACACAGCTTCTGGCCAGGAGAAATCTCATTTTAGGTTGCAACTGAGCCCCCCAAAATGAAGGTTGCTTGTAATGTATGTGCAGGTAGAGAAAGAGAGAGCTGTCCTTAATTCTATGTGTTCGTGCCAATTTTAGAAAGCACACACGCAAGTAGGAACGACTTACTTGTCTCATGTGACAGAAGAGGCTTAATAGATCCAGAAGGACTTGTGAAGGCCTGTTCTGCCACCTGTGCTCATTCTGTTTGTGTATAAATAAAGTAAAAAACGGCATAATGCTTCCAAAGAAGCATCCAGTGGCCTCTTTATAAAACAAAAGAAGCCTGGGAAAGTACTGCAATTCCTAGAACTTCTCACCACCCATGAGTGGAGAAGTGGAGTGAGCATAACAATGTCTACGCCAGGGGTCAGCAACCTTTTTCAGCCGTGGGCCGGTCCACCATCCCTCAGACCATGTGGTGGGCCAGACTATATATATATATATATATATATATATATATGTGTGTGTGTGTGTGTGTGTGTGTGTGTATTTGGGGGGGGAATGAACGAATTCCTATGCCCCACAAATAACCCAGAGATGCATTTTAAATAAAAGGACACATTCTACTCATGTAAAAACACACTGATTCATGGACCATCCGCGGGCCGGATTGAGAAGGCGATTGGGCCACATCCGGCCCACGGGCCTTAGGTTGCCTACCCCTGGTCTACGCCGTCAGAGTCAGTATGCCTCTGAATATCTGTTTCTGGGAATCACAGATGGGCAGACTCTTGTTATGCTCATGTCCTTGCAGGCTTCCAACAGGCATCTGGTTGGCTACCTTGAGAACAGGATGCTAGACTAGATTGGGCTGATCCAGCAGGCTCTTCTTACGTTCCTGTGTGCATGTGCAGTTGAGTGAGGTGGAAATGAAGATGAGCCTGCTGGATCAACCCCGCGACCCATCTAGTTCAGCATCCCTGCTCTCACAGTGGCTGACTAGAAGCAGGACCATGAGCGCAACAGCCCTGCCTCTGATGGTGGAGATGGAACCTAGCTATTGTGGCTAGTAGCCATTGATAGATTTGTCATCCCTTAATTATTGTTATAATGGTGGTGGGGTTTTAACTTGGGTGGGTATGGGTGCTATTTTATTTGGAGGGTGGGGTTGCTTTAAATTGTTAAATGTTATAGGTTAATTTGGATTTTCGGATTTGCTTAGGAGCTTTTGTTGGGCAATGTATTGTTTATGAGTGTCTATACATTAGTAAAGGGACCAGGTGGCGCTGTGGGTTAAACCACAGGCTTGCTGATCAGAAGGTCAGTGGTTCGAATCCCTGCGACGGGGTGAGCTCCCGTTGCTCGGTCCCAGCTCCTGCCCACCTAGCAGTTCGAAAGCATGTTAAAGTGCAAGTAGATGAATAGGGACCGCTCCAGCGGGAAGGTAAACGGCGTTTCCGTGCGCTGCTCTGGTTCGCCAGAAGCAGCTTTGTCATGCTGGCCACATGACCCGGAAGCTGTCTGCGGACAAACGCCGGCTCCCTTGGCCTATAGAGCGAGATGAGCACGCAACCCCAGAGTCGGACACGACTGGACCTAATGGTCAGGGGTCCCTTTACCTTTACCTTTATACATTAGTATTGTTAATTGTTTTGATTATTTTTCATGTTTTGATTATTTTTATTATGTATTTTATGCTTCATATGTTGTAACCTTGTGTTGTGAACTGCCCTGAGACCTACAGGCAAAGGACGGTATGCAAATTTTAATAAAACTATAATAATCATCTAATTCTCTTTTAAAGCCATCAGGAGGGTTCTGAGGCAGTCAGAATCTCCTTTCTTGTAATCTGAATCCATTGGTTCAGGTCCTACCCTCTGTAGCAGCAGAAAGCAAGCTTGCTCCCTCTTCCACGATCTGAAGATGATTTGAAGAATTAGAATATTAAGAGGATCTACTGATAGTATATTCTGTGATTCTCCAAGTGAATGACAAGCTTAAACATAGCAGTATAAACTAATGAGTAAATTAAGATTTTGTTATTTTATTTGGGTAACACCAGAAGTGACATTTTGAAGGCATTTAAATGGCAGCAACAGTGTGTTCTGACTATAGAGCCCATTAGCTAAACCAAGAATGGCACCTCTTGGCAATCCGCAATGGCACCCCAAACAATAATCACACAATTAAAAGCTGATGAAGAAATCAAACTGTTAAGTGACAGTGCTTTTAAATGGGGGAGGCAGCTACCTTTGACTGTATCACAGATTTCAACCCACTTGTTCTACTCAGAAATGCAGCTAATAAGAAAACTAGTTTGTGAACTGAAACACAGCTATCCTTCAAAATCCACACTTTTCTGATGCAGTTCTCCAACCAAATGATATGTAAAACATGCATATATTGGGGAAAATGTGCAGGAAAAAATGCATATTGTTGCATGCCATCCCAATCGCAGAGCGGTGAGATGTTCCAAACGCCTACCCAGGATTTGGTTTCCTCAGAATGAGGGACAGCAGAGACTGTGGTGTCTTTATAATATATAGTTTATTTACACAGATATACAATCTGAGCCTACAATAGAGGGGCTCACAGCATTAACGCCCCTATAAGTTTTGCTTCTCCCATAATCACAGCCTTAGCTTCAATCAGAAGTCAAGCTTGGCTCTTCCCTCTCAGGCTTCTGCCTGCTCCTAGACCAGCTCTCTCTCACACCCCACTGGCCATTGTCCTTCTCACTACCACCCATTGCCCTCTGGCATACAGCAGCTTCCTTAAGTGGCATTATGGCCCTTGCCTGGCTAATTCAACAATAGGCTCCTCCATTAGATTTTAACCCTTACTGGATCCAGGAATTAGAAGGGACTTGGACCTCAAACAACCTAACCTCCCCACAAAACTCACAACAATTTAGAAGGGAAAATAATAGTGGAATCACCATCCTGATGTGATGGTATCTACAAGAGGCCCTCAGCTGTAGAGCACAGCAATCAGTCGGATATATAAGGGGTGAGATTATCTTTCAGGTATCCTGGTGCCAAGCTGTTTGGGGCTTTATGCACCAAAATCAGCACCTTGAACTTGGCCCAGTATTTCACTCTCAAAGTCTTATGCGACCAAGTACTTCAAGCTTTTGGATTGCGTCCATCTGCATTCCCTCTCCAAAGCCTAACCTTGGGCTAACAAAGCTACAAGGTTTCCCTTTCGTGAACTTGCAGCGTTCAAACAAAAATTGTAAGTGGCTCTCACCGATGGAACTATGCAGAGGGAAAGGAATAAGAGGGAAAGTTAAGAGCAGAATGCATGGCATCTCAAATAGATGCATCTGTCACCTGACGCTTGCCCAGAGTGACTGACACGAGGCTCCCATCAAGGGTCAGCAGGGCATGGCCAGGCATCTGGTGACAGTCCACATTCCAGCAGGGGGCCCACCGAAAAGAGACTCCTCGACCTGCTTCTTCTCTTCACAATTGCAACTTGCCTGCTTGCTCACCAGCCTCTCTCCAGCCTTGACAACAATGGGGGTTCAGAAGGAGAGACAGTGTGGGTGCAAATTAGTCAGCTGTACAAAGGTAAAAAATACATTAGTTCCTCTACCTCCTTTTGCCTCTGGCCCTTGGAATGATATCCAGAAGGGAACATAGCAGGCTGAAAAAGTTTTCCTTCTTCTGTTCTACTAGCAGATCTCCTAATCACCATCATCCCAGAGGCGTAGGAAGGTCAGGTGGTACCTGGTGTGGAAAATTTCTTGTCAACCCCTCCCCCCCCATTGATTTGGGGGGGGGCCTGCAAAAATGGTTTTACATTATTTCACATTTTCTTACAAAGGAATAATAATAATAATAATAATAATAATAATAATAATAATAAACTTTTAAACTTTTATTTATATCCCGCTCCCCCGGCCGAAGTCAGGCTCAGGGCGGCTAACATCAGATATATAACTGGTATAAAATCAAACAATAATTAAATTACCTCCTAAAAACATGTCAAAATCAAATTAAAGTCTAATTAGATGGCTTTCCACAGGGTTAGGGTTGGGAATAGTAAGTGCTCCACTGTACTGAAATTTCAGCCTTTACGATATAGGAAAACAGCCAAGACTAACAGCTATTTTTGTGGAGGAGGGTCAAGATATTAACTGATATGCATGAAATTTCATATATAGCTAAATAAGACAAGACCTTTGGAGCAGGCATTTTCAAAAATAAAGTTTCTTATGAACTGCCCTAGTAGGGCAGTAATTGTTCCTTGATAATTTGTCACCCCCCTCCATGATGGAACATGGGCCGCTGCCCCCCCGCCCCCTTCCTACGCCCTTGCATCATCCTTGTAAGGTATATTGCTCTGTTGGTGTTATTATTGGGGTACAATTTGTGTGTATCCAAAGGAGCCACTGAGATTTTTCTAAGAACTGTATAGGAGCAAAACAAAATAAAAAATAAAAAAATTCCTTCCAGTAGCACCTTAGAGACCAACTAAGTTTGTTCTTGGTATGAGCTTTCGTGTGCATGCACACTTCTTCAGATACCTGAACACACGAAAGCTCATACCAAGAACAAACTTAGTTGGTCTCTAAGGTGCTACTGGAAGGAATTTTTTAATTTTTTATTTTGTTTTGACTATGACAGACCAACACGGCTACCTACCTGTATAGGAGCAGAAACACACTTCCTGGAACCAATCACTAGGCCTGTGTTTTAGGTGGATTTTTACATACTTTAGCTGGATTTTTAAATATTATAGATATTTTAAAATGCGGTTGTTGTCATGTCCTGTGTCTGTGTGATATTCCTTCCCCTCAGTCACACTTGCCAAAGAACATGCCACCAACTGAGGCAAAGAAATGTGTTTTGTCGCTTTTAAGGGCTACGAAAGTTGATGCGTTTGAGTAAAACTATTGCATGAAGATGTATTATCTCACCGGAGCAGAAGGTTGCCTTCTAGTCAGCTTTCCAGGCAGCAAATTGCATGCAATAAATTTTACATGGCAGTGTACTGTACTCCATAATGGAATAAAATAAAAAATACAATCGCTTTCACTATATATGTCAATTTGTTTCATTTTGCAACAGAGTTTAGCTTCATTTTATGCACATGAGTTAGCATATATGAAAAAAAAGGTTCCATATTTCATGCTGTGGTTCTCTGCTTACCCTTTACAGCTGTTTAAAAGGAGAGGTGTGTCTGCAGCACTGTTTAGTTTATCATCAAAACCTGAGTGGATACATCCAGTGAATTGATGAACTATCAAGTGATGTGCATGCACACATATGAGCCAGCCCATGCTCTAATGCAGGGATGGTCAACTTTTCTACAACCAATAACCCATCCCTCACCAGGAATCTTTAAGCTGTCCTCTTTCCTGAAGGGCAGCCATAAGTCTGACCCAAATCCCACAGACCATCTCCCCATCCAAGAGATCACAGTCCATAAAATACATTCCACCCTGCTATAAACACTCCCAGGCTCTGGATGCTGCAGGGTAATACAGACTTCTACAACTAGGTCTGTAGCTGACTGGAAGTCTGGCCACAGCTCTGAATCAATGACGCATTGCTAGTGAAAGCTATGCTTTTGTCATTCAGCACAAAAGTCTGGCAGCCAACTGTGTGCCCAGGGATGGCATGAGCTTCCAGGGTGAAAGCCCAAAATTTGAGAGCATGTCCTTCTTGGATTAGAATTTCAGCAGAGATGCCACTATCCCTGGAGATGACTGTATAAAATATAAATACATTTAATGACTCACACTTACATGCATGAAAGGGTTAACCGGAGCCCTGAGTGCAAGTAGCCAGTGAGTAACCAGCAGCCTCTGCTCTCCCCCCCCCCCCGCCTCTGCTTCCTGGAACAAGCAAGGAGCTGCACCATGACTCCCAACTGAAAGTGAAACCAAATGAACTGAATCTCCTGAAAAGGATATTTTTACAACCCGCATCTTTGCTAACCCATGAGCATTTTTGTAAGAAAACCAAGTTCTTTTCTTTTTAAGAGGTTTGGAACCATTTTTCTTTGTTTTACTGCTAACATATGGAGAATTCTTTGCTGTAACTTCAGAAACTCTGTGAGTAAAATTTTATTTGTATTTCTGTGGGGAACGTTTGATTAAAGGCGGATGAGGGCAGATGTATATTTAACCAAGTTTAAAGGTGCTTGGAGCAATCACCATTGTGTTAAGAAATCAATGGGAGAGTAAGAATCTCTCTTCCAAACCTATCTCTCCAATAGCTTAGTAAGAGTTTGGTGCAGTTTGGTGACTGTGATGTTACGAGCATGGAAGTGAATGTTGATTGCATAGAGCAAGTCAAGACCTAGTTGCTTTATCAGTTGATTAACATTAGATAGGTTTTCAGAGACCAGTTAAATTGGTACATCAGAAGTCTGTTTCATTCCCAAGAAGGACTGGGGCTAAATGGTCAAAATGATGAGGCTATATGAACACAGTCCCTATCAAAGCATTTTTTTTTTTTTTTTAAATAATTTTTATTAATTTTACAATTTTTTAAACATAGAACATTACATTTCGGTCAGGATTCATTACTCCCCATCTCTCACCTTGGGGAGTTATTTAATCTTACCCTCCCTCTCACAGAGGTAAACCCATTCATTATTTTCCCTGACCTTAAACAAATCATTATCTAGCTTCGGCCTAACCCTGTTCTCGGATAGGCCACTCTTGGTTACAAAACATAATCGTAGTGACTTCCTCCGCACCTCCCCAGTGGCTGCATTAAACAAAACATAATTCTGGTTCAGGTACATAGGTATACTAAACATATCTTTAACATTATTTCAGAACATAATTCTAACTCAAATACAGTGTCTTTAATTCTTATTTCACCTCATCTTCTAATTCCAACCTCCGCGTCCTCCTCCCAAATCTTCTATAAATTTCCTTCTGACTCCCCTTAATCTTCAGGCTCCTAACTTCGAAAGATCCTAACATAATCCTAGCTCAAAACCATGTCCGGCATAGATACTCAAAGTCCACATATATAATCAGTCCCAGGTTGCCCACCTACCCTGCTCAGCCCTCCCCTCGCCGTTCCCCAGTCCAAGCCCAAGTGCTTGCTTGCAGTTGGGCTCCATCATCTCTGTGTCTTCTCCGCTGTTCCTGTTCCCAGTTTTTAAGGAAATTCTTCTTCTCCTTCATTGATATCCTCTTGCGCCGAGATGAGTTAACTTTCACAGATGTTGTTTTCTTGATTCTTTTCTTAAGTCTAAATATCTTGTGCCGAGAAGAGATTTTCCTGCAGCGAGGCTTGTCTTTAACCTTGAAGGGGATTTCTCCCCCTTCCATCCTTTGTGCAGCTGGGATGACATCACTGTTGTTTACGACTCCTCTCATTCTTGCAGTTTCCGCTTGGAACTCCTTTCTCAGTTCCCAGATTTTTTCAAGGACCTTCTTCCAGCCTCCTTTGTCCAAATCATCCTCCATTTTCAGAGACATAGCTATATAAAGTTCCACACCGAACCAAGTCCAAAGTCAAAATCCAAATTTCCACAATAAAAACCAACAGGTCCGATTCAAATCCTCTACATATCAAAATTGATAGTTAGTTGCCCCCCGGATCAGGGGTGTCAAAAGGATTCAATCTCTGTTGCCAAGCCAAATTCCGTTACAGTTTCAACCGCGTTGGTAATAAAGTTCCTGATTTAGTGCCACAATAGCAAGGGACGGACCTCCGTAAATTGCATCCCTGTACTTCGCCAAATTAATCCAAATTCTTCGGTACTTTCCTAGTACTCACGTTTAAAATGTCCAATCTTGTCCTTTTTCGGAGGAATCAGCGCGCTCAGAAGGGAAGGGCTCGCAGCTTCAACCCGGCGGGCGGCGATCCGAGGGGCTCCGTCGCCCCGCGTCTCACTCGGCAGCCTCTACTGTGGCCGCCGCTGGAGTTGGGGCGACGTTAAGAGCCTCTGCCGGATCCTTAGGTCCCGGGAACCAACTCCCGGGGGTTTTGGGGGCTGCGTTGCTGTCGCAAGCACCCCTTTAAGCCGGCCGGGTCGGGGAATGCCAGCAGCGGCATGTCCCCCGACCTTCCTTCCTCCGGCGCGCCGACCGGAAGCCCCTATCAAAGCATTTAACTGCAGTTTTCAGAGAACAAGCGCTGCTATTTGAACTAGTAACATTCACAACACAGAGATAAGATCATACCTTCCCCAGTAAGCAAACCTATGACAATTTGAGACATTTGCCAACCCAAGTATTCATATGAAGATTGTGTTTGGAAGTCAATAACTCCGTATTTCATCTATTTGTGCTTTAATGGACATATTTCACTCCACCATGAAAACATATGCACAATATATGCCACAAAAATTGATGGAAATGACAAACAGGTGAGCAGCCTAATGGGCTAAGGAGACAAATGTGTCAATCTGACATGCAATGAATAAACATGTGCCAAAGACAAGACAGAGCCACATTTTATTGCAATACTCAGTGCTATTATTTACACATTTTGTGGTTGGGACACTATCTTAGTGTTTTAACATTAGCCTTCTGTAAAGCTACAGTGGTGTAGAGTAAAGATTTAGCTCTCAAAAACCAGAGCAAGGCAACAATGAAAGAGAGTTGTCAAAAGAAATTCACCGCAAAAACAGAGAATAGCAAACTGAAACTGACACATTTCCCCCCGAGGATGCAGAAAAGGGCCTGAGTATTTCCTCCCGAAGCAAAATTTATTCAAGGAAAGAGCAGCAGTGTAGACAACTTGGAGGTTAGAAATGGCAACTTCTAAACTTTATCTGTCAGCCAGTTAAAATAGTAACAATTATGGGTTTCAGATAAATCAAATGCACAAATGAGGAAACAATCACTTAAGAGACATGGGGTCTTCTAGTCTTCTGCTATTTTTCAGGTGGGATTCCATCACATCCTGGCAAATTCTGGTTGCACAATTCCAGTTGATTGGGAGGTCTTGTGCAACAAACTCCCTTCCCAAAAAATCAGACTCCTTACAATAAGAAAAGTGGCATGAAAATGCACTGGAAAGTGTGGTTTGTTTGTTTTTCCATAGTAGAGGATTCTGCGATATGGTCCAGGTCACACATAGTTTGAGGTGGTCACTGGCTGGCCATGCCCAGTGAGATCAGTATCACCCAATGTAGCACACACCATGTGTTTTCATTTTTCAAGAAATCATGGAGCTGGTGGGAGGCCTTGTTTGCCCAGCCTCCTGCTTGATGCAGGAAATTCGCAGCTACAACATATCTAGCTGATGGCTGTTCAGCCTTTGTTTGACACCTTTGGATGTCATAAGATCGTAAGAAGAGCCTACTAGATCATGTCAATGACCAATCTAGTGCAGAATCGTGTTCTCACAGTGGCCAACCAGGTGCCCATCGGAAATCCACAAAACAGAACCTAAGCACAATAGCTCTCTCCCAACTTGTGATTCCCAGCAACTAGTTTTCAGAAGGATATTGCCGCTGACAGGAAAGGTAGAATAGACATCATGAATAGTAACCACTGATAGCCTTATCCTCCAGAAATTTGTCAAATCCTCTTTTGAAGCTATCCAAGTTGCTGGCCATTACTACATCTCGCAGAAGCAAATTCTGTAGTTTAGGCACTATAGATACCTCTATCATGTCTTCTCTTACTCACCTTTTTTTCTAAACCTGGTTTTCCCACACTTGGGTCTCCAGCTGTTTTGGACTACAGTTCCCATCATCCCTGACCACTGGTTCTGCTAGCTAGGGATGATGGGAGTTGTAGTCCAAAAACCATTAAAGACCCAAGTTTGGGAAACCTTGCTTTAAACTTTAAAGCTCCAACTGTTGTGACCTTTTCCTGTTAGAAGAGTTTCTCCACCCCACCCCCCTGATCATTTTGTAGATTCAACCCACCAGGTGATTTATAAACATCTCAGTCCACATAATGCCCCTTTCTTCAAGGACTCCCTGATATTGCCCTGAAAATGGACCCCCAAACTGAAATCTCAGGGTAAAGCCTGAGACTTGACAATGCAGATCATGAGTCCTTGGTTATGTGGCTGGAACATGAACCTTGTTGCTATGCTTTTATTCTATCAAAACAGTGACATCACCACATTTTAAATAGGCTGACAACTCAGGCAGCTTGGCAGCAGTCTGCGAATGAGCCTGTATCATCAAAGGGGGTTCCGAACATCCTATTGAGGAAGGAAGTTTGGCTTTAACTGGGAAGCAATGACAATACCTACTGGTTTTCCTCACACACTGTGCCAGAAAGCAAGCAAGAGCATGACCCATTTGTCCCATGTGTGCATATTAAGAGTTTAAAGTTTTGGTTGATTTTGATAGCCTTTGCTTATGAGTACACTTACTTAAGAATCATGTGCTTTTGATTTGCAAACTGTTGATTTGCAATAACCCTGCAATGACCTTCCTGTCACTCATTTCTCCCTTTCACAGGATTTCCTTTAATTTCTGCAGGATGTTCAGTGCTAACGGAGGAAGATTGCCACATTTCCCTCTGACTACACAACACCGCAAGCGACTTAAAATAGTGCTGAGGCTTCCGTGGTATGGCTTTCAAATGTTGTGGGTGGCATTTTTTTCATGAGCTGCATGTATTTCAGTTACTCAGATATCCCTCCCTCCTATTTCAAAAGGAAAGCATCAAAGTATACTCTCTTCATAATACTCAAGAACGTCATCTAATGACAGTTCTTTTATGTATGACTCTCTTTTTATATTTATTTTTAAAGAAAATGTACCACTTTGTTCTTATCGTTGTTATCATTATAAGGCTTGCTGATGTTTTTCTTTGAAGTTGTGGCTCTAAAATACTTAATAAAAAGATAATACAATATCATCGCTAGTCATGAGATAGGAATGCAAGAAGGCGGTGATCTCCATTGTGATCTGTATTTGTCACAATCAGAGGTGTTTCCATTCTGCTGCAGTTCAGCTTTTGTCAAAAATAATGTTATTCTTCTTGTTGTCCACTATGGTTGAATTCAACATAATTAATTACACACTTAATGAAGTCATTAATGATGTAATTCCATATAATTCATTTAAATGCAAAGGAAACATCCAAAAAATGTGGGGTGGGTCATTGGTTACTTATCATTTGTGGACTAAAAACAATAATAGAAAATATTGATTGCCTGATTTCTATACCTGACCATAGAACACATGAACTGCAGCAATTTTCACTCCTGTGTCTGCTTAGAGTAGAATTCTCTGACATCTCTACTCACAGCAAACCCCTTGAAATCAATGGACTTAAACTAGAAGAAGACCTCTCAGAGCAACCTGGCATCTGCCAGGGATTGAACTTGGGACCTTCTGCATGCCAGGCAGCTTGCTCTACCACTGATGCCAAATCTAAACCTGGAAGAAAAGTGAGGAAGACATCTTAGGATGGAAACAGCTGAATCCACTGCTGGCAGTGCATCTTTAAATATTGACTAGCTTCCCCCACCCCCCAGTACTAATTTAAAAGGAGGTCATTTAAATTTTTTATGCAGGTGACATTTAACACCTGCAACGTTGAAGCTGTTGTACATTTTGATCCTTCCTTTTGTTAAAATTTATCTCAGCTCTACTTCACCGAGCTCAGTATAGCAAGTATGGAATTCCCAGGTGGTGCCCATTTCAGGGGCTGGCCACGCACACACATCTGCTTAAGCTATATAGAAGCACATCAGGTGTCTCCAGGCACACTAGAAGATGCAGGAAACCTGAGTTACAGCATGCAAATTTTACCCACACTTGGTGGATTTGTCTGAGGCAGGCAGGTAAGCTGACCCACAGGTCTTCATTTGATCAGAAGGAATTCGTTGAGGACTGTAGGGTATTGCATGCTCAGAACAACAAGGTAGCAGAAATGCCTTAAGGAAGGTCATACAAATTTGTAATAGGTCGTGTATTA
Source organism: Darevskia mixta (assembly GCA_034641385.1). Lineage (NCBI taxonomy): Eukaryota > Metazoa > Chordata > Lepidosauria > Squamata > Lacertidae > Darevskia > Darevskia mixta. The sequence goes on along the minus strand of JAWWNH010000121.1, from coordinate 739,975 downwards.
CTGTAATTTGGCTGTTTGATCTCTGGCAGCTCTGAAAAGACAATCTGTCAGTGGGACAGGATTGCCGTTAAATAAAATGATGATGATTTTTTTTTAATCTTGTTTATATGTTAGGTCTAAATTAGATGTGACATTAAATGTGCGACTGAATCAACGTGTCTTTTTTCTAAATTGCAGCTGTCAAGGGAGGGCAACTGGGATCAGGAGAATCGAGGTTAGCCACAGTCTCTGTGAAAATCATCTCACTTTGGGAAAGGAGATTCTGTTGCTACTAATGGCAACTCACCTCTTACACTGCTAAGAGTAGCTTGAGGAACTCTGATTTTCTTTTTTCTTTTTATTTCTTTTTATTGAAAATAAAGTTAAACAACTAACAAATAAAGCTTATTTTACACTTTGTACCAGACACACACACACACACACACACACACACACACACATTCAACGTTATACTTTATATTTCTGCTGTTCCTCTTCCTCTTAAGAAATAAAACTTTAAGCGAAGAGTGTAGGAACTCTGATTTTCATCAGGACTTGGGTAGAGCAGGGATTAAACTCTCCTCTCTTCATGCCATGGTCCCTTATTGCTGTCACTATTTAGAAGAACGAAGAACAGAGACATTGGGTGAGAGCCGGCTGAGGCCTACTCACAGAAGACCCATTGAAGTCAATGGGCTTAAGTCATTATTTTGGTGGGTCTGTTGTTAGTGCTCAGAGGGGCAAGGCAGCAGTGCTTACCATACCTGCCATCACCAATGTTGCTGGGAGGAAGAGGGGAAGATGCAAGATGGCAGTGAGGTCAGTGCGGTGCAAATACACCCGTGTAACCCATTGGGTGTTCCCTCCAGTGTGTTTGCACTGTGTCAGGCTTGCTCCGCCTACCTCGCCGCCATGCTGCCAGTGACAACTACTGCGGCCTACTTGGAGCGCAACTAACATTGCATGTTGTTGTTTAGTCGTTTAGTTGTGTCCGACTCTTCATGACCCCATGGACCAGAGCACGCCAGGCACTTCTGTCTTCCACTGCCTCCCGCAGTTTGGTCAAACTCATGTTAGTAGCTTCGAGAACACTGTCCAACCATCTCGTCCTCTGTCATCCCCTTCTCCCTCTGCCCTCAATCTTTCCCAACATCAGGTTCTTTTTCAGGGAGTCTTCTCTTCTTGTGAGGTGGCCAAAGAAAAAGAAGAAGATGATGAAGAGGAGGAGGAGGAGCATACACAAGCAGACTGGCTAGTATTTTCTCTCTTTAGCTAGTAACTTCAGTGTGCTAAATTTGAAGTCTGGTTTATTTAAAATTTCAATTCATAGGGTGCTAATGTTTACAGCACAGCCAATTCAACCAGGGGGGTGAGAATCCCCATGAAATAATTTTATGATTTAGATCAGTAGGGTTTTTTTTTTTTTTTTTTTTTTAAGTATTCTGAGAACTTAGTTGCTGATGTATGAAGGCAGCATAATTCCACAGGGAGAAGCAATATTAGCTCTGCATCAGGCTCACTGTGCTAACGTCTTGGTCTGCAAGCAGTGGGGGGTGGGTGGGCGGCAGGAGGGGTTGCGGAACACACATTTATACTACAGAGACACACAGCAAGCTGATGCGCTGCTGAGATTAGGTGCCATTTTAATATATTCTGCTTTCCATACATGGCATTATCACACTGAGCCTTCAGTCAATCAAGCTGTAACTAGCACCAACCACGGCGTGAGATTTCACCCTTTTGTGAGTACTGAAAATATTGCTGCTTGGAAAGCGCCAGAGTCAAAACAACCTGCGCAGCTGGAATTTCTGCCACAATTGCGACGGACAGCTGGGCCCCAGCAGCGGCTGTCGATGTGACTAGGGCCTGTGCATCGAGGCTTCATGTTATTTGTATACAAAACAAAAGTTCGCTTCTCTGCTGGCCTCCCCTCGGCTATGAGACACCAACTGTGACTGCGGGGAGGGCCGGTTTCTCAGCCGTCGTGGCTACTTTTCAAAAAGGTAAATGTTCCACATGTCCATTTCCCCCCAGCAGAGACGTCGTGGCGGGGAATGCTTTTATCCGCCGAGTTTCTGCACACCATAGAGGTGTTCGTACACATGCTATTCAAACTGTACATTAAAAACAACAAGAAGAAGAACAGCAGCAGCAGCAGCAGCAGCAACAAAAACAACCGGTTTTCAAAGGGTTCAAAGGGAACCCCAGGTCCAGGGCTCAAATGTGCCCTTCCAAATGTGGCTCTCAGGACTCTCCCCAAGCCACACTCCCTTCCTGCCCTTGCTCCTTGTACTCCTTAAGTGGTTTTGCCAGGCTAGAATGTGCTCTTGAACTGCAATCATTTATCTCGCTTGTTTGAATGGGGGCTGTAGAGATAGGCGTAACAGCATAGAAGCCTCTGACCTCGGCATGGGAGGAATGTAGCCTATTGTACAAAGGATAGAGTCACATCAATTGCTCTGCCCAATTTTGCTTCTGACCTCCCACCTAGTCATGGAATTCCACCCGGTAGGTACATGAAATAAGCAGAACTCTACACAATTCTATGTTGTCCTTTGCATGTGGTTAACTTCAAACAGAGAAGCTGTGGCACTGTGGGTTAAACCACAGAGCCTAGGGCTTGCTGATCAGAAGGTCGGCAGTTCGAATCCCTGCGATGGGGTGAGCTTCCGTTGCTCGGTCCCAGCTCCTGCCAACCTAGCAGTTCGAAAGGACGTCAGAGTGCAAGTAGATAAATAGGTACTGCTCCGGCGGGAGGGTAAACGGCGTTTCCGTGCGCTGCTCTGGTTCGCCAGAAGCGGCTTTGTCATGCCGGCCACATGACCCGGAAGCTGTACGCCGGCTCCCTCGGCCAATAATGCGAGATGAGTGCCACAACCCCAGAGTCGGACACGACTGGACCTAATGGTCAGGGGTCCCTTTACTTTACCTTTAACTTCGAACAGTAACCAGAGATACTGAGCACATAGTTCCTTAAACACTAGTATTTGGTGGGCAGGTACTTTGTATGTATCCAGAGTTACGCATACCCCTAAACATTTTGTGGTTCTTTGTACTTTTGTCCATTTACTGTATGTATTTTTCCCGATTTGAACTATAAAATGGTGACTTTCTTGAGTCAAAATGAGAGTACCCCTAAACATTTTTTTTTTGAAGGAAAAAAAGCACTGTATGTATCGGTATACATTTCCCTGTGTATGCAGCCATCCAAGTAATATAGGTTAGGACCATTTTAGACCACATGCTTACAAAGTTTCATAGGGGAGTCTCTCACCTTGAGCCATAGCCACCCGCAAGCTACACTGGATGCTCAGTGGTCCATGGGTTGGCATGGATACAGGCCACTGCAGGCAACATCGATCACCTACTGGAGGTAGTATAAGGGGAGGGGAGGCCTGCATGCAGCCCTCACGCTGACCAAAGATGGAGGGTAGACGTGGGAGTTTAGGAAATCATTACAGCTTGCTCACGTAGTCCAAAATAAAAGTTGCAAGAATGAAAGTTTAAAGTTGCCCTCACACTTCATGCTACGGTTGTTGTTTATGTTGTTGCTTTCCGTGTCTTGCCATTTCTTGACCTGAGTCACAGCTTTGTGAGATTGTTTGTGCATTTGGGGCGTGGGGGTAAAATGGAATTCAGAGTAAAATGGGCAAATTGTCTGTTCATTCTGGAACTAGCTGGTGAGTACAAACCCTCGATTATTTTCCAAAAGGAAGCTGAGCACATCTTGTGTGGCGACTTCTTATCCCATGACTGACTTTGTTACGGAGGGCATAGGGAGAGGGGAGTCTTTTTCTTCCGACATGCACTCAAGGTTATGATAAACTGCAGGGATCAGCATGCTGACTGGGTGACACAGTATAGCAGAGGTAGCCAACATATTACAGATAGTTTTTAATCTTCGGTGTTTTACTGTGTTTTTATAATTTATTGGAAGCTGCCCAGAGTGGCTGGGACCATCAGCCCTTGCCGGTATGGCCAAAGGTCAGGTGTTATGGGAGTTGCAGTCCAACAATAGCTGTAAGCCACATTAACTACCTATAGACCCTCTGTATTCTCAGCGTCTGTACTCTGGAACTCCCTGCCTCATGATATTCACACTACTGTTTCAGCAAGCCTATCCAGAAATGTCATTTTATAATACCCATTTGGTTCTAAAACTGTTGGTTTTATCTATATTCAAATCGTTTTATGATGTCTTTGCGTTTTTAAAGCTTGTTGGTTTTATTTTATTAGGAATATTTCGTATTGCGTTATGTAACACGGCTTCTTTATTTTAAATTAAGCGGTATAGAGATCTTGTGCAATAAAATAAAATAAATATAGAAGCCACAGGCCTGCCACTTCTCACAACCTCCCTGCCATGCAAAACCTTACATTTTTCTTTGCCCTCATAAGCGAATGAAAACACCCATCCACATACACAACACGCATAAACTGCCCTGAGACCTCTGGGTATAGGGCGATATATAAATTCAACAAATAAATGAATAATAAATAAATAAACAGTCAACCTGTAAGTGCCTTAGCAACAATTCCTTTAACCTTAGTCTTCGCAGCACTTGGTAATGTTCTCACAAAATGTTTAATTTTCCTTTATACAGACATAGAGAGTACATTCTGGGTAATTTATATATCAGCTCGAGCTGATCAGAGTTAAGGTGATGCCTTTGCCTCTCGACTGTGGCCAGTCAGAAGTTTTAATTACAGCAAATGCTTCGGGGGTACTCCTGTAATTCTAATGGACTGGAACAGTCCACAGGCAAGTCACATCAGGTCAAAAGGGAGAATGAAGTGTTGTAAAACACTGATGAAGAAGTAGATGTGTGAAAGAATAAAGGATTCTGACAACAAGGAGGAATAAATGCTGTATTGTGCTGCAGTGGAGTAAACTAAACTCCCAGTATTGTACTGACTTTTCTGGGCATTTTTTTTTTTGCTGTTTTTGCAGTCGCTCCTGCACTGGTCTGATCAAATGCGGGCATGTTTCACTCAGTTAAACGGCAGGATAGGCCAGATTTTGTCCTGGGGTGTTTCTTATGTCTTGTGCTCTCAATGCTTGCGGTGTGAGAGTTTGCCACTAAACATACTTTACAGAAACAGAGTAAACAAAAACCGTGAAAATCTCTAGAATGGGTAGTTATAATATATAATTCAATATAAGGAAAATACAACAACTTAACGTTTTCTTGAAAGAAAATAAACCCGACGGGTTGCCGGCTAAAAAGATCCCGTTTCACTGAGACTATCAGTTTCCTCAAAGGAAATTAGACTTGAAAAAAGGTATAAGGACCTAAGTTATAACTTAGGTTGTAAAAATTCCCAAGGTATAAATACTTGTAACAATTCACTGTAAACCCAGGGAAACTGTAAACTTTCAAGGAAATCCTTATTTAGGTTCTATACACTTTTAGGTTAATTTTCTTTCAAGAAAATTCTTATTTAGGCTCTATATACTTTTGCGTCAGGCAAATTTAACATTAAGTTGTATTTTCCTTATATTGAATTATATATTATAACTACCCGTTCTAGAGATTTTCACGGTTTTTGTTTACTCTGTTTCTTTTATTTGTTGTCCCTATGACTGTCTGTTTTGTTGCTTGCTCCCAAACATAATTTGGCATGATCATTGTGTGTGCACATGCAAGGTCACGGGGAAAGTGCAACGGCAGGGATCATTCAGTTTGCAACTCAAGGGTTAATTTTGTTAATGTCAAACTCAACTAGCCAATACCGGTAGTTGCTGGCTGTGGAGGTGCTGCTTACGAATGAGGCAAAGCAGCCTTCTTTCCATTGAGGCAGCAGTTGAGCTACTTGGCTAGATCAAGGTGGTCCAATGCACAGCCTAAGAACCGTATGCAGCCCTTGATGCATTTTTTGGGTAGCCTTCAGCAACATTTGAACTTTCACAGCCCAGTTCCCATGCTGCCTTCTCAAAGTCAGGTAAGCAAGGTGCTGAGCTTTGGGAAGGAGGCATAAGGACTCTGAACTAGAGTCCACCTTCCTCCTTCCCAAAACCAAGTTAGAACTTTCCCAGCTTTGGGAAGGAGGTAGGAGGGCTCTAGGATCCTGCCAGAGCTTTGCACCTCCTTTCCAAAGCCCAGTGCCTCACTTACCCAACTGTAGGAATTATGCTGGATTGGCGCGCTGGCATGCCACGCCAAGGGAAAATGCTGTGCTGGCATGCCACGGCATTTGTAACGTCAGGATGGTAGACACGAGTCAAAAGCACACAAAAGAACAATGGGGGGGTGGAAAGTTACTGGAAGTCACAAGATGAGCATGGGAGGGGTGCATGAGGAGAGCATGTGCTTGGAGCATGCAGGATAGTCACGTACACAATGGCGGAGGCATGGGGGGAGTTTGGGGGTGTCACTTTTCGAAAACAACTCCTTACATGGTGCTATGTGCCACAGCTGGGACAGATGTTTCCTTATTTGGTTCCTTGAGTTGTACCTATGTTGTTAACCATTAACTAAGGTGTGAAATTGTCAATAAAAGGGACCCTCACGAAGGAGTCGAGGTTGCCTTCCCGTACATCCATCCTGCCTCCGCGTCGTGCTTTCTCACCATTTCAACACCCAACTTTGGAGGGCAGCATGAGGGCTGGGATGGGGAAGGTGTCAATTTTCTGCCTTGCTCCCCACTTCCTGCATGTCAAGACAGTGTGCGTCCCACAGGTTCCATGTCAAAGTACTCTTGCGGCCCAGTTGGCATGAAAAATTAGACCACCCTGGGTAGCACTGAGGGAGATTTTCCTCTGTAGGTATGTTTGTATGTCTCCCTACTATGTACAAGACAGGAAGTAAGGAAGTCAAACCTCTGTTTCTCTGTTTCTCAAATTATACACTGTCTTTGTTCGGTTTCCTCAGCAAAGTGTTATCAGGATTTATTTCCTGTTTGGACTCTGTCTGCGTTATTTAAGTGGCTTTGCTAGCAATCCCTACCCCTGCTCCTGCCAAAGAACAAAGATTTACAACAAAAAGAGAGTCAAGCATAACCTGACAATAGTTAGACCAAAGGCCTGTTGCTGCAATGTTGAAATGGTGAGAGAGGGTATAAGGAAATTCCACAAGTAGTGTGTCATTGGCAACTGTTTTCTTTCAGTTCATAGTGGCTTCTGTTTAGGTCCTTTCACTGACAAGCAAGAGTTGCCAATTTTTGCATGCTGCGGTTAAGCGATATCTTATCGAGCTACATTTTCTCCATTCTAAAGTGTTAGTGAAAGCAGTAACGTATTCGCTTGAAGTTTCACTGAGGTTGTACCTGCCCCCTAAACAAGCAAAGCACCCATGCTGCAAACTTTGGCATGCCACCACTGCTGGCTCGTTCGCTTGTCCTGCTGCACACAGGTGCAAGCTGTCCTGCGCATGTAACAAGTGTTTGTGCGAAGGAGTGTACATTTAATTATTTGTGCACCTCGTATATTATTAGTATGATCGCCATCATCCATGTTACATATATTGCTAAACATATTACAGTTTTTATCAGGTTCAGTCCATCAAACAGCACATAACATGAAAATAAAGCAAGGGTCTTCCTATACAAATTTCCCTTATTGGTATCTCATTTAGAATCAGTAATAACCTAATATTTCTGTATATGATCGGACTAGTTTTGATCTTTGAGTGAATCATTGTTAAAACATTGGAAACCCTTAAGTTAGATTTGGCAGCAGCTGTGTGTGTGTGTTTGTTTGTGTGTTTGTAACACACACACACACACACACACACACACACACTATATATATATATATATATATATATATATATATATATATATATATATAGTGTGTGTGTGTGTGTGTGGATTTTTCCAGACATGTCCAGGATTCAATCGGCGAAATTAGTGTCCGGGGGGGGAATTTCAAAAAAAATGGCAAAATGTCCGTTTTTGTGTGGTTTTTTTTTTTTTTTTTTTTTTTTTTTGCCAACAGAACCAGGAAGTGTGTGTTTGAGTATCACTCTTTACCTTTTGGGGGGCAAATAATTCCCCCGAAAAAGCTCAACAGCTTTTGTGTCCAGATTTCGCTTCTTGAAACATGGCAGCCCTGGGACCAACTTATCATATAGTTGTCATGTCTTCTGTTCCCCCCACATGGAATCTGAGAAAATGTGCCAACTTAAGCCATTACAACAGAGTCCCATATTTTACCCACTCAGCTATTTGTGTACACAGGTGTACAGATTTTACAGTTGTTGAATTAGGCATTTCTGTGCGCTGCTCTGGTTCACCAGAAGTGGCTTAGTTATGCTGGCCACATGACCCAGAAGCTGGACGCTGGCTCCCTCAGCCAATAAAGTGAGATGAGTGCCGCAACCCCAGAGTCGTGCGCGACTGGATCTAATGGGCAGGGGCCCCTTTACCTTTATAGTACAACTATTTCTGTACACTACCACACAAATTGTACTCACTTTGATGTAGCATGTGAACACTTAGAGGGGTTGTTGCTGTTTTTTTTACAATCAGGCAGTGTATAAATTTTATGAAAAACCCCTTGTTTTTATGACCATTTTATGGTTTAATGCATAGAGGTCTGCCCCAGCCATACCGTGCATTCATTTTCAATGGGCTAGTGATGTGCAGAGGTGAATAAGCAGTGCAACAGTTCCTGATGAAAATCAGCTGCCAGGGAAGGCAATAGTGAGCGTCATTCCCGTAAATTATAATGGAGCGGCTGCATATGTAATCCGATTTGCTCATTTTTGTCAAGCGATACTTGCAGGCGAAGTAAGAAGCCAAGATTATGTCGCACAAACAATCGGCTTCAAATATAATGGGCAGATTTACAGAACTGGACACAGTACAATGCCACGTAATTAGATGGGATACGACGTGAAGGCCCTATTTGCATATGAAATAATTTGAAAAGGGAATGGAAATGATCCAGGGAGGGCTAGCAAACAAATGGTGCAGCGTGTTCAAGAGGCAGCTGGGAAGGCAACATTTCATAGCTGTGCATAGCTGCAGGCATTTTCCGAAGCGTTTGAATACCCCCAAAGGCAAGGAAATGCAAAACCAAGCCGTTCCTGTCCTCAGGAGCCAGAACAATAGCCTAAACTTTGTGTTGTGACATGTGGTAGGTAAAACAACAACAACAACAACCCAGAAGTCCAGGACTCATAGATCACTGATAGAGCACATGTCTTGCATGCCAAAGATCACATATTTAGTCCCCCACGTCGACAGCTCAAGGATACCAGAGAAGAGCATATACCCTAGATCTTTGAGATCTGCTGCCAATGAGAGCAGAAAATACTTAGGTTTCCCATATGTCAAGAAAGTTGCTGACATATCCTGGTTTTCAGGTGTAAAAATGGCGTCAGGGGAAATTTTGCCAATTCGGTAAAATGTCAGGAGAAACCCAGACGTATGGTTGGAAAAAGCAGTGAAAACAGCTCCAAAAGCTGAATATCACTATTTTTTGAGTCAAGTTTTCCCCCAAAAAAGCTTAACAATTTCGGTGGTTTCCTAAGAAAAAAAAAGCTGAACCACTTTGCGGGTGTCAGGAATTTTACTTTTCAAAATATGGCAACCGTTAAAATACTGGACTAAATATACCAATGGTTTGACTCAGTATAAGGCAGTTTCATCTTTCTATATCTTTCTATTCAAGCTCTCTGTAACCCAAGGGTGGGGCACCTGTAGCCCTCTGGGTGTTGCTGGACTTCAGCATCCATCATTCCTGAATGATGGTTTGCTTTGCTGGTTCGCAGTTGGAATCCAAGAACACCAGGAGGGCCCCACTAGTTCCCTCTCTTGACAGAGGCAGACATAAAAACCATTAATTTGACACCAGAATTTCTATCTATCTATCTATCTGTCTATCTATCATCTATCTATCTATCTATCTATCTATATCTATCTATCATCTATCATCATCTATTTATTTATTTAAAAAAGCATTATTTTGTCTTGAGAGATGCTGAAGTGCTGCTCCAGGGATGAAGCCAAACAGCTGGAGAATCACAGCACCTGCTGTGGCTGCACAGATCGGTAACTTGCAACCAGGGCCGGCGCTTCCATTTAGGCGAACTAGGCAGTTGCCTAGAGCTCCAAAATGGAGGGGGCGCTGGCCAGCCTGCCTGCCGCCCCCCGCCGCCGCCCCAACCAGCGGCAGAGCGAGCAGGTTGGGGCGAAAACCGCGGCGGCGGGGGTGCCAAAATGGAGGGGGTGCTGGCCAGCCTGCCCCTCGCCCCCCGCCGCCGCCCGGTGCTGCCCAAACCAGCGGCGAAAATCGCGGCGGCGCGGGGCGCCCAGCGGGCAGGGGGAGGGGCACCGTACGTCATGCGCAATGACGTCACGTGGCCCGCCCCCTCGCCTAGGGCGCCAAAAACCCTGGCACCGGTCCTGCTTGCAACAGCTGCCTCCTATGCTGTTTCAGCTGCGTTGGCAGCACTGAAGTGACCTCCCTGGGGCGCAAGCCTGGGCAGTGTGTATGGAGGTCCTGTGCTGCCCCGATGACAGGACAACCCCCCCCCCCCGATCTCACTTATGTGGTTCAAAGGAAAGCAGAGAATTACATTTTACACCAGCTTGGCTGCAGGAGTTTCTGGAAAGAGGTGCCATCCAAGCGTCCTGGGGGCTGTACTCCAAATTTGTATAGGGTTTACTCCTTAGCCTTTTTCTCTCCCAAAGATGTCCCACAAGGCAGCGGGGACTGCATTACACAAAGTTTAACAATAATAATTCTCCCTGCCTTTGGTATCATGCCTGCTTGCTGGTACTGGTAATCCCTTTATTAGGAGGAACCAGAATGCCACAAAGTCCTGAGCAAGGCTCTGCAGAACTCTTCATCAGTCTAGATGCTCAGCAAACCAGGGGACAGGGGGAGAACAGAGAAAGTTGGGCATGGTGCTGTCCAAAAAGCCTTCCAAACACATGAAGGCCTTACCATGCAGGTCTGAAGGGTGTTTAAAGGTCGCCCTGGAATCTGCAAGAGGCAGTGTGGTGTAGTGGTTAAGAGCGGTAGACTCGTAATCTGGTGAACCGGGTTTGCGTCTCCGCTCCTCCACATGCAGCTGCTGGGTGACCTTGGGCTAGTCACACTTCTCTGAAGTCTCTCAGCCCCACTCACCTCACAGAGTGCTTGTTGTGGGGGAGGAAGGGAAAGGAGAATGTTAGCCGCTTTGAGACTCCTTCAGGTAGTGATAAAGCGGGATATCAAATCCAAACCTCTTCTTCTTCTTCTTCTTCTTCTTCTTCTTCTTCTTCTTCTTCTTCTTCTTCTCCTCCTCCTCCTCCTCCTTCTTCTCCTCTTGTGTCATCCAGGTTCCCAACTACAAGGAGGTTTCTAAGTGCATTTGTGTGAATGCCCTTAAAAGCCCATTTCAGACCTTCTCCCTCAACCCCTGAAGGCCAGACCTTCTGCATGCATCATGGGGACAGTGTGGGGAGGACTGGTGCATGCAGCCCCAGCTCCCTAAACATGTTTTGCTGCACACTTGTGTGCCAAGAGTGGATGCCTAAAGAGGACTGAGTCTCTCTAAGACTAGTCTACAAGCTTTAGCGGTTTAAAAATGGTGTGCAGGAGGAGTTATGCAGACGTCATTAGATTCGTTTACTAGGTGTCAGACAGATTTCAGTGCTCCCAGACATAGTGTGGGATATAAATGTTGCAATAAATAAATCATCCTTTGGCCGTGAAATTCATAGTTTAACTATGCACTGTGTGAAGAAGTACTTGCTTTTGTCGTGAATCTTCCAGCATTCGGCTTCATTGGACTGCCTCAGGTTATGTAATCATGAAAGAGAAATAAAAACTTCTTTCTGCTCATTTTCCCTACACCAGGCACAATTTTAGACTCCCTTACCATGCCCACCTTACCATCTTGCTAAGCTAAATTATCCTAGATATTGTATCCTTTCCTCATGCGAATGTTGTCCCAGCTCCACAATCATTTCCATTCCCCTTTCCTAAGATTTTCCAGCTCTACAATATCCTTGTTGAGGTGAATGTGCAGGTGAGTGTGAGTTGTGCAGTCAGAATGGTGCACAACAGTCCAAGTGCAGTCACACCATTGACTTCTGGCAGTTCCCTCACTGTGAGAAGTGAAGCTACAGGGAACCAGGCAGAGGGCCTTCTTGGTAGTGACGCCCACCCTCTGGAACACCCTCTCATCAGATGTTGATGAGATAACCTTTTGAAGACACCTGAAGGCAGCCCTGTATATGGAAGCCTTTCAATGTGTAATGTTTTATTATTATTATTATTATATGTTGGAAGCCACCCAGAATGGCTGGGGCAACCCAGCCAGATGGGTGGGTTATAAATAATGTTGTTGTTGTTGTTGTTGTTGTTGTTGTTGTTGTTGTTGTCCATCGAATATCTCCATCAAGCCCAAAAGGTAGGCATGAAGACATCAATTCTCCCTTCTTCTTGCTCTCAGCAATTGATATTTGATGGCTATTCAGTGTATCTGTGTGTTTCATAATGCCATTGTGACATTGATAGACATATCCTCCATAAATGTGCTTATGATAGATGTGTAGGAGTTCTTCAGCGGATGAATTGATGTGGAAAGTGACAGTAAGAAAAAAATGATTTGATGAAGAAACACTGTTTGAGTAAACTGGTGGCTGAACCCTAACACCAAATTCTCCTGTAGTCATTAACATAATCCTAATTCTGGCGAAACCCCAAGCACTTTGATCAAAACTATCTATGAATTTGAGTTAGCTAATTGATTTAGACTGTTGGCAACATACAGTACATGTATCAAGACTTCCACAATTAGCCCAAGTAAACCAACCAACCAATTAGTCATACCCAAGTCACAGGATGAAGAAGGGCTTTTGGGTTTTTTGGGTTTTGCAAGGACAGAAAATGTATGAATAAAACAAAATCCATTGAGTTTCATCAAATTCAAAATAAAGTTCAGTGAAAAGGTTATATAAATCTTCTGGGAATTAAGCGAGAACAAGTCCTACTGTCAGCTAAATATAAACTTGGCAGATTGGCTGTATCTCAGCCCTTTTTTTCTTGTCTTTCCTCTTTCTTTTCCTAAAAGGAAGGTTATTTTTCTCCCTTTTTTCACATGCTTTATATTTGGGAACAAGGAGAAAATTATTTTTAATCTTCTCCAGTTTTCTTATTAGCTTTCATAACAGTCAATATTTAAAGGAAGTCTGTTATCCCACGCCTACATAGTGAAATGTGCATGCATGCAATAAAATATATTTACTCCTCTTCCCATGTCTATGGTGTTCTGGGGCACTAGCTGCAATAGGCAGAGCTATGGAGGAGGTGTCAAATTAAAACACAGAAGTAGAATTGCCAAGATTAGTTTTGCCGAAGGAAGGAAGGAAGGAAGGAAGGAAGGAAGGGGACAAATTCTGAAGTAAACAGAGGCTGGCAGTTAGGAGTTTATCTGCAAATGTTCCTTAGCTGCTGTCTGACTTGCATTGATGTCACAGAAACTCAGATACCAGAAATTCCAGAGACCTGGCTTCAGTTTCTTGAAATAATCATGTGTGGGATCTATAGAAGTCCTCTTGAAACAAACATGAAGGGGATCAAGGAGAATGAGTGCAATGGGAATGCTTCCTTTGAGTGCTTACTTGAAGTGGAAAGTGCAGGATTTGCATTCTTAAATACATGAATAGACCATCTTGACTGTGAGTCCTGGAAGACTTGCTACCTGCCTTGCAGGCCTTCCCCCCCCCCCACCTGACCTGGGAGGGCAGGGCCCGGACTGACTCCACCTACAAAAGCTGAGGCTGCTGAATAGACTCTTGGGCTGGAATATTGTTGAGGGGGGTTGTTGGGTGGGCTTGTGGTTGTTGTTATTGATATAATTTTTTTGTATCTTAATTTTAGATCATATTATGATTTATGTGGAAATTGTTGTAATTATGTACTTTTTCATGTTGTAAGCCACCTTCAGCATGGTTTGAACTATGGAAAGGTGGCTTAAAAATAAAATTAATACCCCCCAACGCAATGCGGGGGAAAACTGGGATGCCATCTTCCAGTGCAACACTCCTGCACAATTCACATGACCAGAGCAAGATTGCAGCCCCCCAAAAAGTGCTTTTTCAGGGTGAGATCACACCCCAAATTCCGAGAGAGCATGGCGCCCAAAATGGCCACTATGCTCTTGTGGTGGGAAATGGGATATCCCAGTTTTTCCGAGACAGTAGTGGAATGTTTTGTTATGTATGTATGTATGTATGTAAATACAAATTAATACCAATGTTTGAGAGGGGCAGGGAAGAGACTGGCTGCCTCTAGCTATGATCCAATGAGAGCACTGCATGAGAGAAATCCTGAGAAAGAAGAGAGACCTCAAACAAGTGTCTGGGCAGAGGGACACTATTCTTCTTGGGCTATTGCTCAGCACCCATCCCTACAAGACAGATGACTGAAATGAACAGAAGACTACACCAGCCCAGCTGGGAGCTTTAGGGGCTCAGGTTCGCGAATGGTGTGGCCAGGGGACAGGTGTGTGGGCCAAACAGAGAAGTGTGGAGGGCCACATTTGCCCTCAAGCCTGAGGTTCCTCAGCCCTGCTTTTCCTTTGCATTGACTGGCACGCATCTGTGAAACCTTGCGTTTCTCCTCACGGAATGTCTACTGGAATATGATGTGGCAGATTTCAATTTTCTCTTCGGCTCTAGTGTTGTTATGATGGAAAGAACCCAGCATTGAAGAAGAAGAAGAAGAAGAAGAAGAAGAAGAAGAAGAAGAAGAAGAAGAAGAAGAAGAAGAACTAGAAGAAGAAGAACTATGATTATTTTTTCTTCCTGGACAAAATGGCATAGGCTCTAACCTTCTCCATGTGGTTCCTTCTACGTCCTGGAGACAAGGGTTGAATTCCTCTCAGGAGTGGCCTGAACGTTTAGAACCTAAATGTTTACAAAGCATCTGCAGTTCAGTAGCACAGCGCTTCAATCTCTGTGCAAACAGGATTCCTCAGCCCCCCACCACTGGGATATTCACTAATGCAGCCTCCTATGGATTCATTAGCTATCTGTTATAACTTCCATGTACATATATAGACCTCTTGAGACATGTTTATAAGGAGGATCTCGCTGTCACCCATGGCACTTCCCACCTCTTGGGAGTTAAAAGAAATACAAACACACAGCACAGAGATCTTGGAGAGTTATGTACTTGCATTTGAGAAAGTAAATAATCTGAACTTGATGCTTCCCACGAATTCTTTCTCCGGCTGCTTCTTTGCCAGCATCCTTCCATTATCCACAGATCTATCGCCGTTTTTATTTAAGCACATCAAGAGACACCATCTTTATTCTTCCTAGCAAAATACTTCTAACATTCAAAATTAAATTCATATTTTATTCATGTTTGAAAAGACCTTCCAAAGGAAAAAGTCACTGGAAGCCTTCCAGCTTGCTAATAATGCTGTCTGAGAAAAATCAAACACAGATTTTTCTTTTTCTTTATCTGTGTGAATAAATGCATCAAACTCCTATGGTTAGGCAAACTTCTTGTTAAGCAAAGGGACCAGACCTACTGAGAAATCAGCATTTCAACAGCCTTCTGGAAGAGAATTGGCTCTGATGACCACACAAAGTGTGGTTCCCTCCCTCTCATACCCTGAAAGCATTGCCAAAAGGGCAATTTAATGAGAGGCATTCTTTTCCCCCTTAACTTTATTCCTGACCATGAGTATTTTTTTAATGCAATTGACCAATGTATTCTGAATAACTTTGTGTGTGTGTGTGTGTGTGTGTGTGTGACAACAGGATTTTCCATTATTTTCCAGAAAAATAACAACTTCTAAATAACAACAGCAATCAATGTGACCAGATGTGTCTGAGGCCTCGGAGGTGTGTAAGAATTCAAGGTCTCAGCCACGGGGTTAAAAGAGATTTGGCCACTTGTACTGTATGTGAGAATCCACCAACAGATAGCACAGAATCATGTTACTGGTTTTTAAAGAAGGTGCTTGGTTTGGGGGTGTTGGGGATAATGAAAATGAAGCATCACATACACATACTCTACTTTCCAAAATCTTGATATATTTAACTCCTGTTCTGTATTGTCTTAAATGGCTGCTTAAAACTTTTTTGTTTTTGTTTTGACAAGCCTACTCAGGCATAGAATTTAGTGAGCCTTGTTTGCTTTAAAAGTCATGTGTTTTAATGGGGATCGTTTCATGTGTATTTTATTTTAAATGTGGATTTTTAAATCTGAGTCTGGCTCAGCATACGCTCATCGAATATTTACATGGGGCAACAACAAAAATTGTGCTGATGGTGCAACTGAATTGTCCAACTTGAACTGATGTGATCTATCTGATGTGATCATTGGCTTTGGGCTTCTCCAGGCCCTCAGATATGCTGACTTCAATGGGTCTCTCAAAATGCTCCGAGCACAAAAGCTGAGGCTGTCATCCCACCTACATGCCGATTAACAAGAAGAAATATCTGAGTCAGGTTATCTGGGGTTCTGCCACCTCCCAGAAATGTTTATGAAAAAAGCTTATCTATTTCTGCAAAAGCTTATCTAAAAAATGAAAAAATGTCAACTGCTTTTGTCCTGAAATGCCCAAACACCACTCTGGGGTAAGGGGTAAAATGTGGGAAAGACAGTTAAATCATTACAAAAGCACAGGTACTGGAAAAATTTATCAGGGTTTTTGCCATATTCCAAATATGACATGTCTCTATTTTTGGCTTCTGCACACATCTTTTTCCCTAGAACTTTTTACAGAAGCATGCAGAACACCTGGTTTGCATGCAGAAGGCACCAAATTCAGTCTCTAGCATATGCAGGCAGGCCTGAGAATGACTCCTGGCTAGGTGGTCTGACTTGGAATAAGACAGCTGACTAGGATCCTATGTTCTTAAAGGTCTGCTTGTATCCTCTCATTTCTATACTTATTGGCTCAAATGTCTTAGGCCAAATGCTTTTAGTGTGTGCATAACTACTACGGTAGCAATTTCAAATGATGTTAATTGATTTTCCATTAAGGACAGTGTTGTGCTCAATTCGCAGAGGAAGCCTGAGGGTGATCTGAAATGACTGGCTCTTCTTAATTTTTATTAATTTAAAACACGTGCTCAAGGTGTTGCTTTGGAGACTACTAATGTATGATGTAGGACTGAAAAGCAAATGTGTCTGCAAAAATGCACATATTGGTGAAAACAACCTACAAAAATGCATTATATTAGCAGGAATGGCTTGCAGGAAAACACCCTGCATATAAAAAAACCTGCATACAAAAATGGTTCATTAAGACAAATTAAGGCATGAAAACACATGTGATTTTTCTATGCATCATTTAAAAAATGACATTATATGGAAATGGGGTGAATGGAACTTAAGCCTGAAGATAAGAGAAACCGAGAGAAACCAAAATGGGCAGAGCTATCTGTCTCTAATTGTGATGAATGTACAATAATGGTAAAACTCTGTTCATAGGACATACCTTGAGATATGGCAACTGGGGAGGGGAAGGTGGTCTGGCATCCACTGACCCTACCCTGATTTGTGCCAACTTGTATTCACATAGCTTCCCTCCACTCCCGGTGTGTAGTGTCTGTTCCAAACTTTGGGTTGATAATGCAGAGCCTTTTGGATGGCACCTATGTTGCCATTCACCCATTCATAACCCTTGATGTGTTGCATGAACAGGCTAGCTAGAGTGCTTCTAGAGAGCCAGCATGGTGTAGTGGTTAAGAGCAGTAGAGTCGTAATCTGGTGAACTGGGTTCGCGTCTCCGCTCCTCCACATGCAGCTGCTGGGTGACCTTGGGCTAGTCACACTTCTCTGAAGTCTCTCAGCCCCACTCACCTCACAGAGTATTTGTTGTGGGGGAGGAAGGGAAAGGAGAATGTTAGCCGCTTTGAGACTCCTTCGGGTAGTGATAAAGCGGGATATCAAATCCAAACTCCTCCTCCTCCTCCTCCTCCTCCTCTTCTTCTTCAAATTATGCAGAGGGCTTCCCCCCCTCACAATCTGGGGACTGGGGGAGGCTTGTAAAATTCTTTCTTTCTTTCTTTCTTTCTTTCTTTCTTTCTTTCTTTCTTTCTTGCACTTTCCACCAGGATCCAAAAACTGTGAGAGATGTCAGCACCTGTGCAGGTGTGGAAGCCATGCCCTGTGAGAGACAAACTTCCGTCTACTATAGCAGTCATAGGCAGGGCTATTTCCTCTGTGACCGGAGATTCAGAATGTAAAGTGGAACAGCTGATGACTGAGGGAGGCTTGTAGACACTGTTCTTCCCCAACACTTCTTGTGTCTGCTAAACAGGAGACCAAATTGCAAGAGACATCATCATCATCAACAACAACAGCAACAACACCATGGGAAATGAAGTCTTGCCCAGTCATTTCCTCTGAGATCTGTCATAACCCCAAGACAGAGAAGCAGAAGAACATCTGGAACATCTGCGAGAATGAAGCTGAACGTTGGACGATTCAGGGCAGACAAAAAGGAGGTCCTTCTTCACACAGTGTGTAGTTAAGCTATGGGATTTTCTACCACTGGATGTAGGGCTGCCAGTATGTTAAAAAATTAAATAAATAAAAACCAGCACTTCTCTGAAATGGAAGACCATTCATCAACACTGAAGACTTTATAGTTTAGCTGAACATAAGAGTTTGCAGTAGTTGTGCAAGTGGTATCATCTTGCCTGGTGTGTGTGTGTGTGTGACCTAGTAAATGGGGATGAAGTGGGACTTGCTGGAGGAGAAACAGACGATAAGGGGAAAGGTGTGAGAATCTCAGCTCCAAATTGTCTTTTTGACATACCTTGCTTTAAAAATGGGAGCCAGAATGATTGGCAGAATTAGATTCTTACCAGAACAAAAACCCTCCCTCATTACAGAAAAAAAAGAGAGAGAGAAATGTTCATGCTGAAATGATACAAAGTAGATGCTTAATGGTATCCATGGAAACTCCCACCTGTCTGAGGTTCTAGTGTGCCTGTCCAAGGTTGCTTGATATTTTAAAAGCAAAGGAAAATGAAAAGAAAAGCATGAACAGAATCAGAATACTAGAATATCAGCTCCATTAACTTGGCTGATTTCCATTCAGCTCTAAAAAAATATTTCAAAAGGAGGTTAAAAATCTCTGCATCAGTCTTTTGTTCAGATGCGGCACCAAAACTAAATCTATCCTCTCACTCCTGGGACTATTAGGCGTAAGTATAAAGGCAGGGAGTTCTATGACAGAATGTTCTCCAATTCCACAGTGGTCCCATCACACAGTATGCTAGCATATTAGGAAGACAGGATGAGCAAGTAACTTGTACTTTCTCTTTTTAACATACAACACATTCAGTTTCAGCAGCATCTTCTACAAGTGACCAAATGTACAAGCTGCTGAAAAATGGAGAGCTTGCTAATCTAATCACTGTGGGTTCAAAATTATACTTTGGACATTGTAAATTTGCAGGGAAATTAGGATATGAGAATCACAGGTATAGAATCCCCTTAATTAATTAATTGTATATAAAGCAGTATATTGCATGTACTTGGACATGCCCACTGGGACTCAATTTCCCTCTCCCCCCTCCCTCACATGAGGTTAGACTGGATCCTTCTTTGTTATCCTTCCACCGGCAGGCTAAGATCTTCCTATTCAGACAGGTCTTTGCAAACTGAGGAGCAGAAGAAGCTGATCACTGGGCTCTTGTCAGGGCAAACAATATTTTAATTACTGGTTCTGAATGTGTTTTGATGTATAACCACTGCTTTTGACTGGTTTGTTTTGATTACTTTGAATTTTTTTAACGGAAATAACCTTGAATTCCAGCTTGGGAGAGAGATGGGGTATAAATGCATTAAATAATTCCTAAATAATAGCAAATAATTTGCTAAGTAGCAGCTATGGATAGGATCGGGGCCAGGTCCATGGTACTGCAGGTGGGGAGAGGGAATTTAACCCTTTGGGCTTGCCCTGGTGATTCTTCCCTGATGGAGTAGCAGATAAAATTAGTGAAATTCATCCTCCCAGATGCAGAAGGTCTCAAGTTCAGTCTGCAGCATCTCAAGTAGGGCTGGGAGAGATTCCTGCCTGAATCCCTGGAGAGCCACGGCCTGCCAGGGCAAACAATGCTGAGCTAGATGGACCAAAAATCTGTCTCAGTGTATTTCAGTTTCCTCTGTTCCATCCATTCTATCAACAGCACTAAGAACCAGGCACTATAAAGCAGTGGAGTAAATTAAGAAGACGTGGGAATTCAGTAAGAAAAGGGATAATGGAGAAATGATGCCGCAATATCAGTGTCTGCACAAATTCACACATTGTCAGATTGGTTTTTATTGCAATTAATGCAGGGCAAGCCCAGCAAAAAGCAAAACAAAATAAACATCAGGAAGATTCATCCTCTCTGAATCCTGACAGCCTTTCAGCCAGCATAGAGTTAGTTATTGAGCTCCAGCAGGTAGTGAATATTTTATGTTGTTTACTCTGAATACGGGAGGGAGGAAAGATGCTGTTAAAGGGCTGGGGTGGAGAGGAAGTTGAAGCCTACCTCCGGAGAAGATAAATAGGCATTCATGGCTGGACCCATTTTGGCAATGACCGCAGTCGCCTTTTGTGAGCTTGGGGTCTTACCGGTACTATTCTCTTAGTATAGGGATGGACAGGCTGGGACCTCTCTGTGATTTGCAGCCATTTGTAAGGACTCCTGACTCCAAATGGTCCCATTGTGCAAGCACAGATAGCACTGCATCGGATGGGCCATATGGGGTGTAGGGATATGTTTGAACACCTTTGGTCCCCACCCTGCACTCAGCTCTCACCTGTGGCTCCTAGAAGCTGTCAGCATGCAACAGTGGCCACACCCTGGGAAATGTCTTTGACTGGCCAGCTAAGCCAGGTGAGGGCAGCCAATGGGCCTCAATGAGTTAGGGACTCCCCTTGTATGCAAAGACAGGCTTGATGTAGATTGAGCGGATGAGACCAGTAATGGGTCCAGTGCAAGAGTTGTGCATTTTGCTGCTTGTTGGAGTGCTTAAACTGTGTTTCTGCCTGTGCTCATCTTATATACAACCAGGGGCGTAGGAAGGTGAGCGGTGGGGGCAGTCTGACCTGGGTGTCCTCACTAAGCGGGGTCACATTTGGCGCACTGCCCACCCACGACTCCCAAGCCTACCATGATCCATCGGGGTAAGGAGAGGGCTGCGTACTTTGCCGGCAGCATTCCCCCCCTTCCCCCTTTGTTTTGACAGCTTGGGGCAGGCATGGGAGTCGCAGCCGGGCAGTGTGCCGAATGTCCGCCATTGGCAGCTTGCTCCGCCCCGTGAGCGGCTCGCTCTGCCCCCGGCTGCAAGGCACGCGCGCCGTTCAGGACACCCGAGTGGCTATCCCGCGCCTGGGAGGGCACCCTCCACACCATGCCACCCTCAGGAGTGCACCTGCCCTGGGCATCGTGGGCAAATGCTCCGCCACTGCATATGACTGCCAATTAGCTACCAGGCTAAGTTCAAGGTGCTGGTACTGGTGTATAAGGTCCTATGGAGCTTGGGACCAGGATCCCGAAAAGATCATATCATCCCTTATATATCCAACCATTCACAGTGCTCTGCAGAATGAATCCTGCAGATACTATGTTATCAAGAAGTCCTGTCTAGACTGTGTGAAAATTAATCTTTTTGGGTGGTGATGCCTACCATTTGAACTCTTCCCAGTTGCATGTTAGACAGATGCCATCTCTATTATCTTTTTTGCTATCGGTTGAAGCCTTCTAATATCAGGCAGTAACTGTATTGGATTTCAAATTGTGTGTTTGTGTGTGTGTGTGTGTGTGTGTGTGTGTGTGATTGTTTTATGTGTTTTTATTGTACTGTGAAGTTGCATTAAGAAGTGAAATAAAGAATAAATGAAATAAAGAAATAAAATCTTTGTAAATGAACACCATAAGCTTCCAGTGACCTCCTTCTAGAGGGAACTGATTCTGGATAAGAGTTGTGTACCACTTGGAGAATTAAGAGTGTGTGTAACAGGAATAAAATGGACTGGCTAAATAAAAACTTCTCCCATGCAATAAATGTTTAAATTCACTGACTGTCTGGAGTGATTGGAGAGGGAAAAGGTCCTATGCAGCAGGTTTGCCGCCCATTTAGCAAACAGCAATTTAATGATTTAAGAGATCCTCTAGGAAACTTTCTCCAGCTTCTCAAACTGACAGAATGATAAATTGGAGAATCAGTACATAATCAATGGGAGTCAATCTCCTGCCAGAAGTAATTTTAAAGAAGGAAATGAAGGTTCGAGGTAAGAGTGAGACATTGCACTGTTAAACAAGATTTGGTTTCTTTCCTTCTGTTATGATGGTGGTGGTGGTGGTGAATTTATTTATACCCCACCTTTTTTCCTGACAGGGACTCAAGGCAGATTTTTGTGATGTTCTTTAAGATGGTGACGTGTTAAAGGTTGCTTCTAAACAAGATTTGTTGTCTATTGGAATGTCTCAAAATTTTAACCACTTGCTAGATTTCTTTTTTAATGTCTAAATAACCTAGAATTATGGCTATGATTTCCAATCCGGCCAGGTCAACTA
Organism: Darevskia mixta; assembly: GCA_034641385.1. Classification (NCBI taxonomy): domain Eukaryota; kingdom Metazoa; phylum Chordata; class Lepidosauria; order Squamata; family Lacertidae; genus Darevskia; species Darevskia mixta. Next base: position 717,514 of record JAWWNH010000121.1, on the reverse strand, counting down.
ATTCCATTTCTATCTCTTTATTTGTGCTGTGGTACATCTGAGCTACAAAACATGAAGAATCGTTTTCTTGAAAGCACTTGAGAGAGTACAAGACCTGAGGACTTGTGGCCTGGTTGTGAGCCCCTGTTTGGTGTACAAGTCAGAAGACTGCTTCATTGGTGCAGTTGTCTCAGGCTGACTCCTGTCCATGTGTACACATCACTTCCTTACTTGATGCCTTGCAGATGGCTGACTCCATTGGAAAACACTGTGTCTATAAACTAATATCGAAACTCTGTCTCTGATTTATGATGGCTTCTTCATGCATACAGTACAAGGTAAGCACACATGAGCCAGCCAATGTCTGGTTTCTTCACAGGTGATGTGGGCCAATTGTATACTGACACAGAAGAATAGATAACCACAAAAGCAATGGCAACAGTTACTATGATTAGCTGGAAATGGTAATTGCGTGCAAAATGACATAGAATTAGGAAAAATGGGGAAAGACCATAGGTTGGTAGAATAGCACATTGCTTTGCATGCAAGAAGTCTCAAGTTCAGATCCTAGCATCCTCCAGGCACAACAATACATGGCTCACACAAGTCGCCTGTTCATGCAAGAAGTTTGCCTGGCCCCTGCTGCCACTAGCGAGCTGGTGGCTGATACGCATTTCAGTGAAATGGGAACTTGCATGCCTGCGATAAGAACAAATGGTGCTTTGCATGCTATCCTGTAGGAATGACGCATTTTAAAGTAAGGTTACCAGATGTCCTTGTGGCAGTCCCTGGATTTACAAAGCAGTCCCCATACAAAATCCATTGAAGTTGAAAAGTGTCCCTGGATTCATTGGGGGAAAAAATCTGTTAACCTTAAAAGACCAATTTATTTCGGCGGGAGAATCAAGTATGCATTTAAATCTCTCTCCCCAATATCAATGGAACCAATGGTACTTAAATTTGCAGCTATTTGTCCCTCGCGACCCCACTTTTTTGGCATGCTAAATGTGATATGTGAGCTCCTTGATAATACTTTGATTCCCGTGGCTTTCCCGCTTGTGAAATTGTCACAGTGGCTAACATAATGCACCATTGGTCTATTCATTCACTTGGCCTAGGCAGACAGATGCTGCAGTAACCTGAGCAAAATTTCCATGATCAATGGGATTGAACCGCCACCACCGCAGCAATCCTTTCTGTCCCTCAATGTTGCTTCCAATAGCACAACTAGGTAACACTGTGCAAATATTTACACAGCTTGTTAGTATGCTATAGCCTCCCATGGAATGCCAGAGGTCTAGGACTAAAATTGTTCCCTACATATTGTTTCCTGTTTCCTGCCTGTTGCTAAAACCACAAACCAACATCTGATCTCTTTCTTTTGTCCTTTATTTTCAGATCAGATTCAGATAGGAGGAAGTCTTGTCATTCATTCCATCAGCCTGTTCTGTACTAGGCCTGAAATAGTTAATCAAAAGCAGGACTTGGCCTTTCTGCAGGAGATGAGATTTCATTCATATTCCTTTGTAAACAAGTTAACAATGAAGTACTACTCTGCTCTCATTCCCATAAAATCACCTTAGCAACACCTATAGCAAAACAGCTTGAGCTGTCTCTCAGAGCTAACCGGCACATGGAGACCAGGAAAGCTTCCAAGGTTAGAAGGAAAGAAAGAAAAAGAGTAATGCTCCTTCCTTTTGTTTTTTTAATTGATCACCGAACCTTCCATTTTTATATAAGATTTTTATATTGTCTCCCAATCTTTACAAGGTCCCCCAAGGTAGTTTACATGCATAGAAAATAGCCCCCTAAATGTCCAAATTAAACAATAACATAATTCCAATAGAATATTAAAACTCATAAAAAGAAGATCTATTACTATCAACCCCAGAGTAAAAGCCCAATGGAATAAAAATGTTTTTGTTGCCTGCCTGAAAACCAACAACGATGAGGCCAGTAAAATCTCCCTAGCACTCCATATGGGGCTGGTCTGGGCTCCATAGGCTGCAAGCTACCACCAGCATGCAACATATTGTTGGCAGGATTTGCAATGGTTACCAGTCTGACCACCATATCCCTAATATGCCAGTAAGTCACTGCATTGTGCAGGACAGTTTCTCCTTAATGTGCCATAATTATAGGAAGTCTGTTCCCAGTAATTCGGAGCACGGCTCTCAGTTTGGTTTCCCTGTTCTATGGAATAGAATCCCTGTTAAGATATGGCAGGTGCATGTATTATGAGGCAGCCCACTTGTATTGGTTAAAAGAATGGATTGTATTGGACAATGCAGACATCATAGATTTAGAGGGTCATGACCTGAAATTTGGCTGACATGCATGTCTCTGGTATGGGAAGGCTAAAATCTACAAGACTTTTATGAACCACATTCTTAGGAAGAATCTGTACAGAGTTTGGGAGAAACATTAAAAAAAACTGCTGGAAAGAAAAACACCTTTATGACTATCTCCCATTGAAGCAATTACAATTAAGAGAGTTAATATGGACAGACAATGATTGACGGCCCATGTTTGGTAGCCCAGACAGTCTGTTAGACAGACAATGGTCAACGACCCATGTTTTGTTAGCTCCAAAATGGAAAGTGAGTGAGGTCCCAACTAAAGAGGATTGGCAACTTAAGTTGACAGAATATGCAAAACCTCCAGATTTAACACATAGAATATGAGAGCAAGAAGAACATACATTTAAAGAAGAGTGGAAAACATTTATTGAATATATGGAAAATAACTGTATACAGCTGAAAACGCTGGCAGCACTAAGATAAATTCAACAGAGTAAATAATTTTTGATGGATGTAAAAGTGGAAAACTGATTTGAATGCTTATAGTAAAATATGTATGATATGTAAAATGAACCATGGAAAGAGAAGAAGGGAAGTCACTGGATATTTTAAAGTTTGTAAAATGTTTATTTGGAAATGTAAAATTGAAATCTTAATAAAGAAAGTTATTATTCTTTTTAAAAGAGAGAGAAATGGCAGGTACATACTATCTGTGTTTTCTGGAAACAACTGATGACACTTTTGTTCCAACCATCTTTCTTTGAAGGATAGAAAGGCACCTGCCTTAGCTGTACATTTTTAAACCTTTTAAAACCTATTTTAGCTGTTTTTATTATATGTCTGTAAATCACTATATATGTAAAAGGCAACTTAATAAAATGATGGTGATAGATCTGTTCCAATTGGGTTTTAGGCCCGGTTTTGGCACAAAAACTGCTTGGGTCACCCTGTATGATTACCTCTGTTGGGAGAGAGACAGGAGAAATGTGTCCCTGTTAATTCTCCTTGACCTTTCAGTGGGAAGGAGCACCAGAATGAAAACACACAACTCACCATCAAATGAGTCCTAAGTGCAGTCAAAAACCAAAGATTTCTTTTCTTTTTCCCTTGCAAAGCTAAGCAGGGTCTGGTGTGGTTTCAAATTGGATGGGGGATGTTGAGATTTCGGCACTGCAGAGAGTTGGGCTCCCAACTCTACCCTTCCACGATAATCCATTTTCTCAATATGCTAAAATAAGTCCCTTTCTAAAGGCAAGTACTCTACTATCCCAATTCCATCAAGAATTCACTCTTTTCTCAGGGGGAAAACAACAGGTTATTAACAGGCCTTCAGTGTCCCTTAGTGCAAGTTCTGTTTTCCTGAACATGAGTGGAAAGTCACAAGGCTTGCTCTTACATATCATTGTGCTCAGGAAATGGAGAATCTGTTTTGCCTGTCTCTAGCTTAATATAAAAAAGTGTGAGGAGTATTGGCTCACTGGGTGAGCATCTGGTTTGTATGCAGAAGGTCTCAGGTTCAATGCCTGGTTTCTCCAAGCAGGGCTGGGGAATACTCTTTCTGAGACCCTGGAAAGCGACTGCCATTCAGTGTAGACAATACTGAGCTACACAGACTTGGTGTAAGCCTGTTTCTTTTGTTTCTTTGAAGTAAACTTGTGGGATGCCAGTCAACCTCACAGCTACCTGCATGGGGTATTTTATCAGCATCACTCAGTTGTCACTAACTAGGGAGTAGTTCTGGCTCTGCCCCGTCCCTGGATGCTCAGGTGACAGTTGTGGCCAGGGGTGCCTTTTCTCAATCGAGGTTGATGCCGCGATACCCATGGTTAGACACTGCAGTCCTAGCATTGGTAACACATATCTTGGTTACATAACATTGGACGACTGCAGCATGCTTGGGCCTTCCTGCTGAAAAGTGTCCACAAACACAAATGGATCCAGAATGGGGCAGCTTAGATAATTAAACTGGAGTTGCATATTGGGAACATGCCTGTGCACACACATTGAAACATTTACGCTCCCTGCCGATTTGTTTCTGAACTGAGTTCAAAGCGATAGCGATCACCTTTAAAGCCCTTTGTGCTTTGAAACCAGGTTAATTGGAGGAGGCTCTTATCCCATTGGAATGCACCCTTTTGCTGTAGTTCTCAGCAGAGGTTCTTTTATGTGTGGGAGACAAAGGGTCTTCTACTGTATGGCAAATACCAAATGTCTTAGTTTTTGTTTTGCTTTGAAGTGTGTGTGTGTTTGAGAGAGATAGAGATAGAGATAGAGATAGAGATAGAGATAGAGATAGAGATAGAGATAGAGATAGATGATAGATAGAGAGATAGATAGATTAGATAGATGATAATAGATAGATAGATGATAGATAGATAGATAGATAGATAGATAGATAGATAGATAGATAGATAGATATAGATGATAGATAGATATAGATAGATAGATAGATAGATAGATAGATAGATAGATAGATAGATAGATAGATGATAGATAGATGATAGATAGATAGATAGATAGATAGATGATAGATAGATAGATAGATAGATAGATAGATAGATAGATAGATAGATAGAGATTCTATGTAAGCATAACAGGGTCAACAATAAATATTAAACACAAATATTTGAGATTACATTTCATACCTTTCACAAATTAAGCTCTTCAAAAAGAAACTTCCCATCTTGAGTTTGATGTGTTATCATCCAAGACCAAGAAAACCCCACATTCCAGAAGGCAGTGTGGAAGAAGGATGAGGTATTCTCTTTTAGATATAGGATCTCTGGAGAGAAAAATGGGGGCCACATTCCTAGGAAGTGATGCTGTCCAATGACATCTCATGTCATGGCAAACCAACCTTGAACTGGAGGGCTATTTGTGGTTTTCCAGTGCTTGACCATTTCCATTCTGAACACTGTAAGGTCGTAAGGAGGAACAGTACAACCACAGATTTGTGCCTGGAAAGAGTGAGGGAACAGATAAGTGTGGATAAGCCCTATGATAGCCAAGTGTTTGAGTTTTGGTTACATTCTAGAATACTGAACTCATCTTGGTTGATCCCTCCCCATACCAGCAAATGTTGGCATCAATACATTTTTCACACAAATATTTTTTCCTCTGACACAAAAAAGGGTCTTTGTTTTCAGCGGATTAGATCAGTATCCATTCCTAGTGCAGCGGCACTAAGCATTTCTCAAGTGTGAAGGCTTAATGTGCTCCATTCTTAGCACAACATCATCTGTGGAGACTTAGAACAGTGTAAAACCTCCTCATTTTGTATTTATAATCTTTCAATGGAATAGCCTTTCAGAAGGAACATGTGCGCAGAGGAATATTAAAATACGTGTTTCACAATCCTTCCTCTTCATCAAATACTACATAATGAGAAAGCATAAAAATTAGTGAAAAAAGAAAAGAAAAAAATAGGCAAGGCGAAGAACAAGGACTTCATGGACTTGACAAACAAAGGCTTGCTCCACTGAAAATTCAGCAGAGAACAGAAGAAGTCTTAGAAGATCTGAATCTGTAGCAAATTAATAGTGGCCAGGATCCAAGGGAGCATGAGATCACTTCTGTGAGCCCAAAGGCAGGGGGCTTGTTTTTTCTCTGGCAACCATCATTCATTGCCACATAGCAATCTGCTTTTGAAACAAAGGAGAGTTTCAAAAGCTGCTTTTGCTATACAGTCAAACCTCGGTTGTCAAACGTAATCCGTTCTGGAAGCCCATTCAGCTTCTGAAATGTTCAACAACCGAGGTGCAGCTTCTGATTGGCTGCAGGAGCTTCATGCACTGAAGCTGAAGCCATGTTGGACATTTGGCTTCCGGAAAACGTTCGAAAACTGGAACACTTACTTCTGGGTTTTCTGCGTTCGGGAGCCGAAACGTTCCAAAACGGAGGTGTTTGAGAACCAAGGTTTGACTGTATCATGAGAGTCAGCTGTTCACAAGGGAAACAATAATAGAAAATTCAGGTTATCAGAAGTCCTTTGCATGCTATAGAGCTTTTTTGGATCCCACCAGTCTGTCTTTTGAGCGGTCTCTCCATGTAGCTTCCCCCTTGTCCATATGATCTGTTAGAAAACAGTTGTAGTTGCAAATCCCTATTTTCATATAATTACTGGGGGGGGGGCAGACCTTGAGCAAATTGGCCTCCCTGAAAATTACATATATAGCATAAACTTGCATCTCTTTGCATATTTGCATGTTTGCTCGGATAAATAAGCCACTAAGCTTCCTCACAACTAACTCTCGCCTTCCCCTTCAATGCATGTTAACTGCTTTCTAGCAGATTTGCATAAGCCTCAAGTTGCAAATGCAAGCAATGGACACTTAACTGGATTCTTTCATGGCCAGCTGCCTACAAGGCTAGGAACTAGATCCATGATTCCCCCTCTCTCAATGGACCATTTGAAAATTGCTGAGGGTCTTGGGAAATCCCTTAATTATATTTCCTGCCTGTTGTAGCAATTGTAAGGCACTGTGCTAGATTGAATTCCACATAATTCAAATTGTAAGTGTTCTTCACAGGCACACCATGGACCACTTGAATGAAGCTCATTGACCACTGGTGATCTACAGACCACAGTTTGGGGACCCTTGGAGGTAGATGCTTGGCATTGTGGAGGCACAATGATGGTTACGTTGCCCACTGAAAACATTACATAGATCTTTAGTTGTTTTTTCTTCATTTAATGAGCAAGACTGCACTCCCAATGAATTCGGGAAGGTTTGCTTTGCCCTTTAACATTAAAAAAAAAAAGCTCCTACAGATCTTCAGTGTGACTGAAGCATAGTGTGCTTCCTTATATTCCCTGGTCCTCCCTTGGGAAGAGTAGGGCTGTTCATCACAAGGCTGCCTGTGGAATGCCTGAGCAGTTGAGACAGCCATGGAAAAATACACCCTGCTTTCTCAGGGAGCAAATTAGGTGGCGTTGGGGGCTCAGCAGAGCAAAAACATGCACATATTATTTCAAAGCTTTTAATTGAGACTGCTCTTTACTGAAACTATCTAGGATGTGTACAGTCCAGGAGAATAAATCAGTCAGATTTTTATTTTGTTAAGTTCTATAACAATTTGGTGAATAAAGGAATTAAATTGAATAAATATGAGATCCATATAACATCACAACAAACAAAAAAGAAAATATTGAGTTGACTTTTGCTAGGTTCAGAAATTTTAGCATACTGTAGGTTAAATTCTCCCATTAAAATCACTAGGACACTAACTTAGGACTCAGCTATACAGCTGCAGATGAAACGTTTTAAGTGTGTTCTAAGTGCAATATACAATGTGACATTAGATGATGGTGGTGAGCCTTATGGAAAATTCAATGCATTTTTAGAACGGTTTAAAAAAAAAAGCATTTGCAGAACGGTTTTTATATGTGTGTAGATTCCACCTATATCTGCTTCATACCCTTTAATGTTCCATCTCTGGGATATTAAGAAGTAAGCATTTCATTCAGTTGTGATGCAGAATAAGACTTAATTCAGACACAGATGCAAAGTACAGCAAGTCAGATATTGTTGTAATTAATGTATTAGACTTGCTTTTCACAGCCTGCATTGGCCCCTAGATTTTTTTTCTATATGTAAAATAAATCCAAGCACCAGAAGCATTGTGCATGAATTGCAAAGTAGAAATATGTTTCTGCCCCCTTCCTGGCTCTATAATGTCATTGCCAATATCCCTTGCGATAGCATCAGTCACACTTTTGACCTAACAACCCTCCAGCACGGCACATGGTATTGTACAGTCACTCAATGCTCCCTGTGACTTGTGGATGTTCAAATGCAAACACATTGCATGGAAGTCAACAAGCTACTCAATGGTGGCCGAGCTTTCATATCTGTCACTTTATTCTTTGACTTTGGAATGTAGGAGGAGGAAATAACTCCAGTGACGAGGGCATGTGCGCAGGCAGAATAATGTATCATGTGCTTGATTCATTAGATCATGAACCAATGCACAAAGGGGGCTTGTTGTCACAGAAGCCCAACTGTGTCCATTTTGTGACCTCCCCCCACCAAACAAATCCAGAACACAGATTTTTGAATGGCATTAATTTTGCATTAAGAGAACTCGTTCTTCTTTGCTCTTAGATTCTTATTTGCTTCCTAATCTTCATTTTATCAGAGAAGTAATTTTACATCTGAGGAAGGGTGATCTACAGAGGAATCCTAACCATATCTAGTCATGAGTAAGTCCTGTTGAATTCAATAGGGGTTATTCCCCATTCCCTCCACGGAACTACAATTCCCAGAGTTCCCTGGGAAGAGGGATTGAACCATTCTGAGAACTGTAGCTCTGGGAGGAGAATAGGGGTTTCCTGAATAACTGTCAGCCCCTTTAAAAAGCTGGATTCTTTGGGGGGAAGTCATGACTGTTTAAAGTGGTATGATACCACTTTAAATGTGTAGTGCAGATGGGGCCAAAGTGTGTGTGTGTCCCTCCACATTAACTAAATAGCCCTGATTTATTCTCATGAACCCATGGGGTGAGTTCTAGTGGAAATATCCCTAGTATTTATCAGGCAGAAGAGCCTGCTGAGGTATAGCTGCTGAATGAAAAATATGGCTTAGGAAATGGTCTTGCCTCCCCTGTTAGAAAAAGAGGGAATAGATTAGTTAGAATCAGGAAATAGAGGGGAGAAAACTATACAGCTTGCCTTTAGTGTACGGCTCTTGATAGTGTCAAGCTTCTTCTGTAAATATGTATATAGTTTTCACCAAGGAAGCCAAGCAAACTAGCTTATTTGACTTTCTAATTTGTGGCTAATGTTGAGTTCAGCATAACTGCAGGCCATCCACCATGCTGGGTTGCAAGCACGAGGGATAAATTATTAGCTATAAATAATTTGTCTAGCTCTTGTTTTAAATAACGTTGCGACCATGGAAAAGAATATTTCAGATGCAAAGGAAGTGATCTGTGTGGTCCTGCTTCCAGCTTTACAGAACTGAGGTGCAGGGAGGAAAGGGAGTCAAAGAGAGGAGAGAAGGAAGCATTAGCCTTCCTTCCTTCCTTCCTTCCTTGTTAGAAAACTAGGATTTCAACTGTGAGCCTATCACTGCACATAACTCAAATCTTGGGCTGTGTGCAGCATCAAATCTTCTAACTGGCAGGTAGTATATGTGCTAAGTCCCTAACAGGTACCTGCAAATCAGTCTAGTGATTCTAGCACCATGGAAAGCTCCAAGTGAGCCACTTACTCCAATGAAGGGTGAAGGCATTTTGAGTCCTTGTTGAGAGCTTCTATCCAGTCCATCCCTCTTGAGCTCAACCTCCTTTGCCTGAAGAGTGTGACTCCTTAAATACTGACCTCCTGACCTGAAGATAAAGTGCTTCTCCTCCTCTCTTCTTGCCTACTGCATTCCATATGCAGTTGTGTTCCTTTTCAGACTTCAAGGTTGTGTTCCAATCCTTGTGGGTTTTTTGTTTGTTCATTCGTGGACCTGTCTTGTAAGATTTCCTTCCTTCCTTCCTTCCTTCCTTCCTTCCTTCCTTCTCCTGTGGGCTATTGCCTGTCTTCTATAAACTTCTGCCCTGCAGAAACTGGGGACTTGGTCATCCCTTGTCAGTAGCTGACAGGGAGGATGGTGAAACTGAGTTCATTGCATTGCCTGAAAGTTCCAAGCCTTCTGTAGGACAAAAGTGAGTGAATTGCATTAGGACTCTTTATTGCTAGGTCTAGTGGATAATGAAGTTTGTCCATTAAGCTATAAGGCACCGTTTTTAATGTCAAGTAGTTAAGACAACATATGAAACAAAACATATCCAAAACTACCTTCACTGTCAGAGGCATTATGCTTCTAAATATCAGTTGCTGGGAACCATAGGTAGAGCAGAGTGCTGTTGCTCTCATGTTCAGCTTGCAGGCTTCCCACAGGCATCTGGTCAGCCACTGTGAGAACAGGATGCTGGACAAGATGGCCCATTGGCCTGATCCAGCAGGCTTGCCTCATGTTCTTATGAATAAGTGTTTAGGTTAGATAACATCTGAGAAGTTCACATTTTTAATTATGTGTGACTGTTGTGTTTTACCTAAAGTATCATCCATCAACACTCTAATTAAGAGCTTTCCATTTAGTTTATCCAGAGATTTTTCCTGCTAAAAGACTGATTAGAGCAGAGATTTGAAAGGCAGGGGTAAGAGCAAGGAGGATATGAATGAAGGATGCTGAGGATTTTTTACATCTGGGTGTAGTTTGACCAATTTCTATTTTGCATGAATTTTTTATTATGTCACAGAGGGGGATATAGTTTTAGATGCATCTTCAATAAATCAAAATAAAATACATATGGAGATCTGGAAAACATTGCCTGCAAATATGCATGGCTTCCAGTGGGCACTTTATAGAAAAAAGCAAAAAGAAAGCTTACCGACACTCCAGCAAGTCTATTGTGTTTGTGCATTTCTGCAAAATGGTTGGCTTTTCAGATCTGCAAATTGCTAAATTGCTCTGAGAGCTATTAGCAGGTACAGAAAAGAAAAAGAAGAAGGGAGGTAAGCAGCAGCAGCAGCTTAACTTTCTGTTTCTTCTTGATTTGATTGTCAAGATTGGCTGGAATTTTGAATAAAATGTACAGGATGAACAATAGGGTGCTAATTGCAAGTGATTAGCCACTGTTCCAAAATGCTGATACTCACCCTGAGTTAGCACCACACAGGATTTTCCTCTGGTGCCACAGAGGTGGCCAAATAACTCAGAAAGCGAGTGAAAATATGCATTCAATACACTCAGCTGCTTTCTTCATCCATTTGCCTTGAATTATTATTCCCACCCACCCAACACACTCACTCTTTGCTCATTATTTTTGCAAATCAATCCATGAGTAAAGATTTTTCATAAATAACTTTTGTTCCAATTTTCAGAACAGAAGGAAAAAAAGATAACTTGGATGTGGTTGAATACATGGGCTCATTTAGAAACCAAAAGAGATGACACTAATGCTTTGTTCCAGAGCTGCTGCTTCTTGTTTTATTTTTTTATTTTTAAATCCAATAATTACTGAATTTTATATTGAACAATATTAACATATTTTAGAGTGTGCAAATCATTAAGCACACAAACAAATAATTATAAATCAAACTCTTTACCATCTTTATTTTTCTCATGCACCATCACAATAAACTTGCAAATGACGTCTGTTTTCATTTTACAGGTGTACTGTATTAGAGCTTGTTCATACATTGTGTGAAATAGGGAGAGCAGGGGAACAGCTGAATCATATCTCTGCTTTCCTCAATGTTGATGTATATTGTGGACTATGGACTATGATGGCTGATACTCCCGTGGGTCAGGGGTCCCACTGAAAAATGCTTCTATTTTATGAGTCACGCATAGTCATAGGCTGCAGTCCTAACCCACCAAACAACAAACGTAACAGGCTGGCAGAAATTAATTCTGATAAATCAAGATATAAATAATGAAAGCACATGCATGTACAAGACCAAAATCTGTGTATACTCTGGTATAAACTCACGAAAAAACAACATATGAATATTATCCGTTTCAAAAGTCTATATGCTTAAAGGTTCAACGTGGAGGGACATAGCAAGTGTGAATGTAGTTTTCATGAAGATTTGGAGCAAGCAGGACAAGGATGCCCGGATTATTTATCTCTGTTTCGCCACTTTCTAACCCTGCTTATCTAGTAGGCACAAGCCCCATTGGACTTCCTTCTGAGTAGACATGTTTAGGATTGCACTGACAGCCTGTGCATTTCAATAACACAATTCCCACAAAACATTGTGCTCAAAGCAGTTCACAAAAACCAAACACCTGAAATGCAATATAAAACAATAGCCAAGACACACACCACTGCAATATAACATTGAAAGTTCAACAATTTACAGTTCACTGAAAGCGTATCAAAAGTGTAAATGAGCAGGAAAAATAACAATAGGTCAATGAACAAATCAGTATTATGCACACATAAAACAATCCAGTTCGTATTCTATGGCTTTTATTGTAATTCAGAGTTCTTTTTTATGATTTTATGTTATGCTTTATGATATTAACATTTTGTAAGTTGCTTCTTATGTGGCAAACAACTAATACATTGAAATAATCATTATAATTGTTGTTGTTGGGTCCTATCCAGCTAAGTTCTACTCAGAATAGATCCACTGACATCGATGAACCTAAGGTAAAGGTAAAGGGACCCCTGACCATTAGGTCCAGTCGTGACCGACTCTGGGGTTGCGGCGCTCATCTTGCATTATTGGCCGAGAGAGCCGGCGTACAGCTTCCAGGTCATGTGGCCAGCATGACTAAGCCGCTTCTGGCGAACCAGAGCAGCGCACGGAAACACCATTTACCTTCCCGCTGCAGCAGTACCTATTTATCTACTTGCACTTTGACATGCTGTCGAACTGCTAGGTTGGCAGGAGCTGGGACCGAGCAACGGGAGCTCACCCCATCACGGGGATTCGAACCACTAACCTTCTGATCAGCAAGCCCTAGGCCCTGTGGTTTAACCCACAGCGCCACCCGTATCCCGAACCTAAGTTAGTTGTGTCTATTAGCATTGATGAGTTTGCTCTGAGTAGGACTAGCTATGGATACAGTCTATTATGATGGTGGTGATTATGATAATGATGGTGATTGGCTTGGAAGCTGCAGGTATTGCAAAATATGAGAGCTTAGCCACACACTGGGTGTTTCAATGAAGAAGCCAAAGGTGCTTCCCCATCTCAGTCCTGCCAATATCACTGCACCAAACCAAAGAGCAGAATAGCTTCAAGAAATCCTGGTTTGGAAATCTAACAAAATAAGCCCCCCCCCCCATTTCTTGTTTAGAGGAAAATTCCACTCCTTCCTGAGCTAAAGAATAGGGACCCATCATTTTTAGAAATTTCCAAAATAGTTCTTGCTCTCATATTTCCTGTTTTCTGTCCCTCCTCACACTTTTCTGCCTCAAAGGATAAGCAGGCCATCTCTATCAAATGAAACGGTTTGTAAAGTTATTTAGATAAAGCTCCACCGAATCTCCGGAAGGCACAAACTAGTGCGGTGTGTCAATTTCGTTTAATTATCAGCTTCTTCAAACCACTTCCCTCCAGCTCTACATTACAGTTCACTTTTCAGTAATTAATGTCCATGAGCAGAATTTAATAGGACATGATTAGAGGGCAAAGGATAACGGCATTTTGCTCCCTTTAACATGAGATAATGACAGCGAGTCACTGAGGAACGAAACCAATGTTCTGCCTGGAACTTTGACCTGACATCTGAGACATCTGACATAGCTCATTCACCTGACGTGATCTTCAGAGTAGAGACATATCCACACCACGCTTGGAACTTGTTGCCCATTTCTCCAGTTCAGACTAAAACTGCCCTTCCAGGCTAAAACTGTCATTTCAGCAGTGTACCAGCTAAACGAAGAGACTCCATCCCTTCCTAGCTCTTAGCCAGATTCCAATCTATACAGGTGCTTCCATCTACTTTCCCTTTCTCCCAAGTGCAGATCAGCACGCATTTCAACAGTGGTCCTGAAGTTCTTACCTGGCTTGCTCCCTTCTCTCCTCCTGTGGCCCTGAGGGAGATGGGAGAAGTCAGAGAACCAGCGAAGAACCCAGTTGGTGTTTTAGTGCCCTCCTGTCCTGGAGCAGGGGTCTCCACAACCAATGGCTCCTCAAGGCCACTGTCAGTGTGGATATATGCTGGTGGAGGTTTTGTGCTTTCTATGATTCTACTCCAAGGAGACCTAAGGTTCTCAGCCTGGGTGAGACTGCTGCAATTATGGCAGCAACAGGTTCTCCTTCCAGGGAACAGTCATTGCTCACTGGTAGAGCATCTGCATTGCATGCGGAAGATCCCAGGTTCAATCTCCAGGTAAGGCTCGGAATGTCCCCTCTCTCAAACTCTAGAGAGCAGTTGCCCATCATTGTGAACAATACTGAGCTGCATGGACAAATGCTCTGAATAAGAGTTCTGTCACTCCATGTTGACCTTCAGCCATGCTGCCCACAGACTTAGGCAACTATGGATCTGCCAATGGCATGTGCTGAACTCAGTATGATGGTGTTGTTGATGGTGATGGTGATGATGATGATGATGATGAAGAAGAAGAAGAAGAAGAAGAAGAAGAAGAAGAGTTTGGATTTGATGTCCCGCTTTATCACTACCCGAAGGAGTCTCAAAGCAGCTAACATTCTCCTTTCCCTTCCTCCCCCACAACAAACATTTTGTGAGGTGAGTGGGGCTGAGAGACTTCAAAGAAGTGTGACTAGCCCAAGGTCACCCAGCAGCTGCATGTGGAGGAGCGGAGACGCGAACCCAGTTCACCAGATTACAAGTCTACCACTCTTAACCACTACACCACACTGGCTCTCTGATGATGGTGATGATCACAGATTTACAGAAAAAGTACTGCTTTTTTAGATCTAATAGAGCAGTGGCTCAACCAGTGTGCGGGGGCACCCTGGGGTGCCTTGAATGATGGTCAGGGGTGTCGCAGGCAACACTGGCCTCTGTCCCTCTTTCCTTCCCTCCCTCCTCTGATGCCCTCTCACGTCTCTACCTCCCAAAGGCTTGCACAGCTGTTTGTTGCAGCAGCCCTGGCTACAAGCTCCACAAGTGAATGGTTCCTCTGGGACTGGCCAGGGGGCAGCTCAGAGACCAGGGGTGGAAGCAGCGGCTACCTGGAGAACTCCTAAGGAGAGGGGAGAGGGGGCTGAGGTAACATTACACAAGGGAATGTTCAAAAATGGCTGAGAGGCTGCCAGCTCCACAGGCAAAGGGTGACATAACTGAGCTCCTGAGCCCCACAGGGGTGTCGCAGAAAGAAAGTAGTTGGTTAAGGGAGCCATGGACTCAAAAAGGTTGAAAACCTCTGTATTAGAGAGCCCCCAGAATGGTTTGTGCAATTGAAAAAAACACGATCATATAACAAATGTTAAAATTAAAACTTTAAACTCATAAGCAACAGTGTTAAAAGGCTTCTAATGTGTATTAAAAGCCATTTAAATCTAGTTGGAATGTTTGCACTGCCTGGCATTTGGGAGGCAGTTCCACAACCAAGGTGCTGCCACAGAAAAGACCCTGTCTCACGTTCCTGCTAACCAAACAAATTTGCTGGTGAGACGTAACATAGGGCCACACAGGACAGCTTTTTGCACATGAGACAATTTTTCAGACTTACAGGGCTGTGTCCCAGTTCATACAATGCATTATCTTTCAGTATCGGTGGTCAATGACTATCTTTCCTGTCAACACAACAAATAGCTGTATTTGCACCAATGTAAGGCTGCCACATTGCACCACCCTTATCACCCCCTGCTCCCCCATAAAGGTGGCTTCTGGCATATCCAGTTCTCTACTGAATCATGAGCCAGGAAGCTTCCCCAAGTGAATACACCCTAATTAAGCACATATTTGTGTGGCTGAATTATGAGTGCTCTCATTTGTTAATGACATCGGTCTCATAGGGGAAAAGTTGATAAAATAATGAGCCAAGCTGCTGCTGATCTTTCACAAAGTATGCAAATGCCCCTATTGTTTGCTGTCCAAAATAATTTCAGCTCAGTAATTGTTTTATGACACAAGAGGCAATAGAAATCCATTTAGTTAACGGAGATCCTTGAGTTTTGATTAAATTTGACTGTGGCTTATCAGTGTGAATAGAAATGAAAATGTCCTTCATGTTTGATCCTTTTGGTCTCTTCTCCCAAGAATCTGCAGTGCCGCAGTTGGACTGAATATTATTATTATTTTATGTTGTGTTATTTTCACAATGTCCTGTTCTTAAGGGTCCTATGACCTGCTGCAGCAGCAAGTCCACAGTTATGGTTGTCGCACAAGGTACCAGCACAATTTGTGTTGCGCTGACATTGTGAACTAACCTGGGACACCATGCAAGAGCCCCTTTTAGGAAGGGCAGAGAAGGGCAATATCTCTCCCCCTCCATCCAGCCCCATTTCCATCCAGATTGATTATTCATTGGGAGCACCAGTGCTATTTCTGTTTAATGAAATATAATGGATTAACCAGAAAAAACTCTTTAAATCTACTGCTCTTTTGCAATTAAATGTTCAATAAATCAATATAAATAAATGCAAATGCTGCACTTTGAATCATGTTGCGAATCTTGCCCTCCACCTTAAAGAAAAACCATTTCAAATGACACCTGGGGCATCATGTTGGCAAACTGAAAAATTGATACTGCTAAACAGATGTCTGTTTCCATACTGTGCCACTTAGCTATGTAAGTCTGTAAGTCGTATTTCTAAATTAATCTGCATCTTTATAATAACAAAATTTGCAATTAAGTATGGTATTTATTAATAATGTATTTTTTCTATAAATTTGTATTTCTAAACACATTTCTAAATGCACAGCAACATAAGGCAAATCAGCCGAATAAAAGCAATGGCCCATCTCATTCAGCATCCTTTTCTCACAGCTAACAACCTGGTGGTTATGGGAAACCATATTGGAATGCACATTTCTATGCAGTTGGTAAAGATGCGAAATCTGTTGGATTGCTATGTTCCAAATCTGAACATCAGTACAGATTAGTTGCAGATCAGGACAGTCTGCACTGGAATTTGCAAATATCTAATTTCTCAAGCATCCTCACGTTCATGTGGATTTACATGACAAAATCTTGGCGATATTGACATCAGTGCTGCTGCTTGCTGTATGGTCATCTATATTGTTGCATGTTCTTCTCTTAATGCTTTTGTGTCACAATTTTGAAAATTAAAAAGGGAAGTGAAAATTGAGAAAGTGGAGAAGAAGAAGAAGAGGAGGAGGAGGAGGAGGAGGAAGAGGAGGAAGAGGAAGAAGAAGTTGTATAGTTTAATTGAACCTTGTGCTAAATGTTAAAAAGACCAACAGTCATGGGGCTTGTCAATAGCTTTCAACTGAGGCATCATCTGATATGGATTATTTGATGCATCCTTACAGTGGCTAATGGAAATGACTTTCATGTTTTAGCCATACAAGTCTCATTTATTATAAATATACTTGTTTAATAAGTGGGTCTCTGGAATATTAATTTAGAGAACAGAGGTCATAGGTCAGCCGCAGCCACCACCCCAGTTTATGACTCATACTTTGGTTTCATTGTGAAACATCATTGTTCTCCCTGTCATCCACCAACAGTAACTATGATGCAAATTAGTCCTGGCTGTACACTAGGGTTGGGATTGTGAAAGCAAAAAGAAAAAGGCAGACTGTTCTGCTGTGTCACACAGCTCCATTAATATCAAATGTAAATTCCTGAGGGACAGGTTGATCTGCCCCTGTGGAGTCTCAAGGCTGGAGCAGAATTACAACCACAACAAAAACTCTCTAAAAACTCAACAAAAGGATCTCCCTCCCAAGTCGCACATATACCTCCCAAATAAGGAAGCTCAAGGACAGGGATGCATGACCTTGTTGGCTCAGTGGGTAGGATCACATTGAGTCAAGTCATTGATCCATCTGGCTCAGTGTTGTCTACAACACAGCAACTCTTCGGTGTTTCAGGCAATGGTCATTCACTGTCCTTTCCGGACATCCTGGGGATTGAAGCTGAGAAGCTCTGCATGCAAAGTAGGTGATCTACCACTGAGCTATGGCTCATCCCATAACAGACAACATTGGGATGGGGGATAGATGTGTTCCCTGAGCCTGGCAACCTCAATCATGGAAAGCAAAGCATGATCTAATCTACTTACCCCAGCTAATTGTCTATAGCACCCCATTCTCTGTTACATTTGTTGGTTCTTCTAGAGAAGTCATTTTCAATCTTTTTGAGACCTGGGACTCACCTGTAACTCAAACATGCATTTGGGGACCGAGTTCTTATTTATTTTTACCATAGATTTGTATGGCAGTAGTTCGGTTGTTGTGACCCATCATATATCAGGGGCATGGGACCAATATTGGTCCCAACTCACTAGCTGTAAACCAATATTCTAGAGCAAGCTAAGATGAAATGCTGTAGACAGGCTTTTATACATGGATGTATACTATGAAGTATTGACACTCATTATCCATAAGATACGTTATCATCTACCTAATGATTTTTTTTAAAAAATTAATTTATATATCACCCTTCATTTGTAGATCTCAGGGTAAAAGGTAAAGGACCCCTGACCATTAGGTCCAGTCGTGTCCGACTCTGGGGTTGCGGCGCTCATCTCGCTTTACTGGCCGAGGCAGCCGGCGTACAGCTTCCAGGTCATGTGGCCAGCATGACTAAGCCGCTTCTGGTGAACCAGAGCAGTGCACGGAAACGCTGTTTACCTTCCCGCTGGAGCGGTACCTATTTATCTACTTGCACTTTGATGTGCTTTTGAACTGCTAGGTTGGCAGGAGCAGGGACCGAGCAACGGGAGCTCACCCCGTCGCGGGGATTTGAACTGCCGACCTTCTGATCGGCAAGCCCTACGCTCTGTGTTTTAACCCACAGCGCCACCCACGTCAGATCTCAGGGTAGTTCAAAACATAAAATGACAATATAAAAATAGGAAAATACATAATAAAGGTTGCATAATAAAGACACCAGGTGAGCCTCCCTGGGGAGAATCCATTGCAGAAAAGGCACATTCTCATATTCCCTCACTCTGGACTTCTCATGGAGGAGGCACACGAAAAAGGGCCTCAGAGGATGATCTCAGGGTCTGGGTAGGTTCATATGGAGAGAGGCAGCCCTTTTGGTATTGCGGTCCTGAGCGATTTCAGATTTTATAGGTCAAGCACTTTGAATTGGACACTATTGTTGAGACAATAATATTTTAGCTTAATAAACCACGATACGAATTATCATTTTGCCATACGTTCACTTACCTCACTCCTTCCTTTATGAAAGGCAGCAAAACACAATAGTCCGAAGGGGCTCACTGTATCATTTGCAAGAACATTTCAGATTTGTTTCACAATGTACAATAGCCTCCACAGGCCTCAAAGATTGTAACAGCCCCTCACTTGCCTTCTAACAAAGTGCATGCTATTATCATTTAGGTAATAAGTGGTTTGAGGTTTAGGAACTGACATAAGATTGCAGGGATTTGACACAATCTCAATCAGATGTTAACTAGCATTCAACATTCTTACTTGCTGTTGAGCCAGAGATTTATTAAGATCTAAAATACAGTCCTTGTGACAGGTCATATCAAAGTAATAAGGAGGTGTCTTTTTTAAAAAAAATCAACTTGAAAATCTCATATAAAAATTCTGAAGAAATTGCAGGTCACCAGTGTTTACTTGATCAATGACTTCCCTTCTTCTCTTTCCGTGGTTCATTTTGCATATCACAAATCCCTTGCATATTTTACATAAACTAAACCATTCAGTATTCCATTATTACATCCATCAAAACTTTTTTACACTGTTGAATTTATCTTTATGCTGCCAATGTTTACAAGTGTACACAATTTCCCCCATATATTCAATAAACATTTTCCAATCTTCTCTAAACATATCTTCTTCTTGTTCTCTTATCCTATACAGTCATACCTCATGTTGCGTCCGCTTCAGGTTACATGTTTTCGTGTTGCGTCCTGCGGCAACCCGGAAGTACCGGAACAGGTTACTTCCGGGTTTCACTGCTTGTGCATGTGCAGAAGCGCTAAATCGCACCCCACGCGTGCGCAGGCACGGTGCCTCAGCTTGTGTCAGTTCTGTGTTACAGACAGGCCTCCAGAACGGATCCCGTCCGTAACACGAGATTCTACTGTATGTTAAATCTGCAAGCTGCACATATTCCGTCAGCTTGATTTGCCATTCTTCTTCAGTTGGAACCTCGCTCATTTTCCACTTATGGGCTAACGAAACACAGGCCGCTACTTCAGTCCTCTTTTAAAGCCATCCAAATTAATGGCCATTACTGCTTCCTATGGGAGTGAGTTCCATAGTCTAACCATATGAAGAAGAAGTACTTCCTTCTGTCTGTCCTAAATTTTCCAACATTCAGCTGCATTGGATATCAAATAATTGTGTGTTATACCTGGAGAAGAGACAATTGGCAGCATATTTAAATATCTTAAGGGCTGTCATTCAGAAGATGAAGACTTGTTCTCGGTTGTTCCAGAGGGCAGGCTCAAAGCCCAATGAGTGGAAATGGCAGGGAAGCAGATTTTGCCTTGGGAGAAACTTCCTGGGACAAACTTGACAGGGGGACAAGCTTCCTTACAAACTGGTGGACTCTTCTTTTTCTGGAGCCATTGAAGCCCAGGCTGGGTGGCAATCCCTTGAACAGGAGGGTTGGGCTAGATGGTCAAGAAGGTCCCTTCCAATTCTATGATTCTAGGAACCAGGCCGTGAAGAAGAGCGCCTGATATCTGTGGCACAGCAGATAATAAAATGGTGGAGCCAGAGAAAGAAGAAGCATTATTGGTCTGCAGTTAGTCAGGGTATGTGAAACATTCAAAATGTAAGAATTCGGGAGGTGGCAACAGTCAAGACAGGCGTATTATTATCTTTGCTCATCATCCTAGCTTCACTCATATGCAGCAAACAAGGTGATGTTGCCAGAATCTGTTTATCTCCTCTGACTTTTAATGCAATAGAGAAACTAGTTGCTGATTGAAGAAGCCTTTTGACTGCATATTTATTAGGCAGTCTTGGAGAGAATTTAATTAGGTAATCAAGGCAGAACATCCCTATATATTGTGCTGATTCACTTCTATACTTAAAGCATCCAACAGTTGTTTTCCAAAATGCAAACCACCTTCATATTCATATCTTTCATGTTTCAGCCCTATCTTCTCCGTTATTTTCTGTCCTCAAGTTTACTGTGTTTTCGCTATAAAACCACTCTTGAACGTTGTGACTGCCTCCCAGCCACCCTGTGTCTTGTGCCACAATGGGGAGGCAGAGTGTGGGCCTCAGTCTGCTTACCCTCCCTGCTGAACGACTTCATACATTTCAATGTGGTGATGCCCAAAACTGGGACGCGCATGTTGCCAATAGAGTTCCTGGGGCAAGTCACGTATCCCGTGCAAGTTCACAGTGCCCAAAAATGGGATGTCCTGATTTAATTGGGGCAGTTGAGAGAAAAGAGGAATGTTTCTATAAGGCTGCCCTTTTCCCAATCAGCCTAAAAAAAAATTAATCTCTTGTTTCTCCCCAAGAACAACTAAAGTAGCAAAGAATTTGACTTAAGACCCTGCCTGGTGAAGGACAGGTACTTGTAGTAGTAGCAGCAGCAGCAGTAGTAATAGTAGTAGTAGTAGTAGTAGTAGTAATAATAATAATAATAATAATAATAATAATAATAATAATAATAATAATATTGTAAACCACCATGTGAGCTTCAAATGAAGAGTGGTATAGAAACTGTAGTTGTTGTTGTAGTAGTAATATATTATATTATAGTATAGGGTGGTATATGAATTTAATCAATCAATAATAGCAAATTTCATTACCTTCACAGACTGTAAACAGACACTTTGGTTCTGGCAGAATTCCTGGGAGTATATAAAAGCCTGAAAGAGTCTTCCCATGAAAATGGGTGTCTCACATGACACCCCCACCGTTTGGTTTGTAGGCCCATTCTTAGCCAAGCTTTCCAGGTGGGTCACGATAAAATGCTTAAAACAACAGTAGAAACAATTAACCTTTAAAATAAGGCAAGTTATGATCAATAAATCTAATATGACAAAAACATGAGTCAGGAATTGTTCAAATCTCCAGTAGTAATGTTCTTTGTTAAGCGGGTGCTTTCTGAAATAGGGCCACCTTTCTGAATTCCATTGGCTGATAAAAACTTGGAGGAAAGTAGGTAGCCTCACCTAATTGAGCAGGGAGTTCCATAGATTGTAGAGTCTGCCGGGATGCAGGTGGTGCTGTGGTCTAAACCACTGAACCTCTTTGGCTTGCCGATCAGAAGGTCGGCGGTTCGAATCCCCGTGGCGGGGAGAGCTCCCGTTGCTCTGTCCCAGCTCCTGCCAACCTAGCAGTTCAAAAGCATGCCAGTGCAAGTAGATAAATAGGTACCGCTGCAGCGGGAAGGTAAACGGCGTTTCCATGCACTCCTGGTTTCCGTCACACTGTTCTGTTGCGCCAGAAGCGGTTTAGTCATGCTGGCCACATGTCCCAAAAAGCTGTCTGTGGACAAACGCCGGCTCCCTCAGCATGAAAGCGAGATGAACACTGCAGCCCCATAGTCACCTTTGACTGGACTTAACCATCCAGAGGTCCTTTACCTAGAGTCTCCTGCCACATCTCAAGTAGCAGAGGTTGTTGTAAGAATACCCCGCCTTCCCAATGAACAAAAATCTCCATACATGGCACAGGCATGAGGCAATATGTTTTCCTTCAGATTAGAAGAAAATAGAGGCTGCAGTGGGCTTCATATCTTTTGCAGGTAGAAGAGAATCAGTGATACCGTCTGTATGTTTTTCACATAAACAGGAAAAGTTATTTCCTGGTTTGACAAGCACATTTCCTAATACAGAGGGCTTCTTCCTCATCTGTCTCCCCACCTCCCTCCTGGGCAAATGAGTGCAGCAATATTTCAGCACATACTTATTACTGAACATTTTTAAAACGATTATTTGGTCACTGGGGAGAAGGGGGGGGATCATGGCATTTGTCCACATCCTGCCTCCACCACAGGTGAGGAATCAGGCTAAGCTGACACAAATGTAAAGGTAAAGGGACCCCTGACCATTAGGTCCAGTCATGACCGACTCTGGGGTTGCGGCGCTCATCTCGCTTTATTGGCCGAGGGAGCCGGCATACATGTGGCCAGCATGACAAAGCCGCTTCTGGCGAACCAGAGCAGCGCACAGAAACGCCGTTTACCTTCCCACCGGAGCGGTACCTATTTATTTATCTACCTGCACTTTGACGTGCTTTCGAACTGCTAGGTTGGCAGGAGCAGGGACCGAGCAACGGGAGCTCACCCCGTCGCGGGGATTTGAACCGCCGACCTTCTGATCGGCAAGCCCTAGGCTCTGTGGTTTAACCCACAGCGCCAAGCAAATTCAGGTGTCTTGTGGCATATATAGTGATGGCCATAGTAGTGAATTGCTGCCTGTCTCCTAATTTTCTCTTCCAGAAACCTACACACACATACACGCTTGTGCTTGAGGATGCAGCTGTAAAAGGAAGGGGACGTCTTGATTGCCCTAGCCCTATGCTACACAGTAGTGCAGTTAGGCCAAGACTGGGGAGCCTGCAACCTTCCAAACGTTGTTGGACTCCAACTCCTATAAGCCCTAGCCAATGTGGCCAATAGCCAGGGATGATTGGAGTTGTAGTCCAGCAACATCTGGCGGGCCATAGGTTCCAACCCCTGAATTAGATAATTTTAGGTTCTGTGATTGGTGTTTGTTTTTTTTTTTGTTTTTTACAAAACCTCAGTGTGTGTCAATTCATTTGTTTCAAAATTTAGTACACCAGCCCTACTATATTTGGGGACCCCTCTACTCATTCTGTTGAATGGGACCCTAGATATCTGCCCCCATAACCTGCCCTTCATGAAGCATCCGTCATGCTGTGCAGAAGGAAGTCTTTCTTTTATGCATTAGCATAAGTTGTAGAACACATGCTTTGTATGCAGAAGGTCTCAGGTTTAATCCCCAGCATCTCCAGGCAGGGCTTGGCTAGACCCCTGTCTGAAACCCTGGAGAGCTGCTGCCAGCCAATGTAGACAGTACTGAGCTAGATGGACCAACAGACAGACTCACTTTAGGGCAGCTTCCTTTGTTCTTTCCAGGGCAAGACCTGAACACAGCCTGAAGCACTTGATTTGAAAGTGGGGGCCTTGCTTTGTCCAAATGCTTGACAGTTAAACACCTGATTTAGGGTACTCATTTGCATACTTCCAATGTTGCAAGCTGAACTATTGCTGGCTACAACACTTCTCCTTGCCTGTCCTTTTAGGGTGATTATTTGCATTGATTGGCGGCTATGTGCCATATATCACTACTTGAATTGATCCACTCTGGTAGTTTGATTCAGATCATATTGACTCCAGGGACTCAGTGATGGATTAGCAGTTGCAAACAAGCAATCAAACTCAAACTTATCCATATTAGGTCCAGGGTGTATTGAATAAGCCATCAGTCTATCTTAGCATGATTAGCCTTGTCTAAATAGTTTGTAGGTTAATAAAAAACAGTAATTGCAAGTTTCCTGCAGTCCCAGGAAACCATGGGGCACAGTGCCCCTGATTTGTTGCTCAAACATGGAGAGATTTGTCCACTGATGTCCTACCACATTGTTTCTGTTGGTGCTTTTCCAGTTCCCAAATCAACATTGGACTAAAGGGCCATTTCTTTGTAAGATGATAAAGGCACATGAGCCATGGCAACAATGCTTCAGATGCTCACTCCATCCCTACTCTTTGCTATACAAGCTATAAGGAACACCATTTCAGATAGAACCACAGCGGACTTTGCTACCAAACTCTGCCGTTTTGTCCTTACACACAACAACTTCAAATTTGGTGATGACCTGTTCCTCCAGATCAGTGGCACAGCAATGGGCACCCGCATGGCCCCACAGTATGCCAACATCTTCATGGCAGATTTAGAACAACGCTTCCTAAACTCCTATCCACTCAAACCTCTCTTGTACCTGCGAT
The DNA here is from genome assembly GCA_034641385.1 of Darevskia mixta. Lineage (NCBI taxonomy): Eukaryota > Metazoa > Chordata > Lepidosauria > Squamata > Lacertidae > Darevskia > Darevskia mixta. The sequence continues at coordinate 692,702 of JAWWNH010000121.1, read as the reverse complement.
TCATTGATGATATTTTTATTATCTGGACACATGATCAACAGACCCTGGACACCTTCCACCAGAAATTCAATGACTTTCACCCCACCATCAGCCTAACTATGAACCAATCTATGCAAGAAATACATTTTTTGGACACTACTATAAAAATACAGGATGGGCGCATAGACACCACCTTATACCGTAAACCTACTGACCGACAGACATATCTACATGCTTCTAGCTACCATCCCAAACATACCAAACAATCCATTGTATATAGCCAGGCCCTACGTTACAGCCGCATCTGTTCCAACTCTACAGACAGAGACTCTCACCTAAGAGATCTACAGCAAACCTTTTTAGAACTAAAATACCCACCGGATGAAGTTAAACAACAGATCAACAGAGCCAGACTGATACCCAGAGAGAACTTGCTGCAAGACAGACCCAAAAAAGAAAACAGCAGAACACCACTAGTAATCACATACAGCTCCCAAGTTAAAACAGTACAACGGATCATCAGAGATTTACAACCTCTCCTAGACCATGACAGTTCTCTTTCTCAAGCTCTGGGAGGAAGACCTTTCATCGCCTACAGACAGCCACCCAATCTTAAACAACTCCTCACCCACAACAATACTACAACCAGACTAAACACAGACACTGGCACCAGAGCCTGCAATAAACCCAGATGCCAACTTTGCTGCCACATACACCCGGACAACACCATTACTGGCCCCAACAACATCAAACATACCATCTCAGGACTATTTAATTGCTCATCATCTAACATTGTGTATGCCATCAAATGCCAACAGTGCCCTTTAGCTCTCTATATTGGACAAACAGGCCAAACCCTACGCCAAAGGATAAATGGACATAAATCTGACATCAGGAATCACAAGACAGAGAAACCAGTAGGAGAGCACTTCAATCTCCCAGGACACTCTATACAAGATCTCAAAGTAGCTGTCTTATTGCAAAGGAATTTCAGAAATAGACTGGAAAGAGAAGTTGCTGAATTGCAACTCATTACCAAGCTTAAAACCATGGAGAGACCTGGTCTGAACAAAGACATTGGATTCTTATCTCATTATACATGACAAAGCTTTTTTAACCTTCTCACCCCTTGCTTTTTCCTGTAAGACTAATTGCAGCCGTTAACAGTCGTCAACAGGTTTACCACAGCTATCAACCTTTCACCCATTTCCACCACCCCTCTGAGTAATACCCCTCCCCACCCTCTCACTATATATCAGGGTCTGGTGACTTCTGTTTCAGTGTATCTGAAGAAGTATGCATGCACACGAAAGCTCATACCAAGAACAAACTTAGTTGGTCTCTAAGGTGCTACTGGAAGGATTTTATTTTATTTTGTTTTGACTATGACAGACCAACACAGCTATCTACCTTTAACCTACTCTTTGCTGTTAACCTACATTATGTGCTCCTGACTATGCACTCTTGCTAATGCACCAAGTGTCCTGTTTTAAGCACCCCAGATTGACAAAAGCCACCCCACTTTCCAATCCCAATCCTGGATGTCCCATTTTGGCTTCTGTGCTCTCACCATGCCGGGCGTTTTTCCGTCCCGCCCTGTGGCGTGAGTCAGTTGGCTCACACCAGAGCGTGGGACCAAAACACAGAACTGAAAGACGCATCAATTTACCTTGAGCCCAGCCATCACCACTCTTCTTCCTCCTTCTGTTGCGGCACTTCCGGAAGCTGGATTCTAGAAGTACGTCTGTGGTCCTGGCGGAGGAGGAGGTGCCCTGATTTGCGCTTTGTAAATGTTTTTTGGGGGAGGTATGGGATGTAAGTGGCTTGCTAGGTCAGATCAAGGCCCACCCCATCTCGTTTCCCTTGCAAGACTCCCAACCAACTAGCAGGAGTGATGGGGGTCTGCTGTCAATTGGCCAGTGGTCCACTGGTGAAACATTGCATTCCACCATCTTAGCAGCCATGGAGCATAGGAACCTGAGTCAGACCATTGGTTCATCTAGCTCAGTATTGTCAACACTGAATGGCACTCCAGGATTTCATGCAGAAATATTTCCCAGCCTTTCCTGGAAATGCCAGGGATACTGCACCTGGGACCTTCTGCATTCAAAGCATGCGCTCTCCTAGTGGCACATTACACAAGCTCTCTGGATTCCCAGGCTTAGGACAAGGCAAGCCCAGCTCTGTTGTGTGCTGAAGTACCGGTACAGCTTATTCCTGGCTGTTTAAATTTTGAGCAAAACAAAAACATTTAAATTGCAAGGTTTTTTTTCATGACACACAACAAGAAAATGACTCTGAGAACAGAGTGTAGCCTGCATCTACCCACACAGTAATTACTGTTCTCTCTCGAACTCTGAACTCGCAGTAATAGACAACACAGAAAAGACTCAAAATTACAGCCGAGCTACTTATGTTTGCTTTTGACAATCCGCTTTACAAAAAGCATTGGCAAGGCTGGTTGGTTGGTTTGCAAAGCTGTTTGTAGTAGTTTATCTGTTCCTGCAGTAACACTTCTGGTGGCTGAGCAGAATCTATTAGCCATTTTGTTATGTGGTAGGAAATCATGTTGCATACTGTGTGTGGCTTCATTGGAAACATATGGAGATGGAAAGAGTAAGGATGGGGTGGGTGGGATCTAATTTGGTTCACATTTAAAGGTGAACCTATCTAGATTTCAGTTTCCGAGATAGCATGAGAACGAAAATACAACCATTCTTCACACTTCTCTGGATTTTGTGATGCAGTTCTCCAGCATTTACAGAAATGTGCATATTTGGGAAAGCTTGCATGCAGGGGCGGAGCAATGGGGGGCGTGGGGGTGGTCTGCCCTGGGTAGCACCCTGGGGGGTGACACTCGAGGCGGGACCCCGCCCCCCGAGATCGGCGCCTCCAAAGCCGATCGCGAGGCGCGCGGCGGCTGGCTTACTTGGCCCAGGCGGAGGTGAGGGGCGGGCCAGCGAGGAGGGGTGTCACGCTGGCGTGACACCCCTCCTCGCTGGCCCACCCCTTGCCTCTGCGCCGCGGCTCCGCCCACCCAGGGCAGCCCCAGCCGAGCGCTGAAAAAAGACCTTTAAAAAAAAAGAAAAAGGAAAGGAAAGGCTTTCCTTTGCTTTTGCTTTTTTTTAAAAGGGCTTTTTAAAGCACTGGCCCGGGCAGAAGTGAGGGGCAGGCTAGCAAGGAGGGGTGACACCCCTCCTCGCTGGCCCGCCCCTTGCCTCCGCGGCTCTGCCCGGGCCAGTGCATGTCCGTGCGGGGCGTTGCTCCGTGCGCATGTGTTGTGACGTCACAACGCATGCGCACGGAGCGACGCCCCGCCCCTGGGGGTGCCGCTTGGCTTGCCGCCCCCGGCAGCCAAGTGGCTCGCTATGCCCCTGCTTGCATGAGAGTCCTTGCAGCAAGTGGACAAAAGGGAAGCAATAAAAATAAAAATTAAATGTTATTACTTGTACCCCGCTCATCTGACTGGGTTGCCCCAGCCACTCTGGGCAGCTTCCAACAAAATATAAAATAACACATGATACATCAGACATTAAAAGCTTCCTGATACAGATGTCTTTTAAAAACCACATAGCTGTTTATCTGTTATCTGTTATCTGTTTATCTGTTATCTGTTATCTGTTTATCTGTTATCTGTTTATCTGTTATCTGAAGAAGTGTGCATGCACACGAAAGCTCATATCAAGAACAAACTTAGTTGGTCTCTAAGGTGCTACTGGAAGGAATTTTTTTATTTTTGTTTTGACTATGACAGACCAACACGGCTACCTACCTGTATCTGTTTATCTGTTTGATTTATCTGATGGGAGTGGGTTCTACAGGGCTGGTGCCACTGCTGAGAAGGCCCTCTGCCTGGCTCCCTGTAACTTCACTTCTCGCAATGAGGGAACCACCAGTTAGTTACTGAAGGATTTTATTTTATTTTAAATGGTGGGGTAGGAGCCTGCCCATCTGGTGGGAAATGTCACATAATGATTTGTTTTAGATGTACACCTAATGGTTGTTGTTTTTTTAAAGTATATGTAAGGATGTAGACTAGAGAATGGATGTGGCAAAGCAGGTGTTTTTACGTATATCATAAAAAGGCACACTTTTTCTGAGAGCTCAGATTGGCTGTCGCTCTTCACGGAGTGACATTCAGTAGCAAACCTGGGCTAGATGCTGCATGATGGATGAAAAAGCCCAGTGTTTCTATCTTTTTTCCTGCTGTTTGTTATGTTAATGCAAATACAACAGCCACAGCTCACAGCTGCCGCAGAAACGCTGCAGAACAGCGAGGACCCTGTTAAGAGCAATGATCAAGGAACAGAGGCATGATGATAATAAAGGTTCTCATTGATACACCACAATGCTATTCCCTTTGCTTCAGCAAAAGTCATGGCAGGGAGTTTCCATGCTGCCTCATCACACAAAAACTTCCCAGATGTCGTCACCCCTCTTACTAAGGGTTCGGCTTAAAGCAGGTCTTGTGCTATTCACAGTGCTTACACAAACACATTTTTCCTCTACCAATCATATCTTCTTGAATATGCACCATGCTCATGAAACCTTAATCATGTGGGCAGTAGAATATCAGCCCCATTTCCATCTCCGGAACAAATATTCTCCAGAAAATGTTAAATCCCGCTCTGCCTCCAGTCTTAATTACAGCCTAAAATTACATTTTATTTTCTCTCAGGTACTCATTTTTCTAATCTTAAATTCAGTTCCCTGCATTTCAACATCAGTTTGCAAGGTTAAAAAAATAAAACCCACATAACACCCCATTAACACCCTTTCATAAGTGTGTTAATTAGAATTCATCCTATTATACACATGCTCATATGTAATTTTTGCCTAAAATACACATTTTTGCAATGCACTTCTTCCTAATATATAATATTTGTGCATGCTGTTTTCACTGGTTTGTACATTTTAATTCACACTGGACTTTAGTGTGTGCATTTGTGTACATTTCATTGGCTGCAGGATTGCACTGCAAAATTCAGGAAAGCGCAAATTTTGAAGGATAGCTGTGTTTCAGTTTGTGTGTTGTCTGGGGGAAAGCAAATTAAGTAGATTTGCCTTTGAATGTGAACGGAATCTACCCTTTCCCTATCTTGGACTGAAACTGACACAGCAAACATTCCTCTATGCTTATTTCTGACTGTCCTGATTTCTTCCCTTGAGAACTTTGTCTCAATCACTTGTTTTCTTCCTCTGTAACCTCTCCCACCTTAAAAATTTTGGACGATAAGCTCATTGAGGTTGAGACTTGGGCCTCCAGAACTATTTTTTCCATAAGCAATTTCATGCAGATATAATTGTTAAATTGTCTAAGGCTGCAATCTTAACCCTACTTATTTGGGAATAAGCCCCACTGAATTCAATAGAACTTGCTTCTGAACAGACATGGTTAGAACTGTGCTGTAATTCTAATATACTCGCAATGCAATCCTTGTTGTTGTTTGGTCATTTAGTCATGTCCGACTCTTCATGACCCCATGGACCAGAGCATGCCAGGCACTCCTGTCTTCCACTGCCTCCCGCAGTTTGGTCAGACTCACGTTGGCAGCTTCGAGAACACTGTCCAACCATCTCGTCCTCTGTCGTCCCCTTCTCCTTGTGCCCTCCATCTTTCCCAACATCAGGGTCTTTTCCAGGGAGTCTTCTCTTCTCATGATGTGGCCAAAGTATTGGAGTCTCAGCTTCAGGATCTGTCCTTCCAGACAGATGCAATCCTAACCAAGTGCTATTAAATTCAGTGTGACTGACTTCCAATAAGTGGGGTTAGGAATGCAGCCTTAATCTGTTGAGACACAGATCAATGCCATAATAAAGCATCAACCTTCATTTAAATATGAATGCTACTCTTTATAGATATTCTGCAGCCCATACACCGATAAATGAGGTACAACACTTCATATAGGTACTTGTTTTCATGACATACAGAAACAGTGGTGCTAAGACTTCATTTTAAGCTTCTTAGAGCAAAATGAAAGACACCCAATTGAATGTCAGCCTGCAAGAGCTACTAAGGATGTCATACAAAATCTACATAAATAAATGTGCATTTATTCAGATAATTGCAAATGGAGTTGGAACAGAGCATATGATCAGATTCATCGTAATGGAAAAGGAATCATAAAATTGTCTTCTGAAGTTTACCTAGGAAATATTCATAGCGGGGATTACATTTTCAGCTGGGGTGTTTGGGATACGTCTTCCAAAATGCTGACAGCTATAAGGTTTGGAAATTAACTTCCTGGTCATAGATTTTGACATAATTGTAATGTTTGCAAGAGACCAAGGTAAACAAAACAAAACAAAAATGCTGTTCTCCCCATACATTTAATTGGAGTGGGGGCTGATGCCAAGGTATTGAGAGAATGTGGTGGGACCAGTTATTTCCTCATGCATAATTCTGAATTTCTTGCTCTAATGAGCCCTTCTGCATTTCCATGGCAATTGTCACTCACCTAGGTGAAAATGACTTGGTTGAGGGAAAACGTTGCTAAGCCTCAAAAATTAAATGAGACCTGGAAATGCTTGACTACACAGCCCCAGTCTGACATATCCCACCTTATCTCTGTTGGTTGGTTGGTTATGCAGGCTTGGAAAGGAGTCTGTAATGTCAGGGGTTTCAGACAGGGTAGCCAGAGGAAATAATGGACTGGCTTCCTGAGAAGAGCTCAGGATCCCCTTAGGGAACCGGAATGTAACCTTGCTTCACACCTCCTGACATTTTTAAAGCATCAGTCATACCACCATTTAAACCTACTCTGACCCTCATATCTGTGTTGCTGTATCATAGAATCATATTATCACTGAACTGTAGAGTTGAAAGGGACCCCTAGTCCATCCTCCTGCAATGTAGGAATCTCAGCTCAAGCATCCATGGCAGATGGCCAACCATCCGACCTCTGCTTAAAAACCTCCAAGAAAGGAGAGATCTTGCATCAGTAGCATAAGTCTACTATTGATGTTGGCAGGATGAAATTTCTCTATTTCAATTAATAAGAAGAGTTTGGATTTGATATCCCGCTTTATCACTACCTGAAGGAGTCTCAAAGCAGCTAACATTCTCCTTTCCCTTCCTCCCCCACAACAAACACTCGGTGAGGTGAGTGGGGCTGAGAGACTTCAAAGAAGTGTGACTAGCCCAAGGTCACCCTGCAGCTGCATGTAGAGGCGCGGAGACGCGAACCCAATTCCCCAGATTATGAGTCTGCCGCTCTTAACCACTACACCACACTGGAGTCGAACACAGCAGAAATATCAATAAAGGCTGCATAAAGATTATTCTTAATGTTCCTGGCATTTTTTCTTTGGGTATGGTTCAGAGTAAAATATTGATCAATGGTACCCCACTTGTACTTCATGAAGGTTATAAAACACAGTTGCCCAAGTATGGATGTCAGAGGGAACTGTGGTTAGTTTTAAACCAGATTTGGCACCAGCTCCCTGGGGCCCTGGGTGCCCGAGCACCCACAAAATTCCCCATGAAGGGGCTGGGTACCCACAAATTTTGACACTAGGGCCATGCACACAACATGGCACCCACGGCCCCGGGCACCCATGGTTGCAGACCCAAACTGGCACTCCAAGTGGGCACTTTCTTTCACCGCTGATACACTCCTCTGGATTTCCACTTGCACGTTGGAGCTTTCCCGCTCCTCCCCCTGTGCACCCCAACATTTTGCAGCAGATTTGGGGTGGGGGCAAATGGAGAGTGAAGAGAGTGGAACATTGAGAACCTTGCACTAACAGAATGAGTTGCTTGGATACTGCCTCACCGTCCATACATGTGGTCTTGTGTCTTCATTCTGGGGGAAGGGAGACCTCGTTCCTCCTTAGCTATCTATATACTTGAAAGTCACTTTAGTCTGCTACTTTTGTATATTCTTATTCTTATTTGTGAGCTTTGTTCCAGGTCCAATTTGCAACTTTACCCATTTTTTTATTTCACTTTTGTGATCATGGTCTTCCAAAATCATCTTCTTTCATCCTAGCTCAGTTGCATGCCAGTCAGCAGTTCTAGAAAATGCAGTGTGTGTGTGTGTGTGTGTGTGTGTGTGTGTGTGTGTGTGTGTGTTCTTCCAGGCTATTTGGCAATACATCACATGGGGAAGCTAATAATAGTTCTTCACCATTATGTTTGCATGTAAAATTGGCTTCAAGTCAATAAAACTGACTGAAATGCTGGACTTTGAAGATTTACTGAGGAGGGGTGACCATGACCTCTTATTAGTCAATTTTATGAGGAATGTTCGATTTGGAGATGCTGAAATCCTAAGACAAAGAAGTCAAAGAAAGCTGCAAAAGTAAAACAAAAAAACAATTAATAGCAGTAATGTCTTCTTTTGCATGTGACTTTCATCTGATCTAAATGATGGACAAATGCTTAAAGCAAAAGAGACCTGATGTATTGAAACCATTCACAAGAAAGATGCATGCTGCATACTAGACTGTGAAACAGAAATGCAGCGTCCTATGTTCCTGAAAAAGATCGTGCTTTGTTTTGAATGATTTCTCCCCATTTACACAATTCGTACATATGGCAGATTCTATTATCTGTATTTATGGCATTCACTCCCAAACCCATTTGGAAGGTTAGATAGTTCTTGTTTTGACCTGCATGCATCAACAATTTAGGTGCAATCTAGCCAAAGTTAAGTAGAGTAGGGGCGATAGCTTGGTGGTTAAGAATGTAGCTTGCATGCAGCAGATCCTAGATTCAATAACATGTACAGTTAATAGGATCTGAAGTAGCCTCTGCAAGAGAGATTCCACAGCTGCTGTTGAAGGAGACAATACTAGCTAGATGGACTAATTGTATGACTCCGTATAAGGGAGTTTTATATGTTTAGACTCTAAACCAGGGCTAGCCAGCAGTGAACTACAACTCCCAAGACCATTAGCCATGCTGACTGGGGCTGATGCCAGTGGTAGCAGAAAACATCTTGAGGGCCCCACTTTGGCTTAATCATTGCGTTAAAATTCTTACTTTCACATTCCATTGACATTAGTGGAAAGGAGGTTTCTCATTGATGTGCCAGTGTTTTGATTCCCTCAATCTACTTCCACAATTTCTCTAGGCCTCTAACAAACACCAGCAAAGCAGTCACATGCTATTGATTTCCAGGTTGCCAAGAACAGTATACTTTAGCCATCAAATGCCTGGGGAAACAGAAATGTTTTTAAGTTCCTCCTGCAAGTGAATAATGAGGGAGACGGGTGCACCTCACCAGACATCTTAGGTGCCGGAACGCAAACTTGCTCAGGATCACAGGATTCCTTAAGGCAGAACTTCACAAGGAATCTCCACTGTAAGGAAACTTCATGTCTCCGATTCGTTGAGGAGACAGTAGTCAAGCAAAGTTGTGTTTCTGTGTTATTCTGGCTGGTGGATTCATCATTATTCCTTTCTTTAGGCTTTTCTGTGCCGTCCACACCCAATCGACTGTGTCCCCTGGGCAGTTCACAATTTAAAATCAATAAAATACAAATACAATCAACAGTGCTAAAACAATCAGTGTATAAAAGCAGCACCAGCAGAAAATAATAAGCAGCATAAAACCAGAATCAAAATCTCTCTCACACACAATTTCATAGTATTTATTTTACACTTGAATTAAAGCTTCAAATAATGGAAAATGTATCTTGGAAACACTCTTCATAACGAGAGGCTGATTGTGTTGCGAGATCTTTGATACGGATGCTTTGAGGGAATCCAGTGCTAGAATCCATTGCTCTTGCAGCAGTGTGCGGCAGTAAAAACTTTGTAACTCAGTAGGCCGAGCTATTAAAAAGTCAGTCAATGTGTTTCCACATTTAACAACCCATGGGAGCTGACTTCCCAGTGCTACACAGCTGCGTTATCATTATGCTTTCCCAACAATGAATTATCACATTCTTGGCTGCTGTCCAAAGGTGAACCCTTCATGGCACTAAATTGAGGTATGGGCTTTCCAGTTCCTTCTTTTAAGGTAGGAGGGAAAACAGCTCATGCCTGGAGGAAACAAACAGAAGCGGGTGAGTGTGTTCAGATCATTTCTTCAAGATAATAAACAGATAACTATATATGCAACAAAACAGGAGTCCTGTCACCATTCACACACAACCCAGGTGAATGAACCTTCTCAGAAGCTGCAGAATTTTCAAGTGACAAGTACCACACAATGGCTTTAAGTGCTCATTTCAAGGACTCTTCACATATTTTAAAAAATCAAAACTGTGTGGTATAGTGAGTAGACTCTTATGGTTGGACTAGGAAGACCCAGGTTCAGATCGCTTCTAGAACTTGCTGCTTCAAGCAAACCACTGTTTCTCAACCTGACCTACCTCACATTTTGTGAACAAAAATTATATAACATATAATTCCCATGTGCATTGCCCTGAGCATATAACCTTACCTTTTCCCTCTGTTGTGCCATTTGGCTGGCATTGTTCAGCATAATACTCTGTAAACTGCCATTCATAAAAAAAGAATTCAAGGGGACTTATTCCAAGGTGAGTGTGTCAAAGATGACAGTGTCACTGAATATGTCTTCTGCTCCCCACAAATCAGTTCTGCAGTCGAAACAGGAAACTGAAAATAAGGTGGTTGGCACATGGAGACACCTGAGAGTTAGTCCACCCATACAGAATGGTGATAATTTTGTTCCTGGTGTAATTGCCTCATAGCAGATATCACACATAACTGATGAGCAAAGAGTGTTCCATCACATTCGCTGGACACAGTTCACTCTGCAAAGAAGATCTTGCAAGTCATGTTGCAGAAATTTAGGCGTGTGCCACTGTACATATCTCTGCATACCAGGCAAAAGAATTAATAGAAATATGCATTTCCTAACTGAAATAATCCTTACTTCCCATGCATTTCTTTCTTCTTCTTTTGGTCTCATCAGTCTATCAGTTCTCTCTCTGGCTCTATAGGCCTCAGCTCGTCTTGACAAATGAATGCATTGCTTTGGGCACAAGTACAGACGCTTATCAACAACTGTCTCGTACAGATATGTCCAAAGACGTGGCATGAAGTTCCTCTCTACATTTTTCTTGTTTGGCCCAGAAACCTTTTTGACTAGCCTTCCTTGAACAAATTCATTTCCTGTTAAATGGTGAAGCAAGGGAATAATCACACTGATATGCTGAAGAAGGTGGTTGGGACTTCTGCACAAAAGCCTTCCTGTTTATGCATTCTTAGGCCATGACAGATCAACTAATATTCCTCATATGACCACTCCCATAAGGATTTATTGAGTGCTGAAATGACAGAGGAGGAATTGTCTTGGGTTTGGGTATATAAAAAAGAAGAAGAAGAAAGGGGGGGGAGTTTCTCTCAAATGTTTTGCAGGAAATTTGCCTGAAAGTTTTTAATTCTATAATATATCAAATTTAACTCTTTAAAAAAACAAAAAACAAAAACCAAGCCTTTCAGGAATTCATTTGTAGACAAAAGAGGGGGGGAAGGCGTGGAGAAGACATACAAAGAAGTTTATTGCCACAGCATAGGAAACAGAAGAGGCAGCAGACCTGAATTTTTAATTACTAATTTTTGAAGTGACTCTTCTCTGAATTTCCCTGAAGATGGGCCACCAGTCACTGTCTCTCACCCTAATCTACCTCACAGGGTTGTTGTGGGGATTAAATGAGGAGGGGGAGAACCTTGCATGGCACCTTGGCCTCCTTGGAGGGATAAAAGTGCAACATATAAAATAAAACATAGTTTGGGGGTTGGTGATGGGAACATAACGGAGGGAGAGGGGTCGTAGAACATTCCTTCACTTTCTGTTCCTCATGTGATTGAAATCGCACAAGAAGGGGGAAGCCCACGTTCACACCAGACATTTAAAGCCCTAGGTACCATTTTAAACAGTCATGGCTTCCCTCAAAGAAGTCTGGGGGCTGTAATTTGCTATAGGTGTTAAGAATTGCTAGCTATGGTTCCTGGAGTTGCCTGTGAAGAGAGATTGATGGTGAAGCCACTCTAAGAATTGGAGCGCCAGAGAGGGTCTTCTAACAACTCTCAGTACTCTTAACAAACAACAGCTTCCAGAATTATCTGAAGGAAGATATTCCCTTTTAAAGTAGTCTAGTATTGCTTTAAATGTCTGGTGTGAATGTGCCCCTAGTTAGGGCAAGGGTTAGTCTCATAGCAGTTTCCCACAGCCAGACTGTGGCACTAAATGTGGAACCCAGATCAATTTGTTTAGCTGGTGGAAGACAAAAGCAACTACCTGCCTTTATTTATAGATTTTGATTTGATTTATTAAACTTTATACTTTTAAAAGGGTCTCAAAGTGATGTGCGATAGTTACAATACACTGGTGACTCACTCTGTATTTCTCCTGACACAAGGTGACAAAGGTGGTCTCAGTACGCCCCAATTGAAATGGATCTGGAAAAGCCTCAAAATGCCTCAATTGGTCAGCAACCACCCACTCATAAACCTCACCAAGGAAGAAGATCTTTGCACTTGGTCCAATAATTAGTTATTCAGATCTTCCAGGTCCAAGGAGGGTTTCTGGGTAAAGAGATACCTATATATAAACCTTGTTGTGGTCTGATGAATATGGAAATAACTTGGTGCAGTGCTTGAGCGACTTCAAAGAAGATGCTGAAAGCATGGTTCAAATGTCCTGATGTGCCACAGTGATGCCACAGCAGCCCATAGCGTGTGCGCTTAGAAGTTCCTCGCCCCAGGAGAGGAAGGCCTGCAGGAGGCAAAGCCAGATGCAATTGTTTTTCTAATGCTCGTTAATTGCCAATAACCGAAGGTGGCAAATGGCACACCTGTACAGTAGAACAAGGAAAACAAACGTGCTCGTTGTGTCCTGAAAATTCTCTAACCACATTGCTGGGGTTATCATTCAAAATGAAAACGGCAGTTTCCCACATCAGATACGGTGTCAAACCACATCAACCAGCTCAAAAACTAAGATTGCAAAGGGGTAAAAACATTTTCATAATTTATTTGCGTTGCTCTTTCAGTTACCCTTCCACTTTATTGCACCACTAGATGTAAGAGGAAGAAGAAAACCTTATGTGTTTGCAGAATTGAGTCATATGGCTATAAATCATCTCTCTGGTAGAGTCAGGCAGTTGAAATAAAGCACAGGGCACCAAGGGAGAGAGCTGAAAGGGAACACCCACTGTGATATGTAGCACAGCGTAAGCTAGGTAAATATACGTGGATACTTTTTAATTTCTCCTGGTCTATGGAACCCTAATTTCCACTTTTACATGGAAATGCTGACTGTTTCAATGCTTGAATGTAGAAATCCTGGATACAGATGCTAAAAGAAAAAGGCACGGCTGAAAATAACGATGTAAAGCAAATCCCATCAATGATTTGTAAGCTACTGAGGTTGTGATCTTTTACGTTAGCGAATTATCCCAGGATGCGAAAACCAGTCTGTTGCCAAATTGTGCTTTCCTTTTTGCCGCTCTCTTTAATTTCCAAGAAAGGAGGCAGAAGTTCCCTTTGCAGAATCGTAAACTGTGGTCTCTGGCAGCACTTTGAGCAGTGGTCACTTCTCGCCTCTTGCAGCCCACATTCCTGACGTCCCAACAGTGGCATTCAAAGTGCAAGAACAGCAGTCTGTATCAGTGACTCACAGCAAGACAGGAACTCTCAGCAGATCCACCCTTCCTTCCTGTACTCTATCAGCTGAATCGCCAGAAAAACCACAGGCAAAGGCGAGAGCAAAGAAAACGGGGGGGGGGGGCAAAGCATCGCTCAGGAATGTTTAGAAATGCAGGGCCCTTACTACTACATTGCAAACACACACATACTTAGGACAAATGACTTTTAAGTCCCTTGACTGCTCCTTTTCCAGGAAGGCCTCTAGACTGCTATTTCTAGAAAACCTCACATGACTGAATCAGTTGCAGAGCTTTTTATTCCCAGCAGGGAAGGTTACTTAACCAACTTCTACAGTCTTGTTAAGGAAGACTGGCTTTCTTGTTTTTTAAAAAATTAACAATGTAAAAGGGGACTGGGCTGACTTGCATTTTTGAATTTCCCTTTCCCCTCATTGCATGGATTCGATGATTTTGTTTTACATTTTCTAAAGGTGAAGATCCTAAGAACATAAGAAGATCCCTGCTGGATCAGGCCAATGGCCCATCTAGTCCAGCATCCTGCTCTCACAGTAGCCAACCAGATGCATGTAGGGAAACTGCAGACAGGATCCGAGCACATGACGACTTTCCCCTCCTGCGGTTTTCAGCAACTGGTATTCAGAAGCATACTGTCTCCGACTGTAGAGGCAGAGCATAGCAATCATGGCTAGCAACCATTGATACTGTACTGTAACCATTGATATCCTCCAATCCTCTTTTAAAGTTGGTGGTCAGCACTGCATCCTGGGGGAGCAAGTTCCACAGGTTTATTATGCATAAAATGAAGAATTCCTTCCTTTTATGTGTCCTGAACCTCCCAACATTCAGTTTCATTAGACGTCCACATGTTCTAGTGATACAAGAGGTGGCCATGAATACTTTTCTAAACTTCTTTCATGGCACCTCTTGCTCAGCTTTCCTCTCAACTAAAAAATCCCAAATGCTGAAACCTTTCCTCTTAACGGAGTCACTCCATCCCCTTCTTCTGTGGTTCCTTTTTTTCTGAAGGCCTTGGACTTTTAATAAACTTGAAACTGAACTGCAACAGAAAACAATGACAAAGGTACAATTATGACGAAAGCAGAAAGAATGTGCGACTGATCCCACACCACACCGGGAACCGCTGTGGTTTCACATCTTCTACTTATATCATTTGAGATGTAAATCTTTTGCAGCTCGAGGGTCATATTCCTTTTTGGGCAACCTTTGGGGGAAGGGTGGCAGCACATGCCAGAGGTGGGCGGAGCCAGAGGCAGAAGTGGGTGAAGCAACAGATATAAATTTTACCTCTGTACAGCAGGCTAGTTTTTGCACATACTCACACCTCTCTCTACCCTCAATCCAGATAAGCAAGAGGCATTTTCAGAGTTCAAAGATGCATCCCATTATTATTATTATTATTATTATTATTATTATTAATAATAATAATAATAATAATAATACCCCGCCCATCTGACTGGCCACTCTGGGCAGCTTCCGACAAAATTCTAAAAATACAATAAAACATCAGACATTAAAAACTTCCCTAAACAGGGTTGCCTTCAGATGTCTTCTAAAAGTCAGATAGTTGTTTACTTCCTTGACATCTGATGGGAGGGCGTTCCACAGGGTGGCACCACTACCGAGAAGGCCCTCTGCCTGGTTCCCTGTAACTTCTCTTCTTGCAGTGAGGGAACCGCCAGAAGGCCTTCAGAGCTGGATCTCAGTGTCCGGGCTGAACGATGGGTGTGGAGATGCTCCTTCAGCCATGCTTCCAGTCATGCAAAAGCACCTGTGGATGGCTGGGTGTACAAGGGATGAGACGATCTTCCAGATATCCTGATCCCAAGCGTTACACATTATCTCAGTGATCCTTGCAACAGCCCTGTAAAAGTAGGTCATACAGAGAAAGTAGACCACCCAGTACCGGTAAGTAAGTGACCAAGATGAGATTTGAACCAGGAAGTTCCCAGTTCACATTCTTAGCCACTATCCAAACCCCCTGGTATTTACATTATAGACCATTTCATTTTTTTATCTGCTTTGCAGACAGAGAAAATGTAGAACACCCATTTGACCGTCACTTTTAGAGCAAGGAGGGTGCAAACTGGATAGCACTGCATGAGTGTTGCATTGACAAATGTCAGGGGATTTGGCCAGTCCAACTGCAGAGGTAGCCGTATGGATTCTCAGCGTGTTTTGAGGCCCTTCCCATCAACAAAGCCAAATGTTCTTCTGCCTTACTCCTAAATTCTGCAAGATGCAGTTCCATTGGTTTTCTTATACTGTATATAGTTTAATGATTGCCAGTGCAGCAAAATGGCCCAATCTTAGGCAGATAAAGCTTGCAATTATCTGAGAGGGCCTTCGGGGGAGGGGGGGAGAAATCCAAAAGCAACAGAAGTGTGCCATACTTTTATTAGGGCAAACCAATAAGAATTAGTCCTGATAAAGTTATTCTGTTACTGTTGTTTTTGTATCCTGTGCAGTTTTGGACATGTTGTTGTTCAGTCGTTCAGTCGTGTCCGACTCTTCGTGACCCCATGGACCAGAGCACGCCAGGCACGCCTATCCTTCACTGCCTCTTGCAGTTTGGCCAAACTCATGTTAGTAGCTTCGAGAACACTGTCCAACCATCTCATCCTCTGTCGTCCCCTGCTCCTTGTGCCCTCAATCTTTCTCAACATCAGGGCCTTTTCTAGGGAGTCTTCTCTTCTCATCTCATGAGGTGGCCAAAGTACTGGAGCCTCAACTTCAGGATCTGTCCTTCTAGTGAGCATTCAGGGCTGATTTCTTTAAGAATGGATAGGTTTGATCTTCTTGCAGTCCATGGGACTCTCAAGAGTCTCCTCCAGCACATAGCTACCCTCTGTTTCCTGTTTCAGTGAACAGTTCAGTTTCTGGGATCCTAGGAAGGTACCCAACGTGAAATCAGACCATTGGTGCGTCTAGTTCAGTACAGTCATACCTCATGTTACGTTTGCTTCATGTCAGGTTTTTTCAGGTTGCCTCCTGCGACGACCCGGAAGTACCGGAAAGGGTTGCCTCTGGGTTTCGCCGCTAGCGCATGCGCAATAGCACTAAATCACGCTTCGCACATGCGCACAAGCACCAAATCATGCCGCGCACCTGCGCAGATATGGCTCTTCAGGTTGTGGGCTTTTTATGTTGTGAACAGGCCTCCGGAAAGGATCCCGTTCGCAACCAGAGGTACCACTGTATTGACTATTGTAATTGGTAGAGACTCTCCAAGGCTACCGGTATTTCCAGGTCTTAAGTGGAGATGCTAGTCAGGAATTTGCTAGTACCCTTCCTTCCGTCTTTCCTGACCACTTTATTTCAACTGTTCCTTGCAGGGCGACCATTACAGTGAATGGGTTTCAAATACTTGTTTCCTGAACCAGCATTAATATCTATCTCCTCTGGCTGTGTTTTGTGGGAGTATTATGTCACAGCACTACATTTGAGGGCTATGAGATTTTCAATCAAGTCATTAAGTGGAGCTTGGTGCTCTTTAACTGCTGCTAGTGGGAAAGGGGCAACGAGAATTCCGTTTATATAACACGTTAAAAAGGTTTTCAGTTTGACCTTATCAGTTTTGCTTCCCACAATAGGATTGCTTTAAGGTCCCTTATGACAATCAATCATGTGTGGAGGAACTGAGGTTCTTGAGGTCAGCCGGGAATGAGAAAGCAAAATAGAAAACAGCGTATGAGGCTGCCTGTTTCTTGAGTATCTCTGCTACATTATGGCAGGACAGCAAGTTGCCTCGTATTCCCACAACAGCTTCATTTGTGTGGACTGATTTCCGGAGGTGGGAGCGGGAGGTTCATTTGAAATTGTTTCCATAAGCATTCTCCAGATCACAATTTAGTTATTCTGCTGCAATTTCATTTTTTGTGGAACACAGCCAAGCATTCTGTTTCAATTTGTTCATTTATAGTAAATGCTATTTTCTCTTTTAGAATTGTTTCCTTAAACTGTGTTTGCGCTCCCTCTCTCTCTCTCTCTGGTTTGCTATTTCCTTTTGCATTTGTTTGTTGGCCAAATAAAGCCCATGGGGCAAGACATAGTATCAGTCATGATGGAGCAAGCAGGAGGCAACAGGGTGGTGATCACAGAAGCCAGATGTCCACACTGCAGCTGATCAGAGGACAGGATGGCTTGGAAAAAAATCCCAGGCAGATAACTTTTCCTCCCAACAAGCTCCAGAGCAGAAATGAGCTCATCCACACTTATGGTTGTCCTGTGATTTCTAAGCAGGGGTCCAACAGCTTTTTCTTTTCTCCTGCCACTTTCCATGGGGAAACCCGCAGTTTACCGCTCAACTGGGACAAATATAAATACAGTTTTCTGCAGACTGACAATTGTCCCAATTCAGAGGTAAACAGTGGGTTTTCCCAGGGAGAGTGGTGGGACAAAAGAAAAACCTCTCGGACCCTGCTTAGAAATCAGGGGGGAAACAGAAGAAATTTAGGGAGAAAGGGAAAAATGGATGAGCCCAACATCAAAGGTCCAGCAGTGGGGCACTTGTAACTCTCCAAAAATTGTTGGACTACATCTGTCCGAGGAAACATAGCAAATGACCAGCGATGAAGGGAGTTGGGGCACGAAAACGTCTGGAAGGCCACATGTTCATCATCCCTTCACTATAAAAAAGGTAAAGGAACCCCTGACCATTAGGTCCAGTCGTGTCCGACTCTGGGGTTGTGGCGCTCATCTCGCTTTATTGGCCGAGAGCCGGCGTACAGCTTCCGGGTCATGTGGCCAGCATGACTAAGCCGCTTCTGGTGAACCAGAGCAGCGCACGGAAACGCCGTTTACCTTCCCGCCAGAGTGGTTCCTATTTATCTACTTGCACTTTGACGTGCTTTTGAACTGCTAGGTGGGCAGGAGCTGGGACCGAGCAACAGGAGCTCACCCTGTCGCAGGGATTTGAACCGCCGACCTTCTGATCAGCAAGCCCTAGGCTCTGTGGTTTAACCCACAGCGCCACCTGGGTCCCTTCACTAGTGTAAACTCTTACTTGAAGACTTACTTCAATCGCTATCAGTGAAGAGGATTCACTATTCTTTGGCACTGTGTTCTCCTGGTACAACCATTGATGTCCCAGGCAAGTACTGGTGCTCCTGATGAAGTGGTTTGTTGGAGATCATGCTTTGCTGAAATCTATCCTCTATCCTCTATCTATCCTCCAGTTTCTCAAAAATAATTATTCCCCTGCCAAAGATGCATCTTTTTTTTCTACCCCATTTTTGGGGCAGCTGAGAATTTCTCCAGAAATTTGGTGAGTGTGGGGTTGAGCCTCATTGTGAGGTGTTCGTGGGTAGCGTGAATAAGGTTCTTTCCACGGAACATTTCCTCAGTGCACTTTCAAGTTAACCCACCTGTGCTCAGAATCACAGTGCCTCTACAATTAAGACATAGATACAATCATAATGAATGGGGGGAAGTTTTGTAAGCCATCAGAGGAGCAGGTAGTACAACGCCGGGTTATCAGCTCAGTGGCATCAAAACTCCTCTTTATGACAAGGAATTGTGTCTTGAGCTAGTTGGTTGTTGGCATCTGTCTGTCTTGGGAGACAGCGGAGGGGTGCGCCTTTGGGGATGAAGTAAAACTGTTGGAAGGTTACAAGGTAGATAAGATAAGATTTCTTTATTGTCATTGTACAAGTACAACGTTGTTTAAGTGCAACGAAATTGAATGCCATCCCATAAAAACAAAACAAAAAACAGCACAAAAAAACAAAACAACAACACATTTTCAGCCACACATGTACACACCCATCACAACTCTCCAAGGTCATATTATCTAGTTACAGCATTTAAGATGGTTAGAGCTCTTGGGTAGAATCTATTCTTCAATCTATTTTTTCTTGATCTAATTGTTCTATATCTCTTGCCCGAAGGCAGCACCCACTGTGGCTGTAGAGACCTAAATACAGGACAGACATGTATTGTCGCAGTTGGGACAGATGAAGGCACCATGGCGTTTCTTCTCTCTGAGCTCCTCCCAGCAGTCATGCCTCCTCTGGTCACTGCTATGGATACACAACCTGACTGTCTCCAAGGGATTCCCACACCGCGGGGTTGATGTTGCCGGCCTTCATGTCACATTTGCAGACATTTTTGTAACGCAGTTGCCTCATATGCAGAAGGGCCCAAGTTCGATCCCTAATGTCTCTAGGTAGGACTGGGGGAAAGTCCTTATCTGAAACCCTGGAGAAGTGCTATCAATCAGTGAAGACAATTTTGAGCTAGATGGACCCAAGGTCTGGCTCAGTATTAAGACAGCTTCCTTTGCTCCTATGTTGGGTGCGGGGTGAGAATTCTAGCCCAGCAGAGTCAGAAACACATTTTATTATGTTTTATTATTCTAATTGTGAGGCTGGGAAACAGTGTCAAGATGATCAGTTTGATCATCAGTGACTCATTACAATCAGGGAGCTCATCCCACAGAGTCTGTTAAGATCAGAGTCATCTGAGGATGCTCTTCCTCTGTAGTTCGGAAGAAAACAGCCACTCCAAAGAGCACTCAGACTCCTAGTAGGAGGTGAGGTTGAGCTGAGCATAGCAAAGTCTGTCAGAGGCGGAAAGCAATTGCCCTGCAATTCAACCTAACTGAATTTGGACATTCAGCCTGAACTATGCAGGGAACCAGGGGCACAGGTGTTACCCTTCCCCATGTTTCTGCTTCTGCCATGGAGTAGTGGTGTGTGTCATGGGCAGAACAGCAGAGCTACCCTCCAAATACATTGATGCTGCTTACCTGGACAGGGCAAGGCAGGTAGCAAGTTTGGGGCCACAGGGCTGCACCCTGCATTATTAGGATTCATGACTGGGAACCTTGGTAATGCAGAGCTCCAGATCATGGGACGACTACTAAGGCCACATTCACACTGTATATTTAAAGTGCTATGATACCACTTTAAACAGCCATGGCTTCCCACAGGGAATTCTGGGAGCTGTAGTTTGTTGAGAGTCCTTGGTTGACGTTTATTCCCCTCCCAGAGTGGCAGATCCTAGGGTTCCATGGGAACAGAGATTGATTGTTAAACCATTCTGGAAATTGTAGCTCTGAGAGGGGACTAGGGGTCTCCTAACAACTCTAAGCACTATTTATAAACTGCAGCTCCCAGAATTCCCTTTGGGAAGCCATGACTGTTTACATACCCTTCAACATTTCTCCAATAAAAATAGGGACGTATTATTATTATTATTATTATTATTATTATTATTATTATTATTTATACCCCACCCATCTGGGTTGCCCTAGCCACTCTGGGTGGCTTCCAACATGTATAAAATAGAATAAAACATTAAACTTTTTTTTAAAAAAAAACTTCCTTATACAGGGCTGCCTTCAGATATCTTCTAAAGGTTGTATGGTTACTTATCTCCTTGGCTCGGGGATCGCAAAACTCCATAAGCTCTAACATTTCACCAATGAAAATAAGGACATCCTACCATATTTCTCTGATGAAAATAGGGATGTCCTAAGGAAAAGCGGGACATTCCAGGATCAAATCAGAAACTGAGACGGCTTCTGTAAATCTGGGGCTGTCCCTGGAAAATAGGGACACTTGGAGGGTCTAAAGTGGTATCATAGTGCTTTAACTGTATGTTGTGAGTGTGGTCTGAGACTAAGAAGGAGGAAGCTGATAAACCGTTCCACCTGCTGCATTGGCTGAAAGTAAGAAGGCAGGCAGGTGAGATCACTGGGATAATGCCCCGCCCCGTGTGCCCGAATGAACCAGCCATACCTTGGAAGAAGGGTGGGGTCATCGTAGCATGCTTGATTTTAAAGCAAACAGATAAAGGTCTCTACTACACCCATTGCAACGAAGCTTATGCTATATAAGGTTGCACCTTGAGCACCCTACACTTTAGGGAACTTGGAAATGTTAAACACCTGGAATGTTAACGGAAGGCCTGCCGAAGCAAGAACCCTTCTCCAAATGTTAACAGCTCCTGAGCATTTCGAGAACTTATTTCAACAGCTTCTTCAAGCTAAATTATCGATGACATTTTGGAGACGGAACCAAACAGATGAAAATTGTGCTTCCCCTCGGAGATTTAAATGAACACCCTGTCAAATCTGATATGGCACGTCATCACTTCTTGATTGTATGGTTTATAGGCACTCCAATCGCTCGAGAGCTTAACAAGCCATGTTGTGCACACTTCCAAATATATCCTAAATATAAATAACAGACTGACTATATATCAACATTTTAACCAAAACAGAAAAAGCTATCTGTTAACTCTAAAGGGACTAGCATGCTTTTTAATGACAGAAAAGGATGAGTCATTGGTGATGTGGTTTGTTCTTTAGGCAGCATTGCCAGGATGCGGCCAAAGGTCAGGCATTTCTTGCTACGGAGCCTACAGTTATGGGTGCCAACAATTTCATTCCAGCTATGCCTGGGTTCTGAAAGAGACAGCAGAAGCATAGTTGGCTCATTCTAAGTGGGATGCATATCAGTGAAATGTACTGTTTCTATAAGAAGCTGCCTTATACCAGGCTGGATTTATTTGTTGAATTGTCCATTTAGCTCACTTTTGTTTCCTCTGTCTGCTCTCCAGAGTCTTAAGCAGAGGTCTGTCCCTCTCCCCCCCCCCATACTATTTGACCCTGTAAACTGGAGATGCCCTGGACTGGAACTGGGACTCCCAAGGAAGTTGCCTCACAATGAGTCTAACCATTGACTCCTTCTAGCTCAGGACCAAGGGGCAGCTGAGCAGCAGAGCATCTGTTTTGCATGCAGAAAGTCACAGGTTCAATTCTCAGCATCTCCAGGGAGGGCTGGGCATGTTCTCCATCTGAAACCCTTGTTAATCTGTGCAGATGATCCTGATCTAGGTGGGACAGTGGTCTGACTTGGTGTGGAGCAGCATTCTGCATTCTGCACAGGGCCAGATTTAGGTTTGATGAGGCCCTAAGCTACTGAAGGTAATGGGGCCCTTTATATGTCCAGGTGTCAACAACAAATTGTCGCTGTTTTTTGTGTTGAATATATGCTATATGGTAATTTATGGACTACAAGCACTCTTTAATGTTAGATAACAGGTACAACAGCTTGACCTACATTCAACTGTGCTGCACTGCAGTCTGCAGCTGCATGGTACATGTTGCCATGCAGAATGTAGGCATCCTATATATAGAAATGAGCAAACCAGTGATATTTTAGGGAGCAAGCTAGCAGGCAGGGCCCAATACTTACATCATAGGAGCCTACACAACACAAAACACTGTTTGCTGTATGTAGGTTTTATTGTATTTATTTTTCATCTTATATTTTGGAAATGTACATCCAGTGGTTTTTTTCCTTTAATTTTTTTGGAGGGCCCCAAGGGAATGGGGCCCTAAGCTATAGCTTGTTTAGCTTATACGTAAATCCGGCACTGATTCTGCTTTCAGTATTCTCTGCCCCAGGGGTGCCTAACCTGTGGCACTCCAGACGTTGCTGAACTAAAGCTCCCATCATCCCTGACCATTGACTATATTGGCTGAGTTGGCTGAAGGCCAAGATCTTCTCTCTCTGTCTGCCTGGTAACAGGGCCTCAGTAACAGCCTTGTAATTGGGTGAAGAGTCCCATAAAGGCAAGAGTAACCATGTGCTCATTGTTGGTTGTGGAGTTGTTGCTGGTGTAGGTTGTATGAGGAGAGATAGTGAGAGGAAAGAGTTTGCTTTGTTTGTTATTTTCCTAAGATCCAAGTCTGTATATAGTAACCTGTGGAAGCTGTTTTATATAATAAAGCTGTACATAGTTATCCAGTTACTAGTGGCAGTGAGCTCCTGCGTCATCTTGTTCAATCAACGCCTTGCAGCCAGAAGCTTCCTGAAGGACTGCGCGCACTCTGCTGTGTCCAGGATTCCAATAGTCCTGACACTATTTTGCATCAGTTGATGAGAGCTGTTGTCCAACAACATCTGGAGGGCCCTGGAGTTTGCTACCCCTGACCAACAGCAGCTCTCCGGGATTTCAGAGCCTTTCCCAACCCTGCCTGCAGATTCCAGGGATTGAACCTGGAAGTTTTTGAATGCAAGCTCTGAGCCCTCTGCACAGGGCCGGCGCGTCCATTAAGGTGAACTAGCCTAGGGCGCCCAAATGGAGAGGGCGCTGGCCAGCCTGCCCGCCCCCCGCCGCCGCCCGCTGCTGCCCGGTGCCACCCCAACCAGCGGTGGAGCAAGCAGCTTGGGGCAAAAACCGCGGCGGCGGGGACACCAAAATGGAGGGGGCGCTGGCCAGCCTGCCCCTCACCCCCCGCCGCCGCCCGGTGCTGCCCCAACCAGCGGCGAAAACCGCGGCGGCACGGGGCGCCCGGCCAGGCAGGGGGCGGGGCACCGTACGCCATGCGCAATGACGTCACGTGGCCTGCCCCCTCGCCTAGGGCGCCAAAATCCCTAGCACCGGTCCTGCCTCTGCATGAGAAACATTTTCTCTACATTCTTTGCTACATATTCTCCCTTTCCACTAAGATTCTGCAGCTGCCACCCTCTGCATTAGAGAACTGGTTTTCCCCCACTCTCTCCTGTTTTTATTTAAATACAGCACACACCCCATATACCCAGTGCATCAATTTCTTTAATTATCTTATAATAAATAACATTCTTCTTTTAAGTCAGGAGATTACTCTCGTCTTTGCAACCAAGTTGCTGGTTCCCGCTGTGCCATTTCCTCTGTTTAGGAAGCAGCTTTCCCTGACACTGATTGACAGAGTGTCACAAGGCTGCAGCAGTCTTGTGGCAGGCAGAGAAATCAGAGAGAGGTTGTTTAAAGCAAAAACAAAAAACCTACAGGTTTTGCAGAACTGGAACCAGAAAGCAATTTCCCCAACGCAACAGTAAAAAAATGAATAGAAGCTGCCTTAAACCGAGTCAACTGGTCCACCTAGCTCAGCCTTATCTAAGTCCACTTGTGTTTTTGGACAGAAGTCTTTTCTAGTCCTAACAGGCCCGAATCATTCAGGTACTTCCAAACACTACACCTTGAGTTGTGCCTAAAAAATGGACCAGTAACCAATGCATCTCTTTAAGCATTGGAGTAGTATGTCTGCAGGATGTCAGGGATGTGCCCACCCCTGCCAGTCCGGCACTGAGTGCATACAGGGAGCCTCAGCCTGTGTTGAAGACGGATTCATCTCAGAGTGAGTCTGCCAGCCCCTCTTCGGGGGAGGAGCAGTTAGTGGGTGGGAGCCAGGGAGTGAGAGGTCTCCAGGAAGATGCAGAGAGACCTGGCACCACCCAGCAGACTCGCTCAGAGGAGGAGATGTCAGTTCCGGCGCCCATTTCACATAGAAGGAGAAGGCGGCAATTTAGAGTGCCGAGGCTTTGGTGTTGGCGCCAAAACAGAAGGGGGGCACTTCCGGGTTCTGCTAGTGACTAGGCAGTCATGTTTGAACTGAACTCTGCACTGTACATACTTTGCACTAATAAAATGACATACTGTAAAGACAAGAAGGAATCGGTCTTTACTATTGAGCAACCGATAAGGGAGCCTGACACAGTGCCATCTCAATTTGTAGGCAAGAAAGTAGAAGAAAAGGGGTATTATAGTATGAAAAGAGTGGGGCCCTGCAACAACAACAAAATGTCATGTATCATTAGCCCCAAACAGGAGTGTTCCTTTTCACGGCTTCAGCCAACCTGACATTAGGCCCTTATTGTACTGTTCAGGGCTTGTAATGAGAGAAATTACCAGCTAAATCCATGGCTCCTTGTCTCTAAGTTATAAATATATGCTGATTCATTGCTTGGCTTTTCTGGGCATTTTAATTGCAGCGAAGGTAGCTTTCAGATTGCTAAACAGTAGTTTCCCTTTTTTTAACCAATTTACTGGAAGGAAGGAAAAAACAATTTCCACTGAGTCAGATAACCTAAATTCCAAATGCAGGTAAATGCTATTCTTGAAGCCAGTTCCTTGCAGAACACAATAGGAATTTAAGTGTTGGTTATCCTAAAGCACCAGTGAATAGCCTCAGTGTGAGGGCCGGATCCGCTGCCCACCAGCACATTTCATGGCTCTCCGTGACCTCACTGCTCTTAGCAGGGGTAGCAAAAATAAAGTAGACCCAGGACCCAGCTCTCTGGTGGGGATGCGAATTGCCACCTCTCTGGTTATCAGATTAATCATCTGATGAGCAGCTAGGAGGTTGTCACATGTCTTCAGCACACCTGCATGGATCAGCTGAGGAAGGAGTCTCTCTTGGTTTCTTTCTCTGTGTTTCAGCCTGTGCGAACCCCATGCACATGTGAGTGGATGCGCCAGAGTGTGGGGTGCGACCCCCGCTGTTGGCGTGAAATCCCAAAGGGTTGGCTTGGGTGAACACAACCCCTTGGGCTAAAATAGTTTACCCACCCCTGTCCTTACGTTTCAGAGAGATAATCAAACATGCAGATTGGCAGACGTTTCATCTTCATACGGCGATATGCTAGTGGCAGCGCAGTGAGCTCAGGCAGATAGACTTGTTCCAACAGATTTGGGTCACAAAGGCAACAATAGCCACACTTTCTCTGCAGCTGTCCTAGCTGGGGCCGCTGCCGTCGCTGCAATGATTGCTTGACTGCAGCCAAAGAAGCGAAGTTTCGTTCATTATTTATACTTCTAGGGTTGCATTCAATGCCATGTTGTGTAACTCGCTCCATCAATGCAAGGATTCAAACTTGTGCAATGGAGCTTCCCTCCTGCACACCTCCTGAAGCTGTTCTGGAGTTTCCTCCAACCAGATTTGGGGGAGGGCGTGAGAAGAGGAGAGAGGCAGGGAGGTGCACATGTAGATCCTGGAGCTAAAGGATACTGCCCTTCATATGTTCTGTGGTGTAGTGGTTAAGAGCAGTAGACTTGTAATCTGGGGAACCGGGTTCGTGTCTCCGCTCCTCCACATGCAGCTGCTGGGTGACCTTGGGCTAGTCACACTTCTTTGAAGTCTCTCAACCCCACTCACCTCACAGAGTGTTTGTTGTGGGGGAGGAAGGGAAAGGAGAATGTTAGCCGCTTTGAGACTCCTTAGGGTAGTGATAAAGCGGGATATCAAATCCAAACTCTTCTTCTTCTTCTCTTCTGTCCCACAGGCATAACAAACTGTACAAAACACACAGAGCCATCGATCCAAGTTAAAATAATGTTTTAAAGGGGGAATGTAATCAAACTGGAGTTCATGGAGTTTTGCTGTTTCAGATAGGCATTATGCAAAATTAAGGTAAAAGGTAAAGGTAAAGGAAGCCTGGATGGTTAAATCCAGTCAAAGGCGACTATGGGGTGTGGCACTCATCTCGCTTTCAGGCTGAGGGAGCTGGTGTTTGTCCACAGACAGCTTTCTGACACAACGGAACACCGTGACGGAAACCAGAGCACACGGAAATGCTGCTTACTTTCCCGCCGCAGCCGTACCTATTTATCTACTTGCACTGGCATGCTTTCAAACTGCTAGGTTGGCAGGAGCTGGGACAGAGCAACGGCAGCTTGCACTGCCGTGCACATAGACCCCACCTGCACTGTGCATGTAAAGCTCTGTCATGCCATTTTAAACAAGCATGGCTTCCCCCAAAGTATTCTAGGAACTGTGGTTTATTAAGGGTACTGAGAGTTGTTAGAAGACCCTTATTCCCCACGCAGAGCTACAACTCCAGAGTGGCTTAACAGTCCATCCCTCTTCCCAGGGAGCCCTGCGGTACTTTAGAATGAATTTCCTTGCTGCTGACAAAATGATCTGGGCAAACCGCTGGATGCTATTGGAACTATATCTATTTGCTGATGAAGAGCTGCAAGAGCAAACATGGAGAACCTGCACATATTTCATTTGCAGCAGAGAAGAGCAAGTAATGATGCTGAGTCCAGGCAGCTTTTGTTGTTGTTGCTGCTGCTGCTGCTGCTACTACTGTGGAATTCGAGATTGAAATATAATAATGTACCTCATCCTGCCTTTTCAAGCTTATAGAATTTGTAATACCACGGGGAGAGAGAGAGAGAGAGAGAGAGAGAGAGAGAGAGAGAGAGAGAGAGAGAGAGCTGGAAAGCATTGTATTCAGAGGCCTGATTTAAAATGGGGGCTTTTTAGCTCAGGAGGCCACACTCCCTTCTGGGGAACCTTCTGAGGGCCACATGCCAGCAGTAGGTGGCGCCAGAGGCAAAAGTAGGTGGAGCAACAAATGTAAAATTTACTTTTGTACAGTAAGTTAGTTTCTACATGTACTCCCACACCCCTCTGCATCCTCCATGCGGACCACCACAAGGCATTATCAGAGTTCAGGGAAACCTTCTGGCCAGACAGAAACACTTTGCATAACCAGGGAATCAGCTAGATTGGTAAAGAAAAAGCGATTTATATGTGTTGTATATGCGATATAACACTCTGCCACCAGATGGCGCTGTGGAGTCCTGTTTTTCCCTACCAGATTTCTCTGTTTAAATTTACAACACATTTAACTGAAACGCTTCTTTGATGTGTTTAGATCCAGTCCAGCAGTGCCTGAGTGCCTAGGAAGAGCTCTGAGTGCTCCCCCAGGCTGAGGTTGCCTACCGCTGCTTTAAACCATAGTTTCAGCTTAACTATGGTTTCACTAGAAAGATGAAACCTGTGCTGCCAGCAGAGATAATGATACAACCCAAGCAACACAAATTCGCCATTGTGTTGCTTGGGTTGTATCATTAACTATGGTTTCAAGCTGATTGCGCAGTGTGCTGGTGCAGAGGGCAAAGGTCACAGTCGCTTTGCTGCTGCTGCCCTGCAGCCAAGAGCTGAGCCATGGGGTGGCTTAGCATTATCACAGAATTATGGTGTTGGAAAGGACAACATGGATCATCTAGCCCAACCCCCTGCAATGCAGGAATCCTTTTGCCCAACATGGGACTCGAACCCACAACACTGAGAATAATAGTCTAGTGCTCTACCAACTGAGCTATCCCAGGTGATTCCTGAACCCAGGCCCATGGTTTGTCTGTCTCCACACAAGCTACAAGCTGTAGCCAAGGTTTGTTCTTCGCTTGCCACTCGTGGTTTGTTTGGGGGAAATCAACCACAAGCCTAGGTTTGGATGTCATGCTCTAGAAGGGCTCTAAAAGATTTGTTAGACAAGGCTTACACATGTGGAAACCATGCTGGTTCTTCAGCAATACTTTTTCTTCTATATGCTTTGCAATTCTGTCTTTAGAGATACTTCTCTCCAGTTTACCTCGAGCAAACATATTGCCAACCTGCCTGCCATTTGCAATACATCTCCTCTGTATTCCTTTTTAAAACTTGAACTTGGGAAGGCCACATTCTACCGTAGTCCTTGGGTATGAAGGCTGATCTTGGGGACAAGTTAATGTATTTTGTTACATTTGTTTGGAACATAAGAAGCAGGGGCGTAGGAAGTGGGAGACGGGGGGCGGGCCACCCCAGGTTCCACCATGGAGGGGGTGACAAATTATCAAGGAACAATTACTGCCCTACTAGGGTGGTTCATAAAAAACTTTTTAAAAAAATGCCTGCTCCAAAGGTCTTATCTTACTACACTAGGGATTATATAGCTATATATGAAATTTCATGCATATCAGTTAATATCTTGACCCTCCTCCATGAAAATAGCTGTTTACTTGGTTGTTTTCCTATGTCGTGAAGGCTGAAATTTCAATTCAGTGGAGCACTTACTGTTCCCAACCCTAACCCTGCGGAAAGCCATCTAATTAGACTTTAATTTGATTTTGACATGTTTTTAGGAAGTAATTCAATTATTGTTTGATTTTATATCAATGTTATGTATCTGATGTTAGCCGCCCTGAGCCCAACTTCGGCCAGGGAGGGCGGGATATAAATAAAAGTTTATTATTACTTATTATTATTCCTTTGTAAGAAAATATGAAATAACGTAAAACCATTTTAGCAAAAAACCAAAAAAAATCAATGGAGGGGGTGACAAGAAATTTTCTGCACCGCGTACCACCTGACCTTCCTACACCTCTGATAAGAAGAGCCTGCTGGATCAGGGCAGTGACCCATCATCCTGTTCTCACAGCAGCCAGCCAGATGCCCATGGGAAGCACGCAAGCAAGACCTGAGGGCAACATCACTTCTTTTTCCTGCAGTTTCCAGCAACTGGCATTCAGAAGCAAATAACCTCTGACAGTGGAGGCAGAACATAGCCACTGGCGTTAGTAGCCATTGGTAACAATGTGGTGCTCTCCAGATGTTTCGGACTACAATTCCCATCAGCCTCAGCCAGCATGGCCACTGGCCAGGGAGGATGGAGACTGTAGTCCACCAACATCTGGAAGGCAGCAAATTAACTACTCCTTTTCTAAATACCAGAGAAACTGAAGAGGTATAGCACTAGAGCAGGCATGTCCAACAGGTGGATCATGATCTACTGGTAGAGCACTGGACATCTGTGGTAGATCACTGGTAGATCACTGGTTTCCCCCCCCCCCAAAAGAAGCCCAGCCACTTTGGCTCCCCTACAAAAAGCTCTACATCTTTGCCCTGAAGCCCCCAAAACAGAGCATTCCTTCCTAAAAAAAGCTGAACTTTGACCTGAACCCCCCAAAACATGGATGGCTTTCCTTCCTAAAAAAAGCTTAACAACCTCAACTTGAACCCCGCAAAAGGGGGTAGATCACTGCCAGTTTTTAACTCTGTGATTAGATCGCAGTCTCTTGGAAGTTGGCCACCCCTGCACTAGAGGATACAGACACATTGCAAATCTCCAACTGCATCACACAGAAGTAAACCAATCTGCACTTGAGACAAGAAATGAAAGGTGCCAATCAAAAAAACATGACCGAGACATTTCTAAGTTTTGAATCGATGCTCACAAAAGCATGCACATAACAAAAGCAAGAAAGGGTTTCTTGTTTCTTGTTGTCTTCAGCAATGTATTGCCATTACAGTTCCGCTTAAAAAAAAAGGATGGACAAGCAGGCTTTTAGTAAACTGGCCTGTGGTTGTTGT
The DNA here is from genome assembly GCA_034641385.1 of Darevskia mixta. NCBI lineage: Eukaryota > Metazoa > Chordata > Lepidosauria > Squamata > Lacertidae > Darevskia > Darevskia mixta. Next base: position 662,206 of record JAWWNH010000121.1, on the reverse strand, counting down.
TTTTTTAAAGTGGGATTAGAATACTGATGTATTTTAACAAGGGGGTAGGGAGGAATAAATACAGATTTGACAGAGGGCCTGATCTTTATCTAGTCAAGGAGTCATTGGGGAGGAACAGGGTTAATCCTGATAAAGAACAAAGAGAAATAAGCTGTTTTTCTAGCAGTTCCTCCATCCTGTCGTTTCACTTCCCGCTGCCAGCTCATGGTCATAACGCTTCCATATTATATCTGCAGGTTTCTATGGTGATCAGCATACAAATTGTCTGCCCAACCATGTGTGAAAGCAATCATCTGATTTAGGCACAAGGAATAAAAAAAAAAAATAGCGTTCCGAGATAAAATTGTTCCCTCAATGAGAGGATCACAGTGCTGTGCCGAATGACACAAGTCGTGGCATTTAATTATGGAGAGAGAGGGGGGGTGGGGAAGAAATGTCCCTGTGAAAAGATCTGAGTGGCAGGGTTGGCGATAGGCTATTGGGATGTCCCCAAGCAAGGCCAATCATAAGAGCCATGTAGGTGAGAGCACCACTTACGTCGGATGCAAAATAAAACATCTACACCTAGATGCACATGTAGCACTTATTATATATAACTCAAAAGCTGTGATGTTGATGAGAAGGCAGAGCAAATTAACGGCAGGGGGGGGGGCTGGCGAATGGTCTGGCAGCCCCTGATGCTGCAGCAATGGTTGAGCTCAGCAGGTGCACCTAATCATCGCTGCTCTCCTGTAAGGGGAAAGGGGGACAGTAACTCTGTGCCAATATGTCTAGGATCCCAATAATGGGTTATGTCCAAGGCTGGTGTTCTGCATGTGCAATGGAACTGTCCCCTACTCTGAAGCTTCCTGTTAGCCCTCTGAATCTGCTCCAAAGGAGAGCCCTCTTGAACACATTTTGGGGGCTGCGGGGGGGGAGAGGAAGGGGAAGATCCGTTGCACAAGTGGAATGCTGCTTGCACAGCCCTGGAGACAACCCAACATTCTGTCCGCCTTTCCCCAACCTCAAAAAATGGCAGGTGCTTTCCTTGGGACCATGGTATTGGGGGGGAGGTTTAAATTAGTACTCCCCCCCTTGCTGAATGCCTAATCAGGATCCCCACAATGTAATGGGTGGGTGGGTGGAAATATGTGGGTTTAATGTAGGGGTCAGCACACTTTTTCAGCAGGGGGCCGGTCCACTGTCCCTCAGACCTTGTGGGAGGCCAGACTATACTTTGGGGGAAAAATATGAATGAATTCCATTTTAAATAAAAGGACACATTCTACTCATGTAAAAACACACAGATTCCTAGACCGTCCGCGGGCCAGATTTAGAAGGCAATTGGGCCGGATCCGGCCCCCGGGCCTTAGTTTGCCTACCCATGGTTTAATGGGTTTGCTTTACAGTGCATTTTAATTCTGGATGTTTATATTTTTAATCTGGGGACGTGGGTGGTGCTGTGGTCTAAACCACAGAGCCTAGGGCTTGCCGATCAGAAGGTCGGCGGTTCGAATCCCCGCGACGGGGTGAGCTCCTGTTGCTCGGTCCCTGCTCCTCCCAACCTAGCAGTTCGAAAGCACATCAAAGTGCAAGTGGATAAATAGGTACCACTGCGGCAGGAAGGTAAACAGCGTTTCCGTGTGCTGCTCTGGTTTGCCAGAAGCGGTTTAGTCATGCTGGCCACATGACCCGGAAGCTGACAAACGCCGGCTCTCTCGGCCTGTAAAGCGAGATGAGAGCGCAACCCCAGAGTTGTTTGTGACTGGACCTAAAGGTCAGGGGTACCTTTACCTTTACCTATATTTTTAATCAGACAACTGAGCATCAGAAGGTATCCCAAAGCTCATCTAATCGAACCCCTCAGGAATGCAGAAAGCTCCACTATATCATACATGGCAGGTGTTTGTGTCATTGTTTTTTATGCTTGTTTTCACATCAAGTAATTGTGATAGCAATGCCGTTTGTAAATGGAAGGGTTAAAGTGATAGAGTTGATAGAGAGGAGTCGTGGAATCATCAAATTGTAGAGTTGGAAGGGACCACAACAGTCAGCTCATCCAACCGCCTGCAATTCAGGAATCTTTTGCCCAACATGAGGCATGAGCCCATGACCCTGGGATTAAGTCTCATACTCTACTGACCGAGCCACCGATAAACGGTCATCTACACCTCAGTTTGATGTGGCTTAAAGTGGATTGTGTCCCACACTTTCTCCTCCCCAAATCCAGAAATTCCCTGTGCTTTGAAAATCCAAATAGGGGGTTGGATTTTCATGGTCAAAAAGTCCCATGGTGGGCTTCTTCCCCGCTCTGCCTGGCACAGTAGCTCAGCTGGGAAGAATGGAGCACACATGGCATCATGCTCAAGTGTGGAGCTCATTGAGCCCAGACGCTTAGACAACCATACCGTCAATTCTTTCAAGTAAACTAAAAAGAGAGAGAGAGGAAACTCTTTTGCTAATGTAACCTATTTTACAAGAGCTGCTGTGCAGAAAAGCTTAGCCTGACATTTTAAAAGTTTTTTTTTTTTTTTTTTAAGCTCAGTGATGAATCGAAATTCAATATTTTTAATTTGGGCATGGTGCATATCCTGTCCCAGAATCCCTGTAAAATGAAAAAGCACTCCAAATAAATATCCCTATTTTCTTACAATAAATCTATTCCTGTTCATGTGTACTGATTATGATTTTCTTTTTCAAATAAAATATAGATTGCATGCATTAAAAAGCACTCAGCGGCTGACACTGACTGTCCACTTCAGATGCAAGCCAATGCATTATTTATGGGGAGACGGCGGAAGGGCTCCGCAATCTACTTGCAAGCCTGATCCTGCCTGAATCTACTTGGAGGTAAACCACACTCATTTCAGTGGAACGTACTCTCAAATAGGCGTGTATAGGTTTTCAGTCAGTACTGCGACAGACAAAAATAAAAGTCCAGCCAGGCTTTTCAGGGTTGACTTGCTATCAGTGATAGAGGAACAAATGAACTTAAAAATGTTAAGGCTGCAACCCTACAAATGCATACCTGGTAAGGTAAAAAGGTAAAGGACCCCTGGACGGTTAAGTTCAATCAAAGGCGACTATGGGGTTGCGGCGCTCATCTTGCTTTCAGGCCAAGGGAGCCGGAGTTTGTCCACAGACAGCTTTTTGGGTCATGTGGCCAGCATGACTAAACCGCCTACAGTGGCATAGCATTGCACCCTGCATCATAGCTCGCTTGCTCTTCTCAAAAGGGTCTAGCAGAGTTAATTTTGCAACGCAGAGAACAGGCCTGAAGCTTAAATTTTCTGATGCTGCAGCAGAAGAAGGAGTCACAGCTTCTTCCACTTGCCAGTGGTGGGTACCTGTGGTTGTGGCTGTTGTTTAGTCGTTTAGTCGTGTCCGACTCTTCATGACCCCATGGACCAGAGCACGTCAGGCACTCCTGTCTTCCACTGCCTCCTGCAGTTTGGTCAGACTCAAGAACACTGTCCAACCATCTTGTTCTCTGTCGTCCCCTTCTCCTTGTGCCCTCCATCTTTCCCAGCATCAGGGTCTTTTCCAGGGAGCCTTCTCTTTTCATGAGGTGGCCAAAGTACTGGAGCCTCAGCTTCAGGATCTGTCCTTCCAGTGAGCACTCCGGGCTGATTTCCTTCAGAATGGATAGGTTTGATCTTCTTGCAGTCCATGGGACTCTCAAGAGTCTCCTCCAGCACCATAATTCAAAAGCATCAATTCTTCGGCAATCAGCCTTCTTTATGGTCCAGCTCTCACTTCCGTACATCACTACTGGGAAAACCATAGCTTTAACTATACGGACCTTTGTCGGCAAGGTGATGTCTCTGCTTTTTAAGATGCTGTCTAGGTTTGTCATTGCTTTTCTCCCAAGAAGCAGGCATCTTCTAATTTTGTGACTGCTGTCACCATCTGCAGTGATCATGGAACCCAAGAAAGTGAAATCTCTCACTGCCTCCACTTCTTCCCCTTCTATTTGCCAGGAGGTGATGGGACCAGTGGCCATGATCTTAGTTTTTTTTGATGTTGAGCTTCAGACCATATTTTGTGCTCTCCTCTTTCACTCTCATTAAAAGGTTCTTTAATTCCTCCTCACTTTCTGCCATCAAGGTTGTGTCATCAGCATATCTGAGGTTGTTTATATTTCTTCCGGCAATCTTACTTCTGGCTTGGGATTCATCCAGTCCAGCCTTTCGCATGATGAATTCTGCATATAAGTTAAATAAGCAGGGAGACAATATACAGCCTTGTCGTACTCCGTTCCCAATTTTGAACCAATCAGTTATTCAATATCCAGTTCTAACTGTAGCTTCTTCTCCCACATAGAGATTTCTCAGGAGATGGATGAGGTGATCAGGCATTCCCATTGTGGTTGTGGCTACTTCAAGACTTAAAGCATGTGGCCCTTGGTCTAACTTCATCTTGGTGATAAGAACCTGGAATGAGTTTGGGGTAGGGAGATTTTGCAGGAAAAGCCAAAATGGATCAAGCAAGGAAAGCAGATGAAGATACAGGCCCCTGCAAGCTATCCGTCTGCAGGCCTTTCCTTTGGCAAAGTTATCTGTCCTTCTGGCAGCCTGCTGGGTGAAAAGGAAGAAAGGGAGAGGAGGAGATGAAAGGGAAGTTCTCCTCCCACTTTTCCTCTGGCCTCTGCTCACCACCAGCTTACTTCTTACTTCCAAGGGAATGTAGCCCTCAGCAGGAAAAAGAAGACCCCTGCCACTAGCTTAAAGGTATTATGTCCCACCCGTTTTGGCTGCAAGAAGGAAAAGCTTTTCACCATGAGCAGAAAGACAAGGACAGTGAGCATGAACAAACATTGCACATGGTTAGAGCACAGCAAGTCCTGCCTCCCACTAGACAGACTGACACAAACTGGTAGAAATGAGAGCATTGTCGAGATGCAAATTTAAATCTGACAGGCCAAATGAATCTATTGTTTCCCCTTGCTATGACTAATGGGAAACCCGTGATGGCATCTCCAGGAGCAGCTTCCTTCGCAGGAAAACACTGCAGTCTCAAAAGAGCGGCTTTCTTCCAGATACATTTAATGAATGGTTGAGGAAGAAGGGATGGACAATATGATTCAAAACCCACAGAGCTTTAGCATCTCATGAATGAAATGAACAGGAATTTTTCCTACGGCACATAATGTCTTTTCTATATTGCCCTACATGTTAGGGTCATCTCTTGACTTTTTGTTAATGATTATTTTGCAATGCAAAATTTAATCACATGGTATCCTGTTGGAACACCTGGCAGAGCTTGGCAGAGCTGGGAACCAACCGGCTGAAATTGAAGTGCGCCACATCCTAACCAGCCCTGCAGAGATGGGGTTAGGATTGTGTGCTTAATAATTTTTCTGCTTTTAGCAATTTAATGCGTGGATGGTGCTGTGATCTAAACCACAGAGCCTCTTGAGCTTGTCGATTGGAAGGTCGGTGGTTCGAATCCCCATGACGGAGTGAGCTCCCGCTCCTCTGTCCCAGCTCCTGCCAACCTAGCAGTTTGAAACACACCAGTGCAAGTAGATAAATAGGTACTGCTGCAACAGGAAGGTAAACAGCGTTTCTGTGTGCTCTGGTTTCCATCACGGTGTCCCGTTGCACCAGAAGTGGTTTAGTCATGCTGGCCACATGACCCGGAAAGCTGTCTGTGGACAAACTCCGGCTCCCTTGGCCTGAAAGCGAGATGAGCGCTGCGCCCCATAGTCGCCTTTGACTGAACTTAACTGTCCAGGGGTCCTTTACCTTTTTACCTTTACAATGTGCTATGTTAGATGCTGCATGGTGTTAAACTCCATTTTTATTGCGTCTTTTGTTTCTTATATTGCAATACAATTTCCATTCCAACGAAAACACATAGGCTCTGGGATAATGATGAGAAAGCTTCCTATCAATTTATCATTACAACGGTTCCCAGATGGGATGGCTGTGCAAGTCTGAGATAGAAAAGAGTGTTGTGGCGTGCCTAATAAATGTATTTCAGCACAAGCTTTGTGGACTAAAGTTACAGAGATGGGCTCTGGTCCACAAATGTGTATACTACCATCAGTCTGGCCCGGACACATGCATACATAGAATCATAGAGTTGGAAGGGATGCCATGGATCATCTGGTCCAACCCCCTGCAATGCAGGAATATGCATCCATATGGGGATCAAACCCACAACCTTGGTGTTATCAGCACCACACTCTAGCCAACTGAGCTAACCAGCACAGCAATGTATGGCAGGTATGTATGTACATATATACCACATTTTTCCATGTATAAGATGCCCCCCCCCCCACTTTGGGGGACCCCAAATTTAGAAAATGGGCATATGCACTATCCGTGTATAAGACACCCCCAGATTTGTAACCTTATTTTAAAGTAAAATAACCTAGTCTTATACACAGAAAAGTACGGTACATAATTTTATCTGTATGCTGCCTCTCCACAGTTCAAACCATGCTCAAGGCTGCTTACAACATGAAAAAATATGCAACTGCAACAGAACAGAACAACAAACATAACAAAACATACAACATAACAAAAGCCGTTGATAAACAATAAATAAAGTAGTAAACAATACACAACCAAACTGAACAATTTCCACATAAATCACAAGAAGATCTATAATAAAAATACAAAAACGGAACAATAAGTACTTCTAAGGCACAGAGAGGTCAAGATCCTGCAGCTTCTGCTCTGCACTCACACACTGGGAATTTTTTGTTCCCAGAGGGAAGACACCTCTGATGATCCAGGAAGCAGAGATCTGTTTGCTAAGCAAAGTGGTTACATGGAGTTTCTCCTCTCTTTAGGTTTTGAGAAACTGTGAAATGCAGCAGCAAAAAGACTATCATTCCTATTGTGATGCTATTGTGACGTAGGCACAGCTATGTGTGCGTTCCGAACCTGAAACAGGTATCTATAGCCACAGAGCTTCAGTGCCATCATCCACAAGCTTGGTGATTTGGGAATTCTGTTCTCCGAGTCTGTTGCATAGTTAACCCTCATTTCCACTGTCCGTACTGACTCTATTAAAACACCATTATCAAGACATGCTCACAGTTTCAGTCAGGAGTTCCTCTGTACTCCCCAATCTAATAGGAAAGCAATTTGATATGCATGGAGCTATTTCAGATGCAGGCAGTGTGCCAAGAGAACACTACCCAAAACTTGGGCATCGTACATTTTCAGCACAAAGTTTCTTTTATGTCAGGTATTTCACAAGATGGTGCATTACTGTGCCATATGTAGCCTACTTTGCATTGGTAATTGAAACAAATTGCAAGAATCCCCCCAAGACCTCTGTAATGTTTGCTTGTCAGATTGAGCGCTACCTTTGGGAAGTGCTACGTGCACTTCTGTGGTTTCATGAAAGAGAAACGGGAAGCACTACAAAATGAAAAGGAAATCATGCAAAGTTGAACCCCAGTGAGCAATGGCTCGGATATTGGGGTAGCTCAGATATGAAACCACAGTATGAGCAGGTATCATGAACTGGCAGGACAACAGGGAACAGGATCCTGGCGAGGGGTGTAGCCAGGGGATGAGGGGTCAGTGCACAGAAACCAGAGGGGGCCCTGAGGCATGGGGAGCAGCCAGAGGTATGCTCTCGGACAGTGTTTCCCAAACTTGGTTCTCCAGCTGTTTTTGGACTACAATCCCCATCATCCCTTACCACTGGTCTTGCTAGCTAGGGATGATGGGATTTGTAGTCCAAAAACAGCTGGAGCCCCAAGTTGGGAAACACTGCTCTAGGAGGCAGAAGCAGGCAATGATCCACAGCCCATCTCACCATAGCTGTCAACCCTCCCTTTTTTTGCGGGAAACTCCCTTATTGCAATGCCGTTTCCCGCTGCTGTCCCGGATTGTTGATATCCCTTAAATTTCCCGGATTTCAAAGGAAGCAGCTCCTCTCCCTCCCTGCCGGCCAAGGAGGCTCCTCAGCTGCGTTGCTCGGCTGCCAGTAAGGAGTCTGAGACCGACTGGGGGCGGAGCTTGCATGCCTTGTGCAGCCAGACCCTCACGCCCAACCAGACAGACAGCCTGCCTGCCGTCTACGCGATCGCTCTTTCACTCACCCGTTCGCACGGAGCCTCTGGAGCGCAGGGTGGCGAGGCTACTTGGTGCCATTTTCACAGCATCCCTTATTTTCAAATCCGAATGTTTTGAAAAAATCCCTTATTTTCAAATCCAAAAGTTGACAGCTATGCACCTCACTGGCTGGCCAGGTGGGGCTTTTCAGCTCTGGGAGGAGTGTGTGCGATTCCTCCACTGGAGCAAGCTTGTAACAGGTGATGGTCACCTGCCTCGTCAAGCCCAGGTGCTGCAATCAGCATGCAAAGTATACAAATTGGGTTCAAGTGGATGACTTCATTGTTCATATTGTACTTGGATTTCAGGCTAGACTTTCGACACAGTTTTCACAACCGACAATGCAACACTTCCTTAGTGTGCGCCGTGCAGCAAGTGACAGCGAGTAATAGCTGTTAATGCAAAGCCTGCCTAGAGGTCACTGTGTGGCTCAAAGTTAATTTTACAAAGTGTAAGGAGAAGAGAAGACACCACCTTAGAAATGACCCTAAAGCACTGCTGGAAACGGCTTCAGGGGAAGGAAAATAAGCCACAGTTCCCTAGAGGACATGTACACACCAGATATTTACTAGGGAACTGATTTAGCACATACAGTATATATGGGCTGATTTGACCATTTCTAAAAGCAGACCAATGAAAATTATAATGTTGTATGAAGATCCTCAACACAGTAACTTCTGTGTGCATGTGTGTGCATTGTGCAGGATGAGTAAGGCTTTCTGCATGCTCAGCTTCACTATCTTTTCCTTTTTCTTTTTTTATTAGGCAATTTACAAAGCCCTGGGACAAGTTGCCCCTGACATTTGACAGCCTGGTTTGGTATTAAAAGCCTTTAAAAAAAATAAAAGTCAGTGGAAAAATGATAGCATTAGGATTTCAATTCCCAATGTGTGATTTTTCTTTTTCTGAAAATGTATTGAGATTTTTCAGTTAGTAAAGAAAAACAAGATGTAGAGACAAGAGCGAAGACAAGAGCATAGATTTAAGCATGTATATTTCTTTTACAGGTGGCAGCAAGGGAAAAAGGATGATTGATGCCATTGTAAAGAAGTCTTTTCACGTAAAAGGTGAGTTCAGATAAGTGCATCAATTAGACAAGCCATAAGTTCTGAAAGACGGAAACTACAGAATGGCCTGTTGCAAAACTCCACCGGTCTGCAGCAAAGGTCTTTCCCCACCTCCACCCCTTCTCCTGATGTAACTGTTTTGTTAGTTTTTTGTACTAGGGCTCTCCCAATATTCAATTCCGATAAGCACGCAATAACCCCCCTTTGGGGGTGTAAATGGAGAATCTGAGCTCTTTTGGATCTGACTGTCGTCCCTAAAAAGTAGCGGGAATTTTTAATATTAATATGTTAATATCAGACATTTAAAAGTCTGAGCAGGTGTCCTTATAACCCCACTGCTTCTTTTATCACTCATGTTAGAAATCAAAACACCAGGTACTTCTCTCTCATTGTTGTTGTTGTTTAGTCGTTTAGTCGTGTCCGACTCTTCGTGACCCCATGGACCAGAGCACGCCAGGCACTCCTGTCTTCCACTGCCGCCCGCAGTTTGGTCAGACTCATGTTGGTAGCTTCGAGAACACTGTCCAAGCATCTCGTCCTCTGTCATTCCCTTCTCCTTGTGCCCTCCATCTTTCCCAACATCAGGGTCTTTTCCAGGGAGTCTTCTCTTCTCATGAGGTGGCCAAAGTACTGGAGCCTCAGCTTCAGGATCTATCCTTCTAGTGAGCACTCAGGGCTGACTTCCTTCAGAATGGATAGGTTGGATCTTCTTGCAGTCCATGGGACTCTCAAGAGTCTCCTCCAGCACCATAATTCAAAAGCATCAATTCTTCGGCGATCAGCCTTCTTTATGGTCCAGCTCTCATTGTTATCTGCCCAGAATTCCCCACCCCACCCCCCACCAAACTTGACTCATCACTTTCTCGGCACAAAGCCGGGAATACCTGTCCTTGTGGTTTCTATGCTTCCGTCTAGACATTTATTTATTTTTAGGCTCTGCATGGCGGTTGCATTACATACACCTGAAAGGAAAGGTAAACAGTGGCAAAGGGACAGACCACAAAGCATTCCAAATACAAACGGAATATTTTGCTACACCCAGACAATGGGGAAGAGACTTTATACAGGTCCGTAATCAGAAATTCTGTTTGTGGGAAGGAATGACAGCAGAAGGCATTACAGGCTGGTGCTTTTAAAGCTTGCAGGGGATGTCCATAGTGACTGGCAAAATTCACGGTTCTTGTATTAATTTACAGGGTCCTTAACACCTAGGGTCTAGGATGCAACTTAAGGATCGCCTGATTCCTTACATCCCTGCTGATCACTCAGGCTTCCCCATGGCTCAAATGTAAAGCTTCTATCCACCATCCAGGGTGACTAGAAACTCAAGTTTAAAAATTGCCTAGAAGTCCACACTGAGAGCCAGTGTGGTGCAGTGGTTAAGAGTGGTAGACTCATAATCTGGTGAACCAGGTTCGTGTCTCCGCTCCTCCACATGCAGCTGCTGGGTGACCTTGGGCTAGTCACACTTCTTTGAAGTCTCTCAGCCCCACTCACCTCACAGAGTGTTTGTTGTGGGGGAGGAAGGGAAAGGAGAATGTTAGCCACTTTGAGACTCCTTCGGGTACTGATAAAGCAGGATATCAAATCCAAACTCCTCCTCCTCCTCCTCCTCCTCCTCTTCTTCTTCCATTAACTTCCAAACAATGATTTAATATAATTATGAGAGAGAATGTCTCGTCGCTTCAGAACAGCAGTGGTGGTGCAAGCGCCCTCACAGGCCAGATTTCCTAGACTGCCTCATTTTGACAAAGGGCCTCTTTTCCTTCCTTAGAACAAGGCAGAGATGGGGGTGGGTGGGAGGCAGAGATGTAGCAGTGACAAAACATTAAAAGATATTCCACAGGTACGCTACTGAATTTTCCCAAGAGACTAAAGCAGAGTTATCTGAACACACAAGGTTGTAAAATGGTGGTGAGACCGGGGTGTGCATCCCAGTTGCACAGAGTTTTAAAGCACATCTCTTCAGCTGATGTGCAGTCAGCACGGGACTCCAGTCTGCAGAGCGAGAGGAGACAAAGAACACCTGAAACCACCTCAGAGGAAAACAGATATTCAGGCAAAAGGCATTGAATGTGGTGTGTGTGTGTGTGTGTGTGTGTGTGTGTGTGTGTGTGTAGTGTTTGGCCTTAGCTGGAGACGGGTGCTTAACAGTTGTCATTCCTGAAGATCAGAAGAGGAGAGGTGTAAATTGAAAAGTGATGCCCCACGAGTTCCTGTCAGACAGGAGGCAAACATCACCTTGGACATTTGAGAGGATGCTTAGGATTTCGCAGGAATGGGAAAAGGATGTTAGAATCAAAGCATCATGTCTCCTTCCTGCAGACTCATTTAAGTGATACCTAAAATATAGGCCCAGTCATCTTTTATCGATCAAACCCAAAAATTTAGAACTTTAAACATTTTAACACTCAGAAAGCTGGTGGGAGCGTCCTGTTGTCACCCTAGAATTCCCCTTACTGAATATATTCCTGAATAACAACTCAGATTTACACAGCAGAAAACTTATGAGGAGCTAGATACACGACCACTAGACATTAGGAAGGCCTTGCAAGCACGACGATAACTAACTGGTACAAACTGGTCTGGGAAAGACTGACAAATAAATTAAAGATATTCAAGGGACAAAATAAGAAAGACAAATTTACTTCTGTCTGGTTTGATTTCATAGAACATGAACAAGTTTCCTGCCTAATTTAGTTACAATCTCAGCTTGACAATATTGCTTCTCCTCTTATGTTTCATATCCTTTTTACCTGTGAGACAGCAAGTAAAGCCATTGTCAACTTAATCCCAATACCATTTGAGGAATGGGGGGGGGGGAACCCACCACCACTTACCTGTTCTGGGAAAGCTTGGTTATTGGAAAGGCTATCATACCACACTGCATGGATGCTTGGTGCTGTTCTTCTTCTATGTTTCTTATTTGATCAAAAGCTTTGTATCTCAGTGGTCCAAGTTAGCATTTTGGATAATATGTTGTCCACATGCTCTCCGTTGTGTGGTCATATATGAAACCTGATTGACCATTTAGTTTATTTCGTTTACAGTGATATATAATTTGTTATAAAATTTAAAAAAAACAGCAACCAACCAATCATTTTAAGTATAGGAATTGCCCCAAGCAAGCCAATTTCTGTCTCAATTCTTGGATCTACTTCAGCAGGAGTGGGGAGTCTCAGTTCCAGGGCCCAAAAGTGGCTCTCCAGGCCTCCTTATCCAGCTCTTTGGACTCTCTTTAGCCCCTCCCCTGGCCACATCCTCCAATGGTCCTGCTCTACATGCTTCTCAACTGCTTTTGCCCGACTGGAATATGTACTTGAGCTATGATAACACCTCTTCCTTGCCTGGATGGTAAATGGCCAATGGCATGGGTTGAGGGGAGTTGTAGTTCAGCAACATCTGGAGGGCCAAACATTCCCCTGATCTAGGATCTCATAATAAAAACAGCTAAGGGTCATGATGCTTTTGAATTAAGGTGCTGGAGGAGACTCTTGAGAGTCCCATGGACTGCAAGAGGATCAAACCTATCCATTCTGAAGGAAATCAGCCCTGAGTGCTCACTGGAAGGACAGATCCTGAAGCTGAGGCACCAATACTTTGGCCACCTCATGAGAAGAGAAGACTCCCTGGAAAAGACCCTGATGTTGGGAAAGATTGAGGGCACAAGGAGAAGGGGACGACAGAGGACGAGATGGTTGGACAGTGTTCTCGAAGCTACTAATATGAGTTTGACCAAACTGCTGGAGGCAGTGGAAGACAGGAGTGCCTGGCGTGCTCTGGTCCATGGAGTCACGAAGAGTCGGACACGACTAAACAACAACAACAAAGGGTCATGAGCAACATCCAATGAAATGCTTCCACTAGGATAAGGACCTTTGGCTGTGCAATTGAATTTCCCCGCCTCCTCCTTTCCCTTTGCCCCCTCCTAAATCTGTTATGGGTTTTCCTCAACCCTCTAGGGTAGATTTTTAGGGGGGTGTTGGTGGGGGGCAGGTCCACAGGGAGAGGACAATCCATTGTTCAAGTGGAAATTCTTGTGCATAAGTACTTTGTTGGATATCTCGCTAACAAATGTATTGTGGTACATGCTCTCCTGGACAACAGACCACTTCACAAAAGCTTATGCGGTAAGAAATTCTTAAGAAGAAGAGTTTGGATTTGATATCCCGCTTTGTCACTACCCGAAGGAGTCTCAAGGCTGCTAACATTCTCCTTTCCCTTCCTCCCCCACAACAAACACTCTGTGAGGTCAGTGGGGCTGAGAGACTTCAAAGAAGTAGGACTAGCCCAAGGTCACCCAGCAGCTGCATGTGGAGGAGCGGAGACATGAACCCGGTTCCCCAGATTACGAGTCTACCACTCTTAACCACTACACCATGCTGGCTCTCTTAAGTCTTCCAGGTGCCACAAGACACCGTTGTCCTTGCTGTAACTAACAACTATCCCTCTGCAAACTGTTACAATGGCAGGGGCTTATAGTGTTAGCGGCAGAGCCTGGGATTAGAACTCAGGAGCTGCTGCCTCCAGCTACTAGAGCATGCCAGAAAATCTTAGCATTCACAGGATTAGCCACATAAATAACAAAAAGTTCAGACAGGCTAAACTGAAAACAGACAGAGCTAAGCATTGGGCTTCCTTCAGGCAGCTGATAATGCATCTGGACCAGAGACACTTTGTTGGTTGATAAGCTTGGCAAGATTAGTGTAAATAGCTACAGAAGCAGAATGCTAATAGAAATGGCAGTGAAGGGTATCTGCTAAAAGCCAGGAAAACATATGTAAGTAGACACACACACACACACACACACACACACACACACACACAAAATGCCTTCAAGGAGTTGAAATGTTCACTTAGTTCATTCAACTTTAAAAGCATACTCGCCATTAATTTGCCAATGTCTTGCAGGAATGTTCTCTTCCCTTTATATAATCTACAGTGCACAGAGGCTGCACTCTCTGACACATAGGTATCTATGTTCTCTCAGCTGTGGTCTTTTATTTTCCACTATTCCAGAGATGTCCAGCCGATGGGCTACATGCAAAAAGTCCAGATAACAGCTATAACGTAGTACGGACTTCCCAGACCACTGATTCCGATCTGCTTAAGCATGCCAGACTCTGTGCCAGATTATGACCTATAATATATAAATAATACTCCTGCAATATAGTGGAATGGTATCCAGACCAGAAAAAGAAAACAGACAGTAGTAGGGGATATCTACAATGGTTCTGGGTTAACCAGGGAACAGTGACAGGAGCACACTGAGTAGGGCCTAGACTTGGTCATATTTAGAGAAGACCCGCTGAAAGTGATGAACATCTCAAGTCTCATTGATTTCAGTGGCTCCCCTTCCATGAAGACTATATTTGTTTAGGTCTCTCCTGTGTGACCAGACAGACTGGGGCAAGCAGAGGAAGAGGGTAAGCAAGAGGGCTCACCTCTGAATTGCCTGAGGGGAGTTGATCATACTACAACAGAAGGAAGAGGCAGCCTTGTTAAGGGAAGCAAGGAACTACTGCAGTCACCTCCTGCACCAGTCTCAGCATTCCCAAAGCTTAAAGGTAAAGGGACCCTTGACCATTAGGTCCAGTTGCGGACGACTCTGGGGTTGCGGAGCTCATCTCACTTTACTGGCCGAGGGAGTCGGTGTACAGCTTCCAGGTCATGTGGCCAGCATGACTAAGCCGCTTCTGGCGAACCAGAGCAGCGCACGGAAAAGCCATTTACCTTCCTGCCATTTATCTACTTGCACTTTGGCATGCTTTCGAACTGCTAGGTTGGCAGGAGCAGGGACCGAGCAACGGGAGCTCACCCCGTCGCGGGGATTCGAACCGCCGACCTTCTGATCAGCAAGCCCTAGGCTCTGTGGTTTAACCCACGGCGCCACCCGCGTCCCTTTCCCAAAGCTTAACAGTGCCCGTTTCTTCATTATATCATCAGCATGGCTTACATGAGGAAGATTTGCAGGGGCCAAGAGTGAACTACTTCATGATTGCTCTTCATTGAGTTTGTTAATGACAGATTACACACTTGCAAATAAAGATGCCCCGAGCTTAAAAGGGCACCCAAGCCCTGGTTAAACAACTTTTCTCAATCCACTCAAATGTTTCTACAGTAGCCGTATTAATACATCCCAGCAGCGGCCTTATATTGCAAAATATGAAACTTAACTTGTGGGCATTAATGAAGGCATTAATCTTCCACCTGTCACTACTACTGGCGAGGCAGTTTTTCAGCTATCTGGCCTCAACATTGCTACTTGGCCCTTTAGGGATTAAATCTGCAAAGTGCTGCCTGCAAAAGCGTTATCAGAGGTTACAGCCACACAAAATTAGCATCCAAAATATATAACTAGTGCTCTCATTTCAAATGTGCATTATTAGTCTACACTTCAGAGTTCATATCCACCAATCGGCTAATTATACCAAAGCAATATTTCCAAGTGACTTCCTTTCAGCGTTCCTTTTTTTTATTTAAAATCAGGGAGAAGCCATGGACAGTTTCATTCCAGATACAGCTAACTGAGCATTATTGAATCCTACAGATCAAAGTATACTGGCCACTCCTTAGTTTAACAACACTGTGATTCTTAATACAGTGTTTTCAAGCATTGAAGGAATTTCACACACATTGCCTCATTGCAATCCTAACAACCACCCCATAAGGCAAGACGACAGTAATATTATCCCCATAAGGCTGAGAGTGTGTAGAAGAAGAAGAGTTTGGATTTGATATCCCACTTTATCACTACCCAAAGGAGTCTCAAAGCGGCTAACATTCTCCTTTCCCTTCCTCCCCCACAACAAACACTCTGTGAGGTGAGTGAGGCTGAGAGACTTCAGAGAAGTGTGACTAGCCCAAGGTCACCCAGCAGCTGCATGTGGAGGAGAGGGGACGCGAACCCGGTTCACCAGATTACGAGTCTACCGCTCTTAACCACTACACCACACTGGCTCTCTGTGTAACCACCAATGAATTAATGTCTGAGGCGGGACTTGAACCAGGGATTTGTAGCTCAGTCTCTTGGACACTACACTGCACCAGTTCCTTAACATTTAAATAATCAGGCTTAACTGCTGCGCCCTTCAGCAGATATATTCATTTCAAAAAAGTTGCAAGTTTTCTTTCCTGTCTCCTGTGACTTCATCAACAGTTGCATAGCAAGGAGAAATCCAGCAGTTCTTATCATTGCACCTACACATTTTAAAAGCCCATTACTATAAGCATTTACTGTACCAGAAAAGGTGGTTGGTCAAACTGTTGAAAGTACAAAAGCAGGGATCGTTCAGTTTGTAATTTAAGGGTTAATTTTATTAGTCTTAAAGTCAACTAGACAGGAGGGGGTGGGTGGATGTGTTGCTAAGCAACCGGGCAGAGTAGCATGATCTTTGCTGAGGTAGCACATACCCTGATTGGCTGTGTAGTTCTAAGGAAGTTTTTACTCTGTATGTCTGGTCTAATGTCCCCTTGATATATTCAAGGCCTGATATGAGAAAGACAAAACTTGTCTGTTCCTTTCTCCTCAGATTATACAGGTTTATAGCTGCTGCTCCAAATACAGTCCACGAGTTCTTTGCTACAGAATACTCTAGTCTAGAGCAAGTGACTTATGGATGGCCTATCCCATCTGCTACTGTGTACACCAATAGGTATCAAGGTTAGATTTATGAACAAGTTAAGTAAACCACAGTTTAGGGCCTCAGATTATGAGGGGCTTCTAAATTAAAAAGTCTACATTTCAAGTTTTACACAATTGGTTAAAAAATAAACTTATTGGAAGATATACAATTTATTTAGATTCTTAGTTTTCGCTTACATCATCCCCTCTGTGATGGTCTATATCCAACTACAACACTTTATTATTTCTATTTGCATTGGCTTTTCTGTTAGACTAATGCACTTTTTTCCCCTTTTTGCTAAAACTATGCAGCCTCCTAACATTGACATAGCCTAGGGCTCAGCATGTCTTACTCCAGCTCTGATGGGCATAGAAAAAAAACATTTCCTGCCTATGTGTGCAAAAGTTATTCCCTTAGAAAAGAGCTGCACAAATTATATTGTGGTCACATATACAGTACAGAGTTTAGACGAGAAAATGTGTCTTTACAAATTTAGCAACTTCCCTTTGAAATCTTACTCAATATGCATCAAGAAATTGCAATAAAACACCCAAGAATTTATTGCTCCTTTTTCAATACAAGTAGAGAGCAGCTGTAGGTTTCTTGTTATGACTCATGGACATTTGGTTGACCCAAACAGGGCTAAGGGCTATTTCAAATGTCTCTTATTACTTACGACACGTCTTTGTCAATGTCTGAATGGTGGGAATGCTTCCTTGTATGACAAAGAAGCATTTAAACTGGTCATAATTTGATAAGACAGACACAAACGCAACTTAGACATAACTTTCCCAATCACAGAATGGCATTTTATTCAATGGAACAAACGGAGAAGCTGTCCTGTTAAAAATAAAATGGCATTGAAATTGAATGTTGTTTAGATAGATTTGAGTTATTTTATCTGGCACCTAAAATTAAGCTTGCTTAGGTTGGAGCTAAACATTTGGTAGCAAACACAGGACTCCTAAGCCCATGTTTGCTTCCGACAGGCAATCTGGGATCCCGTTTGCAAATAAAAGCAGCAGGTAGGAGGTGTGCTTAATCCTTCCCACCGCCTTAACTCTGCAATCTCTTCCCCTTCACCCAGCTCCAATATTGGATTTCCTGATCAAGTGAAAAAGAGCAAGGAGCGATTCCCAAAATGAGTGCCAAAATTGTGGTTAGAAAATGTTACAGAGGAGAAGTGGTGGCAGTGGATGGGCAAAGCACTGCCTTGCCAAACACTTCTGCCCGACTCCATTCTCAACACTGGAGACAAACACAACGCTGGGAATCCAGTCTATGAAATCAAACATCTAGTAGTGCCTATAGATACGTCAAAGTGCAAGTAGATAAATAGGTACCGCTTTGGCGGGAAGGTAAACGGCGTTTCCGTGCACTGCTCTGGTTCGCCAGAAGCAGCTTTGTCATGCTGGCCACATGACCCGGAAGCTGTACGCCGGCTCTCGGCCAATAAAGCGAGATGAACGCCGCAACCCCAGAGTCGGACACGACTGGACCGAATGGTATGGGGTCCCTTTACCTTTATAGATAACTTGGGAGAGTAATCCGAAGTTGCATTAACTCAGCTGTACTGCGGAAATAAAGGAGGCTGACCTGGGAAACCACTTGGATGCAGACTCCCATGATCTACAATAGGGCAAGCCCAACTTTTTGTACCAGGTGAGCTGCAAGAGAACTTCCAACACAGAACCCACAGGCTGCACACTGCCTTGTTGCGCAGGTGCAGGGAGTGAGGGCAGAACATGCCCCATCCCAAGCCCTCACGTTGCCTTCCCAAAGCTGGCTAAGCAAGATGCCGGGCTTTGGGAAGGAAGTGTGAGGCTATAGCAGAGTCCTAGGGCCCTCCCACCTCCTTCCCAAAGGTGGGAGAGCCTCAACTAGGCTTTAGAAAGGAGGTGGGAGGACTCCAGGACACTGCCAGAACCCTCACACCTCCTTCCCAAAGCCCAGCACCTCGCTTACCTGGCTTTGGGAAAGCAGCACAAGATCTGTGGGCAGGGGCGTCAAATGTTGCTGAGAGCCACCCAAAAAGGCATTGAGGGTTGCATGTGACTCTTGGGCCAGACGGTGGACCACCCCGATTTAAAATGTAACTTTGCCTTTAAATGCACATTTCTTCCAAAATATGCATCTCTGAACTTCTCTCAAAATACCTTTACAAATATATTTATAACTGTATTTTACCGATGTTTTCCAAGTGTGAAATCCAATAGATAGCTACATCTCAATCTACACAGTAGTCCAGGAGGGGCAGATCAGTTCAGTTTGTGTTGGAAACTGCAACACCCAAATTCCTCATGCATCCCTAGATACGGGTGCATTTGGGAACTATAGAAAAGCTGCTCTGAGTTCCTTGGAGAAGGTGATGTATCAGTGTACAAATTAGTAGAAACAATTTTCCTCCTGGTTCATGGCACACTGCATGACTTTACCCGATATTGTCCCAAAGCAATACCCCCTGACACACAATTATGCTCAATAACAAGTATTATAGCAGAAAGCATGTCAGACTGAATTCAACTCCTGCTTGGCCACAAAACTCACTGAGAGCACAGCCTTACTCATGTCTACTCAAAAATACCGGTAAGTCTGACTTGAGTCCCATGGAACTTACTACCAGGTAAGTGTGTACAGGAATGGCACAGCCTGAGTAATACCATCAGCCTATAATTTGCAACTTTATAGTGGAACTGTTTGACTTACCTTGAGGTACCTTGTGGTCACACAGATTACAAAGCCCTTAGACACTCTAAAAGCACCCTAGAAAATGCATGAAACTAAGTAGCTGAAACGCCTGCTCAACTGAGTTTCACTTCTGCCTCAAAGTACAGTGGTACCTCGGGTTACATACGCTTCAGGTTACAGACTCTGCTAACCCAAAAATATTACCTCGGGTTAAGAACTTTGCTTCAGGATAAGAACAGAAATCGGGCAGCGGCGGCGCAGCGGCAGGGGGAGGCCCCATTAGCTAAAGTGGTGCTTCAAGTTAAGAACGTTTTCAAGTTAAGAACGGACCTCCAGAACGAATTGAGTACGTAACCAGAGGTACCACTGTATAAATTCCTGAACCACTTTCATAATCTGCAACAGACACATCCATCCCTCTTCACTACAAAAAGCATCATGACATTCTGTTTGGTTCTTTAAAAGAACAAGAAAGAAATGCAATATCGTAGGAAAGTTCATTGCCTTGAAAGCTGGCGTAAGTTTTATCAAGAATCCATAAATTTATGTCTTAGTCAAGGTTGTTGTTGTTGTTCAGTCGTTCAGTCGTGTCCGACTCTTCGTGACCCCATGGACCAGAGCACGCCAGGCACGCCTATCCTTCACTGCCTCTTGCAGTTTGGCCAAACTCATGTTAGTCAAGGTACCACCCTTAATAATTTGGCAAGTGATTAAAAATAAAACCTGAACATACTTCAGCACAGATTGTCTTCATGAAATGTGGTGCTGAGAGTATTTCAGTTTCAAATGTCTGAGAAGCCCCTATAGGAATACAAGCGGCTCAGTCAGAGATCACAGATAAGATTTTCCATTCAGTGAAGGAACCAACCCCCCCCCCCCAAAGCCAGCATGCTTCCTGTACCATTAGATACCATCTCCATAACGTAACAAATAGCGAGGCTGTAGTGATAATGACCTGCCTGCCTCAGCTATTCTTTATACAATCTGAAGTTGAAATCAGATATAAATGGAGATTGTCCATAAAAGTACAGCTACTCTTTAAGTGTTTCTTTTTTGTCTCCAACAATTCAGAAAGACAGGATGACTATAAAGACACCCACAGCTCTACCCTTGGGGCGTACAATCTCTGAAGATCTATACGGATTTTTAAATCATCAACATCAAACACAACTATTATGGGTTGCAACCAATGGTGGCTTTGCCTTAGCAGAAATAGCCTCTGCTTGTGCAAATTAGGTGACCTGCTTTTTGCTCAACTACCTTATCCACTTCCCCAAAAAGCTAATTTTACTTTTCTCAGGGCAGGGGGGACCCTCCATAACTGAATATAATGCAGACGGCTGCAGTAAGTCCTGGCATCCGCTCCCAGTTTCACTTAAAAAGAAATGCTACTTTCCTTATGAGCAGAACTGCACAAAATTCTTGCCATACCTGTTTAAAAATTGTTAAGATTCCACAGAATGGCCACTCCTGCTTTCAAGCTTTCCTGCCGGATTCCCATGATCTCTCTAAAACACAAATATCTAACCTGAACCCCCATCCTGTTCAACACTCTCCTAAAATCTCTTATACAACAGCTGATTGTAAAAGATTACCAAATCATCATCACAGACCGAGTGTTTGCATAGAACAGCCACGTCCAAAAGGTAAATCGTGATCTACCAGTAGATCACTGGACGTCTGTGGTAGATCACTGGCTCCCCTTAAAGAAGCTCAACAACTTTGATTCCCCTAAAAAATCTCAACAACTTTGACCTGAACCCCTAAAAAACGCGGCTTTCCTCCCTAAAAAATGCTCAACAACCTGAACCCCCAAAATGGGGTAGATCACTGCCTGTTTTTAACTGTGAGTAGATCGCAGTCTCTTGGAAGTTTGCCATCCCTGGCATAGGAGAATGCAGACCTGTCTTATAAATTGCTGAAAATGTTCACGGTCTTACTCCATCAAACAGGTCCAATATACATTTTTATATTTATACAGATGAACGTTACTGTTTTGCAATCTCTGCCCTGGGCCATGATTTGAAGACGAGTAAGGCCTGGATTGGAAAAAAGGTGAGCAACGGGAGAAAATCTCAGGTGAGCACGAGTAGCAAATGGGACATTACACAAGCTATATCCTGAAACCCCTCCATCCTTGGCAGCGTTTAACTCTCCTTTTCATTATGCTAGGCTGGATAAATGCTTCTGACAATGCAGTTAAAGCAGAAGGCTGCAATTCCCAGGAAGGAATGGTTTTTGGCAATTTTGCTTTAGCAGATGCAGCAGTTAACCCCCCTCTCCTTATATTAAACTATCCAGGTCCCAAGAGCACTGATAGCCTATATACTTCCTCCTCCTCTAAGGCCTCACAACTATTACATTATCATGATGTCAGTTGTGTGCTGCCTGCATGAACAACTCTGGTGGAAGCAAATACATGAACAAGCGCCATTGCAGTTATAATAAACACAGGGCGTGGGACTAGCCAAGAGGGAACAAACTTGAGAATTTGGTTCTGTTCAGCTCCAGAGGATTTCGCACAGCAAAGATCAGACTTTGAGCAACATGGAAGAGAACCCAGAGTGAATTGTGGAATCCGGGATGGATCCATTCCAGCCACGGGCAATGATAAGCTATTTTGAGCATCCCACCAAGGCTTCCCTGCAGCAAGGCTTTGGAACATGCAAGGCTACCAAAGCTGCAGGATGCGTCCCGGCTGCACAAGCTTCTCCTCTTGTGCTTTTTCTGGAAACTGATTGCATGTGGCACTTTCAACTCTATACTTTCAAATCTGGTCAATACCCTACACTCTGGTCAGGATAAAATTATGTCTATGGCCTGTTATACCCACTGTAGTTTCAGCTCATTTAAGTGACTATTCTCCAACAGTTCCCCAAATAAAACCCTTACTAATGTGTGTCAGGTAGGTCTGGAAGTTGCTTTTTTATTAAAATCTTTAGGAAGCATATGCACAACTTAGGGGGGGAAAGCCCCCACATTCTCATTACTGCCTCACACCAGTGGTATTTGATAGCCCATTATGTTCTTTTTGTTGGATCCCTCTCAGGTAAACATCAGTAGACTTGAATCTATGGTATTATGTTTTCTTTAATATAAAGAGTAACCAGATACAAGCTGAACTCTGAATTGAGCATCATAGTCACTTCCTCTAGAGAGAACCTAAATGAGCACAAAACCTGAGCAGTCTAAAGACTTGTTATTTTATGGTATGGTGTGCCCGTTCTGGCTTAAGCACAGCAAATGCAAAGGCATTTTTTTAATGAAAAAAAAAAACCCCAACTTTAACCCCCCCCCAAAAAAACCCAACTTTAATTTTGAAAACAAAATTTAAAAAATCCTTCCAGTAGCACCTTACGAGACCAACTAAGTTTGTTCTTGGTATGAGCTTTCGTGTGCATGCACACTTCTTCAGATACATATCAGATACATATCTGAAGAAGTGTGCAGGCACACGAAAGCTCATACCAAGAACAAACTTAGTTGGTCTCTAAGGTGCTACTGGAAGGATTTTTTTTATTTTGTTCTGACTATGACAGACCAACACGGCTATCTACCTGTAACTTTAATTTTGAAGAAAGTCTCACAGGGCTCAACAGAACCTGCTTCTGAATAAGCAAAACTAAGCATCACTATCCAAAAGTGCTTCAAAATTAAGACACTGCCTCAAGTTCAGTTAGACCAAGACCATTTCACTGCTTAAACATTGTCCACATTTGCAAGGTAAGTTTACCTGGACAGCTACACCAAAGGTGCAACTAAGTTTGTGGAGTTTGATATTTATTGTTTCCAGGCAATTAAAACTGCTTTAGTAAGTCCCACAGCGTTAACATTAGGAGACATATTGCAAGGTTAGCCTAGGCCAGGGTTTCCCAAACATGGGTCTTCCAGCTGGTTTTGGACTACAACTCCCATTATCCCTAGCTAGTGGTCAGGGATGATGGGAATCGTAGTCCAAAAACAGCTGGAGATGAACTTTTGAGATAGGCTGGCCAGGCTTCCTCAAACTCTGCCCTCCAGATGTTTTGAGACTACAATTCCCATCATCCCTGACCACTGGCCCTGCTAGCTAGGGATCATGGGAGTTGTAGTCCCAAAACATCTGGAGGGCAGAGTTTGAGGAAGCCTGGCCTAGACTGTGAAGTTCTCTGTGAAGGTGACTTGAACTTCCCTTTATTTAAAGGTTTTTAAAAATACTAAAATCATGCTATATATGATCTGGTATAGTAGAATGGCACAATGTGAATTCACTAAACATGACACATAAAGAATCCACCAAAACAAGAAGTTGATTTTTTAAAACAAGAATAATGTCTTTCCTGCTTCTCAGTTCAACCCACTGCAAACCAGGCAAGCTTTCAAATCAAACAGCAGGCACCCACTTCCAGATCATAGAACTCTTTCCTTTACTGACTAGACTTAACAAACTTAAGTTTTAGTTCAATTAACCAATTAAATATTCATTGACCCTTAATTGATCCACTTCCATAGCCTGCTTCAAAGAACACCTACCACCTTTTGTTCTTGTTAAAAATAAATGCCCTGAACTGCCAGCAGGGATTGGTATCCAGGCACTAACTCCACTACCATTTCTCACACACTGCAAAATGCATCCTCATACACGAGTGTTGACCTGAATGTGTGAAACCTATTCGAGAAGCAGTTCACAGTCTCTTCTAATGAAACACATTTTTCAGTTTCCAAAATGAGTCCGCTAACTGATTGCTGGATCACAAATGAGGCAAAATTACCATTTCATCCCATTCAAGGATTCAGGAAACTTGAGGGTTTTTAAGATGAGCAATGCACTCTTAACTGCATTTACACAGAAGTTACCACTGAATTCAGTGGGCCTTCCTTAGGATTTCAGCCTCTGTCTTCCAAATGTTTTAATGATTGATACAGTGCAAGTAATTCATAATTTTTTTATCCTATGGAAGCTTCTCTGAGCTCCATGTAACTTTACTTGTAGTGAACCTGCTAAAAATTGGGATGCACAACAAATTAGAAGAGTATCTAGCTGTACAATGTATTTAAAACATTGATGCATACCTGCACGTATAACGTAATCTAGAGCAGTGCTCTTCAAACACCAGATGTGGGTAGACTATGACTCCCATCATGCTTGATCATTGGGCTAAGCTTGCTGTGGATGATGAGATTTGGAGTCCACACACATCTGGGGAGCCCAAGTCTAGGAGCACTGATTTAGATGATTCAAAATCAAAATACCATTATAAATCAGTTAAGTATTAGCTGTATGCACCAAATCTCACACGCCTCAAATCCCTTTTCTCAAGTCATGTTATTAGGCCAGGCTTCACCAACCTGGTGCTGTCCCCCCCCCCCCCCACCATATTTTGGATTACAAGACTGCTCAACCCTAGGCTATGCTGATGGGAGTTCTAGCCCAAAACATTTGAAGAGCACCAGGCTGACAAAGCTTTTATGCAATTATTTGTGTCTGACCATTTGCAATCTACTATGATTGCACATTTAATCACAATACATAAAAACCCACAAAACTTTTCTTTTTGTAAAAAAATGGCAACTGTATTAAAAGATTTTTTTTAAATGAATAAAACATCTATTAAATGTCTGTCCAGGATTTAAAATTACAGTTATCGAGATTCTGTTTTCCAGGTACATCACATTACAATTCTTTTCATTGCTGGTTGAAGGTATATCTTTTACAAGGAGAACACAAACACACACAAATAAAAACAAAAAAAATTGCTAATACCTGTGAACTTGGAATTTTTTTAATAAAAAAACACCCCTGAACGCCATGGAAACTAAACTGAAAAAAAGGCTCAAATGGAAAATAAGAAGAAATTAATTTTGCTAATAATAGGCCGTTTTGTTCTGGCTTGCTCTGTATGATTACTGAAAGGAAACTGTTAAGTAGGGGGTTTTTTAGTAGTAGATAATGGGATTCTTGGAACCTCCACAGGTTGGCACTGGCTGCAACAGCTGTTTTGAAGGCACTCTACAGACACAGGGTTGCTGTTGTCCCTGCATCACATTCTAGGAAGTATTTGAACTTTAGAGAGCTAGTTGTCAAAATTGGTTATTGCCAACCCCCACCCTCCTCGAATTAAATTAAACCATCCCCTAGCCCTCCCGCCCACCCAAACCAAACCCCACAAAAACACACAACTTAAAAATTGTGCAGATCTGTAATGTTTTCACAGCAGATTTTCTTTTTTAAAAAAACAACAACCAAAAAGACAAATAAATGAACGCTCTCCATTCCCTCCCTTTCGATACAGCAGGTAAACAAAAATAGAAGATTTCACAATTAAATCAGCAGACACTTCTCTGGCACCTCGCACACCGTATTGGCATCAGTGTTGTTAAAAGTCCCAGGCAGTACACGTGCAATACTTCTTCAGGTGGGATAGGCTTGTTAACAAATATTCCAACTTTGCATAGAAATCCGCAAGAAACAAAAGTTCCCTAGTCCCTGGCAGAGTTCAGACTGGCAAGTGGAGGGTCTTTCTCTTCTCTTCTCCCCTCCACGAACACAACTATCATTCCTTCGCTGCTGCTCCCCTTCATCTCTTGTTAAAAGCAATGGCTAATTCCCTCACTTCTCTCTGCAAAAGAGCACACACACACACAAAAAAAAAAAACTCCCCCACTGGTTCTCAGTTGCCAATACAGCCCTCTCTGCAAGGAGGTACTTACAAGAAATAAGCAACAATCAAATGGATGGCATATACATGTTGGAAGCGCCACACTCCCAACGAGATTTGTGTGTGTGTGTGTAAGGGGGAGTGGGTGGGGTATTTTTTTTTTTTTTGCGCCAGATGTTAACAAGAGACAATGCATACCCATGACACTGATAACCACCAGCAGCAGCAATAGCATAATAAGCCGTAACCTGGAAGGAATCCGGGTGCAATGCAAAATTGTTTCAAAAGCTGGAATTTCACAGGACAACATTGCTGCCACAGCCGCCGTCTGTGTGTGTGTTGTTTGTGTGTGTGTGATGGTGTTGTAAACCTTTAATTCAAGAAAAAAAAGAATTTTTTTTTAAAAAAAACAATAGAAAACAATACAGTCGTGACGTCCTCTCCTCCTTTCAGAGGATCACGCAGGAAGAGCAGCATTGATCGTCCCCGTTGGGTTGGGAAGCGTAGTTCATCTGCCGGACGATCTCGGCAAAGAGTTCGTCCACCGAGGCTTTGTTTTTGGCTGAAGTTTCCATGAAGGGGCAGCTCCAGTCTTCCGCCAGGGCTTTGCCTTCCCCGAACGAGACCTCCCTCTCGCCCTCCAGGTCCACTTTGTTGCCCACCAGGATCATGGGCACCTTCTCGTACCTCTTGACCCGGATGATCTGGTCCCTCATGGGCTTGATGTCCTGGAAGCTCTGCTGGTTGACGAGGCTGTAGACCAAGATGAAGCCTTGCCCGTTCTTGATGTACAGGTCCCGCATGGAGGCGAACTGCTCGGTGCCGGCCGTGTCCAGGATCTCGAGCACCGAGGGCGAGGAGTCCACCTCGATCTCCTTGCGGTAGAAGTCCTCGATGGTGGGGTCGTACTTCTCGATGAACGAGCCCGTCACGAACTGCACGGTGAGCGCCGACTTGCCCACCCCGCCCGAGCCCAGCACGACCACTTTGTATTCTCGCATGGCTCTTCGGGCGGCGGCGGAGGCGGCGGGCTGCGCGCCTCGGCCGGCCGCCTTCCCAAGCCGAGCCCGCGGCGGCTGCTGCGCTCTCCGGCTCCCCTCCGAGAGAAAGAAAGAAAGGACGGAGGGCAGAGGGAGGCAGGCGGGCGGCCGAGGGGGAAAGCCGCCCCTCGACGGAAACGGAGGCGCCCTTTCCTCTCTTCGCGGGAAGGCACTCGAGGGGCGCTAAGGCGGCGGCGGCGTCCGGGTGGAAAGGGCAAAGGCGCCCGCCTTCCCCCGCGCCCCGGCCCAGGCAGAAGGGGAAGGAGCGGCGGCGAGAGCTCCGAGGCTGAGAGCTGCGCCTCAGCAGCACGACGACGAGGAGGAGGAGCAGCAGCAGGAAGAAGGGAAGCGGCGGCGGTAGCTGCTGCTGCTGCTGCTCGGGGCGGCGCGGAGGCGGCGCGCGCTGGTTCCAGTGGCGTCCCGGCCGCGGGGAGAGCTGCTGGGCGAGGAGGCGCGCGCCGCACGAGCCCCGCCGCGCTGCTTCAGGTCCATCCCGCCTCCTCCTCCTTCCTCCTTCCTCGCTGGCGGCCGGCCCCGCGACGCCCTCCGGTGAATCACTCGCTTCCCTCGGCTGCCGACCCCATTGGGCGCCGGGGCGCTCCCCTTCCAACCACCTGAGAGGAGGAGAGGCACATCACGCGCGCAACGCCC
This sequence comes from Darevskia mixta, assembly GCA_034641385.1. Lineage (NCBI taxonomy): Eukaryota > Metazoa > Chordata > Lepidosauria > Squamata > Lacertidae > Darevskia > Darevskia mixta. The sequence goes on along the minus strand of JAWWNH010000121.1, from coordinate 634,437 downwards.
CGTTCGCTCCGCTTCCTCCGCTCCGGATTGGCTGCCGGCCCGCTGCTCGTCGAGCGGCCGAGGCTCATTGGCGCAGGCGGCGGGCTGCCTCGTGGATGGGTTCTGGAGAGAGGGGATTGGCCCGGCAGCAGCTGTTTCTTTCTTTCTTTCTGGCGCGCCCCGCCCCCTCCCCCCCGCGCGCCTCCTTGTTCTCCTCCAACTCCTCCTCCTCCTCCTCCGCGCCCTCCCGCGAACGCGAGAAGTTTGGGCGGATAGTGTGGGAAACGGGGATGAGCAGCGTGGGCGGCGCTTGGGGGGGGCGGGGAAGGGAAAGAAGAATGGGATGGTTGGGAAAGGAAGGGGAAAAGCAAGCCGGGTAAATGGGAAGCGGAAGCCTCGGTGCACCCCGAGAGGAGCCCTTTCGTAGGGCACAGGGAGAGGAGAGCGAGGTGCAAGGATGGGAGGGCTGCAGGAAGTAGACTTAGCTGACTCGAAGGAGCAGGTTTGAGCAAGTTGTCGGCAGGGCAGTCCGAGTTCAATGGTCCTTACTCCCAGGTAGTGCTCACAGTCTGCAACAGAGCCCCACAGATGTTGTTCAACTCCCATCGCCCCTGAACCCTGGGCTGGTGGGAGATGGGGCCCAACATCTGGAGCAGTGTTTCCCAAACTTTGGTCTCTATAGCTGTTTTTGGACTGCAATTCCCATCACCCCTGACTACTGGTTCTGGTAGCTAGGGATGATGGGAGTTGTAGTCCAAAAACAGCTGGAGACCCATGTTTGGGTGACACTGAGCTGGAGGGTTAAGGGTTCCTCCTGGCTTAGTGGTAAAGCATCTGTTTTGCATGCAGAAGGTCGCAGGTTTGGTTCCTGGCATCTCCAGGTAGGTCTAGGAATGTCCCCTGTTTGACACCCTCAACAGCCTCTGCCAGTCAGTGGAGGCAATACTGTATTCCCTGTTGACTACAACAGAAAAAAAATATTTATCCCACAATCCAGGACCATCCACTCCAAATTTACATTCATCATCCTATGCTCTTTGTCCCCTTTTCTTGCACACTGGATATGATTATTATCCATACATAATATTGCTGAAGATGGCCATGCATTCTACCCTACAGTATTGGGCCAAGGAGTATTTGCATCCTCATCCTCATCATTGATCTCAAGGTCAGATAACTTCCTTCGGAGATTTACATAACTTTTCTAGTAGGAGCAAGATATAAATTTAATAAACCTAAAATTTAATAATAAAACCATTAAACACTTAGAGCCTAATATTTCCCAAGTGTTGTACATATATTAAAATATAAGCAGTTCCTGCCCATAGATCCACAATATAATGAACATGATAGGAAAGGAAAAAAGAATGCGGAGGGGAGAGGAAAGCAAGTGCTGGAGCAGCTGCTCCTTCACTGGCCAATGGATGGGGCCAGGTTGGTCTCCTTGCCATGATGTGCTTTCCAGGTGGACGGTTGCAGCCTCCAATGTTCCTTGGTGCTCTGGCTAATCAGGCTGAGGCCAGAATAAAAGGTAAAGGGACCCCTGACCATTAGGTCCAGTCGTGACCGACTCTGGGGTTGCGCGCTCATCTCACATTATTGGCCGAGGGAGCCGACGTACAGCTTCCAGGCCAGAGTATACCTCCCTTAATCTGCAATCAGGGTGTCTTTACTTGTGAGTATTATTTAGTTAGGAGAGGGAGAATGTAGGCAGCTTTCCACTCCGACAAAATAATGTGAAGTTCTCCAAAATATGTATTGGTTTGTGGCAAAGGTTTATGACCTACAGACTCTAGTCCTTAATCAATTTTAGAAAATCTTTTTTTCCATTCAGCTGCATTATAACAGATGAATCATTTGGGTCTGACATGGGGCAGCTGCCATGTGATAAGATTATTTTCTGTTTCTTCTTCCTTTTTAATAACAATCAGCCTGGCTGCGATTTGAATTACAAGAAACCCTGGCTGTTTGCCGTAATTTGTGCTCACTATTCCTCTTTGTCAATCAGACATTCCACTTAAGAAAGAAAAGAAGAGGAAGCCACCCATTATGGTTGCACCTTCTAACCTTTGCTCTTTTCATATGCCGGCCTCTCACTACAAAGGGATTTGCTTCTTTAGATTTGCAAAATGCATTGCATAAGTGTAAAAAATACACTGAGTAAACGGTACTGGACCGGGGTGGGGGTGGGGGTGGGAATCTCAATAGCAACAAGCTGCATCTTCTCCCTTGTAATGGATTCCCTCCTTATTCTATTCACATCTACTGAGTTATTACCATCAGTCCCTGGTTACTAATGACAGAATAATAATGCATTATGTTTGAAAACCACTATTCCAGCAACATTGTAGAGCTTTCAAGGAAGGCAAGCCTGCTCATTAGGACGCTGTTTTTTTTTCTTTTCCCTTTTACTGTCTTGTCCGCTGATATATTCATCTTGGAGTAAGGATGGATTGAACATCTAATTCGGTCACATTTGGACCTTGTGGACTATCGATCATAGGTTCATTGCATTCCATGCCATGCATGCTGCTCCGTCCTATTCTATGCATTTGGCACAGAATATGCATTTTTGTGCAAAATGCACACTTTTCAAACATGCAGAGGCAAGCTTGAGCTTTTCACAGAATGTACAGCCACATGTTCATTCTATTCACTCCATTTATGTTTAGTGTGCAATGAACTTTAGGTAAGTCGCTTATGGCTTGGCCCCATCCTTCAACCAAATAAGGAGCTTGCTCCCTCGTCTCTACCCTGCATGAAATACACCACACCACTCCAACCAGTTCCCGGGATTGTAGAGCCAAAGAGAGACACACTCGGGCCTCTGTCGTGAACTTTAGGGTGGCTTAGGGCCACTGGGAGGCTGCACTCCCTGCTTTCCAGGAATAACATCATGGCAAGGGAGAGTCTAGCCAGGTCCCATTCATCAGCCAGTGATGATTTAAATGCATAAAGTCCCAGGCTTCACATGCAGCATCCCAGTAGAGCTGGGAATGCCCCATCCTCAAACCCAGGAGAGCCAAAGGCAGTGCACACAGTACTGACCAAGACAGAACAACCACCTGATTAAGTATTTGCCAGCTTCCTATGTAAAGAACCAGCACTACAGCACTTGCTTTTCCTCATCCCTACCTTCATGCTTTCCTTTCCTTTCCCCTCTCCATTTCTTTTGCTTTTGCATCTTGTCTATTTGATTGTGACCCTGCAGGCAGCAGCTGTCATTATCTTGTAATATTTGTCCCAGTGCTTAGAACATTTTAGGCACTTAAGAGTCGATAGCAATAATAATTAGCAATGTTTCTGGCTTTGTGGGGAGAGCTGCATAGAGAAAATCAAGTCCCCAGTACGCATGTGCAATTGCCCCATTTCATTATTGACCTGTTAAAAAAATATCCCTGCTTAGCCCATATCTAGAAGAGAAATGGGTCTGGCCAAAGTTCAAGATGACTGACTTCTTTTTGGCCAATGGGAACAAGGAGATTGCAAGATAATAGTAGGTTTTGCTTAGACTTGCAGCTAAAAGCCGGAAAACATTTCTGGCTCTGCATGCATGTTGACTGTGAGTCTGACAATGGACAGTTCTTCTTCTTTCCTAGAACAGTTAATTATTACGTTAATATCACATGCCAGCTTTTACTCTCTATTTAAGCATTGCTTGTAATTTTATCTTTCTTTAATTTTATGTTACACTCTCGGAAGAAACACAAATGGTCTTCAGACTCTTTATCGGAAGCTTAAAGAGGCAATGTGTGAATTGGAGACCTGGGAAGGAGAGAGCTAACTATCTAATAAGGAGTGTGGATGTTTGAGTCCCTTTCCATCCCCTTGAGAGCATCCCTGTCAAAACAGAGCTAGTTAAGGCATTTGGCATTGTGGGAGATTTTCAATTTATCACTTTGCCAGGGTTCAGAATCGGCTGGGATGATGCTCCCCAGCTGGGAGCTAATTAAGGACAGATGAGCCTTTATAAGCCCAGCAGTTCATAGGCAGCCTCACTGTAAATAGTTGAAAGCTTAACCACCTGGATTTCTGCCTTCCCAGAAGTTCTTAAAGCAGCCTTCCCTAACCTGGGGCCCTCCAAATGTTTTGGACTACATTTCCCATCAGCCCCAGCCAGCATGACTAGATATTATGGCAGTCAGAATGCAAAACATCTTGAGAGCACCAGGTTGGGCATGGCTGTCCTAAAGGCACAGAACCCTGTTTTGTTGGGGGTGAGTTAGCAATCCTGTACACATGGTCCCCCAGTCCTGCCTCGTTATACCATTCCTTTGCCCCTGCCCCCCAAAGCAATGAAAAATATCCAACAACAGAAGTATGGCCAATCAAGTAATAATATCCCCCCCCCCAAAAAAGGAAAAACTTATGAAATATCATGAAGACTAAAAACAGTTAGGCTTTGTTTCTTTTTCTTTTTTCTTTTAAATCACATAGGCACCTCCCAAACACAGCATAATGCAAATGTCACATACTATACAGTATATAAAGAGACACTCTTGAATAAGTCGATAAGGTAATGTAAAACCTGCACTTATTTCAAGAGTTTCAATTTATATACTGTAGTATGTGATATTTGCAACTAGAACTATTTGCTGCAATCCTGGACACACTTAACCTGGGAATGAGAACCATTGAAAACAATGGGCCTTTCTTACTTCTGAGTAAACATGCTGAGGATTGCACCATTAATCATTACTTACAATAACAGTGCTCTACTTATTTTGTGTGTGTGCTTCTCTGAACTTGCTATGTCTAGCCACCTAATTTCATGCAACGTTGAAAATTTCAGTCGGTGGAACTTACTTTGAAGCAGCCAAGCTTCAGACCATCCTTGGCATTGGATGTATGTCCCTCACCACTCTACATCACAAGCAAGGATTGAGAGCCCCCAGAAGTCTGGGTTTGGGTATTTACAAGTCTGGTCATGCTGAACTCAAAATCTTGTCCGGCAAGCTCTCCAGACATCCGTAAACCTTGCAGTAGCAGAGTGAAAGTCCACCTACTTCAGCATTTGGTCTCCCACCATGGTTAGTCAGATGCCTACAGCAAACTCCCTTTGGTGACAACCATCATTAATTTCCAGCCTTGGGTACTCTGAAGCAGATAATAGATTTCTTGTTTGATAGCTGTCAATGAACTTGCAATAGAATCAAAGAGTTGTAGGGGGCCTACTTGGCTATACCTGTATAGTCCAACCCTCTGCTTGATGCAGGATATCCAGAGCTACAGTTGATATTACATCCATCCTGAAAAAATGGCTTCAGAAAACTTAAGTGCGTTGGTCACTGCTTTGTGGTCCTGATTCATGTATTTCCTTATTGTGGCTTTTGGATTTGCATTCGGAAGGGAAGGGCGAGGTAGAAGAAGTTGTGAGAGCAGGGCTTTTTTTCAGCCAGAACTCACTGGAACTGAGTTCTGGCACCTCTTAGGTGCATTCCTGGTAGCTCTTTAGTTTGGAGCTGTGCGGCATGACTACTGTGTTGCCACACGGTTGTGGCCGCACAACCGAGGTGGAGGTCAGCAGGAGTGTCGCCGAAATTGGCGGTGGGGGCAAAGAAGTGAAGGTGGGTGTTTCCCTTAAAAAAAGCTCAAGTTCCACCACCTCTTTTTCTAGGAAAAAAGCCCTGGGTGAGAGAATACATTATGCTGTAGTTAGAGAGGCCCAAATATGCTCCATGAGAGTTGGTTCGCCTAGGTGGCTATGAGCATGCAGGCAAACCAAACATTGTTGCAAAGAGACTGGATTTAAATAGATGTGTTCTGTTTGTTCAGCACAGAGATAATCATAAAGCATTTCATTTCCAATGCTATATCGTTAAATGACTCACATGAAACTACTGCACTTTGTTGTGATTGCAGCGGGAGCCGGTTTCTCTTCTGACCAGGAAGTTGCCAAGTACTGAATGAGTAATGCTGATTAATGCCGAGTCACCCATTTCCTACTTCTCTAGTGCGTTTCTGTGATACATGGGTAAACAGGTACTTTTTTGGCGGGGAGGGGTGCTATAAAGGAATTCCAAACAAGATATACTTCTCATCGCACTATATATTCCCACTTTCAACTTTGTAGTCAGATGGAAAGGTAAGTAGAAGAAATTAGGAATTTAAGCTCCAGGCAGCACTGCAGATTTAGCTCTTACCTGGGCACAGTTTACCTAGGCATTCTCTAATGTCTTTGTTCCCAGCTAACCCTACCATCAGGGGTGTAGGAAGTGGGGGGGGGGCGGTCTGCCCCAGGTTCCACCATGGAGGGGGTGACACATTATCAAGGAACAATTACTGCCCTACTAGGGTGGTTCATAAAAAAGTTTTTTTCTTTTTGAAAATGCCTGCTCCAAAGGTCTTATCTTACTACACTAGGGATTATATAGCTATATATGAAATTTCATGCATATCAGTTAATATATTGACCCTCCTCCACGAAAATAGCTGTTTACTTGGCTGTTTTCCTATGTCGTGAAGGCTGAAATTTCAATTCAGTGGAGCACTTACTGTTCCCAACCCTAACCCTACGGAAAGCCATCTAATTAGACTTTAATTTGATTTTGACATGTTTTTAGGAGGTAATTTAATTATTGTTTGATTTTATATCAGTGTTATGTATCTGATGTTGGCCGTCCTGAGCCTGACTTCGGCCGGGGAGGGCAGGATATAAATAAAAGTTTATTTTTACTTTTTATTATTTCTTTGTAAGAAAATATGAAATAACTTAAAACCATTTTTGCAGGCAAAAAATAAAAATCAATGTGTGTGGGGGGGGGTGACAAGAAATTTTCCGCACTGGATACCACCTGACCTTCCTATGCCTCTGCCTACCATGTCCTTCACCTGTTGTATTTGGCGTCAGCTTACGGCTTCTGTATACCTTCTGGACAATCTAGGCCTGTGGCAGATGTCCAGTCATGTGTGTAAAGCAAGGGGGATGGCGTGATTTAAGGTGCAAAACTGGCACACATCCCCTCCCTTTGCTTGAGCTCTTCTTCCACAGAACCTCCCACGCTGCTCCTTTGGGATAGCTAGGAGGAAGTTAACAATATTTACACATTATTGGGATAGTCCCACATTCAAATACATGGGTCTCCTGCCAACACTTGCACGTTGCTTCTTAGTCTGAGCCTCTGCCTGTTCTGTTGTGTCAGTCTGGCTGCTTCATGCCTGAAGCGTAGGAAGTTGCCTTATACTGAGTCAGGCCATTTGGTCCACGCAGCTCAGTGTACACATTCTGCAAGGTTTCAGACATGGAGTCTCTCCCAGCTGTACCTTGAGATGTCAGGGATTGAACCGGGAACCTCCTGCATGGAAAACAGATGCTCTGTCGCTGAGCTCCGGCCTTTTCCCTGCTGCATTCATGTGGACTGGCATGGACATCACTTGGAACGAGAGACACGCCAGCTGCTTCTCTTTCTGAACACCACCATTCCTTGAGGAAATACAACAAATTGTTCAGAGTACTAGAAATATATCTAAAAGTAAACATTGGTTTCATGCTAAATGTTGTAATGTGTTTGGGAGTGAATCTGAATGTTCTCTCAATGATCTTCCCAGTTCACTTGTTTAAAAAGGACTGTTTGAGAGGTCATGTTGGCTGAAGAAGCTTAGCCTGGCAAGCTTGTTGAGAGGAAGGGCTTTTGCCAAACTAAATAATTGGTCAAATATAGGTAATTTGTTTCCACAGGAGCTAATGGCCGGAGATCCCTCTGGAAGGAGCACGTCTTTCTTTCCCCCCACCTGACTGGAGGTGACATCAGCGAGGGGTCTGTCTGTGTGAAAGACAATGAAAGGGACTGGCAATTTTGAAACTGGGACTGAAAGAGAGGCCTGACTTGTGCTCTGTAATGAATCACATGCTATGACATTGCGGAGCCCCATAGAAATCTGACGGGGAGCAGGGTCTTTTGAAGTGTTGGGACGATATGGGATTGGGGGGCCAACTCCCATCCCTTGCGGGGGCGCAATTACTGCCAGCGCCGTCCGTCAAGAGTTTGGGTGTAATCTTCGACACCTCCCTTTCTATGGAGGTGCAGGTTGCAGCCATAACAAAGGCTGCCTTTTTCCATCTCCGCCAAGCTAAGCAGTTGGCTCCTTATCTCTCTCGGCCTGACCTAGCCACTGTGATCCACGCGACGGTCACCTCCAGGCTTGATTATTGTAACTCACTCTACGTGGGGCTGCCCTTGAGACTGACCCAGAAACTCCAGCAGGTGCACAATGCCGCGGCGAGACTCCTTACGGGGTCCTCGCTGTGGGATCACATTCACCCGGTGCTATACCAGCTGCACTGGCTCCCGGTGGAGTACAGGATCAGGTTTAAGGTGCTGGTTTTAACCTTTAAAGCCCTATACGGCCTAGGACCCTTGTACCTACAAGACCGTCTCTCCTGGTATGTCCCACGGAGGACATTAGAGGAGGAAACAATCTCCCAACCTTCCAATATGAATAAATGGACTACAGTACAATGTTTTTTAATAGCAAGTATGCTATTTGAAGCATATTGTTCCACATTGATCCAATGAGGAAACATGATTTTTTTAAAAAAAAAATAAAAAAAAAAATTCCTTCCAGTAGCACCTTAGAGACCAACTAAGTTTGTTCTTGGTATGAGCTTTCATGTGCATGCACACTTCTTCAGATACACACGAAAGCTCATACCAAGAACAAACTTAGTTGGTCTCTAAGGTGCTACTGGAAGGAATTTTTTTTATTTTTTGTTTTGTTTTGACTATGGTAGACCAACATGATTTTTATACACACACACACACACACACACGTTTTTAGTTTTTATAGCCGTTTGTAGCAGTTTTCTACATTGCTTTACTGAAAGCAGTTCGGAGCCTATCTAGAAATGTCAAAACATACATTCAGCAAAAATCTCATTACCTTCCTATGCCGATTTGAAATCTAGCTGTATGTTGCACACCACCTTTCTGCAGCTGCCATCTATACATTCTTGTAAAATAAATAAATATAGTGAAACTGAAAAGAAACACTCTGCACGATTCACGAATCCATTTCGCCTATATGGGAAAAAATGCCAACAAAATATTTACAAATGGCAAGAAAGCAAAATCTCCCCCACCAAGTATGACTAAATCACAAGCAACCAAGTCAATAGCAGTAAGAAATGCAATGCAGAAATGCCACAGACTAGGCACCATTTGCATGTTTTATGCTTTTTGTTCCTTTTTCTGGCCCTTTTGTTGACCAATTTGATTTGGAGCTTATATTCTCCTTACTGCCCTGCCTTGTGACACTCCACCCATCTGAATGCCCTTGAGCTAAAATCAAGGAAACCAGTATCTGAAGGAGAAGGGGGAAGAGAACAGAGATGATCAAAAGCAAGCTGCACTTTGCCTCTCTGAGCTTAACAAGGATCACCCAGTGGCTGCCACACAATCGAAGCTTTAAAACTTTAAAGGAGCGTATAGACCCAACAAGCAAGATCTTTCTCCAACTTTTACAATCCCTCGCTGACAATGGAGGTAAGGTTGTTAAAAGTTCGGCGAGGTGTCATGTTTCTCCACAAAAAGCATGGTTTGCTCCCGCCCTCGGCTTGCTGCTATTATATGTGTTAGTATGAAGAATGATGAGATGGTTAGACCCCCAAAGGCAGGCAGACAGCTTCGTTGATTGTGCAATAGATATCTTCAAAATGAGTTCATTAGGGATTGGTTCTGGGAGAGGATATTTTTCTGTTTCTTCTACAGGCTTGTGGCACTGTACAGAATAGCAGTTTTAAAGTGCAATCTTACCGTATGCATGTCTACTCAGAAGTAAGCTCCATTGAGTTCATGCTGTAAGTCAGGGGTCAGCAAACTTTTTCAGCAGGGGGCCGGTCCACTGTCCCTCAGACCTTGTGGGGGGCCAGACTATATTTTTTTTTTGGGGGGGGGAAATGAACAAATTCCTATGCCCCACAAATAACCCAGAGGTGCATTTTAAATAAAAGCACACATTCTACTCCTGTAAAAACACCAGGCAGGCCCCACAAAAAACCCAGAGATGCATTTTAAATAAAAGGACACATTCTACTCATGTAGAAACACGCTGATTCCTGGACCATCCGCGGGCCGGATTTAGAAGGCGATTGGGCTGGTTCCGGCACCCGGGCCTTAGTTTGCCTACCCATGCTATAAGTTATGTATAGGTTTACAGCCTTGTAATGCTATGAGCTTATGGGTTTGCTGCTTCCTGTGTTTCCCTATTCATTATAATGGGCAATTTAAAAATGTGTATCATTTCCCCCCTTTTCATAAATACCATAGATAAAATTAATAGGAACAGGGGCCCTTCCAGACCGATAGGTTTAGTGAGGTTTTGTGGGGAGAAGTAAAAGGGATGACGGTAACTTTCCCTTAGAATCCATAAAAGTTTCATATTTTTTTCAGAGGGAGGTCAACCAGAGAGGGCAGGCAGGAGGACCTAGGGTCTCAAGCTCAAAGGGGGTCTCTCATGTAAATACTTGTTAAATTGTTGGCATTTGGTATGTTTTGCAACCTGTTTTCATTTATACTGGACCAAAACGTGACATATTTGCTATTCAAATTATGTCTCACTCTTGTTTTTTGGTGCCGTGTTTTGTTTTCATGTGCCAGCGTTTTTTATGTTTATGATGGCTAGGGGCTTCAAAAGCTGGAAGTGGTCAGGGACATTCTGGACCTCTGAGAGGGCCCTTTGGGTGTTTGCTCTTCCTTATAATTTCCGTCCTCCCTTCTACAGGTGGGCGGGGTTCACCTGGGTGGGTGCCGGCCCACCTGCATAGGCCGCCCCCTTTGACCTGCTCTCTGCCAGGTGGACAATGGACAGTCAGCCGGGGGCGGGGTCAAGGGCAAAGTAAAAGAGGCTGAGGCCTTCAGCCAGGCCTCTTTGGTTCTTTTTCCTTCCAGGTTCCTTCCAAGTGACTTAGAGGTGTGAATTCTTGGTAGTACTTTTAGTTTAGGAGGAGGAGGAGGAGGAGGAGGAGTCTTTTATTTGAGATTTGTTAGGCTTGGCTAGCTTGCAGTTGAGGTGAAGCAAGTGGCGGCAGCCTTAATTTAACTGTTATTATCATCAGCTGCTCAGTCGATAAACTTATCTAATACATTTAAAAAGCTGTTAGATGAAAGGATAAGGTATTTTGGGACCACTGCAAACAGCTATTTTCATGTGAGTGAGCCCTGTTTGCTTCCTGTTTATGAATAACCGAGGATAATTTGTATAATTACTTGTTATACAAAGGCTGATCCAAAGTACAAGAACACGAAGTGGGCCCTTGTCCACAATGAGTCTGTTACTCTTTACGGTACCATGAGATTCTTTTTGTGTGTTTGCCGAAACAGACTAACAAGGCTGAAAATATAAGAAGAAACCCAATGGATCTTAGATTCTTAACAAGAAAGCCATTTGCACACACCAAATGCCATGTGACTAATGTGAGCATTCGTGTTATTCAAACTCTATCCCAGACATACAGAGTAAATCATTAGTCTTCACCTGGTGCCACCACCATTACCCCATCGCCATTTCTTTCCTTTTAGACTCTAGGAAACATACAGAAACTAGCAGTGCAGTCCTGTGTATACAATTGAGTGGTAAGAACCGAAGGGGAATCTACATGTTTGACCGCTTCATGCTGCCGGGCCCAATGCCATGAGGGCATCATTTTTACATGGAGGATTCTAAACATGCTCAGCTGAACATGCAAACGTTCCCCCTTTAGTTATTCCCAAATGTCAGGGATGAAATTGGCAGGGACAGGGATATTGGAGGCTGGGGCTGGCACATACCGTCCCACACCTCCCTTTGAGCACTCTGAGAATGCACAGAGGCTAGTATGCTTCTGGTTGCTGCCTAACAGATTGGCAGCTAACAGACTGAGGTTGAATCCTGACAAGACAGAAGTACTGTCCATGGAGGCGCAGGTCAATTCTGTGTCCAGGGCAGCTGTCTACCAGCTGTCTGGTACACAGCTGAGACCCTACCTGCCAGTGAACTGTCTCGTCGGAGTGGTGCATGCTCTGGTTATCTCCTGCTTGGACTACTGCAACACGCTCTACGTTGGACTACCTTTGAAGGTGACCCAGAAACTACAACTAATTCAGAATGCGGCAGCTAGACTGGTGACTGGGAGTGGCCACTGAGACCACATAACACCGGTCCTGAAAGACCTACATTGGCTCCCAGTACGTTTCTGGGCACAATTTGAAGTGTTGGTGCTGACCTTTAAAGCCCTAAACGGCCTCGGCCCTGTATACCTGAAGAAACGTCTCTACCCCCATCATTCTGCCCAGACACTGAGGTCCAGCTCAGAGGGCCTTCTGGCAGTTCCCTCACTGTGAGAAGCGAAGTTAAAGGGAACCAGGCAGAGGGCCTTCTTGATAGTGGCGCCCACCCTGTGGAATGCCCTCCCACCAGATGTCGAAGAAATAAACAACTATCTGACTTTTAGGGAAGCTTTTAGTATTTGATGAATTATTGTATTTTAATATTTTGCTGGAAGCTGCCCAGAGTGGCTGGGGAAACCCAGCCAGATGGGTGGGGTATAAATAAATTGTTGTTGTTGTTGTTGTTGTTATTACTACTACTACTACTAAGATGATGAACCCTATGCAGCTGACCAGCCTGAACAGATGAGAGCAAAAGGGTAGGTAGGGGTAGGAGGTGCATTGGACTGGCCTCCCCGGTGTCTCTACACACGCCAGCCCTGACTCATCCACCACCAACCTACCTGCATTCAGGACGGAGGCCTGAAGAGGGATTCTAAGTGCACTCATCTCTCTGCAGTAGGTACTCAGCCTGTGATCAGAACCCTGTTTTAAGCACAAGTTGGAGGCGCAGTGTGGATTGGCAGAGACATATCCCTTTGTTACTCGCCTCTGTGCCATTCTTTTTTCACTCTCCCCCTGCCATGCGTTGGTAAAAGGCAGTCCTTTCAGTTGCACAGTTCATGCCAGCAGTTTCAGTCAGTGGTACATCAAGGATGAGTGTACCTGGCTGCTTGGGCTTGTCTATGCTGCGGTTCATCCAGAGGTCAGGACAGCGACACACAAGGAACAACAGTCCGTGGCTGCATTTTGCAACGGTGTGTGGCAAGCATTCATTCCTCCCTCTCCCTTTCCCCCCAGGGATCACTCACCGTTTGTGTCCCCAGTTTGCATATGATTAATACCTAGGTAGAACTTTGCAGATACATGGAGAACAGTGATACTCTGGTATTATTCTGACAACTACCGGTAATCTGTGGCAGCTGTAAACTGACTGCCGACGTTTGAAGGATGTTCAGTTCTTTGTTACAAATGTGATTTGTGCACGTTTTAGCACTGCTAGTATATGGTGAAATAATATCTGTGAATGAAAGCTTTGCCAATGCAAATAATAATAATTATATCATATATCATATCATATCATATCATATATGCAGTGGTACCTCGGGTTACATATGCTTCAGGTTACAGACTCTGCTAACCCAGAAATATTACCTCGGGTTACCTCAGGATGAGAACAGAAATCAGGCAGCGGCGGCGCAGCGGCAGGGGGAGGCCCCATTAGCTAAAGTGGTGCTTCAGGTTAAGAACGGGCCTCTAGAACGAATTAAGTACGTAACCAGAGGTACCACTGTATGCCACAAATGTTAAGCCTGCTATGCAGAGTTGGAAGAAGTCCACAACAGTTCTGCCTCAACCAGCATCCTCCTCCTAGCTAGTGATCAGTTCATATGACTAAAACTTGCAACTTCAGTTAATATAGCCTATTAGGTTCAGTATTCCCAGAGAAGTCATAACCCAACGCTCTGGGCAAAGAACTCAGCAGTGCACTGAGTCAGTTGTGCAATGCAGAACTTATTGGGAAACTACTCCCTGTGGAGGTAAATGCATGCCCTGAAGCACATACTTCTTTAAATGGCAGGCAGTGGAAGTTCAGTGTAATCAGGTGGCCACATTTCAGGCCCTGTAACTTCATTTAAATAAGAAAGCCCTTAGCGCGCACACACAAACACACACATGCTTTCACACAGCAGTTGTGACATGGATCAACTCATGCCAGGTCATTGTCAAGCATGGCAAAGAGCACACAACCTCGTTTATTTGAATAGTCTGCAACTCGCTTGTGTGATTTCTAGGACAGCAAAGGACAACATGTACTATATTATCTCCTATTGAAACAGAAATAATCTCTAGGTTATAGTCATTCTTGCAGCCCTCCCCAACCTGCTGCCTTCTGGATATTTGAACTACAACTCCCATCGTCCCTGGCTAGCATGGCCAGTATTCAGGGAGCTGTAGTCCAAAACACCCAGAGGGCAGCAAGTTAGAGGTGCCTGGCTTTGCGGAAGGACCACAGCTCAGTGATGGAGCACATTTTGCATGCAGAAGGCACTTGAAAAACCTGGAAAGGCGCTGTCAGCCTGTGTAGATGATACAGAGCTAGATTGTGAGCTAGATTACCCCATTCAGGACCAGGGAGTCCTCCACACCGGCCCGCCCCATGTCCCCCCAAAAGCAGTACTTCTGTCTTGTCAGGATTCAACCTCAACATTATAGCCTTGTTCAGCAGACTTTGTGGTAGTCTTAACATTTTTTCTCAAACAGGTGATCTTCTCCATCTTTGGTCAGATGTAAATACCACTGACTTCAGTTGATCTTGTTCCCCCCATAACTCAGCATACGTACATAGGATTGCCGTTTTAAAGGATATAACTCGGGGTTTTTTTATTCAGTTGCAAAAGTGCACTTCCAGATTCTATCACGGTCTCTGCAGCTTACATTTCCTCTGAGAGCTAATGAAATGCTGCCTTTGTTTAGATAAGAGTAAAATATTTTCCAGATGTTTGTTCAGTTATGCAAATGTTAAGATTAAAAATAATAATTCTCAGTTGCCGCCTGAATGTAATCTGGTGGAGGAGCAGACGAAATGGAACCGAGTCCGTCTATAGGATACCTCCACTTCACAGCTATATGGAAATTATGTTCAAATTCTTTCATGTCAAAGAAATGAACAGTTGTGCTCCAAATTCAACAAAAGGGGGGGGTATTAAATCTTGAGGAATTAACATCTGCAACTGCTGTGGTGCAGTTGACAGGTGGTCTTCTGGTTGCTCACAAATTCATGGCTTGACTTTACTTTGTGCCTGCCCACTAGTTATGCACCGAGAAATGGTTGTTGTTACTCAGGAGAAAAAAGCAGGCCCACTCCATCTGGTCTTTCTACTGGGACAGGTGTTGAGGTCATAAACCTGCCTTTTATCCAAATGCTGGCTTCACTGATGTGAGAACACAAACTGTTCAAAGGCAGCGATAAAAGGAAATTCTGAATTTCCAGTGAAGATAATGAAGATTTATTCATGCACAAAATGAAAGATGAAGGGGAGACGAAATCAATTGTATGATGATAGCTTGCAGTACTGGTGAGGCTTAACTAAGCATATAAAATGGATTTTTCTGTGGATCTTACAGCATGATTTGCTTCAGCTATACAATTCAATCAATTGAAAGGTGTTGCGCAGGCATGAAAGGATGTGAAAGTGGTGCCAAATAATGCAGTAAAACACAAATCTCAAAAGAATGGAAGAAGTTGTCATTCAGCCTCAGAGGTGCTCAGGTCTGAGAATGGGATAAAACACTAAACCACAACATAGCATTATGTGGCAGGATCATGCTCTCTCTTTCCCCCTCTTTACACCTGGACTCAGAGAACCCTGGTGTTTTTTAAACACTAGCTAGTGAGCAAGCCAGGATTTGATTCAACTAGAGGCTAAATTAAGCAGAGTCCTCTAAGTTGGGGCATAGCAGAAAACTCTGGTTGGTTCAAAACTGAAAGCAGGCGCTTTTGAGCTTCTCCTCTTATGTACAGAATAGGAGACAGGAGGGCAGAGAATGCAGACCAGAGGCAGGTTCATTGGATATTAGGTGTTCTGTGGTTTAGCACAATGCCTGAACTTGCTTTGGTGTTTTTCTAGAAAAAGAGGTGCTAGAACTCACCATGAACACCCCCCTCGTTCTCTCAGAATAGCAATGGTGCCCACCTCAGAGGTTGCAGAACTCAGTTCTGGCAAGTTCTGGCTGAAAAAGAGCACTGATAAGGCTACTTCTGGTAAGAATACTCCTCCATAGTCCCTACTTATCATTTTCCAGCTGCTCTCCATATTCATCAGGCTTGTCCATTATATATGAAGGAAGACTGGATGGAGACGAAGTTCGATCAGGTTGTTGTTTATTTCCTTGACATATGATGGGAGGGTGTTTCCCAGGGTGGGTGCCACCACCGAGAAGGCCCTCTGCCTGGTTCCCTGTAACCTCACTTCTCGCAGTGAGGGAACTGCCAGAAGGCCCTCAGAGCTGGAGCTTAGAGTCTCGGCTGAACAATAGGGGTGGAGACGCTCCTTCGTGTACAGTGGTACCCCGGGTTGCACACTCAATTCGTTCCAGGGTGCCGTTCGCACCCCGAACAGTGCGCAACCCGGGCGGCGCTTTTGCGCATGCGTGAGAGCGCACGAGATCTCTCGAGATATTGCACAATCTCGCGCTTCTGCGCTT
Organism: Darevskia mixta; assembly: GCA_034641385.1. Classification (NCBI taxonomy): domain Eukaryota; kingdom Metazoa; phylum Chordata; class Lepidosauria; order Squamata; family Lacertidae; genus Darevskia; species Darevskia mixta. Next base: position 617,947 of record JAWWNH010000121.1, on the reverse strand, counting down.
GCGCGAACTGCGCAGAACGCTTCTGCGCATCTGCGAACTGCGCAGAACGCTTCTGCACATCCACGGACTGCGCGAACATGCGCAGAAGCATCCGCGCTCCGTGTTACACTTCCGGGTTTGCGGAGTGCACAACCCGAATGTACACAACACGGAGCGTACGCAACACGGGGTACAACTGTATACAGATAGAGGTACATAGACACTTGAAAAGATTTAATGATCTCAGAGGACTCTCTGTTCAATGCAGACATTGTGGAAAGGACAAAAATTGAGCCTTTTGAAACCATGCAACAAGTAAGGGTCAATGAACCATCCTATTTCACCAGTCCCAGATTTATATGCTGTTCAAAATGCAGCTATCAGTTGGATTACATAAAGTACTGTACTTCTTCAATTTTTGCAATGCATTTTCAGTTCAAAAAGATCTCCAAAAATACTTTACAGAAAAAAGTATGCAAAACTGTACAGCCTTGGGATACACTGAAAAGCATTCAAAAATGTGTGTTTTAGAGGTACAATGTATATAAAATGTGTACAAAATACATAAAATATAAATGCTATTTTTTGTGCATTTTTTAAAAATCCACAAAAAATTGTGCAGACTGGATGCACGATTTATGAGAAGCTGATGCAGAACTAAAATATGTTTATCCATCCCTAGTGTTGCATAGATTTTGAGTCATCTTTATCTGAATTCCAAGAACATTGCTGTAAAATTGAGGAAAAATCAATTTTTGTTTTACGACCTCTTGCACTGTGTGATTTTCTTCAGAGTTTTAACAGCTGAATCGATAGGACCCCCTTTATTCCCTAGCATGATTCATATAGGCATCCATTAAAATTTATTCAGACACATGCTTCAGCTGGTCACTTACCTTTCAACCCTTGGTTTGCTGTAGGCTGCTTCTCCTCCTCCTCCTCCTCCTCCTCCTCTTCCTCCTGCTTTTATTAATCTTAACTGCTATGGAAAGTTCCAAAAGAAATCAGAGAGCATAGAGTTGAAGCTCATATGTAACATTAGTATCTGAATCAAAACTGATAGTGTGTAAATCAGTCCAATGATTTGGAGATCATAGTTCAGAAATACCACAAGTTGTGTGTGTGTGTGTGTGTGTGTGTGTGTGTGTGTGTAAATCAGTCCAAAGATCACACACACACACAGAGAGAGAGAGAGAGAGAGAGAGAGAGAGAGAGAGAGAGAGAGAGAATAACTCCTTTAAAAATCAATAAAGTCTTGGTGACTAATTTGTAAACTTTTGGAAAAATCCAAAGAACGTTAAGAAGAGCCCTTCTGGATCAGGCCAAAGGCACATCTAATCCTGCAAAAGGGGCCAACCAGATCCCTGTGGGAAGCCCACAACCAGGACATGAGTGCAAGCAATAGCACTCACCCCATTTGTGAGTTCTAGCAACTGCTATACTGTCTCTGACATTGGAGGCCGTTGTTGTTGTTGTTCAGTCGTTCAGTCATGTCCGACTCTTCATGACCCCATGGACCAGAGCACGCCAGGCACGCCTATCCTTCACTGCCTCTCGCAGTTTGGCCAAACTCATGTTAGTAGCATAACCATAATGGCTAGCAATGGATAAGCTAACCTCCTTTGTTTATAAGTTACTGTGTAGAGCAATGAATTTTGGCAGAGCATATTAGGCATGACAGTGTCAGCATGCATAGCAATCACAGAAGCGTGAGCTGGACAAAGCATGGATATTATATCAGAAATATTGGGCTTGTCTATGCAGGCAAAAAGTTTGGTGTAACGAGACTTGTTTTCCCTTTGCCAGGCTTAGACTGGCTCAGCCATCAGTAGCCCCACTCCCAGAGCCTAGCTTGGATCGGATGTAATTTAAAATGGCATATTTATGCTGGTTTCCCATATTTAGGATTGCTCCCTTAGACCAGGACAGTGAACCCTTTGCCATGACCATAACTCTGCAGGCTTGCGCTGCCCACAATGAAGACCGGGGAGGAAGGAAGGATAGTTGAGGGAGATCCATGGGGCTTTGGGTAAAGTTGCTGAAGCTTCACCCTCCCATCTTGAAGCATTCCTTTTCACGGCTTTCCGCTGGCTGCCACTAAACTCAACACATGGTAGCCTCCAGTCCCATCAACCCCAGCCAGCAATGTCAATGGTCAGCATTCCTAATGGACAGCATGAATTGTAGTCCGATGTGGTCCCTGATCTAGGACCTCTGTGGTCCCACCACCCATTTAAGGCTTCCACCAAGACCCAGCTGAAAAACACCTTTAAAATTGCATTGTCACATCCTTCCAAGCTTTCTGCCAACCTTTTTTCAGTTAACATACCAATTGGTTCCTCCACAGTTCTTCCACCCCCACTCTATTCATCTTAGATTTTATGTTTCTCTTCGAAGGCTATTCTGGTTTTCTGCTGTTCCAAAATGACTTGCAGAAGGCAAATGACAGGTTCCAATTTTAAATCCACTTAGCTCTCCCCCCACCCACCCTTTAGAATAATCCTGTTTGACAGGCCTCCCCCTCCCTTCTTTAGTCATTAAGTATGGCTTCAGTTCAGACTGAGCAAAAAAAGTAGATTAATTGTATTTGTCTAGGGATGCAACTGCTGTGTTGGAGTGAAAAAGAAGGGAGAGGGGGTTTGAGCCACATTTATCAGAGAAGAGAATATTTCAGCACATAGCCTTACCAGAAAGCACCTGCTTAATTACCTTTCTGCAGCATTTATCTGTTTATTTCTGAATTCACATTGGGATGTTGTTTTAACCTTTTGATGAACTAAGCCTGTGGAGGTCATTATCCTTTGCCTTTTAAAAGGGCTGGTGCTTATGATGAACGTTCATAAAAGCAATTTTTTATCCTTGTAATTTTCCTCGCGCAGTTCTTAATAATGGACTGTTAAAGAATTTTAACATAGCTTTCCTGCTAATGCTTTATGCTAATCCTGTCCAGTAGCTGAGATTATGAAATAAGAATTGGGTGAGTAAATAGAGGTGGGAGGGAAAGGAGATTTTCATTTTTATCTTTTCCAGTGTGGTGTAGTGGTTAAGAGCGGTGGACTCGTAATCTGGTGAACCGGGTTCGATTCCCCGCTCCTCCACATGCAGCTGCTGGGTGACCTTGGGCTAGTCACACTTCTTTGAAGTCTCTCAGCCCCACTCACCTCACAGAGTGTTTGTTGTGGGGGAGGAAGGGAAAGGAGAATGTTAGCCGCTTTGAGACTCCTTCAGGTAGTGATAAAGCGGGATATCAAATCCAAACTCTTCTTCTTCTTCTTCTTTGAAGGACATATGTTGGCAAAGCTTGAGTCTGTCCTAAAAACTGCAAGCCCCCTATTTTTTAAAAAATAATAATGGTAGAATTGAATTATCTAATATAGCTAAAATTTAGCAATAAAATAACATAAAATAAATCCTTCCAGTAGCACCTTAGAGACCAACTAAGTTTGTTATTGGTATGAGCTTTCGTGTGCATGCACACTTCTTCAGATACACATGCACATGAAAGCTCATACCAATAACAAACTTAGTTGGTCTCTAAGGTGCTACTGGGGGACGTGGGTGGCGCTGTGGTCTAAACCACTGAGCCTAGGGCTTGCCGATCAGAAGGTTGGCAGTTCGAATCCCTGCAACGGGGTGAGCTCCCGTTGCTCAGTCCATGCTCCTGCCCACCTAGCAGTTTAAAAGCACGTCAAAGTGCAAGTAGATAAATAGGTACCACTCTGGCGGGAAGGTAAACGGCGTTTCGTGTGCTGCTCTGGTTTGCCAGAAGCGGCTTAGTCATGCTGGCCACATGACCCGGAAGCTGTACGCCAGCTCCCTACGCCAGCTCCCTCGGCCAGTAAAGCGAGATGAGCACTGCAACCCCAGAGTCGTCCACGACTGGACCTAACGGTCAGGGGTCCCTTTACCCTTTACCTTTAAGGTCTACTGGAAGGAATTTTTTTATTTTTTATTTTGTTTTGACTACGGCAGACCAACACGGCTACCTACCTGTAACTAAAATTTAGCAGTACACTTTTCTTTTTTTAAATAAAGGCATTCAGATCATGTTCATAGCGTTACAATGGAAAAAGTGTTCCTAGGGTACCAAGAAAGAGGAAACAATTCACACCCAAAGGGAAAAAGGGGTCACAGATTTGCATAAAATTTGTATGTGCTAATCTGTATGTATAGATCGAACATTTGAAAGAACTGCTGTAATTTACATAGAAACGCAATACATCTCACCACAGTTGGGAAGATTATGAGCAGGTGACCCATGTGCCTTTTCAGTCTGCTCTTCCGAGTGATAACTCATGATGAGCAACTTCAAGGTCCCTCTTGCATTCCTCTCTTCTGGTACTTTACCTTTGTTCTTCAAGCAGAAAGTTGTCTCCTGGTTGCTCTTCAGACAGAGCGCTCTTCTCTGTACACTAGGACTCCTTATTTTCGCTCCATGACTCCATCCTTTGCAGGTCCATTTAAAATCAAAGGTGAAAGTTTTGTAGTTTTGCAGGTAGGTCCGCAGAGGATCTTTAGACTCAAGCACAAAGTGTTGAAATGCTTCCATGTTCGTACATGGACACAGACACAGTCATTCACACACTGTCTTGCACTGGTAATGCAGACATAGAAATAATAGACATAGAAATGAAAAATAATATAGGATCGCTCATTTCCTGCCATGGATATACTGCCTTTAAAAGGAAATCAATACCCTGGAATGTTCTTGTTGTTCTGCGGGAGAGACAGAACTTTATCTCCAAAGATTAATAGCTGGTCAACAGGCAGGAATACCCTTGGGAGAAGGTACGAGATTAAAATATGAGTCAGGTTGGGACAGCCAATTCTGGAGTCAATGCGAACGAAAGGATTCAGTGGAACTTTTGCCCTTTGAGAGATCTAGGGTGGAATACCCTAGATCTTCTCAGTAGTGGTGCCCGCCCTGTGGAACGCCTTTCCAGCAGAGGTCAAGGAAATAAGCAGCTATCCTATTTTTAAAAGACACCTGAAGGCAGCCCTGTTTAGGGAAGTTTTTAATATTTAATGCTGTATTGTTTTCAACACTTGATTGGGAGCCACCCAGAGTGGCTGGGGAAACTCAGCCAGATGGGCGGGGTATAAATAATAAATTATTATTATTAATTATTATATAATACTGTGCACAAGAAGCTGGCAAGAAGCAAGCTGGTGTAAATTAATCCAAAGTTACAGCAGATCCAAGCCACGTTCATCAGCAGGGCTGTTGCTGCTGTTCTGCCTAAGCCTGGCAGAAGTGTTCTATGCTAGTTGGCCAGATCACGTGACCAAGCTGAATGGGTTTAGAATCCAGCCTAAATCCCCGCCCTCCCCCAGAATGCCTCTTTTGAGGTAAGTACATCAGCCTCAGTCCAGCTATTCTGTCTTGCTCTATGTGCACAAGTTAAACTAAATAACTGTTGGCTTCTCCTTTCTGCGATCCTCTTCAGAGCCAAACTAGACACATCATTTGCAGTTGCTCTGTTGGTGCTGCTGATATGATACACATGCACTCTGGAGCATTTTTAATTCTCTTGCTCAGAGCTCACAAGGTAAGTGTGTGTTTCAGACTTCAGTGGAGGGCAAGCCAGGTCAAACACGACAGGATATTTGAACTATGGAATTCACTGCCACAATATGTGGTGAAAGCCGCTAGCTTAGATTAGGCAATTTCATGGAGGACAAAGTTATCAATGGCTATTAGTCATGATGGCTATATACATTCAGGGAGAGCATGCCTCTAGGCTTACTGCCTTCGTGCTTGGCTTGTGGGCTTCCTAGGGTGCTTCGGGTAACCACTGTGACAGTCAGGAAGCTGGGCTACATAGGCCTTTGATCTGACCCAGCAGGAAATTAATTGTGGCGAGTCTCTTTCTGCAGTGGCTCCCCATTTGTGGAATGCTCTCCCCTGGGAGGCTCGCCTGGTGCCTTTGTTACATACAGTATCTTTCAGTGCCAGGCAAAAATATTCCTCTTCTCTCAGACCTTTGGCTAATTACCGTAAGCAACCCATGGCCTTTTAAATTGTGCTGTGTGTGGAGGGGGAAGCGAACACTGTTTGAGAATGTGGATGGAGGGCAAGACACTGCAAAGCAGGCAGCAGTGGAGCTGGTGTGCAAGGAAGGGCAAATAGTTGTTATAATAATATTATTATTATTATTATTATTATTATTATTATTATTATTATTAATAATACCCCGCCCGTCTGGCTGGGTTTCCCCAGCCACTCTGGGCAGCTCCCAACAGAATATTAAAAACATGATAAAACACCAAACATTAAAAACTTCCCTAAACAGGGCTGCCTTCAGATGTCTTCTAAAAGTCAGATAGTTGTTTATTTCCTTGACATCTGATGGGAGGGCGTTCCACAGGGCGGGTGCCACTACCGAGAAGGCCCTTTGCCTGGTTCCCTGCAACCTCACTTCGTGCAGTGAGGGAACCGCCAGAAGGCCCTCGGAGCTGGACCTCAGCGTCCGGGCTGAACGATGGAGGTCTATACTGGGCCGAGGCCATTTAAAGCACACACACCCTCCCCAAGAATCCTCCTGGAACATTTAAATAAACTACAGTTCCCAGGATTCTTTGGGAGAGGTGTGTGCGCTTCAAATGTCTGTTATGTATGTAGCAGGACTGTTTGAAGTTGTCAAACAAGCAAGGATGACTCCAGGTAGCGAAAATACTTGCCACTATCCCAATATTCCCAATTTTTCAGTATTTTGGAGAAGGGTTGTAGCTCAGTGGCAGAGAATCTGCCCTGCATGTGGAAGGTCTCAGGTTCAAACCCTGACATCTCCAGGAAAGGCTGGGAATGTTCCCTGCTGTAGGCAGTACTGAACTAGATGGAGGAATGGTTTGACTCTGTATAATAAGGCCGTTTCCTTCCTATGTTCCAATGTATATTTAGCTCCTCCATTGTGTGGATGAAATCCTTGCTGCCCTAATGATGACCCATGCCAGCCCATTGCTCCCCTAAACTCTCTGGAGTCATCCCTCCAAGCAAGTTGGCTTCTTATTTAAAAATTTCTGACTGCCTCTAATTGGCCTAAAACCAGAGATATCCTGCAGTTATCTGGAATTCCAAATTTAACAGGGTCTTGCCTGCAAAGCACAACTACCACTCCTTGTTCCCAAATTATATGGTTCAGGATAGAGCTAGAGGCACCTTTTCGAGTAAACTGAACGAGCTTTTTATTACAATTCCCTGCCCACTCCAGTATATAGCTGGAGGAAATGTTCAGCTGCTGCCCACGAAGTCAAACAAGCAAGAAGCAATCAAAGAATTGAAAGCAAAAATTAAACAGCAAGTAGGTTTTTTCTTTTCTTTTCTTTTCTTTCTAAATGTTCCCTGGATATTAATACAAAATGAGAATCCCAGAGTAATTTCCCATTAGCAAGTAAGAAACTGAAGTGCGTAGGTGTCTTATCGAGCTGCCTTGGCCTGCGTTGTACCACCTCCCTGAACACAAGTATGATCGTACTGCTGCATATCATGCTTAATAAATAATTATGACAGATAATAACAGAATTGGAATGTGTGCAATTTAAGATAATGCCACGTTTATTTGGAGAGCCAGACAGGTTCACAAACTGAAGAATGAAGAGCTGGTTGCTCATCCAGTCCACTGCTTCTGAAGCAAAATGAAAATGTTGCCGTTTCAAATTCTTGGAGCTGATAATTGATGGATTCATGATTATTGTAATTTAGATGACAATTTGCAGCATGGTGGTGGTGGTGGGGGAATGAAGTACAACAGATGGCTGACAGGCAACCTGCAGAAATGGTTGTGTTCTTCTGTTGACTTTTAGGGTAGGCGACATTAGGTCAGGGGTCAGCAATCTTTTGGGGCTGGTGCGCACATTTGGAAGTGGTGTGGACAAGACTGGCCCACCCATAAGGCAAAATGAGGCAACCTTCTCAGATGGCAAGATCCACAGGGGTGGCAGATCCAGCCTCCAAGGAATGTATCACCTTGGCACCCCCCCCCCCGGCACCTCCACAGGGACCTCTTAGCTAATAGGAGGTGCTGCTGGTCTTCTCCCACCCCTAGGGAGTAAATGATGGTGGCTATCCATCTGTCTATATGTTTGACATCTGAAGGGAGGGTGTTTCACAAGGCGGGTGCCACTACCGAGAAGGCCCTCTGCCTGGTTCCCTATAGCTTCACATCTCGCAGGGAGGGAGCCACCAGGAGGCCCTCAGAACTGGATCTCAGTGTCTGGGCTGGACGATGGAGGTGGAAACACTCCTTCAGGTTGTTATAGGAATTGTAAGGTCTTAAATATAGAATAAATGTTGATAATTGCACAAGGTAAACACACATACATAAGTATATAAAACACATGTCTAAAATAGTACAGGAGAGCAATCCAAAAGCCATCTTGACTTTCCTAAAGACTCTAAATATTTCCTCTGCCTCCTTCATCACCCTTGTCTGAGAACAGGTAGGCAGATAGCAACCACACCTTGGCCTGCCTGAGCCACAGTAACCCCACCTTGTGTGTGATGTAATTTCTGACTGTTTGTGGGGGGGATGTGCTGCTTCTCCCAGGCCAAAATGCAAACCCTTAAAAGAGATGTTTCTTCTTGGTTCTGGGTCTCTCTTGCCTCTTTGCAAGGAGGGAACTCTGTTGCAACAGAAAAATAAATACCTGCCTTGCTTTCACTGCATCCTTCCTCCATTGATTCATCTCTGACCGATCATGGACTTAGGGGACTCGGGGAGTTGAGCAGCCAAGGCCATTCAGGGCTTTAAAGGTCAACACCAACACTTTAAATTGTGCTCAGAAATGTACTGGGAGCCAGAGTAGATCCTTCAGGACCAGTGTCATATGGTCCCAGCGACTGCTCCCAGTCACCAGTCTAGCTAAGATGGGCCATTGGCTTAATCCATGGGTAGGCAAACTAAGGCCTGGGGGCCGGATCCAGCCCAATCACCTTCTAAATCAGCATGTTTTTACATGAGTAGAATGTGTGCTTTTATTTAAAATGCATCTCTGGGTTATTTGTGGGGCATAGGAATTCATTCATTCCCCCCCCCCCAAAAATATAGTCCGGCCCCCCACAAGATCTGAGGGACAGTGGACTGGCATCCTGCTGAAAAGGTTTGCTGACCCCAATCCATCAGGCTCTTCTTGTGTTCTTAGGTAGTCTATGTGCCTGCTCAGTCTGCTTTTCAGGTGTTAACTTTGACAGGCCATTTCAGAGCTCTTGCACTCCCATCTTCTTCACCCACAGCCCTTCAGACAGAGGAGTGTCTTATGACCGCTTCTCAAACAGAGGCCTGTCTGTTGTAAAGCAGAGCATGTGGCCATCTTAGCTCCATGCCTGATTCACAACATGAAAATCAGGTTTTGAAGCTGAAACCTTGGTGAACCTTTGGGGGGGGGGGAGGAATTAATAGAAAAACCAATAAAAACCCACACTAAAAAAAAACCCACCAAGAAACCCTGAACCGCTATTGAAACAAACCACTTGGGCTTTTTGCCAAGCCTTTTCGAAATTTCCCTCCAGGGCAGGCTTTGTGTGACCCATGTGGTTGATCCAGCTGGGTTAGTGCTGCTCTATCGCCCACATGACTTTACATGTTCCTCACAGCTTGCAGAGAGGGGATTCATACTATCAGACCCTTTGTTAGATGTCAGAAAGCCACAGAGGAAACAAGGGCATATATGGGGCCGGGGACAATGCTCCATTGTAAAAGGTAACCGTTTCTAAAGGGCAAGGATTGTGTTATCTGCCCTTTGACAGCTGTTTGTCTTCAGCTCTCTCGCTGATTTAGTGAGTTGTGCAATTCCATGGTTTTTTTAATTATTATTTAATCTTTACCCACTGACTCCGTTTCAAAGCATTTGGGGCTAAATGCAGGAAAGGGATCAAGAGGCATTGGTTCCCTCCAAAGGAAGCGATATTGTTATTTTCTGAGTTCAGTTCTATCGCATTTTTTTACATGGAGAGTCACACCGTCAAATCAAAATGTGTTTGTAACATAAGAATGGCTGCATCATTGCACATTTTTGCTCCACTGTGTGAGCTAGAAAGGCAATGTCTGCATCCATTTCCCAGGGCCAGTTTTGGGAAGAGTATCAAAACCAATCATTACACGGTTTTAGTTTTATGGTTGTAAATATATCACAAACCGCTCCCTAATTAGTGTCTCTGTTTGGGTTGTGCCTGAGGCAGGTACATCTATTGCCCTAATCATAGTGCACTACAAACTGGGACAAAAATATAGAGCATGAGACTCTTGATCTCAGGGTCATGAGTTCAAGCCTCATGCTGGGCAAAAGATTCCTGCATTGCAAGGGGTTGGACTAGATGACCCTTGTGGTCCCTTTTAACTCTACAATTCTGTGAAGATTTCATCTCCCTCAGAGTGTAATCAGAGATGTGTCTAAATCTACCTGTACGACTTTAGGGGTATATGAGACCGGCTTCTTGTTTTCTTTTACACAGATCCTTTGAAACTTCTGTTGTATTATTTTGTCCCTACATTGTAGCAATCTGGAAATTAGATTCTGGTAAACTGAAACTTTTGGGCAAATGTATCTTAGAAATTATGTTTGCTTCGTATTTTAAGCTTGGTTCTAATCAATACAGGGAGACTTAAGTGGAAAAAAACAAGTAGCCAAATGGCAACTGACATCTTCAGAAGAAAGTTAAGCCTCTTACCCGTAATCACCCTTATCTAGTTAAATGAACATTGATGACCAAATGTAGTCTGGGGTTTTACATTTCCAAACAAAAGGCACCAGCCTTGAGGGTCCAATGGCCTTCAGAGGCCTAGATCCATGTCTCACATGTGCTGATGTAATTCAGCCGACTTGACATCCTTATGGTAAGGTAACAATGGGGAGATTATGACTTGGGACAATGTGCCAGAAACCTTTTGAGCACCATTTGCTATCTTATTGACATTCGTTCTTATTTCAATGCACTTTAGTGAGACACCCAAGGTGACAAGGGATTCAGATTCACTGAAAGGATTAGTCATCCGATGGTGTGTGTGAGAGAGAGAGAGACCGCTGATGAGCTCCAAAACCCAAAAGGCTTTCTTATCTGTTTGTTTAAACAAGCGCATGTTTAAAGGGGTTTTGCATTCACTGCAGTGGAAGCAAGCAGCAGAGCTGAGTGAATGGTCTCATTTATCCAGCTAGGGTAGCGAGCCTTTTAGTTATTCAGACACTAAGGATACAAAAGCGGACAATGCTGGCTACAAATGTCAGTTGCAAGTTATTATTATGTTCACACCAAGCAGGAGAACTGAACCTGGGCTGAATAGGTATGCAAGAGGTCACACTTATTCAAAGTAAAAAAATGCCCAAGGGAGGTGAGTGGAATGCCGGAATGTTGCGAAACCAAGCCAGGATGCCAGAAGCAAAAACAGGATAGACAGACAGAGCTATCTCTGCTCCTGTCAGCTAGCAGAACCATCAGTTTCGGTTCCCATGCTCCTCTTTTAGGAAACTAGGAATGTGCCTCCTGCTGAGTCAGACCATTGGTCCGTCTAGGTCCATGTTGTTTACACTGAATGGTGCATGGGGCAATAGGGATGGCAGAAAGTGAGGAGGAATTAAAGAACCTCTTAATGAGGGTGAAAGAGGAGAGTGCAAAATATGGTCTGAAGCTCAACATCAAAAAAACTAAGATCATGGCCACTGGTCCCGTCACCTCCTGGCAAATAGAAGGGGAAGAAATGGAGGCAGTGAGAGATTTACCTTCCCGCCACAGCGGTACCTACTTATCTACTTGCACTGGCAAGCTTTCGAACTGCTAGGTTGGCAGGAGCTGGGACAGAGCAGCAGGAGCTCATTCCATCGCAGGGATTCGAACCGCCGACCTTCTGATCGGCAAACCCAAGAGGTTTAGACCACAGCACCACCCACATCCCATGCCAGTATGCACATTGGCATGACTTCAGGGTCGGAGATCGGCCAAAAGTAACATGCCCTTCAAATTGCCAATTTGTTTTTGTTGGCATCCATCTGTCTTGAGAGACAATAGAGAAATGCCCCTTTGGAGGTGAAGTCAAAATGTTGGAAGGTTACAGCACCTGCTGTGGCCATAGAGACCAATATCAGAGAGACATGTTTTGTTGCAGGTGGGGCAGATGAAGGCATCTGGTTGTGCTGCTACAGATGCACCATGGCATTTCTTCTCTCTGCATCGTTCCTCCTCTGGTCACTGCTGTGGATACATGACCTGTCTGTCTGTCTCCAGGCACTGTGCTAGTCTGCAAGGCATTCCCACACTGTGTAGACAAATCCACTAATATCAATTGGAATGGGTGGCATAGGATGTGGCAAAGGCAAAACTAGACATCGTGTTCATCACACGATTGGCCTGTTTTGCTTTACCAAATCATGGCCATTGGGGTGGGGGCTAAGGTAGTAATGATAAAGGTGGGGTACAAAGTGTTAGCCACCCTCCACTATATTGTAGACCTGATCACCCCTCTCCTCCTCCATGGCTGCTGTTTAGTAAAAAGGGAGAAAAACAAGTATGTTTTACAATCCCATGATGAGCACCATGTCTAGTTTGGCCCACATAGAGACTGTGCTCTGAGTCACGAAGTCTGGTTTAGATCTTGCTGGTGTCATGAATTCACCAATAGCCTCAGACAACCTGCTCTGTCTGCTCTTGGTGCCCAGTTCCTGTTTGCATTGGCTTGGCCTTTCTCCATTGAAACTACTCCCTCAGACATGCCCACAACTCACTGGATGCCAGGACTGGACAGCTACTCTCCCTTCTTTTCTGAACAGCGGAGAGGTGCAAAGAACTTCTTTCTGTGAGCAAGTGTGGCGGTAGCAGTGCAGGTGCCTCTTCCCCATCGACTGGGACTGGGGAGACTGAAGAGGGGCATGTCCTCACCTTTTTGTGGCCATATCTCTTTTTCTGCTTCTTTGGATTTAGCAGCCATTTTGAGTCATGCCACACCTCCATGGCATCGGTTTTGTGTTATGCCTTACCCTGCATGGCAGCCATTTTGTCACTGGTCCCCACAGCACTCTCTTAAAATTCCATATTTCCCCCCTGGTCTAAGAAGAGGATACTGAACTAGATAAACAAATAGTCTCCCTTTGAATAAGTCAGATCTCTTATGTTCTTATAGTACTTTACAGTTATGATCAAGGGGATAGCCAGGAGAGCAGCATAGGGAAAAGGTGCAACAACAACAACAACAACAACAACAACAACAACACAATAATAAAATACTACTACTACTACTACTACTACTACTTCTTTATTATTTATACCCCGTCCATCTGACTGGGTTTCCCCAGCCATTCTGGGGGACTCCCAACAGAATTAATGATGATGATGATGATGATGATGATAATGATGATGATGATAATAATAATAATAATAATAAAGCAATAAAACATTAAAAACTTCCCTAAACAGAGCTGCCTTCAGATGTCTTCTAAAAGTCAGATAGTTGTTTATTTCCTTGTAATGCCTTCTGAAGCATCTTTGTACAGGGAGTGAAGTTTTTTTTAACACATCCCACCTGTGTCCTTGCAGGATACATACTATAAACTGTTGAGCAAGTTTATTCCCTTTCTAGTCATGTGCAATTACTCGTACCTAGGCATCCCGGAAGGTTGTCTAGAATTATGCAAAATAAATAGCTGAATAGCAGTTGAAAATTTGAGATACGAGGCATTTGATTAAATTGACCCATATAGTCAAAGTGTGAGGGACAATTTGTTTATTTAAAAGTTGAGTTTATTCATTATGTACTAGAACAATAAGGCACAAGAAAATGTGCAGCCCTATGGTTTATTGAGGACAATTTAATAAAATCTGATCAGGAAGTGGAGAAGCTCAGAACCGTCCATTCTAGATTACTGCTAAAGGCAATCAATTACTTCTAAAAAGCCATTGATCCAATTAAATATGCTACATACTGCTGGAGGCGATCGATGATTTAGAGTAATTAATCTAATTAAATAAACTAAAATGCTGGCTGTTACATTACAAAAGATTTCACTGCTTAACATTGTATCCAATGTTTTCAAAGATAAAACACTGGATCTTCAGGCATGTCAGCTCTTATCACACAGATGAACGGTGCTTCTTGGCCCCCAGAAGACATGGGTTATTTCATTAGTATTTTCACTTAGGATGCTTGGGTCCCTTAGGATTGTGACATACATCTTTCCTACCCAGCAACCACCTCTCTGGGTAGAAAAATATACATATATACATGGACATCAACATTTTGACACTTACTGTCCCAACATCAGGTAACTCCAGAACAAGATAGTTAAAGGTTAAAGTCCAGTCAAAGGTGACTATGGGGTGCAGCACTCATCTCGCTTTAGCTTGAGGGAGCCAGTGTTTGTCCACAGACAGCTTTCCAGGTCATGTGGCCAGCATAACTATATCGCTTCTGGTGCAACGGAACACTGTGACGGAAGTAGAGCGCACAGAAATGCTGTTTACCTTCCCGCCGCAGTGGTACCTATTTATCTACTTGCACTGGCTTGCTTTCGAACTGCTAGGTTGGCAGAAGCTGGGACAGAGCAACGGGAGCTCACCCCGTTGTGTGGATTCGAACTGCTGACCTTTCTGATTGGCAAGCCCAAGAGGCTCAGTGGTTTAAGACCACAGTACCACCTGTGTCCCAACTACCAGAACAAGATATAGAGAGGGAAGTGGGAAATTTAGACTGGAGGGACTTGGCCCAGTCAGTACAGCTCTTTCCACATAGCCCTCTAACTGTGTGACAGCAAAGCATGTTTGTGTGTAGGCTCTGGGTGCAGAGACAATGTGGGGTTAGAAGTGGGTGTATCAGGTTCAGTCTTGCTACATAGTCACAGAGCATGGATGGAAATGGCTCATCTCTAGGTCTTCAGAGTGGTAAATGTTAGACCCGCAAATATACACACATCTTCAAGTTATGCAAAACTGTTTAGGGGTGGGGAAAATGAGGGAAATAGATTTTTCTCTGCGGAGGCATTTGATTGTGCTTAGCTTAGCCCAACATGGTAGTTGATGAATGCAGCTTGCAAGTCCTACCGATGGTGGCAGCTCCTTCTCATTAATTGGCCCTCCTTCTTGCCTATGGACAAGGAACCCCAAGGCTGGTAGTTTTTGAGAGAAGCACAGTTCTCTCTGTGGTTGGTTACATACCATATCTTTAAAGCACATTTTTACCCCCAGAGAGTTCTGGGTTCTGTAAGACAGTCTGGTGCTGCTCTTCAGATATATTTCAGAGGGTTGGGCTGAGAAAGGGTCACTTATGACAGGCTTGTAATGCAGGCAAATATCAATATCTTCACATTTTAGGCTGAGGGTGGGTGGTTGTCAACAACCCTTACAGTAATTTACAGTTAGGCAAATCTAGTTCCATTGTCTTCCCAAACTAACTCTGATTCAGACATGTTATATTCTTTGACAGTTTAAATGGGAATCCAAATATAACGCAAAACTAGCATTCCGTATATTTCAGCATTTCCTATATCATGACGCAGCACTGAAGTGATGAAAGAAGTGTCATCTGGCAGACAGTTGCTCTTCTATCCTGCTCTTAAAGATACAGACCCTTTTTATTTGATACACACACACACACACACACACACACACACACACACACACACCCCTTTGTCTCCTCTTCGCCCAAATCCTGAAATTTCACTGTACCTCATTCCTGTATTATTCCTATCACTGAAAATAAACAGGCATCTTGGGTGCCATCTAGTGAACACTTCGCAGAAGTTAAAAGACACTGTCTCTTTTCTGTAAGTCACAAAACTGCCCTGGTATTGGTTCTGACTGAATTGCACTGCTTGCCAATTTGTTTTTTGGGCCTAATTCTGTGTTTCTTGGGAAAAGGGATTGACTGCTGAACCACTTTAAGAATTGTAGCTCTATGAGGGGAATAAGGGTTACCTAACAACTTGGCAATCTTAAAATCTGAAGTTCCCAGGATTCTTTTTGGGGGAAGCCATGACTGTTTAAAGTGGCATGATGGTACTATTTTAAATGTATAGTGCAGTTGGCACCTCAGATGGAAGCTTTTATTGCAGAAATAGATTTTCCAGGCCTTTAGCTTAAATGCCACCCATAGATTTCCTTAAACAACAACAACAGCCAAAAGTCAAAGCTCTTCACACACTAGTCCAGGCTTCCTCAACCTCGGCCCTCCAGATGTTTTGAGACTACAATTCCCATCATCCTTGACCACTGGTCCTGCTAGCTAGGGATCATGGGAGTTGTAGGCCAAAAACATCTGGAGGGCTGAGGTTGAGGAAGCCTGCACTAGTCCATAGTCCCAACCTACAGTGTACAAGGTTCTCCTCCTTCCCATTTCATCCTCACAACAACCCTGTGAGGTAGGCTAGGCTAAGAGATGGTGACTGGCCCAAAGTCACCCATTGAGCTTCATGGCTTTGTGGGGTTTCGAACCCTGCTCTCCCAGGTCCCAGTCCAACATTCTAACCATTACACCCCACTGCCCCCTTTTGCCCTTCCTCTCTGTATTCCTGGCTTTTAGATGCTTATATTTTGAATTGAAAGAACGATCACCTATAAAACCTAATGACTTAACTACATACAGTGTTAATTGTCTTTGCATCTAGCATACATAGGATCTAGGGTGGGGTGGGGTATGCTACATTTGGATCAATGGGGAATTATTTTGATCAGGCTTTCCCTACCCATAAAATGGGGCCCTGTTACCACTAAATTCTCATTTTTGTGCAATATTGTTTCACTGGCTTTTATGTTGCATCTCTGTTTTTTGATACTGTGTTATTGTTTCTGTTTTGCTCTTTTGTACACTACTTAGAGATTTTAAAAATATTAAGCAGTTTAGAATTTAACAACAACAACATTTTCCTCAGTGCATTTTGTAGCTTCAGAGGAGGATATTTCCTTCGGACTGCAGCAGTAAAGGAAACAGTTAAATTTCCTTTCCCTGTATTCTCTATAATTGACACCCCCATGCTATTTGCATTTTTAAAAAAAGACTAGGAGGAAGATGCCACAAGTTAAATAGCTGTGAAAGACTAAACTGTCACTGAAAATGAGAAACAAGCTGAAACTACACATGACAGCAGCAAATTCCTGTGCTGCTGAAAACCAGATATTGTTCAATTGCATAGAAAGCACAGTGAGCCTGCATACAGGTATACCTTCCCACAAAGAACCCTGGGAACTGTTATAAGAAAAACTGCTCCCATTCCCTTATGGAGTATTCCGGAGCCCGTACAGAGTGCTTAAGTGGGTTCCCTATCAGTAGGAGGAAACAGAGGCCAACCAGAGTATATTGAGAAGCAAAGCGGTTAGTAAGCCTGATCTTTATTAAAGGAACTGTTGCAACAGGGTCCCCACTCATCACAAGCAGGAGGCAGGAGGGACCCCGAACAATGGTGCGCAAGCCCTTATATAGACTTTTGAAATTGCCCACCCTGTAGCCCAAGACCCCCCCCCCCAAAAAAACACATCATACATACATCACAGAAGGAGGCGGTCTACAGCAGAAATCCTGCCTACCAGGATACCTGATAATGGTCACTGACTGCATTACCTGGGCAGTCCGGCCATTCTTTTGTGATGGTTAATACTTTAGTTCCTGAATCCAGGTCACAGGCTCACCCTTGTTGTTTAGTTGTGTCCAACTCTTCATGACCCGATGGACCAGAGCACGCCAGGCACTCCTGTCTTCCACTGCCGCCCGCAGTTTGGTCAGACTCATGTTGGTAGCTTCGAGAACACTGTCCAACCATCTTGTCCTGTCGTCCCCTTCTCCTTGTGCCCTCCATCTTTCCCAACATCAGGGTCTTTTCCAGGGAGTCTTCTCTTCTCATGAGGTGGCCAAAGTATTGGAGCCTCAGCTTCAGGATCTGTCCTTCCAGTGAGCACTCAGGGCTGATTTCCTTCAGAATGGATAGATTTGATCTTCTTGCAGTCCATGGGATAGGCTCACCCTATTCATACACAAATATGCCCTTAAAAAACAGGATTTGCAAGCAAAAAGACAATGGGAAGACTTTCCCCATTTACCTCTCTTACTGCAGAGATCATTGGGAGAGTCAAAATGGCTTCAGGATTGCTCTCCCATACTATTTCAGACACATGGTTCATATATTTAGATATGTGTGCATTTATGAATATTTATTTTATATTTGAGACCTTAAAAATCTTATAACAAAACTGTAGTTTACCCCTCCATTTAGAAAATGCCTGAAGACAGCCCTGTTCAGGGAAGTTTTTAATCTGTGACATGTGTATGTATTTTAATGTTTGTTGGAAGCCGCCCAGAGTGGCTGGGGAGACCCGGCCAGATGGGCGGGGTATAAATAATAAATTATTATTATTATTATTATTATTATTATTATTATTATATCCATTGTTGGCACCTGCCTGTCTCAAGAGACAATGGGGTGTGCCTCCAAAGGTGAAGTCAAACAGCTGGAGAATCACAGCACCTCCTGTGGCTACAGAGACTGGTAGCTCAAAACTGCTGCCTCCTGCATTGTTTTTGCTGTGTTAGCAGTACCAAAGTGACCTACCTGGGTGCAAGACCAGGGAGTGTTCCCAACACCCTTAACTTACCAGAATTCTTGGGAAGAAATCATGTGCTTTAAATGTATAGTGTGTACACAGCTTGGGGAAGGTGGATTTGATTTCAATGGCAAAGCAATGCCACTACCTGTGGGTTGCTAACTCTCCACTCACTCCTGGATTTAATTCCCACTGCTTTCCTGGTGGCACTATTCCACCAATCAGGCTTGGCTGGGGAAGAAAGCATATAGGGGAAGCATATAGGGGAAATAGTAATAGGGAGCTAAGTAGCAGGCAGAATAGGGCTAAATATTTGTGGCTCAACTTCTTTTGCTCTTTAAATCAGCGCCACCTCCACCTACCCCTTCCTATGTGATTGAGCAAGATCTTCATTTTTAAACACATGGATCTACCTTCATTATTTGTAGGTTGAGCCTTAACTGTACCCCAAGCTCTCCAGTGAGTCTCAACTCTCTGCAATTAAAACTAAATGAATATTTTAATTGTCTGGCACATCATCTAACAGAGGCATATTAATTGATGTGAGCTGCAGAATGCAGCTGAGGCTCCCCTTCTGTGTTTTCAAAAAAACAGGAGAGGGCAGACTTCAGGAGACAGGTGTTGGAAGGGCAACCACTGAGAAAATTTCCTGTGTAACTTAAGGGTTGTTTCTGTTGCCGCTAAGTCAACTAGTCTAGAGTGGGTGGGTTGGGGGTGTTGCATAGCCACCCCAGAAGATGGCATGATCTTTGCTGAGGTAGCATACAGAGGATAGATAGTCACTGTTGGGTCGGTTGCATATTCCTGAATTGCAGGGGGTTGTGAGGAAGGTAGTGTTTGGCAAGCCTGAAGTGAAGTCCAGTGTTGATAACCATCCATTTTGGGGGTGGTGTGTGTGTTTTAGAGATATGGAGTGGGTAGGGGACTGTGAAATTGATTGCAGCACAATTGAAATTAATTAAGGGAGGTGGGGAAAGGACAGAGAGTTTCAGTGGTGTGTGGAAATATGTCTGAATGCCAAACCTACTCATAGATGGACAGCACTGAGAACCAATGGAAGGGTACACCAGGAATGCAAGTTTCTCTGAGGTCAGGTCAACTCGGTCACCAGATGTGCTGAGAACTGTTCTCTTATGCTAGTTGCATATGCTTCCTTATTTATTTGGAGTGTTTACTTTGCAGCCACCCCTAGAAATATGTGTGTGTGTGTGTGTGTGTGTGTGTGTGTGTGTGTGTGCGTGTACACCTGTGGAGTGGCAGGGTTAGAGGCTGCTTGGATTTGGAATATCTGCTATTTAATACTGGAATAATCGTTAGCATGCAGTGGAAGTTTTCCCAATCAATCCCATTCAAAAGGACTCACTCGGAATTGGATGTGATGGTGGGAGGAGCTGGCCCTCACCCAGAATCGCAAGACTTGTTTCTTTCTCACTCCCCTCGCTCCACAAGTTTGAGTAAAAAGCACTTCATTATCACAGAGAATTTATACAAAAAACCCACATTCAAAAAATCGTCTTCCGCTGCAGAATGGAAGTGCCGTTTTCTTCTGCTCAAGCTGAGTAAGATATCGATCAGCACTGACATTTACAAATGCAGCACAATGTCTGTGCTTTGCATAACTTTCCCCCAAAGTGCTTGTAGACGTTCTTGTGTTTTCTGACAAATACTTCTTTGTTTTTTAAAAATAAAGAATATTCTGGCGTGTGTCGAGTTGGAATGAAAAACTAGGAACCAAGTACCAACTGCTTCCTTACTTTGCTACCAGGTTAACTGTTCAGAGGTAGGAACTACCAGCCCTCCATGTGAACAGGAAGAATTGTTTTCTAGTCAGATTTTTCCATCTCTCTCTCTCTCTCTCTCTCTCTCTCTCTCTCTCTCTCTCTCTCTGTGTGTGTGTGTGTGTGTGTCTGTGTGTGTGTTCAATTCAATTTCACCTGAAAGACATTACGGTTCAAATACCAGGTAACCCCCCTAATGAGAAAAATCCTGCAAACAGGGCATCACAAATCCAGAAGCCTGCTATGAAACTTCAGCTGTTATTTCACCTTCTTGGACTGAACATCTGGCCCTCAGCCTATCATCTCCCTTCTACATCTTCTACCAGGACTCTCTTCTTCTTCTTCTTCTTCTTCTTCTTCTTCTTCTTCTTCTTCTTCTTCTTCTTCTTCTTCTTCTTCTTCTTCTCCCCCTCCTCCCCCTCCTCCTCCTCAATTTTGTTAGCCATTTGGAACAGCTATTGCAGTTCCACCAACTCAGAAATTGCCTCAAATATGTCCTAACTTTGGGGGGGGGGGAATCCCCTAAGAAAACTTCGACCAAATCAGTGTTTTTTATAAGTACCGGTACTTGAATATTCAAGTGCTTTTGGAAAGAATAGCTGGCTTGTTGAAAATTGCTACCATCTAGTGGTCAATTTTTGTCTTTGTGTTGCCATAAAAAACCATAGCTGTACTTTAGAATAGGCTGCTGAAGTGGGTCTGCATGAAGAGAATTGATCCACGTTTGCTAAAGAAAGAGAAGCCGCTGCTACTGCAGATCTATATGGATGAAATAAAGAGAACATTTCTCACACGTAGGACTAAAATGGCTTTTCACATTTGTATCTTGATTTCAAATGAAATTTGTTGGGATGAATCTGTATGTGATCTAGAGTGGACATATGCCCTACTTTATGGAGGACAGTCCTCCATCTGAAGGTGTCCTCTGTTTAAAGGGTTGTCTAGTCCAGTGTTTCCCAACCAGTGTGCCTCCAGATGTTTTGGGACTACAATTCCCATCATCCCTGACCACTGGTATTGCTAGCAAGGGATGATGGGAGTTGTAGTCCCAAAACATCTGGAGGCACACTGGTTGGGAAACACTGGTCTAGTCCAAGGCCAATTGAAAGATAAAATATCCCCAAGAAGGGAGATCAGGAGCCTTGAAATTGCCCGGCAGCCGCGGACTGAGCAGAAATAGGCACAGCGAGATGCCTTGCATTTCTATTTCTATTTGGTTTTTTAAAATATTTTTATTAGGTTTTTCAACAGAACAATGACAAAAAACATAACAAAACATACATTGCATTATGCAATACAAAATACAAAGTACAATCAAACAAACATCATATTTTCCCCTTCCTCTTTCTAATCATATGTGGGGTGACTTCCTCCAGTCCCCCCTGCTGCGTTTCATTGTCAATCATCTTTAGTAATTCCCTCTCATCTTTCACTGTTTTTTTCTTATATTACTTACCGGTATGTTCTTATCTTATAGCTATCTTAATCATATATCATACCTTATTATTACTTAATCCTAATTCTAATCTGTAGACTAACATTTCTTCCAACTTTTCTCTAACTTTCAATCTTACAATAATTCGTCAAATATACTTTAAATTTTTTCCAGTCTTTTTCCACCGTCTCCTCCCTCTGGTCACGGAGTTTTCCTGTCAGTTTGGCAAGTTCCATATAGTCCATTATTTTCATCTGACATTCTTCTATCATTGCTTGCATTTCTATTTAAAACCATTGCAACTTTTTCAAAATCTGCACCAGCACCTCTACATTAGCATGTGCAAATTTTATGGAAACCCGTGTCCCCTTTTCTTTTCTTTTTTGCAAATACATTTCCACTTTTTTGGTAACGAGAAGGTGCTCCCCCTACTTCCTGTTGTTGCTGCCTGGCATCAGTACAAAGGATTTGCTGAGACCCAGAAATTATCGAGGAGCCCATAATTGATCCTTGCTGTCGTCCTCTATGTTAGAGGAACACACAGAGAGACTGTGGTTTCCCTCCTTCCCCCACAGCACCAGAAGAAACCTCTGGTGCCAATACAGCTTTAGATTAGATTTCACTCGTGTATTAAATTAGACGTGCTCCCTGGAAGAAATGTGTTGTTGTTATTGTTTAGTCGTTTAGTCGTGTCCGACTCATGTTGGTAGCTTCGAGAACAATGTCCAACCATCTCGTCCTCTGTTGTCCCCTTCTCCTTGTGCCCTCAATCTTTCCCAACATCAGGGTCTTTTCCAGGGAGTCTTCTCTTCTCATGAGGTGGCCAAAGTATTGGCGTCTCAGCTTCAGGATCTGTCCTTCCAGTGAGCACTCAGGGCTGATTTCCTTAATAATGGATAGGTTTGATCTTCACATGTCAGTTTCTTCACATGTCAGTTTCACATGTCAGTTTCTTCAGTTTTCATGACTTAAGTCTTGTTAAGTTCCACATTATATCTTAGCATTTACATGACCTAAAACCAACTTCTGGAACTATAGAGGAACATAGCAGAAGTTGAGTACTTATTTCCATGTTATTTGCTTCCAGAAAAAAAAGCCCATTTACAAATAATCTGGAAACGAGTGCTAAACTTGAGCAATATCCTACTATGGTTCCACTATTGTTCTGGGAATGTTTTTAAATCGTACTCAAAATATAATGTACAAATGAACAGTTAGGAAAATGTTCTGAAAACAGACTAAGCTGCCATGTGAATGTAGCCTTGGTAAGAGAGGATGTAATTGCAGTTGTGTCAAGACATGGTCAAAAGTGCCTCAATGGTTTCATAAAGAAACTTTGAGATATCCATCAGACACTGAGGAAGAGATTGTTAAGGAATAGATAGCATTGGTTATGTCAAAACAGATGAAATGTCTTTTTTAAATTTTAAACAGCAAGCAACACATAAGCAAATTACATCGTTTCTGGAGCAAGGGGGCAGAATTGTAACATGCATTACACTGTCAAGGAGTAAACCATCAGTCAGTGAACTTGTCCTGAAAAAATGGCTGTCTTAGCCTTTAGGAATCAAGATTACTGCCAGATTTGCTATTATCCATTTTAATGGATCCTAATTAGCAGAGGACTCTGCACGCTCCACATTCTTTTCCATGCATCTCTCAGTGTGAAAGGCATCTGGCAAACAAGATGCTTGATTATTCTAAATAGTCAACAAAGACAGTGTTCTGTAGCAGGAGATCTAAAAGACCTGGGTTGAAACCCCAGCTCAGCCATGAAGCTCCCTGGCTGGCTCCTCCAGTCTAATCCACCCTGAGAGCTTATTGTGAAGATAAAACGGGATAGTCCCATGTGCTTCTTGGCAGAAAGGGGTGATGGTTGGCAACCGTCTGTCTCGAGAGACAATGGAGTGCACCTCTGGGGTTGAAGTAAAAAAGCTGTATTAGCAGCACCAAAGTGACTTCCTCAGGTACAAGCCTGGGCAGTGTGTATGGAGGTCCTGGCCACCCAGAGTACGATCTTAGCCTCACTGATATGGTCCAAAAGCTTGGCTGCAGGAGTTGCCGGAAGGAGGCATGCAAGACACTATCCACTCCAGATTTGTGTAGGGTTTGCTCCTTTTTCTTCTCCCGAAGCTATCCTACAAGGCAGCAGAGGTTCCGGTTCTGAGGGTTTTACACACACACACTTAAACCAAGGCAGGTAATAAATAAAGGATGGGTAATACAGTGTTTCTCAACCTTTTCTGGGCAACGGAACACCTGTCTCCTGAAAAAAATCTCGCGGCACAGCACCCACAAAATGGCGGCGGCAACGTCACACCACCCACAAAATGGCGGCGGCAACGTCGCCATGGCAACGGAAATCACGGAGCTACGTTAGCTGCTAACGGCCCAGGGAAGCAAACGTGCCCCGGCGGCACCTACCCACGCCATATTTTTCATCCTCCGTCGGGGTCCACATGCTGCTGCCCCCGCCGGGTGCGCTCCTGCAGCCGGCTGCCCCCTGCCAGAGCGGCGGCGCTCCGGAGCCGCGGTGCTCATGGGCGAGCGGAGGCGGCTTCTCCTGGTGTGCCCAACAGAAAAATGGCGGCGGCTACCGGCAGCCCTTGCGTCTCCTTCCTCTGTCTTCCTATTGGTCCCTGGCAACCAATCAGAATCGGCGGGGAGCTCCAAGCTGGCGCATGCACGGTAGGTCGGCGGTGGGTTTCTGCGCTCCCTTTCCCTGCTACGCGTTTGCAGCTGCAGCGTGGGGTCCCGAACCACGGTTTTCCCGCGGCACAGCAGCCGGTGTCTCGCGGCACAGTAGTGTGCCGCGGCACACCGGTTGAGAAACGCTGGGGTAATAAATGAAATTCCCCTTCATGGATCACTGCCTTGTTGTGGCGAAGGGGCTTGAATAACTCAGAGAAGCTATGAGCTATGCCGTGCAGGGCCACCCAAGATGGACAGGTCATAGTGGAGAGTTTAGACTAAATGGGATCCACCTGGAGAAGGAACTAGCAGAGCACTCCAGTATTTTGCCAAGAAAACTCCATGGACATAAAAAAGGAGCAGCTTTGAGAAGAAAGTGAGAGTTTCCAAGGCATGCTCTGGTTCATGGGGTCACGGAGAGTCGAACACGACTAAGATGACTAAACAACAACAATAAATGAAAGTAATGGACCCAACTTAAGTTGAATACCACCCAATATTTTAAAATGCAATTGAAATATCTAAGAATGTCACATACAATCAAGCTCCAGCTAACGTATCACTCTAGAACATCTTGTCTGAAAGAATCTTGTACATTGGTGGTGCTGTTGTCTATATTTTACACACCAATATAGTAGCTCACCTGGCTGCTTATTTAATTACTATATTTCTAGCCTATCTTTCTTCAAAGTAGCTCAAGAATGATGTGTATGGTTCTTCCTTCTTCCTTCCTTGAGGCCTCCCTGACTTTCCGAGTCCCCTCCTGCTGTTCTACCTTGGTGGCAGCGGCAGCAGTAAGTTGGTGTGTGGCTGAGGGATGGTGGCTCCAATTTGTTATTTGTTATTAGGTCTGGAGGCCTCCGGGCCCCAGAACTTCAGTGGGACTTCGGTGAGATCGAGATCATTGGGGGAAGGGGGAGGCTCTGCACAGCCTCTTCACTTGTCATTTTAGGCTCCCATTTGATCGTGGCATAACAATTCAAATCCGAGCAGCCACAGACATCAAGGGAGTGGAAATAAAAGGCAAAACCTACAAATTAGGGCTCTTTGCAGATGACCTAATGGTCACAACACCAGACCCCATAAACACAGCAACCTCCCTAACCAGAGAACTCAACACATTTGCAATGGTGTTGGGCCTACAGGTAAATTTTGCAAAGTCGGAAGCTATGTGCATCAACACCCCTCCCCACACCCAAAAAGAACTCACTAACGCCATTTGATTGTGGTGGTTTTAATTGTATGGTTTTAATCAGTGTGTATGGTTTTAATTAGTGTTTTTGTAGTTGTTTTGTCTTTGCGTGGAGTGCCCTATCTGGGTGGATGGAGCAGCCAAGTAATTTCGTTGTCCCCGAAGGGGACAATGACAATAAAATATATTCTATTCTATTCTATTCTGGTGGTGGCAGCACAGGGACCGGCCAGGCAGCTCGGTTGGTGCTGGTGGTCCCTCGGAGTTCGGCACGGCCGTGGCGCTCTCCATCTTGCATCAGTTTAGTGTAAATGATGTATGAAATGAGAAATTCACTCAGCACCGAGCAGGTAAGAGACAGCGCATCTAAGATGATATAGAAGTAATCGACACATCCATAAAATATTCAGAGACTGCATTTCCACAGGTACCGAGGCACAGCCATCCATGTGGGTGTGATTCAGTGACTGGAAAAGTGTGGCGTGAATCAGGCTTAAATACTTTTCACGTATCATAAATGTATATTTTATACTTTTCGAGACAAAAAGGTAAATAAATCCTGTGCGTCATCCCTAAAGACATTTCCACAGGCTGTAAACCTTTCAAAACCACCATCCTGTTTGAATTGCACATTGGTATCAAAAGTGATTGGGTGTGAACTACAGGCACCAAGCGACTTTCCTGTAAAAGGCCTTTTCACTTGACGATAAAGTTGCTATCGAACTGAACCAATGTGTGAACAGGATTCATGCTCTGCGTTTAGGCAAAGTGAGGCAGCAGAGACTGGTCCATTAGAGCGAATGCAGCACTGCCCCACCAGACCTCAGCTAGCCCCACACCCCCTGCCTGCCTTAGTACTTAGGCCATACATAAAATGTATGGCACACACCATACATTTTTAAACACTATGATAGCACTTTAAATAGCCATGGCTCCCTGCACCAACAATTATAGGAGCTATAGTTTGTTAAGGGTGCTCACAATGCTCTATTCCCCTCACAGAGCTACGATTCCTGGAGTGGTTTAACAGTCAATGCACAGGGGACTCTGTGGATAGTAGCTCTCAACAGATGTACACTCTTCCAAAACAGGTACTTGTACACCTGTAGAGAGACAGCTTGCACCTCTTGCAGCAGCAGCAGAAGCAAAAAAAAGCTAATGCTATTCTAAACTGTACCAACAGAAATATATCTAGGTCAAGGGAAGTAATACTCCTGCTCTGTTCTGCTTTAGCCAGACCACACCTGGAATACTGTGTGCAATTCTAGGCACCACAATTTAAGAAGGTTGTTGACAAGCTGGAACGTGTGCAGAGGTGGCCGAATAAGATGATCAAGGGTCTGTAAATCAAGCCTTATGAGGAACAGTAGAAGGAATTGGGCATGTTTAGCCTGGTGAAGAGGGATGCGGGTGGTGCTGTGGGTTAAACCACAGAGCCTAGGGCTTGCCAATCAGAAGGTCGGCGGTTCGAATCCCTGCGACGGGGTGAGCTCCCGTTGCTTGGTCCCTGCTCCTGCCAACCTAGCAGTTCAAAAGCATGTCAAAGTGCAAGTAGATAAATAGGTACCGCTGCAGCGGGAAGGTAAACGCCATTTCCGTGCGCTGCTCTGGTTCACCAGAAGCGGCTTAGTCATGCTGGCCACATGACCTGGAAGCTGTACCAATAAAGTGAGATGAGCGCTGCAACCCCAGAGTCGGTCATGACTGGACCTAATGGTCAGGGGTCCCTTTACCTTTACCTAGCCTGGTGAAGAGGAGACTGAGAGGATATACTAAATGATCCTCAGGATCCTTTCCAACTCTATGATTCTATGATCTCCTCATCAACACAAAGAAGCCTTTCTTTTTTATGATATTTCATATTTGTCAGATTTTTAAACCCCTGTTCCATATCTATCCATATTCTGCAGATTATTAAAAAAATTAATACAATACTTAAATGTATAAATGTTTCTTTGATTGCCCTTGAATCTCTTCGCCACACTTGCTATCCTCCCTTGCCACAGCAGTGTGGCATGCACCCTTTGAGAAGCACTGCTCTAGCAAGGTGTGGAAACAGCCTTTCTGTAAGAGGAAGATGCTCTCCACATGCAGCAGGCCAACTTTTTAATCAATCCTCTTTTGTAGTATTGGATCTTGATGAATCAACTACTTGCTTCATAATAAAAAAAAATATGGGATAGAAAGATCTCTGAAATAAATATATCAGTACAGTGGTACCTTGGTTCTCAAACTTAATTGTTCCGGAAGTCTGTTCCAAAACCAAAGCGTTCCAAAACCAAGGCATGCTTTTCCATAGAAAGTAATGCAAAATGGATTAATCCGTTCCAGAATTTTTAAAAACAACCCCTAAAACAGCAATTTAACATGAATTTTACTATCTAACGAGACCATTGATTCATAAAATGAAAGCAATAATCAATGTACTGTACTATAAAATAAATAAGACAGTATTGTAGATGATAAAAAATTAAAATTATTATTTCTTCTTACCTGCTCCGATGATAGTCATTGTTTGGATGGGGGGCTTTTATCCATTTCTGCAGTCACACAATCGATCAATCAGTAGCTGAACTGGGTTCCACACAGTCACAAAAACAAATTAACTGAAAAAGCCTAAAAAACAAAAATGCAAAATAAATAGCAAAAACAAAAGCGCCAAAACAGTGGTACCTTGGTTCTTGAATCCGTTCTGGAAGTCCGTTTGACTTCTGAAATGTTCGAAAACCAAGGCGCAGCTTCTGATTGGTGCAGGCACCCCGGAAACAATAGCCGACAGCTGCATCGGAAATTCAGCTTCTGAAAAACGTTCGTAAACCGGAACACTTACTTCTGGGTTTTCAACGTTTGGGAACCAAAGCGTTTAAGTACCAAGGCATTTGAGAACCAAGGTACTACTGCACGTGATAGAGACAATTTCCCATTTTAACACTTCATAAAGAATAACCCTTTATTCCCTTTGAAGCAATTACACCCACCTGATGCAAATATTTTGAATTATTATTATTATTATTATTATTATTATTATTATCATTATTATTATTATCATTGCCAGCTTAAGTGCAATCCCAGCCATTCACAGTCCAGGAAAATTACTATTTTATGGATCATCCCGGAGCACCATCTGATACATTTTTGCACAGGTTGTGTGCATTACATTGATGTGCTAATGAAACTGGCCTATTTGATAATTTCATTAAAAGCACCCCACAGAGAAAAGGAGCCAGGCATTTACAACAGGATGATGTTGTTTATGCTTTTTTAAAAATTACAGTTGTTTAAAGTTTGAACCCATTAGCCAAAAGCAGAGTGAATACAGTCTTCTTAATTACACCTTAAGTGGCTTTCCCTTTTTGTTTTAATTGATAGGAAGAGACTAGTTTCACGGTTCTTGTGTTCTCTCTCTCTCTCTCTCTCTCTCTCTCTCTCTCTCTCTCTCTCTCACACACACACACACACACACACATACACACACACACACACACAGTGGAAAACAATACCCATAAAGGGGTTTCAGATTAAATGATATACAATTTGTTCTCTGTGGTATTTCTGGTTTAGTCACATTGAGTTTAGGAATAATTAAAGTTGTCTGTCGCAATGTAATAATCAAACAATTACCTCTAGGGAAGGACGTAAGCCTTTAATAATCCACTTGATTATGTGGCAACAGCTCTCAAAAGTGAGAGACTTTGGCGTGCTAAGACTTCCGAGATCCTCATCCTTATTAGAGATTAGACTTCAGGGATGTTGGGCAGGAAAGGAGAATTCTGGGACAGAATACAAAAGCAGCCAAAACGTCTAAGTGTTGCTAGTTCCATTCACAAACTTAGATTGGCTTTGGCAGTGTTAACTCACCTCAAGGGCTGCTAAGCTTGTACACAATCCTTTGTGAGGCCAGGTTCTTGATCAAGTGATTGGTCAGTTAAAAGGTAAAGGGACTCCTGACCATCAGGTCCAGTCGCGGATGACTCTGGGGTTGCGGCGCTCATCTCGCTTTACTGGCCGAGGGAGCCGGTGTACAGCTTCCAGGTCATGTGGCCAGCATGAATAAGCTGCTTCTGGCAAACCAGAGCAGCACATGGAAACGCTGTTTACCTTTCCGCTGGAGTGGTACCTATTTATCTGCTTGCACTTCGTGCTTTCGACATGCTAGGTTGGCAGGAGCAGGGACCGAGCAACGGGAGCTCACCCCGTCGCAGGGATTCGAACTGCCGACCTTCTGATCGGCAAGCCCTAGGCTCTGTGGTTTAACCCACAGAGCCACCCGCATCCCTTCTGATTAGCACACTACAAATTCAAATCCCAACTTGAAGCCCAGTTATTGCAAAGCTTGCTTTGATCTGATTCCTATGTTATGGGTTGAAGTGCATCCATCTGTATTGAGAGGCAATGGAGTGTGCCCACTGGAGAATCACAGCGGCTGCTGTGGCTGCAAGGACAGGTAACTCATAACTGCTGCCTCCTGCGTTGTTTTTGCTGCATTAGCAGCACCCAAGTGACCTCTCCAGGGTATGAGCCTGGGCAGTGTGTATGGAGCTGCCCAGATGACAAGACCTTGCCTATGGTCAACAAAGCATTTTTTTGCACGTGCTGTAGACAGAAGTGAGGGACAGATGGGGTTCATCAACCTGGGGAGGTAGCCCATGTCATCTTCGCTGCCCAGAAGACAAGACCTTGCCAATGTGGTCCAAGGGAAAGCAGAGCAATACACTTGGCACCAGCTTGGCTGCAGGAGTTGCTGGAAGGAGGCATACAAGACGCCATCCAACTGTCTTAGGGACTCTAAGTACGTATGGGTTGTTGGAGTGTATGGGGTGTTAGGAAAAGGGTACTACCTCTGTTGCAGGAAGGTCGTGTTCCTTCTGGGGTAGTTTGTTCACCTTTGGTTGCCATCCTGCACTCAGCTCTCACCTGTGACTCCTAGAAGCTGCCAGCATGTGACAGTAGCCACACCCCAGGAAATGGCTTTGACTGACTAGCTAAACCAGATCAGGGTAGTTGATGGGTCTCAAACCCTTGGTGAGTTAGGGACTAAGACAGGCCCTGGTGGATTGAGCAGATGAGACCAACAGTGGGTCCAATGATCAACAAAGCGGTTTCTTGCACGTGCTGTAGACAGAAGTGAGGGGCAGATGGGGTTCATCAATCTGGGGAGGTAGCCCATCTAGGAGAAGGAAAACTCAGATTCCAAACCTCTTCTGTCTTGCAGGATATCTTTGGGAAAAGTAAAGGAGGAGTAACCGCATGTATTCATCACATAATAAATACATAAGTTCCCACAGGGCTTAAAACCAGGATCACTGGTTGACCAGGTCCTGGTGTGCTGCTGTTTTTGTCATTTCTACTGATCAGTGAAAGGAACTGCAGAAAATTCCAGTTGAGAGCGCCTCGAATTAAGCAGAGTGAAGCCCTACCAATGGGTAATTTGAGTTGGCAGCCTCAGGCAGCTGAATTTAGGTGTCATGAAAGGGCAACAAATGGTTAGTTATTTAACTTATTATCATTGTATTTTTACTGCTCGGGAGAGGGACTTGAGAAGCTAGAATGGCCTTAGATATTGTGCACCTAACCTTTGGATACCAGGAGCAGGGGGTAGTGGTGCTTTAATTCACTCCACATTTTGATGCAAATCGACTTGATTCATACCTCCTGACTCACTGTATGAACTGGGAAATAGTGATGTGTCAAAGAGGGGCTTTCAACTAATATTTACTCAGAAGAGAGCCATTGAAATGAAATTATGTCCATTAGTTTCAACAGATCTACTCTGAGTAAAAGGTAGTTGACTATTACCCCTAATCTGCATGATCCCAATATTTAATGATGGGTTTTAAATGTTGACCTGACAAGCCTGTACTTCACAAGTAATACTATACTTCATTTTTCTACACACTTTTATATTCCACACAGGGATTACTGACACATGGTAAAGGTGCACATTGTATGTGAACTGGTGCTAACTCTGAGGAATTTTTGAATGTTAAATTAGGAAAGATGCGCCTTGAGTACCACTGCTGCATAAACAATAAGACTTGCTAATGGAAAAGTACTATCTCATGAAATAATGGCATAATTAGATACTATTTCATTAAAGGTGAAATATAATTATAAACCCCCTCCCCAAGAAGGAAGTGCTATAGAATATCAAGAGTTTGCACAGATCTGAACATGTAAAATTAGAAAAGGAAACTCTTTGAACAACTGCTTTGTACAACTTAAATTACCTCGATGACAAGTTTTATTTTGGGGGTAAGAAAAGCACACATACACCCTGATTTCATTAACTGAAAACTACCGGAGTGGTACAAATGGATGCTTACAAATGATCCACATGACTGCATTCAATTTTCAAGGCATGAATTCACACATTTGCTTTTGAAATTTTTGGTTTGCATTGTGGCATTTTAATCTGTTGGTTTTCATCTGCAGAGGGGACAGGAGAGACTCAAATTATTTATTCTTGTAAAAAAAATTAATCACGGGTCAGCCCTGCTTCACAGAGCTGGGCCAGTAAAGTCCTACGAGTGCCACTGAATCTGGAAGCAGACAGAAATACATATCCCCAATATTCCTCAAAGCAGGGATAGGGGACTTGTGGCACCCCAGATTTTGTCGGGCTACAACTCTCATAATTCCTGACTGTGGTCCATGCTGGGTGGAGCTGATGGGAATTGGAGTCTAACAACACCTGCAAGGCCTCAGGCTCCCTACAACTGCCTTACTGAGAATTGTGGACTTCAAGTATTTAACAATGTACAGTTGAAGGACCTATCAGGAGTGAACATAGATCACCGGTACCCAAATGTGTGGGAAACCGCCCTACTAGAAAAGTTAACCAACGAACTGAAACTAGCACGGGGACAAGCAAAAGAGGACTCCTTCACCCCGATGTGGCTCCCCATTATCATATACATACAGCACAACAAGACAATGACCTATCCACCGCAACAGCATATGAATCAATATGGCTAATCTGACCCAACAACCTCCCCCTTCAAATATACAAACAAACCATACTGCACCCAACCAAGCTCTGAACCTTCCAAACTCTCACAATGCCAATAAAAATAAATATGTAAATGAAAAACCTACCCACGTGACGCTGACACAAAAACCCTGCACAAACACTATGCAATAGAATGAAAATCATTATCCCCCCTCTTCCCCCATCATTTCCCTCAACCCCATGTTGTCTACGACAATTGATGTCTCATACAGAATGTAAACAAACTGTGAAAAAGACTGTATGAATTGAAAGTGGAGACACTATGTATACTTTTTATTTGTTTGTTTTGTAACACAAGAAAATCCTGAATAAAAAACTATTAAAAAACAACAACACCAGTGTACAGTTGCATATGCTCTGAAAGTAACAGCTAAGCATCCACTTAAAAGGTCCTGGGGCACAGCTCTTAGACTGGGTGAGGCAGCCTCATAGGACAGTAAAATGTCCTGGATGGTATGATCCTGAACCACAAGAGCCTCTGTGGGGAAGCTGGAGAAAATGCCCAAGTTTATCACATTTCTGACTTCATGGGGGTTTGACTGTGCGATTCTTAGCACATACCACAAAAGCATCTGTTTTCAAGCTAAGTTTATGTATTTGTGCAGATAAAACACCAGTGATGTCTGGAGGGCCTGGTCTGCTACAGGCCTGCGATAAGGCATCCTCTTTATCTGTTGCCTGCTTTAAATGAAAGAGAAGACTAATTGATCGGCATCCAACATTCTTGGGAGACTCTGCATTGTGTGAATTTATACAGAGAGCTTGCAGGAAAAGAAGATAAGAAAGAGTGGGCAAATTCTCCTTTCAGAAAAGTGAGATAGAAAGACAACTGACCCAAGAAAGCTATCCATCCATAAATTAGCAGGAAGATATATCCATCACAAACATTATCTTTCTCAATCGCCTTTCTCTTTCTCATTAACTAAAGCATCTGCTGATCTCTGAGTAACTATAGCACAGAATGAAACACAGCGTATAAAACTGGTAGTAAACCCCACCCCAAAAAAGTCTGGAAGACCAGGATCCAGAGGTCAAATGAGCCTATAAACTCATAAAAATAAAATGTTTTTTTCCTTTGGTATTCAAATGTCATCAAGAAGTAGATCCTGCTTCTAAACTAGGTATCATCAACCTTTTCAGACCCCATAACTACTTTTAGTTATGGTTGGACAGTTATGGTTGGACAGTGTTCTCGAAGCTACTAACATGAGTTTGGCCAAACTGCGAGAGGCAGTGAAGGATAGGCATGCCTGGCGTGCTCTGGTCCATGGGGTCACGAAGAGTTGAACACGACTGAACGACTGAACAACAGCAACTACTTTTAACTCAAACATGCATTTGGGGACCAATTTCTTACTCCCATTTTGTACTAGCTGGAAGTTATTCTCCAATAGTAGCTCCATGTAACACATTGCAACCCCAACATACAAGCAGAAAGTGAAATAATGGGAACCCTTTTGCCCTCCAGATACTGTTGGACTCTAGCTCCCACCATCTTGCTGTTTGGGGCTGAATGAGGTTGGAGTCCAATATCAGGATGCAGGTTCCCCATCCCTGAGCCTGACATAGTGGAAGCAATTGAAATCTAGGCAACTCAGCCAACAATCCATCATCAAATCCCCAAACAGAGCAATTATTTCCCCTTCAGTCAACTCCCAGCATCCTCCTTCACTGCCCAAACCGAGGCTGCTAAAAGCCCTCTTTCTAAGTGAAGCCTCCCTCAAACCATGATGGGTATTTCATTCCAAAGGATGGAGCCACAAAAGAACATTTTGGGCCTCTTGCTAAGTCTCTCATCATCCATTAAGTTTGTCAGGCAAAACCATAGTGCCAGGCTCATTCATGCTGATCAAGGCTGCCAAACTCGTCCCAGTAAAAGTGCTCTAACCCTTCAACCTAGGAATGAGAACCTATTATGATAAATAGCTCAAAAAGAAATAGTTGGGGGAAATGAGCTTGTCATAGACGAACACCTAGGTAAGCTGCTGTCTGAGATGAGACGTGTCGCTTGACAGCACTTGTGATGCCTAATAACGAAGCAGATGCATGAGGCCATTAATTGAGCGACTATCCAATAGAATAAAGCTCAGCGTTAAGGTGGGATCTCTTTATCAGGGTTCATCTTGATGAAGCCCCCTGCATACTAAGCCTTCATTCTGCTTCTAAATATATCCAAAGTCTTCAAATGATTTCTAAGCTGGAAATAATAAAAAACATCCTAAAACTTTGTGTTGTCCATGGAAACTATTCACATGAATAGCAGTAGACACACAGGAATGAGAAACAAGGCCCCTCACAGATGCTAAATTAGGGCCACATTCTGTCAGGGTTCTGTCAGCCGCTCCCGGCTTTCTGCCCGCGAAAGTATAAAGACAAGGAAAAGTTTCTTACAGTCCTTTTTTACTTCAGACTTTACAGAGAGAGGCTATAGAACCCAGCCTCTTGGATAATGGCATTGTCCTGAGTGAATCTCCACACACATCCCGTCTCTCCGACTTCCTCATTCGTCATTCTCATCATCTCCTCTAGGGGTGCCGCTGAGTGCCCTCTGCCTTCGAGCTCTTTGCTCTCCTACTTTTAAGGCTCGCTGGGCTCTGGGAGATGGTCTGGGGTGCTTTCTAGTGACAACGTGTCAGCCAGCTGCTGCTCCGGTTCTGCCTCCTCCTCCTCCTCCTCCTCCTCCTCCTCCTCCTCCTCCTCCTCTCCCATTATTTCCCAACTTTCCCCCTCATCTGCTTCTGAGCTGTGACCTCCCACAAACCCCTGTTGTAAATCTATACTGTCTTCCTCTTCCTCCTCCCTGGAAGGGCCAGGATGGGGAGGCGGTCTCCACCATTCCTCCTCCTCTGCCCAGTCCCTGACACATTTGCAATATACATTCAAAGTGCTATGATACCGGTACCACTTTAAATAGTTATGGCATCCGCCCAAAGGATTCTTTGAGCTGTAGTCTGTTAAGGGCGCTGAGAGTTGTTAGGAGGCTTCTATTCCCCTCACACAATGACAATTTCCAGAGTTCCCTGAAAAGAGAGCTTGATTGTTAATCCGCATCCCGGTCATCATCTGTTTGATTTACTTCCATCTGGACGTTGCTACAGGACTTTATACACAAAAACGGCCAGGCACAGGAACAGTTTCCCCCCCTTGTGCCATTAAATTGTTAAATTCGTAGTTGTGTAGCGGAAGGGGAGGCCAGTTATGGGTGGGGTTTCTTTGCTGTGTCATTGTATTGTGAGTGGAACAGTGTTTGTATAAGGTATGTTTACATTGCAATATAGCTGAAGCAAAATTCCAAGTATGTTGGAAAATGTACTTGGCCAATAAATTATTCCTATTCCTATTCCTCTCAGCACCCTTAACAAACCAAGGCTCCCAGAGTGTTTAAAGTGGAAGCATAGTGCCATAAATGTATGGTGTGGATGTGGCCTAGCAAGGCTATCAGTTCAAACTGGCAGCCTTAAGGTCTGATCAGGCCCGGTGCTAGGGCTTTTTGTGCCCTAGGCAAAAATCGCGGGGCGCCCGGGGCGCAGGGGGCAGGGCGCCGTACGTCATGCGCAATGACGTCACATGCCCCGCCCCCTGCACTGCGCGCGCCGGAAACTGCCGGGCGCTGCACGAGCTGGGTGCTTCCGGGCGCCGGGCGCCCCGGGCGCTCTGCGCCGCCACGATTTTCGCCTCTGGTTGGGGCGGCGGCGGGCGGGCGGCGAGTGGGGGGCAGGCTGGCCAGCGCCCCCTCCATTGTGGTGCTCTAGGCAGTTGCCTAGTCCGCCTCAATGGACGCTCCGGCCCTGGGTCTGATGCTGGGACTCCAGGCTGGCTCCAAATATTTTGCTGCCTGAGACAAAGGGGAGAATGGCACCCCACCCC
Organism: Darevskia mixta; assembly: GCA_034641385.1. Taxonomy (NCBI): domain Eukaryota; kingdom Metazoa; phylum Chordata; class Lepidosauria; order Squamata; family Lacertidae; genus Darevskia; species Darevskia mixta. Next base: position 581,488 of record JAWWNH010000121.1, on the reverse strand, counting down.
CACCAGCATTCTATATACAGAAGCTGAGTTTGAATGATCAGCAGTTGAGTCTTATTTGGACACTGACAAATGCCACTTTCTGAGCCAATGTGCAAACCAAAACATAGCCATACTTCAAATTTGCCCTTCTTTGAATTTTGCAATGAAGTTTTCCAACCCCTAAGTTTTGCCAGGTATCGGCTTAATGAATTTTATTTCTCTGGCTCAAATTGCAATGGCATTTCCTTAAATGCAGTGGGAGAAAAACCAAGGAGAGGCAGAAGCCGCTCTGTTTGCACACCCACAGGGAATTATTATATTTGCACATGATGCCAGATTTCTTTCTGTACAAATCAGTGTTGCATTCATCCTAAATCAGTATAATTGCATCAAAGGAAGAAAGCTGAAACCTCTTTGAAAATGCCAATATATTGTCACTTTGCACCAAGCATCTAACATTTAATTACAAGACGTATCATTGAAAAAGGATGTAAGTAATAGATTTATGTTTTCCATTTGTAGTATCTTTTTATAGGCTCACCTTTAAAATGAAACTGGTTGTTATAGCAGAAAAGAAAGTGATATAGTATATAGTTGGCATAGTGTTTTCTTATTATAGGGACACGTAACAAGTGTGTAAAAACAGAGGCTTTTTCAGTGCACAGGGCAAGACATGTCAAATCCTCTAGATGGTGTTCCTACCTTTTCCCTGACTTGTTAGGCATAGATAGACAAGTGTCAGAAACAGATAAAAAGACTGTGTGCTGGTTTTTCATGTGCGGAAATGAAAAGAGATGGCTCCAAATGAAGAGAAAACACAGATTCCAATACTTCAAATATAGCAGAAGGAGACAGAAACTCACCCTAGCACCACCACCAACAGCCCATGGAGTAACAGAGTTTATCCCACCCCAGTTTTTCCTGAGAACCTGTGCTATTTTTCTACCATCCTCTTCTCCTCTGCAAGTCAACAGAGAGAGAAGAGACTGTATCCCCCAAAATCTGTGAAGGGAACAGAAGCACATCCTCCACCAACAAACCTTGGGGCAACACTTTGCATAAGGCCTTGCATAAGGCTTTGCAGGCACCACCCATCAGCTGATGGATGGTGTCTGCAAACACTTTGGCTGAAACCAGGCTTTTACCTGCCGCACACCTGATCTCACATAGGATTTCAGGTAGAGGGCAGATAGGTGTGGCTTGGCTGATGTAGCCTCATGGGTCAAATGGGGAGGTCTGGCAGGCTTAATTAGGTGAGAGGCTGGAGGTTCGCCACCCCAGGCAGAAAATGATGTTCAAGCACCATTATGTAGAATCACTGAATTGGCCAGAAATTTGGGCACTCCCAAGGCATAATGACATGGAATCTGAACTCCATATTTTTGCACCAATTGTTCACTACAGGAAAGTTCTAGCAACATCATATTCTTGTATATATATTTTTATTTCATCTATTAAAGGGTAAAGGGACCCCTGACCATTAGGTCTAGTCGCAGACGACTCTGGGGTTGCGGCGTTCATCCCGCTTTATTGGCCGAGGGAGCCGGTGTACAGCTTCCGGGTCATGTGGCTAGCATGACAAAGCCGCTTCTGGCGAACCAGAGCAACACACGGAAATGCCATTTACCTTCCTGCCCGAGCAGTACCTATTTATCTACTTGCACTGGCTTGCTTTCAAACTGCTAGGTAGGCAGGAGCTGGGACCGAGCAACGGGAGCTCACCCCGTCATGGGGATTCAAACCGCCGACCTTCTGATCGGCAAGCCCTAGGCTTTGTGGTTTAACCCACAGCGCCACCCATGTCCCATTTCATCTGTTGCGTTGCACCTATGAATACTTACCAGTACTTCTCAGCTTTCTAAAGATTACTCTAGACATACACTTCACAACAATACTTAAAACAACCACTGTCGCAAACAAACAAACAGTAATGCAATTAAGATGCAATTGTGGTTCCAGTAACGTATTTGAAAGTCTTGTTTTCTTGAGTGATTGGAACGGCTCGTTCAAAGCTTTCCTACTCTACTGGTTGCATATTTTATATCATATATTAAAGCTAATGGATGCTTCTATCCCAGAGGCTGTTAGCTCCATAGGAACAACTTAAAAATCTTGTTAAGAATTTATTTGAATAATAACTAATGCATAGTATCCACATTTCATAAAGTGCAAAGCAGTGCCACAGATGATTTGACATTCAAAACAGAAGAAGCTGTAATTATGAGTACAGCATTTATTTAGACAGTTCATTATGTATACTGTGTTTTGCAGATATTATTTATACAGCAGCTTTCATATAATAGGCTCAGTGCAAAACAAAGAAAAAGAGGAATATGGAGTTTTGGTGAAATACAGGAATACACTGTTCTATTTATTTATTACATCATTACATTTATACGTTGCTTAAATGGTAACAAGGCAATAAAGAAGACTTTCCCTGTCTCCATCTCCATTTGATTCCCACAGCAACAAACCTGTGAGATCAGTTAGGCTGAGAGATAGTGGAAGTGACCATTGCCAGGGTAGGAAGCCATGGATTGGAAACCCTGGTAGGAGTTGGGGTAGCTGGAGATAAATGGCATGATCAGTTTGAGAGCTGAGGGTACTTTGGCAGGGAATCTCAGTGACTGCCATCTAAGTTTTACTGAAATGCAATGACTCAGACGATTCATTCTTCCATGTCATTTTCAAGGCCCTGGACCATGACTCCTTGAAGGCAGAGTTCTCTGGCAACTGCAGCGCCAAGGAGAAGTGGATCCATGCTCTGGTTCATCCCATGCAGGTTCACAGGCACCACTGGCCAACTCCTGAACCCCAAGGAAATCCCTCTGCTGCCAAATTCTGGTGCTTGGTCCACAAACTCCTCATGAGACCAGGAGGCCTCACTCAATGGGAGGGACCTCTAGTCAATGACTAGCTCATCCAGTTGTCCTAGGACCTTACTAAGACAACTTGAATATTTGGCCTCAGATGTAGGAGCACTATCCATGGTTCTGAACACCTGCCTTGCTCTCCCACATAGATGCTAACTTTGCCTTGCGATTGTGCCTGCTACTGGCCTCTCCTTGCATGGGTCATCATCCCTGCTTGATGGTGGGCACCCCCATAGATCATGACAGGTATGGGGCCAAGAAAATGGCTGCCTCCATAAAATTATGGCACTCACTGGCAGACCTCTCTGATAATGCCTGTCACTATCAGTCATGGGTCCTTGCACCTTTCTGAGGATGACCCTAGACTTGTTGGTTGATATAGCTACAGGAATACTCAGCTTCTAATAATCCTTTCTTTGGAAGTCAACATAATCTCTTAGATTCAGAATTTCCTTGTTTCATTCATTTTATTTATTTTTATAGGAAAATTTGTATGCAACTTTTCTGCCTCAGCTAGGCTTAAATAAAACAATCAACACAGAATAAAGCCAATTTTAATTGGCATACCATATAAACTTATATAAAACAGCCAAACTTGAGAGTTTGTTATACCACTCTGTCATATGTCGTGTTTCTTTAGATTCCCAATTCTTAGCACATACCGGTAGTCATCCGGGCTGGCAGCCAAAATTATGCAGAATAAGAAAATCTCCCTAAAGATACCAAAGCTTGCAAACAGACACTGGGATCCAGTAATAGAATGACTTTAAGAATCTGCCACCCAAAATCTTTTCCCTTGCTGCTTTTGAAATTTACACATGATCCATTTCCATGACTAAAAGTAATATAGTTACTGAAATACCCTTCAGACTATTGATTTATTTGTTTATTTATAATCCGCCCTTCCATAAAAATGTATCAAACGTCCTTCAGACATTAATCATATATTTATACCTGCCTCATTATAAGTATCCTGCTGGTCATTGGCTAATCCCAACAGGAAAACCCCCATCCATGAATCATGCCCACCTGGGGAGGGGGGCTGCCTATGGGAGCTGAGAGTGCTGTTCATTTTGGGTTCTTCTTGCTGGCTTCCCATAGTCATCTGGTTGGCCACTGTGAGAACAAGCTGCTGGACTACTGGCCTGATCCAGCATCCTTAATATTCTTAAGTTTAAACAACATGCTTTAACCCCATACTACACATTCACTAACAGTGAATAAAATGTTCCATGCATTTTCAGCACAGATCAATATATTCTGATAAATATTCTGACAAAATGACTCCAGTGTCAGATTAGGACAGTTCTTTCTGAATGATAAATGGCATAATTATTAACTTTCCTCCAACTAGGAAAGTTGCCAAGTGAAGTATGAGGCACTTTTCCCTTTCTGCAATGGGAAAGAGTCATGAGGAGAAAGGTCAAAGCTCAGTGGCATCTCAACCTATAGCATCTCTAGTCCCTTGTCTGAAATCCCAGAGATCCACTGCCAGTCAGTGAAGACGTTACTGACAGGACAGAGTCTCAAACAAAATTGTGCTCTCCCAAGCCCACATTCCCAGCATGTTCACACTTCTGTCTCGGCAAGTTCTGTGTTGGCTTGGTCATGTCCAGAGGACAGAAGATGGCTTTATGGGGAGCTGGCTCCAGGCACCAGGCCTCTTGGCAGACCAACTCTGCATTACAATGGTGTCTGCAAACGTAGCATGAAGGATAGCAACATTAACCCTGCCATATGGGAATCTCTTGCAGATGACCGCAGTGCCTGGAGACAGACAGGTCATGTATCCACAGCAGTGACCAGAGGAGGAATGACGGCTGGAGCACAGAGAAGAAATGCCATGGTGCATTTGTAGCAGCAAAACAGCAAAACAGGATGCCTTCATCTGCCCCACTTGCAAAAAAAGTGCCCCTCCTGAAGGAGCATCTCCACCCCCAGAGTTTAGCCCGGACACTGAGGTCCAGCTCCAAGGACCTTCTGGTGGTTCCCTCACTATGAGAAGTGAGATTAGAGGGAACCAGGCAGAGGGCCTCCTTGGTGGTGGTGCCGTCCTGTGGAATGTCCTCCCATCAGATGTCAAGGAAATAAACAGCTATCTGACTTTTAGAAGATATCTGAAGGCAGCCCTGTTTAGGGAAGCTTTTAATGTCTGATGATTTATTGCTTTATTATTATTATTATTATTATTATTATTATTATTATTATTATTATTTCTGTTGGGAATAAATAATAAATTTATTATTGTTATTGTTTGTTATTGTTATTGCTATTATATCATTGTCCACAGTCCCAGCAGGCTCCATAACTCTACTATGGTTTGAATTTACTCCCGAAGGCGCGCTCTTCAATTGTAACCCGAAACAGAGGGATGCCAACTATAACCATAGATAAATATGTGTGCTTTTTAAAATGATGATGATAATAATAATAATAATAATAATAATAATAATAATAATAATAATAAATCCTGTGACTATTCCAGTCTTTTAATAACAACTGTGATTTGGATTCAGCTATACAGGTGGAAAACCTTCAAACATTTGTGCTCATGGTCAAGCTAGCCATAAAATAGCTTACCCCGAGGAGCTGTTATGTGACTATGACTCTCATGTTTGAAATAAAACGAAACCATAAATCTCACTTGAGCCTCCTTTTATGATACCCACCACACCTCATTTCAAGGCTGGGAATGGCCAGAGGACACACAGAGAGCATTTGGCCATTTGTGCTTTCCATTTAAGGGACCAATTGCTTAATCTCCCTGCTGACTGCTTTGACACTGGCAGGTGCTAAGGAGAAATAGATGAGGGCAAAATAGGTTCTCCAACATTGAGAGAGGTTGCAAGTAGCACTGAGGGAAGATGGAGAGGTTCTTAACCTGAAATGGAGCCTATCTAAAGCTGGGATGGAGGCTCTTCAAGACCAACGGACCTAATCTGGCCCCAGGCCTCTCTATCAGGCCCCTGGGGTTCCTCATCAGGCCACACATCTTATTGGCCCTGCTTTGCACCATCATTGACTGGTTGGAATGTGTCCTTTAACTCTGTTATTGCTGCTTGTTTACCTGGATGGAGGATAGAGAGGGATGGGGGAGTGGGTAAAATATAGCCTGTTGTAGGGACACGGGTGGCGCTGTGGTCTAAACCACTGAGCCTCTTGGGCTTGCCGATCAGAAGGTCGGCGGTTCGAATCCCCACGATGGAATGAGCTCCCATTGTTCGGTCCCAGCTCCTGCCAACCTAGCAGTTCGAAAGCAACCCAAAAAGTGCAAGTAGATAAATAGGTACCACTCCGGCGGGAAGGTAAACGGCGTTTCCGTGCGCTGCTCTGGTTTCAGTGTTCTGTTGCGCCAGAAGCGGCTTAGTCATGCTGGCCACATGACCCAGAAAAACTGTTTATGGACAAACGCCGGCTCCCTCGGCCTGTAAAGCGAGATGAGCGCCGCAACCCCAGAGCCGTCTGCGGCTGGACTTAACTGCCAGGGGTCCTTTACCTTTACGTTTTACAATGGCAAGAGGGGTGTCACATTTATTGCTCTGCCTAGTTTTGCTTCTGGCCCTGCCCACCACGGTCATGTGACCCTCAGAAGGAAATTTTCCTTGTGAGCTGAAAAACACCAATTTGAGAGGCTTTAAAAGAAGATGAAGAAGAGTTTGGATTTGATATCCCGCTTTATCACTACCCGAAGGAGTCTCAAAGCGGCTAACATTCTCCTTTCCCTTCCTCCCCCACAACAAACACTCTGTGAGGTGAGTGGGACTGAGAGACTTCAAAGAAGTGTGACTAGCCCAAGGTCACCCAGCAGCTGCATGTGGAGGAACAGGGAATCGAACCTGGTTCACCAGATTACGAATACTGTCAGTGGCTACTAGCCATGATGACTATGCTCTGCCTCCTCAGTTAGAGGCAGCATCTTTCTGAATACCAGTTTCTGGAAGTCGCAAGAGGAGAGAGTGTTCTTGTGATCAGTTCCTGCTTGTGGGCTTCCCACAGGCATCTAGCTGGCCACTTGGTGCTACTTGAGTACAGCCGTTTGATATCGCATGGAAGCAGGACATCAGACTTTTAGCTCTTCAGGGTGTGGTTGATCTTCTGAGTTAGGTACAGTTGCATGAGCCACTACCAGAATTGACAAAGCTTAGCAGAATAGGCGTTACCATACACCTGTTTCCTCCTGTACACCTTAATGATCAATCAACTGTGAAGCACAGGACATGCAAGGCTCCATCACATAACCCATCTTCACAGACATAAGCAGGAAATTGATGTTAATGTTATAGCTGATGAGCTCATTAGGCAGCATCAATTAGAAGTAATACATTCACTTTGTAAGTGCAAGATCAATCGCATTGTTTGCATCATAACCAGTGGGTCATACATAGATGAGCTGCATCAAGGCAATCAGCGCAGGTTTTCTACTAATCATACAAATGAATTCTGACTATGAGGGGAGAGGAACTGGGTAGGATAGCTGGGATATGGTGCGGGAGCCAGGGAGTAATGCAGAGGTTCAGGGAATCTGAGGGAGGAGGAAGACTGGGCATTGACTTTTTTTTTTTTTTTAAGAGTACCGGTAAATAACATGGTTGCTTGTGTTGTTAATTAAAAGTGGAAGGCAGCATTCCAGCTGTCTGAATATATTCTATTAAAGCTAAATGTTAAACCTATACAGCCGAAAATAACACCACTCCTTTCAATGGTGCTTCCTTCCAGGTAACTATGCACGGGATTGTAATCATGCTCCATAAACTTAATTATGGAGTAGTTTGTGTAATGTTTGTGTTCTTTTAGGTAGAGCTTCTAAGCAGTGCAATAGAAAAGCAAGATATATAAAATACTGGTGACATTATTCTGGATTTAACTGTTATTGATAATCCAGGTAGACCAGAGCAACTGGCATGCCCTCCCAGTTAGCTCACTCAGTAACACCTAATAACTGGCGTTTGAGTTTCAGTCCCTGGAACAGCAGAAATCATGGGCCTAGTCTTCAGACAGCTAGGCACACCTTCAGATTTCTTTACGCAGCAGAAGTTGGCATAACAGAGGCTTGTATGAATGTTTTAAACAAGCATCTTTATTAAACAAAACAGCAGGACAAAACCTGAGGTAAAGGATCAGACGTTATCATCATCAGAAGCACACACAGTGACAGTTAACTCCAACTGAACAGCCCAAGTCACATGTCCAACCCTTAAGGTGGAATGGAAGAATTACAACAACCTCCCCCTTTCCATGTAACATTAAGCACTGGTTTTACTAACCAACTGTAGCTTATGCATATACACATGCAGTTGTTGTTTGTTAACAACTTTAGACAACAGATCTGCAGGAATCTCGTTACCTGCCATATATGACACCTGAATAATTCCTTTCTTTATGCATTCCCTTGCACGGTGTAATTTTATTTGTAAATACTTGGTTCTTTGCTTGCAACTCTCTGAATTAAGCAAAGCCAAACAAGATCTGTTGTCTTGATACACCTGTATAGGATAAATCACTTTGACACCGATATCCTGAAACAGTTGTATCAACCAATCGCAATCCATCAGCGATAACGACAATGCATTTAGTTCAGCCTCACAAGAACTTAAACTTACTGTCGTTTGCTTTCTGCACATCCAATCAAACAGACAATGGTTGTACATATAACATACTCCAGAAGTACTTGTACCGTCTGTGGTATCACTTCCAAAACTTGCATCAGCAAAAATTTCCAGACCTCCAGTTTTCTGACTGGTAAACCTCAGCCCATAGTGCATAGTCCGTTTCAAATAACGAGCTATGCGTTTTAATGATTTCCAATCCTGAACAGTAGGATTATTAGAGTGTCTGCTGAGCAGATTAGTGCTAGCAGCTATGTCAGGCCTTGAACATCTGGCAATAAAATTTAGTTTGCCCAGAATGCATCTATACAACGTTATATCAGAAAATGCTTCAGCCTTTTCATCTCTTTGATAACCTGTCACCATCGGGGTGTCCACAGGATTCGCATCAGTCAAATTTAGTCTGGCTAATATATCAGCAATTTTCTGAGTTTGGTGAACCAGAAAATTACCTGTTTGGTCTTTTTCTACCTGCAGAGATAGATAGTTGGATACCTGGCCAAGATCATTCATATCAAAGTGCTCCTTTAATTGAGCTAGGGTGTTTTGGTATAAATCTTGATCTTTCCAAAACAACAAAAGATCGTCAACAAAACAAACACAATACAGTTTACATTGCCCTTCTTCTTTGACAAACACACATGGATCCGCCTTTCCTTGATGAAAACCTAGAGATAGCATTGTCTCAGTAAGCTTGGTATTCCAACACCTGGCACTTTGTTTAAGACCATATAGGGATTTCTTTAGTTTACATACCATCCCTTTCTGTATTTGCACTCCGTCAGGTGGAAGCATATACAATTCCTCTTCTAAAATCCCATACAAAAAAGCTGTATTTACGTCATGATGGGAAACGTGAAGCTTTTCTTCTGCAGCAATCTTGAGCATAAGCCTAATGCTCTCAAATTTGACGGTGGGAGAATAGGTTTCATTATAATCTTGACCTGGTATCTGGGAAAAACCTCTGGCAACTAATCTGGCTTTGTGCCTGACAACTTTTCCATTCTGATCGGTCTTGACTTTAAAAACCCATTTGCTCCCAACCAGTCTCATTCCTGGAACTACTGGAACTAACTCCCAGGTCTTGTTTCTTTCCAAGGAACTAAGTTCATCATTTATAGCCTTTAACCATGGCTCAGCGTCCTTTGAGGACAGTTCTCGAATTTCTTGAAAACTTGAAGGTTCCCACACCTTCATTGAGCTACCAACGACAGCAGTAGCTGTGCTGGCAAACTGATCATCAAACCTTTTGGGTGGTTTGCCCTTCGTGGCCCTTTGTGATTTGCGTATCAGACGTGAGTCTTTAACGCTCATCTCCTCCTTGTTTGGAGAAATGCAGCCATTGATGAACTGTGGTTCATCCAATTCAGTTTCAGACCCATCAGATGGTCTGAGTGAAGCTTTATCGCTCTGGTATTCTATTGTTTCACTGTCGCTGACAGCAGCACCAGCACCTCCCACTGAATCGGAATCTGAACCCTGATCATCATCCTTAGCTTCCTCTGCTTCCTCAGCTTCAGGATGACTTTGGAAAATCCCCACATTTTCACCCCATTTTGCACAATACTCCACACTTTTGGTGAACCTTACTGTCTTTGTGTCGGGCATGTATACTCTGTATGCACCTTTCTCATATCCTACAAAAATCCCAAGTACACCACGCTTCCCGAGCTTGCTGCTCTGTGGAGTACCCACATGTCAGAACCAAAGATTCTCATGTATTTGACATAAGGCTTCTTGCCAAACATCTTTTCATAAGGGGTGCATCCTATGGATGTAGATAATCTGCTATTGTATGTATGCACAAAATGATTCAAACTCTCCCCCCAATAAGATTCAGGTAGATTGGCATCATTTAACTGAGTTTTTAAACCTTGTAACAATGTCTGGTTTGCTCTTTCGCAAAGTCCATTCTCCCATTGAGATCGTGGACAAGCGAGGTCATGCTGGATTCCCTTCTCAGTTAGAAAAGCCTCAAATTGCTGAGAAGTGAATTCTCCACCACGGTCAGTGAAAAGACATTGTAGTTGCTTTCCATGGGCATTTTTCAACCAGGCATAGAATTCTTTGAACTTAGAAAATGCATCTGACTTTTGCTTAAGCAAATACACATGAATGTATCTGGAAAAAGCATCAATCAATACCATGAAATATTTAGCTCCACCAAGAGAGGGCGCCAATGGACCAACAAGGTCAGCATGGACAATCTGGTAGGGTTTTGAAACTTGTCTGCCAGATACCTTACCCTTTGAAGCCACCCTCACCTTGTGCTCTGCACATGACTTGCACTTCATGTAGAAGTTGCATGGTTTAATGGTTAGACCATTAACTACTTCTGGCATTTTGGTTAGCATCTGCCAGGACATATGACCAAATCTCCTGTGGTGTGAATGAATACAATCTGCATGGAGAACTTTGTTAGTTTTCACCATACAACAAGAATCATTACTCTGCACATTTACACCAATATCATCATAAGCAATCTGAAATAAACTATTCACGTAGTCAGCACGTAAGAGTTCCTCATCGTCCTTGCTGATGATGCAGATGCCCTTTGAAAAGGAAACATCAAAGTTCTTCTCTGTGAGCTGGGGAACACTCAGCAGGTTCTCAGCTGACTCTGGAACAAATAGAACTTTGTTAATAGTGGAATTCAAACTTTTAAGCTCGATCACTCCTTCTCCTGCAATCTGGATCGAAGTCCCATCAGCCTGATGAATTTGGCCCTCCTGTGACTTGAGAGAAATAAACAAATGTTTATCTTTGCAAATGTGGCGTGTGGCTGCAGAGTCCACAATAAATCTGCCTTTAGCCTTTGTAGAAGTCGCATGTGCAACAAAAACCTTGTTTTGCACATTCTTTGACTTTTGGCCCCCCTTCTTCTTGCCATCTGTAGACATTTGCTTTTGTCTGCCTTTTGCCTTGGGACAATTTCGTTGGATATGGCCTTGGTTTCCACATTTCCAACATTTTACAGCTGATAATGCTTTAGCTCCCCCTGTTGGCTGCAACGCTGTCCCAAACGACGTGGATGCCTTCTCCCCCTGAAGTAGACAATCGGGAGTTGTTGCATTCCTTCGATCATATTCATTTTGCAGAACTGCCATTACTTTGGAAGCAGTTAATTCTTGTGCTGGAAGAGTTGCCAGCTGGCTGGCTATTGCACTGTAACTAACATCCAAAGAATCCAGAATTAAAACAGAAAATAAATTTTCAGGCACATTGAAACCTCGGTAGACCAATTCCTGTCTCAGTCTTAATAATTCTAAAACATGGTCTCTCAAATTCCCTCCAGGCTCAAGTTTCTTTGTGTGCAACTTTCTGAAATATAGAAGAACAGATCCTGCTTCTTGTCTCAAATGTGTGTCTCTCAATGCATTCCACATTTGACTGGCATTGACTTTTCCATTCAGTGTGATAAGCTCCTCTGGAGACACTGATAGCACTATAATTCCCATGGCCTTAGACCATGCTTCTGTGAGAGGATTAGGTGGGGCTTCTATCACAGTGTGCCACACTGCAGCCCGTCTCAATTGAGCCTCACAATAGACTGACCAGGTCTGATAGTTTTGTCCATTCAAACGCAGACAGGGGCCTCCCCCCATTGCAGTCTCAGAAAGATCCATTCCTGCTCTTTCACCTCAGCTCAGCTCAGTTCCTGGCTGAACACAGCTCTTTACAGCTTTACAAGCAGGTGTGCGGCCTGCTTCACTTCAGTCAAAAATATTTTACCTCAGACATTAAAAGCCTCTAGCAGTAGGCCGGGGTTATGCTTGCTTCACTTCTCCACATACCTCTGTGTAAGCGCCGTGGATCTGGGCCCCATAACCTTATGTTATTGATAATCCAGGTAGACCAGAGCAACTGGCATGCCCTCCCAGTTAGCTCACTCAGTAACACCTAATAACTGGCGTTTGAGTTTCAGTCCCTGGAACAGCAGAAATCATGGGCCTAGTCTTCAGACAGCTAGGCACACCTTCATACAAATGAATTCTGACTATGAGGGGAGAGGAACTGGGTAGGATAGCTGGGATATGGTGCGGGAGCCAGGGAGTAATGCAGAGGTTCAGGGAATCTGAGGGAGGAGGAAGACTGGGCATTGACTTTTTTTTTTTTTTTAAGAGTACCGGTAAATAACATGGTTGCTTGTATTGTTAATTAAAAGTGGAAGGCTGCATTCCAGCTGTCTGAATATATTCTATTAAAGCTAAATGTTAAACCTATACAGCCGAAAATAACACCACTCCTTTCAATGGTGCTTCCTTCCAGGTAACTATGCACGGGATTGTAATCATGCTCCATAAACTTAATTACGGAGTAGTTTGTGTAATGTTTGTGTTCTTTTAGGTAGAGCTTCTAAGCAGTGCAATAGAAAAGCAAGATATATAAAATACTGGTGACATTATTCTGGATTTAACTTGGGGGCATGGCTTTGGGAGCTGACATGATGTACTTTTCAATTGTTAGGAACTGTCCTCCCAATGTGCTTGCAGTCACTTATAGGATACTTGGTTAAGAGTCTGAATTGAAAAGAAGAGCTTTGGAGGATGCTCAGAAACTGAGGTAGTGCTCAGATACTAGTCCATTTCATCTGTTAAGTATGAATGAAGGAGAAATAAGCCTACTGCAATTCAGTGGCCAGAAAGATTAATATGTCCCCATGCAAGCTTTTCTTTGTTATCTTCCTTAATGTCAAATTTGTGTCCATTTATTCCATTGCATAGAGACTGCACAGTAACAGTTTGTACTATGCACATATAAATACATATGCAGATCTTAAAATGACCATCCTAAAAGCAAATTTCAAAGATAGGACACAGCAGGGGACAACAGAGAAAATGCTATATTAACCACTGGCCAGCAACTACCTTTTCCTGTGTTTGCACACACACCCACACCCGTCCCCCGGAAATGGTAAAGTTTGCACCCCTGATTCCTGATTCAGATGTTCTGGAGAAATAGAGCTAAGTGTCAGTACTGAGTGTCAGGTATAAAATTGGCATTTTTTCATAAAAGGAGATAGGACTATACAGATAACCTAATAAAATCACAAAGTGCTTCTCAAGTCTTACCAAGTTTCATGGGGTCACTCAGAAATTTTGCTACAGGTTGAAACCATCACACAGGTTTTATTCTACTGTCCCTTTATTCAAAAATCCATGATAAATATTTAAACCCCGTACTGAAAGAAAGGTTAAGTTGTTCTGACTCCTACAGGGTTTCCTTCTTATTGAATCGTTGAAAGCATGGATACATAAAACTGCTCCATACTGAATCCAATCTAGTGCTCTATTGCCTACTCTGACTGGGAATAGCACTCCAGAGTCCATAGCAGAGGTCTTTCTTATCACATACTGCCTGACCATTTCACTGGAGTTTCCAAGGATTGAACTTGTGCATGAAAAACATGTGACCGGCCCCTGCACTATGGCTCTTCCCTAAGGTAAAGTGTGTACATGGGACATGTTTTCTAATGTGTGCAACAAGACTGCCAGGATTGGTCGATATGGCTGTAGGCTTGAGTGCGTCCAACAAAAAGTAGAAATTGGATTTTGCAGGGTGGGGGTGGGGGGAGAGAATGTTTTCATTGGGAAAGGACTTGATTCAAGAGATCTCAGCACCAAGCTGCACCAATCCCCATCATGTGCTGAGCTGCTTTTAACTGGCATTGATCAGATGTGAAAATGCACATACCATGCAACCATTTGCAGACCTGGTATTACAAAGCCAGTGAAGGGTGTGATTCAGTGTGAACAAACAAAACAAATACCAAGCTGGAGCACAAGGGAATGAGAAAATGATTTCAACTGGAACGAAATCAAAGGACCAGCAGAACACTAAGTGTGAATCATACTCAACATCAAGAAACGAGAGAGAGGTCAGCTCCAGTTCTGATGTCCTAAGCAACAGAGAAAGCCCGCTGCATATCTTCCATTTCGCTCATCTTTGACTCTGTGCAGAATAATTTCTCTGCAGCAAATCCCCCCTTATTGCTACCATGTAAGGATGTGCATTCATTTTGGAATGCAAGAAAACTGAACTAAATGCATCACATTTAGTTCCAGAGCTTTTGTTCCAAAATGAATGAGCAAAGGAAGAAACGGATCTGAAAATGGTACTCCCATTTGTCACCATTCATACCATTCAGATGTGGTGGGACCTATCTCTCTTTGGCAGTAATGAAGCTTATTTTCAACAGCTGCCATTTTATTTACTCTCAATACCTCAGGGTAGTCATCATGAAAAACAGTAATTTCTGTAGCTTTGGGAAGTAGCCTGATCTGTTTCAGAGCAGCTGTGTCTTTCCAATTCAACTCATTATTTGGTACTGAATTAAATATGCTGAAGCTCTGCTCCCAACCTCCACCCCTCCAACACACACACACACACACACACAGACACACACACACACAAAACAACAACAACTATAATATTTTCATTCTTGACAAAGTGGATGGAATTTGCAGGCATTGAAGCTTCTCCAGATTGGAATAAGTCTGCCCAATTGTAGGCTGATATACCCAGGGTTGTTGAGTTTTTGTGGTAGGGCACCTTAAAATTTTGATTTTTTTTTTTTAAACCAGGGAAAAGTATTTTTTTTTCATTTTCTACCAGAATTGGAAGAAATTTTCAGGCAAACCACCCCCTCATGAGACGAGGAAGTCTGCCCAAATACAGAATGATAGCTGCACTGGTTCTCCTGCAAAAACCAAATTGTGGGTCGGCATAAGGGAATCATAGAAGGGCAGGAAGTGAACAAAAGGAAAGCTGGGGTGAGGAAAAGGTCACCCTCTAGCAAGGACCCTGTGACTCAAGAGTAATTAATGGTGGTCAGATTCTGCCCTCCGCCACAGATATTGATGGATACAGCCTATCTCTGTAGGAGAGACTGATCTTTCCATTGATTTGCACAGAGGGAGACCCAGATCCACGAAAAACAAACACAGTTCTTAATCCCTACTCAAAATCATTGTGACTGGAGCTCCTTGGGAAAATTTACAAAAGCTCTCCCCACCTTTCAATCCTTTCCTGTCTCGAATTCTGGTCATTTCTCAGTCAACTTGGTCTCATTTCTCAAGAAGAGGAAATGGTTCTGCATTTTTTTTGCACAGATAAAGCTACAAGGCAACTTGAAAGCTTAGGAAGCCACTGATCTGATTTGAGATGCCATATTAATGACAATCCCTGACTTGGGAACATGCAGACCTCTCCCAAAACATCCCAATTCTCTTTGTAATCAGGGAAACACAGAGATCCAATACACTCCCCTAAAAATCTGTGATCCCTGCTAGCTTGGAATAAACTTAATGGCTATCTGAGTTTTGTGAAAAATAGTTGGGATTTCTGAAACCAATTCCAAGCCTGACTAAGGGAGCTCCACCCATTCCTACATCCCAAATAAATGCACCAATGGAAACTGCTGCCTGCTAGGTTTTGCAAAGCTGGCACAATATATATGTGGTGATATTAGCATTTCATAGGCAATCATAGTGGCTACCATCTTATTTTCAAAGTTCGCACAGTATTTTCATGTATGTAATTAACACTACTGGAAGGCACTAACTTGTGAGGCTTCATTAAGATCAAAGGGGGGGATGGGGAATGAAGAACTCATTATATTATATAAGCATGAAAACCCAAAATGCTAGAATAGGAATCACCTGAACCTTTTCAGTGCCAACATACCTGATGCAGGTTTTAAATATAAATGAATTCTTTTAGAAGTCAGCATCCATTATTAGGCAACAAAAAGAATAAAGTCAAGGCAAAGGGATTATTTAAAGGGGATGAAGTACATGTTTGATCAAAAGGCAGGGGAAAATGTTAGTCCTTTAACAACCTGCTTTTCTGCAACACCACTCGCTAACCATGACATGATGGGATGAATCCTCAGGAAGAATGACATGTTTTTATTTGGTGTATGAGCACCTAGTGATTGTAACAGAGGTTACAGTCCTGTTCTGATAAGTTTTGTCAATTCTCACACAGATGTTTTCCTTGATTCCCCGCTCAGAAGATCACCCACTTCCTGAAGAACTAAAAGCTAAATTTTCTGCTCCCTTGCGGCAGCCAACAGCAAATCATGGTGAAGCTGTACTCAAGTAGCATCCAAGTTTTGTAGAAAGGTTAGAATGTATGTGCTGTCACCCACTATATCTTCAACCTTTTCAGACCCAGAGCCCACTTTTAACCCAAACAAATGCTTGGCGACCCATTTCTTAATCTTTTACCATTGATATGCATGTTGGTAGTGGTGATGTTGCGGCCCAACTTGGATCAGTTCGCAGCCCACCAGCTGACAGTCCACCAGCTAAAAGTTCTCTATAGCATCATACATCTCTACACTCCATTATATTCTGAAAGCTGCAGTTTGCTAAGAGTACTGAGGGTTGTTAGTAAACCCCTGTTCCCTTCACAGATCTCAAATCCCCTTAGTTCCATCTGAAGAGGAATTGACTGTTAACCCATTCGGACAAATGTAGCCCAGAAAGGCCTCTCCTAACATCTCTCAGCTATGAGAGTGCTTTAAACATAGAATCATAGAATCATAAAATAGTAGAGTTGGAAGGGACCCCAAGGGTCAACCAGTCCACTCACCCACCCCGTAATGCAGGAATCTCAACTAAAGCATCCAAGACAGATGGCCATCCAAATTCTGCTAAAAACCTCCAAGGAAGGAGACTTCACAACCTCCCGTGGGAGACTGTTCCACTATCAAACAGCTCTTACTGTCAGAAAGTTTTTTCTTATGTTTAGTCAGAATCTCCTTTCCTGTAACTTGAAGCCATTGGTTCAAGTCCTACCCTCCAGAGCAAGAGAAAACAAGCATGCTCCCTCCTCCATGTGACAGCCCTTAAGATATCTGAAGATGGCTATCATATCTCCTCTCACTCTCCTCTTTTCCAAGCTAAACATACCCAGCTCCTTCAACCGTTCCTCATAAGGCTTGGCTTCTAGACATATGCTTTCTTTTGAGTTCATTTGACGTATATCCTGTTCTTTACCCTGTCAATGAACTCGGTATAAGTACCATAATATTCATTAGTGTTGTTGCTAATACACTCAGTCACTGAACTATACTTCCCAGGGCTATTTTTCTGTGTGTAAGACAGAGACTCTATGATCTTTAACCTGGTCTACATCTGTGATATGGCTAAGCCATTTTCTGTATCTCATTAATGAAAAAGTACCATCTGTAGAGTTAAAGCCAACGGAAAATTATTCCCATTGTACATGGGATGTTGGTTTATCAAAAGATTTCTTCTCTCTCCACCACCTGCCTCTTCTGAGCAAGGGGGAAAATGAGTGAAGCCTTCATATATCTCTATTAAGATTAATAGTCAAATTAATATAGGAGAAAGTAGGATATATTACAAACATTTCCATGATATCTTTATGTTTACTGAATGGAATTTCAGGGCTGTGGGAACATCTCACGTTCTGTTCTTGACAGATTTGGGGCAGGAAGGTTTTGACTTTGCTTAACAAGATTGCGACGCATCTCCATATGGCATGATATCAAAGGTTACCAAATAATTGGTGTGCGTGTGGCAGGGGGAAGGCTGCAAACGATCACATTCCTGACATTTTTATACAGCGTCCCTTTAGCCCCGGAAATGAAACAGCCTGGATGTCAAGGAATTGCAAATGCCCTTTATTCATGATTGTCATTGCAGCTGTGTCGGGTCTTATAAGCCTGGAGTGTGTAAAATCGAAAACAATAATGAATACAGTTAGCGGCTTCATGCCTCAGCACCCGAAGCAAAGAATCCACAAGGGAAAAGTCAATGATAACACGGTTTTTCTCCTCCCTCTGCCACTCGGGGCCTGCAATTTTGTTTAATTGAGTTTGATCACATTTTATCTCTGACATTTAAGTCTCTAGAACAAATCTGTGTCAGTTTAGGCTTCAAATGAAGATTAACAGTCAGAACTCAGCTGGCAGCAACGCTTGCCAGGAGACAAAAAAAGAAAAGATTGGTCAAGGTTGCAAAGGCCTCTGGGAAATCCAGGAGAACATACTGAAAGCAGGTAATGAGTAAGCCCAACCAAGGCTGTCATTCTTTGCTCCTACTCCACCCATTCCCAGAAAATTTAAAAAGCTATTAGCCATCCTGTAATAAAAAAGAATCTAGTATTTTTTTTCATAAATATAAGCATTAGGTGACCTTTTACTGTAAAATGTTATTGCAGTTTAAGAGCCCAGCTAATGACAGGACTAACCTTGTTGTTAGCTTAGGCTGTTCTGCTTCCACTCTTGAGACACAAATCATCTGTTTATCTTTGAGCCATAAAGTCTGCACACAATAGCTTTACTGCACAATTTTCACATTGGGAGACATTTGTGGGAAATAATCCCTAACTGAAAAGCAAAAAAAAAAAAAAAATTTAAAAAAATGCCACATCAGTGTGTGTGTGTTCTTGAAATCAAGTTAAATTGTTCCACTAACTACGCTGTGCAAAAGACTGATATTATATGGGGGGGAAACTTGTGTGGAAAAGTTTGTTGTCAGGAGGGAGAGAAAAACAACACTTCTGGTACAGTTGCTTCCTAGTTTTACAGTTTTGAATGACTCACAGGGAGTCATTATCATAGCATCCCTTTGATTAAAATTAAGTGTCTGGTGTGGTCCCAAACCATTCACTAGGCAAATTGCAGAGCTTGTTTCTGTTGAGCATTTCAAAATATATCAGAAATCTCAGCTGCTGGAAAAAATGCTGGAAAAAGCCTGTTGAAATGGCAATGCAACAGCCTTAAACTTTAGAGCTTCTCTTCAACTGCGGTATTGAAGGTCGGAGTCTCTGTGGCCAGGTGCTGAAGGTCTGAGAGAATCCATCAGTTATTCACTTGGGCTATGCCATGTTAGTCTTAAAACACGGGTGGGTTGGCTTCAAGTTTGCAGGACATACTTTGTTTGGCATACTAGAACTCAGAGGTCCACGAACCACAGCCAGGTACAAAATAATGGCTTAGGCATGTGGACAATATGCTAAGAATTAAGGAACAGGGTGCCTCTCTGAGTACATGCCAAGTACCATTTGTGATCAGTGCCAGAACCAAGCTCTCTCTCTCTCTCACGCACACACACATATATATACATACATAATTTTATTTTTATGCTGTCTTTCCACACTTTGAACTATGCTCAAGGCAGCATAACATGACAAAATGCACAACTACAACACAACAAAACAATAAATTTAACATTTAAAAATACAAAACTAAACCATTTCCATGTAAATCACAACAAAATCTAAAATAAATATGCAAAATAAAAATAAAAATATCAACAGTAACAACAGCAACAGCAGTCCCCTCCCCCTGCATAAACAATACCCCAGCCCAAGAATCTATCCCAGTTGTTGTTTTCCCCCAAGCAGTGGGTGTGGACAGGGAGCGTCTTGGTTGTTGATATTGTTATGAAATTTGGGAAGAATCATAGAATTGTAGAGTTGGAAGGGACCCTGAGGATCATCTAGTCCAACCCCTTGCAATGCAGGACTAGGAGTTGGAAGACAACCTGTTGCAAAGCACTCTGAGAACTATCAAGAGATGTTGACCTCTCTTCTGCACACCCCTGGACACACCAGTCAGAAAAGGGGCAAGACTTTAATTGCCCCTCCAAACAACAACGTAAGCAGCAGAACACTTCACTCTACCCAGATGTAACTAAGTCCTTTGCCACCTGCTGACAAAGCTATCCTATATAATAATTCCCTAATGTCCCCACGTCCGTGGTGTGTGCCAGTGGAACTGCGCTACTGAGCATGTGCCCCACGGACACAGGGATTGGAGCGCAGAGACTCTATGCAGATGAGACAGTCGGAGGCTGCCAATCGGAAGTGCGGGAGGGGAGGGGCTGCCTCGCCCTGCACTCAAAGAAAGTTGCTGGCGGCCATTTTGTGTGTGTGAGTGATGGGAGTTACACAAGGATTCCTCTCACACACCCGCCCTAGGCCGACGGCCCTGCCCGGGAGGTGGCCTCCCTCCCTCAGGGGCTCAAAGCAGCCCCCGTCCCGTCCTCGCCATGTCCCTGTACAGGAACTCGGTGTGGTTCGTGAAGGGGCTGGGAGCCAAAAGGGCAAAGGGAGGCGGGGGCTGCCATGGCCGTTTCCACACGGAGTTTGCTTACGGAGGGAAACCGGACCCCCCCTCCCCAGTACGTGGGATTTGAGCCCATTCCCCCTCCTCCGCCGCACGCTTTAGGGACTTTTATGTAACGGGAGGGGCCAGTTTCCCTCACAGCTTCTCTTGGACGCGCCGCAGGATGAGGCCCGGCTGCCTTACCTGAAGGCTGCTGTCCTAATCCCACTTGCCTGAGGGAAATAAGTCCTGTTTTTAAAAATGTTTCACCACATATGTTCTAGCGCCCGTTAATTTAACGGGCTGAACGTCCACTAGTATAATGATAAAGGGTATGTCCCATCTAACCATACTCCTGGTCCTGAATTCTTAAACTATCTATCTATCTATCTATCTATCTATCTATCTATCTATCTATCTATCTATCTATCATCTATCTATCATCTATCTTTAAAATTTCTATACCGCTTTATATTTTTAATAAAATCTCAAAGCGGTTTACAGCATAATAAAACAATAGCCTGGCGATGTCCCTCCGGCCTCATGAGGAGCCTCTTCAGTAGGGCTGGTGAGTCTGGGCCTCGTCCCCTAGGCCAGGTGGACAGGGACTGGGTTGCTACCACTCCTCCTTCCTACCTCTGACCTCAGAAAAGTTGCTGGGAAGCAGCAGGTGTTGCCGGACTGTATTTTGCTAAAAGATCCCTCAAAACTGGCCCTGGATATCTTAATTTTGCTGTCTCCAGTGGGTTGCAACCAATTAAGTTGTACACAGAGGAGACCCATTAAAATGGATGGACCTAAGTTGGTCATGTCAATTAATGTCAATGAATATAAGTTACTTGGCTCCAGTCCCCTATGTCTAAGGCAGGGGTGACTAACAAGATACAACTGTGGGGACTGAGTTCAGCCTGTTTCCTGCTTCCCTCCCTTTGGTCACAAGATGTAGCATGAAAGTATGGCCTGGGTAAAAACCACATCATTGCATCACTAGACATAATTACACACCTATGTATCCTGTAGTTACAGAAAGATATTTTCACTGGCAAAAACAGGGATGAATTTCAGTCTTTTACAAGACAAGAGACAGACAAGACACCCCTTGTTTCCTCGGGACAAAGGCTTCCAGTGTGAGCATCTCCAACAGAGTGAAAACTTCCCATTTAGTGAAAACTGATTACATAATTACATCTGCTTTCCATGATTGGGCAAATCAGCTTAGGGTTGCCATAGCTGGGATTCAGCCATTGGAAAATGTGTCCAGGAACAACTTTTGTGTCCGGATTTTCACCTTTGAAATATGGCAACTGTTATGTACTGAGCTGAATAGGGTCCAGAATGCAGCAGTCTGATTGGTCCTAGAACAATAGGATCCAGAATGCAGCAGTCTGATTGGTCCGCAGGAGCCACCCAATCCACCTCCAGGTGGAAGTGAATCCACAACCTGATTGGCCTATGGGAGTATCCCAGAATTAGCCAATCACGTGGGCCCATTGTGTAAATAATGTATTTATAGCAGATGTTTTGGGGGAATATCTATTCCTTGCTACTAGGAGCTGAATAAAGAGCATGAAATTCACACTTGACTCCGAGTATATTTCACTGGCGACGAGGATGGGATCCTGCTGAGCTGACCACCACACACTGCACCGCAGCACCGCCACCTGCCACACCGCTGCCTCGCACCGTGTATCCAGGCTTCAGCTCCGGGACCCAAGGAACGCAGAATGGCAACCGACAGCAGCTTCTCACTGTTCAACCCAACATCAGGAGACTGGGAAGGGTACGCCACCCGTTCGCCTTCCTCCTAGAAGCTAAAGGGATCACCAACAACGTCAAGAAGAGGGCGACATTCTTCAGCGTCTGCGGAGAGGAGACGCTTGAAATCGTATATTTCGGCAACCTTAGAAGAAAACACCTTAGAAGAAGTGGGCCCTTGAGCAAATTCATAATGGAGAGAAGACTGCTATCACACAACAAAGTTTAGAAGAGAAGTGATAGCCCATCACTAGAAGTCACTCATATACAGAACCAGAACAGGCATCAGAGAGGGCTAAGCCACCATTTCCATACTTTTAACACTAGCCATGGTTAGAAAGGGATGGAAGTGGTGGGAATGTGTTGTCAGTTAAATGTTGTGAGAATGCAGCAGTGGGAGAAAATGAAAGCTGGACTTCAGTACCCCTCCAGGCCAGGTGTTGTCAAAAGAATATCGTCCATGCTCTGCCAGTTCCAAGTGGTCTGTTTCAAGGAGACCACCTAGGCAATTCATGACGGATTAGGTTTTTTTTTCCTAGGGAAGTTGTCTGGGTTCAACACTGGCTGGTGGAAGAACTATGAAGTTGCTATAACCTCTGCACTAGTTGGTACAGAACTGTTATGTCCACGGTTCTTTCAAGGATGTTGCTCACCTGATGTTACTCACTTTCCTTGGGTGCTTTTGCCTGGCTAGATCATTCACTGCACTGTGATCATGATGGTTCTTGCTTGCCTGGATCCACCTCTGGATGGATAGGGAAAGATGATAAGATTGTGGTTGTGATTTAATAGAAGATAGGGTGCAACAGAAGGGGAGAAACAGCAACTCTATGGAAAAGGGGGTGGGAGGTCGATAAAAAATAGAGAAAAGATGAAATTGTGTTTTGATTGTATAGGTTAAAAATGTTGAAACTTAATAAAGCATAATGGAAAAGAAAGAGAGAAAGATGTGTGCAGCTCTCTCTCTCTCTCTCTCTCTCTCTCTCTGTGTGTGTGTGTGTGAACCCCTGTTTTTTGTATGGCTGGAATGTAGCCTTCTGTACAAAGTCCAGAGCTACATCCATTGCTCTGCTTATTTTTGTTTCTTGCCCTTCTGGCCATGCCCATCACCAACATGCAACCCTCTGGGAGGTTGTCAGTGGAATGTGGCCTTTGGACTGACAAACGGTCCCCCACCCTGATATGGCGGGAAAGAGGCAGCCATCTTTGCAGGTTGTAGGTCTTGTTGTACAGATGTACATTTTGGGCCCATTTGCACTATAGCCTCCTAGTCTGTGGTCACATGAAGTCAGAGGAGAACGACCCTGTGCCCTTCACTCCTCTCAATGAGCGTTTTTACTCTGTTCATCCAAAGTTATTAAATTTCATGCAAATTGTTTGGAACAGGCGGGCCTACAGGGCAGTGCTCTTAAAACCCCTGCATAAGTGTAGCTAGTCACCCATGTCACTTTCTTTCTTATCTCAAGCAGATCTTTCAAGATTGTGTTGAAGTCCTTATATGACAAAACACAGCCTGCAGTGGGAGCAGCAGTCTTTAGCATCAGCTTCTGGTTTCCCAGTTTGACAGATTCAACCCAGCACGCTGAAAACTCGAAATGATGCAGCGCCAGCTCCGATGAGCCATTTGTATAAAATTAAACTCCATTACAGAGGAGCTGTTCCGCCCCTGTCATCTCTTTATGTTTTAGGGAAAAAGAACTGCATCGAAAGGTAGGTGAGGAAGCACTTTGGAGGCAGGAAGAGACACCTGCAAAACCACTTTCTTTCGTGTACCAAGTGTTCATTCAGAAAGCAACCTGACAGGTGCATCTGCATTACAGCGCACGTCTTTAATGCAAAATATGTTCTAACCATAGAACAGTTTGTATCCTATGAAAACAAGCATGTCATCTGTGGGGGGGGGGTGAGAGCTTGCTTTGAAAGCTGTTTAAGTTGCACTGCCTGGTTGGCAGCCCAAATATAAAATATTATGTAAAAGACACACGTTTTTGCAGTGCGCTTCAGGAAGTTGAAATTATCTTTTCACTGAAATTGTTTGTGGGATGAATAGATCGGTGTGTCTGGCCATGCCTTCCTTGCCTCAACAGAGCCAAGAGAAGAGGAACTGGTACAAGGACCCATGGGCCTTACTGTCTCACATATGACATAGTGCAACGGCTGCTTGCAGCAGAGTCAGCTATCTGGGCCTCTCATATACGTAGCTTAAGCTTGAGCATTATGTGAAAATGATGGTTGGCTCAAACAATTCTGCCAATCAGGCTACATTTCTGTCCTCTGAACACACACAAACATTATGGGCAATCAAATTGTGGTCATTTGGCAGACCACAGTAGCTCCTTGTTGGGCTGTAAGCTTAGCCGCTCACAAGTTAGGCATTTTATTAGTCTTTAAAAATGTTAGAGATGTTCATTTTTGCATCTTACAGAACTCTTTCTCATGCCCTGCTGTTTATTCAACTGTTTGAAAATCTACAGTCCCAATATGGAGAGAGCAAGTCGGAGGAGGTTAACTACATTACAAAATATGCCATCGTTGCAAAGTTATACAAAGGGACACGTTGAGGAATGAAATGCATGTTTTCTTTGGGAATTAAAATGGCATTGAGATATGTCTGTATCTCCTGTACCTCTGAGGGTTCACAGAATGTCTAGGGCAAATGCCTGATCATGCCACATGGAAAGTACATTTCATGGAGAATAAGGTTTTCAGTGACTACTAGCTGTGATGGTTAGGATCTACCTCCACTGTCAGAAGCAGCATGTCCTGGAATGCCAGTTGCTGGAAATCACAGGTGGGGAGAGGGCTGTTGTGCTCAAGTTCTGCTTTGTGGGCTTCCCATGGGCATCTGGTTGGCCACTATGAGAACAGGATGCTGGACTAGAGGGGCCATTGGCCTGATCCAGCAGGCTCTTCATTAGTGTTTGACCTTAAAATGCTCAGCAGAAGTTGAACTTAATACTGAACCCCTGTTGGACGAGCGCGCAATTGATATAACCACACTGATGGCAACTTAAACTGATGGAATATGCACAGCTTGCGGACCTAGCATATAGAAGAAGAGAACAAGAAGAACATACGTTTAAAGAAGATTGAAAAATGTTTATTGACTATATGGGGGGGGATTGTGTACACTTGAAAACGTTGGCAGCATTAAGATACATTCAACAGTGTAAACAAGTTTTGATGGATGTAATAATGGAATACTGAATGGTTTAGTTTATGTAAAATATGCAGGGATTTATGATATGCGAAATGAACCATGGAAAGAGACGAAGGGAAGTCACTGACATTTTAAGGTTGTTAAAATGAATATTCTAAATTTTAAAACAGAAAATTTAATAAAAATTATATATAAAAAAGAAGATATATTAAACTGAGACTCTGAGTTTAGGAAAATAAGAAAGGTACATTTATTGCAGGAAATGCATACTTGATAGGAAAGATAAGAGATGCCTTGAGCTCTTGCACCTCAGCAGGAAAGACACAAAAGAGAGACACAGTAAGGTAAGGATGCAAAAAAAGTAGGACATGTGATCAGTAACCCTTAAAGTATCAGTCTGGTACCTGAGGGAAGGGCAGCACAGGTTAGGTCAGAAATGACAGTCTAGGAAACTTGGAAGTTCCTCTGACTATCTGCTCTCTCCCATGTGTTGTATCTCAACTTTTCCACCATCATATGGACCACACAGAGCTGGGCAAATTGCAATCTTCAAAGGGGCAAGATAGACATGATGCCAAACACATAACTTAACAGCTACCCCAAAGTGCTCTGATTTTAGTCAGGTCTGTGGTACATGGGAAGGCGGCTTAACCCTTTCTCTCTCTCCCCCCTCCCCCAGCAATTCCAATGAAAATCACCATTGCAATGGCTGTTAGCTTTACAGGCACCTAGGTGAGCATGTCTTCAAGCAATAGTAGCTATCATAGTGGGAGTGGGGTTTGTTGGGAAAGGGTCAGCCCCCTTCCGTACACACTGTGGTCCTGACAAAAGCCACACCCCCTCCACAGAAAAAATCAAACGGCAACATGTAGCAACACAACTAATTTAGACCTCAGAGGATTCTCAAACATTTTTATTTATAGATAATTTAACACATTTATTAAGTGAGAGGTACTTGTGGGATTTTCTGCCGCAGGTGCCAAAATTGGCCAGCGTTGCTCTTGAGTAGTGATGGAGGAGAAATTCGGCTTGGTTTGCATTTTAATACAGAACTGCCTCATTTGCTTTTACAGGCAAAATGAAATGCAGCTTCCTTCAGTATGTGCACTTCTCTGAATATAGTTGTCCAATACATTCCGGGAAAGTGGGCATAAAAATGTGTATATGAGTGAAAATAATACACAATGCATGATATTAGACAAAATTGCTAGCAAATAATTGTTAGGAGAAGTGCACACTACAATGCTGCCATTTCTTTTGGGGGGTGGGGCTGGGTAGCAAACCAATGGAGAAATGTGAAGAACCAAGGGGCGGGGGCGGAATGAGAAATTGAAACTGATTGATTTGTCCATTCCCAATCTTATGCACTTTGACTTTGAAGTGAGGATACTATTTGCTGTTTTGCTTCAGACAGAAAATTGTCTTCAGCCACCCCGTCAAGGACAAAGTTTTACTGTCCCCAGTAAAAAAGTCCTTAAGATGTATTAAAGCTACCAACAGAGCATGTTGCAGATTTAGGACACCAAAAGGTAAATTATGACTTTTGTATTGAGAAGACACTGAGGTCCTCCTCCAAGGGTTTTCTACTAGTTTCCTCACTGTGAGAAGCGAAGTTACAGGGAACCAGGCAGAGGGCCTTCTTGGTAGTTGTGACCTTCCTGTGAAACACCCTCCCATCAGATGTCAAGGAGATTATGAACTATATAACTTTTAGAAGATATCGGAAGGTTTTTAATGTTTGATGTTTTACTATTATATATATATATATATATATATATATATATATATATATAGTGGTACCCCGCAAGACGAATGCCTCGCAAGACGAAAAACTCGCAAGACGAAAGAGTTTTTCGTTTTTTGAGTTGCTTCGCAAGACGAATTTCCCTATGGGCTTGCTTCGCAAGACGAAAACGTCTTGCAAGTTTGTTTCCTTTTTCTTAAAACCGTTAATACCCAGGGTGCATTGCTTGAAGAGGTGCAGTTGCGACTTGACTTCGAGGAGCAACTCATAGCACGCGGTGTGGTAGCCTTTTTTGAGGTTTTTGAAGACTTTGGTGATTTTTGAAGCTTTTCCAAAACTTATTTTGTAGCCATTTGGTAAGTAAAACTTTTAAAACTTTTTTGGGGGGTTTTGGATTTTGGGTTGGGGTGTTTGGAATTCAAGGACTTGGTGTTGGGGAGGGGTTTGCAAGAATCTGGAAGCTTGTGTGTTTTTTTCTGCATTTTTATGGTTTTTTGTGACCATTGGGGCACTCTGCTGTTGTTAAAAAAAAAGATTTCTGGGTTTGGATTTCTGTGTGGTGGGTGGCTGGGGGGGTCAGGGAATGCTCTTTACAGTATTGAAATGCTCTTTACAGTATGTGTGACTTTAAAGAGCACTTAATAAACTCTTTTTGTACCAAATTTGGCTTTGTTTGGACTTTTTTTGACCATAGGAACGCATTAATTGATTTTCAATGCATTCCTATGGGAAACCGTGCTTCGCAAGACGAAAAATTCGCAAGACGAAAAAACTCGCAGAACGAATTAATTTCGTCTTGCGAGGCACCACTGTATATATATGTTGTAAGCTGCTCAGAGTGGCTGAGGACACCCAGCCAGATAGGCGGGGTGTAATAATAATAATAATAATAATAATAATAATAATAATAATAATAATAATTCTTTTTCAATATGTATAAGCTGTTAGCCGTTTTCAAAATAGTCAGCAAACAATGCATGAGCATGTGTTTGAAACAATTAAAAAACACAAGTAAGAGCATAAAATAAGCCTAACGCAATTCACTTAAACTGCCTGCTGGGGTTTGTCAAGCACCCAGAGTTCAATATAGAGGAGCCTGTCTGATCTCAGATAGGAGGGAGTTCCACAAAGTTGAGTCCACAATATTGAATGTGCAGGTCCTGGGGGATATGAGTTGTGCAACTGAGTCATGGAGGACCATGAACAGAAACCCCCAAGAAGATCTCAGTGATTGGGCAAGGCCCCGTAGCATATGGGCAGCCAGTGCAGGGTTCCTTAGGCTGTTATGAAAACCAAAGGATTGACTGTTACTACCTTAATGTTGAGAATAAACATCTGTTCTAGCTTTGCTTTCGTTGGCTTGCTCAAAGTAATTGACATGACAGTGGGCTCATTATCCAAAATCAAAAAAGGTTAAAAGGTAACAGTGGCCAGAAAGCACTGGAATTCTGTTGTTGTTGAATCAGTTCAGTTTCTACTCATGCTAATTATTCTGTCTCCAAAGTGCCAAGCCAATATTCTGTTATTGTTTGTAAATCTAGGGGACTATCTAGATTGGGTCTAAGGTTGAAGATTGGCATAAACAGTGGTCGCTATTGCAGATACTGCATCCAGGGTATGATCCTGGCTTCCCAACTTAACGTTACATGAGTACAT
The DNA here is from genome assembly GCA_034641385.1 of Darevskia mixta. Lineage (NCBI taxonomy): Eukaryota > Metazoa > Chordata > Lepidosauria > Squamata > Lacertidae > Darevskia > Darevskia mixta. The sequence goes on along the minus strand of JAWWNH010000121.1, from coordinate 552,630 downwards.
ATCATCAGGTCAAGTTTTGGATCATCCTTGTTGCAGATGTTCAGAGATATCATTGTGGTTTTGGTATGACGTAGATAAGGTATGGTCTACCCAACTCACAAGAAGATCCCACCATCACAGGTATAGTCCAGATGTTGCTGGACTATAACATCCAACAGCCTCAGTAAGCATGGCCAATGGCTAGAGATGATGGGAGTTGTCATTCAGCAACATGTGGAGGGCCAAAGGTTCTCTACACCTGCTCTGGCTTGGATGCTTCATAAAGCAATACAGGACCAGGATAACGCCGGGCATATTTATTGGTTCCAGGCACTCCATTCTCCCCACCTGGTGTTGGGCCTGGAAAAAAAGGAGGAAACATATAGGTGCACAGGGGGTAAGCAGTAAGAAAGCACAATTTGTTACCATTGCACTCATAATTGAACCTCACAGAGCTGCAATTTGCAGAGCTCCCTAGGAAAAGGGACTGTTACACACACAGAGAGAGAGAGGGGGGGGGGGAAATGGTATTTTGTGTGAGGGGAATAAGGGGCCTCCTAACAACTATCAGCACCCTTAACAAACTGCGATTTCCCGGGATTCTTTGGGAAAAACCACAACTGTTAAAGTGGTATAAAAGTGTTTTAAATATATGGTGCGGATGTGACCTTATAGAAGAGGCAGGTGACTTTCCCACGTATACGATGTCCATCTTTCCTGAAAAACAAAAGCTACAGAAGCCCTGAAAAATGAACACTCAGTTCCTCACAAGCCATTTATAAAACACCCCACTCTTGATTATTTTTAGTGGGATGTGGTGAAAACTGTATTCATAAACACTGTCGATAATAATAACTGACCCATATAAGGCCTCATTGAAAAAAAGCTTGTCTTTGTTTTTTGGTGGGGGGAGAAGGAGGGGGTTAGGGGGATAAAAGTACAATCTCAGGAACTAAAAACAAGCTCACAAAAGCAAGAGCTTTTAATACGGAGATCTTGCTCAGAATGATCAAGCCTGTTGCCTACACAGATGTAAGCCTCAGTGCGTTCAGTTGGATTTACTCGCAAGCAACTGAGCATATGGTGGCAGCCTTGGCATTTTATCTATAGAAGCTGAGTTGCCATAGCGATATCCTCGCCACCACCACCCCAATAGATGATTACCGGCTTTATTGCATAGGAATCGTTCAAGAACTCCGCTTCCTGCGTTTAGAGCACCAACCTGCCAAAAGCAGTAATAGCTAATATTTTAGCAAGTTCAGAAAAGTTCAAGACATTTTCAAATGAAAGATGGGGATATCATTTTTTCGGTAGGATGCTTTTGTGTGGGCAGAAAGCTCCATCTGCACAACACACTGGCTGCTTTGAGAGATTTGTCCTCTCCCCATGCGTCTTCACGATATCTGAATCCAGCCCAAAGCCACCTGTTTGTAGCAATCTTCAAATAGGAGCTACGTGTAGAGAGGCAGAAATGAGAAAACAAAGATGGAGCCCCATCTCGGGAGCATTTTTGAGAAGCTCGGTGGCAAAGGGCACACTTTCAACTCAATATGCAAAAGTTCAATCCCTGGCACCGATCCTGAGCAGCAAGGCTTCTGGGGAAGATCTCTCTCTCTCTCTCTCTCTCTCTCTCTCTCTCTCTCTCTCTCACACACACACACACACACACACACACACCATGGAAAGCCACAGCTGGCCAAAACCAGCTAGGTAGCTGGGTAGCCATGTGCCCCACTTTACACAGGACAGACATCTATTTGAAGGGTTGCTGAGTCTAGTGCTGCATTCACACGGCAATTTATTCCATTTTCCCTACATTCCTCTTAACTGTTAATGTAGCGTGAGTTAATGATTTCAGCAAGTGATTTCAGCTCTCTGATATAGTAGGCAGGAGACAGCTTCTTCATGTAACAACTCTTTATTCAGGCAAACAAGACTGGGGGAACTGAGGGTAGGGAAGCTACATTTATAGGGACAGAAGACTGACTAGGAAAAGATACATTTTGGAGGGAACAATCTCAAGCAATCACACAGCTGCTTTTTGGTGGGAACCAATAAGACAGAGGATCCAAATGCAGCAACTTGAATGCACCAATAGTAACTGTTCCTTCTGGGACAGGAAGGCAGTTACTTTACCCTAATGTGATTACAAACAATAGTAATACCGGTACAGATATGATAACACTCTGAATCAATACACAACAGTTAATACCTGCATTACACTTGAGCTTTCACATGTTGTAAAAGCCGTTTCTGGAAACCTGGTGGAATCTTAATGTCTTCCGGAAAATATCCATTTGCAACCCCATTAACCTAGAAAATCGCAGGAGTAAAATGACAAAATCTGCGGTGGTATATCAGCATACAGCTCTTTCCTACTATTTTCATGGGGGGACAGAAGCACACATGTGCAGAAAGGGTAGTAATGTTGTCCAATGGCTTTCATCGTTTTGTCATACCATGCCCACTGTGCGAATGATATTCAGCGTGGCATGCCACCATGCCAAACTGTTCAGCATTAGTGAAGTGGTGGCCTCGTGTGCCTTCAGATTATACCCTGGGACCGCCGTCCCATCTCGTTTGAGCCTTCTTTTTTCCAGTCTCTTTGCAGTGAATGCCATCTTACACGGCTAGAGATGAAAGAGAAAATTAGTTTTGCACTGATTTAGCTCACTCGAGCACTGATAATCCTAAACCACTGATAATCCTAAATCCTGAAAGTGCTGAATATCGTAGCCAGCGTGTTCAGGAATTTCTCTGTAAAGCTTGCTGTGCGTAGCCTAACATGGTCGGTTGGATTGCAGATCCCAAAGAAGAAATAAAACAAAAAAAATATTTTCCTTTGAAGGAGAATTTAGGAGCTGTTTCCCACAGAGGAGGAGACCATTTCCACAGAATCCAATCCAAAATAGCTTTGTTCATAAAAGGGGATTGAAAGCAAATCCTCTTTTCCTTCACATTGCTGGCTGGTTGTTTTATGTTGTTTTTTTATTTTTACTTCAGCTCTAATTCAAGTCTCGACTTCTAATTATTTTTGTAAGTGATGGTAAATTACAATGCATGTCAGGTCTGCCCTCCTCTCTCTCTCTCTCTCTCTCTCTCTCTCTCTCTCTCTCTCATTCTTAATCATTTCCATTATTTATTGGCATATTATTCAACGTCCTTGTGTCTATTTCAAAAGTCATGCAAAGCTGCTTTCCAGCATGAATTTGCAGATTTCTCCATTCCACACACATTGTTATATTGACAGAGAAGGGCTGATTTGATCTGTGATGCATCTGGCATTTCCCCAACATTGTTTTCCACCGGGCTGTGCTAATTAATGTGCTAATTGATAGTAGACCGTGAAGAGAAAGGGTGGAAAGATATAAAAAATGTAATTGCAGATTGTACGTGGCGGTGGCAAACACGAAAATTAACTTTGTCCAACGTTCAGAGCTTCAATAGTGCTGTGACCATTAGTCTTGCCCCTTCTTATTGGGGGAGGCATTTAAACAGGAATCTTTGGCAGCTCATTGCTGGAACTTCCTGCTTATTGAGATGAAAGGCACAAATGAAAGGCACAAATACAGGATGGGTGACACCTGGCTTGAGAGCAGTACAAGTGAAAAGGATCTGGGAGTCAACAGTGTGATGCAGCAGCTAAAAAAGCCAATGCAATTCTGGGCTGCATCAACAGGAGTATAGCATCTAGATCAAGGGAAGTAATAGTACCACTGTATTCCATTCTGGTCAGACTTCACCTGGAATACTGTGTCCAGTTTTGGGCACCACAGTTCAAGAAGGATACTGACAAGCTGGAACATGTCCAGAGGAGGGCAACCAAAATGGTCCAAGGCCTGGAAACGATGCCTTATGAGGAACGGCTTAGGGAGCTGGGTATGTTTAGCCTGGAGAAGAGAAGGTTAAGGGGTGATATGATAGCCATGTTCAAATATATAAAAGGATGTCATATAGAGGAGGGAGAAAGGTTGTTTTCTGCTGCTCCAAAGAAGCGGACATGGAGCAATGGATTCAAACTACAAGAAAGAAGATTCCACCTAAACATTAGGAAGAACTTCCTGACAGTAAGAGCTGTTCGACAGTGGAATTTGCTGCCAAGGAGTGTGGTGGAGTCTCCTTCTTTGGAGGTCTTTAAGCAGAGGCTTGACAGCCACCTGTCAGGAATGCTTTGATGGTGTTTCCTGCTAGGCAGGGGGTTGGACTGGATGGCCCTTGTGGGCTCTTCCAACTCTATGATTCTATGATTCTATGAGATCAAGAATGCCAGGCTTCCTCAACCTCGGCCCTCCAGATGTTTTTGGCCTACAACTCCCATGATCCCTAGCTAGCAGGACCAGTGGTCAGGGATGATGGGAATTGTAGTCTCAAAACATCTGCAGAGCCAAGTTTGAGGATGCCTGAAGTAGGCACTGTACAGCACTGCTGTATTGTTTTTAACACTTGATTGGGAGCCGCCCAGAGTGGCTGGGGAAACCCAGCCAGATGGGCGGGGTACAAATAATAAATTATTATTATTATTATTATTATTATTACTATTACTATTACTATTGAGATCAAGTAGGCACTGTACTATTTTCGGCACCTGCTAAAAACATTCTTGTTTAGACAAGCCGACCCAGTTCCTTAGAAAACTGAGGTAATTTTAATCTATTTTATTATTTTAACTTTTGCGTGTTTTAAAGTATGGTTGTGAATTTTCCTTGATTTTTTTGTTTCATCTTTTTGTAAACTGCTTTGAGGTTTCTTACAGTCAAGGCTGGATGTCAAAGAAGCATTTCAGTTAGACGCGTTGCAAACTTTGTATCAGAAATCGGGTTAGCAAAAATGGTACTCCACAGTGCCATCTGGGGTTAGAATGCATAAACAACGCGTATAAAGCACTTTGTCCTTGACAATGTAGCCGAGTCCCAAGTGGTGTATAAATTTCATGAAATAATAAACAAATGAATGAATGCAGGCATAGGGAGAGTCGTGGAAGAAGGCAAGACTCGGCAACCTTTCTGACCCAATAGGCACGCATATGGAATTTTGAGGGCAATGCTGTGGGTGCCAGTGACAAAAATTGGGGCCATGGTATAACACAAAATGGCTGCCACAACACAAAATGGCTACCACATCAAAAAGAACAGAAAAATAAAGGCCACAAAATGGTGTGAGCATTCCCCCCATCACCCTCCTTAAATGTACCGTTATCAGCCTCCACCCCATGCATTCACAGAGAGAATCTCTGTGGATCTGTTTTCTGTTCGGAATAGAAGAGAGTATGGGTATCAAATCCTGGCATTGAATGAAATGTGGTCATGTTAAAGGCGGTGTGTTCAGTGAAGGAGATTCTGAGCCAGTGCAAACATGTACACTGTGGATTTCCGAAGGGATTGTTACTGAGACCTTTTGTGGGCTCCGCAGGAGGTACTGCAGGTGAGTATTGTGGTAGTAATTCAGGATTACACTTCATGCATCTGATGAAGTGGACTGTGGCCCACAAAACCTTATTCCACAGCAAATTGTTAGCCTTGAACGTGCCACAAGGCCCCTTGTCTGCTTTGGCTACAGCAGACTAACGTGTGGCTGCATACACACTAAACCTTTAAAGCACATTCTTTCCCTCAGAGAATTCTGGGCACTGTAGTTTACCCCTCACAGAGTTACAATTCTCTGCAACCCTTAAAGAACTACAGCACTACAGAATCCTCTGAGATAAAGAATGTGCTTTGAACGTGCTTTACAGATATAGTGTGTATGCAACCACTGTTCTGGAAACTGAAAAATAACGGTGTTTAAAAGAGAAGCTGTGGAAAGCCTTACATGAAAGGACAACAAAGCTCAGATATGATGCAGAAAAGAACATTCAAATTATGTAAAACAAAATAAAAATCCAGTGGTAATGTTTCATGTTTTATAGGTGCTTTGAGAGTTACTTGAATAGCTGTTTCAGAAATGGAGCATCAAGCATTATAACACTAGAAAGCTTATGCCATAATAATTTTTGTAAGTGTTTGAGGTTCCACAAGACTGTTGTTTTTGCTGCAACAGACCAACACAGTTACCCCTCTGGAGGTTGTTTCTTTTTTGGTGATTGCAATTCTTGTTTTGACAGTTTAAAACGTTTTTAGTAACTTCATCAGTTTTGCATGATAGTGAAGCTAATAACTTATTAGATGTTGTCTTGCCAAAATAATTAATGAGGTTTCCATTAGCTCCTCATAACTGAAGGCAGCTATTTTACAATCAGAATGAAGTCACTTTCTGAAGGAGAACAAGTTTTAACAGGTAGTTAGTGTTGCTGAGCATGTGGGGGCTAACAAAGAACATTTTAACACCTAGCTGTGATTCCCGCTCCCCCTTAAAGAAAACATCTCAACATAATTTCAAAGCAGCAATAAAAATCATTGTTGGCCAACCAATAAAAAACTGAGCATTAAAGAATATATTCTGGCACTAGCCCAACATACAATAAATATATTGGAAGAAGTTCTAAAGCAGCCTTCACCAACCTGGTGCCCTCCAGATATTGTGGGCTACACTTCCTATGCTGGCTTGGGCTGATGGGAACTGTAGTCCAAAACATCTGAAGGACATCAAGTTGGAGAGATGGTCTACAAGACTACAGTTGTCAACAAGAGCAAATGTGATTTAAATGTCACTAATGAATGTTGTAAAATAATTAGTACTTCCTCGAGTGTAGTCCAGGGACACAATCCAGTGATTGGTCTGTACATGATTCCACTTCACTTCAGCCACAGAGACTCCAACCCTACAAGAACACATGCTGCGTATTTAAACTATGGAACCTGCTACCACAAGATCTAGAGATGGCCGTCAACTTGGGGGCTGTAGAAAGGACCGTGTGTGTGTGTGTGTGTGTGTGTGTGTGTGTGTGTAAGAACAGGGGTTCATTTGTGTATGTACGGGTGTGTGCACATGTAAAACAGGGTGTGTGCACAGGGATGTGCTTGTGTGGATGAGTGTATCATTATGGAATGGTGTATAGTGTGTGTTTTTATTTTTGAGGGGTTTATGTGTGCCTGGACAGGGGTATGTATGTTGCCAAAGTTGTGCCCATGTTCATGTGGACAGATGCTCACATGCATGCGGAAGGCTCTCTCTGTGTGTGAATGAGGCAGAGTATGTGTACAGGGTGGGTGTGTGCACATTTGGGAAGGGATGTGTGTGCATTCAGGGATGAATGGGTGGGTGGGTGGGTGGGTGAGGGTTCGTCCTTACGATAAGGTGTGTCCATATGTTTTTGTGGATGGCTGTATGCATCTGAGTGTATGTGGGCTGAGGTGGTGCAGAAACAGTTAGTGAAGTTAAGGAAATGTTCAGGTTTGTGGACTGGAATTAGCATGTGCGTTTCTTTGCACGTTTCCTCCCCAGTTCCCCAAAATGCATATACATACCTTTTTATACGAAGAAACCTACAATTAAATATGACTAGTCTTGATCTCTTACCTGGTAAATGTCATTGCCTGCATAATGAAAGGAGAATGTTAAATGTCACATATTCATCAATGTGCCTAAATCTGCTATCAAGATTCACAGATTGACAACGCTTCAAAAGAAATTTCTTTAAACTCCCCCAGAACCAAAGTTATTCCAATTTTCTTTTCTAATAGCTTGGAATAAATACTAATGTGTCTCTCTTCAAAGGTTCATCAGCCCCCAAATCCATTTACTTAGCTGTTTATGAAGAAACTGTGCAATAAATATAGGATTATTTTGACCACTTACATTTAGATGTCTTTTCCTGCACAAAGGAACAGCAGCCAAATGCAACATCTTAAACTTCCTAGCCACCAAATCTTTCTGTAAATTACTAATACTTTGAACAACTAAGTATTACTATGATTACATAAATGGCCACCTTATATGGGGACCCCACACCCCAGTCTAATCATAACCAACCCAAAATCCAATAATGATTACTATATACAACCTCCAGCTTCAGACACTGTACTAATTTCTAGGGAGCAATAGGAGGAGAATGTCTTTCCTGTCCTGGTTGGGCTTCTCAGAAGCATCTGGTTGGCCATTGTGGTAAATGGGATGGGTCTGGGTCAACAGGATGTCATGTTTGTATGACAGGACACCCAATTCCAGCTAGTGCAATAGTGGTTATAGGCAATAGTGTATTTTTATATTTGTTGGAAGCTGCCCAGAGTGGCTGGGGAGACCCGGCCAGATGGGCGGGGTACAAATAATAAATTATTATTATTATTATTATTATTATTATTATTATTATTATAGGCAATACAGTCGTACCTCGGAAGTCAAACAGAAGCCATTCAAGTCAAACAGAAGTCCGTTCAACTTCGGAAACGTTCAACTTCCAAAGCACGGCTTCTGCAGCCAATCGGAAGACGCGGAAGCCCCATCAGACATTTGGCTTCCAAAAGAACGTTCGAAAACCAGAACACTCACTTCCGGTTTTCGATTGTCCGGGAGCCGGAACGCTCGACCCCAAAGGCATCCGGGAGCCAAGGTACGACTGTGCTGTTTGACTGACCATCTCTAGTAGGCATCAGTGAAATGACATTTTGAGTCTTAAACAGACATTTGTATCCAGGGCTTTTAAAATTGGACTGGGAAGGTTTGAACAACACTAGGCAACCTTTGCCCTAAACGAAAACAAAACAAAAACAAAAAAAACCACCCCACCTATCAATTGTCAATTTGGCACTACTGTATTCAGCTGAAACATGCAGCCATAGCCCTTCTGACATTGGTCTTCACCGTTGAATAAGTTGCCCACCCGTGCCTCAAGCAATGAATGCCAGAGCCAGCATCCAAATTCTCATGTTGGAGAGCGGTTAGAAATTTGTGCCAAGCAGAACCCAAACAAAGGAATGATTATCTCCAGGGCATTTGGCACTGGCTGGTTTCTTGGCCAGGCCTGGAAGACAGGAATGGAAGTGTTTCTGGGGTGGTCCTCGGGTCAGGCTTCTTTGAGTCAGTGTGAAGCTCATTGTCTGTGCAGGGAACAGTTTCCCTTTCATTCGCTGGTTGTAAATTCAGAGGAATTTTCAGGACACACTGTGCTGTGCTGAGGGGAAATACATAGAGATATATCAAGCCTTTTTATTATGCTTAAGTCTACTGCATCTAATGAGCGTATTGGACACCCCTTCATCAAACTGACCATTGACCGCGTTGACCCTTTGTGTTCAGCTTTTTGAATTGCTATTTTCCTTTCTTCCATCTCCCTTTTCCTCCTCCTCGGTTTCAAGGGCTCATGCCAAGACGCAGACAATTTCTTCTTCATTCCCAGGTCAAACTGCAAAGCGTGTGGGCACAAAATGTTAGAAAAGAAAAATGAAAAGCAAGATACCCAGACTCTTATGTCACTGATTTTGCTGACAGTGGGAGTTATTGTAGAGAAAGAACTGAAGTGCTGGACGTTATTTTGCTTTTCACAGATTCACTGGGCCCCAAGGGGATTGTTTTTGGCTACAAACTCTACTGTGCCAGTCTTACTTAAGATGGCATTTGGTGACCGCTACGGACTAAAAAAGCCCATTTTCCTTGTGCAAAAGAAGGCTGACCTGCGCAAACCAGATCATTGTGTGACAGACTGGTGTGAGAGAGAAAAACACAGCAGTATAGGCCAATCAGTCTGAAGATTGCTTCAGACGATTTCAGCAACTGACATAAGCTATATTCTACAGGAAGGGAAACATTGGAAGGAAGTCTAATTGGAAGGCAATTTCCTTCCCGACTCAAGGAATAACAATCAGTTAGAGCAGGAGCAAGGAACCCTTTTGGACCAGATCTCTATCGTTTTACCCTGGCCAGGCTTAATTTGACAGGGGACAGGGCCTCCCACCTGTCAATCACCTGGCATCACTAAGATGCCAGTGGATGCTGTTCTTCAAAGCCCTGATCGCTGGGACTCCAAGTACATGGTGGCCTTTTGCAATCAGCCCTCTTTGAACCTCCTGTTTTGAAACTGAGGAAGAAATAAAAATTGCTTCCCCCTCCTGCAGCAATGTGGGTTCCCACCACACACCAGCTGATGGGTGCTGGCAGGATGCCTTACTCCAGCAAAGCAACAATCAGGAACTCCTTTCAAACTCCCAGTTGTTCCTTTGAAGCTGTGCCCTTACCTGTCTTTACATTGCATGGCCACACCCACCCACTCTACACCAGATGTTATGCATGATGCCAGGTGTGAAGCAGGTGAGGATGGGGCTTCAAAGGAACAACTGGGAGCTTAAAGTGAGCTGCCAATTGTTTCTTTGCGGGAGCAAATCCCACTCCCACCACCCATCAGCTGATATCAAAAGAACATCAAAGTACATCTGGATCATGCCCCACATAAATCTCTAGCCAAGCTCTGGTAGGCTCTCTCTAGTTATGTCCCCTCCTTCAAACTGGTCCTGCAATAAATTATGGTGACAGCTCAAAGATTTTGGATGACCGTCTCCCTCCTAATTGCAGTTTGATATGCTGCCACTTCCTTATCTCAACTGGGTCATCAATATTGTATTTCATAAGAGTTAAGTTCTCCAAGGTCAATTCCTTGTTGCAATTTAGGTGTACACCTAAAATGTTTTAAGAGTGCCCACTCAGAAATATAAAGTGCAAATGCAGCAAATGTGTTTGCAATTGTGTATTACTAAAAGTACACTTGCCAGGGAAGCTGTGGTTGGCTGCAGTTGTCTGTTGTGCAAATACCTGGTTGCAAAACCAGAATGGCCTCTATGTAAAATGGTACCTAGCAAGTTCAGGTGGCAAAACTTTGGCTTCCTACTCTGTGTAAGCATTTGAATGTCTTCTAAAGCAGAGTCTATTGAGTCATACTAGTTCCAAAGGCATAGAATTGGCTGCTCTATATATTATAGCAGGCACCCCCAATATCGGCCTTCCAGATGTTTTGGGACTACAACTCCCATCAGCCCTAGCTAACAGGACCAGTGGTCAAGAATGATGGGAATTGTAGTCCCAAAACACCTGGAGGGCCGAGTTTGGGGATGCCTGTATTATAGCCTTCAGAAAAAGAAACTAGGCATGGTACTTGCACAGGGCAGGCCCTACCATTAGGGAAAGTGAGGTGATTTCCTTAGGTGGAAGATGCTGGGGTGGGGGAGCAGGCAGCAGTGGCAGTCCCCTTGCCATTCCTACTGAGCACCCTCACCCATTCCCTTCTGCAGGTCATCAGAGCTATGTATGCTACATGGTCTATTATGTACCCTCTGATGTAGTCTGCCCATCTCAGTGGTGGATGCTATCCCATTGCTGGTGTTCAAGTAAGATTCAACTTTCAAACCAGTCAGTTTTTGTATGTAGAATGGGAGTAGGTGGTAGCATCTCGTTCTTTGCCTCTGGCAGCAACATAGGAACATCAGGAACTGTCAGACCTTTGGCCTTTCTAACTCATTATTGTTGACAGTCACTGGCAGAGACTCTCTGGGGTTCTTTCAAGCAGGAGTCCTTTCCAATCCAACCTGGAGATATCAGGGATCAGATCTGAAAACATTCTACCATTGAGTTACAGCCCTTCTTGCCAGCCTAGTCAGGTCCTCTTCATACAATGGGAGGGGGGGCGTCTTCTCCTGAGCCTTGGGAAGCAAGATGTCACCTGCTGATCCTGTGCTTCTACTGCTCTTCAGGGTTTTCTTTTCTTGCGTTTGCAACAGGCGAAAGCCAGCCGATGCCGATGCCACAAACTCAAGTCGTTCCCAATAAGCACTTAAAAGGAGTCATTCCTTACACACACTCCCCATGTTCTCGGACTGAAAAGCACCAGCCAAGAAAAACCTTTCGGAGCAAAATTAAAAATTTAAAAATACCAAAGGGAGAAGGTTTGTACATTTACATTATTTAAAGCTGGTTAATTTGAATTGACAATGTACTCCTATTCCCCACCGCACCCGGCAAAAAAGAAAAACAAACATTCAAAAATATTTATTTTGGTATACTTTGGGGGGAAATGGGCAGGAGTGGGTTACATTGTTAGGCATGAGAATGAGTATTTGATCCTCTGGGCTATTTTGGACTGTTCTGTTGTGAAACTGACCTTGTAGCCCGTGGAAGGAAGGGTTAATGTTGCCAGCCTTCATGTCAAGTTTGCAGGACTCTTTGTAATGCAGAGTCGGTCTGCCTAAAAAACCTGTACATTAAACACAAGGGTGCATTTAGTGCCCTGTGTCATATGCCCTTTAGTTTGCCCATATAAATGGGGATGGGAGGGATGTACATACCTGTATATGCTACACAAATGGTAGTTTTCTTGTGAATGTTTGTGTTGTGCTCATCCGAGCTGGCAGAGGTACTCTATGAAAGGAAAAGTAGGCCTTTCAATTTGATTTTGGTGGGGAAACAGGCTCAGCCATTTCTGTGGAACTGTCTAGCAAATGAAATAATACATGGACTAGAGACCCAGAGTAATCGTTGCAACCATCCAGTTATGTACATTGGTCTCCCACACTGCAGCAACCCCACGTCAACAGGCTAGTAGGTTCTGGTCCCCATCTTACCTCGTTGATGCATTTCCCCACAACCTCACAGCACAGCCAAATCAGTCCTATTTTAAGAACTTCAAACCTAGTGGGAGCTGAAGTTCATCTGTTCCCATTCATGCAACTGAGAATAGCTGACAACTGCTCCAGGGGAACAATGGCACAGTACTAGTGGAAATAATCGAGGGTTTTGCTGGAGCCATGCAGAGGAATGGGGAAGAAATTGTATTCAGTTCATATTTGAAGGCAAACTTACGTAATTTACACTTTACAAAACAAAACAGCTTCAGCCTATAGCTTTGGTGATCGTCTGTCTTTGGGTATTTGAGTTAGCCTACCTGAGCTCCTGGATGTTTATTTCTCAGGTTTGGCTTCAATGATTTAACTCTTCAAGGGATGGTTATTTAGGCTGCTTGCTTGGCCAAAGTTCTCTAATTCCATACCATTCTATCCCATATTGTTTTCACCTCCCTCAGTGGGAAAAGCCTGATCTTCCCAACTCACGTGGCAAGATGTCACTAGGGATGGGGGAGAAATTTATTCAGTCTGCAATGCAGACCTTAAAAAAAAAAAAAGTGTTTCTGGGACCTAATATCTCTTCTACAGGCTATGTATCAGACTTATAAAGTATTAACAACTTTTTTAAAGCATTTTTTTTCAGAATTCAGCACTGCTGCCTTAACCACCTTAATTTAGGTGAACGGTTTCTAAGTACAATTACGCCATAAATAGATTCCCTTGCGTACATAAGTAGCAGAAAGGAAAGCAATTTTGCCCTCATCATTAAGTTTGAAGGTATGTGCAGCTAAACACTTTCCTGTGCTGCAAATTCTGGCAAAGAGTTAAAACGAGACACTTTGAAAGACTTGCGCAACAGCACAGAGAATGGAGCATCTCTCCAGAGATAATCTATTTCTTCTGTCGTCTCTCTTCCTGAAAGTATGTTGGACACATGTGGTCTATGAATGGCAAGAGAGAGAGAAAGGCGGCTGGTGGGGTGCGGATGGGGAGAAGAGGCAGGGCCCAGACTTTGCCACTGACCGGTTCTACAGCAGTGTACACACCACTGCTAAATCACTCCTCAGATAATGCCTACCAAACTGGCAGTACAAAGTGTTTTAGAGTGCTTCTGGCAACTCTCCACTGAGCTACTTGTCAAATGAGGCTTGCTACAGGTTCCAGAAGCTTTTCTTCCTTTAACATCCATCCCACTCCATCCCAGGGACTTGGAACAGGTAACAGACATGGGAGAACTGGGACTCCTGGGGAACAACAGCGCCTTCAAGACCTGTTTGCAGGCTTCCCAGGGGCATCTGGCCAGCTGCGGTGGGAAACAGGATGCTAGATTGGATTGGCCTTTGATCCTGAAGGGCCCTTCCTGCATCCTTAAGCACAGAGATCAAAACAAAAACAATCCAGCCACATAAAAGAGCCAATTAGAAAAAAATATATTTAAAAACAACTATTAAAATTATCCCATTATCTGGATTTTTTAATAATAAACAAGACCCCTTCTGTACTATGCATTTAAAGCAGTAGCATGCCATGTTAAAAATCATGGGAATTCTGTGTGGGAACTGTAGAATCCTGGTGCCTTCATTATATATTTTTAGGCTTGCCAGGCGAAAACGTTCCTCTTCAACCAGACCTTTGGCTGAGCAATATTATATAGCCTTTTAAATGTGTTTGTGGGAGGGCGGGCTATTGTTTTGCTGTGTTGTTTTACTTATTTACTTGAACTTCTCCTCCCCCTCTACCAAAAAGAAATGTGGAAGTGAAGGACTCAGGAGCTGCTTGAGGTGGGTCTCCATTGAATAGGGAGGATAAGACAACCCTTGCTTGCTCCTGCTGCCTGTCCCATAGAGCAGCATTCTCCAGGTTGGACTACATATCCCATCATTCACGGCAATTAGCCAACAACACCTGCAAACTCAAGGCTGAGGAACAGAGGCATAGAGGAATTGCTCAAAAGTTAAGTTGTTGTTTTGGGATGAGGAGCCCACTGTAGAGATATCATTATCATTCTACTTGTGAGCAGGAAGCTCAGCCTTTGGTCAAGTAACAGTCTCCAGTAACTTCATGCCCCACAACTGATGCCATTAGTACTTAGCAAGCCTCCCAAATCTCAACCCAAAAGTCCCCTCAGAGATCTCCCAGGAGCAGGTCTCAGGGCTTATGTGTGGAGCAGTGCAGGCAGAAACAGTGGCAAATGCAGAGCCCTTCCCCTCTCAGAGTTCCTCTGGAACAGTGGCTCCCAGAGTGGGTGGTACCACCCCCTGGGGGGCGGTGGGATTTCCTAGGGGGGCACTAAGAGGCAAGGGGATGGCAGGAAGACACCAGAGGTGTAAATGAAATCTGATCTCCCCAGATCAATTTTGTTGAGTAAATTAAACTAAATAGTTTTAATTGGATTTTGAATAAATGCTCAATTGTTACTTTTTTTTACACACCATTTTTTTTTTAATTTTTATCATTTTTTTACTATTATTTTTTATTTTAACTTTATTGAAAAAAAGAGATAATAGACACACACACACACACAACCCCCACACCTCACAAAGTGGCACCATCAGAGGGGGGGACACTTTTTAATTTTTTTTAAAAAAAATTTTTAATTTTTAATTTTTATTTTATTTTAACATTATTGGGGGGAAAAGAGATAATAGACACACACACACAAAACCCCCACACCTCACAAAGTGGCACCATCAGAGGGGGGTGACACTTTTTATTTTTATTTTTTTTATTTTTTTACATTATTATTATTATTTTTTATTATTATTTTATTTTAACTTTATTGAAAAAAGAGATAATAGACACACACACAAACCCCCCACAGCATCAGAGGGGGGTGACACTTTTTAATTTAAAAAAAATTAAAGTGGTGGTGGGGGGGTGACAAAAAAAAATTCCGCCCCGGGTACCACCTGGGCTTGCTACACCTCTGGGTAGATCACTGCCAGTTTTTAACTCTGTGAGTAGATTGCAGTCTCTTGGGAGTTGGCCACCCCTGATATATATATTTTTACAGGGTAAGGGGTGCTGGGGAGGAGCTTATGAAACCAAGGGAGCGATGGCCTCCAAAAGTTTGGGAACCACTGTTCTAGAAGCATCTCCATTATGAAGGTTGCTTATTCTGGACAGTGTAGCAAGGCAGGTGGAAACAGCCAATTTTCTACTGTCCCTTTCTAAATTGTGGGGGTGGGAAGAGGCAAGCATCAGTCTCAACACTAGGAATATGAACAGTTTAGAGAAGGAAACCCTAAGTAAAGGAAGGATGAATGATTGCATTAATAATAATTAAAAAAAAAAACCTGTGCTGTGGACCCAAGCAGGTAAACAGAAGGAGGTTATTGGTATTTGACAGATTGTGGATTTTAAGTGTAGGCAGTTCCTTTCATACAAAAAGATTGCCTTTGTTTTTGAACTTAATGGTTTTGTGTGTGTGTGTGTTAGAGAAAGAGCCTGTAGCAACTGTCTCATCAGTTCTCATGAAAGAAAGCCAGTGTGGCAACAGAGACAGAAGGCAGTGCTGCAAGGTCAAAACAGATTGAGCGAGGATCAGTAAGAGAGACAAAGCTGGAGTTGGAGCTTAATGGTTTCTGGGAAGCTTTAAGTGTGCGGAGGCTTCTTCGCTGTCAATGTGGTCTGGGAGGGAGCTGTAACTGGCCTTCAGGTCACGGAGAATGTTTGCATACCCACATACTGTACATTTGACATGCTGGGAGGCATGGAGGAGAAATTTGATTTAGCTCGTGTTTAAAAGTGAACCTACCTTTAAATGTAGGTTTAAGGTTTTACACTTTTTGACCTGAAATGCAGTTCTCACTTCTCCAACAATATTGTTGCAATCCACCTCCATCTCCAAGCAATGCGAGATCCCAGGGGTTTCTAAGTGCTTAACCCATGATTTGTGTTTCCTTTTGGAACTGAGGCACAGTGGAGACTGGCATGTTTATGATCAGTGCTTTTTTTCTGGGGGTACTGAAGGGTAAGCAGTACTGGCACCTTCCCCCCTCCCCACTTACTGTCACAACTTCAGGGTGAATAACAGCACCTCTTTTTCTATATATTAAAAAAAACACTGTTTATGATATATGGTTTATTTACACAAATATATAACCTCAGCCTATGATGGAGGAGTTCACAGCATTAACACTCCAAGAGAGGCTCTTTCCAACCAAGCATAAGCACTCAAGGAAGGAGCAGAGCAGGTTCAATGAGGTGGGGTGTGTGTGTCCTGAGGGGTCATATTGTCAAGGTTCAGGGAATCCTTTTCCTTCCTTGGTGGCGGCAAAAAAGCAGGTAACAAGAAGAGTCCTTACCACATACCGGTAATTTATTCAGGATTTACAGAGAGACAAAGGACTGTAGTCCCTATCCATCAATGGCGTTGCTCCAAGTTAAGTCCCACCCCCCTACATTGTCCCTATTCTATGTCACCCTTGCGCTGGCTAATCTGAGCTTTCTGCCTCAGTTTTCTGTTCTACTACTCATAATGCATGCCTGGTTCTGGGAGGGGGGAGGGTCAGGAATGATTTCCAAGGACACTGAGTCTGTCAGCTATCTCTCCCCTGGTGCTTCTTCTTCCTGCTGTTCCTCTTCCAATATTTCCCAGCTTCTCCCCTCTGCAGCCTCCGAACTGTAGCCTTCTGCAAACCACTGTTCTAAATCTATACTGTCCTCCTGTTCTCATGAAGGTTCAGGAGAAGGGGGGCAGCCTTCACTATTCCTCCTCAGTTCAGCCCCTGACACATACTGTATAGAGTAGCCTGGAGGTCCTCAGGCCTGAGGTTCTTCACTCCCTTCACAGCAGATTATGTCCATACTATACATTTTAGAAAGGGACATGGGTGGAGCTGTGGGTTAACCCACAGAGCCTAGGGCTGGCTGATCAGAAGGTCGGCGGTTTGAATCCCAGCGACGGGGTGAGCTCCCGTTGCTCAGTCCCAGCTCCTGCCCACCTAGCAGTTTGAAAGCACGTCAAGGTGCAAGTAGATAAATAGGTACCGCTCCGGCGGGAAGGTAAACGGCGTTTCCGTGCGCTGCTCTGGTTCACCAGAAGCGGCTTTGTCATGCTGGCCACATGACTGGAAGCTGTACGCCGGCTCCCTTGGCCAGTAACGCGAGATGAGTGCCGCAACCCCAGAGTCGGACACGACTGGACCTAATGGTCAGGGGTCCCTTTACCTTTACCTTTATACATTTTAGAAATCATAGTCTCTTAGTATACCTACATAGCCTAGGTGTGTGTGTATATGTGTGCGACCTAATTTTCTTGTGTGTTAGTGTGCCATGTATTTTGTAAGAATAGCGTTAAGGTCATGCTTTGTCTTCTACCATGTTAATTTTCTGCTGTCTTTTATCAGCTGCTTAAATGGCACAGCAAACATAGAACCCATTGCATTTTTATTTCTCTTCTTTTGGTGCTAAAAAAGTGAAGCAGATCAATGCCTCTTTGCATCTTATTTCATTTCATTCACTTTAAAGGGATTCTTTTTCAGCAACATGAATAGTGTGGGAAACTGAGGGTTGATAAAATATATTGTTAATTATATAAATGAGCAAGTTTTCCGATCCCAACTATTTCTGCACTAAGTGGAAATCACAGGAAGTGCTAAATGGTTTTTGGTGTGCGTGAAATGCATGCTTGTTTCACAGTGCGCTGGTGTTGCTTATGAGTGACTTTGAGGAAGCTTTGTGTGTCAGAGGAAACAAAAGGCAGACAGCAAAATCTGATGAGCAGAGATGTTAACATGATTTCTCGTCACTTCAGACTCTTGAGCTGATATCCATCTCCTTTCTGGCAGAGGATTGCAAGCCTGCCCTTATCAGAAGGCAGCCCATCTCAAGAGTTGCACTTGCGGGTAAAGGGCAGGCCAGTGCAAATTCTGAAATACTGAACTTACTTACCTGGGACTAAGTCTCAGTGAATACAGCAGGACTTACTTCTGAGTTGCCCACACCTGGCCTATAGGATACTGCCGTTAATTAACCATCACATATAGCTTGTTTTTCTTGGAAGCCAACTTATCCGGAAAAGACAACATGAAAGCCCAGCATGAGACCTTTATTCATACTTTATTTTTTTTCCCCTTATACAACCTCCATACAGGAGGCAATGCATGATACAGAAAGGTGGTCCTATGAGGGCCAAAACAGACGTAGCATGTTGAAATCCACCACTGTGGTGTAGTGGTCAAAGTGTCAGGCTAGGACATGGGAGACAGGGTTCAACTCCCTGTTTGGCCATGAAGCTCACTGGGTGACCTTGAGCCAGTCATTGCTTCTCAGTCTAAATTACCTCAGAAGGTTGCTGTCGGAAGAACAGGAGGACCATGTGGGCCACCCTGAGCGCATTGGAGAAAAAGGTGGGCTATAAGGCAATACATAAATAAATAAAAAATTGTTATATTTTACTTTGGTAAATTATATTTTGATTGGCGCAGCAGTACTGGGGGTGGGAGTATTTCAACACTTTCCCACATGCAGTTTCCCAGATCTAAATCACCCACCCAACAACAACAACAAAATGCTATTGGGGGGAAATCAAAGTGGCTTCTTGCAAGCACTGCCAGGGTTCAGTCCCAGGAGCACAGGAAAGTGGCTTATACTTGAGCCAGTGGAATTGGTCCATTCAACACAATATTTCTCAGCTAGCAGTGGCTCTCCAGGAATTCAGACTGGAGTTGTTCTCAGCCCCTTCCAGGAGATTCCAGGCTTTGGACCTCAGACCTTTTGCATACAAAGCTTGTGTTCTCCTACATAGGGCATTTCCACAGTACAGCATTCCACTGCGGCCCCTCCTCTGTTCTGATTGGAGGAGGGAAGCAGTATTCCGATCAGGGAAGTGGCATGGAGTGAAAGGTTCAAACAGCCCATGCCCCTGAGCTGTTGCTCTGATTAAAACATACCATCTCAGGACTATTTAATTGCTCATCTTCTAACATTGTGTATGCCATCAAATGCCAACAGTGCCCTTCAGCTCTCTATATTGGACAAACAGGCCAAACCCTACGCCAAAGGATAAATGGACATAAATCTGACATCAGGAATCACAAGACAGAGAAACCAGTAGGAGAGCACTTCAATCTCCCAGGACACTCTATACAAGATCTCAAAGTAGCTGTCTTGTTACAAAAGAATTTCAGAAATAGACTGGAAAGAGAAGTTGCTAAATTGCAACTTATTACCAAACTTAAAACCATGGAGAGACCTGGTCTGAATAGAGACATTGGATTCTTATCTCATTATACATGATAAAGCTATTTTTAGCCATCTCACCCCTTGCTTTTTCCTGTAAGACCAATTGCAGTCGTTAACAGTCGTCAACAGGTTTACCTCTCCTATCAGCCAATCTCCCATTCCCACCACCCTTCTGAGTAATACCCCTCCCACCCTCTCACTATATATAAGGGTCTGGTGTCTTCTGTTTCAGTGTATCTGAAGAAGTATGCATGCACATGAAAGCTCATACCAAGAACAAACTTAGTTGGTTTCTAAGGTGCTACTGGAAGAATTTTTTATTATTTTTTATTTTGTTTTGACTATGGCAGACCAACACAGCTACCTACCTGTAACTAATCCTCACTCCTGGTCATAGTAAAGCAAGAGGGGGGGAAATGTTGGGAGATCCAAATACAAACCTCCCACATTTCATGTACCTTCCATTGCAAGCACATGAAAGAGATGCTCAGTTCACAAAGCGACTCTCCAGTCTTTCTAATGCAATGGAAAACTCCTGCATTTTCTTCCCTTAAAGCAAAGACTGAATGCTGAGGGGGGGAGGGGAGTATGTGCTTAAAGGTTCCTCCAAGCTAACTGACATCTAACTGAAGACTACTGATGCAGGCTGGGATAAAGCAATCACTGTTTTTCCTTTAAAAATAAGGTGAAAACACCAGTGTATAGGATGCAATGAATGCAGTCTTCGATTGTAGGTAGAAGGATTGCTTTAACCTTTTCCAGATCTGCTAGGCAATGCCCTTTTATTTATACTGGACAAAATGTTACAGTCTATCCACATCTCTCTCTCTCTCTCTCTCTCTCTCTCTCTCTCTCTCTCTCTCTCTCTCTCTCCTCCCCCCCCCCCAGCTCACACTCAACATTCTTTGTCTTCTTAGCATGTTCAGTCTTCCCGGGTTCGCTAATACCTCCCTCTTGTTTCTCAGTGGCCCTGTCTTGGCTCCCTTACTGTCAGCACTCGCCACATGAGTGTGCTGTTAGAGGGATATTTAAGGCAAATAAGAAGCATTAAGCACTGAAGTGAAATCACTATCTATTCAAAGACAGTTTGTCTCTCCTTTTTATACTCTATAGAATCAGGAATCAAGCAAATGTAACTTCTGCCTGCTGGAAAAAGTTAGGAAAACATTTCCAGCGGTCTAGGATTAGGCATTTTGCTAAACGAACTGCGTTGTGTTTTGTACTGTTCGTTTGCAGAAAAATAAACATTTGAAAATATAAAATCCTGTTGGTTTTTCCTCACACAACCCTCTTGCTGTTGTCATTTCATACTGCCCTGTTTCTTTGTCTCCTCTTCTTTCTTCCATATTCCCTTTGTTTATGGCTTCTTGTTGTTTACAGTTTGCCAAGTAACCCAAGTGAAGGGTTCAGCACAGGTGAAGAGTGGCAGAGTTATTTAGTAGACAAGAAGAGCAGATTTCCTTAACTGCAAGCTAAAAATATCGCATCTTACCAGAACAGCAAGAAAAAAGGCTTTTGCAAGACTTTCCACTTCCTCAGGGCCCCACCCTAGGGACACATGTTTCTTTCACAACAGTCGTGATCAATTTACTTTTTTCTGGTCTAATTTCAGGAAGCTGCATTCACAGCAAGGAAGGAAGTGTTGCTGTTTGGTTTCTCAGGACCATTTGTGATGCTTATTCCAGGGATGGGGGAATCAGTGGCTACAACTCCCATCTTCCCTGATTCCTGGCCATACTGTTTGGGTCTGATGGGAACTGAAGTCCAACAGAATCTGGAAGGTTACAGGTTCTCCTCAAAATGGGGCCAAACACACATGACCAAGAGGGCATGGGTGGTGCTGTGGTCTAAACCACTGAGCCTATTGGGCTTGCTGATCAGAAGGTCAGCGGTTCGAATCCCTATGATGGAGTGAGCTCCCATTGTCCTGTCCCAGCTCCTGCCAGTTTAAAAGCAGACCACTGCAAGTAGATAAATAGGTACTGCTGCAGCGGGAAGGTAAACGGCGTTTCCGTACACTCTGGTTTCTGTCACGGTGTTCCATTGTGCCAGAAGCAGTTGAGTCCTGCTGGCCACATGACCCAGAAAGCTGTCTGTGGACAAATGCCGACTTCCACGGCCTGAAAGTGAGATGAGCACCGCAACCCCATAGTCACCTTTTTTAACCTTTTTACATGACCAAGAGAGGGCAGAACACAATTTACAGCTTACTCCTAACTGCATTTAACCCAAAGTGCATCACGTTTGATTTCCATGGAACTTATTCTGGAAAGGTGCTCTCTCTCCTAACACAAGAACTTATGGGCATCCAATGTTGGGAGATTCTGGAGAAAAGAAAGTACATCTTCACACACCGCATAGTTAAAACTGTGGCGCTTGTTGCCACAGGAGCCACTGAGGGCCACCAAGCTTGGATGGCTTTAAAAGAGGTTTAGACAAATTCATGGAGAATAAGGCTATCAATAGCTACTAGGCATGATGGCTATGTTCTACCTCCACTGTAACACTTCTGGATAGCAATTTCTGGGAATCGCAGGTGGGCTGTTGTGCTCAGGTTCTGCTTGCATAGGACTCTGGCTGGCTCTTGTTGCATTCTTATTGCCCACCATGCAAAGTAGTAGAGGGTAATTGATCTGAGAATAGTCATATTTCAGCCACACACGACCCTCCCTATTTCCAGCTTTGAAACGTTGATGGATCAGCCCAGATAGCTCAGTTGGCTAGAGTGTGGTGCTGATAACACCAAGGTTGCAGGTTCGATCCCTGTATGGGACAGCTGCATATTCCTGCATTGCAGGGAGTTGGGTTAGATGATCCTCAGGGTCCCTTCCAACTCTACGGTTCTACGATATGTCTTTCTTGCAACTACTTGTAGCAGAGGCAGAATTCAAATCTTAATATAGCCATCTTTCACCCTGCAACAGAGAAGTTTGGATTCAGTCACCAGATTATATATATATATATATGAGTGCTAAGTGCTCATCAATGTCCCTTGAAGGCCTTGTGGACTCATTCTATATAAATAGACTAAGATAACTAAGCTCAGTAAAAGCTTATGTTCTCAGTTCATGGGTACTGTACTAAATACCGGGAAAAGTTTTAACTTTTTAGTGATGCTTCTAGGCAATGGTGTGTGTGATGGTGGATTTGTACTGTGTGTGTGTGTTCTTTCCTTTCCCTTTTTGTCTGAAGAACTCTGTGGTGTTTCAAAACCATCAAGAAAATTACATCGTCCAAGTAAGAGACCCAACTGCGGACTTTCCTTTTTTTCCTTCTCAGGAGTTATTTAAATCATCCCATGTTCACTTCAATATTGGGGGCTGTGCCATAGGCAACATGGCAATGCATGCATGCAATATATCAATATATATTAATAGAAAATATGTGTATCTTGTTCTTACATGGGGTTTCCAGTGATCAAGTCCATATCTATGTAGCCCCATCAGTGCTACAACATCAGATGCTCCTCACTGAGATCCGGCATTGGACCTGTCATTGGAACTTTTGTGAAGCTTCAGCCTGGGTGTTATCTAGGAAGGAACTGTCAAGTCTGGTTCTCTCGGTTTCTCGTTTTTTCCAATCTTAAATTAACTTCTCCACATTTCTTCAGCAATTTGCCATTTTTAAAAGAATCCTCACAAAAATTCATCAGCATTTTAGTGCAAATGCCTTCCAGTAAACACATGTTTGTACACAATTTTGCAAGCAATTTCCCCATTATATAATATGTTTTATATGTTAGTTTCACTAATATATTAATTTTTATGTATATTCACCTCCTAATATATGCCTTTTTGTAAACATTGCTTGGTCAGAAAACCATAGCACAAATTTCGGAGAAGTGCAAATTTCAAAAGAGGGCTTTCAGAAAGTGCGAGTTTTATAGATTTGCCTTCATATACTAACAGAACTGAATTTCTCCCCCATCCCTAGTGTTCCTGAAGGATTCCTTCTATGGAAGCTAGAAGCCTGCCTCTAAGTCAGTGCTGGAGAACCTCAGACCAGGGCCAAATCAAATGCAGACCAACAGACATACCTGGCTCCTGGGATTCTCCCAAGGTCCCAGCTCCAAACCACTTCCTCTTGACCAAGGCCATACACTCAACCAGTCCAGCTTTGCATTCTCCTTGAGTGCTTTTGACTGACTAGAATGTACCTTTGACCTGTGCTAAAGCCTCTTGCCTGTATAGAGAGACACGAGTATAGAGAGGTGTCTGTTTGGAATGTAGCCTACTGTACAAAGATTAAGGATTGCATCCATTGCTCCACACCAGGGGTAGGCAACCTAAGGCCCGGGGACTGGATGCAGCCCAATCACCTTCTCAATCTGGCCCGTGGACGGTCCGGGAACCAGCATGTTTTTACATGAGTAGAATGTGTCCTTTTATTTAAAATGCATCTCTGGGTTATTTGTGGGGCATAGGAATTCGTTCATTTCCCCCCAAAAAATATAGTCTGGCCCACCACATGGTCTGAGGGACGGTGGACCGGCCCACGGCTGAAAAAGGTTGCTGACCCCTGCTCTACACACACCCTGCTTTTACCACTGGCCCCATTACTCACTGGCGTGCTGCCCCTGAAATGTTGCTGAACAGTGATTGCGGCCCTTGAATTGAGAAAGTTTCCCCATCCCTGCTTTAAGGAGTGGCCATGATAACCCACAGCCTTCCTCAAAGTCTAACATGTGGCAGATGGTGACTACAACATGCAACAAACTTAACTTCGCCTAAATAAAACAAGTTGTAAAGTGGGTGTAACTTCTGAACAGTTTTAGATTTGCTTCCCCTGCGCTGTAAATGTCGTTCCCCTTCCAAGTAGGTTAAAGGAAGCCATTTCTTGTTGGTTTTAAAACCTGCTTATCTATATGGCCTAGATAAAGTCTGCACGTCATTGTAAGTTGCAGTTTTGAGCACTTCAAGTTAACAGGAAGTTTAATGCTGCCAGATAAACATGTGTTTAAAGCAAACGCTAAGTTGTGCAGCTCAGCATTTATTTTCAAAGGAGGAAAATTCATTCATTTTTCCCTGAAAAGAAATGGAAGCACTCAATCTTACATCAGATGAAAATGTCAAATGTGGTTTCCTCACTTCATTTATTAAATGAATTCTAACAGTGGGATAGGGATGGAATGATCTGTCGATTTCTGTTCTCTCCCCTTTTCATTTTTCCAATCTTAAATTCTCTACAGTTCTACAGCAATTTGCAAATATATATTTAAAACCCTCAGGAAAAACCATAAAATTCCTCCTAATAAGCACATTTTTGTATGTGGTATTGACTAATGCACACATTTTTGCGAGCAGTTCCCCTGATATAATGCATTTTGCATGTTATCTACATGAATACTTTGTATTCACTTTTAATGCATTTCCCCTAATATATGCATTTTTGTAAACACTGGTTGGAGAATGACACCCCAAAATTCACAGAAGTGTGAATTTCTAAGGGTGGCTGTGTTTTGATTCTCATATTGTTTTGCAAAGTGCAAATTTAATAAATTCTCCTTCAAATGTGAAGTGAATCAAATTTATCTCTCCTGGGGAACCTGCGGCCCTCCAGATATTGCTGGATTCCAACTCCCATCAGCCCCAGCTGACATGACTAACGGTTAGAGATGATAGCAGTTGCATGAAGTTGACTACTCCTCTTTAAATGTCATCTAGGTTGGTGGCCTGGCCTGCCTCCAGTGGGAGTGAGTTCCACAGTTTAACTGTGCGCAGAATGAAGAATTACTTTGTTTTATCTGTCCTGAATCTCCCAACATGCGACTCCATTGGATGTCCATGAGTTACCGGTATTGCATTATGAGAGAAGGAGAAAGACTTGTCCACTTCCTCCATGCCACGCATAATTTTATAAACTTCTATCTTGTTGCCTCTCAGTTGCCTTTTCTCAGCCATGTGGTGTGTTCTTGCCATGGGCTGTGACCAATGGAAGTCTTCATGGGCTGCCCTTGTTTCCCTGTGGCTGATAAGAGACTGAGACATCTAAGTACTGTGCAACAGAGCTGGCCTTGAGAATCATATGTCAGTGGTGGGCAGAGGCAAAAGCAGGCAGAGGATTGAGTGTGAATGTTACCTTTGTACAGCAGGCTTGTTTCTTCAAACTCAAGCCTCACACTCTATCCTCCAGCCAGGCAAGTAAGAAGGGGTTATCATAGTTCCAGCATACATTCCTCCCAGGCAGAAACACCCAAGGAAGGTGCAGAGCTGGAATGGTGAGGCTTGAGAGGATGTGAGGCTCTGAGGGGTTGTATTTAGGCCACATTCATATCATACATACACAGAACTTTGATACTGCTTTCAAGTCCTGGCCTCGCAGACACACACAAATGCTTGGAACTGGCAATTAGTTATGGGGCTGAGAGTTATTAGGAGACCCCCCAGTTCTCTATACAGAGCTAGAATTCCCAGGGTGTGTGTGGATGGATTGTTAAACCACTCTGGGAATTGTGAGGGGAACAGAGGTCTCCTAACAACTCTCTGCACCCTTAGCAAACTACAGTTCCCATAATCCTTTGGACGCAGCCCTGCCTGTTTAAAGTGGTCTTGTGGGTGGGCTTAATAATAATAATAATAATAATAATAATAATAATAATAATAATTTTATGTATACCCCGCCCATCTGGCTGGGTTTCCCCAGCCACTCTGGGCAGCTCCCAACAGAAGACTAAAAGTATAATAAAACTTCAAACATTAAAAACTTCCCTAAACAAAGCTACCTTCAGATGTCTTCTAAAAGTCAGATAGTTGTTCATTTCCTTGACATCTGATGGGAAGGTGTTCCACAGGGGTGTGCCACTACGTAGAAAGCCCTCTGCCTTGTTCCCTGTAACGTCACTTCTTGCAGTGAGGGAACCTCCAGAAGGCCCTCAGCGCTGGACCTCAGTGTCCGGGCAGAACAATGGGGGTGGAGACGCTCCTTCAGGTATACTGGGCTGAGGCCACTTAGGGCTTAAAAGTTCGGCACCAACACTTTGAATTGTGCTTGGAAATGTACTGGAGCCAATGTAGGTCTTTAAGGACTGGTGCAATATGGTCTCGGCGGCCACTCCCAGTCACCTTAAGTTTCTCAGCCCCCACATCTCCATCTTACATATTGCCATTATTTTTTTCTTGGTAATTCACTGGACAAACATAGTTTCCTCCCTACCCATACACATAAAGGTAAAGGGACCCCTGACCATTAGGTCTAGTCGTGTCCGACTCTGGGGTTGCGGTGCTCATCTCGCTTTACTGGCCGAGAGCCGGCGTACAGCTTCCAGGTCATGTGGCCAGCATGATTAAGTTGCTTCTAGCGAACCAGAACAGCGCACGGAAACACCGTTTACCTTCCCGCTGCAGTGATTCTTATTTATCTACTTGCACTTTGATGTGCTTTCAAACTGCTAGGTGGGCAGGAGCTGGGACCGAGCAACGGGAGCTCACCCCATCACGGGGATTCAAACCACCGACCTTCTGATCAGCAAGCCCTAGGCTCTGTGGTTAAACCCACAGCGCCACCCGCGTCCCATACATGAGCCTCAATGAGGGGCAGACAACCTACAGCTCGAGGGTTTCATGCCTAACTTTATGCAGGTTGGGGATGTGGGGCATGTCACAAGAAAAAAAACATGGAGGGGAAGCAAAAATGGGTGGAGATGCGGAAGAAAGCTGGAGGGAACGGGCTTCTAGCAAGTGTTCAGTACAGCCTTCTGGAAAGAACACTCTTTTCCAACCCTTTCAGCCTTCCAGGTAGGGAAGAAGAGGAAAGAGAAAGAAGAAATGGCAAAGACAGGGGGCAGAAAAATGTGGTCCTGGTTCCACTCATTGGTGGCTCTAGCTCCACCCACACAGGCTCCCCCCCCAAAAAAAAAACCTCCCCAAATTAACCACCCAAAGGGCAAGATGTTAAGCAAGGGGCTTGTAGTCCCGTCCATAAACGTAGCCGGTGCATAATTCTTCTGCGGCAGCATTACGTGGCCAGTTCTCTCCCTGAGCCTGTGTGCGCGTTCCAAATGTTAAGCCTATTCAGTGATGTGTGAATCACTGAATATAGAATAAGGCTGTGACCAGATGGTGGGTGGGTGGCTCTGCTTGTTCTCAAAACTTCAAGAGCCAATTTGCAACAGGATCTTATGAGGCATTGTGTGGATATTGCAACTGAAAGCACTGAGCAAGGGCTGTCAATAACATCAGTAACCACTGATGGGTCACTGGCTTGCCTTGGAGAAATCTAGAGTTGCCAGTAAATAGCATCATGCGGGCAACAGGCCTTCAGATTCACTGAAGACATATTGGGCAGTTGTATAATCTTAAAAATGTACACAACCAGCAGCATGTAAATTGGAGGGCCCATCCAGAAGAATCTGGATTATGTTGCCTATTTGTGCATATGTAAAGCTCTGGTGGCGCTGTGGGTTAAACCACAGAGCCTAGGGCTTGCTGATCAGAAGGTCGGCAGTTCGAATCCCTGCGACGGGGTGAGCTCCCGTTGCTCGGTCCCAGCTCCTGCCCACCTAGCAGTTCGAAAGCATGTCAAAGTGCAAGTAGATAAATAGGAACCGCTCCGGTGGGAAGGTAAACGGCGTTTCCGTGCACTGCTCTGGTTTGCGAGAAGCGGCTTTGTCATGCTGGCCACAGCTCTCGGCCAATAAAGCGAGATGAGCGCCGCAACCCCAGAGTCGGACACGACTGGACCTAATGGTCAGGGGTCCCTTTACCTTTACCTAAAGCTCTGGTCCATGGGGTCACGAAGAGTTGGACACGACTAAACGACTAAACAACAACAAAAGCAACAGCTGAAGCTTAACGTTCAGGGGTCCCTTTACCTTTACCTTTTAAAGCTATTGGTGTGCAATGGGAAAATAAGTTTTGTGGTTTTTTTCCATTTCCATT
Organism: Darevskia mixta; assembly: GCA_034641385.1. Lineage (NCBI taxonomy): Eukaryota > Metazoa > Chordata > Lepidosauria > Squamata > Lacertidae > Darevskia > Darevskia mixta. Next base: position 524,108 of record JAWWNH010000121.1, on the reverse strand, counting down.
TCGCTTACCATTTGTTTGCATTGCACTTGTTCATTTATTTTTCCAAGGAATTCAGTGGGAAAGCCCAAACACTTTCCTGCTGCTGATAACTTTGGTTATGGGATCAAAACTGCAGGCATTCTTTTCCTTAGGGCATCAGACATGTCAAATATCAGACAGATAAGAGAAAGACTCCTCATTTTATAGGCAGTTTAAGATGCATGAAGATCCCGCAACCTTCAGTGGGAAACTCAGTTTTCCTGCTCATTACTTATGTGTGTTTGGCACAGTATTTACAGGCATTCCAAAACACAAACACACACAAACAAAGAGCACCAGCTATGAACTATATAGGATAATCAGTCTTTGCTTCCTGTAACTTTGCGTCTTCCATTCTAATGGCACAAAATATTCAAATAAGCAGGATATCAGACAAGCCAGATTTCAGATTTACAGGACAAATGTTCCCCATTTTATAGGAAATTAAAAGAATTGCATGGGCATAGCCAAACCGCTATCAACATTAAATGGAGTTTTCCTGTCTGTCGATTTCACTGCTCTACCACTTTCTCCCAGTGACCTGTGTGTGAACTGTACACAGGTCTGTTTCTTTAAGGCAATGTCTCCAATGCAGAGCAGTTGCAAATGAATCATTTTCATTTTGCTTCTGTTTGCTAAAACATATATTTAAAAATCCCATTCATTTTTATTATTAAAACAAATGGAGGACTGAAGCCTCATTTGTTTATTTTTTATTTTTTTTAAATGAATGCACACCCTTTAACATGCGGGTTAACAAAAAGAACAGATTTTTTAAAGCAGGCTACTATTCACAGTATTTTTTTTTATTTACGATGTACAGGGACCCATATGAATATCATCTTCTTTGGGCTATAGTTTTTGCATAGTAATAGGAGAAAACATTTCCCTCCAGAGTCTGTGTGAAGGGCACCCATCGTCAGCATTCATCAGGGGAGGGAGGAATTGTGTGAAAACACCCCTAAGCTACAGTACTATCTGAGCTCTACCAGCATGGCAAGTATAAAATGTTGACTTCTATAGATAGTACTTTTACCCCCTTAAAGAAATAGGTCAGGTCAGCAGCAGCCCTTGAGTTAAATGACATAATTGATAGCCTTGCCGAGTGACTGATTCACTTGTCGGAAAAGAAGGGGTCTCAAATCAATACTGTTCAGAAGCTTTCCTATTCCTTCTATTTTAGCATCCATACCTTCTAAACTGGAACTTGCAAATATTCCTGGTCTCGAGGCAAGTTGGTTGGTTGTAATAACATAGCAGCCAAGAAATCAGCGTACCATCACTTTATTTAATTTTTATTTATTTATTTTTTACTCTTGAAGTAGCTCAGTACAATACTAGTGACTTGTGGAGGCAGTGCAGTTCTACTGTCACTAAAAAGTTACAAGATGCTATCGGCATGCCTTGTACAAAAACTGCATGCAACCAACACAGTGCTTTATACAAAAAAAAAGAGGACAATCTGTTTTTTTTTCTTTATTCATGAGAGTTATGCACAGTTAGTTGTTGTTTCCCCCTAAACGACTACTAGTTTCAATCCACAACAGAACCTGAGGAGCTTAAATATCAAGTAACACTGTCTCTGTAGGCAAATCAAATCAAATGGCACTGTTATCCACAAATAAATCTTGAGTTACTCAACAATATTACAGAATGGTAGAAAAATAAAACATTTTCACATATGCACTTGAAACACACTATAAAGTCCAAATTTGCAAAACATTTAGCACATAAATCACACTTTTTTTTTCTTCCTTCATATTTGTTTGAAATGGTGATGCTGATTTAAAAAAAAAAAAATACACCCGGGACATTATATTTCTTAACAGATACAGTCTGAGAAACTAAATGGTCACTGGTGATTAAAAACATACAGGCAGCATTCCTATGAACCGGCTATGCCTGTGTACCAATCGCAAAGGAAACCATTTAAATGTGAAACCCCACGGTTTCTGAATTATGGTGAGGAAGTTAAATCTGAATACAACAAAGGTAAGAGCAATGAAATACTTCCAGCCAAGCCACTGTGCTGCAGGTTTATGGCATTTTTGTGTCTTCCACACACCTTTTGTTTGGACAGCTAAATTGTGCTCTTTATTTATGCATGGGAAACTCACCCCCTCCCCAAATGCTTTTACACATGAGGCAGCATGCTCTGGAGAATTCAGCAACTCTGTTTTCCAGTTTTATTGCTGCCTAACTGAACATCCCTGGGCAATTGAACTTCACTTCGGCTTCCTATCTCTACAGTAGACAAGATGATGCCATCTGGCTTAAAGGGACACGGATGTGTAACCTGTTTTGTGAACGCAAAGGGGGTCATATTGCTACAGCTCTTCTCCATATCTCCGAGGCTAAGGCAAACAAATGAGGTTTCATATACTTTGCTCACTGAGGAGTTAAAATGCCTGGATGCCAAGATACTGGAAAGCAGAATGTAGTCTGAGGAGGGTAGGGTATTGCTGTACTGTAAAGCTCCACTCAAGGCACTAATCTGAGAACAGACTATGTCTGAATTCAATTGCTTTTATTGGAAAACATGCAGTCCATGCAGTTCCTTCAGTGTCTGAAGTGCTTTACAATGATAACCTCTCTTTGTCCTTACCACAAGCCTGTGAGGTGGAATAGTAGGAGAAGGGAGGTTTCAAGCCACCCAGTGACTGGAGATTTGAATTTGGGTCTCATTCAGATTCAACAGTCTGCACATCGCACTATGGTCAGGCAGGGCAAAACACACTTCTCTATTCCCATTGGCACAACTAACTATAATGCCAAGGTAAATATGACTATGATGTAATAAATCTCCTATGGAATCCTGCAGAATCTCAAAAGGGTAACACCATTCACCCCCCCACACACACACAAACAACCCACAGTTTTAATTAGTGCAGGTGCACATGTAATGTGGGGAGGCAAGAAGCCTTCTTCTCTCCACCACTTTTGTGGGTTTTCTGGAAAACTTTGAATATTTTCATTAGAATTTTTTTCATCCTCTAGAAGAGCAATGGTCGGGAACCTCTGGCCATGGGCTTAATTAGGCCTACAAGCCCTTTGGCCTGCAAGACCATTTCAGCCAAGTCACCCCCACTTGCCCGATACCTGATGTTATCTAGGAAGGCAAGTGTGGAACAGGAAAAAAACTTGGCTCAACCAAAATCCAAAAGGGTGTTTTCAGGAATTACCGATCAGTCTATCTGCCATATCTGCAAAGCATGTTTCACTGGTGATGTCAGGTGATTGACAGGTGCGTGGCTCCACCCACCTGCCAAATCTGGCCTGTGAGGTACGGAGGAGATAATTATCAGGCCCATTGTGCTAAAAATGTTCTTAACCCCTACCCCAAAGAACGATCTAATTTAGCATGCTTTTGCATTTAGTAAATAAAGTGTAAAAGTTCGAATCTGCTCAGTTTGCCTGATATTAATCTGTAGTTGACGTTCATCTAAATGAGGGCTCTTTTTTACCATGGGAAAATAAAGAGATGGGAAATGTTCCACTCCACATCACCCAAGAACAAACCCCCACCACTAAGGGTGAATGTCAGCACCAACATTAAACCACAGGTAAGACTGAACAGGTTGCCTGTTCAACCAGGATGCTTAACCGGCTACAAATCTTCCAGGCAACGTTAAGAGATTGTGGTTCCTTACAAGAACACTGCTCCTTAGCTAGTGCTCAAAATCTAGTGAAACAATATTCTCCCCACCCAAAAGAAATAATGCAGTTAATCTAAGGGCCAATCTTCACGTGACAGGTGTCCCCCCCCCCGTCAAACTGTGCAGAGTTCCCTAATCCAGATCAGAACCTGAATGTGTGGATGCCTTCCAAAGTGGGCCAGTGAGCATGATATCACTCCCCTTCTCCAGTGAAGAGGTGAGGGGTTGTGTGTAGAGCCACAGGACACAAGACATCCAAAACCCAGATTCTGATACACTAGGAAGCCTTGCCTGAAATTAAATAGATATCAAGCAGAGAGTACACCATGTGATGTGGTTTATCTAACTGCTTTCTTTTGTGCTTTGTGGACAATATTCAAAGAGTTAAAAGAAATCTGTGAAATTAGCTACCTTTGATGTTGTGGTGTTCCTGCCGTAGCAAAGAGTGAGGCTTTTCCATATTCATGGAATAAATCCAAATGCTCGTTTCATCTACCAGTTGAAAACCAAGCACATCCAGGAAATCTGCAAACACTGAGGCTCTCACCCTGTACTTTCCGTCTGGCTTTGCATTCCAACTAATTACATTTTAAATGCAAAAAAGGCACATGAGTTTCAGACTGTTGAACTTTCTCAAGTAATCACCAGTTCATACTCAGTACTTGAATTGCTCATAAATGTATAAATTTGTTTCTCATATTCTCCAAGCGGCACGGAAGCACAGCAAGTTTTCCGCGGGGCTCTGTGGGATACGCTTTTATATAAGTTGCAATTGTCCACTTCTCCCTTTCAGAATATTTACACCTCTTGACTTCTAAGGGTTGCCTTGAGTATTTTCTATTTTGGAAATGATGCACAACAGAAAAGGTGCTTCTGAAAGACAGTTTTGCAAAACCAAGGCTTTCAGTTAGAGGTATATATCTACACCAAAAACTTTCCCAGAGTCTTGGGAACTGTCGTTTGGTTAGCTGAGAAGTTGCAGTTGGAGATCCCAACTCCGCTTCACAAAACTGAAGTTCTCAGGGTTCCCTTGAGCGAGGCAATGATGATTCAGTGAGCATAAACCTTCCTCATGCATTCAAGAAGGCAGGTAGGCATCAAGGGGCTGAAGAGGGAGCAGGCATGCTCTGGTCTCACCCCAAATGTCCCCTTATGGGCTGGGTACACCTGCTGCCTTGCCCACAACATTCCTATGCTGAGCAGGAATGACTGGAGGGTGCTGCTCAGCTGAGCATCCTTAGAAGCTGTTTGAAGCTGGGAACTTTGACAATGCAGGGAGGTGTCTCCAGCCAAATGCACAATAGACAGCCCTTTCGGATTTCGCTATTCAATGCAGGAATGAATGTTGGGCTGGGGCAGGCAGGGAAGGCACAAAGTGGGTAAACACATGATTGTCCTCTCCTCCAACACACTTCATGCTTACCCGCACATGGTCTTCTGAACGCATGGACAGAGCTTAAGTCTGTGGTGCAGGTAGGTCCTCAAAAATCAGGAAAATAAAAATGCTCCTTTCCTCATGTGGCCAGTCTTGCAAGCACGGGTAGGGAACCTATGATTCTGCAGGCTGTGTTGGACTCCAGCTCGCCCCAATGAACATAACCAAGGCGTAGGGATGATGGGGCTAGGAGTCCAGCAACATCTGGGGGGTCACAGATCCCCCCTTGTTCTAAAGGATGTTTGGGGGTGAATAGAAAGAGGAGGTCTCCATTGCATACCTCTAGGTTAGGAAGAAGAAGAAGAAGAAGAAGAAGAAGAAGAAGAAGAAGAAGAAGAAGAAGAAGAAGAAGCAGCATTCATCAAGGCTGATACTAAGATTCAGCAACATTGGCCATGTACTGAGCCTCACAGCCCAGCAGAGACCCCACAGCCTCCAGATCTTGCCACTTCCTTTCACCGCAATAGCTTCCCGTTTGCCTGCTCTGTGCAGTGGAGGCAGCCCCACCAAGATCACTCTGCATTCAGCCAGCTCCCATCTGCTCCCATCATTACATGCAGCATATCTATGGGGTAGCATTGGCTGTCTCCTCCTTAGTTTGTGTTGCCTTACTTGGAAGAACACAGCAAGGGAAATGGGACAAAACCTGGAACTAGTTGGCTCTGCCTATCATTGGCTGTGGCTCTACCAGCTGTTTGCTCTGGCGCCACCTACTGTTGGCCTCCCTACTGTCCACCCTACGAGTCCCCAATGGGCACCAGCCTCCACTGCCTCTGAGTGAATAAACAGCAACAAGCAGATTAGGGGAAAGGAGCAGTTGCTGCTGCTTCCTGCTGGTCAGCAGCATTCACTGGGAAAAGGCTAGCAAATGCTGGGTGACCACAAGTGACAGTAAGCTTACGTTAGGCATGACAACCAGATAGCTCAGTCGGTAAAGCATGAGATTCTTAATTTCAAGGTTGTGGGTTTGAGCCCCACATTAGGCCAAAATATACCTGCATTGCATTATAGGGGACAGGATGACACTCTTGGTTCCTTCCAATTCTCCAATTCTATGACCTTTCAAAGCAGTAATAACAGAAAGGATTAATAACTAACATGAGATACAGGTACTTTACACATCATTTGATACCCCAGAAGAACCATTTGGGGTTGAGGTACCAGAGCCCCACATTGGTTGCATCTCTCCACAGCTGTCCATTTCACTTTGTGGCCTTGAGGGAGTCTCTGTCCCTCAACCCAAATTACCTTGAAAGACAGTTGGGGAGAGAAGCGAGGTCAGGATCATAAAGCACTTCGTGATGTCAGAAAGAACTGCAGGAGGAATAAATAATCAAAATAAAATATTGTGCATCTGATTGCCTGGGCATCTAATAAAGTATCACTGGCACCTGGATCCTGAAATTGTTTTATGACAGAGATAATGTTACATGGGAGAATATGAAGTCTTAATTCTGACCTTCCTTGTAGCATCTCCAAGTAGGATCTTAGGATCTGCCTGACTGGTGCTCAGAAGGGATGTTGATTTGTTTTTTTAATGACCTCCATGGTTTCAGAAGCTCTTTCTGAAACTCAGTGGGATTTCAGAAACCAACTTCTAATATGGCACAGGTGAGAGGGGCTTTTGAAAAAAGAAGGTTTAAAAAAAACCCTCCTGTTTATGCAGATATTTCTAGACAGGTGTGGCATATTGTATTTCCAGAGACCTGTATCTTGACCTTAAAAAAATAACCTTTTGTTGCCATATGATAACAGAGCTTCAGAATAGGCCATGCCATCAAGATGCAGTTGATCCTCTGGGGTTGTAGCTCTTCAGGACAGCAGCCCCAACTGAGAGACTATCAAGTTCAGCATGAGGCTGCTGGACGTGATGATTTCCCAGGCTATGCCTGCACAGATGGTGGTAGTGGTCTTGATAGCTTAAATTTGATAGGGGAACCCAGATTCATCCCTGTCACCCCAAACAGATGATTGGTGCTTTTAGAGGATGGCAAGCTTGGTGTTGGCTTCAACGATCCTGCAAGTATCCATGCAGGTCTTGTGACTCATGAAGGACTTGGTCTAAAAGAGGATCCACAAATGGAAACCTGCTTCCACATTAGAGTCTCTCTTGCTGGACCAGGGCTCTAATGTATAAATAGTGAACAGCTGTGATTTAGAACTAGGGTGCTGCACACAAACACACAAAGATTTTGCAGGATTTTTTGGGGGGCGGGGGATTAGCAGATTATGAGAATGTTACACCCCAACATCCATTGACTAATTGTACAGAGCATGACAATGAACAGAAAACAGAAGTACGTGAAAGATAGCTGAATGTAAAAATGTAGCAAAAGAAAGTCATTCCAAAGAGTAAAAAAATCCATTCCACCATTGTGCCCTTAATTCAATTGCTGTGCCCAGCAAGGCATGCCTCAGTTCAATTTGGTTTAAGGGAAAATTTTAATGTTACATGCTTCTCGGTGATGCAGGGAAAGGTTTTCCATGTTTCCTGACACTCTCACCGAACCTTAATCTAAATAGCTAATCACAAGAGGTTAATTAATTAAAAAGAAGACTGCCACTTATTTACCACGGTTCTAAATTTTCTTGGCTTTTTACATGTTATTCAGATTGCTTGTTAAGCAAGAGCTCGACATGCATACATGTCAACATTTGAACAGAAGCCTTGTACAATTCTAATTTATAGATTCTTATAAAACAAGATGAGAGAGGTTGCAGTGGAAGCCTATGCATATTTACTTAGCAGTAAGCCTCACTGGGTCCAAGGGAGCTTACTCCCAAGTAACTGAGCTCAGCGCCACAGCCTTAATGATGCATCTCATTATCCCTTCACTCAACAATGCCCAATTCAGAGTTTAAGTGTAGAATCAAGGAGCATTGTGAACACACGAGATAGCTCTCTTTGCTTGCCATTGCCTTCCTCCAGAAATAAGTTAAATAAATAGATTTTGCAGGTTCAGTAGATTTTTCATTTATGAATTTAAGCTGATTTGTAACTCTGCCATTATTCAGAGCAATTCCCTTTCTGCTCGTCCTCAGCCTTCAGAAATTAATAAGCAAGATGTAAATAGTTTGTTTTTACCTCTCCTGTAAACCACAGCCTTTTTGGAAGGATTTGTTCAAGCCATTTATGAGATTACGTATCCTCTTTATTTTATGCAGAAAGAATTTTGTAATAATTCAAAGCACTGCTTGCTACAGCAGAACATTTTTTTTCAGATACATTTTGGTAGATTAAATGAAACAAAGAAGGCTTTATTTTCAATCCAAACTGTTTTGTGTTTTGAATCTATCGGGGACTGGGATTCCTGCATCAGTTGGCAGCTTGCATGATACATTGTTTTTGGCCTATTTCAGGTCATCTTCCCCATTGCCTTTCTCTTAGCCATAACACTCCTTTCTAGTGCACGGTTATCGCAGCCTGTTTCTGAATGCTTGAAAAGAGCTGTAGAGAACAGTATTTCCCTAAAAACCCAAGTAAACTGGAAATGGAGGATTCAATAAGATTGTGTTGAGCATGCAGAAGATTCTGGGTTCAATCCCCAGCATTTCCAAGTAGGATTGGATCCTGCCTAGAGAGCCACAACTGAGCAGTGTTGACAATACTGAGCTTGATGAAACCTTGGCCAAACTCCGCTTCCTAAGTTCCTAAATCAAAATGTCATGTCCACATGTGGAAATCTTTGGGTGGTGGTGGTGGTGAAGCCATCTCAGATCACTGTCAGGCATTGGGAGAAGGTAGGGAAGGACATCATTCAACCAGGCCTTTCTGAATCTGATGCAAATCTTTTATACATTTAGATGAGGCACTCCTCTCCCCGCCCCCCGCCCGTGAAAATTAATGACAGTTTCTTTTTCCTAAGAAGAAGAGGAAAGGAGCAATAAATGCCAGGAAAACTGCTATTGTCATGCAAAGTGCTGTATGTTAAAAAGAGAGAAATCCAAATTATGGCTAAAAATAAATCAATTGCAATTCTTCATGTTGACAAAAATACAGGTACTGCCAACTAGATAGGTTAAATTATTGGAGAATTTGCACCAACCCCAAAATCTAACAGTGTTCTGGTGTGCCCATTAGATGTGTACTAAACTGCTGAGTAGGAGTTGCAAGTTCTGTGTAACCATGGGGCTGTTGGTACTGTACATCTACTATGTTTATAGATTTGTTAACCTTTCCGGGAACATGACCGTGAAAACAACACAGTGCTAATTCTTACAATCTAATCTCTCTCTCTCTCTCTCTCTCTCTCTGTCAGACTTCTAATTATTATTGGGGTGGGGCTTCACATTTTCAGTAATCATCTTCTTTATGTACAGAAGAACTCTCCCTATACGGTAACAGTGAAGATCTATTCAAAGAACGTTCAAGCCCATGCAGCCATGGTCAAACCATCTCAGAAGCCTGCAGGAGAGAAGCCCAGCCTGTGCCAAGCTGGCTGTCACATCCAACATCACACAAAGGAGCTAGGTTTCCAGTGCGTTTGGGGCAGTACAGTTCCCCCCATGTTTCCCAACATATGCCGAAAACTTGAACCCTGCATATGGTGATGGGTGAACGCTACCAGATTGCCCTAGTTTGGGAGCCACTATGCCCAGCAGTTTCCCACGAACGCGTCGTGACCAGATGGTCCTCTGCACGAGCCCAGATTCGAGGGGGGGGGAATACGATTGGCTCCGCTAGACCAACTTGCTAGAATCGCAAAGTAAGAATTGCCAACAGACCATTACTAACCCACGGCCTTTCTTGCAGTGTGCTTTCGGCAGTGCTTAAGAGAGCGGTCCAGGAACACATGTCTACATCCAGAACTCCTGTGATGAGGAAGCTTATCGGGACATGCAGGAAGGGAGGAGGAGGAGGAGGAGGACCTGAAGTCAATACCAAACAACAAATTCAAGTCATCTAATATGTTCCAACCTTACTTAATTATTAAACAAAATTCAACTTTAATAAAATAAGCACCAGGCTTACTTCTCATCGATCAGCTGTGTAGAACGCCGTCAGCCTCCTTGGTATCTCTGCAAATCAAAGGGCTTTTTTGTCGTTGATGTTTTCAATAAAAAGACCTACATTCAGGGAAGGGGTCTGCAATATCCCTGACTGGGGCTGGTCCCCTACAGACACTGCTCTTTCCAGAACCACAGCAAGGCAGAAACAGGCAAGGGAACTGGAAGCTGGAGAATAGACTAGAGCCTCAAAGAAATATTCGCCTTCCACGGGCATTCCTCATACTCTTAAGTCAAGGAGACGCCTTCTCTGAGGGTTTGCACTGCATTTGTTGTGTGTACCAGACTATCAGATAAATTAATTTTTCAAAATTAAAAGGGTAATAACGGAAACCTCCCATACTGTTTTCCATTTAATTTTTAAGGAATTTGACACCTACTTTCCCCACGTTTTTCCTAGCTTCACACGGCATGTTTTTCAAACAAAACAAAACAAAATAAATTGTCCGCTTGTTAAGTTTTCTTGAAAATGCACGAAATTAGATTCTTACATGGGTTACAAATGAAGGGTGGGGATAAGGGAAAGGGGGGACGAGAGTGCTTGCTTGCAAAAGGAAAAATAAACTGTTATTCACAAGCTTGTGTCTCCATTCTGTTTACACTCAGATAAAATGCTGAGAGTCATATCCTCACTTTTTGACTGCACGTTGAGCTCGCTCCTTCTTGAAGCTTTCCTGGTTGCTCTCGACAGCCGTCTCCGGAACGTGTCTCCAGCCAAGAAATACAGAATAGGATCCACGCAGCTGTTGAGGCTCGCCAGCCCTCGTGTCACTTGGTAAGTGGCATAAACCCTGTCGTTAAAGGCACACATTTCTGGAGTCTGAAAATCCAGCCTGGCTCGTAGATTCAAGTTTTTCATCACGTGAAAGGGGAGATAAGACACAGCAAATACCGCCAACACTATAATAACCAGGTAAATCGATTTCCTCCTGAGCGGGGAATTGTCTAAGTCTTTGTAAATCAGTGCTTTCACGATTAATCCGTAGCAACCCAGGATCAGTATGAACGGGATGCAAAACAAGAAGACCGTGGTGCACATGCTGTAAATGAAGTAGCTTCGTAGGTAGTCGTCTACCGTCGTGTCGTAGCAAGCCATGGTTTTGACTTTCCTTTCCCCAGTTCCAGAGTAGAAGAAGATGGGGGAAATCCCAGTGACCACAACCCCCCAAACCAAGGTGCTGATGTAGACGGCGTTCTTTTTTTTCAGCCGCCCCAGCGATTTTAAGGGGTAGACCACACCCGTGTACCTGTGCACGCTGATGCAAGTGAGGAACAAGATGCTTCCATACAGGTTGACGTGGAAGATGAACCTCTGCAGCTTGCACATGAAGTTCCCAAAGATCCAATCGGTTTGATTGAAGTAATAGAAGATCAGTACAGGAAGAGTCAGGACATACAAGAAGTCAGCCAGCGCCAGGTTGAACATGTAAACCGAGATGCCACTCCAAGGCCTCATGTGGAAGATAAACATCCAGATCGCCACGCTGTTGCCCAGGAATCCAGTGATGAAGACTATGATGTAGACAGCAGGCAGGTAATAGAACTGAAAACCAGTTTTGGTCAGCAAGCACTTGCTGGTGACATTGTTCGACGTCCATCCGCTGCTAGCCAGCGAGTGGTTTTCAGTCCCATTCAGAACAGCGGTCAGGAGGACTTCGGTCATGGTTTCTCCAGCAAAGTCACATAGATGGATCTAGAGGCCTGGTATCAGCAAGCGTCTCTGAGGGAAACAAAGAAAGTATCTAAGCTGCAGCACTAAGAACATCAAAAAAGCAGGGAAAGATCCAGCCTCCTCTTCTTGAATCTGTTCAGACAATCATATCTTGGCTTATTAAGCTGAGATATTTATAAGCCTTTTGCTCACACAAGAAGCACCACATCTCCTGCCTTTTCTCAAGCCACAATTAAATCAGGAAGCTTCTAAAGTCACACTTTTCCTGTTCATCTGAACTGGGGAACTACAACAAGCCCAGATATTAAGCCAGAGAAGTCCACACGGTGCCCTCCATCAACCTGGGGCTGATGGAAGTTGTAGTCCGAAACATCAACACTATCTGGCTAACTCAATTTCAAGGCATGATTTAATATCCTGGCCTGTTCTGAAGCCATCAATCATAGTTTTGGTTCAAGACAAAACAAGAAACTATGGTTAAGTAGAGACTTCCTGGTTTAATTGTGGCTTGTGGAGAAGGGAGGAGCCAAAAAGTGGAGGGCAGGGGCAAAAGACTTGTGTATATCTTGACTCAAGAAACCAAAATATGAATGTCCATCATGCAGTTTTTACTTACCACAGATCCACGCGAAGGGGGTTAAACAGTAAACCTTCTGTGAGTTGACTCTTTGGGCATCCTGACAGTTCTTGTGAATTTGCCCAAGTGTGTTACCGGTAGCTAGTTGCTATTCCGATGGATGTGCAACAGGCCCTGGCATACCATAATTCCAGAATGAGGGGGGCACAGAGCTGCTATGTTAGCTGCCCGGCAGGTGGCCTGCTGTTGCTTTTTGCTGGCTGCCTCACCCCTTTCCCTCCCAGTAAGCATCAGTGACCCAAAAACGGCCAGGAAGCTGGTGTAGCAGTTCAACTCTACCCCAGCAAGTTCCCCGCTTCTGCTTTACTCACAAAACATTGTTGAGCTTCTTTCCTCAGCTTTCTCTGCTATTTTCCTTCCTCTCATTAACAGCTGCCTTATACTGAGTCAGAGCACTGTGCCACCCAGCTCTCCATGGCTTCAGCAAAGAGCCTTTCCCAACCCCAGTTGAGGATGCCAAGGATTGAACCTGGATCTTTTGCATGCAAAACAGATGTTCTACCACTGAGCTACGGCCCTTTCCCTCAATGCCACATTTAAATTTGTTTCTAAGGTGTCTCACCTGCCCTTCACCATAAGGTGCCATAAGGAATATGCAATTATTAAAAAAACAAAAACAAATGCAACCACTGTAATTGAAAAACACATACGGCAGTTCCAAATTGAACAGAGCAGTATGAATTCAGCACAAAGCAAAGCAAAATTTAGCAGAGGCATTATTTACTTGCTAGCTATCCAAGACAGCAGTATATCACGCTTCCCCCACTCCTCTGTCAAGCAGCTTGCATTTCCAACTGGTATCCCACGCACCAGGTAGGAAGATGGAGAAGTGGTAAGGTTCACCTGCAAATTCAGCCAACAAGAGCTATGGTGGTTTCAACCATCTCCAGGGAGCCAGGCTGATTTTCTTCTTGCACTGTGGATACTTCACTTCCCAGTCTGGTTTGCCTCAACAAAGAGCCAAAATCAGGAAGTGATAGCAAAGACCAAATGGGGGTCGGAACAGAAGTGACAGAATCAAGAGGTGGTGAAGAGAATATGTTCCAAGTCTAGTCAAGCCAAACGGAGGGGAACGCACAGAGGTTGCAATCCTGACCCAACAGAAAATAGGGGGGGGGGAACAGCCTCTACGGAAGCTTGTGAATCAGGACTGCACCAGTGATACTGGCTGCTATTGGGTCCCCCCCCTGCTGACTCTCTCTCCCCCCCCCTAAAATGAATTAGACTGCAATCCTAACCCCACTTATCTGAGCGTAAGCATCATTGAATTGAATAGGACTTATTTTGGAGCAGGAATGGTTAGGATTGTGCTGTCAGTAGAATCACAAAATGAATGTGAGGGCAAACGGGGCATTTTAAGAATTGCAGTTAACTTTGTTGGGGGTTCCTCTTCTATTTTTTTTAATTATTATTTATAACCCATCTTTCCTGCAAGGAGCTTGGGGTGCTCCAAATGGCCCCTGGATTATCATCACAACAACCCTGTAAGTCAAGATGGTGACTGACCCAAACGAAGTTCATGGCTGAGTGGAATTTGAGCCCTTGTTCTCCTAGACAGTGATGGCTAACCTTGACACTCCAGATGTTTTGGGACTACAACTCCCATCATCCCTGACCACTGGTCCTGTTAGCTAGGGATGATGGGAGTTGTAGTTCCAAAACATCTGGAGTGTCAAGGTTAGCCATCACTGTCTAGGACCTAGTCAAGGACTCTAACCACTACAGGAACAACAGCTAAAATTAGTATGTGAACAGTTTTCTGTGCCTACATTTTAAGCGGGGGAACCAAGAAACAATGTAAGGAAAGTATATGATATTGAGATGTCAAATCTTTAAAATATTTACAACAAAAATATTTTCCAAATAAAGTTTGGGGGGGGGGAGGAACACCAAACATTTTGAGATATTTATTTATATAACACATAACATTAACACAGCACACTTTTTGTTGTTGTTCACTGAAATTAAGTCAAATAAACAGATCCTTAAATGATGCAGGGCACTAGAGAATTTCTGGAAATTGAGTCTTAGGGAAGGAGGGGAAATCCAGAAAACCTTCACACACAGTTTTCGGTTTCAAGGTTTTCTAGATTTTTTCCATCCAGTGAAATCCAGTGAATTCTCAGAATTTTGCAGAGGCTCCGCATCACTGGAATTCAAAGACGACAGGAAGGAAAAGAGGGAGAGGGGCCAGGAGACAAAAGGACATAAAGGATAGTGTAAGCTTGAACAGTCTTCACCAAGCTGGTGCCCTCTGGATGTTGTCAGACTACAACTCCCATCAGCTCCAGCCAACAAGTGCTAGCTGCGGATGATGGTAGTTGTAGTCTCTGGAGGGCACCAGGTTGGCAAAGGCTGAGCTAGAGAGAACGGAAGATCAGAAAGTAAATTTTATAAACTGAAAGCACAACATCCTTTGAAACCCACACATTTCCTAATTTTGCAATGCAGTTCTCCAACCAAACAGTATGTACAAAAGTGCATACATTAGGGAGGACTGTGCATTAAAATGCACTTATTTGTGAGAATAGCATACAGAAATGCATTGCATTAGGGGAAGTTGCTTGCGGCAGCTCAGAACTGTGTTTATTAGGAGATGTCTGAACTAAAATGCTGATTAATTTTTATGAGGGTTTATATATATATATATATATATATATATATATATATATATATATATATATGACAAATTCACAGATTATTGAGGAAATGTGGAGAGCTGAATTTGAGGCTAGAAAAATGAGAAACCAAGAAGGCTGAAATGGCCAGATTCATCTATCTCTACCTGTGACCCTTCAGATATTGTTGGATTCCAGGTTATGTCAACCCCAGACAGCAGATTCAATAGTCAATGATGGGAGCTGTGGCCTCACAACATCTGGAGAGGAGAGCCACAAGTTCCACACACCCTGTTATAAGGGGACCATGAGAAGGTGTGCTGGGTACCTAAGCAGACCCTATGAGTGAGGTTTCCTTGCACAATTCCTTCAGTCTTCCTGTAGCTTTTCGGCTGCTATGGAATGTCGTGTGAGCCCATTTACAGCGCAGCAATGACAGAAACGGGGCATGTGAACAATGCGGACTAGCCTCTTTCCTAGGACGCCTGCTGCCCTTTGCCTGCCTGCTCCACCAGCTCTTATTATTCCTGCGCGCCTAAAGGGCGGCAGACTCGCTTCCCTTTCTCACCACCCAAAAGGGCGCGCGAACGCGGAAGTCCGCGCCTGACTTCGTTCCCAGATCAGCGGGAGCAAGTGCAGAATGCTCCCAAAGGCCAGACACCCCTTGGGCATGCACAGAGCGCCTCTCCTTCCCCACTCCAGAGCCAACACACCGTCCCCACGACCCTTCCCCCCACGCTCCTTGACTGCGCTCCGGTGCGCGCTCGTTTGGACAGCTCGGTTCTGCGTCCAGCCAACGACATTTTGACTCCCGAGTCAAAAGCTGCTGGGAAATGGGTGGGTGGATGGGGGTCTTCTAGAACTAGGACGCCACCCCCTTTAAAAAAAAACCCACCACCCCGTCTCCACAACCTAAGTATTTTTTGCTCCATTGGGAAAGCAGTCCCTAGTTGGCGCGTTCTTAATGAGGTTTGCCATTCTCCCTTCGCTTGCATTGCTCGGAAAGGAGAGCCTTTGGGGGGAAATAGCCCCCTTTCCAGGGGGAAGACGAGGAAATCCCCCCCCCTCAACTTTGACATCTCGGGCACTTTTAAAAAGAAACAGCTCTAAGGAGAGAGCGCTGATCACGAGGGCAGAGTGAGAAACCCATATCTATGAATGTATATAGTTTTTAAAAAGCGATCGGGATATATATATATATATGGGGTGGAACTATTCCCAAGCAAAAAAAGGCGACGCGAGGAGCCGTCGCTCGCTCGCGGGCACGAAACTTTCCCAGGCGACCCTTACCTTCTCCGGGGAGATCTAGCTGGCCCCGCTGCGCCCTGGTGCCGTCGCCGCTGCTTCCTTCTTCATGGCGCGGTCGCCTCCGGGCAGCCCCCCGAGCGAGGCGGGCGAAGGGGACGGAGCGGGCAGCGCGCAGCTTGTGCGCCCATCAGAGCGCGGTGGCGGCGTCCGGCGCTCCGCTTCGCGATCGCCGCCACATTCCCGCACACGCACAGCAGGGGCAAAGTGCGCGCTGCTGGCTGGCGAGGGAACCGAGGGAGGAGAGGAGGCGGGCGCACTGGCAGCGGCGGCGGAGAAGCAGCCTCCCCGAGGAAGCGTCGCAGGCGGGAGCGGCTCCCCGGCTCCCGCCCCCCGAAGCCCTGCCCAGCGCCGCTCGCTTCCTCGCCGAAGCCGCGCGCTCCCAAGAGGAGGGGAAGCGGGAGGCGGAGCTGCGCCTTCCGCGCGCGCTTTCCTGCGCAGCTTGGTGGGTGCCCTTAACAGGCGAAGTGGCCTATGCGTGTGGCTGTCAAGGACTTCGACTCACCCCAGGACTCCCCCTCCCCCTTTTAAAGTGATGCTAAGTCTGCTGAGCCCCAGCCCTCTGGGCATGTGCGGAGTGCTCTGTTCTGGAGCCGATTGGGACCAAACGGCACGGGGCGGAGTCCGCGCTTTACAGCGTGCTTTGAAAAAGTGGCCACTTTCGTTCGAAGATTGACCAAGAATGTGTTGCCCCGTTTGGATCAAGTTCCATGTCTTGATTACAAGTTCTTCCAATGACTAGCTTGGGTTGAAGAGTTGGAGGAAAGAAAGTGCCAAACGGTGCTGGCCTCTCACCTGTCCGATGGGGTGGCCCTGTCCACTTTGCTGCATCCTGATGCAATGACTGCTGCCAGCTGACAGTTGATGGAGGGAGGTCCCTGGCTTTTTTGCAGTATAGTACACACACACACACACACACACACACGGAGCAGAGCTAAAACTGTTGGAGAGGCTCTCACTGACCTGGAACTTACCTTCTCTTTATAAACCCAAGCTATACTTTTTTTCAGTGGTGAGGGCAGGGCATTCAGCACATGCTCAGATAGATTCTCTAGAAGTGCCTTGTTTGTTCCAGGAATGAGCCTTGATGTATAAAATAAATCCAGGGCTAAACCCTATTTGTAGCTCATAATGAAGAAACATAGCAGGACTCCTCCCACCTGGTACATTTTCCTTCCCTTTACATAAAAAAATAGGCTCCAGTTGTTCATGGTATCTTGCTATCTGATCATATACGTGTTTCTCAGACAAGTTCAACAGAGCTGAATGGGAGCTCACTCCTATAAGAAGTGCCCAGAGGACTGTGGCTTGTCTGTGCAGTGTTTACTAGGAAGTGCAATCATATCCAGTGTCCTTTACTCCCAAGTAAATGCCGACAGGGTTGCAGCTGTGGCTGGAGGTTTCGTTGTTTAATTGTTGTTGCTATTGGACGTGTGTTTGATGTGTTGTTGTTTTACAAGGAGTTGCAATTTAGTATTTCAGAACCGTAACACTTTTGGTTTGGTTAAACAGTTACAATGCAGACTAAATATTTTTTTTATAAATGCTCCTGGATTTTTAGGGGATAGCTGAGGACAGTGGTACTTTATTACCAGGCTTCACTCTGTTTGGAGGGGCACTTCAAAGTGCTGCTTAAAGCCCTAAATCATGGCCTGGGATCAGACCACTCAATGAAGCCAAACATTGAAAGACTCAGGCCACATCAAAGGAAGAATTCCATAGTGAGACTGTAGCAACACATCTTCCAAGTGTCCCTATTTTCCAGGGACAGTCCCAGATTTACAGAAGCCGTCCCAGTTTCTGATTTG
Organism: Darevskia mixta; assembly: GCA_034641385.1. Lineage (NCBI taxonomy): Eukaryota > Metazoa > Chordata > Lepidosauria > Squamata > Lacertidae > Darevskia > Darevskia mixta. The sequence goes on along the minus strand of JAWWNH010000121.1, from coordinate 505,952 downwards.
ATCCTAGAATCAAGACGTCCCTATTTTCACTGGAGAAATGTTGGAGGATATGGAGTTATGTGACCTCCAAGCCAAGGAAACAACCTTTAGAAGACATCTGAAGGCACCCCCTGTATAGGAAGCTTTAAAAAAAAATAGTTTTATTGTGTTTTTAGATATATTGGAAGCTGCCCAGAGTGGCTGGGACCACTCAGTCAGATGGGTGGGGTATAAATAATAAAATGATGATGGAATAAGGCGTCCCTATTTTCATCGGAGAAATGTTGGGAGGTATGTAGCAATGGCCACCAACTTGGATGGTTTTGAAAGAGAAATCCACAAATTCACAGAGGATAACACTATTAATGGCAGTAAGCTTCCAAATACCAGTTTGCTGGAAACTGCAGGAGGGGCGAGTGGTCAAGCATTTATGTCCCTGTGGTGAGATCAGGATGCTGGACTAGGTGGGCCTTTGGTCTGATGCAACTGCAGGGCTCATCATCGTATCTGAGTTCTCTTCTCCCCAGCCTCTGGCAACTCATCACCAGCCCCACCAAACATTCCATTTTTGAAAGGCTTCTCAAACTAAAAGGAGAAAGAAAAATCCAATTATAAAAAATGATTGATGTATGAAGCTGCCTTATATTGAACGAGGCCACTGCGTTCCGCAGCCTGATGTTGTCAGCTCTGACGGACAGCAGCTTTCTTAAGATGTCAAGCATCGTGGTCGTTCCAAGCTCTGCTCTCTAAATTCCTTTTAACCGGAGATGCCAGGCTTTGAATTGGGAGGCCTTCTGCATGCAAGACACATCCTCTGCCACTGAGCAATTGTAGCTCTGCTTCTGTAAGCTGCTGAAAGCAAGCCTGTTTGTCTGCCATGCTATTTGTATGCCATGCCATGGGAGCGGGGGTGAGACAATGGAAAGCCCGAGGAAGCCTTTCGTTTGAATCTTGGCTCTGCCCTTCAATTCAAAAGCTGGACTTCAGCAAGCCACACACTGCCTCTCTCTCAGCCTCAGATGCCCTCCTCTGCACCCCCAGCAAGGGAGGCTGTTAAGAATGACTGAGATAATGTATGTTATTTATTTGTTTTTATTTATTGCATCTATACCCCACCTTTTTTCTCCAAGGAGCTTAAGGTGGGTATAGAGTTCTCCTCCTGTGTCTCCTCATTCAATCCCAGCAACAAGACTGTCAGGTAGATTAGCCTGAGAAGCAGAGATTGGCTCAACGACATGCCACACTGATTCTCCTTATCTGGCGCTCACACATTTTTTTTCCTAGTTCTGTTCTGAAACCTGCCCCTTAAGGTCTCCTCCAGATGACCCATTTCCTAGAATCATAGAAGTGTTGGAAGGGACCGCAAGCGTCATCTAGTCTAACCCCCTGAAATGCAGGAGGGTAGAGCATTCATCCAGATCTGCTTGCACAAAGCTTTCCTGGAGTTTAAATTATGTCTGGTTTTTATTGAGCCATCGTCCTGATTTGTTTCCATGGAGGCTATTTGACAATGAACATTCATCGTGATTTGCTCGTGCGTTGTTTCTTCATCTTCCTGTGAAGCCTTCATTCATTTCGTGCTTTTTAAATGCATTTCTCCGACATTTTCCGAACCACCTTTCTAAAGCAGATTTGCTGCACCAGGGTGACAGAGCACTCGGATCTGCTTTACATCCACAGACCCAAATTTCTCAGGATGCATGGGAATGCCACCCACAAAAGGGAAGCAGTTGGGAGGCAGGCGGTGCACCTTACTTTATCAAAAGTTTTCTTCCTATGGCAAGATCCGTGGGGAACGAGCATCTTCTGCTTAGGATACAGCAGATCTCCAGCTCAGACAGCTAATTCCTGGCTCAGCCAAAGATACTCTTGCTTATCCCAGCTCAGCTGGCTGAGTCTGAGCCGAGGCCAGTGCAAATCCCCCAAAGGCGGGGCATCCTAGGGGTGTGATGGGAGCAGGACCAGAGAGCGAGAGGACTTAGGCTGGAACCAAAGCCCATTCATCTCAATCATATGACCTTGAAAAGCAACACAGAGCTGTATTTTAAAGACTTGTTTTCTCTCCGGCAGGCTTAGCCAGAGCAGCAGCAGCAACCACTGGTTGAATCCAGTGCAATTTTATTCCGGCTTAATTTACAGCTGCTTGCTTGCTTTACACCAGCTTCTTCGCCATAGAATTGCTGCCTAGGTCTCCTGACTCCTAGGTCACATCCACACAAAGTACATACAAAGTACTCTTACATCACTTTAATGGTTACTTTAACAGCAAAAGAAAACTGGGAACTGTTGTTTGTTGGGGGTGCTGGGAGGGGTCGGCTTCAGTGCCCAGAATTATTTGTGGTGTGGGGGAGAGCCATGACTGTCCCAGTGGCATAGATGTGCTTTAAATGCACAGTGTTTGTGAGAGACCCTAATCCAACACTCTTATTGCAATCCACTACACTGGCATTTACCGAGTTCACATGTAGTTTTCTTCAAAGACTGTGCATACTTTACTGGCTTAAAATGCAGCTAAGTTGTTCTTTTTTTCCTTCAGTCCAAATCATAGCTGGTTTATGGGGGAAAGCATTAAAACAAAGTATTTCATTTTAAAAAAAATAAGAGGATAGATATGACTGATCACTAATGTTGCATGCCTGGATAGCTCAGTGGGTTAGAGCATGGTGCTGATAATGCCAAGGCTGCAAGTTCAATCCCCGTGTGGGACAGTTGCATTTTCCTGCACTGCACTGGGTTGGACTAGATGATGCTCAGAGTCCCTTCCAGCTCTACAAATCTATTATTTGTAGACCAGCATTGAGAGCACATTGGATGCAAAGCAAACCAGAGTGTGTTCACAGCCTAAGATTGCAATCCAATTTACACTTACTGCTATGCACTGAAAGGAAGTCTAATTGGACTCAGTTGGACTCACTCCTAGGATCCACCTTCACAAGTGACTCACATTTCTCCTTGCTTTACTTGCTTACAATCCTAAGCATGTTTACTCAGAAGAAGGCCCCACTATGTTCAATGGGACTTGCTGCCAAGTAAGTGACAAACTTTTTTTTTGGCAAGTTTTGGCAGTTGGTTGATTAGATTTTAATAAGCTGTGGGATATGTGTTGTGTACAAAAGCATCATCTCTGATCTCTTGAAGTACACATACACAAATGATGATTTATTGCATTACTTTGTGCTTAAAAGGTTCACATTTGAAGGGACCTTCAGAATCAGCTAATCCACAAACCAGTTAAGCTTAAGTGCTCTGCTTCTAATTGACCAATTTAATTAAATCTAAGATCAGGATTTCCTTACATGTTAAGTCCTAAGCACATCTAAGCTTCAAGCAATGTGGGTTCTGATTCCAGCCACTGCCTTTAAAATAAACCTGAACAAGTGTGGGGAAGAGAGATTTGGAAGACCCAAGTTAGCAAGAAAGAAACTTGGCTTTCGCTAAGGCACTCTCAGTCTACCTGTTGCGAGAATAAGAATCAAAATAAGAAAAGTATACATTGTAATGTGGGCTGTCCTAAATGCATGACTTAGTCTTAGTAGTCTTTTGACTAACAAAATATATTACACAGGCATTCTACAAATAATGGGGATGGGGTTGGCGGGGAGGTTATATGAAAAGCAGCTTTAAGAATGAGAATGGGACACATAAATAAAGAAGCCCTTAACTCTTTCCCCACCCAGGGCCAGCTTACGCATAGGTGCTAGGGGTGCAGGGCACCCGGGCGCCGGACTCTCAGGGGCACCAGGCTGAGAATCTGGGGCCGAGATTTGGAGTCTGTGGATTGAAGACCCAGACTAGCTGACAGCTGCTGCTGAGGGGATCAGAGCCCATTGGAGCATCACAGGCTTTTCTGCTGCGGGCACTGAGGCACCAAGCCAGCTCTGCCCTCATGCGCACCTGGGATTGGCGGGCCATCGAGAGGCCTGCCCAGTGCACACATGCTGCTCACATGAGGCACGCAGCTTCCCTCCCAAGCCTCTGCGGGGATTGGTCTCTTCCCACAGCGGCATGGGAGAGAGTTGCGTGCTCCCCAAAAAGCTCAACAACTCTGAGCTGCCCCCCTAAAAAAGCTCAGCAACTTTGGCCTGCCCCCCAAATGGGGGCGCTGGGCAGTTTTTTGCACCCCGGCGCTGCATATGCTAAAGACGGCCCTGTCCCCTCCAGCCATTTTTCTGCTGAAAACAGACTTCCCACTAGCTGCTTTCCTCCCACAAGGGAAAAGAAATAGGGTTCTATCTCTCCACCTGGAGAGGGAAAGCAACTGGCATAAATTTTAGCTAGAAAAATGGCTGGTGGGAATCACTGTCTACTAATCTTCCTATTGCTGCAGGCCCCAAGTGTGCATTTTTAGAATTTATTTATTTATTTGAAACCCTGTTTCAGAGTAGTATTGAACATACCTGCAGCTTATGGGTGATTTGGCTGTCAGAAGCATGAACACTCCCAAACAAACAGACATTTGTTTCTCCCTACAAACATGTCCAATACAATATTCAGCTCTGGGGCTTGTGAGTTTCTGCTGTTATTTTCACTGTGTTTTGGGGACTGCCAGTCATTTTGCAGGGAATTGTTCTCAGCAAGTGAAAAAAGTAGGCACCTCTGGCCATCGCATCTTTTGATATCCTTCTCCCAGCACCTAAATTCAGGGGTGATATGAACATGCCACTTGTGTTTATGCATGCCTGGAGAAAATATCCAAGGAGCAGTTATTTGATTATATTGCAGTGCAAGCATCTACCCCACCCCACCCCAGGAAATGAAGATTTGTTTGAGAACTTGCGGTCAATATTTAGGCAAGAGAAAGCTTCTACACATAACATGGACAGGATAAGCTTCTTCAAAGCCCTTCCATGAAATATCCTTAATTTGGCCGCAAGCTTTGTCAAATGGACCAAAATGGGCCTATGCAAAGAGATTACTGACTTATAGTGTAATTTCTTGCTCACGCAGATCTTCTTGGTGCATTTCTCAAAAAAAAAAAATCTATCTCTTTATTTGAGCAAAGGGAGAGGGTATGAACTGGTTTGAAAAGGAAGGGCAGAGACTTGAGACTGCTTGGCTGACAGGCTGGACGAGGCCTGCCCATTTACTGGATAGATGTTACATTTTCCTTATAAAATGGCTTCTGACAGGTCTGAACGGCAGCCTGTCATGTTGAAAAACTCCTTCTTTCATCTTAGAGACAAACAGTGACAAAATGTTTGTTCACACGGAGACTTTACAGTTCCTAGGAAACAGTTTATTGCAAGCACGATGGTGGTGGCAGGGTGGGTGAGTTGCAAAAATGCAGCACTTTTTAAAAGAAGCATTTATTCAAGGGCAGTCTGTGAAAATGGTTATAGTGTTAGCAAGGATGGGTGTTCTAGGTGCCTCACTTAAATGCACAGCCTCAAGAAACTCCAGACGTTGTGTGTGCTTATCTCCTTTCTGCCCAGATGTTATCGCTGTGAATTCCCCAAAAGATGCCTCTGTTGAAGCGATTTTGGTTTGAAAGCCCATCTAAGTCGAGCATGGAGGAAGTGCGGGCAATTGTTACGAGATGTAGGATTTCCTCCCTGACCTTTTCTAGGCTGGGCGTTGTGTCTCTTGGAAAGGATACAAGACGGCATGCTCAGTTCCTCCTGGAGGGCTAGTTTTATTTTGTCTGTTTTTTTTATTTATTAAAAAGAATAGCTTTCTTACGAAATGAAACTTGAAGCAGTTAACAGGCAAATAATTACATGTGATTGGGAAACACAATAAAACAGCAACCCTCATTCTATTTGATGGGAGCCGTAGTCCACAACATCTGGAAGGTGCCAGGTTTCTTATTTATCCGTTTATTACATTTTCCTTCAAGAAGCTCAAGGTAGCATAGATTGTTCTCATGCTCCCTATATTATCCTCACAACAACCCTGTGAGGTAGGTTAGACTGAGAGTTGGTGACTGGCCCAAGGTCACCCAGCGAGCTTCATAACTGAATGGGGATTTGAACCCGGGTCTCCCAGGTCCTAGTCTGACAATCAAACTACTAGACTGCATTGGTTGGTGATAGCTACTTTAGACCAGGGGTCAGCAACCTATTTCACCCATGGGCCGGTCCACCATCCTCAGACCATGTGGTGGGCCGGACAATATTTTTGGGGGGGAAATGAACGAATTCCTATGCCCCACATAGGATACATTTTAAATAAAAGGACACATTCTACTCATGTAAAAGCATGCTAATTCCCGGACCATCCGTGGGCCAGATTGAGAAGGCGATTGGGCTGCATCCGGCCCCCGGACCTTAGGTTGCCTACCCCTGCCTTGGACCAACTTTCCAGGGCCTCAAGCAGAAATCTTTCCCTTCTCCTGTCACTTTATTCCAGGGGTCAGCAACATTTTTCAGCCGTGGGCCGGTCCACTGTCCCTCAGACCATGTGGTGGGCCGGAAAATATTTTGAAGAAGAAAAAAAAGAACGAATTCCTATGCCCCACTCAGAGATGCATTTTAAATAAAAGGACACATTCTACTCATGTAAAAACACGCTGATTCCCGGAGCATCCGTGGGCTGGATTGAGAAGGCGATTGAACCGCATCCGGCCCATGGGCCTTAGGTTGCCTACCCCTGCTTTAGACTAATATCACCATCATCTTCTGAGTGTGGATGTTTATGTAGCCAAAATGGTACTTCCACACACAAGTGAAAGAGGTCAGCAGACTTGGGGGAACACCAAGATTGGCAGAATACAAAAACAATTCTTAGTTGGGTGGGGGGACACTAATGGGAGTGGACTGCCCAATAGTTCAGTGAGAGCAGGAAGCTCAGAGGGCCTGATATTGCTGGGTCATTTTTTGCAGGGAGAGAGGGGAGAAAACTGGAAGATGTGGAGATGGAATGAAGTATTCCAGAATTGGATGTGGCTGGCTGGAAGCTTGAACAGGAGTGCTTACAACATTTTTCAGTGGCAGATTTCAGTGGTTTGTGTCTATATTCACATGGTAGTTTATTCAGTTTCCCCTAAATTTCCCTATTATATGTGAGCTTTCCACTTCCGGACCCAGAGTAGAACATAGTTCTCTCAATTCCATACGATTTTCAAATGGATTATTTCTGGAAGCAGATAGCATTGTTTTCCAATCTTAATTATTCACATTAGCTTGGAAATTCAACGGCATTTTAGTGTAAATTTCCCATATTATTCATGTTTTATGCAATTTTGCCCAATACACACGTTTTTACAAAACATTTTTTCCTAACTCAATGGATTTTTTCTGTTATTTTCACTATTATATGCAATTTTAGGCACACTATTGGGGAATGTCCATTTTCGTACACATTGCTTGGCTGGAGAACTGCATTGCAAAAATCGAGTAAGTGGAAATGTTATAAGATGCGGTTTTAACTTTTTGCAAATTTTTAACTATGGCTGAGTGTTTAAGCAATTCTGTTTGTTTGTTTATTGTCCTGTAAATCACTTGGAGACTTTCTTCTACAATCAAGCGGTTTATAAATTATAGAAAATAAATTAAATAAATAACCCTCCCAAAAATGAATTTTGCAATTTTTTAATGTTTTATGCAATTTTGCTTAATATGCATGTTTTTTACAAAACATTTTTTCCTAATGCAATGCATGTTTCTGTTATTTTCACTGTTATATGCAATTTTAACCACACTGTTGTGGAATATTCATTTTCGTTCACATTGCTTGGCTGAACTGCATTGCAAAAGCCGAATAAGTGGAAATGTCCTAAGATGGCTGTGTAGTGGATCTTGTATTGTTTCAGAAATAATTGTGTAGGTTTTCCTTTAAATGCAAACTGAATTGAATTTCTCCCCCCTCTTCTGGAAGTTATACACTTTGCCTCTTGGGTATAAGACATCTTCCCAGACCTCCACAACAGAACTACCGGTACTTCCTTGCTCATATACGCAACCTGTGAAAATGTGACTTTGTGTTTCTGGAGATGTCTGAAGTGTCACTTCTGACTCCTGGGCCTGAGATTCCCTGCCCCTGAATTAAAATAACAGTGTATGGTTATCATGTTGCTTACAGACTGACCCACAAAGGAATGTAATCGCAGCACTTCAGTTTAAGCTGATTAAGTATCTTGTCCCTTGGCAACTTCTGTAGGACTGCATTGATCAAAATAATTTTGCTTAAGAGGTTTAGAGATTGCTGGTTTAGTCCACCCCTTGCTTCAAAGTAGCAACCAAGTATAACTCTTGGCTTAATCAATGTTAATTTATTTACCTCCTTTATCAAGTGCCCATTAAATTGCCATGGCTGCAGCCGTTCAATGCACTCACGTTGTAAAATCATGAGACCTACTCCATAAATGGAATAGCTTCTAGAGAATATACTGACTAGGGACTGATAAGCTGCTGAAAGCTCGCCCTTGTTATTAAAGAGGAGAGTCCTATTTTTCCTGGTTGTCAGATATGTTCTTGGTTTCCAGTAATCATGGCTCAGAAATTCATAATGACTTGGTTAAGTATATCAATTTGTCCAGCTTATAATGTTCAGCTGTATTACTAATTGAGCACCACTCTCTCCCAGAGATTGTTCTCTAGCCCAGAATGTTAAATAAACGTCTATGCATTGCATACATGGTTAGTGGTCAGCAGACAAAATGCCCAAAGCCAGCTGTGCAGACAGCCTTTGATGTTAATCCGTTACTCTCAGTGAAGCTCTCACTGACTGATGCGGAACTATGTGAAAGCCCAAGCCTGTTGTTTTGTCAGTTCGAGATCAAGAATCTTTGATTTGTCTCTTATTGATTGCTTGAATTGTTTGAACAGTCCAAGCAACTTTCGGATTGCTGAATGTCCTCCGGAAATTCCTTTGATTGTTCCTTGCAAGTGTTCAAAACGTAAGGTTCAGACCAAATGCCTATCGAGTCCAGTATTTTCTTGTCACAGCTGCATGTGCAAAGCCCACCAGTGGGGCATAAGTGTTGATAGCCTTCTCTGTGTTCAGAATTAGAATCAGAGAAGTGTAGAGATGGAAGGGAACCCAAGAGTCATCTAGTCCAATTCCCCTGGAATGCAGGTATCTCAACTAAAGCATCCATGATAGATGGCCATCCAACCTCTGCTTAAAAATCACCAATGAGGGAGAGTCTACCACCTCCTGAGGAACACCATTCCACTGTCAAACAGCTCTTACTGTCAGAAAGTTCTTCCAGATGTTTATTCAGAATCTCCTTTCTTGTAACTTGGATCCATTGGTTCAGGTCCTACCTTCCAGAGCAGGAGAAAACAAGCTTGCTCCATCTTTCATTGCTCTTGAGATATTTGAAGATTGCTATCACATCTCCTCTCACTGTTATATTTGGTTGTTGTCCTGCATCCACCCATAAAAATGCAACTTCTTTCTGCATGTATTTTCTGGGGGAGCAAGTCCATTTCCAAGCAGCTGTTGATCATGTCCAATGCTGTGGAACGGTTTCAGGACTGACAATGTCAAATAACAGTCCCCAAGAGGCAATATGGTAATGCATGTCTGTGCTAACATTATGGGCCAAGAGAGAGATGAGAAAACAGAAGAGCTTTTCTGAATGATCCACGAGAAAGCTCTTAAATTTCAAGGCTATTCTGAAATGATCTGAAATTCAGGGATTACGAATTCACAACAGGTGCCAAGTAAATTCCCAAGAACAGATTTCAGTAACCCAACTAGGGATGTTCAAATCTGTTCATTTTTTAAATGTCCTTCAGTTTCTCATTTTTTCAGTCGTATGTTTAGCTCATCACATTTCAGCATTAGTTTGTGATAGTAATTTTTTTTTAAAAAAAGATTTTTTTAGTGTACATTTCTCAGCCCCAGTCAGAACAGTCAAGGATGATGAGGGATATACTTTAGCAACATCTGGGGAGCACCACCATGGACTGCAAAATAACTAATGTAGTTTTTATCAGAAGCTGAACTGTAGCAGAACAGAAACACGACTGCACGTGATGAGTTCACATGGGTTGGAAGGAATAGCAATCGATCCCTTCCTACATCCCTAGGTTCAATAAAACATCTATATATGGGGCATTTCCATCTTTTATCTCTATACGCAATGGTTGCAGGGAGACATCTGAATTGGTTAGTTATTATATTTGTTAATTATTATATTTGTTTGCCACTTTTTGCAGAATGTCCCAAAGCAACTTACAAAATTTTGAAATGCAGAGCAACTTATTGAACAGTGGAAATCCACAATGCACAATGCTCTTCATGGGTCTGTAGGTCAGAAAAGTGCAGGTATATTGTTCCTGGCAAAATATGATAGGCCAGAAAAGACAGCAGCATAATGCATAATGGCATTGCTACTTGCCTGATGTACAGAGATTGTAGAAAAGGATATAAATGTTTTATTATCCTCCCTTTGCGCGCGCACACACACACATTCATTGCCCTGTGACATTTTATTATATATAAAACAAACAGAATTGTGAGTCATGCAGGAATTAGTAAAGTATGAGCAGGCTCCAGGAAGCAGATATGTTTGGGTATCTTAAGCTGTTGCCTTTCAAAAAGACTCATACATGAAAGAACATGTCATTTTGTAGTGGGTGTTCTTAGAAAACCAAGACAGTGCTTACTGAATTGTGAAATGCATTGTGTGTCATACGACTTGATTACATTCCCAACCATAGAATCATAGATTTGTAGAGTTGGAAGGGACCCGGAGAGTCTGCTAGTCCAGCCCCCTGCAATTTAGGAATAAGAGTGCATCGCTAAACTATGGGATTCGTTCCCACAGGAGGCAGTGATGGCTTTAAAAGAGCAGACAAAATTCACGTTATCAATAGCTTCTAGGCGTGATAGCTATGCTGCGTCTCCAACCATAGGAAGCAGTATGCTTTGAAATACTAGTTTCTGGAAACCGCAGGAGGGAAGAGGGCTCTTCTTGAGCGTTTCCCACAGGCATCTGCTTGACTACAGTGACAAGTCCGCTAACCTTTTAACTGGTGGGAGGCATTGCGACCAGGCAGCCGGGCCTCAATAGTTTTCCGGCTTAAGGGTAGAGGTATGCCACCTCCCTCCTATGCTGTGTCATCTGGGACAGCCCCAGTCAATCAGCTTTGGGGGTGGGGGGGCCGTGGGTGACTTAACTACAGCGCGGCCAGCCAGCACCTTCTCTCTCGCCCCATCGCCGGATCACCCAACCCACCCACCCTCTTTTCATGCTTTCCTTTGATATGACCTTGCCATAATAATAATAATAATTTATTTATACCCCACCCATCTGGCTGGGTTTCCCCAGCCACTCTGGGTGGCTTCCAACAGAACATTAAAATACAATAATCTATTAAACATTAAAAGCTTCCCTAAACAGGGCTGCCTTCAGATGTCTTCTAAAAGTCTGGTAGTTGTTTTTCTCTTTGACATCTGGTGGGAGGGCGTTCCACAGGGGGGCACCACTACCGAGAAGGCCCTCTGCCTGGTTCCCTGTAGCTTTGCTTCTCGCAATGAGGGAACCGCCAGAAGGCCCTCGGCACTGGACCTCAGTGTCCAGGCTGAACGATGGGGGTGGAGACGCTCCTTCAGGTATACTGGACCGAGGCCGTTTAGGGCTTTAAAGGTCAGCACCAACACTTTGAATTGTGCTCGGAAACGTACTGGGAGCTATGGCAATTGTTGGTTGCCATGTTGTTGGGGTCGGGTAGGATTTTTTTCCACTTGGGCAATTGGCACCGGCCATTTGGTTTTCGCCTACCTAGTAGCAATCGTCACAACTTTTGTGAGGTTAGGCATTGGGTGAGCCTTTGGTTGGTTGGAGGGGAGGTTGTTGCCTTCGCCTGCCCCTCCTCAGTAAGGGTATCCTGATAAACGGATCCGGGGTGTGAATACTGCCTGAAGCCTGGGCGTGGGCTAGGGCCATGTCACAGCCCCTACGAGGACCCCTCGGGATGCCCCTATTTGATGTAAGTCATAGGGCACTCCCTATTGGTGGTTTTATCCTTCTCTTGACTCCCTACAGATGGGCAGGAGTCAAGATATAGCCTGGCTTCACCCCAATGCCTAAGCTAAACTGCTCACATCTATAACCAATAAAGTTGTGGACTACTTGAACCCATAAACCAAAATACTCCGTGTCAGTGTGTTTTATTGTTCTCCTGGAAACTTTGTGACTTGGGTGCCTTGGCACGCAACAGGATGCTAGACTAGACATGTCATTGGCCCGATCCATGAGGGCTCTTCTTATGTTCTTAAGATCTGATGGACATCTACTATGGTGTATAGCAGATTTCCCTACAGTCGGTATGCACTAACTCATCTTCCAAAGTAAGCTGAATCGGCTGAAGGTCAGCTGTGTCCACCTGCAGGCTTGGCTAGATCAATATGCCATTACAAGAATGGCTGCCAAACTATTTTATCTCTTCTGATAAGGAGATAACTTTGACAAAAATAGATACCTCGTGTTCCCTTGGCACTGGGAGCTCCAAGCCATGAGAACAAAAAATGTTCTGTCCCTTGTGGCAACTGGTTTATTTATTTATTTTAAGCCTCTTTTTTAAAAAAGAAAAACCCTATTCCCTCAGTCATAAAGTCTCCCAGAGCAGCTTGCATAACATATATAAAAACACAAGACGTTTCCTGCGACCTGGCTTACAATCGAAAAGACATAACACAAATGGGGGAAAGGGGGCCGAGGAAGGAATAGGAAATTAAATAATTCTTGGAATTAGTTTGTAGTTCTTATAATGGCTTGCTGGAATGGGGAAAGTAAAGGCGGAAGAGGAGTCAAATGGAGCAGAGAGAGCAAGTGAGACCATTTCATCAAGGGGGTTATTCTGAGCCCCTGAGAATATTTGAAATGGTACCCTAATAACAGGTGCCTGAAAACTGCTAACAACAGAAGCTGCAGAGAGGCGGGACACACAGAGGAGCTTCTGGCAAGAAATGAATGCATCTGTCAATTTTGATTTCTCTCACTTTCTCATTTCCCCAGTTTAGTTCTCCACATTTGCAGGGGAGGGGCTGCTGTTGTTCGTCTTTTTTTTTCTTTTTCTTTTTAAAGCGAAAAGTGTGGGATAGCTGAATCATAAAGGGGAAGTTGCGTAGACACCCCTGCTAGCAATTCAGGCTGAGTGCAAGATAACTGTTCATTGTCATATAACCTCCATGTAAATAAATCGGGGGGGGGGAACGCTCAATAAAGACTGGATGTAGTCTAACCACTGTGTAAGCTTTCTGTGAGCAAATCAGAATGAGTGCTGACTAAATGGGACCTCCTACAATGTTCTGCTCCTCACTAATGCTCCCATGATGATGCTCTGTATTAAGAACATTAGAAGGAGCCCTGTTGGATCAGACCAAAGGCCCATTTAGTCCATCATCCTGCTTTCTACAGTGGCAAACCCGATGCTTATGGGAAGTCCATAGTCAGGACAGGTGCCCAATTGCCCTCTGCACTTGTGATCCCCAGCAACAGGTTTTCAAAGGCATACTGTCTCTGATACTTAATAATATTTGTTGTTGTTGTTTAGTTGTTTAGTCATGTCCGACTCTTCGTGACCCCATGGACCAACTGAATAATATAGGTCCATCAATACCAGCCTTGATCACTCTGAATTTATCTAACCCTCATTAATGTCATTCATGTTGGTGGCTGTCACTGCATCCTATAGTAGCAAATTCCATAGTTTAACTATGTGTAGCTTACCGGTAATTGGTACTAAATAATTCAGATTAAGTGGCAGAAAAATGCGATTTGCCTACAACAAATTGGGAAAGGGCACATGCACAATTTTGGCACAACAACACAATAATCTGCCTTGAATTTGAAGCTAGCTCACTAGGATAATCTGCAAAGGCCTTTCTGTATTCTGAATTCTTTGGAAGAGCTGTCATCCAGTAAATGCCATGATGGGGCTTATTACTAAAGTGGGACAAACACTTCTTTCTTTTATCATGTCGATCTTCACTGCGGCTGTGACCTTTACGCAAGCTCTCTTCCTCACCTAACAGCAGCTCTTGAATAACAGATTCAGCGTTGCTATTTTTAAAACCCAAGTAACAAAGATTGTGTAGTGACAGTAAAATATCCCCATATTTCAGCGAGGTCTAAAACAGGTAGCGAGTTGGTGTTTATGAATAAGCACAGTTCACCTGTAGAGTTGAGCCCCAGTTCAGACTTTCTGCATCCGTGGATGATCAGTGCGTGGAGGATGGGAGTCAGAATGTGTCTGCTGACCATGGAGCATGGATCCAAGGGGCAACAGACTCAATGCTTATTATGCAGCATTGCACAGTGGTTCGAATCCCTGCAGGAGCCAGTGTAATGTTAAGAGTGTTGGGCTAGGACCAGGAAGACCAGGATTCAAATCCCTGCTCAGCCATGAACCTCATTGAATGACTGCAGGCCAACCGCCCAGCTCTCATCTTAACCTACCTCACAGGGTTGTTAGGAGGATAAAATGGGAATGGGGAGAACTTTGTATGCCCCCTCAAGCCCCCTGGAAGAAAGGTGTTATATATAACTAAATAAACACGTATGAACATGTGGAGGCCAATGTGAGGGCAGTGGTGTGGTTCTGCTGTCCCTTTTCTCTATATCTAATTCACAGATTCTAAGTGTGAACAGAGAGAGAGAGAGCTGTGACATGTCCAGGGTTAGCCATTATCTCAGTCTGAATTCTCCCTCTTCGCTTAGGAACAGAAATACTGACAAGGGTTAAGAAGACACAGCACTGTTTTGAGGTTGACCGAGACAGGGTTGGCATGTCACTTGCAAACAGGGACATTTGATACCTATACCAGTGTGCACACACTTCTAATTCAGATGCATTCCTGAATCATGGAATCATACCAGGGGCACATGATTCCCCCACTATGCATTGACAGAGCACATGAGGGAATTGTGCAGGCTAACTCTGTCTCTGCTGTTAATGTGACAGAGATTGAACATCCCCACTGCCTGTGCATTCAGCTCTACACACAGCCTTAAGTATACATGTGGAGCACACTCATTGGGTGTGTTCAGACAACAATCTAAAACAGGAATAGCCAATGTAGTGCCCTCTAGATCAGCAGTCTTCAACTTTTGCAGATAAGGTTTAATTAAGCCACCTTTAACCAAAATATGCATTGGGGGGACTCCTTTACTTGTATGGTTGTAGTGCTGGTGTTGTGACCCACCATAGATCAGGCTAGGACCCGGTGGTGGATCCCACCCTACCAGCTGAAGGCCAATGCTCTAGATGTTGTTGGCCAACAACTCCCATCATCCCTGATCAGTTGCCACACTAGCTCTGATGTTCACGTTTTTAAAAGCAATTTTGCCTAATAGACATTTTATTGCAAGCTGTTTTCCCAGTGTAATGCATGAAAGTATGCTATTTTCACAAACATATGCATTTTCATGCACATGGTTGCAATGTGTGCAGATGGTTGCAATGTGTTCAGATAGAGAAGTGTGCATGCACACGAAAGCTCATACCAATAACAAACTTAGTTGGTCTCTAAGGTGCTACTGGAAGGATTTTTTTTAATTTTTTTTTGACTATGGCAGATCAACACAGCTACCTACCTGTAACTAGTCTGTGTATTGTTTTGGAGTATGTGAGCATGGCTGGCTCACATTTAAATGCAAGCTGAATTGAATTTCTCCTCCATCCCTAGTGACGCTTTGCCACATGTGGGTTTTAGAAGATCAGTTGGATGAGCGCAATGTGGGATCCGACAACATGGGACTGAAGAACTTAAGTCAAGCAAATAGCCTAAGGGACCATCCCCATGTGAGTTAAACTGTTGAAGCCAAACCGGGGGGGGGGGGGGAGCATTCAGGAGCACAGGAAAGCTGACCCAAATACCGAAAGACAGAATCTCATCAAACCATGAGCTGAAGCTGTTGTGATTGGGGAAGGTGCAGAAACGGTAAAAATTCTTGTGGGGGGAACATTAAATGCTACCTATAAACAAACAGCAATTAAGCAGTCATCAGGCTATGTGCAATTAAGCACACAGAGCTATCAAGCGACATATGGACTTCAAATTGTTGATTGTATGATGTGTATATTTTACTGTGTGGCTTACAGAGAGGGCTGATGGGGATGAGCAGGGACCTTTTTATCTTAAGGAAAGATGAAAAGCAAAATGAAAAAATGATCTTAAGCTTTGTTTGTTTGTTTGTTTGTTTGTTTTAAGCACAGTACTGGTTCTAGAACCTCATTCATTTCCCTTTTCTGCTAAAATCTCTAGATCACATTTTGTTTGGGATTTTGTTTTCTCCTGGCTCTGCAAATCAGCAGCAAAGTGAAGCTTTTTTAAAAACAACAACAACAACCAATCACCTGCTGTATGTTGGCAGAAGCATTCCTTCCTTGCTTGCCTTCTAGGCATGTCACTTGTGGAACTCTTGCTCAAGCGCTCATGGGTGACCTTTCACATATATGCTCATGGGGTCTGACCTAGCAGTAGCTGACTAGGAATGAATCCTGTCAGGGATAGCTCAGTAAAGATGTTGATCCAGTGTCTGGCTGCTGGGAAAGAAGGTGAATTCTATACGAGGGATCATTAGGAAAGGGAATGAAAATAAAACTGCCATTTTCATACTATTTTTTATTCAAATCTTTGGGAATCCCCTAACTCAAAAAGCATATTGTAGAGTTCAGAAAAGGACAACCAAAATTATCAAGGAATAAGTCCCCTATAAGGAAGGTTTACAACATTTGGAACTTACAACATTTGGAACATCGTATCTGAAGAAGTGTGCATGCACATGAAAGCTTATACCCAGAACAAACTTAGTTGGTCTCTAAGGCGTTTCCGTGTGCTGCTCTCGTTCACCAGAAGTGGCTTAGTCATGCTGGCCACATGACCCGGAAGCTGTCTGCGGACAAACGCCAGCTCTCTTGACCTATAGAGTGAAATGAGAGTGCAAACCCAGAGTCGTCCGCGACTGGACCTAATGGTCAGGGGTACTTTTACCTTTTTAAGGTGCTA
Organism: Darevskia mixta; assembly: GCA_034641385.1. Lineage (NCBI taxonomy): Eukaryota > Metazoa > Chordata > Lepidosauria > Squamata > Lacertidae > Darevskia > Darevskia mixta. The sequence goes on along the minus strand of JAWWNH010000121.1, from coordinate 489,068 downwards.
CTGGACAATTTTTTAATTTTTTAGTGTATTTCAACATTTGGAACTCTTTAGTTTGGGGGGTGGGAGGAATGAGTAAAGAATGAAATGAGAGATGTGCATAAAATCACATGTGGAAAAAGTGGATAAAGAGACTTTTTTCTTCATCTCTCACAATATTAGAACTTGGGTCCAGCCAATCTTGCAGATTCGGGAAAGACAAAGTACTTCTTCACAGAACACATCATTAAACTGTGAAAATTGCTTCCAGAAGATGTAATGGTGTCCACCAACATGGATGGTTTTGAAAGAGGGTTAGATAATTCATACATAAGAAGGCAATTGATGGCTACTAACCATGATGGCAGTATGTTTCTGGATACCAGCTATTGGGAAGGAGCGTCTCCACCCCCATCGTTCTGCCCAGACACTGAGGTCCAGCTCTGAGGGCCTTCTGGGGGTTCCCTCACTGCGAGAAGTGAGGTTACAGGGAACCAGGCAGAGGGCCTTCTTGGTAGTGGCGCCCCCCTGTGGAACGCCCTCCCATCAGATGTCAAGGAAATAAACAACTATCTGACTTTTAGAAGACATCTGAAGGCAGCCCTGTTTAGGGAAGTTTTTAATGTTTGATGTTTTATCGTGCTTTTAATATTCTGTTGGGAGCTGCCCAGAGTGGCTGGGGAGACCTGGCCAGATGGGCGGGGTATAAGTAATAAATGATGATGATGATGATGATGATGATGATGAATCCCAGGTCAGGAGAGTGGTCTTGCAACCAGGCCTTGCTTGTGGGCTTCCCATAGGTTTCCCTTGCTTGTGAGCTAGCTACAATGAGACCCAGATGTTGAACGTTACTAAATCCTGCAGGGCTCTCCTTGTGTTCTTTTGTTCTTAATCTTTGGAAAAGGCAGATTTGATTTTCCTGAATAAAAGAGCATTAATAGAAGCCATTCAGATACTTAACAGCAGAATATACATTCCTATTCAGAATGACCGCTGCCAAAGTTCATGTAAATCGTATTCATCCGGTCACTCAGGAGGATAGCTGAACTGTCCCCCTCCCTGGAAAATAGTAAAGTTCATCTGGCAAATGACGCTTTGCCAGGATTATTTTGTGTTTATTGTCAAGCTGGGCAATGTAGCAGTTCCCTCCCTGTGCAAACATGTCTAGAGATCAACTATAGGAGATTTGTAAATATACTTGCAGCCGTGCAGGGAGTATTTTAGTTCATGGTGGTTCTGTTTTGCGTGACAGAGACAAGCATATCCTAAACCTGGAGCAGAAAACCTGTGGCCCTTCCAGATGTTTCAGGACTCGAGCTCCCATCAGCCCCAGCCAGCAAAGCCAATGGTTAGGGATAATGGGAGCTGTAGTTCAGCAACAGCCCTTCCCAAAGCAAACTAAATTATTCTCACAGAAAATGCTATGCAGCAGAGAGTAAAAAGTGGAACGATCATCCATGTCAATATTTGAGGCAATTGTCATTTTTCTCCCACCACCTGCAAATTTTCCTTTGGTTTTAATGGATTTCAGATGTCTTTGTCTGTCCTCATAATGCTAACCAAACCTGCTGTTATTATTTTCTGGGTTGCTATGATCACTCAAGAAAAGAAGAAGTTGAACATCCACGTCATGCAAAATGAATACTTCACATTTGTGTCCAGCTCATTTGTTTAATAATGCATCTTGCATTTCACATTTTCAGGCAAAATGAGAGATTATGCTGAAAGTCACCTACGTAGGAGTTTTAGCGTGAAATCTGTATATCATTTGTTGTAACGATGAGCTAATATCGCTGTTTTCCCCACTGTGTAGGTAAGCGATTGCTGGTAAGATGTGCCAGCTTCCTTGCAAAAGGATTCCATTACTGCACTGAGCTGGGGGCTGGAGTTTGATATCAAGTCTAAGAAAGACTGTAAGATTTTGGTGTCAGATGACTGTCCTTTTACCTGAAACAGGGGTCGCCAACATATGGGTCTCCAATTGTTGCTGTACTACAACATGCATAAGCCCTGGGCAGCATGGTCAATAGTCAAGGATGATGGGAGTTGTAGTCCAACAACATCTAAAGGATTATTTGCATGCATGCTAATTGTACCATAGAGATCAATAGATCACAAGGGAAATAGAAAAGATGGCCCTATGTGTCTTGATACTGGGTAACTAAAGGGACTTGGGGGACCCTCCAGAACAGCACCCCATCAAGCACCCTATCAAGCAGAAGCCAATGGTAGAAAGCAACATACACACCCACTGCCAACATGTGGCCCCTGGCAGATTACCCTGAGGGAGGGCACCCTTCAACAGAGAAAAGGGTCCCTACTCTGTTCTATGGGCTCGGCTAGGGATGCCGGTGGCGCTGTGGTCTAAACCACCGAGCTTCTTGGGCTTGTTGATCTCAAGGTCAGCAGTTTAAATCCGCACAATGGAATGAGCTCCCTTTGCTCTGTCCCAGCTTCTGCCAACCTAGCAGTTCTAAAGCATACCAGTGCGAGTAGATAAATAGGTACCACAGCTGCAGGAAGGTAAATGACATTTATGTGCACTCTGGCTTCCATCATGGTTGTCCCTTCATGCCAGAGGCGGTTTAGTCATGCTGGCCACATGACCTGGAAAGCTGTCTGTGGACAAACATCAGCTCCCTCGGCCTGAAAGCAGAGATGAACGCTGTATCCCAAAGCCAAATTCGACTGGACTTAACCGTCCAGGGGTCCTTTACCTTTTACCTATGGGATCAGCTGTCTTCAGCATTCTGTAAGCTCATAGGTCCAGCTGTTTTTCCTTTTTTTAAATAAAAAATAAAATAAAATTGTGTTCTCATTTAATTTGCAAACTTTATACTGCTGCATGCCTAGTGAGTCCTGAGTGTGCAGAAACCATTCCATCATTTTTAGGTGGTTTCCACACCAATTTGCACTTTTCAACCCTATTAGAGGAAATTGTGCTGGAATAGTTCAATCGATAGAGCAAGAGACTCTTAATCTCAGGGTCATGGGTTTGAGCCCCACGTTGGGCAAAAGATTCCTGCATTGCAGGGGGTTCACCTAGATGACCCTCGTGGTCCCTTCCAACTCCACAATTCTAATATTCTATGAAACCAGAGATCACTGGGATTGATAAACATGGGCTCCCCCAAAATATGGACCCCTCTTCCAATGATGGTGACTGTACTTTAGTTCCCACTAACTGTAAACGTGGGATGCGGGTGGCGCTGTGGTCTAAACCACTGAGCCTAGGGCTTGCCGATCAGAAGGTCGGTGGTTCGAATCCCCGTGACGGGGTGAGCTCCCGTTGTTCAGTCCCAGCTCCTGCCCACCTAGCAGTTCGAAAGCACATCAAGTGCAAGTAAATAAATAGGTACCGCTCCGGCAGGAAGGAAAATAGCATTTCCGTGCGCTGCTCTGGTTCGCCAGAAGTGGCTTAGTCATGCTGGCCACATGACCCGGAAGCTGTCTGTGGACAAACTCTGGCTCCCATGGCCTATAGAGCGAGATGAGCGCCGCAACCCCAGAGTCGTCCGCGATTGGACCTAATGGTCAGCGGTACCTTTACCTTTACCTTTAACTGTAAACATCTCTAGAGGAACTTATCACAGAGATATTTATTTCAAAACTAACATGCATTATCTTTGAGCATAAATACAGCTTGATGTTATTGCTTGGCCTCCAAAGCCTGTGATTTTCACTGTGAGAGGTAACACATGCAGTCAATTTCCCGCAACCCCAAAACTACACAGAGCTTTCTTCACTTTGCCACAAAACCGCTTTGCCAGCTCCTTCTTTCAGATGTTAGCCCAAGCGACAGAATTTATGTGGTTAGCATGTACAAGATGCATATTGTTGAAATCCTGATGGTATTTCACATACCCACACAAATTTAAAGCTAATCTTCAGTGGGTGGCTTTAAAAAAAATAATCATAGGATTCTTTTTTCTCTTTCACTTTTTGAACTATTCAGCTAAGGGGGACTGTGGGAACTCAATGGAATAGCATTCTGATTTGCATGCATAAAGTGTTGTTACTGCATGCCACCCCAATCTAATCTCCAAGTGGTGCAAGATTTCAGGGGTTCCAAGCACTTACCCAGGATTCATGTTTCATTTTTGGAATGAGGCACAGAGGAGACTGTGCTGTCTTTATGATATATGGTTTATTTGCACATATATACAACCTGAGAGTACAATGGAGGGGCTCATAGCATCAACACTCCAAGTCAGTCTTGCTTCTTCCACAGCCTAGGATAGGATTCAAGCAGAGATCCAGCCATCGTGCTCTGACCACTGTTTTGTGTCTCCCAGTCACATAACTCCTACCCTAAGCTTCTGGCTTTATTCCTTCCCCCCTCCCTCCCTGTTGAGGGATAAGGCAGCATAAAAATACAATTCATCAGTGCCTGTTGACCCACAAAACCAGAAGAAAATATTTGTCTAAATAAGAATGGCTTCAGCATGTACCAGAAGAAAACAGCCATTGGTGCCTGTTTTATATTAGGTGAGAGCACATTCCACAAAATGAGCACCATTGTGCAAAGTGCCCCTTTCCAAGCATTTCTTAAGGGTGCTGAACATTATTACGAGTTCCCCTTTCCCCTCCCAGAGCTACAATTCCCAGAATTCCCTGGGAAGGAGGATTGACTGTTAAACCCACTCTGAAAATTGTAGCTCTGTGAATAGGGCTCTCCTAGAAACGCTCATCACCCTTAACAAACTACAAATCCCAGAATGCTTTTGAGGGAAGCTATGACATGGTACTAGTTTCAGTGTATAGTGCAGCTGGGGGCTCCATGGCAGGGCTTTTTTTCAGGCAGAACTCGCTGGAACTCAGTTCTGGCGCCTCTCAGGTGGGCGCGTTGCCATTCTAAGAGAATGAGGGAGGTGTTCATGGTGAGTTCGAGCACCTATTTTTCTAGGGAAAAAGCACTGCTCCATGGTAACATTCCGTGACCAAACAGTGCTTGCATTTTCACCAACCTATCGCCCAGTTCTCAAACTTACTTCCTCACCACGGTGAAATTATCTGTATTATTCTAAAAACAAACTTCCTTACCAATATTAGCAGTTCAAATATTAGCCCATCAGCCTGCTGTAATGTTTGCAACCTACTTTGACTTGGCAGTTTAAATACACGGTCAGAGTTTTAAGTATTGGATTCTCAATGTTATGTTTGTTTGAGTGCCTTCCAATAAGTTCCTTCTATTCATTCTGTGTCACCTTAAGTCTGCTGTCATTAAGGGCCCATCTTTTGAGAAAGAATAACAACACAATTATCACCATTTCCCCATTCTCTACCTTCCCCTTTTTAAAATAAATAAATAAATGCAGAGCCTCCAGTCCATTTCTCTTGTGATCATTCATAAATTTGCTGGGGCCCTTTTCAACATGCAACTGCAATTTAAAATACAAACAAACTACTGCACAATATGATATTTAAATCTGTATTATGCCACAACATATGTTTTTATTTCATTTTAAAACATTTACACACTGCTTTGTTTTTTTAAAAAGCCAAGAACTATGTACATCAATGAATCATAAGCAATAAAAACAGAATAAAAAAAATCCAAGTAGTAGCCATATTTAAAATACATTAAAATATTTAAATATGTGTTTTAAATCAATATATGTATTTCTAGGTGTACTTTATCATAAGATGCACATTCTAAAATGCATGCTGGTATGGGTTTTTTTGTGCCATTTTCAAATCCTTCCCCCATATTATTGTGCCAATATTGCAGCCATGGGGGGGGGGGTATCAATTACCTGTGGCTTCCATTCACATTTTTGCAAAATAGGTCAAAGATGCTCAGTTTTGCCTGCCTAAGGCTACAAGCATAAATATTCTTACTGGGAAGGAAATCCAATTAATGTCTTACTTCTGAGTAAATATTCTTCAACTTATGCTATAAATCTGTCAGTTCTTTCCATCACATCTTGCAATACTGAGCTTTGTGAATAAACTTTATTGCACACACTTAACCGGAGGTTTGTTTGATGATGCTGTTTGCCATTCTGGTAGGTGGCTTTGGGGAATGTAAACTTTTCATCCTGTAACAATGACGACAATTATAATCTCAAATAAACTGTTTCATAATCATCCATAAATTATTATGTGCTTTTGGGCGTTGTAGATGTCAATTTCAAAACTGAACGCAGCCGAAGGGCGTATCTTGCCACCTTGATGAAAGAAAAAGAATCGTCTTCGAAAGGAAGCTTCCAGTTCTTTATCAAGCGATCAGATACATACACAAATATGAGATGCATTCTTTTCACTCTCTCATCATTAGTGTAGTTATTTAGCAAGGCCTGTTGCCGACCCAGCACAGATCCCTGTAAAACACAACTGAGTACAGTTTCCTAATCTGATACTAATACTGATATCCCAAACTGAGTATCTTTCAGATGTTTTGGATTACAATTGCCATTGTAGCTGTGGTCTAAACCACTGAGCCTCTTGGGCTTGCCGATCAGAAGGTCGGCGGTTCGAATCCCCATGACGGAGTGAGCTCCCATTGCTCGGTCCCTGCTCCTGCCCACCTAGCAGTTTGAAAGCACGTCAAAGTGCAAGTAGATAAATAGGTACCACTCCAGCGGGAAGGTAAACGGCGTTTCCGTGCGCTGCTCTGGTTCGCCAGAAGCGGCTTAGTCATGCTGGCCACATGACCCAGAAAAACTGTCTGCGGACAAACGCCGACTCCCTCGGCCTGTAAAGCGAGATGAGCTCCACAACCCCATAATCATCCGCGACTGGACCTAACAGTCAGGGCTATCTTACCTTTACCTTTACTAATACTGATATCCCAAACTGGGTATCTTTCAGATATTTTGGATTACAATTCCCATCACCTACAGTCAACGTTGGTTGGCACTGATGACAGGTGCAGCCTAAAACATTTGGAGGGCACTAGGTTGGCTCGGTTAGTTTGGAAAAGAATGACAACTATTGCGGGACATGAGCTACCTCCTGGGGGAGGTATGCTGCCGGTGGCTTGGAATCCCAGCTCCCAATGGTTGGGTGAGTGGTCAGGGATGATGGGAGTTGGAGTCCAGTAAGATCTGGAGAATGCTGCATTGATACCTGGTTGGGAAATGGACAGAGAGCCACTTCTCTCTTTTCTCTACCCCCTGGTAAAACCATAGAACTCATGGTCCCCAAATGAAACTGATTGGAAGCAGTTACAGGTAGGTAGCCGTGTTGGTCTGCCATAGTCAAAACAAAATAAAAAAATAAAAAAATTCCTTCCAGTAGCACCTTAGAGACCAACTAAGTTTGTTCTTGGTATGAGCTTTCGTGTGCATGCACACTTCTTCAGATACCAGTGCATGCACACGAAAGTTCATACCAAGAACAAACTTAGTTGGTCTCTAAAGTGCTACTGGAAGGAATTTTTTATTTTTTATTTTGTTGTGATTGGAAGCAGATACTGTTATGTATTCAGTGGTCTGTGTTTGCCTGAGCCTGAGTCTGGGCTAAGGATTCTGATCCCCTGTGTTCTGATTCGATACGTGATATCCAATCACAGAACATTTCAGGATTTGAGCCTCTGCCATTGGTCCTTAAAACTCTGAGCTATTATTCGCAGCTTGGAAGTTTAGACAGCCAACCACGGTTCTTGCTCTTATCACTGCGCCTTGCCTCATGGGAACCCACCTACACTTCAGATACAGACAGAAGACAATTCCCAGAGATGCCTGTGAAGACAGATGGATTGCTAAACCACTCTGGAATTGTAGCTCTGTGAGGGGAATAAGGGTCTCCTAGCAACTCTCAGAGCTTTTAACAAACTACACCTCACTGAATTCTTTGGGGGAGGCCATGACTGTTTAAGGAGGGGGGAGGACAGAGAGAGATAGGCAGAAAACTAAGGGGAAGGGGAAATGGAGCGGATGCTGCAAGCCAGTCCATACTGCAAGGTTTTGATTCAGGGCTTACTTGTTGCAATCTGCTTTTGATTCTTTTATTACAGTACTAAGAGGTTTTCTTCTTCTTTTTAAACAACTGCATCTGAGGGCAAATTCACGTTACACATTTAAATCCCATCTACTGCACCCTTAGTCCACATCTCCTAAGCGCTCCTCAAAGAATGCAGAACTGGGTTCCAAATTTTATAGATCTGCTCCTTGTTGGGCTCGAGTATGAAAGGACTGAGTCGTGAACCAGCAAATCCCTGCGTCAAATGTCATTTCCAACACAAATTTTCTAGCCATAGCTGTCAACCCTCCCTTTTTTTGCGGGAAACTCCCTTATTCCAATGCCGTTTCCCGCTGCTATCCCGGATTGTTGATATCCCTTAAATTCCCCGAATTTCAAAGGAAGCAGCTCCTTTCCCTCCCTGCCGGCCAGGGAGGCTCCTCAGCTGCGTTGCTCAGCTGCCAATAAGGAGTCTGAGACCGACTGGGGGCAGAGCTTGCATGCCTTGTGCAGCCAGACCCTCACGCCCAACCAGACAGACAGCCTGCCTGCCGTCTATGTGCTTGCTCTTTCGCGCGCAGCCTGTGGAGCGCAGGGTAGCGAGGCTACTTAGTGCCATTGCACCGCCCTCGCGGCATCCCTTATTTTCAAATCTGAAAGTTGACAGCTATGTTCCTAGCTGACTTTGGGGCTACCTCTTAGCTCACCATTTATAAGATGCAGATAATACTAGTGGCATCCCTTGTAATAATTACTGAGATAACATACAAAGAAATAGTGCGAACATTCTCAGAAAGCAGAGTGCAAATATGTTACAGTATTAAAAGGAAATGAGATTAGTCTGAAGTTGTATCTTCTTAATAAGGAAGTGCTGCTTTCTAATAAAACACTCCATTTTCCTCTGGGCACTGTTGACAAATGTAATTGCTTTTAAATATATTGATCCTCATATATTCTCAGCTGTGGAAGTTAAACTAACACTTTGGTAATCCCATGGGCTTTCCCACCCCTTTTAAAGAGGGAAACTATGATTAATCACGTGTTTCATAGAATTGGAGAGTTAGAAGGGACCTCGAGGGTCATCTAGTCCAACCCAGAGCTAGAGCTGCCCACATCAGAGTCAGAGCTCAAGCCTGAACCCAAGCTACCTGCACAAACAAGCAATTTGTTTACCCCCCCCCAACCCTGGACATTTACTTACAATGGTAAAAAATCTCCCCGAATGGGCATGTAGGCCCCCCAAAACAGGACATGTCTGGGATTTCCCGGACGTATGGCAACCCTATCTGAGATAAGTGGTGTTCTGAAGATCTTTTATCCATACTTCTGCAAGCCTTGGGGCTTACCCCAAGTCTGCTAACCCTTCCCTCTTGTGCAAAGACAGCATCATATTTTGCTACCCAAGGGCGGGTAGGTAGAGAATCGAGATTGCTATTATTCTATTTGTGTGTATAGTGACCTTTCTTTGCATAAATGGCACTTGATCAAGGCATTCTCTGTTCCATCGCTCTATAACTACATAACTAAGCACTTGGGAGATTAACACCTGACTTCTTAAAAATGGTACTTGAAATATACTCGGGCTCAGTACATAGCAGTACTCTAGAAGCTTATTTCAGGAAGCTGCTCTAAAAATACACCCACGCAAAAATCACCAGCATTATCATTGCTTCATAATCCCTGAAACTGAATTGACTAGAACTGTAAGAATAGAATGCTTTTGTTACCGTATTGCAAAAAGTAGTGCAGCCCCTGAGTAGCTGTGCCTAGTTTTTAAAAGTATCACTCATTTTAATTAAATAAACGAAGGGTTTGTTATTGCTTTAGAACAGCTGTTGTTCTATGGCTTTTGTTTTACAGACACTGTGTTTAACTGATGCCGTGTGTGTGCCTTGGCTTGGATTCAAAGGACCATGGGTGAAGTTCTCTTATGGAGCAAGACCTTTCAGCCCCTCTCACCACAAAAAAGTTACACCTGAAGGTCCGGGAAACTTTAATGGTGTCATGAACGTGCTGGGGGCTGGAGCTGAGGTGATAGAATTGGGGGAGGTGATGGAAACTGGGGACCCTTCCAGACACAGGATGAATGGTCTTCCAGTTTCACAAGGGAGTTTTTAGATCCCTGAAATCGTCACGAATATATATTACATATGTAATTGCATATGAGAAGCTCGATTTCCACTGTCAGTAGATGCTTCACAAAGGAATTTCAAGTACATTTTCTATTGTACTCCCTCATTGTTATGTCACAAGGTAAGTGCTGTCATGGTGGCAGACTTGGCGCAGCTTAATTACCCGTCCTTTAACCATTTTCTTGTGTTTATAAAATGGTAAGTGGGTGGTTACCTCTCTCAATTCACAATGGTTCATCATTACCCTACTCGTGTATGCAACAGCATGGAGCTGAGACTGGGTCCACTGCTCCTGCTCCTCATCGAAGCAGGATGTTTGACAGACGTACCTGCACACATTAGTGGAAATCTGAAGAGATATCCACCCTTTTGCTTCCATGCCTGTGAGGTACCTGTGAAATCGTCACAACCAATTTTGACAGCCACAGAGGACAGAAGGCTTCTAAATCATGGTTGTATTAAGTATAGTAATTTAATTCACCGAAATTCTAAATGCTTGCATGCTTTACTATGTGTTTAAATTTGATTGGTTGGTAGCTGAATTCTGGAGAGTTCTCTAGTAGTTCCCATGTGATTGGCTAATATTGGTCCCATGGGGGGTGAAGGAGAGACTCCATTTTTATGTGAAGCAAGATGACTGTGTTTTATGAATCCACTGTGAACACTGCTAAGAGTGATAGAGTGTTGGAGTGCTTCTCCTCTGCTAGAAAGAAAAGAGAGCAAAGCTGCAGGGGAAGGTAAAAGTGGGAATCTCTCAAAGAAACTGCAACACATGACCTAATTGAGATACAAAAGGCTGAAAGTGCTGAGTTCTGGAAAGAGAGGAAAATACAGTTGTTTGGAAGTTAGAAGAAGAGACTGTAAGCCCATGTTTGAAGAAGCACGAGACTGTAATTATTATGTTTTAATTCATGTATAACTATAAGTTTCTGCAAGTAAAGTTTTTGAATACTAAAGTCTGGACATTGGTTTAATTTCCAAAGAAGGGTGTCAGTCATATATATGATTTGAGCTTCTTAGCTGTGATTTTGCTACTCTTACTTCAACGAGTTGGACCACACCTGAGACTTCCCATTAGTGTGGGTGTTCAATGTTTGTGAGTGGGCTCATCCATGAGATTTGTTCCCCACTTCTCTGAGAAGAAACAGTTGAGGGAGTTTTCTTAAGGATACATTAAGCTGCTGGCAGGCAGTGCCTGGTGGTTTCATTGATCCATAAAGAAGCAATCTGTGGCCATCCAAGACTCTGAAAGAGGGCAGGGCAAGCTCCAGCAAGCTTAAAAGAGGGTGTGGTGACTCTGTTAGCAATCCGTGAAGCTGCTGGACCAACAGTCTCAGAATGCCAAGTGGGAAAGCAAACTGCCCATGCCTTTTGGAAAGTCAGTTTTTCACTTGTATTTGGGAAGGGCCATAGCTCATCTAGGGACACGGGTGGCGCTGTGGGTTAAACCACAGAGCCTAGGGCTTGCCGATCAGAAGATCGGTGGTTCGAATCCCCGCGACGGGGTGAGCTCCCGTTGCTCAGTCCCTGCTCCTGCCCACCTAGCAGTTCGAAAGCACGTCAAAGTGCAAGTAGATAAATAGGTACAGCTCTGGAGGGAAGGTAAACGGCGGTTCTGTGGGTTGCTCTGGTTCGCCAGAAGCGGCTTTGTCATGCTGGCCACATGACCTGGAAGCTGTACGCCGGCTCCCTCAGCCAATAAAGCGAGATGAGCACCGCAACCCCAGAGTCGTCCGCGACTGGCCCTAATGGTCAGGGGTCCCTTTACCTTTATAGCTCATCTGCTTTGCATGTAGATGGTCCTAGGTTCAATCCCTGGGATCTCCCTGAAAACCTCGAGAGCCGCTGGCAGTTAGTTTGCATGATAGTGAGCTGGATGGTCCGGTGGTCTGACTCATTATATGGCAGCTTGCTGTGTTCTTGCTGTGTATTATACAACAATCACTCAGGAAGGGAGAGTCAGAGAAGCGCTTGCTCATCCAAGCAACTACAGATGCCTCCTTAGAGAAGCCCACCTCACATTCTGAGTCTCTTGAGAATTGAGAAATGGAGCATTGCTCTTTTTCTTTATACAAGTATTGAAGAGAAGCATTCAGTAGAGCATTGCACGCACCTTTGATTATCCTTTATTTAATTGCTCAGATACTCTGAAGAAGCATTAAGAAAAAATGTTTTCACTCAGTGGTCTCTTGTTATCAGTTCATCTCAACTGTGCACACCAACTCTTTTTCTGTTCTGAGAGCTTCACCTTAAATTAGTAGGTTTTGACCAATTATTTTTTTAAAAATACCACTGTTTAATTAGAGGGAGGATGTTAAATACCCAAATCGTGCAAGCTTCCATATGGAATTTAGAATTCGCAACAACTGCACTGTTATGTTCCTCATTTAATCCAACTCATATTTTATCATTGCTTTTTTCCTTGGGTTGTGTTTCTCGGTTCACATCCTACAAGATCATTACTCACAGCTGAAATGAGTAAGGCCATTACTCACTGTTAAAAATATGGAAACATTGCTTATACCAGAAAGATTATAGATGAAGAAAGTGTTGGGGTGGAGGGGGGGGCCGCTCTTGTAAGCAAGCCAGAATTTTGTCTTATTGATTCTACCTCTTGTTTTTATATCTAATTATAATAGCTGGTAAATGGTATTCTGTGTTTTCAGCTGTACAATTTGTATCTGCGGAAATGCTGACCCGATCTAGGAATTTAAGAAGGCAACATTTCCCATTCTAACTGGCCTATGTTACACGCAGCGTTATTTCTGCTCCACTGCAGTTTATCCTCTCCCCAAAATTCTGCTGTTCATCTCACTGTCCTGTACGTATATGATTCACATAATTACCGTCTTTCCCCCTTTTTAAGACACCGTCTTATAATTTTTTTTCCTCAAAAAAACACAGGGTGGCTTCTTTTCGGGGGGATGTCTTATTTTTATTACATCAGTATGGTACGGTACAGCCTCCCCCTGTGGCGGCACCACGGCTTACTTTTGGGGTACGTCTTACTTCTCACAAAGGTAAAAGAAACCCTGCCATGGCTTACTTTATGACTACGTATTAAAAAGGGGGAAACAGGGTAATTAATTGTGTTAATTATGTCATCATTATTTTATTTCACCCCCACTGCTTTCAATGCAAATGGTGGCCGGGGGGGGCAGTTATCAATTGCGTATCATTTGCAGGATGAAAGCAACAATGACAATGAATATTCAGACTCGGGACAAATAAGTGAACCTTGGTGATTTGATTTCTCAAGATGCATTTCCAGTTGCTTGGCAAGTTTATGGAAATGAAATCTGAGACCTTCCATTTCTATCACGGAAGCAGTTTGCTCTCTGTTTGTGGCTGCTGTTTATGATACTATTTCGTAATTGCTTTAGTGACTGTCCTGGAGCTAATTTTACTGAAAGTTCATTGATAAGCAGGGACCTTTCCCTCTCCTTTTTTTCCTTGGCATTTTGTTTTCCTTCTGCGTTTCTTTTCCACCTTCAGTTTCCCTCATCCCTGGCCTGAATCCCAAAAGGAGGAACAGCCCCTAGCAACCATGGGCAGGGGCTATGCCTGCTTGTCCCTCCCCTCAATTTTTCTAGCCTAGTGCTCTGTGCAGCACCAGGTGACTGGATCTAGCCAACCTTTTGGAAACCCACAACGGCCCAACCTAGTATCACTCTGGGGTATTCACTCTGGTGAAACAAAAAAAGTGGTTACACCCAGCAACCTAACATTGCTTAGAGCATGGAGAATGCAGCCAGATAAGCCTGCTGGAGCCCAGCGGTGGAAGAAAGAGCCCACCATAAAATACTTGGCCAAGGGCCCTTTAAACCTGCAATGGGGCCATCTTTGAAGATGGGTCAGAAACTGCAGCTAGTGGATTTTTTTGTTTTTTACTGGGATCACGTGGCCTAGGTATATAGCACTGATTCTGGTCCAACTGTGCTGGCTGACAATTGGTTTCTGAGCTCAATGCAAGATGCTGGTTTTTGTCAGGAAATGGCCTACTCATAAGTAGGACCCTGGCAGAGATACATGCCCGACTGGCATGTTCCCTCCCTCCTGGGCGATCGTTCAGGAGCTTCTTAAGCATTCTTCAGCCCAAACATCACTGCGACTGATGCCAGTGAACATCAGCACACTCTTAGGGATCCGCAGAGTGTGCACAGCTTGCGTAACAGACCACAGCAATGCAGCATGTTGGCTAATCTACTTTAATTACATATAATACACACGGAGCACTCCATCATGGCTCCCTCTCTCTCTAGCATCAGGCAGCAAAGAGAAAGAACAAAGGACAACGGTTCCACTTCAGGGAACACAGTAAGACAAACATCCTGTCTTCGTCACATCCCATTCCCGTGGAATCAAAACACATACCCAGTCATGTGATAGACAATAATCCTATGACTGCACACGGGGAATGAATCTCCCAACAGTTTTGACCTAGAAAGACTTGTATGGCTCAAGGCCTCAATGTCGTAAGGACTATTTCCTCCCATAAGAACCTACCTGGACTTTATCACTGTCATCAGTGGTCCTTCTCCAAGTGCCTCTTCCAAGGGAGGTGCAGGTTGTGGCAATGAGAGAATGGGCATTTTCAGTAGCGGCTCCCTGATTATGTAATGCTCTCCTTAAGGAAGCTTGCCTCATTGTCATCTTTTCAATACCAGACCAAAAAAAATATTCCCCCTGTCTTTTGGTTCTTAAATTGATGTGAGGTCACTGTTTGATTTGTGATATTTAGCCCGTCTTTTAGGAGGGCAGGTCGGTTGGTGAACAAAGGTGTGACAGAGGATGGTCCCTTTTGTGGGGAAACACCACAGGTTCTGCTACTGGCAATCTTTCCCCTTATCAAAAAAGTGACAACGTGATAAAGATTCAAGATCACTCTTCAAACTAATATCCTGGAGGGGGGAAAAGAGGAAAATAAAAAAATATGGTTTCAGATATGATTTATTGTGAATACCTGCTCATATTTATACCATCATTGTTGTTAGTAGTAGTACTGTGTGGCATACAACAATGTTTTACTCAGCTAGGTCTATTAATCTAAATGGGTCTACTATGAATAAAATTTAGTTTTATACCACCCTTTAATTATTATTTTTTTAAAAAAAACACAAATCTGTAGTATCATCAATGTACATGGAGCTTTGGATGTCTAAGCCAAAAGGACAGGTCTCTGCCCCAAGCCATTTGCAAATGAAAGTTTGCCAGAAGGAAGAGAGAAGACGGGAGAGGAGAGGGAGATTACATAATTTTTAACGTAATCATAAAGGAGGCTGAGCTCCATTCCTGCCCTCTGGTTTGCTCTCTGAGCCTGATTGCTCTTTTGCTACTGGCTTCTGGCTTGTTCTTGCTGGAGTTGAGAGAGAGAGAGAGAGAGAGAGAGAGAGAGAGAGAGAGAGAGAGAGAGAGAGAGAGAGAGAGACGGAATATCTCACAGTGGAGCACAGAAATAAATAGTCTGGTAATACTGCTGGTGGAAAGAACAATGAAACTTAAGGTTTATTACTCCAGGCAAATAAAGTCATACTGAGTACAAGCTTGCATGGGGCATCATGTCATGGGGTCAACGAGAGGTCCAAATAAAGAAGAAGCTGCCAGACAGGAAGGAACGAAAGCCTGAGGAAACACTGGCCACAGTCACACAATACATTGAAAGCACCACGGACACACTTTAAGCAGTCATGGCTTCCCCCAAAGGATTCTGGGAGCTGTAGTTGGTTAAGGGCGCTGAGAGTTGCTAGGAGACCTTTTATTCCCCTCAAAAGCTGGCCCATTCCTGCAAGGGTTCCCTCATATGCAAGTCTCAATGAGTTCAGCAGGGCTTCCTCCCAAATAGGTGTGCACAATTGGGCAGCCTGCTTGCTTGACTTGACCCTTTGTAGACCCAAGGTCCCACTGGGTGGATTTCTGCCAAAATTGTACATTATTCAATTCTAGTTATTAGTGGCATTTTTGCACTCAAGTGCCTCAAAGTAAAACAACAATGAAACCCAATGTGGTTGAGTGGAAGCATTGCATGAAGCGAGCTCGAACATTTTCAGATCTTTGATTTTCAAATTAATATCATATATATATATATATATATATATATATATATATATATATATATATATTACTCCCAGTGCTGTAATTTTGACCCCAAAAATATGGAATGGTGATGGTGCAGAGAATGAAGAGATAGAGCGGTTTGCCTCCCTGTGCATAGATGGCTGTAAAGTTGCCAATGCTTCATAAGAAAACACTCTGCTCTAACTAGATGTCACCACACACCCCAGATGGAATTAAGTACACGTAATATTGCTATGTGCACCTTAGTTCTTCAAAGTGATGAGTTGTCCCAGGAAGACAGTACCTCCCTACCCACTAGGAGATCAACTGGAAGATTCTGGTGTTTTGTAACATTTATATTTATTTACATGTATACATCTTGAGCTTAGGTGGAGGTGTAGTTTCAAGACAGTTGGCCAAAGTCCACAGCTCATGCTCCAAGAACTCAGACCTTAGATTTCTGTATCCGTCCTTCGTCTGCCTTAAGTTGCAATCTACTCTTCTTCTTTTCAAACATAGATAGTATGATGACATCATCCACAGCTAAAAGAGTTGAAAGGTAAGCCCTGGTTCCCAAATGCTTATGCCATACCAGAAGAGTCTCCAACTCTGGTCTAAATCAGGGTAGTCAATGGAGTTCCTTCCATGTGTTGTTGGACTGCCAACCCTCATAATTACTAACCATTCAACATGCAGACTGGGCCACTTGAATTCAGCAACAACCGGAGGGTACCATATTAGCTGCCCTTGGCCTATTTAACTCCCATGGCAACATATCACTTGGGACATGGGTGGCACTGTGGTCTAAACCACTAGCCTCTTGGGCTTGCTGATCAGAAGGTCGGCGGTTCGAATCCGCGCAACGGGGTGAGCTCCTGTTGCTCTGTCCCAGCTCCTGCTAACCTAGCAGTTCGAAAGCATGTCAAAGTGCAAGTAGATAAATAGGTACCACTGCTGTGGGAAGGTAAATGGCATTTCCGTGCGCTCTGCTTTCCGTCACAGTGTTCCATTGCGCCAGTAGCGGTTTAGTCATGCTGGCCACATGGAAAGCTGTATGTGGACAAACGCCGGCTCCCTCAGCCTGAAAGTAAGATGAGCGCCACACCCCATAGTCGCCTTTGACTGGATTTAACCTTCCAGGGGTCCTTTACCTTTACCTTACAGTTGCCTATCAAAATACATGTGCCTATCAAAAGACTTGTCATGCAGGTTTCAGATACCCCTCTACTCTCCAACCTCCAATCTCATCACAGTATGCCGACTAATAGATGCTTGCTCTGTAAGCAAGGGATAATTTGTAAAAGGTTATCTGTTAACCTTACTATGAATGATACCCTGGAATTTCCACTTAGTTTGGCACTTGGTTGTTCTCAGACTGATGCTAATGCTACTTGGAGACATTCCCTTGGAGTGACTAATTACCTGAGAAAAGGAGTCTGTGGGCCATGGCATGGACTTCTCTGCAGAAGTGTAGAATGTATTATGGCGGCATGGGATTTCCCCTCTCCCACCAATCCACCATTTTATTCAATTTAAGAGGCATCGCTTAAATTTTATTAGACAATGCATGAGAAATGAGAGCAAAACAAAAAGGAGACCATCACCTTAGATGGGATTTCCAGCTCTCTGTGGTAAGGGGTACTGCTCAGTGTTCATGAAGCAATTCACAAGGCAACCTCAGAACGAAATTAGCAAACTGTCACACAAGCAGACTGATGCCAATGAGCCCTTTTGTGGAAATGAAAGAGAAGAAAACTGCTCACTTCCCCAGTGACAATTCCGAGAAACGATATGGGCTGTCAATCATCTTAGGAACTTGGACAAAACATTTAACACTGATCTCTCATCTTTTCCAGATGCAGTTCCTTTCCAAATGGAGGAAACACATGGCTTTCTTTCAGCCCTTGGCTAGTGCTAGTCATAATCAACAATACAGCAACACTTCTCTCTTCCAAGAGGTAGTCTTGTTACTGATGGGATAGTCCACCGGTTCCTTTAAGTTTCAAAGGTCTAGGTTTGAATATTAGAAAGGGTATAGTAGTACAGTCTCCAAAGGAAAAAGGGGCAGTAAGAAAAACAATGTATGAAATAATACGGGTTTTTGCACTTGTACCGGAAAGTAAGTGATAGATGGATTTGAGGAACATTTTGCACTGAGGTTGTGGGTGCTAGGGATGTCAGGGGAAAGTGGCTCCACTCACATCTGAATGTGTACCTACCCAATTCACAGTTCCTGGAACACTGCAAGGACCAAAACACAGCAGCCCTTCAAAGTTTGCACTTTGCCGAATTTAGCAATGCAGTTCTCCATCCAAAAGAAATGTACAGAAGTATTCAGGGAGAGTGTGCGTAAAAATGCATATATTTGTGGAAACAACGTACAAAAATGCACGATACTGGGGGAAATTGCTTGCAAAAATGTGCATATATTAGGCAAGACTGCACGCAAAATGCAAAATAGGACTTCGATAAAGGATCACAATGCACAGCTGTGGCAAGCTGAACTGAAGACTGGGAAAAAGAAGGCCTGAAATTGACTGGTTCATATATAACTAATGGTCACCAATCAAGAGGAGCCTGATATACTGGCACAGGAACCCCACCCCAAAAAACCACCCCAGCGGTTTTCAATAAAACAGCTTTACCAACTTCACAGAATCAAAAATTTCCACTGTGCAGAAAGCAACAGTGAGAAAAGGGTTATAACCTAGCCTTTCCTTTGATACGCTAAATTTGAAATTGCATGATTTTTTTCACCCATGAGGCTCATCTGATGTTAACAAGGAGCCAAACCTCCAGCGCAAGTCCTGTGCGTACCGCTTCCAGGTCATGTGGCCAGCATGACTAAGCCGCTTCTGGCGAACCAGAGCAGCGCACGAAAATGCCGTTTACCTTCCCGCTGGAGCGGTACCTATTTATCTACTTGCACTTTGACTTGCTTTCGAACTGCTAGGTTGGCAGGAGCTGGGACTGAGCAACGGGAGCTCACCCTGTCGCGGGGATTTGAACCGCTGACCTTCCGATCGGCAAGCCCTAGGCTCTGTGGTTTAGACCATAGCGCCACCTGCGTCCCAGCTGCCAGCCTTATGCAGACAATTAAGAAGGGGAGTGAGGAAAACCTATGTAATAGTTAGCCAACGGTCAGTGTTTTTAGTTGCTATGTGATTTTATTGTATATAAAATTGTTAGTAAACTGCTTTGATGTGGTGCAGCCTAGGTACAGTTTTACTATCTTGTAAAACTGTGTGAATGAGTCCAGGGATAGTGCTCTGCCTTTTGCAGAACGAAAACTCCTTAACTGTTTGTGCCGTAGAAGGAAAGTCTGATGGACGAGACTGAGACACCTGACAGGGTTGGAGGTAGGCCATTTGAGTGTGCAAATGAGCTTCATCACTCTCTGTACTAGAGATGGGCAAATCTTGGCTTCTCATTTGTCTAATCTGAATTTCAGTTCTGCGCCGTACACCATGACAAGTTACCACTTGAGAAATCATCACCTCCATTCAACCTTTCCTTGTTTCTTCTGTGTAAGTGTAAAAAGCAGAACTGCACTTCTTGCCCAAGAGAAGAAAATGTCTTTTCATTTCACATGCAATTTCAAGAGAGGATTAGATCTGATGACTCAAGTCTCTTCCTGTGGGCTTACACCATCACCTACACCGAGAGAGAATGAGTCACTTTTTTTGGGGGGGGGGAGTGTTGTATCATGCCCAGTTCTAGCTAACATGTGTGCATTACATGTAAGTAGAACTTTTGCATCAATTCATTGGATTCTTCCTTTTCTCTTCTTTTTGCATTTCTGTTGTCTATATCCAAAACAAAATAGAAAATAGAAAAATTCCTTCCAGTAGCACCTTAGAGACCAACTAAGTTTGTTCTTGGTATGAGCTTTCGTCTATATTCAATTCAGTTTAGTTCTATAGATCAGCTGAAATGTACCTGCAATAAGAGAACTGCATAAAGAGATGTCCATATATATATATATATATATATATATATATATATATATATATACACACACACACACACACACATACATATATATGTATATACCCTGCACCCACTGGATATCTGAAAAATGCAGAAAATGTTTCAGTGAAACTGCTTTTTGTAACCAGAGTTAAACAGAATTTCCATAACTACAATAAATTTGCCCTGTGCAAACACTGCATTGTTATCTTAGCCCACCTGTGAACTTGGCAGAATCCTCAATCTGACGCTGTAGTCCAACACCAGATGCTAACCCTCCCATCCTGATTCAAGGCAGAAAGGTTTCATAGTGAGAAAGATGGAATTTATGGACCATGGCAACACCCCCTCTCTGACCCACCCGTCTGCGTTGGTGCTGTACTGGCTATAATTGAGGAAGAGCAGCAAACTTATTTGAGCAGCGTAGCAGCCCGAAGCCCGCTGAATTATGTGCAGTGCTTGAGATCCTGGCAAAGTAAATCTTAGTAGGTGTTAAAGAGAGTTATCTTGGGAGAGAATTGCATCTTCCTCTCTGATGAGTGTGCCAGATCTTCTGGTTCCAATTCCAACAGAGGCAAGGGAAGCCAATGAAAATGGTTAGAGGCTTTCATACCGGTATTATCAGCCTTAGAGCCATCTGCCACTGTTAATGGTTGATTTGCAAAAGATCAGAGTCTGACCTTTCCCCTCTTTACTTTGTAAAATGAGACAGATTTCCATCTAAGCAGTAGAATTTACGGGGCATATCATTAACCTGGTAAATAGTGTTCTGGAGACCACCTGGAGTAGGTTTCCTAATAGACATATTTAGTTAAGTACCATTATGGTCAGAGTTCTATGTTTCATTACTCCTCTGTAAGTTCATGGGATAATTATAATTAAACATATATTGTTGTTTTTTAACCAAACCAGGAAACCCTTGGTCCTGCACTGGGAGAAAGTTGGGATAAGAAATGAAATAAACGAAAATGGATACATCCTGATAATAAAAAAGAAAAATGCCTAGAGGAAATATAAATGTCTTAATGTTATGAGATGTTATAATAACTTATGGAAAGCCATTGCTTCCATTTTGCAAATGGACGAGGTTCCTTGACCCTAATTCCCCCTCATTGAACCCCCTTTAATCAAAACATTGACTGTAAATTAATTCACCTGTGGATGAATATTCTGCCGTTTTTCTGTTCCCAGGTTAAACTATACAGAGGCATTTATGGCTGCAGCCTACCCATTTAATGTTCATTTTGGTGTGTGAATGCTAGGGAAAAGTCTGATGTATCCAGAAAAGCTGTCCGTTTTTATAAAGATCACTGGAAAAGCACAAAGGTGGAGGGAGTCCCACCACCTATTTGAACATATATGTAGCAGTTTCCCTATCTTGTTTAAAAAAAAAAAAAAAAAGCTAACCCAATTTTAGCCCCTAGCTTAATTGTTTTGAGTTCTTTCACACTTTCTTTCGGCACACTAGAGAGGCATGTTTGAGCAAGCTTTCGTTGCTGTTTCTCCTTATATAACATTCATCGCTTAGCACACAGAGTGTCTCTTTCTTTGGCAACTAGAATGTCCTCCCCTGTTAGACGTTCCAAAAGATGAACTCTGCACTTAACGCCTGTGTAACGATCACCTTAGAGGGTAGCTTGGTTAAGAAAGGGTTAACCATTTTGACAGTTTAGAACCCAAGGGGAGGGGCTGAGGCGTAGTATAAAAGCCCACCCTGGGGGGAAGAGGGGGAGTGTGTGTGAGGAGATTGAGTTGAGTAGAGAGAGAGCTGAGAGGTGGTGGTGGTTTAGAGACTTGACAGTTTGGTGATTAGACAGGATAGTGGTTTGAGAGAAACATTTGTTGTTATTTAGAGGTAATAGGCCGGTATAGGACATCTGATTTAAGCATATGAAAGACCAGTTTTATTCTGTAACCACAAGCATCTGTACTTTCAATAAAGCAACTTGTTTTTAGTTCCAAACCATATCCGTGTCTATATTAACAAACAGGTACCAGTGAGAGTGCTGGTTGGTGGCAGCGGGTTACCAATTGTCGTTGGTGCAGTCATCAATAGACCGTGAGACGTCCGGGGGTGCTGCACAGGTCAGGGTGACCGCGACAGCCTGTAATAGCTCTTTGATGAGTCTGTGCCCATTTCTCTGCCATTGATATGGTGCATTGTATGATGGGTTCTGGAACACAACACATTATTATTGTTCCGTTAAATCCCAAGGAACGTTTGATGGACTCAGGGTCTCTAGATGCCATTGGTTCTACACATGTTACCTGTTCCCTTTGCCCAAATTATATCCACCAGGTCCCATTTAAAGACGGCAAGGAATAAGGGCTTCTCATTCATTGTCTAACTGACATTGGAGAGACCCAGGTTCAAATCTAGGGCCAGTCACCATCTCTCAGTCCAGCCTACCTCACAGGGCTGCTTGTTTGCATACAAAGAGGAGAATAATTCGGAATGTTCATTCTGCATTGCTTGGAGGAAGGGTGAGATTTTAGAGTAAGCAAGCAAACAAACTAATCATTTATAATCGGTTATAGTTCTGGCTAACTCAAAGTCCCCACCCCCCCCTTAGCACTTAAACTGGCTCATGCTCTAGATATGAATGCCAACAGCATAATCCCTTCATTTTTAAAAGGGGTTTGATGTATGCAAGTAACATTGCTCCATTTATTAATCGTATTAGAATGTAAACGTAATATGTTTTCTTAAAATAAACATCATTTTACGTATTCACAGTAAAAACTAATAGCGTGTTTGAAGTCTCACGTGCTGTTTTTGTCTCAGTGCCTATAATTTTCAAGCCAGCAACCAACAGCGCTTGGGAATTGTACTAGACTTTTGAGAGGCAGGTGGAAGAATCTATCCCTGCTGTTGGTTGACACAAGTTATGAGAGGGTACTGTGAAGGGACGCTGGTGGCACTGTGGGTTAAACCACAGAGCCTAGGGCTTGCCGATCAGAAGGTTGGTGGTTCAAATCCCCGCAACAGGGTGAGCTCCTGTTGCTTGGTCCCTGCTCCTGCCAACCCAGCAGTTCGAAAGCACGTCAAAGTGCAAGTAGATAAATAGGTACCACTGCAGCGGGAAGGTAAATGGCGTTTCCGTGCGCTGCTCTGGTTCGCCAGAAGCGGCTTAGTCATGCTGGCCACATGACCCGGAAGCTGTACACCGGCTGACTCGGCCAATAATGCGAGATGAGCGCGCAACCCCAGAGTCGGTCATGACTGGACCTAATGGTCAGGGGTCCCTTTACTGTGAGCCATCAAATGTACTTTTCAATTTGATTTTGCTCAAATGTCTGTTTCACCCCCCAATTAACTTTTCTGCTACAGCCAAGCCCCAAACTGTGGTCTACCAGCGTTTAAAAGAAAATTTTATGTGTGGTATCTCTGGTGCTGCACTATTTCAAACCAAGCAGTTCCTATTAATACACAGGAGTAATGTCTCTGTGGTTTTATGAAAATATATTCCCTAAGATCCCTTTTAAAATTACCTCAGGGACTCCCCACCCCCATCAAAGGTTTTGTAGCAGAGGTGGCACGTATGCCAGTAAAATTATGCGTTTTCATGGCTCTCTGATCTGGCATCATTTCAAAATCATATTAGCATTGAGTAATAAAAGCCTCTGGAAAAGGTGCATTGGAAAAAACTGGAGTAAATTGGGATGCTTCAGTAGAAAACCAAAATGCAGGGATTTGGCACTGATTTTTCAGATTTAAGAAACCGATGTCTCGAGTACATGCAAAACCCTATTAAAAACCGCTGCCATAGCACAATGGCAGAGGCACATAGGCTATAAGGTTATCGCGGTGGCACTGTGGTCTAAACCACTGAGCCTCTTGGGCTTGCCGATCAGAAGGTCGGTGGTTCGAATCCCCACAACGGAGTGAGCTCCTGTTGCTCTGTCCCAGCTCCTGCCAACCTAGCAGTTCAAAAGCACACCAGTGCGAGTAGATAAATAGGTACTGCTGTGGCAGGAAGATAAACAGTGTTTCCGTGCGCTCTGGTTTCACAGTGTCACATTGTTTCATTGCGCCAGTAGCGGTTTAGTCATACTGGCCACATGACCCGGAAAGCTGCCTGTGGACAAACACCGGTTCCCTTGGCCTGAAAGCAAGATGAGCGCCACAACCCCATAGTCGCCTTTGACTGGACTTAACCATCCAGGGGTCCTTTACCTCTCTTTTTTTTACATAGGCTATGCACACAGAAGGGATTGGTTTCATCCTCAGCATCTCCATGTAGCTCTGGAAAAGTCCCTTGTCTGAAACTCAGGAAATATATTGCCAGTCAGAGGCAACACTGTGCAAAGATGGGCCAGAGGTCTGATCCAGTACAAGGCAGTCTTTTATGTTTTCTAGGACATAGAGTTAATTGGGTTTTCACTGTTCTCTCTGTTTCTTACTCTACATCAAAGGAACGCAAGCACAAGACAATTTAACATCTCCCTCTCTTTCTACAAGTCCTCCTTAGTTCTACATTTTCAAAAAAATAAATAAGAAAGCCCCCTCGTTTTCCTAAAGGATGCTGCTGTAAAATCCATGTCATTGAGATGAAAAAGCTTCATTATCTTTCCAAGTAAATGTATTCAAGGACTGCAGCTTTAAGCAGTTATCGTTTTAATGCAGCTTTGGCTATAAAATCAAAATCCATCACATCAATTGTAATTAGTTTAAATGCTATCACACTTTTAAATACCATGTTAGTTAAAACCTCTTTTTTTTCATGTAGAAAAGACATGTTAAAATGAAGGCTGGTAAATTAGCAGATGTGTTAATTATGCTCCTTTATGGCAAATCTTAAAATAGAGATTTCTAAACTGACCTCTTTGCGGGAGAGGTGAAAACAAATGCAGACCATGCTTTTAATTATTACATAAACATGGAAACAGATGGGTTTTGCCTTCTGAGAGAGAAGAGGAAAGAGGGTTTGCATGACAACATACCGGTAGAAGTAGGGAAAGGCTAACAAAGCTATGTATCTATTGGGGGAAGTAAAGAACAGCTTTGGATCATTTTTCAGGCATTTACTGTGGTTGCTAAAAGACAACTGAAGTAGTAAATCAAAACACATTAGATGTAGATATAGACAGATAGATTTCTAGCTTTGCCATCATACACCCCAAGTCACATAAACTCGATTAAAGGGGTAGGAATATGTGATGCACATAGATCTTGTTTCGTTTTGAAAAAGTTCATTATAGGCTGTGAGGGCTATGGGTTAACAATACTCGAATGAGATCCACTTTGCTGTCCAGACAGTGGAATGTTCACAAACATTTCATCTTTTAAAACGTTCTTGGCACATAACCTGAGAAAGGAGTAAGATACCACTGTCACAGAGTCAGTTCCAGTGATACGCAGGTAGTTAACCTACGCTTAAAACACAAAACATTTGTTCACATGGTTGGTCCGTACATTAAAAGCTAGACGGCGTGTTAAAACTAACAATCAAATACGAAACAACCAACAATAAAAGAAAAAAGGTGCAACCTAGAGAACATTAACAAGTCAGGGAAATGGGTATAATTAGCAGCGCATGCTGCCTTCCAGAAAAGAAATATCTTTACAGAGTAGCAGAAAGCCATCAGGGAGAAGGCTCTCTCCTGTGTCATAATCTGCCTCAGAGAACCCAAGCACAGAGGTCACCAGGGATGTACAGAAGTCCTAAATGGTCAGGCAGATCCATAGAGGAGAAGATGGCCCTTAAAATACCCTGACCCCAAACCATTTAGGACAGGGGTAGAGGAAGCTGTGGCCCTCCAGAAGTTGCTGGAGTCCAGCTCCTACCATCCCTGGCCTTGATGGGAGGGTCAAGGGATGCCCAGATTTAAGGCCTTGAAGGTCATATCCAGCACTTTGAGCTGGACCTGGAAACAGAAGAGATGGTCATGCTGGAGTTGAACAATCATGGCTGCCCCGGTCTGTGTTTGTGTTGGGGAATCACAAATTGACCGTCTCCTGCCATTGAGGAATTTTGGGGTGGGAATTCAGTGGTGAAGAGAGAGCCCTCTATTTCCCCACATAAACTTTGAATGAGCAACACTATCAAGATGCTCAATGTAGGCCTCTGTTCAAGAACAAAGCATCGACATTTCCATCCAACGCACTTAACGTAAGCCTCTTTCCCGGAGTGCTGTTCACTCCCTTCTTTTTTTTATCTCTGTGAGGCAGCAGCAAGAGTCCTCCTTCAAACAGGGAGAGACAAATGGACAGATGGTTCCCCAGGCCCCTTATCTCTCCCCCTTGCAAATCCAAGCGGGGTTAATCACAGCAGCGGGGCAAGAAGAGAGAAGCCAGCCATGGGTGCCTCTGTCAAGCACTGGCACCCGCACACTGATTGTGGGCTTGTGGGCTTCCAATCCCCCCCCCCGGCAAAACAAAACAAATCAAACCTTTACAGCAAGCTGTTTTTGCTATAAAGTGCCATAGCAATTGCACAATAAAGAAAGCTTTCCCTTATTCCCTCTGCCTCTCCTTTGGTTTGCAGTATTTCTCCGCAAGCGGCATTCTCTTCTCTCTGAGTAATCGGACATTTTGTTTCAGGGAATATCTTTTCAGCCAGGTCTCGGGCTGGAAGATTAATCCCCATCTAGTGCTTCCACTATTTTTGTTTGGCGCTGTAAGGCATTGTCAAAACGGAATTCTGTTATCAGTCTGCCGTTCAGAGGATGGGCAATTCTGTTTTCTTATTTTCCTTTGTGCTCCACTCTACCTTTTGCCGCTCTTCCAATCTTCCTCCCTCCTGCTTTCAGAGTGCTCTGTTGTCCAATTATCTGCTATGACATATCAATAGTGATGACTGCAACCAAATAACTAGCTGATGCAACACAACACACATGGAATTGGGACACTGTGCTTCAGCTGTGCTTTGGAGAGGTGACTGACATCCACACTGTTATAATTGCATATGCCACCAATTCTTTAGTATCTGTCACACTGCCTTCCTTGGTCTATGCAAGATTCCTTTCAAAACAGGCAATGACACGGAAACAGCCATTTCCCTCCACCCTTTTTTCATGGGTATGCAGATGACTTCTGATAAGCAAAACTCTCAGTTTTAAGAAAAGCTGGTTACAAATTTTCAGTATGGGCATGCAGTATAGTCTTCAAGGATGCCACTGCAGAAATGCACATAGAATAGATTATTGTTGTCATTGTTGCTTCAAGAGCCCAGTATCAATGGCTCCTTGCATGTGGAAAGGTAGCATGCCACAGAGAAAGTTTCTGGCCTGCCCTTTTCGCTTTCCACTAGCAAGAAAAATGCAGCTTCTTCTGCATGCGTTCCAAAAATGACTACACCACCTTTTTGCTTGCTAGAATGTTTAGACTGGCCTTGATATGTTACTGTCAAAAACTAACTACCAAACAGCTGCTTCCCATTGGTATTTGGAAACAGGGGGAGTAATTGGTCATAAGTATTTTAGTTATGAAATCCTAAATCTATATAATTTTTGTTTGTGGTGTTCTGGTTATGCAATAAAGGTTCACTTGGCTGCCTTAAAAATAATAATTTTCCTTGGACTTCGAAATCTGATTTAGCCTGTTCATTCCCCTTTGGGGATTTCATACTGCAAAATACTTCAATTTATGTTGTAAACTACCCTGATAAATTATAGTGTAGCCTATAACTGCTGTAAGCTAACAAACCAAGGGTGGATCTACACTCAGTGTGGGGGGGGGACGCTATAAATAAGCCAGAAATTAATTTGTTACAACAAAAGAAAAACACTATGTAAATTCGCACAGAAATTTCTTTGCTCTCCAGCGCCATCTAGTGTTGCATGTTTATAACGTATTCTAAACGCTGGTTGTTGTTTTTTTTTTACTAATGTAGCTGAGTCCCCACTATACGTAGTGTCTGCTTATTTTCCATTGTGAATGCGTAACTGGCAGGGCTGGAAAGAAATGTCCCTGGAAAGACGTTACTAGGATATCCCTGCAGGGAATATACAAGCCTGTCCCTGTGGAATTACACCGTCCCAAAACCAAAAGCATCTGTACCTTTAAGAAGAAAAACAAAAGCTTTACTGTTGGTTTTCTAAAATGTTTGTTAAAAATAATAATTATTTTTTTAAAGGGGGGGGGGGGAGAGAAATAACCTTTGGAGATGCAGACCCCCTTAGCCTTCCCCCTCCCTGCTACAGAACTGCTTGAAAATCCATGAGATAGGAAGATAACATAACAATCTTCCTGGAAGTGACTGTAATGCAGCTGGGGGCTGAGGCCTTCTGGGAGCTGGCTGGAATCTGCCAGCTTTTTTTCATGGCGGGCCGGCTCAGGGGGGGCTCAATTGATACCATCAGCCCCAGAGAGCAGATGGCCCTGCTGTTCTTCCTGCAAGGCAAGTGGAACTGATGGCTCCTGTGAGGGAGAAGAGGGGCTCAGCCCATCTGGTGAGAACAGCAGTGGATAAAGATGGCATATTCTTGCTTGCTGCTGCTGCTGCTGCTGCTGCTGCTGTTGCTGCTTTTCCTGGCAGGACAGGTGGCACAGCCCAGCTGGTGAGAGGATTAACTTTCCTCACCCGAAATGAATGAATGAATGATAGTCGCCTCTCTACACGTGGAGGAAGATGGGGCATCTTATAGCCCACACTAAGAGGGCACTAAGCCTCATCAGCGTATCAAGTCACAAAGAAATTTAACAGGAGGGTTCAAGGAAGAGCTTGTATCTTCCGGACAATGGACTTTGCGTTCTCTAAGGAGGAATACTGGTGCTTTAAATGGATAGCGCGAATGTGGGAAGTCCATTAAATTTGCAGTGGAACTCCCATTACCAGGCATCCTCCTTCAGAAATGGAGAGCCGCATCTCTGACCAGATGCCTCCTAACAGACTCTTTTGCTGTATAGTCCTGTTTCATCCCACGAAAACATTATTCATATCTCAGATTTCTTATCCCTGCAATTACACTGGAAGACTCTCAGGCTCTCTGGCTATATCAGCAGTAGGTGGGTGGATGAGCAACACACAGCCTGATGGTCTTCTGCAGTCCCTGGGAGTCTGAGTTGTCCTTTCCCCCTTCCTTTCTTCTTCCTGAAGAAGATAAATTTCCAGACCTCTCCCTTATACAGTCAGAAAAAGGGTCTGGCCCTACCGAGAACTGTCTGGTGTTTTCCTGTTCCATTTACACGCTGCGCTGGCATGTTGAATGGGCACTCTGCACATGCCCCAACATGAGATAGAGGTAAAGGTAAAGGGACCCCTGACCATTAGGTCCAGTCGCGGACGACTCTGGGGTTGCGGCGCTCATCTCGCTTTATTGGCTGAGGGAGCCGGCATACAGGTTCCGGTTCATGTGGCCAGCATGACTAAGCTGCTTCTGGCGAACCAGAGCAGCGCACGGAAACGCCGTTTACCTTCCTGCCAGAGCAGTACCTATTTATCTACTTGCACTTTGATGTGCTTTCGAACTGCTAGGTGGGCAGAAGCAGGGACCGAGCAATGGGAGCTCACCCCATTGCAGGGATTCGAACCACCGACCTTCTGATCGGCAAGCCCTAGGCTCTGTGGTTTAACCCACAGCGCCACCCGCGTCCCAAATAACATGAGATATATGTTTTAAATATATCAGGCATTGTTGAATATATTAAATCAAAGAGGTGACTCAAAAGAGCCCCAAGGGTTGGATTTTTAGCTCCCTAGTTTCTAAGTCAATACATTGTGCCTTGTTTTCTTCTTTTTTTTTTAAGGCTGACATTTGAAAGTAATCGTTGATGTTTCCATTAAAAAAAAATAGAAAGGCAATGCATTTGCCACTCCTTGCTTAGCATTTGCTTTATTTATAAATATAGCATGCATCATATGATGTCATTAAGTATGCACAGAATCTACCACTCATTAGCTCTTCAGATGCTCACCACCACATAAGGTGAGATATTACAGCATATGCTGTATTCTCAAGTACCGGTAGTCTCTCAATCACTTATACGTAGAAAATGACAGGTGAGATTTGATTCACGCCCCCCACTGTTGATACTGCTGTAAGATGATGGGGTGGGGGGGTGGGAGTTGGACAAAAGAAGGTTAATGGGCCAATATGGCACAGTACTTTTTTTTTTTAATACGTAGACTGTAGCCAATATGTTGGCATGGGAACTGAATAGCTACCCAATTGCTTCTTGAGACAGGTTCATTTTGGAGATGTTCTAAACAGGAAAACCATTTAGATAAGGGGGCAGACATGAGGTAATCCAGGTGTCTGTGAAAAGAGATGGCAATTGGGGTCATAGAACCAGAGAGATTGACAGCTGAGTTTTGGGATCTGTAAGCATCCCAAGATGCCGACCGACTCTCTGGAGAGCGGATGTGAAAGCAGTGGCTTGTCAACTGTTTATTTAAGCTGTGTCTCCATCTATGGCCGGCCTGTATATTTGTAAGTAACTTCAAATGGGGGGGGGGATGGCAATAAACCTCCAGATACCTCCTTCCAAAGAAAACTCCTTCCAAAGAAAGCCAAACCCTAATAATAATAATAATAATAATAATAATAATAATAATTTATTATTATTATTTATATATACCCTGCCCATCAAGGGATGTGGGTGGCGCTGTGGGTTAGTCATGAATTCCGTTAAAGGAATCCAGGGGCTCACCATGCTTTTGTCCGTATCCCCTGGTCGGGGGCCAGGGCCACGCAAGCATTTGGGGAGAGACGTTGGGTCTGACCCCCGGCCTCCTTTTCTCTCCCCTAAGTGTTTTCCCTTTACTGACAAATGTCAGTTCTGTCCCCAGTGGGACAGATAGTCTGAACCAATGCCTAAGCAACCACTCACATATCTTGTATTTTAATAAAGTTGTGGCCAAAATTATGCCAAAAAACCTGAAACTAAAATTTCTGTCTGCAGTGTGTTTCATTTGAAGGGTGGTTTGGGACCTTGACACGCAATAGTGCAACCTTGGCTGATGTGCATTGAAAGGCTGTTTACTGGGCTAGGCCAAGGCTGTAGGAATATATGCCATTGCCAGGAAAGAGGAATGTAAATGAAGGACATTTAAATGTGGTTCAATAACGTTCACCATTAAATCATCAAAGCTTTAAGGCTGTCATGCCGTTGAGGTTATAGTCATCTCAACAATTTCCCCTCCCCTCTGATTGTTGCTCATATAACATTTATCTTTGAAATTCCTTTCATTTGTGATGAAAGGAAACAACTGCCCAGCTCTGCAGTGAGTCAGGCTGCATGCAGGCACTTACTATACAGCAAGTAGAAGGTCCACTAAAAGGGGGCACAGAAGGATGAAGGGGGCTACCCAGTCTTACCCAGCCCTACCTGGAAATGCCCAGGATTGAACCAGAGACCTTCCACATGCAAGGCAGATGTTCTGCCGCTGAGCTACGTCCCGTTTAGGTAGAAGACATTTAGGAATGAAGTGTTGGAATCCTGGAAGCCAAGATGCAAGTTTGGGGCAAGCGCTCTTTGGTGAGAGGACCACAGCAAAGACGTAACGCCTCAAAACACGCAGCAAAGGAAAGCGTGGAAATATAGGCTGTAAAACATTAAAAATGTTCCTGTCTTGTGAGTCCCCAAATGCCCCCTTTTAAAAAGCTATTTCCAAACTATCCCGCTTCCCTAGCATAGAGCTAGGCCACACATTTGGTAAGTCATAAAATGGTTTACTTTCAAATAATAATAATAATTTATTATTTGTACCCCGCCCATCTGGCTGGGTCTCCCCAGCTCTTTCAACAGGTCAGATTCATGTGCATTTCTATACAGCAGTCAGAAAGGATGCGCACTGCAGGCAGTTAACATGTTTCTTAGTTACAAAAAGGTAAAAGTTTCTAAACTATTGGTAGAGGAAAACAATAGTTTCAGACTCTTTTCTGGTCCGAAACAAAAGAGGTTGCTTAAAGTCACATGCTGGAGCAATCAGGTCAGAGCTCCTTACATATTGAAGTCCACACAGAGAAAACAAAACAAAAAATAAAAAAATTCCTTCCAGTAGCACCTTAGAGACCAACTAAGTTTGTTCTTGGTATGAGCTTTCGTGTGCATGCACACTTCTTCAGATACACTGAAACAGAAGCCACCAGACCCTTATATATAGTGAGAGGGTGGGAGGGGTATTATTCCCACCACCCTTCTGAGTAATACCCCTCCCACCGTCTCACTATATATAAGGGTCTGGTGACTTCTGTTTCAGTGTATCTGAAGAAGTGTGCATGCACACAAAAGCTCATACCAAGAACAAACTTAGTTGGTCTCTAAGGTGCTACTGGAAGGAATTTTTTTATTTTTTGTTTTGTTTTGACTATGGCAGACCAACACGGCTACCTACCTGTAATCCACACAGAGAGTGAGAGATAGCAAAGGCTTGGTGAAGCTTTTGTTCTCAAGGTGGGACGTGATTGCATAGGGTAAGCCTGGCAGGACAGCTTACTCTATGGTTTAAACCCTTCATGCACTGATTAGATTCAAACATGCTTGCGTTAGATGAGGAACCCTGCATACAGGAGGACTTTGTCTTTAGCAGAACTACAGGATGAACAAGTGGAACAGTGGAGAAGGGCTATAGCTCAGTGGTAGAGCACATACTCTGCAGGTCCAAGGTTCTGTCCCTGGCATTTCCTGGTAGGACTGGGAAGTTTCCTTGCCCGAAACTCTGGAGAGTCTCTGACAGTCAGTATAGAAACAATATTGAGTTTGATGGACTCATTCTAAAGCAACTTTCTCTGTTCTGTGAGTCCCACTGCTGCTTGTGGAAGGGCATACGCTCCAACATTTCTCCGATGAAAACAGGGACCTCCAATTCCATAATGATAATTTTACTATTTATACCCCACACATCTTACTGGGTTTCCCCAGCCACTCTGGGTGGCTTCCAACATATAAAAGCATAATAAAACATTAAACATTTTTTTAAAAAAAACTTCCCTAAGCCTTCAGATGGCTTGGGGGGGGGGTTGGATAACTCCATACCCTCCAACATTTCTCCAATGAAAATAGGGGCATCCTAAGGAAAAGCGGGGGACCAGGTGGCGCTGTGGGTTAAACCACAGGCTTGCTGATCAGAAGGTCAGCGGTTTGAATCCCTGCGACGGGGTGAGCTCCCGTTGCTCGGTCCCAGCTCCTGCCCACCTAGCAGTTTGAAAGCACATTAAAGTGCAAGTAGATAAATAGGGACCGCTCCAGGGGGAAGGTAAACGGCGTTTCCGTGCGCTGCTCTGGTTCGCCAGAAGCGGCTTTGTCATGCTGGCCACATGACCCGGAGGCTGTCTTCGGACAAACGCCGGCTCCCTCGGCCTATAGAGCGAGATGAGCACGCAACCCCAGAATCGGACACGACTGGTCCTGATGGTCAGGGGTCCCTTTACCTTTACCTTTAAGGAAAAGCGGGACATTCTGGGATCAAATCAGAAACCAGGATGGCTTCGCTAAATCAGGGATGTCCCTGGGAAACAGGGGCACTTGGAGGGCCTGGAAGGGCTGTTTATGGAGAGAAGAGATCAGCAGAATAAAACTGGAAGGGCATGGGAAGAATGCAAAGGGCAACTAGCTTGTTCCCTTGGGCGAAACAGCTCTTAGCACCTTGAGAGGGTCTCTCCCACAGTACCTTTTGGCCGCACTGAAGCCTTGTGAAAACTTTTAATTTTGACATACTTCTCAAAGGTTTCCTTTAACGTTTTATGAGGTGGTGTTCAAACTCTGAAAGTAACCCAGTTTCCACTCACAAAGCTACATTTCCAAAGCTGAAAAGTTACACTGGATTTGAAGCCATTCACTCTGACCGGGCCTAACCGTTCCCAATTTGACAAATTGATCAGATTTCCAACGTGAGCATTCTGCTCCTATCTCTGGGCACTAGCATTTTGCTGACCCTTAAAAAGAGAAAAGAAGGTATCAGGGGGCTAGAGGAAGCCTTAGAGCAAATTAGCCAGTTAGCCATTGTTAGCGAAAACACAAAAATGTTCATGGTGGGGGAAGTGTCTAATTAGTCCTTCCGTATAAACAGATTGTAAAGGAATTACATTCACTCATTTTCTACCACAGATGAAATTGTCGATGCAGAGGAACTGAGTGATGTCTGAATTAAATGAACAACAAGGGAGACAAACTGGCTGGTGAACTAACATTGCTAATGAGCAATTATAGGTAGAACTTTTTTTCTGCCTAAAGCACCCTCCCAAGCACTTTATCTTTAATGAGGCATCGTTAAAATGTCTGGAAGGAGTGTGGCTGGTGAGCTATCTTAGACGATTGTCAAGGCCACTGAACTCAGGCAGTCTGGCAAGCAATGTAGAATTTTATCAAACGTATTTATACTCTTGACAAAGTCATCTTTACCTCGCCTGTTCCTTAAGTCTGCTTATAGTTAACAGAGGCTGGAGACACCCAACTGGGTTTTAATCTGAAAAGAGAGTTGAAGGTGGTTTCAGAGAGGTGATATTTCTCTAATAACATACACACACTTTTCTGTTGTCCCACTGTCACCTTGAGTCAAGCAGGTTTTGTAGTTTTTGAAGCAGTACACAAACCTGCAAGACCTCTTCACCACACACACACTAAGAGTAGTTCTCGCGGTCTCTCTAAAAATGCTATCAACCAGATGAACAAAGAAACCCAAACAGAGTGGAGCGCTATCCTAGTATGTTTCCGAATACAATTCAAGGTGTTGGTGCTTGTCAGGATGTCCTACACACGAGTAGAACCTTGGCAGAGACACATGCCCGATTGGCATGTTCCCTCCCTCCTGGGCGATCGTTCAGGAGCTTCAAAAGCATTCCTCAGCCCGAACATCACAGCGACTGATGCCAGAAGACATTAGCACACTAACGGATCCGCAGAGGTTTGCGCAGTTGCGTAACAAAACTCAGCAACTCAGCATTTTGGCTAATCTACTTTATTTACATATAAACACACTCGGAGCACTGCAACATGGCTCCCTCTCTCTCTAGCATCAGACAACAAAGAGAAATAACAAAGGACAATAGTCCCACTTCACAAACATCCTGTCTACACCACTTCCCATTCTGTGGAATCAAAACACATACCAAGTCATGTGATAGACAACAAACCCATGACTGCACACGGGGAATGAATCTCCAACAGTGCTGACCTTTAAAGCCCTAAACGGCTTCAACCCTGTATACCTGAAGGAACGTCTCCACCTCCATCTTCAGCCCAGACACTGAGGTCCAGCTCCGAGGGCCTTCTGGCGGCTCCCTCATTGAGAGAAGGGAGGTTACATGGAACCAGGCAGAGGGCCTTCTCAGTAGTGGCGCCCGCCCTGTGGAACGCCCTCCCACCAGATGTCAGGAAAATAAACAACTATCTGACTTTTAGAAGACATCTGAAAGCAGCCCTGTTTAGGGAAGTTTTAAGTGCTTTACTGTGCTTAATGTGTTTTATTTGTTGGAAGCCACCTAGGGGCAACGCAGTCAGATGGGCTGCATATAAATTATTACCACCACCACCATCATCATTGCAATACCCTCTTCTACCCTTTTTGGTCTTTTTCTATCTTTTTCTGTCTCTTCTACATCATACCTGTTTAAAAAGTATGTTTCGAAGTCTGGAATGAATATTTTAGCCAGTAAAGAGGGATAAGATAGAATCCGACAGCCAATTAGTCTCTCTGCTTGTCTTTTCTTCCCTTTTTCTATTTTAATTCCCCCTCCCCAAGTAATCTTGAAGTTTGTTATGAAATAAAGATGACTCAATGGCATTATATATGGCAAAGTTGAATAACCCACTTGAAAGAAGAGACATGCAAAACTGTCCGGAGGGGTGGGGTGAGGGAAATGGACATAATCATAATGTATGCAAGGAGATACAGACCTTGAGAAACAGGAACAGATGAATCTGTCAATTCGTGTTGCTCTTAGTTTCTCGTTTTTCGACCCTTAAATTCATTTCTGAAAATCTCCATTAGGGCTCAGGACCTCAATACTTCAAGGACCATCTCTTTCCATATGGACCTACCTGGATCCTTAGATCATCCTCTGAGGCCCTTCTTCATGTGCCCCTTCCACTAGATGTTCAGAGGATGGCAACACAAGAACGGGCCTTTTTTGCAGTGGCTCCCCATTTGTGGAATGTCCCCTCAGAGAGGTTGACTGTCACCTTCATTATACACCTTTAGGTGTTAGACAAAAACATTCCTCTTCAACCAGGCCTTTGGCTAATTAATATCTTATATCCATTTAAAATGTGTTTGTGGGAGGTGGGGTTGGAGGGTATATTTGTTTCTTGGGGGGTGTTCTTGTTTTTATTGTGTATTTTATGCTTTCATGTTGTATTTTTATGCTGTGAACCACACCGAGATCTGCGGATGAAGGGCGGTATTCAAATTTAATAACAACAACAACAACAACAACAACAACAACAACAAAATCCTCGTAGAAATTCAGTTTGTATTTCACTTAATACAAGCATCTTTGCAAACCAATGTACGCTAATGGAAGAAGAAGAAGAAGAAGAGGAGGAGGAGGAGGAGGAGGAGGAGGAGGAGGAGGAGGAGGAGGAGTTTGGATTTGATATCCTGCTTTATCACTACCCGAAGGAGACTCAAAATGGCTAACAATCTCATTTCCCTTCCTTCCCCACAACAAACACTCTGTGAGGTGAGTGGGACTGAGAGACTTCAGAGAAGTGTGACTAGTCCAAGGTCACCCAGCAGCTGCATGTGGAGGAGCGGAGATGCGAACCCGGTTCACCAGATTACAAGTCTACCACTCTTAACCACTACACCACACAAGGCATGTTAGTTCACGAATAGATGCATTTTAGGCGCATCTTTCTGTAGCATATGCATATAAGTGCACATTACATGGCTGGAGAACTGCATTGCAAGAGTCAGCAGAATATCCTGAGGGTGAGGAGGTGGCAGGGCTGAGTCAGCCATCGCTCATGGGTAAAGCATCTCCTTTGCATTCAGAAGGCCCCCGTTTCATTCCACAGCATCTCCTGCAGAGCTACAGCCAGTCAATGGAGACAATAGTGAACTAGATAGACCGATGAGCTAACTCAGTCTAAAGCCGCTTCTGGTGTTCCTTTCCTGAGCCAGTCTCACTGCCCATCATGCAGTGGCATGGGGCCTGATCCAGGCCTGATCACTGCACCAGCTTCAGGCTAGTGCAGCGATCTTTCAACCTGTTATAAGAAAAAAAACTGCTCCCTTTCCCTTATAGGGTATTCCAGAGCCCGTATAGAGTCCTTAAGTGGGTTCCCTATCAGTAGGAGAAAAATAACAGAGGTCAACCAGAGTATATTGAGAAGCAAAGCAGCTAATAAGCCTGATCTTTATTGAAGGAAAATAAACTGCTGCAACAGGGTCCCCACTCACCATACGCAGGAGGGAGGAGAACCCTAAACAATGGTGCACAAGCCCTTATATAGACTCTTGAAATTGCCCACCCTGTAGCCCAAGACCACCATCACCCCAAAAAAACCCCATCATACATACATCACAGAAGGAGGCGGTCTACAGCAGAAATCCTGCCTGCCAGGATACCTGATAATGGTCACTGATTGCATTACCTGGGCAGTCTGGCCATTCTCTTGTGATGGTTAATACTTTAGTTCCTGACTCCAGGTCACAGGCTCACCCTATTCATACACAATTATGCCCTTAAGACAGAATTTGCAAGCAAAAAGACAATGGGAAGGCTTTCCCCATTTGCCTCCCTTACTGCAGAGGAATATTTGAGGTCATTGGGAGGGTCAATATGGCTTCAGGATTGCTCTCCCATACTATTTCAGACACATGGTTCATATATTTAGATATGTGTGCATTCATGAATATTTAGTCTATATTTGAGACCTTAACATTCTTATCACCATCCCAACTACTGTGAGCAGTCTGGGTGTAGATAAGAGGGAGGCTCCTCTGTTCAGTAGAAACCCTACTGGTTGGGTAGTGGTGCAAAGGTTTGGAGTGCACCCTAAGTTTGCAATCCTGTGCGCATTTTCCTGAGAGGAAACCCTATTGAACACAGTGAGCGAGCACGTATACGATTGTGCTGTTCGTCTGGTCAAATAACTGAATTCGCAACAGCTGCAAAATCCATTCTTCCTTTTCTTATGCATGGAAATTCTCTGCACATTTCTGTTGTTTGGTGTTTTACTTTTAGTCTGTTCACACTTTTAAGAAGCATTTTTTATCACTGCTTCTGATACAGGGGGTGGGGGCTTATCCTATGCATGTCTATAAAATTAGGGATTGAGGAAAATATAGAAGGATATATAATCACAGAGTTGGAAGGGCAGCCTTGACAATCTCTACAAAATATCGCTTGAACTGTATTAAACTCCAGCAATATTTATTTTAAAGTAGTATATTTCTCTGTCAGGCAGTTGCCGGAGAGGCTAACCTGAATATGCTTTTCCTTCTTCTTCCTTTTTTTACACACATATCTGGTGGCAAAGTAAAATTATATGCAAATGCACTGGAGCGATACGGTAAAGATTTTCAAAGAAGCTTTCGGCAATGCGCTCAGTATGCTCACATTTATACCTCAGGAAGTCTTGCTTAATGATTTAAGAAATTGTGTGAAAAGCCAACAGAGGTTATTGGCGGATAACCTGCTAGCAGGTGCTAATATAATTATTGCAACAACAACAAAAGTGGAAGAAGCATTTAAAAAGAAAAGGGGGGGGGAATCATTTGGGGAATAGTGCAGAAAAACTTTTATATAATCATAAAGTTTAAGGTAACTGCCAATACTAAGACATGGATGGGTAGAGATGGAACATTATCAGTGCTTGAATGTAAACGGCTTTATTTTATAGACCATAAGCACAGGCACGGAAAGTGTGTTTTGAATATATTACAATCCTAACAGGGTAAGAGAAGGAGAGTCTGTGGTGGAGAAAATGCCCTTGAGCCAGAAAAATGGAAGCCTTACAGGGAAGGAAACAAATACACCAGTTCTAGTTAGGCATGAGGAAATCTGTCAGTTTCAGTTACTCTCAGTTTCTCAGTCTTCCACATTTCCACATCCGTCTGCAGTATTGTTTTTAAGTCCTTGTGAATATTCAACAGGATTCTAGGGTGACTTTTCTCCAATATGAACATGTTTCTATGCAAGTTTGCCTAATATACTCATTTTTGAAAAGCAACTCTCTCTAATACAATGTGTTTTGTATGTAATTTCCCCGATATATGTTTTTTACCCCAGTATCTGCATTTTTGTACACGCTGCTGGGCTGGAGAACTGAGCTACAAAATTTGGAGAAGCACAAATGTTAAAGGCCGAACGTATTTTGGTTCTCGTCTTATTTCAGAGAGTGCAGATTAGATAGGTTCACCTTCAAATGCAAACGGAAACAAATCCCCATCCCTAGTTCCAGCTTAGGAGTACTTTCCTCGCATCCCACTGTTCTAGGGCAGTGTCGAGAGAGAGAAAGACTTTGTTTCCTATAGATCTAAGCCTCTTCCAGTCCACCTTTGACATGCTGCTTTGACAGCAGAGTAGTGGCAGTGGAGGTTTCCAGCACTACTCCCGGGAGGTATCCAAGGCAGGTCTGTCCCGTGGAGCACAGGATTACAACCATCACTTGGTATAAAAGGTTACTATATGTGGTGGCGCTGTGGGTTAAACCACAGAGCCTAGGGCTTGCCGATCAGAAGGTCGGCGGTTCGAATCCCCGCGACGGGGTGAGCTCCCGTTGCTCGGTCCCAGCTCCTGCCAACCTAGCAGTTCGAAAGCACGTCAAAGTGCAAGTAGATAACTAGGTACCACTCTGGCGGGAAGGTAAACAGCGTTTCTGTGCGCTGCTCTGGTTCTCCAGAAGTGGCTTAGTCATGCTGGCCACATGACCCGGAAGCTGTACGCCGGCTCCTTCGGCCAGTAATGCGAGATGAGCGCCGCAACCCCAGAGTCGGTCACGACTGGACCTAATGGTCAGGGGTCCCTTTACGCCTTTACATTGGTGCTAATTGTGGGATGGCTGCTCCTCATGCATACAATTTTTTACACCATCTACAAAACGTTGTTGAAAAGAGTATGCCTACCCATTTCCACCATTTAATTTGGGTTTACCCTTTCCAGGGTAAAGCATAAGTTTTCTAAAAAGTCTGCTGCCAGTGACCTGTTTGCAAATGGAAGCTCTTGCCTGGAAGCATCCCTAATCAGCATTCCTAATTGCACAGAAGATCAAGACTTTAAAGTCTTGCCCTTCATTTGTTTACTCAAAAATAAGCCCCACTCATTTTCATGTGAGTGTGCAAAGGATATTAGCCTAAGATACATTTAAAAAATATTTTACACTATATCAAACAGGAAATAACTTAGTGACATGTTCTAACAATATTTATCTTTTATTAATATGTTGATAATGAGCAGTGAAGCCTGCTTACTACAAAGTAAACAAAAGATGTAAACTGGAACAGTGCGAATGGCAGGAGATGAAAGTTTCTTTGGCAAGGAATAAATGTTTAATATTTGCAATAATCTAGAGTATATGAATGTTGTTGATCTTGGACTGGGGAGTTATTCTGTAGTTCTTAGCTGTTGTCTGAAATTTAATAAGAAATAAACAAATTTGTTGCATATCATTTGTCAGTTAAAAGAGCAATTAAGGGTGAATGGGTGATAATTAGTAGTTGGGGAAATCAAGTTAGAAGGAGGCACAATTACATTTCAATGTCTGTGTATTTCCCCCCCCTTAGACAGACATAGGAAAATGAGGTGCCAGACTGATTAACTTTGGCAAGTTTCATTGCCTCTCAAAATAGAATTTCGACCATTTGAAAGCGGCAATCAGTCGTAGCAAGCAGAAAGCATATAGCCAACCAGGAGCCAGGGTGCTTAAAGGTAAAGTTAAAGGGATCCCTGACTGTTAGGTCCAGTTGCAGACGACTCTGGGGTTGCGATGCTCATCTCGCATTATTGGCCGAGGGAGCCTGCGTACAGCTTCCGGGTCATGTGGCCAGCATGACTAAGCTGCTTCTGGCGA
Organism: Darevskia mixta; assembly: GCA_034641385.1. Lineage (NCBI taxonomy): Eukaryota > Metazoa > Chordata > Lepidosauria > Squamata > Lacertidae > Darevskia > Darevskia mixta. Next base: position 448,127 of record JAWWNH010000121.1, on the reverse strand, counting down.
ACCAGAGCAGTGCACGGAAATGCCTTTACCTTCCCGCTGCAGCGGTACCTATTTATCTACTTGCACTTTGACGTGCTTTCGAACTACTAGGTTGGCAGGAGCAGGGACCGAGCAACAGGAGCTCACCCCGTCGCGGGGATTCGAACCGCCGACCTTCTGATCGGCAAGCCCTAGGCTCTGTGGTTTAACCCACAGTGCCACCCGTGCTGTATTTTAACAAGGGAGTCCTGAGGTCAAATCCAAACTCAATGCCAGGTGACCTTGAGTAAGCCACTCTCAGCGAACCTACCTCACAGGGTTGGAAAGTTAAAATGGTGGACAGAGGAACCATCTATGCTGAGCTCAGTTCCTTGAGCATTCTTTCTATTTACATCAAAGCTCCTACAGAGTTCCTGTTATTGTTGTTGTTATTGTTATTAATTTCATTTATGAATACAAAAAGCTAGAACAGTGTAGTGCTATTAATCGTAAAGGTCCAGGGAGAGAAAAGAAGAAAGCATATCTGCAAAAATTTGCAAAAAAAGAGGGGGGGTTAATAAGGCAAGGGGAAACATATTAAAAGCAATCAAAAGCCAAGGGGAAGATAAACTAACATAAAAAATTTAAAACAAGAACTGGACAAGCTTAATCTATTTTCCAAGAGTGGTGATCCCTTAAAACAAAGGAGAAGATGCAATCAATGGGGTCAAGTGAGAAAGAAGGAAGAGGAGGTTGTTTGTGAATAAATCATGTAGAAAAATATCCCTCTAAGGCATGATCAAACCATCCAGTTACTGTATTTGTCCAGGTTTTAAAACTTGAGCTAAGTAAGTTGCCCTTGGCTCACAATGGATTGTCAAGGAGGTTTTTCCGTTCTCAGCCGTCTTCCTGCCACTGTAATGGAGAAAGCTCCGTTATAACAAGTCAGACTATTGTTCCATTCAGCTCAGTACATTGTGCTCTTCCAAACATCATTCAGATGTTGCAAATAGGTTGTTATCAATAGGTTTGTTTGCTGTTTCATTTACCAGCCTTCCCACAGAAAGGTAAATTTGGATTACCCTGGGGGATATACAGATCGGCAGGTCTCCAGAGTTTCAGACAGGAACATTTGTCAGCCCCACCTGGAGCCTCCAAGAATGAACCCTGAGACCTTTTGCATCAAAGCTTGTGCTCTGCCTCTATCAAGTGCTGCAATGCCTACCAATCCCCATTTGACATTAAGGTCTAAGCATGACTACCCAGTTCACAGTGTTCATTCACCACTGAGGAGATAGCAGATCCAGCCTCCAAGGAATGTGCTGCTGCCCCGTGGTTCCTGCTGCCTGAGGCAGTTGTCTCACCTTGTGAAATATACTCGGAGTCAAGTGTGAATTTCATGCTCTTTATTCAGCTCATAGTAGCAAGGAATGAATCTTTCCCCAAAACGTCTGCTATATACCTGTATGCAATGGCCTGTAGGCTACGCAAATAAAGTTTGTTGTTGTTGTTGTTGTTGTTGTTGTTGTTGTTGTTGTTGTTGTACCTGTATACATTATTTACACAATGGGCCCCATGTGATTGGCTAATTCGGGGCTACTCCTGTAGGCCAATCAGGTTGTGGATGCACTTCATCCAGGAGCCTGATTGGCTGCTCTTGCAGGCCAATCAGGTCGCTGATTCACTTCCACCTGGAGCTGGATTAGGTGGCTCCTGCGGACCAATCAGACTGGTGCATTCTGGATCCTATTGTTCTAGGACCAATCAGACTGCTGTATTTTGGCTCCTATTGTTCTAGGATTCAGCTCAGTACATAACACCTTGCTTCATGGACAAGCCGGCCCTGCTACTGTAAATGTAGGACTGACCTGCTAGGAGCCTGAAGGGCCCTGCCCTGCTTATCTCCACTTGGCTTGGGGCAGGACCTGACAGGCTCCATAAAGGAGTGCTGCTGCTGCCGCTGCTGGGCAGAGAGGGCTCCAGGTTTTTTTTTAATTGCTTTTTTTAAAAAAAACACAACTATGTCATTTTAAATTGTGATTGGTATTAATGCTGTATTCTTAGTTTTAGATTCTATGATTTATGTGGAAATGGTTTTCCATTTGGCTGTGTATTTTTTTATGTTTTACCAGTACTGTTCATGACTTTTGTTATGTTCGTAATTATGTAAATCTTGTCATGTTGTAAGCCGCCTTGAGCATTGTTTTAACTATGGAAAGGCGGCATACAAATAAAATGATGGTGATGATGATGATAAACATCACATAAAGCCCAGTTCCTTGGAGTTAAGCATTACTTCTACTAATCAGAGCTCTTTCATAGATTGATGAAAGCATCATTTTAGTTCCCATGCATGCATGCATGTACACACACACCCTCATTTGGCTCAACCTTGGCAAGGAATAGCTTCCATTCAATGAAAACAACCGCCGCAAGAACATACTGCATGGCCGACTTTGGTTTCTTGGCATAAGCACGGATATGTTGCAATATGCTGACTCTGCGTGTTTCTGCTGTTGTTTAGAAATTGCTATGGATTCCTAGTGATGGCAATAATCCTAGCGTGCATTATGGCAATCAAGTTGTATGCCAAATGGCAATCTTCAGAGCTCCTTGCCAGCTTCCTTGCAATTTCAGTTCGCTGGCACCTCTAATCTCCGCTTGCAGCATGGTGGGCAAAGGGATGATTTAGTGCTTCCTAGATCGCCTTGACCTCACCCCTGCTCCCAGCTTTGCAAAACACACACACACACACACCCCTCATACTTTGTGGATAGTTTGACTTAGTGTTCCTTTTCATCTTAGGAGTCAGTGCCAGAATGACCCTTAGGAATGAACACGTCCCTTGCATCTCCACGCAAGGTGATTCCGCACAGCAGTTTATTGTGCACTATGGGATGTGAAATATGGGTTGGCATTTTGATGAGGGTGTCGCCGTGCGGAGGCTGTGAAAAACTTGCATGCGCCATGACAAAATGACAAATAAACAAACGGGAGAGGATTCAAAAGTACAAAGCGTTGAGGAATGTAAACAGAAATGCCAAACATTTGGCCAAGGGATGAGATTAACAGGGAGAAAAAGAGAGTACCGGTAGTTGTTGAGAGACAACAGTTTCCAAATATTTAATAAACCTCTGGAAGAAAGGGAGGGATACTGAGCAGCCTCTCTGTGTAGGCAGTTTATCATGGGTGGGTAGTTTATGTGTATGGTCATTGTGTGCATTTATTTCCCTTCCTTCCTTCCTTCCTTCCTTCCTTCCTTCCTTCCTTCCTTCCTTCCTTTCTTTCTTTCTTTCTTTCTTTCCAAAAGGTATCATGCTGGAGCACAGCATTCAATCATGCTTCCTGGTGTGTATACGGGTTGAAATGCATATACATAAGATTGAGTCAGTCATGTAATCCTCATTTTTGTTTTTTAAAAGGGGGAGGAATTTTAAAGGGGTTCTAATTCTTACTAGGGCTGTGCTGCTAGCTAGAAGGGCATTAATTTGTTCACTTCATTTTTCTAATCCCAACCACCCCCTTCCCCTCTGCCGGAGCTCTGAGTGTGCATGTGCATGTGTGTGTTCGTGTTCTCGTCACTTGGGGGAAATTAGATATCACTGAGTGTAAGGCAGTACCCTTCCTGCAGTTTTCTCTCTCTTCCAAATGTAATGCGCACCACATGCCAAAATAAGTTGTTCCTTCATTGCCAGCGCTATTTAAAGCATGAACACGAAGATCCTGTATTCTTGACTGTGTATAGCCGAATCACAATATCTAACACCTCCAAATATTTACTCTGTGTTCGTTCTAATGAGTTCCCCCAAATATTTTGTAGGTGCTATACGATTCCAAAGTTAAATTTATTTGCAGGTCTTCCATGTTCCAACTTCCGAGTGGGAGCCATTATTTCAGGGCTCCTATATGCTGACTGTAAACACTCGGATTCCATTTCTAACATTTGATCTGGAGAACTCTCTGTGCAATGTAACTCAAGCCTTCTGCCTCCTTCCTATTCCCTGATGACAGAGTAATTGGAGCACAGGGGTTCTTTGCATTTGGCTGAGTGAGCACCCATGATATAATGGTACATTCTGAAGTGCAGGTGCTCCATCATGATGACAGCTCCCATAGTCACACCCCCAGGCACAGGCAGCTCTGCTCCCATCACTGATTGGCCAGGATATTCACTGGGCAGCCTTCAGCTAGTCGCTGGTAGCCTATCCCACAGCATTGTTAGGATTAAATAGAGTCATGCACACCCTGAACTCAGCAGAGCGAAGAGGGAATACGTATGTGAACAACACTAAAATGCACAGCTTGGCGTTTTACTTATTTTGAGGCTTTTTAAAAAGTAGTCTGTAGACTGCAGAGCACAAGAACATAAGAAAAGCCCTCTAGGATCAGGCCGAAACTCCAACTGATCCTGTGTCCTTTTCTCACAATAGCCAACCAGGATCTGAGTAAAAGGGAACTCTTCCCACTTGTAATACCCAACTGGTATTCAAAAGCACACTGCCTCCAACAGTGGAGGCAGAACATAGCTCATCTATTGGGTCTGTTCTGAATATCCCAACAGTCTTTTTCATTGGGTGGTTCTAATATTAAGCGAAGGCAAAGAGAGAGTGTCATTTTCTAACATATTGTTATCGTACTGGGAAGTTGGTTTGGATGATGGCTATGAGTCCCAACCAAGTCTGTAAGCTGAGAGTCTGTAGTAGAAGGGACCACCGAACTGGTCAGAGCATTCTCTTTGTTAAGGTAATGGGCCTGGCCAAGTCTGTCAGGCATCCATTTACATGTCTAAAGAGCTGCTCAAGTACAGAGCTGTTGCCATAGAGAGAACTGACTGGTGATGTTCTTTCAGGAGGGGATAAGCCTGCCACCCCGCATCATCTGGCTGGAGACCATGCCCTCAGTAGGTGGGAGAACAATAGTTCCATAGGTAGCCCTCATTTAGTCTCTTCTGAAGCTGGGAGCTGAAAAGACATAGACACAGAGCTTGCTGTCTGTGCTGAGACCAGAAGAGCTATGACTTTGGGAGATCTTCCTTGAAACCTAATGAGGAAGCAAGATCTGTTGGAGCGTTAATGCCGTGAGCCCCTCCATCCTATGCTCTGGTTGCATAAACAGTTAAGACATTCAGTCTCCAGTAATGTTCATTCTAAGGAAACAGAACCTAGGGACCTGGAATTCCTGAAGTCTGTCACTGCTCACAGATTGGGGTGCACACAATAATACACAGTATTTCCTGCAATATACGGCACAATATTTTTACTGCAAAGAACAGACATCTTAATGTCTTTGGACACAGGAAAGTTTTCCACTAGGTAAATGGATGAATACTGCTTGTCTTGTATTCTAGCCCACCCACCAAGCTTACCCCAAAGCTTACCCCACACCAACATTCCTGCTCTACTACACTACAGGGCCACCTGGTTTTACCCCACTTCCACTGTGCAATGCATAAAGAACGTGCCATGGCCCCTGCTTCTCTGTAACATGCCACTCTGTATATCTGTGAATTGGCCACCTGTCACTGTGCCATTACAGAATCCCAATGGCATTAGCCGAAGCAACATAAATAGATAAAAACAAGATGCAACTCTAGACGCCCTATTACAAAACATCAATGGCATCTTAAGAAAATGTCACGGCATGAAGACATCAAGCAGTGATCAAGGGTCCGGTGTGGCTTTATGTATATACTGCATCCAAACAAATGAAAAAAATTATCTGCCATGTTATACTATATGTTCAAATTGTCATATGCCAGAAAAGTGCAGATCAGTTACATGTGTGCATGCGTGATATTGGTTTATTCTGAGTGCTCTCAGCTTGCATGTTTTAGGCTGGTACTAGGCAGCTTCCTACATCTGCATATTCTCAGATTGCTCAGTTTCAGACTGCTGCCTGTATCACACCCCTTCCTACTGGACCAGAGGAGATGACCTGTGTCTTTCTTTCTTTCTTTCTTTCTTTCTTTCTTTCTTTCTTTCTTTCTTTCTCTCTTTCTCTCTTTCTCTCTTTCTCTCTTTCTCCCTTTCATCTGTCTTTCTGTCTTTAAACCTTCTCATTTATTGTCTTTACAATCAATTTTTACAGACCATGCACAGCCTTTTTAATTGCTGGATGCTTGACACAGTGTCCAGTGGCCTGAGCCAGCTCAACTAATTTTACCATATTTATTTCTGTGAAAGCACATGCAAATGAGCCGAGAGCGCATTCACTCTGGAATGAGGTGCACCCTTATGAATCGGAGCTGTGTTTACTTCCCGGCTCTCCCAAGAAACAGTTACCTTGGCAACTGCTGCAGCAATTGGGACGAGCTGTCCAGCACTTCCGATGGCACACAGAATATTATCATCCGTCTTTTCTCCATGTTTTGGTTGTTATAGAAGGAAAGCTTGGGCGGGTGTGTGGGTGTGTGTTACACAATGAAGATAAGTGCCTCTGTGTGATGCCTTATATGTAAGTCTTTGCTCATTTCTTCCACACACCTGTCACTTCCATCTCATTCATTCAAGCTTCTTGCGTCCCTTGTTGACTTACTGTGTCTTGAGTGTTGTTCATACGTCTCAAAGTCTTGATCTTCTAACATATGTTCAATGCTAGGAAAGTTCCTTTTTTAAAAAAGGGAAGTAGTTCTAATTCAAGTTAATCCAGCCCAATAAGGAACTGGTTCCAGTTCATTCTTAAATGAACTAGCTCAGTTCATGTCCATTCAAATCAACTTTTTAGTTCATGAAATGGTCACCCTTGGCAAAAAAAAACAACAAAACCCTGCAGCTTTAACTTTTAAAAAGCACATTTTTTAAACTTGGGGAATCACTGTCACTTACAATGCAATCCTTACCATGTCTACTCATGGTAAGTCCTATTGACTTCAGTGGAATTTACACCCAAATAAGTAGGGTTAGGATTGCAACCTCAGGAAGGGATCAAAAGCTGGATTGGACCAATGATCCCTCGTCCCTAACTTTCCAAAAGCCTTCCTGAGCAAACAAACTTGCAGAAGATGTTTTGCTACTTTAGATGCAAACGGAATCGAATTTCTTTCCCACCCCTACATGAAACTGGGGGGGGGGGTGTATTTTGACTTCATTGTCCATCTCCAACTTATACGCAGATACAGTATTATGCAATACATCAGTATAGTTCTCTGCTGCTTTGAATTGAACTTGATTTTGTTGCTATGGCACAGTTCGGGATTTTGGGGCCCCTCTACCGAAGGCCTCTTTGGGAAGGCAGAAAGTGAACAGTTAGGCAGTCTCTGGGATTCAAGTCTTTGTTTTCCATGAACACCTGGGCCACAATAACAGGTGAGTGCTAAAGATGGGTCCCGCCCTTCTTCTCTTCAAGTCGCTCACAACAGGCCAATCCTGCCAAGATCATTGAGTGGGGCAAAGCAACTGGGGTGTGGAGCACATCCTAAGATGATCTATGATCTATCCTCCCTCTTGTTAATTTTGGCACAGGGACATGTGCTTGTAATTAGTTATGTATCATACTCACAGCTGGTGTGCTCTCTACCTCGTTAGAGGCGGACCCACATGACTCTCACTCATATCGTTGGCTCCTCAAGAAATTCTGCAAGGTGGGTGGAGTAATTAAATCAATAGCCTGAGATCAAATGAACTTCCTGGCATTTCTTCAAGGCAGATCTCCTCATCTTTAAGTGCATATTAACTCCATAATAGATGAAGAAGACACAAGTGGAAGCTGAGTCTGAGTACAACGGAGGCACCGTCACATAAGCAGCCATTTCTTATCCATCACATGGTGACTTTACTATCACACCATACAGAATGCAGTTGGTGGTGCACTTTCTGGCTGAAGAGCTGATCATTGAAACCTAAAGTTACTTTCAGAACTCTTCCAGAAATAATCACTTGTAGGGGGCAGTTTGACAGAACCAGGGCCGGATTTAGGTTTGATGAGGCCTTAAGCTACTGACGGTAACGGGGCCCTTTATATGTCCAGCTGTCCTTTGTCAACAACAAATTGTCACTGTTTTTTATGTTGAATATATGCTATATGGTAATTTAATTTAGGGACCTAATAGATATCTAAAGCCATTTGTACATAACAAAATATGGATTTTATCAAAGTAATTGTTGAACTGAAATACAATTAAGAATAAGCATATTAATAGTGAAATACAATTAAGAAGAAGTATATTATAGTGAAATAATAAGCCTGCTGCTTCCTTCTTCCCTGGGACCTACTGCTTCTCCTGCATATCTTCCCTGTTTTGTTATTTTGTGTATATACTGCTTCATATTTAAACAGAAATCTCTAAGCAGTTTATATATGCCAACAAAAAAAAAAAGAATTAATATGGAAATGCAATATAAATTCCTGCAAATATCTCCCGAGCAAATGCTTCTGTGACATCAGCCACTCTCAGCCAATGGTGCCAGAGACTTCATCAGCATCGTATAAGCTTCCTTAATACATGTTGATATAGATATTTACAAAATCCTGGACTTGAATTTCATACACAGCACAATATTCACAGGACTGCACCACAAACAAATTAATTTAACGAAAGGTAACACTGTCACAGAGCAAAACTTATTTCGGTAGCTCATCACTGTTGGAGGGTAGGGGTTCAGTTATGCAAGCAGCCCAGTACATTAAGCTGTGCACAAGAAACTGGAAATATTCCAAGCTACCAAAAAAACCCATTATTTTTATTTATAGAGTGTGCAGAATATTGAATGAATTAAAAATATATGTGCTATTGCACCCTTAGAATCATTCCCTCGATTCTGTGGTTGCTTCTTGCTTATGATTTGTTAATCATAACTGTGCATGAGCCATTTTGCGGCAATCTGATATAACTTGATGTCAGCTATCCACTAACAGTTTTGCTTGCCAGCTAGAACACTTTTGGGGGAAATACTCATGATTTTCTGGTTAAAGAGTCTGCGACATTCTAACAACCAGTTTTTAAAACCACCTGCTACTACAAACATAATGGATGCTTTGGGGTAAAGGATGGATTCACTAGCGACGAAGCACTAAGAATCAAGACCCATGGATCCAGAAATAGCTATCACATTTTTTTCACATCTACTTCTGCTCATACTTAGACTCATGTATATACCAATTTAGGTCCCAAAGTCAGAATGACGGCATCTTGTTAAGATTTATGCTTTTGACAATTTGGCACGCACAGTCCATTTCTCCTTCCAAGTTCTTTTGGTGTGATTTATTTTTCCTCAAATTAAAAAGGAAAGATTCCGTCTGCATGAATTAATTCATCTCTGCCATGTTCACAAGCCTTAGGGTGAAGGATATATAAAGATTTACATATCATTGGCAGCCCGATCAGAGTCTAAAATGGTTTATAGATGGAGATTTCAAACCAGTGCATTAATTCAATAATCCCAACTACAAAAGTAGCCATGTTGGAAGTGAAAACCTGAATAAATGTTGCTAATGTTGAGACTTCCAGACCAAGCTAAACTTTTTTTAAAAATATGCACCCGAAACCTTTGTACCTGAAAATAATTGGCTTCTTCAGAGAGGAAACAATGCTTGTATTCTTGGAGACTTGGCTAATTGTGCTAAAAATATGTCCAGCATGGTGTAGTGATTACAGTATTGAACTAGGATCACAGAGACCTGGGTTCAAATCCCCACTTAATTATGAAATTCACTGGGTGCTCTTCATGGGGTCAGTCACTATCTCTCAGGTTTAGCCTACATTATGGGGTGGTCGTGAGCAGGGCAGAATGGGGTGGGGGACAGGCGAGCCAATGATTTTAAGGGGGCTACGCTGAGTTCCTCTGGTAGAGGCAAGAGGGGAGAGACCCTTTGGTAAAGATTATTGAAATGAGGCCTACATTTGCTACCTGGTCTGAGCCTATTACCAACTTTGCATGGCCCTGGTTGTGAGGATAAAAAGGACGAGGAAGAAGAGAACCATGCACAGTGGAAGAAGGGTAGATTACAAATGCAATAAATAAATAAAGTCCTGCTAGTCATCTTCCTCCGTTGGAACACTTCAAGTAAATGACAGTGCTTGTTATTTGCATAGTATTGCACTGGACAACTGATTTTTCAGGGGAACCCTAAGTATATTTAGCCAGAGGTGAGTCTGATTGAGCCTCTTGGGGTCAGCTCCTTGATAAATATGCTGAGAATTGCAGCCTTTATGTTTTTATCCTTTTCATAAACCAGAATGAGGATTTCCTGTTAGGGACTAGAAGTCAGCATTAACAACAACGACAACAACAAAAATAGATAAAATAAATTTATCATTAGAGTTATGATTCTTCAACTAATATAAAATAGTTCTCTTCGTGTAATGTTTCCAGTGATGCAGTTAGGTAATTATAAGACTCTGGACTTAATGGTCTTACCAGGGGCAGGTGAGCTCTTTAGGTGGTACTATTTCAGAACATCATATGCCCAGCCACACTTCGGATGGTAATGTGTATTACTTGTCTTGCTTCAAATGGTTATACAGCTCCCCGCGCTTTAGATGATAATGTGTACTTTCTCACTTTGTTCGAAACATGGTGAGTCAGCCCTGTTGCATTTGGCGGCTCTCCATTCTGCAGAGCGGGGCCCTGACTTCTGCCTTAAAGACCTGCCTCAATGTTACCATTGAATATTTCAGGAGCTGCCATTCTCCTTGCCCCACCCTTCAACAGCTCCTTGCTTTTCGTCCACTCCTATCCTTTGTTTTGCAAAGCACTGAGAAACTGTGGAACTGAGGCTTTCAAAGGCAGAGTTGTCAAAATTACAAACCCCACCCCCAATGTATTTATGCTTTGTTGTTGTAAGGTACATTAAGAAACTAATAGCGTTTCCAGCTACAAGTGTACAAGGAGAGTGCTGTGCATTACATAAGGCAGAGAAACTTAATAGTCTCTTGTACTTGCATTACAGCCATGACTCACTTATTGATCTTGAAAACAAAGCATGCCAATCTCTGCTCTATTAATCGTTTTGGCTGGGACTTTCTGGGTCTGAAGGCCTTTGCGGAATTGTCCTAGAAGTGTTATTATAGGTATTTCCCTTATAACATATTCTTTCCTTCAAGATGAGTCAATGGAACCAACTGCAGGGAGATAGAACTACTCAGCAGTTCCCTAATTCGGTTTATCATTCTAGTGTATTGTAGGGTTCGTTGAGTGTTGTTGCTTGGGGGGCAAAGTTGTTGAGCTTTTTTTTTTTTTTTAGTTTTGCCCAAAGTTGTTGAGCTATTTTAAAGGGAATTTGCCCAAATCTACACTTCCAACATGGGTTGACATACGACTCAATTTCCCTGGACATTTCAGCAATTTCCGGCCGGGCATTGTTTCCGACTGCTGTATTCCGGCTATGTCCAGGAAATTCCAGACATATGGCAGCCCTATTGCTTTGCCCCGCCTCCTAAATTTAGATTCCACTAAAGAAAGCAAGTGAAGTCCAGGCCTTTCACCTCTTTCACCTATTGATCACACAAAGGGTCAACACAAATACAAAGGGTGCTCCCATAGCATGCTCCACTGGCTACCAGTCTGTTGGTTTGGTTTTTTTAAGTTTTAAAGTGTATTTTATATCTGTATTTTTAATCTGTGTTTTTATATTTGTATTTGATTGTTAGCCACCCTGAGCCCGGTTTTGGCGGGGAGGGGCGGGATATAAATAAAAGTTTATTATATTATTATTATTTACTGACCATGGAAAGGGCTTTTGGAAAAGAGGGGCAGTTCAAAGATTCAAGCCACACAAAAGTTGCATGATGTTAGGTGATGTAAATAATGGTGGATAATAATGTGAAAGGTAAATTAAGTAGTCCGACTGGTTACGATGTTAACTCCTTCCCCTGCTTCCCTGTAGGGAAGACTGAGCCTGGGCAGATGCATTGTGGAAAGAAAATAGAGAGAAGGGATAAGATGGCTGCTCTCCTTCCAGCTTAGAAGGATGTTGGGGTGAGAGAAGAACCAGTTTGTTTGTCACTGATGTTCAGTTGTCTGTTTTATAAAACACAATTCTGGAGGCTGTGGTTTAAAAAGGAAAAGGAAAAACTTTAATGCCTAAACTGTGCCTAATTCACAATTTCAGTGTGAGAGCTGGACCATCAAGAAGGCTGATCGCTGAAGAATTGATGCTTTTGAATTATAGTGCTGGAGGAGACTCTTGAGAGTCCCATGGACTGCAAGAAGATCAAACCTATCCATTCTTAAAGCAATGAGCCCTGCGTGCTCACTAGAAGGACAGAGCCTGAAGCTGAGGCTCCAGTACTTTGGCCACCTCATGAGAAGACTCCCTAGAAAAGACCCTGATGTTGGGAAAGATTGAGGGCACAAGGAGAAGGGGACGGCAGAGGATGAGATGGTTGGACAGTGTTCTCGAAGCTACTAACATGAGTTTGGCCAAACTGCGAGAGGCAGTGAAGGATAGGCGTGCCTGGCGTGCTCTGGTCCATGGGGTCACGAAGAGTCGGACACGACTGAACGACTGAACAACAACAACAACAACAGAGTGACGACCCGAGAGAGAGCAAAAGGGTGTCGTTTAGCCTTCAATAACTGAGGGGTATTGATTGATTCAGAATAGGAACCCTGAATCCACAACCCATGGAAACCATTTCTGGCATCTTTGATAAAGCCCTGAACCTATACAAGCACAAGGCGGCTTTTGAGCCTATAACCAACAGACACCAGTGAGAAAGAGCAGGATTGCCTTTCGATTCCAGCAGGCAGCTGCCATTTTTGAAAGTGCAAGGCTGGAGTTTCTTCACTGGATCTTTAAAAGCCACCATTAGCATCTATATAATTTAAAAGGCTGCAAGTAGATTGTGATGTCCTGTTTCAGAAGCAGCATCAGTTTTAAATAATTGATTTGATTTGCCATTTCCAAATTGGGCTGGGGGAACAGAGCGAGAGGCTGATGGAGGCATTTCAACTTAAGGATTCCTTAAGCAGCAGCCTGGTTATATCTGAAGAACAAATAAGCATCTCTTTGCCTTGCTTGGGATATTTTCAGTCTTTGGGGCTGCAGGCTCTTCAGCTTTTCATCCCTGAGCCGGCCACTTGGGCTATTTTATGTTAGCTTTCTATCCTAAATTTTGTACTTCCTTTCCCTTTTTAAAAAAGATGTTTCCTTCTTTTTGGCAACATGCAAGTACCGTCTTTCCCCCTTTTTAAGACACCGTCTTATAATTTTTTTTCATCAAAAAAACACAGGGTGGCTTATTTTCAGGGGATGTCTTATTTTTATTACGTCAGTATGGTACAGTACAGCCTCCCCCTGCGCGCTGAGCAGGCAGGGCAGAACTCCGCAAGAGGCACGTTTCCCCCCCCCCCACGCGCCTCTCGCTGGTTCGCTGGCTCCCTGCGCATGCAGGAGGGGCTGAGGAGGCGACGGGAACAATGGCGGCACCATGGCTTACTTTTGGGGTACGTCTTACTTCTCACAAAGGTACAAAAACCCTGCCATGGCTTACTTTATGACTACGTATTAAAAAGGGGGAAACAGGGTATACAATATCCCCACTGAGCTGCACAAACTAAAGGGTTTGTACATCTCTCTCAGGCCAAACAGTCACTTAGGGAGAGGGGGTGATTTTCTTTGGGACCATGTGTACAGTTTCTTTGGGACCATGGGAAAATGCAGCAGATTTTTAGTGCATGGTATCAAACAATGCATTTCAGAATCTTTTGTAGCTGCCTACTTTGTGTAGAGTTTGAGGCCTAAAGAACACCAACAGGTGCGTGTATGCAACAATTGCTAGGGAAACATGGATGGGAGTTCTTAACGTTCTTTATCTTATTTTATCAGTTTATATGAAGCAGTCTACACGTAATATAAAAAACTACCGGTAAGCAGTTTGCAAAGAGAGAGAAAAATCTAGACTAGAATACAAGTATAATGAAAAGGCATGCTGACAAGAAAATTAAAAAAATCAGAACCAAAATACTAAAACAAAATACTGAGCAGCGCTCTCAAAAAAATAATAGTCAGGAAATGTCTGAACAAACAAATAAGTTTTTAATAGGCTTCTAAAACGTGTCATGATTGATGTCCCTTGGATTGCATGGGATTAGTAGTAGTAGCAATTTGATGGTTTTCCTCAGAGTAGTCCCATTCAAATTAATGGTCTTAACTTAGTCACATTCATCATTACATTGCTTCTATTCTGAGTAAAACGTTGCTGAATACTACCCATAAATAATCAACAGCACTGCCCTGTCTGTGAATGCCTACTCACAAGTAAATCCCTCTATGTTCACTGGGGCTTACTCCCCAGCAGCTGTCATTCTCTGCTTCTTTATTCAGAAATATGTTGCATTATATTCAATAGCACTAACCCAGGTAAGTGCACTGCAGAGTAAGCCCCACTGAACTCAATATGATTTACCTCAGAGTAAACATGCATAGGCCTCTATTGCAGATCTTGCTTACATGTGACTCTGCGATCGTAGCCCTTTTGTCTCTGTACTGCATTTCCTTTTTTCTGGAAAAATAACTCTAAAGACCTCCAGTGAATAACAGTTCAGAATAATCTTATTTCTTTTCTCCTTGTGCACATTTTTGGAATTTTTTTAAGGCTGGGGCAGCGGGGCAGAAATCAATTACAAAAAATCTTTGTCTAGCAGGAAATGAAAGTGCATAAGGTATAGTTTAGATGTGGGACAGCATTTGTTTTACTTGTGTGTCCTCTAGCAATGCTCCTTTGTTGTGGCTTTCGAACCAATTTATATTTTTTAAAATACTTTTCCTTAAAAAAAAATTGTTTCCTGGAAAGGCAATTCTAGGCCAGCTAGATTGGCTGCAGGCAAATCTCACCATGTCGCCTTAAAGTACCGGTAATGAATAGTCCCTTTAAAAGCTTACATGATCTTTGGATAAGGACTGCCATGAATGAACAACAACAACAACAGCAGCAGCAGCAACAACAACAACAACAACAACAACAACAACAACAACAACAACAACTCAATTCAATTTAAAGAGGCCATTTGTAAATTATTTGCACTGTACCTTACAATGGAGGAAATTGGGAAGTATGGAATCCAAAAATAAAGCCCCACAAATGTTGCTACTGGAATAAATGGGTTGTATTCAGTGCTGGGACTCCACTCGTACAACAGACCTTTGTTTGCACAATAGAGCTTCCAACTCCTCTCCTTTCCCCTGCATACTCAAAATTGGCTCCAGAGGGTTGAGGGACCCTCTGGAGCAGATTGGGAGGCAGGGAGGAAGACAGGAAAGTCTCATTGTATGAGTCTTGCAGCACTAGATAAAACCCTGTGATTTAAATGAGAAGTTAATGTGACAAGTTGAACTGGATGAGCTTTGAGAACCTTTCTTACTCTTGTGGTCAGAGGCTTTCCATGTTTCACTTTAAACTGAATGGCCAACAGAAGATGCTGTGGACTCAGTGTATCTTGAATGTCAGTAAAGCTTCTGACACAGCCCCCCAATGATATTCTTGCAGAGAAGCTGTTAAAATGTGGACTGATTGAATGCAAAAAAAATAAATACTCATTAATAGTGACAAGTGGGGTGCCATAGGGTTCTGTTCAACATATTTATAAATGACTTGGATGAAGGTATTGAAGGCATGCTCATCAAATTTGCAGATGACACCAAACTGGGAGGGGTAGCTAATGCCGCAGAAGGCAGAATCAAAATTCAAAATGACCTTAACAGGTCATTTGTGAGGTTCCGCACTTAGGCAAGAAGAACCAGATGCACAAATATAGGATGTAGGACACCTGGCTTACTAGCAGTACATGTGAAAAGGATCTAGGGATCTTGGTGGACCACAAGCTTAACGTGAGTCAACGATGTGATACAGCTAAAGCTATTCTAGGTTGCATCAACATAAGTATAATTTCCAGATCAAGGGATGTAATAGTCCCACTCTATTCTGCCTTATACCACACTTGGAATACTGTGTCCAATTCTGGGCACCACAATTTAAGAAGGGTGTTGATAAGCTGGGACGTGTGCAGAGGAGGGCAACCAAGATGATGAAGGGTTTGGAAACTAAGCCTTACGAGGAGCGCTTGAAGGAGATGGGTATGTTTAGCCTGGAAAAGAGGACACTGAGAGGAGATACGATAGCCATCTTCAAATATCTCAAAGGCTGTCATGTGAAGGAAGAAGCATGCTTGTTTTCTCCTGTTCTGGAGGGTAGCACTCCAGGCAATGGCTTCAAGTTACAAGAAAGGAGATTCTGACTAGCATTCGGAAAAACTTTCTGACAGTAAGAGCTGTTCGGCAGTGGAACAGACTCCCACGAGAGGTGGTAGACACTCCTTCCTTGGAGGTTTTTAAGCAGAGGTTGGGTGGCAATCTGTCATGGATGCTTTAGCTGAGATGCTTGCATGACAGGGGGTTGGACTAAATGACCCTTGGGTCCCTTCCAATTCTACAATTTTGTTATTCTATGGTTCAATGAGGCATTTGTTAAATTCGTGATGAAAGGTCTTTCTATAGAATTGTTTAGTGTTTCACAACACACTCTCCAGTTTCTCAGAAGTTCCTGTGAAATGTTGGCTGGTGTTTCCTTGGCTGATGCTGTATGTGTCTGATTGATTTATATGCACAGTGCAGCACAAATCACAGCCCACAACCTTACAGTTCGTTCTTGCACTTGGCAATGTTAACTCTGATCCATTGTGACAGCTGATGAAGCAATAGTCAGATTTGTAAATGGTAATTGTAGTTAGCATGTACATAATGTATCACATTTACTCATCCCTTTAGTTTGAATTCATCTACAAGGTCTGACAAACATTGCATGTTTAGTGGCAGCAAATCTAAATAAATGTTTTCATGCTTTCATACATTGGAAATCGTGACAGAACATGCAGCTTTGTAAAACCACCTTCTTTCCTTGTGCAGTTCCCTTCATCTCTACAGAACGGCCTTGCATTTCTGTAGAAAGCCAGCGAAAGTTGCTTCCCCCAAATTCTCCATGTTATTTATGGTGCTGAAATTTAGTGGTAGCCTGTGACATGTTATTGGGAGCAGAGGTAAAATTCTCCTCCAAAGAATTCAGAAGATCCTTTCCCAATAAATTTCTGCTCACTTAATGTTGAATGAAACTCCATTCTTATCGGTGGTTAAAGGAATCAAGGGTGACAAGCCCACTGTTTCCTTCAACAATATGAAAATAATAGTTGTGTTCAAAAGATTCGGGAGGGGGACAATTTCACTGGATATTCTCCCTGGGGAGGGCTAAAATCTTCTACCAGGGAGTTTGAAGAAGATTTTTTTCAAAAAATATTGTCAGATAATTCGTTTGAGAAATTACAGCTAAGTATGTTGTCTCAGATGGTCTTGCTTTGCTGAAAGCTATGTGTATGAAACTTCGCAACATCCCCAAAGAGCTGCCCTGTGAATGGATGTGCATTATAGCTAAACACATGTGTGCTGGGGCTTTACATGCAACAGAGAAGTGTAATATTGTGCCCTGTTCATACCACCATTTATCTGGAGCGGAAATCAATTCAGAGAATACTGGTAGTCGCTGTTTTTCTTTCTTTCAGTCCACAAATGATACATAACTGATTGTGCTTCCCATCTTTTGTGTTGCATTTCCTTTACAACGAAATGAATTGGGTGGAAGAATGTAACAACAATGTATTTGACATAACTAATTATGTAAATTATATAATTTCGCCACAGTGGATAGCCGAGCAAATGATGTAGTTTTGGGTAGAAGGTGAACTGCAGCAGATTGGAAACAGCACTGCATGTGATGAATACAGAGCAGAATGGAAAACAATCCTTTCTTCCACCCCTAGCAATAAAGCACATGTTCTGCATGCAGAAGAGCTCAGTTTCAATTGCTGAGAGCTTCAGTTCAATGGAACAGGGAGCAGGTGGTAAGAAAGACCTTAGCATGAGGCTTTGGAGAGCTGCTGCTGATCAGAATATCAGAATAGAAGGACAAGCAGTTTGGCTTGGTATAAGGCAGCTTCATACTTCTACTAATGCCTTGTCAATTTCATCTCTAGAATGGAGGGACTTTCCCAGACCCAAGGCAAAGGTGGGAGGAGAGCCTGCCAGTTTCATGGCTGATCTTGCAGCTTTTACAGGCATTTCTCCAAACTTTTACAAACCCTTCTACTTCCCCCACCCAAACCAATATGTGTTTCAGCGTCAAGCCACTAAGTTTCTCTTCTCCAACAGGCTGAGAAAGAGTTTGTTTTGCATATGCAGCCAATGATCATTTCTGTTGCAAGGGAAATTAAAGCAGATAGAACCAGACATAAGGCGTGGGGTTCTGGGATATTGTCCGCACCAGTAGAACAACAATATCCACATTAAAAGAAATTGAAGCTGACAGATTTCCATGGCAGCCCTAATATTATGTTAATTCAACGAGGATTCATTCAGGCCAGTCTTCACAATAGTCTCACAAATTGTGTTACGATTCATCAATCATATGTTGTTGTTTTGCTCTAATTTTCAACGGTGTCATGAGCCCAAATAGAACTGGCTATCTAGTCAACCCAAGTGCTTTCTCATTGAGTCTCTCTTGTTACATGTATTTATTCCTTATTTTTTTAATGCAGCCCTGGGATATGTGGATCTTTTGTTTATTAGAAGCAGCAGTGTTCTAATAAACACTGCAGTGTTGGTGCTGCAATGTTGCTGGCCAATGAGCACCAGAAACTGCATACAAATCAGTCTGACTTGTGCTGCGAATCAGCCAGTGGAATATGAGCCAGTGCTTCATGGAAACACTGAGAAATATAGAAACCATGCTTTGAAAGTCAGAGATCTGTCGTGATCAGAAGCAGAATAAAACGGCTGTACTCCCTAGTTCTGTGCTTAAAAAAGAGCTGCTCCTTTGGGTAGGAACAAAAGCCCATATGATATAAAAGGACCCCTAATGAATCAGACTAAAGATCCACCATTCTATTTCCCACTGGCAAGATGTAAAGTAAATGCCTCTGTGCTCAAGAGGGTTTACTCATTAGTAAGTGTGTCTGGAATTGCAAATTTGCTTGTCTTTTTCCTAAACAAAAAAGCTTCCAAGCATAAGGAAGGTACTCCACCCCTTTGCTTTTAGTTGCCTTCTTTGATCTGGTGCAGCATTTTCTGGAAGCTCACATGCAGAGCATGACCACAACCCTTACCTACAATTTATTGACACAAGCCAACTTTATAAACCATGGTTTGAAGTTGGCTTGTTTTCAGAAGACTGAAGTTAGTCGGACCACAATTTGTCCGTGTTCAGACATAATGCTCAAAATGGAAGTGAGATCTTCCGAATGCCTCCTCGTGGCTGCACCAGAACAGAAGAGCAAAGGAGAAGCACATAAGGCTGAGGCTTGTTCGAATAATTATAAACCAGGAATGGTGAACCAGTGACCCTCCATCTGTTATTGACTACAACTCCCATCATCCCTGGTCATTTGACATGCTGGCTGGGGCCGATGGGAGTTGGAGTCTGGTATAATCGGAATGCTCATGTCGTTCTCCATCCCTGCACAAAACCACAGTTTAGCACTTTGTTCTAACAAGGCCAGTGAGTCCACAGCAGAGGTGGGAACCGAATCTACAATCTCCAGAATCTCTTCAGATTCTTAGTAACAAACCCACGGTGACTGTTATGGACTGGATCAACTTTGTTATGAACCAGCAAGAGAATTCTTATGCATAGCCCTCCACTTATCTATTCTCTTCATTAGCAACAATGATCAGCCAAAGCCATTCTGCTTGAAGGAGGCAAAAACTTGACACCAACAAAAGTTGTTTGACAATGCCACATTCTGAGTAAGAGGTAAAGGTAAAGGGACCCCTGACCGTTAGGTCCAGTTGTGGACGACTCTGGGGTTGCGGCGCTCATCTCACTTTACTGGCCGAGGGACCCAGCGTACAACTTCCGGGTCATGTGGCCAGCATGACTAAGCTGCTTCTGGTGAAACCAGAGCAGCACACGGAAACACCATTTACCTTCCCGCCAGAGTGGTACCTATTTATCTACTTGCACTTTGATGTGCTTTCGAACTGCTAGGTGGGTAGGAGCAGGGACCGAGCAACAGGAGCTCACTCCGTGGCGGGGATTGAAACTGCCGACCTTCTGATCCGCAAGCCCTAGGCTCTGTGGTTTAGACCACAGTGCCACCCATCTGAGTAAGAACCCACCCTTTTTTAAAAAAACAAACGTCAATCCAAGGGCTGCCACACTAAATGTTTTAGACTTGCTTCTACACATCCTAGTCACCCACCTGCTCCTTTCCCCCTCTATAGCTGCTGGGCACTTTTAAAAGAATATTAGTGTTTGCCTTCATCATCCTAAACTGCGAATTAGAAGTGAAGGGCTGAGGCACACGTTGCCCAATTTAACAATTTGACTTGTGGTTGGTGAGAACATAAATGAAAGCAAGCATGAAACAGCTGTTGCCTCTCTCTTTTTGAAAATAGCCTGGTAGCAAGACTACTTGTGAGAGTGAGGCTGGCAGTGTTTGATGTTTATTTTTAAACTAAGTGGTAAGAATATTTCCTAGGAATCCCATATTCCTTTAGGGCAATGCTGGGAAGCTGAAGGTTCTAATTAATTAGCTATTAACTAGCCTTTCCAAATTCCTTAATATAGTTTTCATATTTCATGTGAGTGTAGCTGTGGGTTCTTTTCACGAAGTACAGTGACTAGGGC
The DNA here is from genome assembly GCA_034641385.1 of Darevskia mixta. NCBI lineage: Eukaryota > Metazoa > Chordata > Lepidosauria > Squamata > Lacertidae > Darevskia > Darevskia mixta. The sequence goes on along the minus strand of JAWWNH010000121.1, from coordinate 427,558 downwards.
TGCAGTTGCAATTGGTTGATTACATTTGCATATGAAGGAGTTCTTTGCATGCAATAAGTATGTTTTCTTTGTTTTTAGGTTATCTGGGAACACCTCGTATACGCAAGAGAATTTTAATTGCTTGCCATCAGCAGTTTTTACAAGCACTTGCAAACATATTGCAAACATCCGATGGTCTTTCATTGGGGCCATCATTTTAGTCACTACTATTTTTCTATGAACTCACTATGAATGCCTCCCTTGTTCTCTTATAATGGCAATGGTGACCACTTGAGAGGTGTTGGAACTGAGTTCCGACTGAAAAAAAGCCATGGTTTTGGTTTATTTAATGCCTTTTTAAATGGCTTAAACAGATCAGACTGTTAAACATGGCAAAACCATGACCCATGACTTTTGTCATTCCACTCAGCAGCTCTGAATGTGTGGGCAAAACTAGGTGTCATGGGAATTGTCTGTGTCTATGCCCCACCCTGAGCATGCCTTTTAGGAATAAGCCAGCTCAGACTTCTTTTTATTTATATGGTGGCAGGCACAGATCATAATGGCATGGTGAAAATGCAGGACATTCTTATAGCTGCCACCACAGGGGGGAAGAAGAAGAAGAAGAAGAAGAAGAAGAAGAAGAAGAAGAAGAAGAAGAAGAAGAAGAAGAAGAAGAAGAAGAAGAAGAAGAATTATTTATACCCCGCCCATCTGCCTGGGTTTCCCCAGCCACACTGAGCGGCTCCCAACAAAATATTAAAAACATGATAAAACTTCATAGAATCATAGAGTTGGAAGAGACCACAAGGGCCATCCAGTCCAACCCCCTGCCAAGCAGGAAACACCATCAAAGCGTTCCTGACAGGTGGCTGTCAAGCCTCTGCTTAAAGACCTCCAAAGAAGGAGACTCCACCACACTCCTTGGCAGCAAATTCCACTGTCGAACAGCTCTTACTGTCAGGAAGTTCTTCCTAATGTTTAGGTGGAATCTTCTTTCTTGTAGTTTGAATCCATTGCTCTGTGTCCTCTTCTCAGGAGCAGCAGAAAACAACTTTTCTCCCTCCTCTATATGACATCCTTTTATATATTTGAACATGGCTATCATATCACCCCTTAACCTTCTCTTCTCCAGGCTAAACATACCCAGCTCCCTAAGCCATTCCTCATAAGGCATCATTTCCAGGCCTTTGACCAATTTGGTTGCCCTCCTCTGGACACGTTCCAGCTTGTCAGTATCCTTCTTGAACTGTGGTGTCCAGAACTGGACACAGTATTCCAGGTGAGGTCTGACCAGAGCAGAATACAGTGGTACTATTACTTCCCTTGATCTAGATGCTATACTCCTATTCAGATGTTTCCTAAAAGTCAGATAGTCTGATGGGAGGGCGATGATGGTGGTGGTGGTGGTGATAATTTATATGCAGCCCATCTGACTGAGTTGCCCCAGGCACTCTAGGCAGCTTCCAACAAATAAAACACATTAAGCTCAGTAAAACACTTAAAACGTCCCTAAACAGGGCTGCCTTCAGATGTCTTCTAAAAGTCAGATAGTTGTTCATTTCCTTGACATCTGATGGGAGGGCATTCCACAAGGCAGGCACCACTACCGGCCCTCAGAGCTGGGCCTCAATGTCCGGGCTGAGCGATGGGGGTGGAGATGCTCCTTCAGGTATACTGGGCCGATGCCGTTTAGGGCTTTAAAGGTCAGCACCAACACTTCGAATCGTGCTCAGAAACATACTGGGAGCCAATGTAGGTCTTTCACTGTCGGCGTTATATGGTCTCGGCAGCCACTCCCAGTCACCAGTCTAGCTGCCACATTCTGGAGTAGTTGTAGTTTCCGGGTCACCTTCAAAGGAAGGAAGGATGGCAGTTAACTGGCAGAAAACAAGCTCTGTACTCTGAACCACCTAGGTTCAATCCCCAGGATGTCTAGGTAGGGCCGTGAAAGGCTCCTGTCTACAACCCTGGAAAACCACTGCTAGTCAGCACAAACTAACCTCCAACCTAGTGCTCTCCAGATGTCAATGAACCACAACTCTCATCAGACCCAGCCTTCATGATCAATGGCCAGGCATGAGAGGACCTGAGATCCAGCAACATCTGGTTGAAAAAGGATAATGTAGACTATGCTGGACCAAATGGGCTGATTTGGTATTGGTATAAGTTAGCATCCTGCAGGTTTTTTTAGTGGGCCTTGGGGCAAGTAGTTTGCATGGCATACTTCCTTCATACCAAATGATGTTTCATATGCCCTCAAGCAGAATACTCTTCAAGGGAGTCAAGCTACACATTGATTGGTGATGTCAACCAGTTTTCAGACATCAATCATACCCATTGAAGTGGACAGTCCTACCTGAAACTTTGCCAAAGCATTGATTCACCAACACATTGCCTTCTTTCCAAATCCAATATTTAAATGTCCGTTTCAAACAGAATAAGTCTCCAATCTGAACTTCTATTTCTGGAAACTTGCATTCACGAAAAACAGTCATTGCCTTGCCTAAAAAAAAAAAAAAAAAAAAAAAAAAAACCAATTTGATTTCTTATTAGCTGGTTTGCTGAGTTCCACAGCAGGCAAGGTAGGCAGGAAAAGAGTCCAAGAAATACTTAGTGACGGGAAATATATGAGAGAGGACTATTCCAGGAGCAGAAAGGGTAAAATTAGTAAAGGAATTAAGTGAAGCAGAATATTTGTGAAGAATGAGGGCTTAGCTTAAATTTCCCCTTTATTTGGGAGGATAAGTGAACAAGAATCGATACAAATGCCATGTAATCTAAATCACATATGAGAGGCCTAGTGGTACCTAATTTGATCTCACGTCACGAGGCAGCTCAATTATGCTGGCTCACATGACAAATATCACAAAATTCTGATAACATTTTGCATGGATTAGAATAAATCTTGTCTGATATTCCTTTGGAAGTTTTACTTTGGAGTGCTAACAAAGAAAGAAGAAATCAGGTGCAACAATAAATTAAGTCCAGATATATCTGCACTTGCGTATGAGAAAAAATTAATACAATAAGATTGTGCTCACTGTTTTGCAAATGGGAAAATTAATTCAGTGGATAAGTCTGAAGTCTTGATAGAAAAAGAATATATTTTATCAAGACAAGATAAGGATCAGATTTCAGAAGCTGCCTCCATTGTTTTTTCAATACTTAAAAATTAGAAACTTTTAAATCTCTAAATTAAGGCCTGCTGATTTAGTCAGGTTATTGACAATTTGGGGAAGTGCAATCACATGGGGAGGTAGTTCAACTAAGCTTTACTCAGAGTAGACCCAAGTAAAATTTCATGGAACACCACCCACAAAGTCAATTTAAAGGTTTGCTGCCAAAGACACATGATTTCATTAGTAGCTTTAAGCACAAAGGACAAGCGTTTAGAGAAGAAGGTACTCTAGTTTCACAACAACAACAACAAAGACAGTATTTCAGTCAATCAAAGCAGTATCATTTCGCCTTACTGCCGGGCAAACTTAGCATAAGTAAATTATTCTATTGATAGTATTTAACACCAGCTCAATATAATAGGGTATTTTCTGTTACAAGATGTAAATGCTGAAATCTAGAGTCTTTAGGTTATATGTTTTACATATATGATGGAGAATCGGTATGTACACTTGTTTTTGTTTTCACTTATTAATTTTTTTAATCCCTCTTTTATTTGCAGGATGCTGCCGTCATCATTCAAACAGGAGATGAGGTCACCATTACTATTTCTACCTGGTCCATGCTCCCATCCTGCACCTCTTTTGTCCATCCACGGTCTCTACCTCTACAAACCAGGACTCTGTTGTGAGTGGAGATGGTGGCTTGACAAAATACTCTGGGAAATTTGGCAGAAGCAGTTGACTGCGTTGTCTCCTACTGAGCCAGACCAAATACCCTTCTGGTCCAGCATTCTGTACCATGTGGGGAGGGGAGTTATTGCTTTTGTTTGTTAATATGGCATGTATGTTTGTGTTTTTATATTGTAAGCCGCACTGTGATCTTCAGATGAAGAGTGTCATAGAAAACAACAACAACAACAACAACACTCACAATGGCCCACCAGGTACCCTTGGGCTGACCACAGATTCACAAAATTGTAGAGGCCATGAGAGACATCTAGTCCAAACCCCTGTGGTCTTTTGCCCAACGTGGGGCTCAAACGCATGACCCTAAGATTAAGAGTCTGGTGTGTTACCAACTGAGCTACGCTTTCAGTCAATTTCACCCACAGACATCCATTCTATCCAAAGTGTATTTCATGATTGATGACACATTATTTTGGGACAAAACTGGAGGGAAATCAGCAAGCTAAAGTAACATCACAGCAAGTGCAAAGCTGTCTCTGGATGCAAGTATTTCAACAAGCAGTTGAAATACTCTGTTGCAGAAATAGCAAGAAGAGACTTGCCACGCTGGTTGCTTATTGAAAGACTGAGGATTCTGGTTCTCCCCCACCCCCCACCCCCGCTTGTCTAATTCAATCCAAGGGAATCCAAGGGAAACTGGAGCTGTCAGTTAACAAGTATCTATAGGGAATGTGATTAGTTGCCCTGTTTTGAACACCGACCCTCCGATGGAGGAGGAATAGTGCCGGTAGATGGCTGTGTCTAGAGGAGTGCTCAAGACTGCGTTGTTACAAGTTTGTGAAGGAATAGAGGGTTCAGCCATCCTCTGGCAATTACGTGCAGTTTTTAATTGCAGGCAGCATTCTTATTTGCCTTTCTGAAGGAGGGCAAGCGACACACTGAGCTGTTTCTTTGAGGCACTGCATAATTCCTTTCCGAAAGGTAATTAGCTGGGGGTGGACATGACAGGAAGTGAGCCTGATTGAAGTCCTGGCACATCCCACCCTGCTCTGTACTCTCCTTTAACTTTTACTTCGGCAAAGGTAAAAGTCTGCAGCCATGCCGAGCATATGCAGCTAGTAACAATCATGCATGGTTGTTCAATCTTCCATGGGTCTGCACACTTTCAGGACAAGCAAACCCCCGCTTCCTTTGGACCTTTCTCCCACCAACCCATTTCTGAAGCTAGTTGTTCTCCAAGCTGTCCGTCTCTTTCACCAACTTCCAGTAAATATAGAGTTCCCTGTGGAAACTACTGACCACATACTTTTGCGATGCTGCCTCTACGAGGAGGTGTGAGACGAGCTTATCCACACAATGCTGACTGAGCTACCTGGACGTTCGGACAATTTCTATATATAGTGGCTTCTTTCAGATACTAATGATAATGTGACAGCAAAGGTAGCCAAGTTTTGTGCTAGAGCCATAAAAATTCGGTCCAATCTAGCTAGCAGTATCCACACAACTTCAGGACAGAGCTAAAGATGAACCAGTGTTATAATTGACCGCAGCCCTATTTTTAAAGTAGAGATATCTTCTTTTATTTAATTTTTTTAAAGTTTAAAGTTTATATTTATAGTTTATATTTTACAATGTATTTTGGATTGTATTTATCGTTATATGTGTGTGCTGGTGGAGAACCTTAACAATAAATTATCTATCTATCTATCGAGTTCCCTGAGTCATTGGATGAAACTGATTATTACAACCCATTTCAATCTGGTTCAGACCCCATTTTGAGACAAAAACCAGCCTTGGCTGCTCGGATGGGTGTTGCTGGCATCCATTTGTCTTCGGAGACCATGGAAGAGTGTGCTTTGGAGGGTGAAGTCAAACTGTTGGAAGGTTGCAGCGCCTGCTGTGGCTGTAGAGACCAATACCAGAGAGACATGTTTTGTTGCAGCTGGGGCAGATGAAGGCATCTGGTTGTGCTACCATAGATGCACCATGGCATTTCTTCTCTCAGCGCTCTCCCAGCAATCATTTCTCCTCAGGACACTGCTATGGATGGACCCCTTGACTGTTTGTCTCCAGGAACTGCGGTCATCTGCAAGGGTTTCCCACATGGTGGGGTTGATGTTGCCGGCCTTCATGCCACATTTGCAGACATCTTTGTAACCTTCAGGAGAAAGACAGACGAAATTGACCCCGCCAGGTCTCTCAGTGGCTTTTGATACCATTAATGACAGTATCATCTTGGACTATCACAGTGAGTTGTGGGTTGAAGGCATTGTGTGACAGTGGATCTGCTCCTACTTATGGGGTCATCCTGGCAGCTTTGCTGTAGGGTGATATAGAATACCATCTTACCCCCAAACAGTATTTGACATCTACATGAAGCCATTGGGAGCAGGCAATAAGAGAATTGGGATGAAGTGAATTGGGATAATAGCCAGAAGAGGTCTTGCATAATAAGGACTAATAAATGGAAACTGGACCCGAGTAAGACAGAGACTCTGAGGCTGACCAGTCTGAGACTTGGTAAATTTGTTCTAGATGTCTTGCAACTCCTTTGGAAAAAGCTCCACCATTTTCCTCAGAGGCCCAGGTAACTTTGGTGGCAAAGATAACCTATGGGCAGCTTTGGTTGGTGTATCAACTGCACCATATTTCTTGGACAATGATAGCTTGGTCACTGTGGTCCACACATTGGTAACTTTCCAATTTGATTACTGCAACATATTCTCCATGGGCATATCCTTAATCATCATGCAGGAGCTTCAGCTAGTGCAGAATGAGGCTGGCAGGGGTACCCACTCCTTGCAGATATGACAGGGCTCAACTAGCCTGAGAAGTGTGTGCACACTCACTGGTGTTGCAGCACGTCTTGCACTGGCTCTGCTGACAATGATTCTTTTTGTAACAGAACTGGTGGTGGCTGTGGAAGATGAGACCTTCTGTGTGGTTACTGAAAGCAAAGCAGATTTTTGAATTCGTATTAATTTATGCTAAGACTGTCAAATCAATATTGTGCCAGCATTTATGCATGGTATTCCTGCATTAACCTCAGCTGGTGATATAACATCCCTATGCAGCATTAAACGGAAGGCCAGCAGCAAGCTAAGCCCTTCTTGGCTAACTAGCTTGAAATTTGTCTTTTAAAGTCTTTCAAAAATGTGCAGTGAAGCCTGAGCACTAAATTCTTCATTATTTCCAACACTTATTGTCTTGTGGGAAAACCATTGTGTTAAGCAGACTCAATTTAACTGTAAATGTTTGATTGCATCAAATCCTCCTCCTAATGTGCTTGAAAGGTTTGTGATTTGGGTCATTCATTATGCCAATTTTTCTTTATTCTGTTACTGTGGTCACAGATTTGCAACCAAGTCCTAACAAAGGCTGCTTCAAATCCAGCAAAATGTTGTGCAGCAAAATGGAACATTCTACAACTAAGCAGCGACTTAGAACTTTCAGTACATTGTTAACTATGATGCAGATTCTGGGCAATCTCGGGCTGTCTCTATTTTGCAGTGGAATTCAATCACATCCTAGCAAATTCAGGTTGGGATTGCCCAGGTGCTCCTACCCTTAAAAACATTTTTATACAGCCGTGACTTTGGATCTTAATTTTAGCAGGGTGGGGTGGAGTTGGCTCTGTATTTTATATATTATTTGCTCATTTATTTTATATATATTATTTGTTTATTTTAAACTGCTTTAATCTTGTTTCCATTCTTATTTGTAACATTCGTTTTTGTAAGTTGCTTTGAGTTTCATTTTTAGAGGGGGGGAAACCCACATAAACAGCAACAACCATAATAATGATGTAAAGTACTGTATATATAAAATATTCAGTTGGAGAATCAATGCATGTTTGATAGATTATAAATGACTGCAGAAACATGATGCCCATTTGGGGAAAAATGCACATTGCCTTTTACACATGATAAGACATGTAATTCTCACCACGGCTGGTCCCATTCAGAGCAAATGTATAGCTTGGCTCTTTGAAAACCACTGTATCTCATTTGAAGAGAACACATTTCTATGGACAATAAGACAAAGTGGAAGTCATTCATATTGTACATGACAAGTGATAATTGGAGAGGGGGGGGGACAAGGAAAATCCATGTGCCCAAATTTGAAGGTGCATTAGAGATTGCTTCAGCTCTTTGTTGAAGTGACGGCAGAAGAGAAGGGGAACAATGAATAGCTGTCATTTCCTCCGTGTGTCCTGGGGAAATTGGTGTGACAAGAAGACAATCCAGCTTAGCTGTCAGTTTTATAGCAGGGTCTCTTAGTGATTCCCCACCCCAGAAACTCGAAGGAAGTTGGAAATATGGGTAGGAATGAAGCTGGAAGGGTGCAAGAGGAAGTTCTGGAGTTCATTGATAAAAACCCTTCAGCAGCTCAAAAGTTGTGTGCTGCTGTTATAAAAGGAAGACGAAAAAAAATGCAGTTGGTAGCTTTGGGGTGTGGGGGGGAGGGAGGGACAGAATTTTGGCCAACTTGAGTCATAATCCCTTAGAGATGAGCTCAAAGAATGAGAGACTCATGCATGCTTTTGTAGTGCAGGCTACTCCTGATCTGCATGGGATTTGCATTTCAGGTGCATAAGCCTGCCCTGCCATGTCCTGCCCTCTTATGGGTCCAAAAGCAGCACATACATGCATGGTGCTTTGAATACACAAAAAAATGGTTGTTCTCTGTACAAATAAAATTCTTACCTTGGTGATGACTGATTTTTGTAGAGAGAGGATTGGTGTGTTGAAGGGCCCATTGTAAGGTATGTCCAGAATGGTGCATTCCCCATGGTGCTTTTGTTTGCCTTGAACAAGATAAAGCGACTAACAAATTTAATTAATACTAAATAATAATGGTGTCTCTGCTGCTGAGTACCAGACCATCCATTGTTGGGGGACGAGTGGAATTTTCTCCCAAAGGAATGGCATCCCCCAGTAAAGTCTTTATTCCCGGCCACTATGAATAGATGGCAGCCTTGTTGACACCTGTGTGGTGGACATTTTACCTTCCCCTTTCCTCTAATCACTTCAGTTTCTTGGCTATGAAGCAGGTTTCCCCTCCCAGATTGCAGCCAATTCATCAGATCCACTAGGAAGGGAATCAGTGACCACCTGCAAAGCTCTACCCCTTCACCATTGTCGTCCACGCTGGCTTACATTTTGGAAGGCATGGGACTAAAAGCATGGGTAGCCAATGTGATATTCCCCAGATGTTTCTGGACAACAGTTTCTAGCATCCCTGACCATTGGCCATGATGGCTGGGGCTGATGGAAACTGGAGTCCAACAACATCTGGATGACACCGCATTGGCTGGAGTGTGCAGAACCAATGCTGCATAAGAACCTAAGAAGAGTTTGCTGAATCAGGCCGATGGCCTATCTAGTTCAGCATCCTGTTCTCGCAGTGGCCAACCTGAGATAAACCCGCAAGCAGGACCACTCTCCCCTCCCCTGTGGTTTCCAGCAATGGTTTTCAGAAGTGTTACTGATTCTGACTGTGTATTGTATGGTTCTACTAGTGGTGCTGTCTTGTGCCATTCATTATAATCAAAGCTAGACATGGAAAACAAATAATTTCTATTCTGTTAATGGTATTACCCTCTTTAACAGAAGACACCTTTGAGTGTCACATGCACGAGCAGACAGAGGACAAGTGAATGACTCCCACTTCCTGTAGAAAAACCAAAGAGGGGCTCATGCTAAGATGCAAAAGGTCCCCCACATTTGGTGTAGACACATATTTCATGGTGCCAGAGGAGAGATGTATGTGTCTTGACTTCAGGTGGCCCTCATGTGCTGCGTCAGGAAGGTTTTGGGCATAACATGGCAGGACAGAGTCTCAAACAAAGAAGTGCTCTTCCAAGCCCACATTCCCAGCATGTTTGCACTCCTGCCTCAGCGACATCTACCCTGGCTTGGTCAGGTCCACAGAATGGAAAATGGCAGGATCCCCAAGGATATACTCTATGGGGAGCTGACTTCAGGCACCAGATCTGTTTGCAGACCAACTCTGAGTTACAAAGATATCCGCAAACATGACATGATGTATGACTACATTAACCCCAATGTGAGAATCTCTTGCAGATGACCACAATGCCTGGAGACAGGGGGTCAGGTTGTATATTCACGGCAGCGACCAGAGGAGGAATGATCACTGGGAGGAGCACAGAGAGAAGAAACACCAAGCTGCACCTATGACAGTGGGTGGCGCTGTGGTCTAAATCACTGAGTCTCTTGGGCTTGCTGATCGGAAGGTCAGCAATTTGAATCTGCGTGACAGGGTGAGCTCCCATTGCTCTGTCCCTGCTCCTGCCAACCTAGCAGTTTGAAAGCACACCAGTGCAAGTAGATAAATAGGTACTGCTGTGGAGGGAAGGTAAACGGCGTTTCTGTGTGCTCTGGCTTCCGTCATTGTGCCCCATTACGCCAGTAGCGGTTTAGTCATGCTGGCCACATGACCCAGAAAGCTGTCTGTGGACAAACGCTGGCTCCCTTGGCCTGAAAAGCAAGATGAGCAACACACCCCATAGTCACCTTTGACTGGACTTAACCATCCAGGGGTCTTATACCTTTACCTACCTATGACAGCAAAACCGGAAGCCTTCATCTGCCCCACCTGTAATAAAACATATCTCTCCTGTATTGGTCTCTAAAACCACAGCAGTCACTGTAACTCTCCAATTGTTTGACTTTACTTCAGAAGGCGCACTCTTCCGTTGTCTCCAGAGACAGACTGATGGCAACTTGGCAACTTTTTGCAATATGGCCTTTCCCTAAATAGATCACTGAAGTGACTTCAGTTAGCTTCTTTTCATGCGGTTAAGAAATATCTTCCAAATGTCATCTCCCAGCAATATCTCCTTTGTGCCCTTACATAGAGACCAAAGGTATAGAGGTTGTGGTACCCAATTTATTTCTGCTTGAATTAATTTCCTCACAAATATAGCAGAATGAAGTCCATGCTCAAATTCAAATGCATAACTGAGGTTGAATATGCATTGCACGTATTTCATTATATTTGCATTGCCTTGGGGCAAAAAAATTAAAGAGAGGCTGCACACAGTTCTAGAAATTAACATTATTGGGAGATTGTCCAACAGTTACAGGCCTCTGATTCTTGTACCATTGATTATAATTACGCCATGTGTCAGGTGTGGGAACAAAATTCCCAATGCTAACAGTGGTGATTGTTTAATAGATTTGCAGCTATTGATTGCGCAAATATTTGGATACCACAGTGTACATTTGCCAGCTGGGCTTTTGTGCAAAGAAGTATTTACATTCAATGGCAGTTTAGTTGCTCTTAATGTATTACTATGTTACCCCAGTGCCCTGCCTATTGGGGAGAGGAGGATGAGAGGAAGTTTCTCATTCATTTCTCTCTCTCCCTCTCTCTCTCTCTCCCTCTCCCTCCCCTCATCTATCTGTATCTGTCTGTATCTGTTTGCTGCCATGATATTATGTGGTATGTACGTAAGTAATTTTTTTATAATAATTAATTAATTAATTAATAAAAATTGAACAAGGCAAAGACCTTGCACTTCATCAGATACAGACTTCATCAGATACAGCCCATTGTGTTTCTTTCCCTGGACACACCAAAAATTAGGTACATTTTCATTTGGGTTGATGCACTAAATGACTAATAGTATCCACTTCCATCCCTCTAATTCAGGGATGGGCAGACCTGCTGGGTCTTTTTAAAATTAAACCCGGATATCTACCAATCAGTGGCTGCTTATGTCAAGCCACACGTGCCTTGCCAATTGTTGTTTGAAAGCCTCACCAATTATATGCAAAATCAGACACAAAACAAAATGTATATTATATGTATAATACCTACAAACGTGTCAAGCCCTTTGCTGTACAATATTTCCATAGCACAGATTTACAAGTGATTTAATAAATCTGTATTTTTACATAGTTGCATTGTTACATGTATCTGCTAATGTGCTGTTTGCTTTAGAAAATCTGGAGTCTATGTGTATAATATTATATAAAAATTAATGCATCTTGTATACAAGAATTGTTCATATTTTTTTAGTAGAACTGGGTGCATGGGGATCTCATATTTCACTGAGGTTAAGGAGCAAGACAGAAATTAGGGAAGAAACAACACTGAAATGTTCAGAAAACCCTATTCCTGCTTGTTTGTTTGTTTGCTTGCTTGCTTGTTTGCTTGCTTGTTTGTTTTTACTATACTTCTTATTTTGATTTGCTGACATTAGTGATAAGGAACCAAGGAATCTCTCCCATGGCTAATTCCTTCTTCAGATTAAAGAAACAAAAGAAGAGAAAAAGGAGAGAGAGAGAGAGAGAGAGAGAGAGAGAGAGAGAGAGAGAGAGCATGCACCACATGCCGAATCAAATGAAAAAGGAGAAGCACATTTATATATTATTAAAACCCTGAATCGCTGACTGATAAAATGTGTCTCTAGGTTACATTTCACTACAAAAAGCATAACAAATGAGCAAGAGAATTACCCCTTCCCCTGTTATCTGGATTGGCATTCCAGAAAACATCAGTCCATCAGGGAATAAGATGGTGTCATGCATAAATTCTGGTCTTATCATGATTATGTCATTATGTCATATGGCTCTAAAAGTGATCAAGAACAGCCACAATTATTCAGGGTGGAAAGCAGTTGTGGCTTTTATGCTGTTGAGCTAGAGGAAAAGAATGAGTAACCTGTGACACTCCAGATGCCAGAACCAGCCCACCCATGTGGCAAGGTGCAGCAACTGCCTCAGGTGACAGAATCCACAGGGGCAGCAGATAATTTTATTCAGAGCCAGCCCACCCATAAGGCAAGGTGCGGCGGCTGCCTCAGACTGCAGGGTCCATTGCGGCAGCAGATCCCGATGTAGATCTTTCTCCCCCACCCCTTGTTCCTGATGTAGATTTTCCCTCACCCCTTCTTCCCTGGCAGGAAGGAGGAACCCATTCTACGGTCCACCTCAGGTGCCAAAATTTATTGGGCTGGCCCTTCCAGATGCTGTTTAACTCCCATCAGCCCCAGTCAGCATGCCTAATGCTCAGAGATTAGTCCAACAACATCTGGAGAGCCACATATTGTCTATCCTGGTAGTCCAACAACATCTGGAGGGGCATGATGTCTTAGGCCATCCCTGGCCTGTCTTAGACTGTAATAGAAGTGTGTGCGTTTTTTCTAGTCTGGTGAAATCATGGTGTTATGCATTGTGTTCTGAAAGTATGATCTAATGTCGATCACAACAGGAGAAAGTACTCATTAAAATTTAGTTGGCAATGAATTCTTGCATCTCGGCTGAATGTAGATTATTTATAATGGTAAGTCAGTGCTGGAGATAGATTTTTGTGGGATGAAGTTTCGTATGCCAGGGCAATGATTATGGAGCATGGATGAGTGGTATCTTGAAAAGACATCAAGAATCATTCCATTATCTGATTCTGATTCCATATGGTCTATACACAGTTACCACCATTATAATTAGCTTCCTTGAATACCTACTGAGCACTTAAAATTGTTTTGCTGTCTTTCAAATCCTGTGCCCTCCGAACAGCCTGTGCTGATCTGCCAAGGCTTTTGCAGAGGAGGTTCGTTGGAGTATAATTTGGCAGGTAGCCCAAATAAACTTGGCAGGATGGGACAATAAGATGCAAAGCAAGTTTTCCTCTTGAAAGAAATTCTCTTTAAACACAATCTTCTGACATTATAATAGATTTTAGGTCTTGTTGAATAATGTTTTGTGATGTGGATAAAAATATACACTCAAATGGGACTCTGTGTATTTTGTACACCCTCAGTTTTGAAGTGCAAAATATGGCATCTGGTGCAAAGCTTGGTATCTTCAGAATCTCAGAAAGAAAGAAAGAAAGAAAGAAAGAAAGAAAGAAAGAAAGAAAGAAAGAAAGAAAGAAAGAAAGAAAGAAAGAAAGGAAAAGAAAAGAAAGAAAGAAAGAAAGAAAGAAAGAAAGAAAAGTTTCAAATACTTAAGGTTCTGAAGGAAAGCTTATAAAATGCATGTGCAGTGTCTGATAAGGAAACTCAAAAGCAAGCCATGAGTTAGGCATGCATTTGACGGATCAAGGTGGGACACACAAGATGATTAGTACCCTCATACCTCTTTATCACCCTACTATAGATGCTATTTCCCTACATGCGCCTGATTTATTCTGTCAGCAGAATTTAGGCTTAATTGGCAGATATCCATAGATGCTTTATATGAACATGATGAGATCTTGACTGAGCCCCTTCCTTGAGTTCAAGATGAAGCAGGTGATGGCCCAAGATAGGGCATTCTCAGTGGTGGCACCCCGTTTCTGAAATGCTCTCCCCAGGGAAGCTTACATGGCACCAACACTAGGGCATAATCCAAATTTCCCCACCGTGTTGGTGGGGCTTTACAAAGCAGCAGAGCCACCACTGAACCAACATTCCTGCCACACATAGGCCTGATGCTGTTGCACAATGGTAGTAAGACCATATTGGGATCCAGTGGGTTCATCTTGACCCATCCCCTCCCTGCCTGCTTTTGTTTGTTTGTTTGCTTGTTTTTTGTTCCAAATTTTGTCAGTTTCAACTGTTTTAGCTTGCTGCTCTGTTTGTTTTTTACCTTAGTGTTTTGGTCTTGTTAGGCTTAAAAAGGTAAAGGTAAAGGACCCCTGACAGTTAAGTCCAGTCACGAACGACTCTGGGGTTGCGGCGCTCATCTCGCTTTATTGGCCGAGGGAGCCGGTGTACAGCTTCCGGGTCATGTGGCCAGCATGACTAAGTCGCTTCTGGTGAAACCAGAGCAGCGCACGGAAACGCCATTTACCTTCCCGCCGGAGCGGTACCTATTTATCTACTTGCACTTTTGTTTTGTTTTAATAATAATTTTTATTAAATTTTTCAATTTTACATTTCAAAATAAACATTTTACAAACTTTAAAATAATCAATGACTGCCCTTCTTCTCCTTCATGTTACATATCATTCCCGCATATTTTCCATGCAAATCAGTTTTCCACTTTTGCAGCCATCAAAAAATTATTTACTCTGTTGAAACTATCATATTGCTGCCAGTGTTTTCAGCTTTATAGTTATCTTCCATATATTTATTTATTCATTTATTTATTTTTTAAATTAAGGATATTCTTTTGAAGTGCTTTTGAAGTGCTAGGTTGGCAGGAGCTGGGACCAAGCAACGGGAGCTCACCCCGCCACAGGGATTTGAACTGCCAACCTTCCGATCAGCAAGCCCTAGACTCAGTGGTTTAGACCACAGCACTACCCACGTCCCTCTGGTTAGGCTTAAGGCATACTAATAAGTTGTTCCAGTTAAAGGTAGATAGCCGTGTTGGTCTGTCATAGTCAAAACAAAATAAAATAAAATAAATCCTTCCAGTAGCACCTTAAAGACCAACTAAGTTTGTTCTTGGTATGAGCTTTCGTGTGCATGCACACTTCTTCAGATACACTGAAACAGAAGTCACCAGACCCTTATATATAGTGGGGAGGGGTATTACTCAGAGGGGTGGTGGAAATGGGTGAAAGGTTGATAGCTAACATTGTGTATGCCATCAAATGCCAACAGTGCCCTTCAGCTCTCTATATTGGACAAACAGGCCAAACCCTACGCCAAAGGATAAATGGACATAAATCTGACATCAGGAATCACAAGACAGAGAAACCAGTAGGAGAGCACTTCAATCTCCCAGGACACTCTATACAAGATCTCAAAGTAGCTGTCTTATTGCAAAGGAATTTCAGAAATAGACTGGAAAGAGAAGTTGCTGAATTGCAACTCATTACCAAGCTTAAAACCATGGAGAGACCTGGTCTGAACAAAGACATTGGATTCTTATCTCATTATACATGACAAAGCTTTTTTTAACCTTCTCACCCCTTGCTTTTTCCTGTAAGACTAATTGCAGCCGTTAACAGTCGTCAACAGGTTTACCACAGCTATCAACCTTTCACCCATTTCCACCACCCCTCTTAGTAATACCCCTCCCCACCCTCTCACTATATATAAGGGTCTGGTGACTTCTGTTTCAGTGTATCTGAAGAAGTGTGCATGCACACGAAAGCTCATACCAAGAACAAACTTAGTTGGTCTCTAAGGTGCTACTGGAAGGATTTATTTTATTTTATTTTGTTTTAATAAGTTGTTGTTAAATAGGAAACAAGTTATTTGTCCATCTAGCCCCCCTCTTCACCTGGAGGGCCCTACCAGGCTCATGTGCCAGTGATACTGGGAAGCTGTCACTGGACACGTGCTTGGATGCTGCCCCTTTAAATTTCCCACAATACCCAAGGATTGTGGGAAATTACAATGGCAGTAAGACACAGCTTCTAGGAGCACAAGGCCCATGAAATAAAAAGCATTGAGGCTCTAGCAGCTGTCCAAGGATTTCAAGTGCTGATGTTGGGTCTGACTATTGATGCATTCTGTGCCTGCTTCTGATCCTTCCTTCCTTTGAGCAAACGGTATTCATTCTGTCAGAATTACCCACAAAGCAGAATTCCTGCACAGGGAAGTATTGGGCATTGACACCTCTTTAACATTTGTCCAAAGAACCAAAAATAAATTTGGAGTCACTGGTAATATTTCATTTGGACAGTGTTTGTTTTTGAGCCAAGCTGACAAAGAAGAAGTGGAAAGAGAGGTCTTTGCTACATGTATACATTCAGTTGCCACTCATGGATTGTTTCATAGGTCTCCTGCATGCAAAAAAAACCCCAGCAACATTTCACGTCACCACATTCCATTAAGGGAATGGAGAGGCTGGATGTGTGGGGTGGGGTGATCCTTACTCACTGCATGAATCTCCTCCAGAGCAAAAACTAATATCCATGACAACATACTCTGCAAGCTAACCAAAGAAGGAAAAGAGGTGGGTGCTGCTAGCCCTTTCATGCTGACATCAACCACTTCTTTCAAATAGTGGTATCAAAGTATTTTTGCTTAGAAGAAGAAGAGTTTGGATTTGATATCCCGCTTTATCACTACCCTAAGGAGTCTCAAAGCAGCTAACAATCTCCTTTCCCTTCCTCCCCCACAACAAACACTCTGTGAGGTGAGTGGGGCTGAGAGAATTCAGAGAGAAGTGTGACTAGCCCAAGCTCACCCAGCAGCTGCATGTGGAGGAGCGGGGAATCGAACCCGGTTCACCAGATTACGAGTCCACCGCTCTTAACCACTACAGCACACTGGCGTAGCCCTAACCAAGTGTTCGATTTAATTACATGCAGTGGTGTGGTGGCCTGAGGTCACAGGGGGGTCCTTGTCCCAATCATCATGAAAGAGGAGCTTTGGGGCAACTGTATGCTCCAAAATCAGGAGCTTAGGAATGCTGAAAATGCTGAAGGTGCTTCAGTATCAAGAGGAAAGATGTGATTTCTTTTGTTACCTGTAGACTTTTTCTTTGTCAGAAATAACTAGATTTCACTGCTCATCTTTGACCATCCATCCATCCCCTAAATCTTTGTTTTAAATATTTTGTTTCAAAAGCATCCTCGCCCTACTCCCAGGAAAATCTCCATAGCTTTTTAAAACCGATTAAACACATCATTCATTATTGTTCTGCTTCACATGGCAGGAATACATTGGCACAAAACAGGTGATTTAAAGCTGTCAAACACAGAATCATGTATACTGGAAACATCTAAAAGTTAAATTAGCTGAAGTGTTGTTTCAGCAGAGAAATTTTCTGTTTATGCATTTATGAAAGAAAATGTTGCAATAAGAAATGTCATATATGTGGTTAAGTGAGCAAGGCAGGCTGCAATCCTAACCCTATTTAAAGGTAAAGGGTAAAGGGACCCCTGACCGTTAGGTCCAGTCGTGGACGACTCTGGGGTTGCGGTGCTCATCTCGTTTTACTGGCCGAGGGAGCCGGCGTACAGCTTCCAGGTCATGTGGCCAGCATGACAGAGACGCTTCTGGCGAACCAGAGCAGCGCCTGGAATCACCGTTTACTTTCCTGCCAGAGCGGTACCTATTTATCTACTTGCACTTTGACGTACTTTCGAACTGCTAGGTTGGCAGGAGCTGGGACCGAGCAACAGGAGCTCACCCCGTCGCAGGGATTTGAACCACCAACCTTCCGATCGGCAAGCCCTAGGCTCTGTGGTTTAGACCACAGCGCCACTTACCTGGGTGTAAACCCCATTGGACTGAATTAAACTTACATCTGAGCAGATGGTTAGAATTGCAGCCATAGATGGTTTGTGACTGGCCACTAGTAGGGGTGTCAGAGAGTTCTGCCAGAAACAGAAATGGGAGCTGAAATTTCCACATTTTCCACGATCTTCTGAAGTTAGGAATGGAAATCATGCAATCAAACATGTGCAGTACTCACTATTGTTGGTTTTAGTCTGCAAATGTTTCATAAATAATTACATTGTTTGCTGCATTCTTTTTATGTGTTCCTTTCACTGAAATGCATTGAAATTTGTTGCATCATGGTATGTAATTTTCAACCATAGTGGATAAAGAGAAGAATAACAGAGGTTTTAGCAAAAGTCAAAGTGCAGCAGAGTGGACTCAAAACTCATTGCAACCAACCCAGTATGGGAGGGAAAACATTACATCCCTAGCCATAGACAGCTTCATTATCTCTGTTTTTAAAGTGCTGCCAAATTCTTTGTTTTTGCTACAAAAGGCTAAATGAGAAGACAACAGATTTTTAAGTATCTGTTGGTGGCTGAGACATGCCTATCTGTTATGTGTGTTCTAATGTAGGTAAAAATCCACATATTTCCGCATCAGCTGGTCACGAAGCAGGAGAAACTAACAAGTCCATTGCAGCAGAGCAGAAAATGCCACAGGAAAGTGTGAATGAATATCAGAATGGATCGAACCACTTTGTACAACCCTAGAAGCGGCAGGTTGGGCCGACCTTGCCATTTTCCTAACGAAAGCTGAAGTTTAATTAATACTGCCTCCCTCATGGCTCTACTTTCAATGACAAAATAATGGTTAAGCTATTTGGAATCATTTCCTTGCTGCATAAAATATGCCCTAATTAGCTAAAAGAGCAACCAATTAGCATGTAGTTTTCAGGAGACACAAAGTGGCTTCTGTTGCTTAACTTAAAAGAAAAACTGAGACGGGACCATAGTATTAGAATAGATAATGACAGTAAAAGAGGAAGCTTTTAGTACATTTGCATAATATCCCCCCCCCCCTCTCTCTCTCTCTCCCTCCCTCCCTCCCTCCCTCCCTCTATGTATCTCACACTTATTAAAAAGCAGATAGGTGTATTGAGCCAGGGGATGTTAAGGAACAAAGTATTTCAGTCCATCACTGTGCTAATTACCTGATGTGCTAGTGGCCTTTGAGGCCAGAGTACACCACAGTGCGCTTCTTCTTCCATCAACCCAAAACACCTCTGTCTCTATTTCCAATCTCAGTGGTAGGTGGCATTTGCATAGCACAGGCTTGTTAACGTTTCAAGTTACTCGCATCAAATACTGCTTCTCATGCAGCAACCAAACTGGATGAAGCAAATGAGGTTATCCTGTGCTAGGGATAGACGGCGGATCTTTCCATTGCGACCGATTTTGCAACCAATTTTGCTTATTTGTTTCAGTGGTTCCCTCCACAAACCCTTCGCCAGTCTTGTGTCACTCTTCATAACCATCCAAATACAGGGCAACATTTGAGAATTATTTTAGGCTAAATAGGATTGCTCTTTAAGGGACCAAATAATAGGAATGTTATGTCGCGAAACACCCTGAGATCTATGGATGAAGGGTGGTATACAAATTTAATAAATTATAGTAATAGGATAAAGTGTGGTAGTAAATTTTCAAGGCTCTAAGAGGTTGTTGTAGTTTTCCTGTTCTTTGTTGTTGTTTTATATGCCACCCATCTGACTGGGTTGCCCCAGTCACTTTGGGCAACTTCCAACAAAATAATAAAACACGAAAAACATCAAACATAAAAAACCCCTTGTACAGGGCTGCCTTCAGAAGTGTTCTAAAAGTCAGATAGACATTTATTTCCTTGACCTCTCGTGGGAGGGCGTGACTACTGAGAAATGGTTCTTACCATTCAAGAGGCTGTAAATCTTATAAATGTTAAATAAAAGAGGCTTCAGTGCATTTAACACCTGCCTAGCACGCAGATATTTAGCAGACGAAACAGGAGACCCAGCCAGATGGGCGGGGTATAAATAATAAATTATTATTATTATTCCTTGGCATGGGTATGAAAGAATATGTTATATTTCAAACAATGTATCTTGCAGAGTGTATTTATTTTTGCGATCATAAGTTGTTTCAAACAGCTTTTAACATTGTATTTCATTTGCTGTAACCCGGCTTGGGGCCTTGGGACGAAGGGCAGGTAATCAATTTAAACAACAACAACAAATTTCAAAGCAGGTAAAGCACCCGTTTCATATATTTTAAAGAGACAACAAGATGCACCTTGGCAATGTGGAAGTGGTGAATGTACTGGTTTTGAGTAGGAATGGATGGCTGAAGTATTTATTTTTCAGTGCATTTTTAGGACAGTGCCTCTTTCCCTCTTAAAAAAAAAAGGCTTTCACAGTATCTTACATAGAAGATAAAGTTAGACAGTCGAGTTCATTAATCTTAGCCCACACATTTTTTTTCCTGCTGTGAAGTGGTGTGGGGAGGGTGGCATTCAAAGCAAAGGAGTGTTGCGTGTGTAGGGCACCCAGTCACTCCCACCAATAACTCACATATGAAACATAATTTTTGGTTTGGGTTTTTGGGCATATTTTGGCCACAACTTTATTGAATACAAATCACGTGTGTGGTTGCGTAGGCATTGGTTCACACTGTCCTCCTGGACAAGGCTGACTCCTAGTCAGCAAGACTAGCTGTCCGGCTGGACAGAGCTGACCACTTGTCAGCGAAGGGAAACCATTAGCTGGGGAGAGTTAACGGAGGCTGGTGAAATCGGAGCCTCCCCCTCCCCAGGGGTCCAAAGGGGCTCCTGCATGGCCCTGCAACCCACCGGGTTCGGACAGCAGTGTAAAGCCCCCCAGATTCCTTTAACGGAATTCCCAACACCAACGTCACTTCTTGGTGGGCACCGCCCAACCATATCACCGAACCAATGCCTAACCGCCAACCTTACAAGTTGTGACTATTTGCTGTATAGTAGGCGAAAACCAAGAGGCACAGCCAATCAGCCAATCGGAAAAATTCCTACCAGGCCTCTACCTAAGCAGAGACGACCCCATGACAGGCACAGCAAGGTCAACGCACCAGCCTATACCAGGGAGGGGGGGTTGGGAGATCCGAAGCTCCAGCCAGAGTGGTCACAGATCCACGTGCGGATCTATATAAGGACGCTGGGCTGTCAATCAACATTGCAACATGAAAATTTGCCCAGCAACAGTCCGGGTCAGTGAGCTGTGGCCAGCAAGCACTTCCTCCAAACCCAGGAAGTGACTTCCTTGCCCACACCGCAACGATAGCTCTCTGTGAGAACTTGCTTTGTGCCAGAATGGGCTCCCTTACCCTGCTACTCGCCACTTCTTCTTGACTGCAGCACCATCTCACCCAACCCACCTCGGGTCCCAAAGCAGCCCCAGATGTCTTCTAACATACCAGTGAGGAAAATCTCAGCGATATAGCAAACAGATATTTTTCTTCAGAATAAGGCATTTGAGCTCTCACGTCATCCACTCTTAGTACCACAAAACAAAAAAAAAGTCATCTGCGGTAAGGATGGTAGAAGAGGGTCCACCTCCTGCTCTTTAACTCATCCCACCAGCATCAAACAGGCCTGGGTCCACTCCACATATTGCTAGACTACAACTACCCATCATCCCCAGCCATTGGCCATGCTGGCTAGGGTTGATGATAGTTGTAGTAGTCTGACAACATCTGTGACATTTCCATTGTGCTTTCCTACCCCAATCCTGCAAGGCCACCAAGATAGCTAAGAAGCCCCTGGCATCCTGTTTTCTGGTGAGATACATGTTCCCTTCATGGAGAAAGGAGATGGTTGGAGCTGTAACTCTTTCCCCCAGGGACACACATGTTGCCAACTGCATCTCACTAGAGAGATTTCTAAATTATGCTGTCTACTAGACTTCAAAGCTTAGTGAGCGGAAAACACGAACTCATAAGAGACAGAACCAGCCACATGAGATTCTCCTAATGCCTTTAAAAAAGACGTATTTATGCAAATCCACACCTTTGGCAGTGATAGCTGTCCAAAGGGAGCTCAGAGAGATTATTCTGTGGCCCTACACTGATTTTACTGTCACAAACGTACAGACTTGTACATGTGTATGGAGATGTGGGGGGTGTCTGCTGCGACTTGGTGCTGCAATTGTTTCTCAAAACAAGGCATGCCATGAGTCCTGGGGCTCCATTTACCCCTGTGACTTAATAACCTACTTTGACTCTCCCTGACAATGGCTTCCTCCCCACAACTGGAATTTCATGTTCATTTGTCATGTCCCATTTGTCCCAGCCTTAGTCACTGGAGTAAGAGCGACTTGTTTTGGGTCACGGAAAGGCTGAAAGAAGAACTGAACTGCAGAAAAAGCAGTGGGGCGTGAGCGGATTTGCCAAGGCATCCTGGGTGCTCCCATCTTGAGTTATTTTCACTGGCCCCACCCCACTAGCATATCCAGAAGGAGAAACATGGCAATATTAGCGTTCCCATTTTCAGTACATTTGCATGCCATGACCATTGTCTGACTCCCTTCTTACTTATTTACAGCAACTGTTGCTGATATATTATAGCAACCCACCACTGCTCTCAAATTCATCTGCCCACAGTGTGTGGCACCTGCTGGGGCTGGTGATTAGGCCACTTTTCTGTAAACCACCAAGGTCTGTGAATGACAGGTCAGAAACAAGAAAAATGGCATTAAAAGCAAAGCACAGCTAACTTTAAATAAATACATTTTTTAAAATACTGCTGAGTGCCAGGGGTAGAGAAGCTTTTTCAGCCTGAAGGTTTCACATTCCCTTGAGGGACCTTCTGGAGGCTGCATGTCAGCTGTGAGTGAGGCTAAAGACCAAAATTGGCAGAGAAATGCTACCTTCCAGCCACATAAGTCAGAGGCATCTACACACACACAAAAAAAAACCTGCCTTCACCATCCTCTGTCCAAACAACCCAGAGGCATTATCACACAGTTCAAGGACAAATTCTAGCCAGGCAAAAGCACTCAAGGAGGGCATGGAGCAGAACCAATGAAATGGGTGTCCTGGGGAGAAGAATGTGGCTTCATAAATGGGTGTGGTCCAGGGAAAGTCTCAAGGGCCAGAGAGCCTTAGACCTCCACCTTCGGCTCCTGGGCCTCAGGTCCTCTCCCCAGACCTAATACAATAAAAATCTCCAAGTAGGTTTTTTAATTTTTTATTTTATTTTATTTTATTACAAACTGAGACTCATGATGATTTAAGAATGACCTATCACTGATCAATAACACCTCAGTCAAGAAGAAGTCACATGTTGCATTCATTGGACATACTTGACCTTAAATGAGGAGGGGTGGGCATCCAGGCAGTGGCCATGTCTCATGAATGCAAAAACAGGAAGTTGTCTTGGCTAGCTCATCATCAAATATCCCTCTCCTTGATACACTAGTTGCTTTATGCAGAGAGTCCCCCCCCCCCCATGGAGAGCACTGAAAAACAAGATATGCCACACACTCCCCCAGGAATGGATGGCTCAGTCTATTTCTGCTTCATGTCAGGTTTTGCATGTGTTCATCAAAAAGTCTGTTCTCCCTCATTTCAGCATCCATCTGTGATTTCATTAAGAATGCACCCAAAATGCTTGTTTGATTCTGTTCCCCCCACCCTTAAAATGCACATTTTTGTACATGGATTTTTGTATATAAAGAAATTGCAGATTTGACTCTAAAATATGCATTTCTATACACATTTTGGAACATTTTTCTAGTCAAGAATTATATTGCAAAATTCAGAGAAGTGTGAGCAGTGATGGATAACAGCATTCTAATCTGCATCTGTTCTAGAACAAGGGTGACCTTCAGATGTTGCTGAACTCCAGCTCCCACTGGCTTCAGCCACCATGTCCACTAGATAGACATGAAGTGAGCTGGAGTCCAGCAGCATGTGGAGGACCATAGGTTTCTCACCTGTGATCCAGGAAGTGCAAATCAGGCCAGTTTTTCTTTTTTTAAGCAAACTGTGTGAAATTGCCCAGTAGATTTATGCCCCGCCTGCAGTCTGAAATGATATGTTCCAGATTTCCACAATCTCATCCTGTGTGCAGAATAGGTCTTCTTCTTGCTTTACATCTGCAGTATGGAATCAACAACGGCACACTTTCTCCCAGAAGCTCAAAGGTGAGATAATGAAAGCTGGATCAGCCCACCCACGAGGCAAGGTGAGGCAGTCGCCTCAGGTGGCAGATCCAACCTCTGAGGAGCATGATGCTCACCACTGCTTGCCCACCTCAAATGGCAAAACAACCCACACTGACCCTGCTGGACCATGAGGTAGGAACCAGGTTTCCAAGAGGAGCAACATTGCTGGTAGAAGGTGCTTTTGGGGGGCACCTTTGCTATGTGGTACAAAGCTTCTGATGCTGCCTTTACAGTGTGGACAGGAGTTTTGCCAAAGGACCTCCCATTCCGTAAACGTAACATGAGTAGGGCCCTTAAGGCTGCCATCCTACCCACAACCAACCTCGGAGGAGGGTTGTAAGAAGGCATCAATTTCTATTCCAACCCATGTTTGTCTAATGATGACAATGATGATATTATTATTTGTACCCCGCTGTCAAGCTTCAGGGACTCGGCTTCTTGCCCCCCTTTGGCCGTAGATAAGCAGGACAAAGCGAAAAGAGTCACTTACCATTTAAAGAGTTTTTAATGATCACAGCAAAAGAGCAAAGCAGCCATTCTCGGAATGACGGTGTTCCCAATTAAGGTTTCCACCCACTTCCCCTCCAGTCACTTCCGTGTCTTGCAACCTGATCTAGCAACCACTGTGCTTCTTGTGTAGCCACCTTATCTGCTCTACGTGACCTTGGACTATTGGCTGGACACCTTCCAGCGAGACAGTCTGTTAGCTCTCTCTCTCTTCCAGTTCTTCACTTTGCTGTTCACCCCCCAGTTCATCCCAACTTTTGTCTTCAGAACTATGCCCCTCTGCAAACCACTGTTCCAAATCTATACTGCTCCACTGCTCCTGGGCAGCTTCAGGATCCTGGTCATGAGCAGCGGGATGGGGAGGCTCCCACTATTCCTCATCAGAGCAGTACTCCTCAGCCTGGTCTCTGACACCCACTCATCTGATTGGGTTGCCCCAGCCACTCTGGGCTGCTTCCAATCGATATAAAAACATAATAAAACATCAAACTTTTTTTAAAAAAAAAGAAAAAATCCCTATACAAGGTTGCCTTTAGATAATCTTCTAAAAGTTGTATAGTTATTTATCTCTTTGACATCTGATAGGAGGGTTGGGAGCATGGCTTCCATTCCACTGCAGTCCAGCTTCCAACAAAAGCTACATCACTCATCTCGCTGTCTGCTGTAGCAGAATGTTACATAATTGCAGAAGTAATTACATAATCATTGTGTTATTCCACACCATTCATTTATGTGCAAAGGAAATGCAGTGCAAATGGTGGCTTCCAGGGTGGGTGGGGGAGTCTTCAATTACATATTGTTTGCATATTGAAAGCAATAATAGCAAATAGCGATTGTATTCGCTGGATCAATTTCCTTTCCGGCTATGCAACAAATAAACTAACACTGGCAATTTCAGCTCCCATTTCCATTTCTGCAAGAATTCTCTGATCTTCCTACCTGGAAGTAACCCCCACTGAACTCAATGGAGCTTACTAACTGAGTAAGTGTGCGTAGGATTGTTCTGCAAGTGCGCCTTTGGCGTGTGGGAGGAGGTGAAACAGGAAGACGGGAAGAAAACAGTTTGTTCAAAGCACATACCAAGATGCCTGAAAAGTGAGGCTCCGAAGAATCAAACTGTCTGCCTCTCGCAAGGCTCTGTAACCATTTGCTGCACAACCTCGCACTTCCGCCGAAACGTTGACCTTTACTTTATGTCAGCCTCTGTTACAATGGATGTAACAGATGGCACTGAGGAACTTAAGTCTTTCTGAAAAACAGGGCAAGAGAGGGAGGAGGGCTTCAAGACAGCAATGTGACAGCTGAGCACTCAGATGAAAAAAGAGAGAGTTGTTATTGGGATCTCTCACTTACCGGTACAACAGGCTGATCAGCTAACTACACACTATGTTCAAATGGGTATAACAGCATCCCCATTCTGCTTGCTTTTCAAAGTAAAGCAGTTTGGAAGAGGGGCATTTTGATCAGAACAGCCTTTTTTCTAGCTCCAAATAACAGGCTCCCAGGTTTGTGAGGCTAAACATAGGACCGCCATACGTCCGGATTTTCGCGGACATTAACAACTGAACAACTTTCAGGTTTTTACTTTTTGAAATATGGCAACCCTACTAAACACTCCTTCTGAACCAGGTAGCGGGGGAAGAGAGAAAAACAGGTTGGGAGAAGTGGGGTAATTTGGAGCAAAGAGGTTGTGGGGAGGGGGAGGGGGAGTACCCCTCCCCACCGCTGTTTCTCTGCTGCAAATTCCTCACCTCGCCAATGCTACTTTTCAAATATCGCTGGGATATGATTTGGTCTGTTTGTGCATAATGTGTAGGGATATATTTCTGCAAGCACCTGGCTTGAGCACTCACAAAATGCTCAGAGGTGCTCGCAGGGAGAGTCAGTGGATGTGGCAAAGGCAGGTATTCCAGCTCCCCGGTCGAGCACCCCTCCATCCTGGGGACAGGATTGGGATAATAAACCCAGCATCCCTGGCAGGAGGATCTTCTCCCACGTGGAGAAAGGATGCAAACAACATAACCTTGACACTGGGGGTGTCAAGATACATTCCCGACCCGCTGCCCAGCTGGGAAAAGCTGGTGCTGCTGCTTTCACCACCTCTGACTGCCCTTTCTCCTGTCCCAGGTGAAAATATAAGAAAAGCCTGTTGAATGGCCCATTCAAGCCAAGCATTGTGTTCTCTTGCAGGTACATGCTTGGCCACATGAGGGACTAGATGGGCCATTGGCTCTTTGTTTGGGGGCAGGGTCTGCAGGAGAATGAAGTGTAGAATTGAAGGTGGCAGTTGTGGGTGGCCTTTGGTGTTCCCATCTGGAAGATGGGCAGGGCCCCACTCATAGCTGTCAACCCTCCCTTTTTTTGCGGGAAACTCCCTTATTTCAATGCCGTTTCCCGCTGCTATCCCTTATTCCCGGAATAATATCCCTTGTTGATATCCCTTAAATTTCCCGGATTTCAAAGGAAGCAGCTCCTCTCCCTCCCTGCCGGCTAGGGAGGCTCCTCAGCTGCATTGCTCGGCTGCCAATAAGGAGTCTGAGACCGACTGGGGGCGCAGCTTGCATGCCTTGTGCAGCCAGACCCTCACGCCCAACCAGACAGACAGCCTGCCTGCCGTCTACACGCTCACTCTTTCACTCACCCGTTCGCGCACAGCCTCTGGAGCGCAGGGTGGCGAGGCTACTTGGTGCCATTGCACCGCCCTCGCAGCATCCCTTATTTCCAAATCCAAAAGTTTGAAAAAATCCCTTATTTTCAAATCCGAAAGTTGACAGCTATGGCCCCACTTGCTTCACCGGTCTTGCAACACACACACACACTATGTGACGTTTGCCCTGTAATGCTGGTGGTGTCATACTGGGGATAGTGTGAAAGGGTTAATGACTGTCCAATGAAAACCCAGGGACGGAGCCAACAGGGTTTTAAGACTGAAGCACAGGGATTTGACAGTTCGTTCAGTTGGGGAATACAGAGAGTTCAGTTGTGGAGTTCAGTGAGGGAGGTCAGTTGGTTCGGTTGGGATCTTGTGGGTGGAAGATAAAGGGAAGGTATAGGAAGGTATAGGAACAAGAGTGAGATACTGACAGGAAATATTCTGAGAACATAAGTGAAACCATAAGCAGGGCCGGCGCTTCCATTTAGGCCAACTAGGCAACTGCCTAGGGCACCAAAATGGAGGGGGCGCTGGCCAGCCTGCCCCTCGCCCCCCGCCGCCGCCTGGTGCCGCCCCAACCAGCGGCGAAAATCGCGGCAGCGCGGGGCGCCCAGCACGCAGGGGGCGGGGCACCGTACGTCATTGCACATGACGTACGGTGGCCCGCCCCCTCGCCTAGGGCGCCAGAAACCCTGGCACTGGTCCTGACCATAAGTGTATTCGAAACCATAAGCTTGTTACTGTGTGAGAATAAACTTCATCTTTTTGTTCAATTTTTAAAACCTGACTGAGACTCAGTGACCACCAGGTGGGACGTGGTTGGTGGCAGCGGTACTGTGGTGGCACAGGGATCAATCGTCCACAAAACAACCAAGGACCCTGTATGATCGCCACACACACACTTTTAATATGCCCACGACATCCCTAGGAACATGCAGTTAGCCCCTCAATTTGTTTTAGCTGAGAAATGTCAGTAACAATAACTCATTTCCCCCCCGAGCACTCAGCTGTCGTCTTTCTGTCTCTTAGCACTCCTTCCTCTCTCCCTGTTTCTCAGAGAGCCTTAAGTTCCTTGACGCCATCTGTTCCATCCATTGTGACAGTAGCATTATCAAAAGAATACATCTGCAATTTCCCCTCCCCCCTCATACACTTGAAAATAGCCGAACTGCACAAAATAAAAATAAAAACTTGCATATCAGCATCTTGCAAGTCACAGGCAAGCTATTTGGGAGCCAAGGCCATTTCATGTATGTCAAGGCCAAAGCTGGGCAATGGATTGCAATGCCATAGTCTTTGTATGGGGGGGGGGCATTATTCTTGTTTCTGAATTAACAAAAGAAATCTATACATTGTCTATCGGTATCCTAGTACTTATTTAATAACGTAAGGCCCATTGTTGTGGCAGGTACGTGACGGGAAAGGGAAGTAAACCCTGGTGTGCAATGGTGTTTTGTGATGATGTAGCTTGCAGACCAGTTGCTAAGTCTATGGACCTTGTGTGACACATTGGAATCAATACCTAGCTTCATTTTTTTTTTTTTTGTTAAATAATTTTTATTTGATTTTACAAATAAAAGTTTATAACAATCCAATACATATCTATATATGGAGATTACTCTGAATCTCAAGACTTCCACCCATCCCCTCCATGGGTCCAACTGTCAACATTTACAACTGCATATTATTCCATATTCTATATTTTTGTATCCAACCATATTATCCATAGTATTTGTTACATTACAAGTGAGATTAAAATCCTGCTAATGTTTTCATCTGCTTGCAGTAGTCTTCTAAATAGATTATGAATTTTTCCCATTCTTTTTTTAAAAAGTTTTTGTCTTCTTGGTTCCTGAGCCTTCCAGTCAGCTTTGCCATTTTGGCATAGTCCATCAGCTTGGCTTGCCATTCCTCTCTGGTAGGGACTTTATATAAGAATATCAGTGATAAAAATGTATGTATTGCCAAGAATGTTGTTTTTATTTCAGTCAATATTGGTGATCGGCAGTGCAGGACACTTCAAGGAATGGCAAAAAGATTTTGTTGTTGTTTAATTGTTTAGTCATGTCCGACTCTTCGTGAACCCATGGACCAGAGCACGCCAGGCACCCCTGTCTTCCACTGCCTCCCGCAGTTTGGTCAGACTCATGTTGGTAGCTTCGAGAACACTGTCCAACCATCTCATCCTCTGTCGTCCCCTTCTCCTTGTGCCCTCAATCTTTCCCAACATCAGGGTCTTTTCTAGGGAGTCTTCTCTTCTCATGAGGTGGCCAAAGTACTGGAGCCTCAACTTCAGGATCTGTCCTTCCAGTATGATTACTCAGGGCTGATTTCTTTAAGAATGGATAGGTTTGATCTTCTTGCAGTCCATGGGACTCTCCAGAGTCACCACCAGCACCATAATTCAAAAGCATCAAGCCTTCTTTATGGTCCAGCTCTCACTTCCATACATCACTACTGGGAAAACCATAGCTTTAACTATACGGACCTTTATCGGCAAGGTGATGTCTCTGCTTTTTAAGATGCTGTCTAGGTTTGTCGTTGCTTTTCTCCCAAGAAGCAGGCATCTTTTAATTTTGTGACTGCTGTCACCAACTGCAGTGATCATGGAACCCAAGAAAGTAAAATCTCTCACTGCCTCCATTTCTTCCCCTTCTATTTGCCAGGAGGTGATGGGACCAAAAAAGATAAAAAGATATCTCTAGATTTATCTGGCAGGGGAAGAAACCAAGGAAACAATGCCTAGCTTCATAACCCCACCCATTAATCTGCATAGCCTTGCCTCGAATTATAGAATCATAGAATTGCAGAGTTGGACCAGACCCACAAGCGTCATCTGGTCCAACCCCTTCGATGCAGGAATCACAACTAAAGCATCCCTGACAGGTGACCATCCAACCTCTGCATAAAAACTTCCAAAGGAATCCATCCCACCCTCAAACAGTTCTTATCATCAGAAAGTTCTGCCTTCAACACAGTTTCATAAAATCAGTCCAAAGCAGGCAGGGATAAAAACAAATTAAACATGTTTAGGGTTTTTCTAGAAGCCAAAAAAAGAGGGGTCATATGCATCTGCCTAGGGATAAATAAAGGTAAAGGGACCCCTGACCATTAGGTCCAGTCACGGACGACTCTGGGGTTGCGGCGCTCATCTCGCTTTATTGGCCGAGAGCAGGCGTACAGCTTCCGGGTCATGTGGCCAGCATGACAAAGCCGCTTCTGGCAAACCAGAGCAGCGCACAGAAACACCGTTTACCTTCCCGCCAGAGCGGTACCTATTTATCTACTTGCACTTTGACGTGCTTTCGAACTGCTAGGTGGGCAGGAGCAGGGACCGAGCAACGGGAGCTCACCCTGTCGCAGGGATTCGAACCGCCGACCTTCTGATCAGCAAGCCCTAGGCTCTGTGGATTAACCCACAGCGCCACCTGGGTCCCTGCCTAGGGATGCAGAGTGACAAATCGGGGCAGACCTTCTAACTCTGTCAGCTTCCTTCTCACACGAGGTTGTATTCTGGACAAGGACACTGCCTAGGGGTTGATTGGGTTTGCCACTGTGAAATTCTCTCAGGGCTGCTGGCTCCTTCTCATTAATACAACATTTTGATTTAATGCTCGGTTGGGTGTTTAAAAAAACATGCAAGCGGAATTGCTTATTTTGCCCACCAGTGCTATGGCACACCTGTCAGAATCTCCTCTCCCTTCCCTAGCTGGTAATTGGCTGCTGCATAACTGGCTGCATAGCAACAGGCAACAGATAGGGATGCTTCTGTTACCTGCTTTCTGCCTGTGCTGAAATCGTTCAGGTTGTCATTGGAGTGAAGCTTGGCCGAGGGAGATGGCTCCGATAGTGCAAATGCTGCTCTAACCCTGGGATGTCCTCCTAGGTTATCCTGCCAACTGAATGGCTGATTAGAACATCAGCCATGACAGGTGTTAGGTGCTGCATTCCAATTAGGCCAAAATACCTACTGGGGAATTTTTTTTAATGAGATCTTCATCTCACCCAATCGCTTCTGCGCTTGTTATTTTGGAAGCCCACGATCAAAAGAATTCATACTGAGCAGGTAGTTTTGCCTTGGCTTTTGAAGAAAGCAAGCAGGGAGGGAAGGCCTTCTCAACACCAACTGATCATAATACAGGGCTTGGATCTGGCTTGCATCGTCGTCATTCTTTATTTGCATAATTAAGGAAGCAGAAAGACTAACAAGCAGATGGTAAGTTTTTGAGGTACATTTAAATAACATGACTCACCTTGACGGGAGCAAGAAGGCCTGTTTCAAGTTGGGTGCAAGTTAAAACTTTGATAGCATGCTTTCCTGGCATAAACAAGCTCAGGTGCTCAGGGCTGCTTGCTCTTAATTTCTTTCCTTTGCATGTTTCCATTTAGAATAGTCAATTGCTTATTGTCGTCTTCACAAACCAGGGCTTCCTTGCCAGTCAACATGATTTCAATCTAAAGCCAAACCTTGAAACTCTTGATATCATATGCTATGCATAGCAGGCAGTTTTCCAGATTAAGACTGGGAGATGTGCTGTGTTGTGCTTTGTTGAGGTGCCCGGTTAATGAAATATAAGCGACAAACAGCGGTGTAGCAGAGGAGGAACATGGAGCAGTATAGCTCCAGGACTTCATTTTTCCAAGCAGGAGGGATGATATCATCCACCAGGATAATTCATGGACTGGACCCACCTCGCTCTGGCAACTAATTGAGGCAATAATGAGGCTTTTAAGTTTTACTGTTGATTAGCATGGGGATGGTCAGAGAGTGAAGTCAGCTTACTATTTTACGACCAGCATCTGATCCTAAATAAATTGGGTTGGATGGTATGTGTTGCTGCAACCCCAGCACCGTGGTCCTGATTTCAATCAGGTCTCAGGTTCAGTCCCTGGTATCTCCAGATAGATGTCAGGAGCCAGCCAACAGTAAATCACACTGTGCCAGTTAGAGTTAACTCTTTATTAGCAAAAACACGATAGGCACAGGAGTGTCAGGCTGACACTGTCCCTGCCTGCCCAAGTCCCATCCTCTCCAGGGTTTTTCCCCAAGTCTTTGCTCCTCCCACTTCATGCCTCTTCTGGTTCTGGGAGACCAAGAGGGAGGGGAACTTGACACAGCTGGAGGGGGAGACACCTGTGACTCTTCACCAGCCTGACTCATCTCTGTCTCTTGGCCTCTCCCCTCTCCCCTCCCACCCTCCTGCTTCAGCTTCTGCCTCTGATTCTGAACTTCTCTCTGCTACTGACTCTCCCTACTCACTAAGCCCTGTTACCTCTTCAGTTTCTGATACGTCCTCTTCCCAGTCTCCTCCCTCTTCTCCCGCTGACCACTCATCGTCCCATCACCGCTCCCTAAGCTCTGAGCCTTCTTCCCTTGGGGGTTCCCCAGCTGGTGCTTCCCCCCATTCCTCTGTGACCAACCAGTCCATGAAAGCAGAGTTGAGCAAGATTCCTGTTTGAAACGCTGGAGAGATGCTGCCATTCAGTGTAGACAATGAGCTAGATCAGGCTTCCTCAACCTCGGGCCTCCAGATGTTTTGAGCCTACAATTCCCATCATCCCTGACCACTGGTCCTGCTAGTTAGGGATCATGGAAGTTGTAGGTCAAAAACATCTGGAGGGCCGAGGTTGAGGAAGCCTGAGCTAGAAGGACCAATGATCTCATGTGAGGTAAGGCAGCTGTCTACGTTCCTTAAAATAAAAACTACAAGAGCTGTGATCATGGATCTCCTGCCATCACTGCTACTCCCCCTCCTCAAAAACACTGTTGCTGCTGCTGCTGCTGCAAGGCTGACATGCAGCCCTACCCTACCTCAAATTATCCAAACCTGGGCCTGACCTCCATCCTATCCATGGCTCTCCTGCCCTCTGTTTCTGCTCTGGCTCCTGATCTTCAGCCTTTATGACCATGCCTCTTGCCACTCTCCTGTGTGCCTTCCCCCACCTGACCTGTGCTGGATTCAGACTGCCTGTTGGAATCCAGGCCCAAGGCCTGAGAAGACCTCTCGTTATACATCACATCTTGACTTTTCCAAAGCACAGCATGACTTTCCGGCTTCAAAACGAAACCCGGCATAAATAATATAGAAAATAGCTGGCATTTCCTTTGAAGAATTCATCAGACGGTGATCAACTGCATCACAAATTCTTTCGCGTGCAGGTAAAAGGTGAATGCCATCTCAAGTTAAATGCCAGCTTTCTCGCTGGAAGTACAACATATATTGACTTCATGAGATGTTTAATTTGAATAAGCTGCAGACTGAATTTTGCAATAGCAAGCTCTGATACATGCCCTGCAGATTGCACAATGCTTCCATGTTCCAAGGAACATAAAGATTTAATCTGGACGAAAAGTGTCTCTGTTTATTAGAATTATGGCAGACCATGTTATTAGATTGAAACTGCATAGGAAAGACGTGCCATTTTTATCTACAACTCATCAACAGATATGCCTAGGGTTGCCATATGTCCAGATTTTCCTGGACATGTCTGGAATTTGGCCATCAAGAACTGTGGCAGTTTTGGCGATTTCTTGGGGGGAGGGGGAAAAATAAACAAATAAAAGCTCAACAGCTTTTTTGTCTGAATTTTCAGAAATATGACAACCCTACCAAAGTGGGTGGCACCTTCACCTGTGGGAGGGTGGGATTACCCGGGAGACGCTAAGACACAAGGGGGTGGCAGGGGGGCACTGGAGATATAAATGACCAAACTGGTATCACTGGATAAAGTTCATCAACTATGTTGAATTAATTAAAAGAAATAGCTTCAATTGAAATTGGAACAAATGTATGATTGTTTACTCCTTTGAACTTTATTGTGTTCTTATCTGAATCATGCCTTTTATAGGGTGGGCTATGGGGCACTGGGGATAACTTTATTAAACCAAGTTGTGGGGTGGGGGAGGGGGAGTGGCTCAAAAAGAAAAAAGTTTGGGAAGCCCTGGTCTAGACAGATACATTCAGGATTGATTGTAGTGGATCAAATGCAGCCTTGCACAGACATCAGTGTAAGACAGAGCAAAAGGAGGAATCAAGAAGCATTCTGTAATTAATACTGTGTGTTGATATAGGGTGAGAAATGAAGTTGGAGGTGGGTGGTGGAGCGATCGCTTGGGAGCTCATTACCAGGTCTTAGATGTGCTTGTAGAACTTGCAGTCCTCTTTGATATCTCAGAGACCACAGAGGGGGTTTAATCATACTAGGGTGACACAACATGAATCTCCCACCTGGCTACTGCGTACAGGTTAACCACGAAAAGCTAATAAGGAGTTCTGACAGATGGGATTCTAAACTTCTCTGTTGATATTGATTCTTCTTTCCACAGAAATGGTATTTCTCACAGAGTTAGACCTTTTTATGTAGACAGCCCCTATATAGGTTCATCAGCAGATCATTTTAATCATTTTCTACTGTTTATATGGTGTTTGATGCTTTATGTGCGCTGCTACGTCGTACAACACAGTGTGATTTGGAGGCATATACATACTTCTCTAAACAAATAAATCAAGCCTGGTTAATTGTGGCTGAGCTTAACATCTCGTAGCTGCAAGCATTTCTAACTAACTCGCAATCTTTTTCTAATTTACGTTTGACAATAATAATAAAATAATAATAATAAATTGGCTTCTCCTGTCAGATAATTATGGCATGATATTCAACCCCCCCTGGCCTCCTCTGGGCATTTTTCAGTATCGTTCAGATTTTTGGCAGAGTGTCAGTAAAAGCACAATAGTCAAATTTCCCCAGTTCAAGTAAGATTCAGCAGGAAAGAACTTACTTTGTTAGAAAGGGATTAGACTCTCTACAAAGGGCCCCCCGCAACAAAATGTTGCAGCGTGTGCTTCTTCTGCTCAGGTTTGCAGTCACTCCACTCCACTCCACTCCACTCCATCTCCCCTACTTTTCTTTTCCCCCCTCTCCCCACAACAGTCAGTCAGCATTCTGTGCCCACTGAGTATGCTCAGTTTTGACAGAGCTGTTCCCTCACCCCCGCCCTTCTTCTACATTTGGAATGATGTAGACTGGGATGGACACACTTGTGGCCAATCCAAGCTATATTAAAACCTTGAATTTCTCCATTTATTTCCATAGGCAGCTCTCAGCTCCATCCCTGGCAACATTTAAAAATAGCTTCTCCGTGTGTGAACCAGGGAATGGCCTATCCAGAAAATGAGGGGGCTCTCTGTAGCCTTGGATATCTCTGTGGTTGCTTCCTCCACCATTCTTTTCCAGCAATCCCATTTTTCCCCACCCCTCAACACCTGGTTTTCAGTCCTGTTTGAGAAGGGAGGTTCTCCCCTTAAGTTTGCTTGCTTCCCAAATATCTATTTGCTTATTACACATGTATATACCTCCTATATAATTAGGTTCTCTGGGAGGTTTACAGTGACAATACTTCTTCAAAACAAAATAAAAAATAAATAAATTCCTTCCAGTAGCACCTTAGAGACCAACTAAGTTTGTTCTTGGTATCATACCAAGCTCATACCAAGAACAAACTTAGTTGGTCTCTAAGGTGCTACTGGGAGGATTTTTTTTTTTTTTTTTTTTTTACTATGACAGACCAACACGGCTACCTACCTGTAACTACTCCTTCTTCTTCTTCTTCTTCTTCTTCTTCTTCTTCTTCTTCTTCTTCTTCTTCTTCTTCTTCTTCTTCTTCGTACTCCTTCAAAGCTTGAGGTTACCCTGAATTTGCCGATACCTCCCTCATGTGGAGGGAGGTGGTATGGTTTTGGCTACAAGGGAAGATTCTATGATTCTATCACTATTACACACCCTCCAAGTGTCCCTATTTTCCAGGGACAGTCCCGGATTTACAGATGCCATCCCAGCTTCTGATTTGATCCCAGAATGTTCCGCTTTTCCTTAGGACGTCCCTATTTTCATCGGAGAAATGTTGGAGGGTATGTAGTTACCCTGAGCCACCGAGGTAAGTAACTACCTTTAGAAGACATCTGAAGGCAGCCCTGGATAGGGAGGGCTAAAAAATTGTTTTAATGTTTTATTATGTTCTTATATATGTTGGAAGCCACCCAGAGTGGCTCAGATAGGTGCGGGTATAAATAATAAAATTATTATTAACTAGTAGACTTTAAGCCCGTTAAATTAACGGGCGCTAGAACATCATGGAAAGCGGGGACGGCGAGAACTTGCTGAAGTGCTCGATGTACTTGGGCGCCCCGGCCAGCGCCGAATGGCCCTTCAGCAGGCAGCGCAGGAGGCGCATCACGGCGGCGGCAGCACTGGCACCAGCCAGGCCCCGGCAGGCCAACTCAGCCACCACTTGTAACGGCTGCTGCCGCTTAGAAGTAAGTCCACGCGAGCACGCATCCGCCGCTTCAACAGCCCGGCCGCCCGAAGTCTCTGTGCTCCAATCCCTGTGCCCGTGGGGCACATGCGCAGTTTCCCCCGGCCACCCGAAGTCTCTGTGCTCCAATCCCTGTGCCCGTGGGGCACATGCGCAGTTTCGCCCAGCCGCCCGAAGTCTCTGCGCTCCAATCCCTGTGTCCGTGGGGCACATGCGCAGTAGGACACAGGGACGGACACAGGGACTGGACGCAGAGACACTTGCACTTTATTACTGTAGATGTGATTATTCTTAGGATGTCCCTAGTTTCATCAGGGAAATGTTATTATTTTGTTTTGTTTTAAACTATTTTGTTACATATACAGGTACAGGCAACAACCACCTTTGAAATGGCTGTAGGAACTGAATTGAATTTCTTTAGGATAGTATTCCACGTCTCATGAAGCTAATAGAGGCGATGCTATTCCAGAGCTTTTCTTCCAGATGATATTGTTTCTCCTACCACAAAGCCATATAATGGATGCTAGGAGGCTGCCTGGAAGTAAATATATTAGAATTGGAAACCTCATTGCCTAGAGGAATGGAGAGAGTCAATGAAGGATAGTCATGCTTATCTGCACACTTTATTATAGTCAAAAGTGGTATTTTCTATATTCTGGTGAATATATCATATTGCCACTGTGCTTATTACAGCACACAGCACTGTGTTCTGTAAACAAATATAATCTGATGCAACCAAATAAATTGCTCTTCAAGGGAATTGGGGCTTGTCATGTGGATTGAACTACTGTGCCAGGACAGTATTAACTCTACTGCTACTAGCCTTTATTGGCATAAGTTAAAAGAGTAAAATCATAAAATCATGCAAAGTCATCCAATTACATTGATAATCCAAGCACATACAATATATAAAAAAACATTGAATAAATCAGGCAACTTTAGATTTAGCTTTAAAGATCTCAGCTAAGTGCCCCGAAACTATCTTGGTAGTTTCAGGAGTATCATCCCTCAACAAATATTGGGTTACTCTTTGTAAATCGATATTTTGAGATGTAAGGGGGTCACTAGGAGATCTCTGCGAAGGGTGTCGAGAAGAGGGCAATCCAAAATTATGTGATGTATTGTTCCTGGTGTTTTCTTATGACAGGAACAGAATCTGTTCTGGAAGGGGATTTTTTTGAAACCTTCCAAACAACAAAATCCATTCCCCCCATCTGTAGACGAGCTAGCATAAAAGCTCTGTGATGCGATGAAGTATCTAAATTATAAAAGTAATTAGGCATTACTCCATGGTGGGGCTGCAATCCTAAGTAAGCAGATGAACATACAAAAGGCTGGGAGGGGTAGTTTTTTGATTTCATGATCTAGCAGCCTCTGCTTGATGAGAGAGAAGATTTGTGACTCATCCGATAGAAGAAGGGAATCTATTGTAATCCCTGTTTTCCTGCATTTGAGGGTAATATAGAAAACCATGTAGAATTATGTGTATCTCTCAATAACGAAGTTAGTAAACTTTCCGGGTCTGTATTAAAATGAATTTTTAGCCAGTTTTCAAAATCATAAGAAGAGCTCTGCTTCTGTTCATACCCTCCAAACCGTCAAGGTGAAAAACTAGGACACATGTTTTCCGGGGCCGCACTCCAGTGCACATGAGATTGTGGCCCCAAAAGACATGTTTCTGTCATAGCTGTGCTCTCACAGTACCAAAAAATGCAGGTTTTGAGGGTGCATTTTGGGGTGCTGTTTCTCACACAAAAAATGGGGTGTCCCAATGGACATTTGAGAGGTATGTGTGTTCTTATGGTGACCCCAACAAGATGCCTATGGGAAGTCCGAATGCAGGGCCTGAGGGCAACAACACTCTTCTCACTTGTAGTTTCCAACAGATATTCAGAGAAATGCTGCCTCTGGCAGTGAAGATACAACATTGTCATGGCTAGTAGCCATTGAGAGCCTTCCTGTAGGAGTTTTTCAGTATTATTAACAGGATGGTGAACTGTGGCTATCATGCAGTTGCTTCAAGCTGCACTTGCGTGTGCTTGACTTTGTGAGCAGCAAACTATACAAGAAAATTGTAACTGAGGCCCATGGGAAAGTCATGCACCATATTCACGGTAAGGATGGGAGAATCCATCCATTTTGGTTTCTCTCCGTTTCTTATTTTTCCAACCTTAAGTTCCATTCTCCACATATTAGTTTTCCCATACAGTGGTACCTCGGGTTAAGAACTTAATTCGTTCTGGAGGTCCGTTCTTAACCTGAAACTGTTCTTAACCTGAGGTACCACTTTAGCTAATGGGGCCTCCCACTGCCGCCGCCGCACGATTTCTGTTCTCATCCTGAAGCAAAGTTCTTAACCCAAGGTACTATTTCTGGGTTAGCGGAGTCTGTAACCTGAAGCATCTGTAACCTGAAGCGTCTGTAACCCAAGGTACCACTGTATTAGCTTTTTAAAACATTCTCATATTACAATTTTTTTTTAAGTCCTCATCAAAATTTATTTGCACAAATATATGCATTTTTATGGATGCTTTAAAATATATGCATTTTTGTAGATTATATTTAGCTGGAGAACTTCGTTGCAAGTGACTTTCGAAAGATGGGTGTGTTTCGGCTCTCCAATAGTTTCTGAAACTAAATATTTTGCCGAAGGGTGAGACTAAAGTGTTTGTTTCTCCTCATGAGAAATATGTAGCAGAGGCTCTGCACGCAATTTAAAGCCCTGAAAAAAGGCAAGTTTTAAAATGTGATGGGACCCTCAGCCTACACAAGGAGAGGTGGAATCTTCAAACAGGAATCCACACTCAATGTTATTTATAGAAAATACTAGCTCATGTGACACTCATTGGCTGGAGTGGAAAAGCAGAAGACATACATGCAGCGGCAGATGGATCAGAAGAACACAGTGGTAGAGTATCTACTTTACATGCAGAAAGTCCCAATTCCCAGGTTCAATCCCTGGCATCTCCAGGCAGGGCTATGAGAGACTCCCTGTCTTAAATCTTGGAGAGCTGCTGCCAGCTAGATGGATCATTGGGCTGGCTCCACAGAAGGCAATATACTGTAGATCTGGAGCATGATTATGCAAGATACAATCAGGACTGTTCAGTTTTCTTCCAAGTGCAATGCAAAGGGAAATGAATATTCAATAAAGCTCCCAACACTCAACACATCTTCTTTTCATCTATGTACAGTGGTACCTCGGTTCTCGAACAGAATCCGTTCTGGAAGCCCGTTCAGCTTCTGAAACGTTCAAAAACCAGGGGACGGCTTCCCATTGGTTGCAAGAGCTTCTTGCACTCAGTGGAAGTCACATTTGGGTTCCAAAAAAGTTCAAAAATGGAAGCATTTACTTCTTGGTTTGGGGCATTCGAGAATCAAAACGTACGACAACGGAGGTGTTCGGGAACCGAGGTACCACTGTAGCAGTCTAAGCCAACTGTGCCCTCCAGATGGTGATGATTATGATTTATTGAATTTATATACCGCCCTATACCCAGGGGTCTCAGGGCAGTGCACAGAATAAAATCAAGATATAAAACCACAAAATACATAATCAAAATAAAAACAATAACCCAATAGCCCCTACACACACACACACACACACACACACACACACATTTTAAAAGGGCATAGGATGTAAATCAGATCAACCAAAGGCCTCGTTCAAAAGGAACGTTTTTGCCTGGCACCTAAAGGTGTATAATGAAGGCGCCAGGCGAACTTCCCTGGGGAGAGCATTCCACAGACGGGTAGCCACTGCAGAGAAGGCCCGTTCTCGTGTTGCCACCCTCCAAGCCTTCTCGAGGAGAGAGCACACGAAGGAGGGCCTCAGAAGATTATCTCAGGGTCTGGGTAGGTTCATATGGAAAGAGGCGGTCCTTGAGGTATTGTGGTCCTGAGCCACAGATGTTCTAGACTACAACCCCCATCAACTCCAGCTAGTGTGGTAAATGATCAGAGATTGTAAGATTCTGGAAGGTGTTGGGTTGCGGGAGGTTGCTCTAAAGAACGGGAAAACGAGGTGCTGAGGTGGAACTAGTTATTGGCTTCAATCGCCTTAATGCAGAGATATGCACCTACCGGTAGGCATCTGAGCATATGTGGACCCCGAGAAGTGGACTGCAGTGTTCAATGGGCAGCACCAATCATCTCCTGATTGGTTAGGGAGTATTAAATGGCGCACACATCTTCTCATTCTCTCTTACGAAGGCTCTTAGCATTTTTAGATTTGACAACTGCTATCGTCTTATTTGGAAATCAAGTTCGCTGTTGAATTGCGTTGTTATTGCACCTTTAGAATATCCCGTGTTGAGACTTCAGAAAATTATAATGGGAGCTCCATGGACCAGCTTCAGGAGTTGAACAATTTGTTGCAGCATGCCGGGGGGGGGGGGAATCACCTTGTCGAAGAGACTGGAGTCTGATTCCCCCAAGGCTAGTTATCTGGAGTGCAAAACACATTCAGGAATCTGGAGTCAGACAGGTTTAATTGCTATATCTCAACACCTTCTCCGCATTTCTCCTTTTTTCGTTTGCTATTTTTAATATTGGGTTATATCTTCACTGATTCATTTTTCCACTTTGCAACTATTTTATGAGGGTGGCTGATCCGTCTCTCTCTTTCCCTTA
Organism: Darevskia mixta; assembly: GCA_034641385.1. Lineage (NCBI taxonomy): Eukaryota > Metazoa > Chordata > Lepidosauria > Squamata > Lacertidae > Darevskia > Darevskia mixta. The sequence goes on along the minus strand of JAWWNH010000121.1, from coordinate 386,356 downwards.
AAACTACCAACACAGATCGTTTGGCTCATAAAATCATCGTTTTCTGCGAGTTCTGACTGGTATGTTTAATTCCTTTGGGCTACATAGTAGCATGAGCACCAGGTGATGTAATCACTTTCCCAAAATTTGAATGCATCTCTGTTCTGTGCTGTTAGTTTCCCCCTAGAGCCTTTCAATCTCCAGCAGTGCCAGCGCTGCCTCTGTCCTCCGCCTCCACCTTGATGCTGAAAAGAAAATGAGCCGTGTGTGTGTGAGAGAGAGACACTTTGTGCAATTGGCCCAATGCTCCTTTTTGTGCAATCCCTGTCCATTTAATTTGACTGGGTGCCTTGCAAGATGCGCTGTAGCCAAGATGGGGCCAATGGGTGCGCTGCCCGCCTGGAACACTGATTTGCCCAACGTGAAATTGGTTGCATGAAATTGGCTTTTTTAACTCATGAGATGACAACCTCTAGTTAATGAAGGAAAGCTTGTTTTTAAGAATGGGAACAATTCTGGTTTAAAAAAAAATGTAGAGTTGCTGGTGCTCACCCTTACCCAGCCCACCACCAAAGTTGCAATAATGATCAAATGCCACCCACCTGGCGCCGTTCTGTTCACTCAAGAATACTCCTGACTCAAGGTGGATTTTCTTTTTCAGGATCATAAACACATTTATGCTTAAGTCACACTGAACACCAACAAATCCTGGTAGTCATTAGGTAAAAGGTAAAAGGTAAAGGACCCCTGTACGGTTAAGTCCAATCAAAGGCGACTATGGGGTTGCGGCACTCATCTCACTTTCAAGCCGAGAGAGCCAGTGTTTGACCGCTGACAGCTTTCTGGGTCGTGTGGCCAGCAGGACTAAACTGTTTCTGGCAGAACGGGACACCGTGACGTAAGCCAGAACACACGGAAACACAGTATACCTTCCCGCCACAACGGTACCTATTTATTTACTTGCACTGATGTGCTTTTGAACTGCTGGGTTGGCAGAAGCTGGGACAGAGCAACGGGAGCAGGGATTTGAACCGCCAACCTTCTGATCGGCAAGCCCAAGAGGCTCAGTGGTTTAGACCACAGCGCCACCCGAGTCCCAGTAGCCATTAGGACAGTGAATAGGACTGCCTGCTCAACAGGGAAGGAGGAATAACCTAAAATGATATTGGAAAACTACCACCGGGGGGGGGGGGCAAACTAGATGCTACTTTAATTCTCTATTTGACAACCAGTGGGAGCTCCCCCATAATTTAGTAAATAAAAATAATAGTTTCTCTTCAACCAGGCATTTGACTGATTGACATTCTATGGCCTTTTAAATGTGTCTGCGGGCGGGGGGGGGGCTATTGGTTTGTTTTGCCTCCGTTTTTGTTTTGTTACTCATTTTGTGTTTTCATTTTGTATTTTTATGTTGCGAACCTGTGATCTTCAGATGAGCGGTATACAAATTTAATAATAAATAAATAAATAATTAAATAAAGTGGTACCTCATGTTACATACTCTTCAGGTTAAGAACGCCACTAACCCAGAAATAATGCTTCAGGTTAAGAACTTTGCTTCAGGATGAGAACAGAAATTGTGCGCAGCGGCAGTGGGAGGCCCCATTAGCTAAAGTGGTGCTTCAGGTTAAGAACAGTTTCAGGTTAAGAACGGACCTCTGGAACGAATTAAGTACTTAACCAGAGGTACCACTGTAAATAAATAAATAACTTAACTTATAACTTCACTGAGGATGGGGGAAGGTTTTCACTGGCGTTGCACCATTGGAAGGGAGGGTGAAATCTTCCCTCCCTTCATACTGATGTCTCAATGAGAAATGGAGTGGTGATGGTGACCCTGAACTTGTTGTTACTAAATGAAGAAGAAAAATAGCAGCAAGCTATGTATTTAGTGTAACGTGTACTTTGAGCTGAAGTTACAGATTACTCTTAAAACCCCTTATTAAATTGACAACCGGAGTGGCTAAAAGGGTACTCACACCACAAAATATTTAAGGATGATAAAGAGTCAACCCACACACAAAACCTGTGGGGGACACACACACGCACCCAACACACATATAACCCTGCCCTGCAAAAAGCAATGTACCCATCACACCTAGCGAGGAAGATAAGATAACAGCCCTGAGACCCATTAAGTTGAAGGGACCCTTTGCAACAGGAGGCCTTGATGAACTGAATCCACTAGACAGGAAACCCCATGGACGAAATATGGGTCAGAAGTCAGCCTCCGAGATGAGTCCTCATGTTTTAGTCCCCATAAAACCTCTCATTTGTGTGTAGCAAAAAAGAAGCAGCAAAAACATATCTGCCCTGCTGGCCGTACAGATCAGATCTAATAACAATCAAGCAGCAGGCTTGCATGTTTAACTAATGAAAACGTCCATGGGTTAGAATCTAAGAAATAAACTTATACACAAAGAGAGAAAATACAGTTTGTGCTTTGCTGAATCTGTTCCATCACTAACTGATTTGCTAACTATAAAAGGTTTAGCACCATCATTGCACAAGGTCCTGCTCCAAAGTGCTTGCAATCTGTATTTTGGCAAAGGGCAAGACAAAAGCCTCTTCTTGCTAGAGGCCTTGTTTGTTTTTCCATGTGACACAGGTGTCATATAGGCTCCTCATGCTAATTAGAACCAGGAAAATGAGGGTTCTGAAAAGTGTTTACACCAGTAAAAAAGAGGGAAAGGATGGAGTGAGTGTGCTCATGTAGCGCTACTCATGTAGGGAAGAGGGGAGTAAATCTGGGCTGGAGCGTTACCACTTCAGACTACAGCAGCGGGTTTATATGACAAGGTTCCTACATACAGTGGAACCTTTGTTCTCGAACTTCATCCGTTCTGGAAGTTCGTTCGACTCCTGAAACCGTTCGAAAACCAAGGCGTGGCTTCCGATTGGCTGCAAGAGCTTCCTGCACTCAAGTGGAAGCCGAGTCGGACGTTCGCGTTCGAAAACCGGAACACTTACTTCTGGGGTTTCAGCTTTCGGGAGCCGGTTTGTTCGTCAACTAATCTGTTTGAGAACCAAGGTACCACTTTGCTTACTTATTTTAAATGGCGAACCAATGTGGCGAACTGATTTTAAGATTAGAAAAATGAGAGACTGAAATTGACAGATGTTGCCTACCCCTATAAATAGGTCTAAGCCTAATCAGAGCCTAGATGAGGAATTGCTAGTCTCAGCCAAGCAGATCTGAACAGAATGAATAATTTGATTTAGCGGTATCCCCAGTGCATTTTTTTCTGGGGGGGACGCAGGGGTACGCCTACCCCATAACATTTTGTGAATCTAAGTTTGGCCTCATTGAGGGGCAGTATTGCAATATGAGTAGGAAAATGAGAGTAGCCCTAAACATTTATTTTTTTTTAAGAAAAAAAGCACTTGGTATTCCTTTACCTATTCCTAGGAATACTGGGATGCATAATAACCCATAGGGAATATTTGACTAATACCTCATTTTTTCTGCATCCATTTCTCCCATTCCAGACACAGTCCTCCCTTCTCCTTCTCGGCATGTTTCCTATGTTACTTTGCTTGGCTTTCAAGCAGGCACATTGTTGGCCTTATTCCGGTAAGGATTTGAGCGCCAGGAAGTGACAAGTGTAATGGCAACCTTGTGTGATGTCAGTCTTTGAACTCATAAAACGAGAACCTGACACGGGCCGCCGAGCAGATGGCACAGAATCCAGCTGTCCTGCTCCTGAGCTGGGTGGGAATGACCTAGAAGGAAAAGATTCCACATCCAATTACAATTCCCTGGAGGAGAGACGGGTCAAACTCGTTAGATGCTTCACTGCTTTCCCTTGCTCTGCCAAGAGAGTCAGCGCAGAGCCTGCAGTCTTAGCATATCTGAAAGAAGATTCCCACTTCCTAGATTATCCCTTTTTCCATTTCTATACTATTCCAAGAACACCCTGGCCAGAAAGTCTGATGAGCTCCATATTCAAGGGCGTTCTTGGGACCTTCTGGAACCTGTTGCGTTTTGGTCTGGAGGAGCAAAGTTCGTTTTTACCTTATTCCTCCAAAACGATGCTTTGGCTCTGCTGGTTTTTGGTCTGCATTATTCTAAAATGTTTCAATTCTGTGTTTTATATAGGGACATAGGGAATTGCCTTATACTGAGACAGACTTATTGTCCCATCTCTCTTCACTGGCTGGTGTTGGCTCTCCAGGGTTCAGAGAAGGAGAATAAGCCTTATATCATGAATGCTTTAGCTGAGATTCCTGCAGTGCAGAGGGTTGGACTAGATGACCCGTGGGGTCCCTTCCAATTCTATGAGACTCTCCCTGACATGCTGGCTGTTGAACCTTCTATGTGCTCTCCCACTGAGCTACTTATTCATTGCTGTTTACCTGCCAAGGGTGGTAAATGAATTAACATTAAATCTTAGCATGGAGAGAGCTGGAATGGTGTTAAGCAGGCATAGGCAAACTCGGCCCTCCAGATGTTTTGGGACTACAACTCCCATAATCCCTGACCACTGGTCCTGTTATCTAGGGATGATGGGAGTTGTAGTCCCAAAGCATCTGGAGGGCCGAGTTTGCCTATGCCTGGTGTTAAGGGTGTGAACTAGAATGTCACCTCTTCAAATCTCACTTCAGCTGTGATGAGCTCCCAAAGTGGTTTTGGATGTTTCCTCTGCTCTCAGCCTCATCTGGAACCCAGATCCTGCTCCTTCTTTATCACAAGTCCGCTCACCTTTTCCAGGTGGGCGGCATTGCAGCTGGGCAGCCGGGTCACAACATCTTACTGGCCTAAGGGGTGGAGGGTTTGTTTCCCCCTATGAGACAGCCCCAGCCAATCAGCTTTCAAGGTGGGTGTGGCCATGGGCGACTTAACTGCCGGGACCCTCTCTCTCACCCCATCCCTGGATCACCCAACCCACCCACCCTCTTTTCATGCTTTGCTCAGATACGACCTCGCTGTGGACAATTGTCGGTTGCCATATTGTTGGGGCCAGGTAGGATTTTTTTCCACTTGGCAAATTGGCACCGGCCATTTGGTTTCCCCCTACCTAGTAGCAATCGTCACAATTTTTGTGAGGTTAGGCATTGGGTGAGCCTTTGTTTTGTTGGAGGGGAGGTTGTGGCCTTTGCCTGCCCCTCCTCAGTAAGGGTATCCTGTTAAAGGGATCTGGGGTGTGAACACCGTATGTCCGAAGCCTGGGCGTGGGCTAGGGCCATGTCACAGCCCCTACAGGGACCCCTTTGTGTGCCCTTATTTGATGTAAGTCATAGGGCGCCCCCTATTGGTTTACCCTTCTGTGGACTCCCTGCAGATGGGCAGGAGTCAAGATATAGCTTGGCTTCACCCCAAAGCCTAAGCCAAACTGCTCACATCTGTAACCAATAAAGTTGTGGCCTATTTGAACCCATAAACCCAAATACTGACCGTTAAAGCGCTAAACGGTGCTGACCTTTAAAGCCCTGAACGGCCTCGGCCCAGTATACCTGAAGGAGCATCTCCACTGCGAGAAGCAAAGCTACAGGGAACCAGGCAGAGGGCCTTCTTGGTAGTGGCGCCCAGATGTCAAAGAGATAAACAAGTACCTGACATTTAGAAGACATCTGAAGGCAGCCCTGTTTAGGGAAGTTTTTAATGTGTGACATTTTAATGTTTTTTTAAGCTTTGTTGGAAGCCACCCAGAGTGGCTGGGGAAGCCCAGCCAGATGGGCGGGGTACAAATAATAAATTTGTTGTTGTTGTTGTTGTTGTTGTTGTTGTTGTTGTTGTTGTTGTTGTTATTATTATTATACTTCATGTCTGTGTGTTTTATTGTTCTCCTGGGAACTTTGTGGCTCGGTTGCCTTGTCACGCAATCTGCAAATTACAAAGCGGACAGCATGGACCCATTTTCAGTAGCAACGCAAGCATCTCTCCTCCTCCTTCGGCCCAATGCACTGCTTGGATGTAGGTGTATTTGGAGAGGGGCCCCTGATAGGAAGTAGACAAGGTCCCATGGTGTACAGAGGATCTTATTTCCCAGATACTTGCTCCCACGGAGTGTTCTCCACGTACTGCCTCAAAACGCACAGAGAAAGCACGAGCTGGGTGATTATTGGACAGGCATCAAGCAGCAGGCTTTGAGGTGGCTGGGATCACAGCCATTGTGATTAGGATTAAGGTGCCGAACCGCGGAGCTGCAATCAGCAGGTGGTAATCATTATATAACTTTCTCGGATATTGTTTCCATTAATTAGTAGGCCTGAAATCCCAGCTGTCTGGAGAAAGGTTTCCGAGAGAACATTTGCTCATCTTCAGGCAACTGTTTTCACGATTAGCAAACCATAGCCATCCCTGCTAAATCCCCAGGCATTCAAAGCAGCATATTAATAAGCACATCTCGCTCGAGTCGTCTATGTTGAATTCAAGAGAGAAAGAAAGGTGCAGTGGGCTTGTATAGAAATCATCACCATTGCTGCTCAATGTAAGCTACCTATTCTAAGCCTAGGTAAAGGTAAAGGGACCCCTGACCATTAGGTCCAGTCGTGTCCGACTCTGGGGTTGCGGCGCTCATCTCGCTTTATTGGCCGAGAGCCGGCGTACAGCTTCCAGGTCATGTGGCCAGCATGACAAAGCCGCTTCTGGTGAACCAGAGCACCACACGGAAACGCCGTTTACCTTCCCGCCAGAGCGGTTCCTATTTATCTACTTGCACTTTGATGTGCTTTCGAACTGCTAGGTGGGCAGGAGCTGGGACCGAGCAACGGAAGCTGACCCTGTCGCAGGGATTCGAACTACCGACCTTCTGATCAGCAAGCCCTAGGCTCTGTGGTTTAACCCACAGCACCACCTGGGTCCCTTCTACGCCTAGGAACCCACAAAAGAACTTACTTTTTAAAAAGCATGATGGGAGTGCCCACAATATATCCAAGAAGCTTGGATGTGCATGCTTCTTCTTCTTGATAATTATAAACTGAGCCTGCATTCTGACTGGAAATTGCCACGCATTACTGAAAGGTCTTAAACAGCAACAGATCTCAGACAGGTCATTTCTCCTCACACATTTGAATGTTTGCTCAGGGCTCTTCATTAGGAAGTAAACTTAGAGGCTCTGATTCTTGATTGTTAGATGTAGGCCTGGGTTAAAAGTTTTAGGAGAATTTTGTGACTGGGATCTTCTCCATGCAAACCCCACTTTTTGAGGGGAGAGGGACTGTAGGGCCATCTGCCCTCTGCAGAGGTAAGCTCGGAGACCTCTGCAATGTTTGTGAAAGATCCAGTCCCATCTCAGGATTCGTAGTAGACTGGTGGGACAGAGGAGATCCCAGAAGAAAAAGATCGGGAATCTGCTATATGCATGGAAGGAACCAGAACATGACAGCTTGCAAACTTAGACTGCATTCAGATTCTTATTTCTAAGTATGCCAGACCCTTTGCATAGCACAGTTGGTAGAGCTTGAGTCTCTTAATCTCAGGGTCATGGGTTCGAGCCCCATGTGGGGCAAGAGATTCCTGCATTGCAGGGGGTTGGACTAGATGACCCTCATGGTCCCCTCCAGTGCTACAATTCTATGATTCTTGCCAACCCTTTGGACCTGTTTGGTGCACATGGCTCTCAAGCAAGTAAGACAGTTCGTAAAGGAACCTTGCTCCAGTTCAGAAGTCACATATTACTAGCCCAGAGAACATGCATTAAAGTAGGGGTGGGGAGCCTGTATCTCTGCAGATGTTGTTGGACTACAACTCCCATCATCCTTAGGCCATGCCAACTGAAGCTGATAGAGTCTAACAGCATCTCTTACAATGACACATTTAATAGTAGATAAACTCTGATGGTGTTGGCAAAAGACAGTATGTAGCATCATCCCTTGGGCATAATAGCCTGAGCCTCCTCAGACGATCAACAATCAAAAATTTCCACAAACGCCCTCTTTCCTCGACAAGACACATTTTTCCCTTTTTATGTTCAGTCACATTCCCAAATCGTACCACATTCCAATGCTGACATCTGCTGGTACAGTGTGTTATGCCAAGCTATTTCTCCTCCCAGAGAAGATACGATGACAGGCAAAAATCAGCCTGCTTTGCAGTTGCAACACTTAATTTACACAAGCCTGATTGCCTGTTTACTTATTTTTTTTTTAACATCAATGGATAGCACTGTGGTGGTCTATTTGATTTTTTAGAAAAGTGGTAAACAGCTTTGCAAATACTCATATGCTTTTGCAACAGACGTCAAATCCAATCAATGCTGCTGGAATAAATAAACTGGTAAAGCAAAATTGTATATGTGCATTTTGTTTTTGTTATTTAAATAAATCTGAAGGTCTTGTTAAATGACAGTCCTATCCTATGTTTACAGGTCATGTTCCAGGTTTTTGTCCTTTCTAAAACCCCTTCTTTTCCGTGCGTGCCTTTGGCATACAACATTGGAAAGGTTGGACAAATCAGAACGCCAGTTCTAAATCTGCGGAGCAAAGGGCAGGAGTGTGATTACTTGTCTGCTGTATATGACAAGCACTTTTCCAATTGCTCTGCGCCTCCTGTTTCATGTAGTGCTGACCCAGTTGGAAGGTTCAGCTCAGAGATAATGGGTGGATGAAACCAGAGGAGGAAACTGCGCTCAGGCAAAAGCAGTTTTGCTGTAATCTCTCTCCATGCAGTTGTTTTGTCAAAGCCTGCTTTGATTCTTTTCTTCCTAAACGATTGGAGCAGAAGAAAAGGCAGGGACAGATCATTTGGAACTATTTTTACAAAATAGTTTAAATTAAATAGTTTAAATAGCATTTAAAACAGAGACTTTATATATCTGCTAAATACATTTTTGTCTCATCCATCCTCTTGTTGCATCCATCCTTTCTTCCCTCCTCTAATTTTATAGCCTCCTCCATTGCTGCAATTCATATTATCAGGCCCTCAGGGTATATGTTGCACTCTTACAACATTGTTCCGCTTGTGCAATTATTTAACTGAATACCACCCAACACATTCAGAAGTTGCGTTGTTTGCATTAAATAAATGTGCATTTAGTGTATTAAAAAAAGGTGAAGGGACCCCTGACCATTAGGTCCAGTCGTGTCCGACTCTGGGGTTGCGGCGCTCATCTTGCTTTATTGGCCGAGAGCCGGCGTACAGCTTCAGGGTCCTGTGGCCAGCATGACTAAGCCGCTTCTGGCGAACCAGAGCAGTGCACGGGAACGCCGTTTACCTTCCCGCCAGAGTGGTTCCTATTTATCTACTTGCACTTTGACGTGCTTTCGAACTGCTAGGTGGGCAGGAGCTGGGACCGAGCAACGGGAGCTCACCCCGTCACAGGGATTCGAACCGCCAACCTTCTGATCAGCAAGCCCTAGGCTCTGTGGTTTAACCCACAGCGCCAGCTGGGTCCCTTTTAGTGTATTAAGCAGTGAATAAATGTGTTGCTGCTCAATGGGGCTTAATCTGTACTGCATTTAGATTTGCAGCCTCAGGCACGGTATATATTAATGGTGCTACAGAAACAACTAACACTTGATCCGAATTCTGTGGGGTTGCCATGTGAGGATATTAATTGCAGTTTTACTATTTTATTGTTACGTTGCTTAGCTTTTAATAGGCAAGATGGGATGAAAATGATAGTAACCAGTCAAACTGATCTTTAGACAAGGGTGCAAGCAGTTATTGTTACCTGCAGATGTGGCACTAATAAAAGGTGGCAGGGATGTTGCAGTGCAGCTGCAAGACTTTAAATGGGTTTGAATGGGGCTCATATCCACGCAACAGAATCATAGTACTAGTTTAGCTCTAGTTAATGCATTAAGGGGGTAAGGCCATAGAGTAAGCAGTCCTGCCGAACTTGACTAGGTCACATCCCCTCACCTTGGGAGGGTTACCCAAGCCTTTGTTCATTCTCTTCCACCATGTGAATCCAGCCAGAATGGATGTCTGAGCTAATGCTCTGAGCTTAGACCACATGGCTTTAGCAAGCCATCTTTGTGTTTCTCTACAAACAATTTAGAAACTGTTGCCTTTTTAAAACTAAGTTAAACTGCCTGTCTTTTCTTGCTGCCGTATGGAAAAGCACATTAATTTGACCTTGGGAAAGTTTGTAAGTAAGCCATTTGTAACTTACAAAAACACTTGGTCTCTTTTTCTATGCTAAGGGAAGCTTTGGAAGAAACTTAAAATGGGATATTTTAAAGATCTGACAGCCCATATTTCCACCCTTTACTTTCCTGCATGTTTTGTGATTTTAAATCTCTGCTGGGGTGCTGTCACCAAGAGAGCATTTGCGCCAAACCTGGACCTAGGCATCCAGGGAATTCTTCCTTTATCCTTTAACCAAAATATGACAAAAAACGGAAGGTAACTTGGTGGTCATCTAGTCCAACCCTCTGTGGTATACTGGTTCTGCAGCACAGGATGCAACGACAACATCCCTGGCGGATGACTATCCAGCCTCTGCTCTCCAGCAAAGGAGAGCTCACTACTTTCTGAGGTAGCCTGTTCCAAGGGCCCAATTTGCCTATCACTTTAAACCCCAGTTAAGCTTAACTAGAGTTTAAAGGTGAACTGGGGCACAGGAGGAAATTCTAGCCATTCCTGCTGCGCTACAGGGAGCTAAGCCACAGTTTGTAATAGTCTGAACCCAAAATCCTGTTTGTTACTCTCCAAACTAACAATGAGCTGCAACCAAGATTTCCTCATAGCTGACCGCTTGCAGTTGGGGGGGGGGAACCACAATCCCTGGGTTCAAATGTAAAGGTAAAGGTAAAGGGACCCCTGACCATTAGGTCCAGTCATGTCCGACTCTGGGGTTGCGGCGCTCATCTCGCTTTATTGGCTGAGAGCCGGCGTACAGCTTCCGGGTCATGTGGCCAGCATGACAAAGCCGCTTCTGGCGAACCAGAGCAGCACACGGAAACACCGTTTACCTTCCTGCCGGAGCGGTTCCTATTTATCTACTTGCACTTTGACGTGCTTTCGAACTGCTAGGTGGGCAGGAGCTGGGACCGAGCAACAGGAGCTCACCCCGTTGCAGGGATTCGAACCGCCGACCTTCTGATCAGCAAGCCCTAGGCTCTGTGGTTTAACCCACAGCGCCACCTGGGTCCCTTGGGTTCAAATGTAACATTAAGTCAATCCATGGCTTAGCTCGCAGTAGTAGAGAAGGAACAAGCAGCCGCAATCATCTCCTTATGCAACAGCACACAGCAAACTCACCTTTATTTATTTATAAAAAAATATTTAAAAAGCTTAAAATCCATACAAATTTTCAACAATACAACCAATTACATTTTTTAAAGTACAATATTAAAACGCAGATTACTATCAAGAGACTAAATATGTAGCTCAAGTGTAAAAAGGTAAAGAGCTGCCCCTTCAGCACGTGATGGAAACCACACAATGAAGGTGTCAGATGAGCCTCAGTGGGCAGGCAATTCCACTACTTAGGGGGCTGCCATGCAGAATGCCATCTCCCAGGCTGGCACCCCCCAAACTTCTGAGGGCAGCGGAAATACCAAGAGGGCACCCTCTTCCTGCCAGGCTACGACAAAGGACGCCACATCACCCTCCACCTTAAAAACAGGAAAGAAGATACTACAAAAGAGAAGTTTTATTAGGGCAATTTAACTTTATTTATTTATTTTTTTTCTCCATACAGCTAGGTCAACTATAGCAGTAATAATAAAATAAGCATAAAAACAAATTGCGGCCCAGGACAGAGTACATAATTTGGAGCAACTACCAAGCAAATTTAAGTCTGTGATTACATAATAGTAAAAACCAAGCACACCTGTCCTTTCAGCAGATGAAAGTTGCAGGGGTTGCCAGGAAGTGCAACATGTTCTAATTCATCGGTGTGAATTATTTACCAGAGAGAATTATTACCAATCCAATCGTTTTCTCCCCAAACCCCCCACCCCGGACCCTTCACTTTGGCTTCATATATATTACATGGTTTCTCAAGTGCTTTAGGTTAGAAACGGTTAATTTTGATAAGGGTTTTTTTCCCCTTTTCCTTTCCACCTGCTAAAAGAACAGGATCACTACAGCAATAAAAATAATTACATAACAACTACAGCTATGATGTTTTGTTTTGGTTTGCCTGTTGACGAGTTTTTTTTTTTTAAACATTTTTGTGAGCATGTGAAAGTCAATATCGGTTTCTGTTTGTGTGTGTGTGTGTGTGTGTGTGTATTTCTGTGTGTCGGTGTGTGAATAATAAAACTACTGAAATTTGTCAGAAACTGTTTTGAATAGAATATATATCTTTTATATATATCTATATCTATATATATTTTCTCTTTCTCTTTCTCTCTCTCTCTTTGATACTTTAAACATGCAGTAGTTGTCTTGAGTAATGTACGACATATCTGATCCATGATTTCCCTTTAATGGTTTGAAGTACCTGTTTGTTTGAAATTTTGTTTTCTAAAAAAATAATTTTTATTTATTTAGTAATGATCTTCAGGCAGATTTGGACCAGTGCAGCTTTTTTTTTTTTTTTTAAGGCCCCAACTGCTCTATACATTCAAAGCATGATGTCACTTTAAATCGCCGTGGCTTGCCCCAAAGGATCTTGGGAACTGTAGTCTCCTACGGGTGCTAAGAGTAGTTAGAAGACCCTTGCCCCCCCCAATGGCTTTTTAAACCAATCCCTCTTCTCAAGGAACTCTGGGAATTGTAGCTCTGCGATGGGAGAAGTGGTCTTCTAGAAACTCTCAGCAGCCTTAACAGACTACAACACCCAGGAATTTTTAGCGGAAGGCCATGGCTGTCTAGAGCACAGTCGTACCTTCGATCCCGAACGCCTTGGTACTCGGATGTTTTGGTTCCTGAACGCCGCAAACCCGGAAGTGATAGTTCCGGTTTGCAAACGTTCTTTGGAACCCGAACGTCTGGTGGGGCTTCCGTGGCTTCCGATTGGCTGCAGGAGCTTCCTGCAGTCAATCGGAAGCCACGCTTTGGTTTCCGAACGTTTTGGAAGTCGAGCGGACTTCCGGAACGGATTCCGTTCGGCTTCCGAGGTACGGCTGTAGTTCGATACTGCTTTAATTGTACAGTGCAGAAGGGTCCTTAGTCACGAGAACTGGGAAGGAAGGCCAATCTTTCCAGCAGAAAGAATCCTGGCAAACTAGAAGCTGTTCACATAAAGCAAAGCAACTTTTTTCCCCAAGGGGTTTGGAGTGCTAACTCTGTGCCACTTGTTTTGCAAGCAATTTTGTTCAGCCTGTCTTTTTTTTTTTTAATTAGCCTTAACAAAACTCCTTGTATTTATAGACATTTTTATTCAAAATAAGATCTTACTATTATACAGGTTTCTCTCTTTTTTTTTTTTTGACTATATACAGAAGTGCAAAAGGTCAACCTTCTCTCTATACTTTCCCACATGCTAAATTGCAGCATAATCAACCCTCAAGAGTTTGCACACGCACTCATACATATTATAATTCTTGTTATACGTAAACTTTTGAGTATTTGGATTATCAACAAAAAGTCCCTTGATCTATTGATTATGCAGCTTATTTATAACAAGGCCTGATATTCAGGGATTTCAAAAAAAATATTTAAACAATATTTTAACATTTGAAATGGATACAGTAGAAAATAAATTTTTATTCTGATATCTAGGAACTAGATTTTTTCTTTTATAATTAATTACAAACAAAATAAATCATCAAAATATTACTCAGTTGTCTGCCAGGATCGTTGCAATAGCAACAACTTAACTTCTTACTTAGCAATGATTATATAAGATATCCATATAAAAGATCTTTGTTCTTTTAATGAAAACTAGACAAGAACTAACAATGACTGATATTCTTACATTGTAATATTAAATCAGTAAAATATAAATCATTTAGTTAACAATAATACGAATATTCATGACACTACATGTAAATTCAAAACTGCATATGCTATGAAGAAAAAAAACTTTTTAATTTTTTTCCGTATTTTGAAAAATTCATTAGTTAAAATCTAATAAAACAAAATTCTATAAACTGAAATGGCATTCGTCTGGTAATAGAAAATGAAAATGATCTAATAAATGTAAGAAATAAAAACTACTATTTTAACAAGGAAAAAAATAAGTAGTATTCTCTAATGTAAGTAAACTACAATAACATGTGAAGTCACCTATACTTTCTTAACACGATTGAAATTACATTGGTATGGGTTTTAACCCGTAATGTAATAATCTAAGGCTTTAATAGATGTACAGTACAATCAGTAAAATCAACACATCATTCTTTTTTTTTTCTAGAAAGCATCTCTCAAGCATAAAAACCTGCAAGTAAACTTGGAAGTATGGAAAGTTCTAGAACTGAACTCTCTCCTCTTCCATTCCATAGACTACCAGTGACCTGGCCCCCACCTCAGCAACCCTTTAGCTTTGCTGAACAGAGCAAAATATATCCTTTACTAGCTGCAACATCCAAACCACAAAAAAAGATTTCCTTTGGATGAATCCATTCTTAAAAACTTGAATGCACATCTATGTTTTTGTTTCATTTTTGTAAAGGCTTTCTAAGGCTATAAGCAGTTAAATCTGAACAGAAGAAATCACATATAAAATTCATCCCAATATTTAACCCACCCGATACCTATTTCTAATTAACATCTCCATTTATCTCATTGTTTTGGTTTCTTTTTTTAAAAAAAATCGTGCATCTGATGTCAGTGCTTCTCTCATGATTAGAGTCACTATTTTTATATTTTTTATTTCGAAGTGCGTGACTTTGAAGTGATGCATTTGAGAAGAAAGCAAAAATCCATCTCCTCCAATACTTTTAGAGTCTCTTGGACTTCTGACAGAGGTTACAAATTCAAAGCGAAAGAAAATTCCTCAAATTGTTTTGCAAACAGTGTCTCAGAAATGGCTTTTCCCTTTTTCAAAAAGATTTAAAAAAAATATGTATATTGTCTGTTATATGGTATAGTTTGCATAACTATTATTATGGATTATAATAATTTATATAGGTTTATATATCCAGTACGTGTAGGAATAACCTGGGTTTAAGACTGGTTTTTGCTTATTTTAAAAATGTGCTGCCTACTGTTAACTAAGGTAAAACTGGCCATTTCTGAGACAGCTTTGGTTTAAAACAGAAGGGGTGCCCTTTGACTGATTAGCAACTAGGAAAAAACAAGCAAAATTAAAAACGTGGCTCTTAAAAGTAACACTGCAGAAATAATACTCTACTTTGATTACAGTCTATGGCACTTCATGAGCATCTTTAACAACATGGTACTTAAAGCCATTGATGTGCTTTAAAAATATACACAGTTGTGGTTTATACTTGGCACATTCATCTCTGTCAGATACCTCTTTTTACCACTTCTTACAATCTATTACATTTAAAAATATTAACTCTTAAAAGCAAAAAACGAAAGGAAAATAAAAATTATACTGTGCATGCACGCTCTCTTCTATAATGGCAATTTTAAATACAAGGTGCACCTTTCGTTATTTTATTTTTTTTGTAAACCTTGAAAGAAATAAACTTACTTAAAAAATTATATCTTGGTCTACAGACGTACCAATACATAATAGATCTATGGCTACATCACAGTCTGTCTTTTCAAGATGACGTACATGATTATGTAGGAACGAGTCTGCCAGCGCATACCTCAGCTGAGTATGCGCTGCTTCACCTGTGTGCTAGAAAAGATAGACAATGCTGTAGTCTTTAGACAATATGATCACCCCAGCACAAATATCTATTCAATGTACAAACTATATAGGCAACAGTGTGCAGTGGATTTCCGAGTTGTCATTTCATCTTGTTAACATGCAATATGTGGATGTCTTACTGCTGAGGAAATTTGGGTGCTGTTATCTGACGGTATATACATTATGGCTAATGACCTGTTCCGTTTCTTCATTCAGTCACACTGTCCTCTTTTCTTTTATATGATCTGTGGAAAATAATAAAGGGGGGGGGAAAGGGTTCGCCTTCGTTTATTCGACACCTGCAGCTATTTCCTCCTCTACTTTTCTTCCATGCAAGAAAGAAATACCACTACCACCACCACCCTTGATGCTATTCAAATATAACATTTACAGGTAGATAGCCGTGTTGGTCTGTCATAGTCAAAACAAAATAATTTCCCCCCCTTCCAGTAGCACCTTAGAGACCAACTAAGTTTGTTCTTGGTATGAGATTTCGTATTTAAATGCCTAATTAAATAATTAGTAGCGTATGTCATATTTCAGTGCATTTGGATTAGAAGTGTTCAGGGGCTGTCATTGTTATATTTGAAACAAAATAATTTTTTCCCCTTCCAGTAGCACCTTAGAGACCAACTAAGTTTGTTCTTGGTATGAGCTTTCGTGTGCATGCACACTTCTTCAGAGAAGTGTGCATGCACACGAAAGCTCATACCAAGAACAAACTTAGTTGGTCTCTAAGGTGCTACTGGAAGGGGAAAAAATTATTTTGTTTCAAATATAACAATGACAGCCCCTGAACACTTCTAATCCAAATGCACTGAAATATGACATACGCTACTAATTATTTAATTAGGCATTTAAATCAACATTGATTACTGAGTTAAAATGGGAAGTGATTTGCCAAGTTTCCCCCTTTTTGATTTATTTAACTTTGACCCCATCAGCGCTTGCTAAACACCTGAGCACAAACCAGGATATAACGAGTACTAATTATTATTTGCCTTATTTATATCTCATGTTTTCCCCCCTTTCCACCCATACTTATCCTGGATGGCTTTAAAAAGAGGAAGAAAATTCATGGAGGATAAAGCTATCAATGGCTACGAGCTACAACGGCTTTGCTCTCTTCCTCCTCTGTAAGAGACAGCAGGCCTCTTTTCTACCAGTTGCTTAGAATTGCAGGTGGGGAGAAAGCTGCTGCTATCAGATCCCATGGGCATCTGGTTGGCCACTGTGAGAACAAGATGCTGGACTAGATGAGCCTTTGGCCAACACGGTAGGGCTCTTCTTATGTTCTTAAGAGTTTGAACCATAGCCAGACTGAGGAGGAACAGTGGCAGCCTCCACCCAGCTTGTAATATCCTTCTGATGCAAACTGGGTCCAAAGGGAGAGTGCAAATAGGTGCTTTGAGGCTTGGAGTGCTGTCTCACGGTGTACAAAGGACCGAGAGACATGGACGGCGAGGGAGCTGCTGCAGCGACCTGCAACACCAGCGGCGTGTTGGTCTTCCTTTGACCTTCCAGCAGAGGTCAAAGAGATAAACTATCTGACATTCAGAAAATACCTCAAGGCAGCCCTGTTTAGGGAAGTTTTTAACCTGTGATATTTTAATGTATTTTAATATCTGTTGGAGGCCGCCCAGAGTGGCTGGGGGGACCCAGCCAGATGGGCGGGGTACAAATAATAAATTATTATTATTATTATTATTATTATTATTATTATTATTATTATTATTCCTGCCTGAGAACGTGAGAAACTACACCTGCGGCAAGTGCAAGGTGGTTGACTGGCTGGAAGAGAAGGCACAGCAACTTGAGGTCCATCTATCCAGACTCTGAACTACTGGGCAAGAGGAGGGGTTTCTCTATAGAGCAGAGTGGACTGTCTGGGAACAGCGACACAAGCGGGGCGACCCTATGGAGAAGAAAGGCCTCCCTTGCAGGAGACAAACCCCTGGAGGAACGTGACACACAGAAGCAGGGCTGTCAGGAGCCATGCTGTGTCACTGGAGCTGCAAAATCGACTCCATGCCATCACCCCGGACGACAGTTCTGGGCCAGAGGAGCGAGGACAGCAGTTGCAGACCTCAGAATACACCGAAGTGGCTGTGGAAGGTACAGTGGTACCTCTGGATGCGAACAGGATCCGTTCCGGAGCCCCGTTCGCATCATGAGCAGAACGCATCATGAATCGTCACGTCTGTGCATGTGTGCGACGTGATTCGGCGCTTCTGCACATGAGCGTGATGTCATTTTGCGCGTTTGCACAAGCTGCCGAACCCGGAAGTAACCCGTTCCGGTACTTCCGGGTTTGGCACGTTCGTAACCCATGACGAACGCAACACGCAGCGTTTGTAACATGAGGTACAACTGTACAGTGTACAGAACAATTCCTGCCATTTCCAAGAGTGGCAATTCTTGCCTTTTATTTTATTTTTAGGTGGTAACCACACTGCCTGCCTTAACAGTGAAGTGTCCTGCATTTGAAAGGTCAACTTTCTTTTGAATGGCACTTTAATCGCCACGGAGAATGCTGAGAAGTGTAGTTTTTTAAGGTGGTGGGAACTGTAGCTCTGTGAGGTCACTGCCATGGAAAAACTTCAGTTCCCAGGATTATCCATGCCAGTTAAAGTGGCCTCACAGCGCTGTCATGTGAATGCGTTTGATGTCAAGACAAAACCTGAAGCAGGAAGAGGGAAAAGTTCTGAAGAGACTTCCATTTCCACAGCAGGCATTGCCCTTGAAATGGGGAGAGGAGATGGCAGAGGAGCTATTACTGGCAACTTAAAAATAGTCTTGTTGGATGAAGACATGATGTCAGGCAGAACCAGTACTGAGCACTCCAATCACAAATTTAAATTAAGTGCAGAAAGAAAGAAAAACTCTCTTCCAAGCTGACAGGTGTAGTCAAGTGAAACCTTTTCTCACAGAGCAGAAGGTTAACTTATAAAGACCTGACATTCAGTAGCTGGAGCTGCAGTTCAAGATTAATTTATGCAACTGGATGAGTTTGTGGTCTTTGCCTGATCTCTCCTGACAGCCGGTGTCACAAAACACACACACAAATTCAATATCATTTGGTCATTTGTGCTGGGGAGAGTCTATCAGCTTGATGATTCCCAGTTCTGAGTCTCACACAAAAGGAGACTAAGGCCTGCACCTACTGAAAGGCCATTATGTTTTTTGGTGTGATGACAGAGGCAACTTAACTTGTGGCTATTATGGACCATGCAGGTTTAAAGTGCATTGCATGACAGCTTGAGAGTCATTCATCTGCTGCATGATCCACCTTGCCGATTGGATGCTTATCCCTACAGAGACTTTGGGGCAGGAGGAATCTGTGACAGTGAAAGAAAAATCAAAGCCTCCTTGATAAGAACCATTTCCTTATGTAGTCATTAACCAGCCTTAGGTAAAGGTAAAGGGACCCCTGACCATTAGGTCCAGTCGTGTCCGACTCTGGGGTTGCGGCGCTCATCTCGCTTTATTGGCCGAGAGCCGGCATACAGCTTCCGGGTCATGTGGCCAGCATGACTAAGCCGCTTTTGGCAAACCAGAGCAGCGCGTGGAAACGCCGTTTACCTTCCCGCCGGAGCGGTACCTATTTATCTACTTGCACTTTGACGTGCTTTCGAACTGCTAGGTTGGCAGGAGCTGGGACCGAGCAACGGGAGCTCACCCCGTCGCAGGGATTCGAACCGCCGACCTTCTGATCAGCAAGCCCTGGGTTCTGTAGTTTAACCCACAGCGCCACCTGGGTCCCGTAACCATCCTTATGTAATCATTAAAAATGACACCTGCACGGCACCTGGAATTTATGCAACATTCCTTTAGGACATACACGCAAAAGCTTAAATCTTTTGCAGTCTCTGTATCTAGTAGTTAGACAGTAGGGCATAGTACATTATCTAGAGTATTTATTATTGGATTTTGGATTTGTATTAATTTTTTTAAATAAAAATTATACTTTCAAATGCCACTTACAACTAGCCTGTGTATACAGTAGATGACAGGATAGAAAGTGGGAAGGGAATTTTTCCTTCAGACTGCATGGGTGTGGGCATCAGGGGAAGGTGAGATTTTTTCCTACAAGTACAAAAATTACCTGTCCGTGGTAAACCAGGGATCCTATGCACGTTTAAGAAAATGCAGTTTGGCACTGACTACACCGGCCCTACTTGGAGACTGAACCTTGGGACTTTCTGAATAAAAAGCAGGTGCTCACCCAAAAAGTACAGCACTCCTCGTTTACCTGGGTTGCCATTCAACTCATTTGGGTTTACTTTCAGTAGGCATGCATAGCAGATACCACGGAGGAGTCCTAACTTAGTGTGCTCTCTGGCCTGCTGTGGGTATTACATCCAAACTGGGCTGCTAACTAGGCTCTTGTTCCAGGGAGGAGAAAATGCAAATCCAGAATAGCACTATCAAAATGCAATATACAGCATACTTGAGAAACTTACTGTTTGATGATTATATGTCTACATCTGTGTAACATACTTGTGGCTAGTCAGATGTTCGGCAGATATTATGGGTATCTATTGAAGAACAAGAAAAGGAATGTAACCTGTGAATAATGTGTTCCACAAGAATGCATGATTTTTTTTTTTTTACTAACAGCTCAGGTGAAAGATGGTGGACTTCTATATCAGAACAGCAAGTTAACAAAAACACAGGTATCAATTTAAATAAAAATGTTCTGTTAAGTAGTATATCAACCAATGTTTAGTAATGATTACTGATTGTTTAGAAAGAAGGATAAAATTAACAGTTAAAAGTTCATGCAGTGCAATAATTTCAAAAGTCCTTTTTTGTTGGCCTACACATATTTATACAGTTTGGGGGACTTTGCCTAACTCTCTGTGGAAAAATTTGGCAACCTTTTGGCCCATGCATTTTGCACACTCAATTTTAAGATACTTTGAGCCAGATTTGTTTTGTTTTGTTGCAAATCATTTCATTTTCTGGTTAAGCTGCGCTGATATTCAAGCGAAAGGCATATTGGAAGGCAGAGCTGGAATCTTCAACACTCAGAATATCCACTCCAGAACTGAACTAGAATAAAATCTCAAGTACATAAGCTATCATGCACCTAAGAATCATATACTTGTTTCCATCTTTGCATTGAAACACACAAACACACACAAACACATTTGGTGGGGAGGGGCACATATCAAATTTAAATATCTTCCCAAGAATAACCTCCTAATGAGGTTCTTGGATTTATTCCCAATATATTCTTCTCCCAGCTGGGGTGGGGGGCAGTACGTCTTCCACAGATTCCTAAAGACTCCATTTTGGGCAAGTAAACTTAGCAAAGCAAGAAACAGAACCATCTATCTCTATTCTGATGTCACACCTTGGAAATGCCTTTCCATTGCAGATCCACCTAACTGTAGTCTAGGTAAAGGTAAAGGCACCTCTGACCGTTAGGGGGTTGCGGCACTCATCTCACTTTACTGGCTGAGGGAGCCGGCGTTTGTCCGCTGGCAGCTTCCGGGTCATGTGGCCAGCATGACTAAGCTGCTTCTGGCAAACCGGAGCAGTGCATGGAAATGTCGTTTACCTTCCCGCCGGAGCAGTACCTATTTATCTACTTGCATTTTGATGTGCTTTCGAACTGCTAGGTGGGCAGGAGCTGGGACCGAGCAACGGGAGCTCACCCCGTCATGGAGATTCGAACCACTGACCTTCTGATCGGCAAGCCCTAGGCTCTGTGGTTTAGACCACAGTGGCACCCGCGTCCCTCAAACTGTAGTCTACTAGCAAGTAAAGAGAATCCTTTGTTGCTGGCAGATGAGTAGCAGGGACTGTTTTGACTTACTGATTATGGCCTGGTGCTAATATTTTGTTTTTACTACAGCTGACACTGTCTGGATCTTTTATATGAATGGCATTTCTGCTTTAAATTTTTATAAATATTGCCCCAGATGCCTTTGTGCAGGGGAAGTTATTTATAAAAAATAAGGCTGCAATTCGAACCTGCCTTACCTAGGAGCAAGCCCCAATGAATTCAACAGGACTTACTTCTGAGTAGACATGGTTAGGATCACACTGTCAAGTGTCTTTAAATTGTGGATTAGAAGTATAGAATTGTTAGTATCCACATTAAATTGCTCCCACAAGGGTCTAATTTTCCATAATATGGAAAGTAAGGGTACCTGGAGTGATATTTTAGATGTATTTTGTTATGAAACGTAGTGTTTTGCACCATAAGATACACAGTTATTCTCTCTCTTTCTTTGCCATTTGAAATAAAGTCTTCAAACGGTGCATAACTTGGAGTATTTTTTCTTCTAAAAATCAATACTTTGAACTATAGTTGCAACAGTTAAAACAAACTCAACTTGGTGGGATATGGATTGGTGATTATAACTGGGCCTTCTTCTTTGTTGGTCATCAGCAGCAAAATGTCTCACTGCAGGGATGAGGTGTTGCTCTTCTGCAGCTGACAGTGGGAATCCTGCACAAGCTGGGGGCCATAGCCATTGAATATAGGAATATGCAAACCACGAATGGCCTGGCCCTTCCCAAGATGTGGTCTGAACAAAGGAGTGTTTCTTTGCACTTCAAAGTTAGGAATGCAGGAAGCTGCCTTATCCTGAGTCAGACCATTGGTCCATTCAGCCGAGTATTGTCTACACTGGCAGTCAGCAGCTTTCTAGGGCTTCAGATGGCATCTGGGACTAAACCTGAGACAGAACTATGTCCCTTCCTCGAAATGAAGTCTGAATTGGCTCAGAAAGGATAAAGAAGGACCTACTCACCAGATGCAAGGTTCTGCACTATGGTACAGTGCTACCTTGGTTGTCAAATTTAATCCGTTCCGGGAGTCGGTTTGACTCCCGGAACGGTTCGAAAACCAAGGCGCTGTTTCCGATTGGCTGCAGGAGCTTCCTGCACTCAATTGGAAGCCGCAGAAGCCGCGTCGGACGTTTGGATTCCAAAAAACGGAACTCTCACTTCCAGGTTTGCAGTGTTTGGGAGCCAAAACGTCCAAGTACCAAGGCATTCGACAACCAAGGTATGACTGTACTTTGTTCAACTACTCCCTCAAGTCTGCAGTGTATACACTTCCCGTTGGCTGTTATTCAAGTATATATCCTCTCCCCAGGGAAGTTTGTCTGGTGCCTTCATTATATACCTTTAGGCACCAGGCAAAAACATTCCTATTTAACCAGGCCTTTGGTTGATCTTACTGACATCCAACACCCTTTTAGAATGTGACTTTTGGGGGGGGAGTTATTGGGTTACTGCTTTTGGTTTGATTTTACATGTTGTGGTCTTGTTGTGAACCGCTCTGAGACCTCTGGGTATAGGGTGGTGTATAAGAAGAAGAAGGAAGAAGAGTTTGGATTTGATATCCCGCTTTATCACTACCCGAAGGAGTCTCAAAGCGGCTAACATTCTCCTTTTCCCTTCCTCCCCCACAACAAACACTCTGTGAGGTGAGTGGGGCAGAGAGACTTCAAAGAAGCGTGACTAGCCCAAGGTCACCCAGCAGCTGCATGTGGAGGAGCGGAGGCGCGAACCCAGTCCACCAGATTATGAGTCTACCGCTCTTAACCACTACACCACACTGGCTCTCTAATTAAGTTGAATTAATAATAATAATAATTAATAATAATAATAATATCCACCAGACAGGTCAGGAGATGGGAGATGAAGAGATGTGGCACATCTTGTAACTGAGCCCCCCATCCCACCCACCAAGCATGACTAACTGCCCCCTATCCATATACTTGTTCTTTAGGTGTACTGTATACATTTCTACAGCACATTTTTTTGTGCGTGTGCACGGAAACATGTGCCAAATGTAATTGAGCTTCTCATACCATTTGTTTTCTACGGCAGCAGGAGAGGATGTTGCACCCAGCTGTGTAGAAGCTTCAAGAGCAGTGCTGTTGAAACAGACCAAGGACCTTGAGCACTGGCAAGTGACGACGAAGGGGCCAGTTCTTAAAAAAAAAAAACTTCTGCATGCATGCACATTGCGGGAGGTGGGGGTGGGTGGGCTATTTTTGGTGGCGTTACATTATGTCAACAATGCTTACATACTATATACATATATGGCTCATATATGCATATACTGAGGGCTGGCTGCGGAACTTGGCTGCAGTGCGTTATGAAGACCCAGAGAGATACGCATGAAATGGTCAGATTGCACAACAAAAAGAGAATCTCCCAGAATCTGGCTTGGAAAATGCATGGGGGTGGGCGGTATCTTTTAAAAATACAGAAAAGTTACATTATCATCTGTGGGAGGGAAAGAGGATTTTGCCAGAGGTTTTACGTTAATGATCCTAAAAGACATTTAAAAAACCCAACATTTTAAGATGGCCGAACTGTTTATCAACCGATTCATACTAAATCGGAGGGGGGGGGGATTCCTGATATACAGTCCTTTGTTTTGTTGCTTATGAATCAATCATTATATTAGGATTTGGGGCCACTGCAAAGGCTGTGGCAACAATCCCATGTAGGGGCCTGTGGGGGCCCTTCAGAATGGACCATAAGGGATGGGCAAGTCTATCAATTCCAGTTTTTAAAATTCAGTTCTCCACATTTCCACATCCCTTTGCAATTTTCTTTTTTAAAATCCTCATGAAAATTCACCACCATTTTAGTGTGAATCTCTCCTAACATACATGTTTTTGTATATTGTATATTTTTATATTTTCCATACTGTAATGAATTTCCATGTGCTATTTTCATGAATATAAGCATTTTTATGCATGCTTCAACCTAGTATATGAATTTCTGTACACAATACTTGATGGGAGCACCGCATTGCAAAATTCAGAGAAGAGTGAATTTTGAAGAGTGGTTGTGTTTCCGTTTGCATACTGTCTGGGAATGTGCAAATTAGATAGGTTTGCCCAGTCCCTACTGGCTGCTGTTTTCCTTTTGGTCCTTAACTAACAGAAAGGGCATACACCCGAGGTGCAATTTCCCACCACTAATCTTTCACTGACATTGCTGTGTGGAGTCTTGATGAAGCTGGAAGCAAGACATCTCACCCATCTGTATGCTGGGGGATCCTCATACAGAAAGAAGAAGCAACAGTTGCCATTTCCAGCTGCACAACTTACACCTAATTTACATTGGCTTCCTATCGTTTGTACTGCTCTGTGAACTCTGTATCCCTATTCCGTTAGTTCTCCTTTGTGCAATGTCAACTGTGTACGTGGGAGGGGGGACATCAGGGGAGCACTTACTGGACTGACAGCTTCTGTCTTGCTTGACAGCAGACGTTTGCAGCAGGGAACTATTGAGAACCCTGCATGATCAGTCTACGCTGTGCGAGAAACCAACACAAACAGAGCCAGTTCACCACAGACGTTTAGCATGGGGGGCTGCAGGAGTGGGTCATCGGGAATGCAACACGGGCGGTTGGACTGCCTTCTGCCCCTAAGATTGGAATTGTTCGATTGAGAATGTCTGAATAGGGCTGATCAGATCCGGCTTTCCTATACAGTGGCACCTTGTCTAGCGTGCGCTTCGTTGAGCGCCCGTTCCGTCGAACATCCGCGGCAAACCCAGAAGTACCAGAATGGGTTACTTCCGGGTTCGCCGCTCGCACATGCGCAGAAACGCAAACCGCTCTGCGTGCGTCCGCAGATGTGATGCTTTGTCCAGCATCCTTTTTGGCCATCGACCGGGGCTCCGGAATGGATCCCGGTAGCAAAACGAGGTACTACTGTACAGCAAATGTGAAGCTGCACAGGCGAGAGTGGGAGAGGAACCATTAGCAAATGTGCATGAATCTGTTGCCATAGCACCTACGGTCTTTGTAACCACTCGGTTTCAACTGAGGTATGAGCTGTTTTCTGCAATCCCAAGGGTATGCTTGCTTTCAGCTCCCAACCTTTCATCTCTCAGTTATTCAGCAGCATCCAGTGCAAAGCTAAGGTGAACCTCAGTCTAAGCAGGTGGGTTGCTGAACCCACATTTTGGAAGATGAGGGGAAGGATCCCCCAGTAATGCAAAAAGCAACTCTTTCTACATATGTAAGGTTCAGGCATGGGGATGGCAGAGCATGCTGGCCAGCAGCGTTTCATGGATCATCATCAAGTGTTTTGGAAAGGCTGTGGCCTGTCTTGATGATGATTCCCTAGAAATCCTTTTAGACAAATTCTCCTGTGCTCAGGTCCCAATGTAGCTGCCGGTGTGGTTTGCCTTGAATTTCCCACTTTCCACGCAATGCACTTATCAATGCAAGGTGCAATGAAAACTAATAATGCATTTAGGAAGAAAGTGAAAGCTAGTTCATGTTCAAACACTTCTAGTCTTAAAGGGTGATCCTTCAGTGTCTGAAAACAGTCATGTTATTTCGCCAAAAAGAGAGGGGGGACAGAAATAATGGGAATATATACGCAGCACCATCAATGCAACTGATTCTTCTGCTGAGCACCTGTGGAGCAATGGATGGTGCAGTGGCAAAAGAGTAGGACATCTGCATTTATGCTGATTCATGCACAACAGTAGGGTCCTGCGCATATCAGGGCTGCAATTCTAAACTTACTATGGAGTAAGCCCCCTGAGTATTGTGGGTCTTCTTTCCAAGAAAAGATTAGCAGTATTGTGTTGCACACCATGTTCTGTGGCCCAAGAGAATACCCTCTGATTTTCTGGCTTGCCTATGAAGTCCAGAATCTTTCTTCTCGCAGTGGCCAACCAGATGCCTATAGGAAGCCTTGCAAGCCGGACCTGAGTGTAACAGCGCTTTGCTCACTTGTGTGGCAAACAGAATGGTTTAATCAAAAAGCTGACGGTCTACCATTCATGACCTATGAACTGTGTGCTGCGTTGCTCTGAAATATTGTCTATTTAATAGTCAAGCATCTGTGCAAACATTTGAATCATTGGCTGTGTAATTGATGGTGGGATTAAGAGCCATGCAAATGGAAAAACCAATCTGAGTCAGATTTGATTCTAAGTTTGATATTTGAAGCGCAATAGTTTTATTACTTACTGGCTAGTTACCATGTTTCTGTTTGTTGTAATTATACTGTCCAGGCAGAGAGGCAATTGGGATAGATTTCTAAGAGTAACTGTAATCTGGTTTGCAATGGACATGGCTGTCAATCCCCTGACTGATTTGAAAATTGAAAGGAAAGCTATAAAGGCTTAAGCATTCAGATTTTGATAACTTCGGAACATTCCAGCCATCGATAGTAATGGTTTTATTATTACTGCATCCCTGATCCTTTATTCCAGGGATGGGGGGGACCTGTGGCCTTCTAGATTTGGTTGGACTCCAACTCCCAGAATTCCTGGTCACTGGCCATGCTGGCTGGGGTGAGCGGGAGTTGGAGTCCTATCCAGACTCTAATCCATCACTTAACCAAGGCTGGTAAAATTCTACGTAAAACAAAACAAAGAAGAAGAGAAGAAGAGTTTGGATTTGATATCCCGCTTTATCACAACCCGAAGGAGTCTCAAAGCGGATAACATTCTCCTTTCCCTTCCTCCCCCACAACAAACACTCTGTGAGGTGAGTGGGGCTGAGAGACTTCAGAGAAGTGTGACTAGCCCAAGGTCACCCAGCAGCTGCATGTGGAGGAGCGGGGACGCGAACCCGGTTCACCAGATTATGAGTCTGCCGCTCTTAACCACTACACCACACTTGCTCTCAAGTACTGTAGCCTTGAATTCCTTCTATTACCAAGCTCTCTGACTATTCTAAAAACAGATGGGGAGGCAGTGGGTCCTTCCTATGCTGAGTAATTCATGAGAGGGACTGTGTCAAATATTTTAGTACTGGAAATGGAGGTGCAGCACCTTTCTGAGTATGGGCAAAAGGCTAGTTAAGCTATGCTGCGGATCTCAGGGAAATGTGTAGGCCAACAAGAGGTACAAACGAACAAAAAACGAAACAGAACGAAAAAGGATGGGGGGGGGAAACGACAAAACCCCATGCTTCTGAAAAGCACTGATTCTGAGTTATGTTTTAAGAAACAAAGCTGTAAATTAGCAAACCTGGTTGGCTGTGGCTGCTGTAGCGAAGGGGACGCTTGTGGCAGATGTTGCTGCTGCAGACACAGTGGTGGGCGTACCGCCGTGCACCATGGGAACTTTCGGGAGGAAAATCATATAAGCAAACATACAGGAGAGTGTAGCAGTATGGGAAACCATGGCAACAGGTGGCGGAATCGTCGAGTATGGTATTTATATCAGCAGATAAGCCGTGGGGACGAGATATCACCACCAGCAAAGTGACATGCAATCGCAGCGCAAAAAAGCGGGACAACATTCCGGAGAGCGAGGAAGGAGGGGAGGGAGAGAGATGAAAGAGGAGGAGGAGGAGAGAGGAGGAGAAACGCTCGTTACCATCAAATCACGGGAATCAACACAATCAAGCTCAATTATTTCAGTTCATAGTCAACCAACAAACTTGACGTAACCCCCTTTCTTTAACATCTCACGATAAATATTCCTTCGCCGCCACCACCCTTCTCCCCCCCCCCACTTTTTTTTTTTAACCGCTGTTAACATTTCATAATCTCCTGGCTTGAAATTCTAGTTCTGGATTAACTTGCACGAAGTATATAACTGAATGTTTTCTTTTCTTTTCAAAAGAAAGAAAGAAAGACGCACAACAATTTCTAAAAAAACTGGAACTCAGAGTCCAGTCAAAATCCACCAGAGCTGCTAAGGAGATTGTGGCATTGTGGGGGGTGTTGGCGGTGGTGGTGGTGGGGAGACAGGGCAAGGGAGGATGTGTCACACAGCCACCTGGTCTGCTAAACCGCTTCTAGGATTTCTGAGTCAATTAAATAGAAGCAAGTGCATTTAATTGACGAGTTGTTAGTGCAAGGGGAAAGGGGGAGGAGGGGAAATGGATTGGCACAATAGCTACGTGTTAAAGACCCAGCAGTGGATTTTGAGAGTCTGTGAGCTGCTAAACAGATTTTTATTTTTTAAGATAATCAAGAAACAAAGCTGGCACCTACCAACACTTGTAGCGGGTGTCATGCACAATATTGAGCCTGCCCATCATGCATTGCAACAGGAAGGTGGATTTGCAAAGGGAAAAGAATTAAAACAACCCATCACACGTGTAATTAGGAAAATCTCATTTGAACAAAGAAGAAAAAATTGGTTATTATGGGAAACAGTGGCATGTAACCATCAGCACAGTCAACTCAAACAGCAAGGTGGTGGTCAATTAGAACTAGTCTGACATGAGCAGGGCAGGAGGAAAAGCAGATTGAACTGTGTGCTGGCATTTTGATTAAAATGAGCTAGGGCAGTAAGGGTAATGAAGGCTCTAACAGCATGAGAAGAAGCTTGAGTTGTTGGTTTTTAATATCACAAATTTTAATTAATCCATTCCTTACTAAGTCTGTGTATCTGAAGAAGTGTGCATGCACATGAAAGCTCATACCAAGAACAAACTTAGTTGGTCTCTAAGGTGCTACTGGAAGGAATTTTTTTATTTTGTTTTAAGTCTGAAAATTGGCTTAAATTATTATTCTTGTTTTTAAACCTGCAGGACATTATTGGATTGTGATACTTTTCACTTGTACGGAGATCTAGTGCCTTGATTTCAGATATTAAATCAGAACTACAACAGTTTGCAACACTGCGTATCAGGCAGGTGCCACCCTCAATACTGGCACACGCAGGATATCTTAGGATAATTTAAGGGCACCGTTGCGCCCCTGTGATTCCCTACATATGAAGCTACATGCACACCTAAATTGAAATGCCTTGAAGAAGGAGGGAGTGGGGCTAAGTGCCTGCTTCAACATTGCATGAAGCATTGGCCCCACCCTTCAATGGATGCACATTTAGTGTGATGTCTGCAAATGGAAATGCACCTGTGAGAACAACACACCCTTCCATATATGCAGATTCAAGAGTGAGCCGAGCTTAATGGCATCTCTGTGTTGACAACTAAACACACAAAGGTGTTCTATGCTGCTGAGATCCACACTAATTGTGGGTTCTGCATCTGGGGCTGTGCGAAGAGAGCACTCTGTCAGGATGGAGGCCAAGTGTTCTCACTGCCCCCTTAGTAAGCAGATGTGCTGATACTTTCTGCAAAGGGAAATGTGCTGGATGTTACTATAATGCCCTCTGCAGATTTTTCCAGCGGTTTTGCAACTAAAGAAGTCAGCGGAAACAAACACGTGCTGAAATTACGACAGTTATTGGGAAGCTGGTTTTAAATTATATAATTATCTTGTATCTGTTATATACAATTACCACTACCGTACAAATGGATTATGAAGTTGCTTTTGAAATTTTAACTAATACAAAAACTTTATAAATGACGAGTTGCTATTGTGTGGCATTATTAGTACTAATCTATTTTGAAGGCATTGGGCTGGATCCAGACTAAGTTGAACAAAGATCCTATTGAAAGGAAGCGGACAAGTTTGTCTTGATTTAAATCCCACTGAAAACTAAGTCCGCTTAAGTTAGTCTGGATGCAACACAGGGTTAGCCAGTGATATGGGCCAGTTGTTTTTTTTCTGGATGGATATAGCTTAGCTGCTTTTCTCTGGGCTTAGCAGGACAACATAGCCCCTTCTCCATTGTTTGTGTGCATGCAAACACTTCTGTGAGTGGAGTTTTGCTGATGGAGAGAGCGCTCCTGGTTCCTGCTAATGAAAGAGAGGAGGATAAAATTTTGGCCAATACCCCTTCACTCTGTGGCTCTGAAAACTGTTCCACAGCTTTTGGGGGGGGGGCTACCACCTTGGCCACTCTGACAGGTGGTATAGGTGACTGCAAAAGTGAGGCAGAATTGGAGAAATTAAGCTTCACCTCTTTTGTTAGTGGAGGTGTCCTCTGGGTCAAAGACCCTTGCAATCAGAGAAGGAATATTTATATGAACAAAGGGCTTTGGGTTGAATCTATTGCAACTGAAAGGGCATATTTTTCCTGGCTCACCTCTGCCTCCACTTCCCTTGCGTTTATTCTTTAATTGTCCCTTAAGATTGAGGCTTATCCTATTCTTCTTTTGAAAAGCATAATGTGCACATATTATACACCATCAGCATTATCTGTATTATTGTTATTATTATTTTAATACCATTTTCACCTACATATTATTAGTTCTATAATCTGTACATTTAATTTACTTGTACATATGTAATGAAAAAAAGCATTTGCTTTTTTTTAATAAATTATTTCCTGAAATTTAACTACGCATGTTTTCGGTTTTAATCTTAGACTGACATTTTAAACCAACACACATTCTTGCACAGGGTTTGCAGCAAATGAATGTAAGGCAGCAATGAAAACCTATGGTGCAAAAACTGGCAGGTATGAAAAAAGACAGTTGTGTAGGACCCCTTTGTTTATCAGTGATTAAAAACAAAAACCCTACAATCATCACCTTGACTTCTAAAGGTTTAATTCACTAATCAAGGTGCAATTCAAAACTTGCTAATTCAAACTTTATCTTCCATTTCCCCCCAGCTCAAGACAAAGTTTGATTTAAAGTAGTAAATGGGGGAAGAAACCCATTAGAGTCCCTCAATATTTCTCTAGCAGAATTTAGCACACAAAGAGATATGTTCTCATTAGGATACGAAACAGTTCGTTTCACACGACGACATGTGAAATAGTGCCAACATACCATTCCATATATTTATCTCAATAAATGCAGCAAGAGACCAAGCAGGCCAGATCTTTCCAGAAGCTAATATTACTGTTTCACTCCTGCTGAAGCACTGGGAATCACAATGGAAACCTAAGCGAGTTTTTGCCATTGATTTTAGGTGGAGCCGTAATGGGTCTAGCAAGGACTCGGTACCCTTTAAAAGAGATTACGTATGACTTTGCCATCCTCACCTGAACACCTAATCATCAGTTTTACGTGCAGCGTTTTGCCCAAAGCACTCGCTCTTGTTCAAATTTTTACACGAAGTCAATAGTGACCCTGAGAACATCTTCTTAGCACCTTCTCACGTGCCACTTGCATGAAGGGGCAACACAAAATACAAAGGGGCTATGGAGCCATGTGTTTAGTCCTGCTCCTGGGGTCCCCTCCTATCCTCTTGTGTGTTTAGGGATAAATGATCTGCAGTGGCGAGCCTTTACTACCTGTGTAGCCCTTGGAACCCTGGAACTTAGAACCCTGTGTGACTTAGAACCCTGGAATAACCCTGGCTATTCCTTGGCATGTAGGGGTGCACAGAGGCGGAGGAAGCAGGGGTGCAGTGGGGGCAGACCGCCCCGGGTGTCACCACTGGGGTGTGTGTGACAAAATGTTGGACGGCACTCACCGCGGGGCCTGCAGCGTGCCCGAGTCACGCGTTTCTCCTGGGAGTGACGCGGTGGCTTGGGCGCCCGCAGGCTCCGCGCTGCCCCAAACGGTCTGCCCGCCGCCTCCCCCTCAGCTGTAGGGCGGCTGAGTGGGAGGAGGCAGGCAGACTCCGGAGGCCCCACGGAGCGTCCTGCCCTGGATTGCTCTGCCACTGAAGGTGCAAGGAGGCAAACAACCCTTAAGTGGGATGTAATGGCCAGCTTCGCAGCTTCCTTGTAGCTATGTTGCTCCTTCACATGAGTAATGTTTAAAGCGGGCTTTAAATAAGTGTGAAAATCAAGTCCAAGGCATGTTAGAGTGCCACCCTCCTTTGGGGGGAAAATGGACTGGAAAGCAGGTGGCAGCGTCTCTATTAACAGCCAGCACAATGGGGGGCCCTGCTCTTGCCCAGGTACGCCACAAATCCAATGGCTGTGCCGCAAGTGTTATCTGTGACACTGGCCACACTTGAGCGCTCTTTCTGGGGTTCTGTCTCAACCTTCCTTTCCTGGCTAGGCGAGGTGGCTGGGCGAGTGGATTAAGGGAAATTCGTGTCTTGCAGTATATGATACAGTAGCATGGACAAAGCAACCCAATTCTGCCACTGATCCTTCTAGCAGGGATCTTCCCAATGGACCCTCCAGTTTAGTTCCGACTTAGGAATCTCAGGACATAAATTCTAGGAGCACAAAAGCACCCAAGTGGGTCTTCTTTCAGACTAAGTGGTGGTGGAATTTACATTCTGAATTTGACTTCCTTCAGCAAATGTTTTGTTGTGGATTGTTTTATTTGACGTTTCAACGTGTTGTAAGCCGCTTTGAGATTTTTTCCCCCTTAAAAATATCAAGCGGTATAGAAATGGATAATAATAATAGTTGGTCTCGCTCATGATAAAATCAATGGCAAAGCTTCAAAAGGTTTCTCTCTCTCCCCCGCCCAAATAAACAATTAAAAGGTTAATGGGTCTTGTCTTCCATAATAGGCCTTAGAAAGTGGTTGCGACATACAGGAATGATTTGCTACGCGATCTACAGCAAAGGGGTCTTACAACAATTTTTTATATATATATAAAAAAGAACCATACCAAACAGCTGAAGAGAGGTGAAATGGAGGATTAGGCAAAAGAGGCACAAGGGGAAAGACTTCAAATGCTGTTTTTGAAACGTAAGATCACACACTTTGAAGATGCAGATTGTCACATTAGGCCGGAAAGCACCCAGACACCTTGCTTTCAAGACAAACATATGCAGAATCTGCAGTTTAGCAGCAAGACTGTCTTCCTTCCCTACTCACAAAGGGCCAATAACCCTGCGGGGATCTCTTTTCCTTGGCTCTCTAGCTAGCGACTAATCCTTAGCCTCCGAGGTCTGCTAAGATAGGGGAAACTCCTCCTGTGACCTTGGCTTGTGCCTGGCTCCCGCGCGGGCAGAGGGAAGCTGCGTCACTTACCTGGTGGAAGGAAGGCTGTGTGCTGTTGCAACTGCATGTTTGCAAGAGCCTGCTGGTATTGGAAGATACCAGTATTAAAGACAGCGGTGGCACCATTGGTTTTTTCAAGCGCAGGCCTCTTTGGTAATGGGGGGAGTACAGCTTGAGGAATTCCCTAATGGAGGATGAGTATAAGATAGCCCAGTTTTGTTTTTAAAAAAATAATAATGAAGAAAATAAAAATGGAGCAGGGAAAGAGAAAAAGAGAGAAAAGAAACAGAAAAATCAGTAGGAGGAACAACCAACAGGCACCATCTTTTTAAAATATATATATATACACATCCTTGAGCAAGCAAGCAGCGGAGCGGACTTTACTATTCAAGGAAAGGGCAAAGCTGAAGATTTAAAGTAAGGAATATTTGCCCTCCAAAATATGGCATTGTGTAGTGACAGTGCTCGAGATCTATACACTAGCATGTTTCCACAATGTAAAGCTTCGGGTTTCTAGTAAGAAGGCAGCAATACCGGGGGGGGGGGGGGTCAGGGTCGGGGGGGGTAGGTAGGGTGTAAATAAAGAAAGCTGCACTGCTAGCTCCATGAGAATTGACAAGTAAAAGCCATGTTAAAGAGAAATCTTAACAGAGTGAATGAAACAGGTTAATATAATATTAGAAGTTTACTCCCGCAAACCCCAAAAGTCTTAACTACTCATGCAAAAAGAAAAAAACAAAAATGTACCATTCCATGCTGGTACTTCTTCTTCATTTTTTTAACATTGCATTACAAATGTTAAATCTACTTTAAGAATATTGTTAAGCCATGCCAACCAAACCGATACAAATATATATATCTCATATATATTATATACATTTCTTTATATATATATGTATATTTAAAATCCAATCTTACTCCCTTTAGAAACTGCTATTAAGGTAGTGAAACTGAATGTGGGGTTCCTATATCCTAGGGGACAAGGGCTGAGAGAACAAGCGGCTTAATTTCCCCATGAACGGGATCAGGAAACCACACTCAGTTCTTTCCCCCCTTTGAGCTTCAGTTACTTTAATAACAGGAAATAAGGAATATTTACTAATAGAATTTAATTTTTTTTTAAATGCATCTACAGTAAAGCTACATGCCAAGCTAAAAGGTGAAAGGTCATAGTACCAGGTCAAAGGTTGCCTCGAGGGGTCGCTTCAGTGATTTGACAGCCGACTGAGTCTTAATTAGCAGGCAGCGAGCACATGATGGCAATGGGCCAGTGGGGTTCAAGCGCATTAACATAAACAGCAAGCAGAGGTGCATCATGGGGGCAGCAGTGCATTTTTGGGTAGGTGAGAAAAAACAAATAAAAAACAAATCATCGGAATGCCATATACAACGAATAACAAGACTAAGCATGCACAGTAAAGGCACTACTGAGTTGTTATTGTGAGGATACACCTCTAATGTAGTTAATTACAAACAAGATACTCTATAACAGGGGGAGAAAAAGGGTGAAGGAAGGAGAAGAGAGTGAGAAAGAGAGTCTGCCTTCTGTATTTTTGCTCAAGTATCCATAAACACAGAAAAAAGGCCTCTCTCCTGTAGTCCGGCAGTGTGCTATGAAGATCACACAACAACGTTTCACATGAAGTAGTATTTTAAGGGTCAAATCATGTAGCTATGTAGAAAAATATATAGGACGACACTAACAGCTATGCAAAGAACGGAGAAGGGGCCCATTAAAGTAGCTATTTTGGCTTGACAACCCCGCCATCACATTTTTAAGCAACTAATTCTGCTCCCCGCCCCAGTATGCTGCAGTTTTGCTACTCCATGTCACGGTTAACTTCCCAGTTGTGCAATTATTCATTACACCATAGTTATGTTTAAGAGAAACACAGTAATGATTTTTAAAAAAAATGATTTCAGGCCCCTCAATTCAAGTTAACAGTCTCGTTGTTGGGTGTGCCTGCTCCTAAGTAGTCCCAGATCCTATCGCCACCCCCTCGCCAATTAAATCATATGTTTTAAAGTTACTGCGAAACCTCATTCATACATGGAAAGAAGGCCCAAACCCCAAATATTTAATGCATATCTATTCAGTGATGTGTACGTTTTAGACAAGCAATAATTGGAATATGCATATATATTTCTCAGGGTGTGTCCAAATGAGCAGAACTCTGGATGTTCCTTCTCTGCTACCAAGACTATTATTGGTGTGTCACCCATATGAAACTCAGGCTTTTTGAGGGTTTGTTCTTCATGTGAAATGTTGCATTTGTGCCCCTGCAACAGAGGGCCCACAACAGCTCCTAATAAGTTCGTTTCCCCCACCCAGCAAAAAAAGTTGGAGAGGGGCCTTGGTTTTTTTGAAATAGTTGTGTTCTGGAATCATGAAATAGCCAGTTATGACCCGTTATATTCAGGAAGGAATTAGCAGACAGCATTTACAAGGCAAATAAGATGCACAGGGAGGGTCGTGCAGATTTGTCATCAGGGAAACAGAAATAAAAACTCCAATGAAGAAGATGGAGGAGAAGGAGGGGGCATATTGTGCAGGAAGTGAGGCAAAAAAAAATATGTACCTCTTTATAAAGGCATATTATCTGTTGAACATAGCACAGGAAATGAAGCGAAAGGAAATGGCAGATCATGAGATCTGATGAGGAATGCACCAACTGCTTGTGCAATTCTTACGTCTGAAATGCTGCGGGATAACTGCCAATATGGACTGATCCTGACAAGCATATACATGCATATCAAAAGCTATAGCTGGGCAGGTATAAACGGATGTGCATTACCATCACGCTTAAATGCCCGTCTCTCGGTATATTCACAGGCACATGGCTAATGTTATGTACATTTGGGTACATGCATATATACACAAGCCATGTACACACGGAAAAACTCTATGATAATTTCCTTTTTTTTCCTTTTTGAAGGAGAACCTGAAACTACTTAAGAGCAGAAGTGGCATCACATGCTTGGAAGCTTACTGGAATACGTAAGGAATGGGATACCTGAACAATAATATCTTCAGCAAGGAGAGTTAATACATTAATACTGTCCTGCAGCTGACAATGTTACTGCTTTTGCAATAATTTCTTTCTTTGGACTCACCATGGCTGCTGCAGTAGCTGCTGCCTGAGCAGCTGCTGCTTGGTTGACCTGGTACTGGGCAGCTTTTATCTTAGCTTGCAGGTGTGCAGGAGGGTGGAAATATTTGCACTTTTCCCTTGAGCATCTCCCTTTGATGTAATCCATGCAGACGGTTACGGTGTTGTCATTGGTATCAATCATTGCACTGTCGGCAGGGTGAGCGAACCGGCAATCGTTTTCTCCTCGGTTACAATTGCCACGCTGGTACTCTCGGCACACCTGTGGCGGGATTCGAAAGCAAAACCGAGTTACTCCAACAAAGAAAATGACGCAGAACAGAACCTGATCTGGGAAACGTGACCTAGATCACTTTGCAAGGAAACGTCAGGTGCACCCTGGCAATTGTACATTGTCCCACCTTGTGGCTGTTTTGAAAGCAACTGAATCCTATGCATTTTGAGTCCTCATATTGTTCGAGCAGGGGAAAAAACAAGGATTTCTGAGGCTGGATGGCCATCTGTCATGGATGCTTTAGCTGAGATTCCTGCATTGCAGGGGGCTGGACTAGATGACCCTAGGGTTCCCTTCCAACTCTACAATTCTATGATTCTATGCTGCAAAACAATTCCCCTGACTGCTGTCATTATGCAGCTATTAAAACTTCAGTTTCTTTCGAGTGACATTCTTTAGTTGCAATCAGAAGTCTAGCGTGCTGCTTTGCCTTATGCAGGTTATAACCTTCCTAAATGCAAAAGCAGAATGAACAATTTCTAATTCAGCCAATTGCATTTAGTTCTAGCTTTGAAGTGCATGACCTTTCCACACATTTTTTTGTTCCCCCAAAGCTTTGTCAGCACACATTAGCAAAATGCATTAACACTGCTATTCCATGATTTTACCACACGAGGGGGCGCAGACACATGAAATGCTTATTCAGTGTCTACGTTCCCTCCTTCCCTGTCAAAGTGTTTTCTGTTTTTATAGTTTCTCACATCACTTTGCTGCTGCTGCTTTCTTTCACTAAGGCTACACTCACCCATGCAGAAAGGCTTAATATTAAGAGAGAATAATATAAGGCAATGGGAACACCTGAAACCATTTTCCAATTACCCCAGAGACTTTTTTTTAATAAAAAAAACCCTGTGAATTGTGAATTCGTTCTAGATGAAAGTCAAGCAGCAAGGGGCAACAACATCTTTTAAAAGTGTGCTTTCCCACCTCGAGCCTTTTCATTTAAAAAGCAAAAAGAGCAATGGCTGGCCGCAAGGCACATTGCAGGCAGGCAGGCAGGAGCATGTCATCATTTAACTTCAAATGGTATCAAGTGATAAGTAGCCCGGCTGGTGCGTCCAAGCCGCCCAAACCTCGCCACTCTGCCCTACCCTCTCATTATCCCAGTCCATGGGAGTGATGTTGTTGCTAGGTCAGATCCAGAGCCTCACACCTTCCCTGCTGGCACTCCTGCAGCCCCCCCCCCACACTTCTGGGCCTAGGACAAAAGCGAACATGGCCGATGTCTGTCTCTTCTAGTGCTGAAGTGAAAGGCAAAAAGGGACCTAAGGGCTTTCTCTTCACAAGAAACATCTGAGGAAATTCAAGGGGAGCCAAAAGAATTTGAGGAGACCAGGGAAGTTCTGCACATCTCTTGGTTCCTGCTGCATTTTACACCATGAAATTTTGGAGGCTTCTCCTCAGGTAGGACTTCTGAGGGAAGCCAGAAAAGCTTCAATAAGATCAGATATATTTCTTAGGGTGGGTTTTTTTTTGGGGGGGGGATTGGTTTGCAGAATCCAAATGACTTTCCAGTTGGGAAGGTTTGGGTTGTTGTTGTTAAGTTGTTGTTGCTATTATTATTATTATTAAAAGCCCTTCACCCTAAGGCCTCAGGATGAGTTGCAACATTAAAACATAATATTTAAAATGGTTTAAAACAATGAGAGGTGGGTTCTAAAAATACACACCTCAAGTTTATAAAGAGGTGTGTCTTTGGCAATGGTTGGAAGGTGTATAATGAAGGGGAGTTGAGGAGTTCCCCAATCTTGGGGCTACCACTGAGAATGCCCTCTCCCCTCTTGCAATGTAGCTTGTGAGGGTAAAGAAAGTACTAAGAGGAGCCCCTCTGCTGATCTTAACACCTTCGAGATTCTGTAGGGAAGGAGGCAGGTCTGAGTCACCTAAATTCTATAGACATTGTGATTCAGCAGGATAATTATACCTGAAATGCTTCCAAGGAAGTCACACTGGACTGTCGCAGAAGGGATTTACCAATGATGCTTTTTATTTAATGCATACTCTGCTTTGCCTACATGGATCTCAAGGTGGTATAGGTGGAGTTCTCAGGTGGCCTCCTATCCAGGCCCTGATGTAGCTTCAGCAAAGCTTTTACATCACATGACTTCCGAGTGTGTGGATGGCACGTGTGTCAGTATCTAGAGAGTGGGACCAGGCAGGGAAGCTCCTTTGCACATATGCTACCCACAGGTTATGAACAACAGAACAGGTCTGTAGACTCTATGATTCCGTGACTCAGTTCACTCCTGTGAAATGGGAACAATAATGGCATACCTCACAGGGCTGTTGTGAAGGTGGACTGGGCAAAGACTGCCCAGCGTTCATGTGACTGGGAAGGGGTGGGGGGTGCTGAGGGTGCAATCGGATCCAAAAATAAGAGCTGCTGCCTATTTATAGTGGGAAAAGAGTTTTATGACTGTTGAACAGACAGCGCTGATTCATAAGCAAAACAACAGTTTTGAAGGCTGGAATGGGCTGGCTAAAAACAGCGGCAGCAAATTTCCAAAGATGCCACTAAGACGTTTTGCCCTAGAAGGACAAAAAAAACCCCTCACTTAGCTGGTTGGCTGACAGCAGTTTTGTCTTTGGGAGCTGCAAAAATGACAGCGGAGCCAGCAGAGTCCCACTTCGCCACTTAACACGCAGCAGAAAAGGAGCCCTGCTCTGGAGAGAAAAAAGGCTCTCTGAACTCTGGCAAAACAAACAGCAGCAGATCGAAAATCGCCTAATTGGCCTCGGAAAAAGAAAAGAAAACCACCCCTAGCCGTTTCTCTTTCGTTGCAGCTCTTTCCTCCAAAGTCTGATCAATCCACCTGTCCCTCCACAGGCCTGGCTCATACTTTCAGCTCGCCCAGTAGCCAATCAGCAGCGCAGCTTGCCAACAGCAAGTCAATTAATTAATTTATATAAAAAACGGGGCTGGTGTGGGAAGGGGAGAGATATGCACGAATGGAAATTAACTGAACTGACCTGGTTCAAAACTGAATGTCTGAAACTACGCCACCTTACAAGAATGGCATTTACCACTTTTTCGTGAGTGGAAAGACCGTCGGTGGATTTTACGCTTTTCCTTGCAAGGTAAAATAGCAGCCTATTAAGGTTGTAGTGTTAAGAAGCATCTTAGGGCATCAGAGAAGGTGGTACCGACTCCATCCTCTGTTATCTCTTTCCAGACCAGTGGTATATATATTTTTTGTCCCTTTCTGTGTGTTTTAAAACCCGTATGTGCCATGTAAATCAGGCCTTTTTTTCTGGATCTTGGGTTCCGCCCCACGCCCAGGCTCCAAATAGTCTAAAAAGGCTGTGCAAATTTCACAGGGGAGTTCAGTGATACGAGCACATGCCTTGAGTGCAGAACGCCCCAGGTTCAATCTCTGACATCACCATTTAAAAGACCTTCACCTGAGACAGAGGACAATTGCTGTGAGCCAGAACAGACCATACTAGGCTAGACAGACAAAGAGTCTGACAGGGGATAAGGCTGTTCCCTACATACACAGTGTTATTATTTTTATGTATGTTAAAAAGTGATTCTGACACTCTCCTTTTCTACCCACGTTTGGCAGCAAGCAGAAGGTAATGATCTTACCCCAGAGCACAGGGAGACTTTATAGCTGAAATAGCACAGATTACAGATAAAGACCCAGACGTCCCATTTCCCCATGCAACTAGCCAATTTCTCATCACAATTCACAAGTAATAAGGTGTTACTTTAGAGATTTTCCTTATGGGAATTTTCGAGAAATTGAAAGTTCCTTCATGCAAGCAACT
The DNA here is from genome assembly GCA_034641385.1 of Darevskia mixta. Taxonomy (NCBI): domain Eukaryota; kingdom Metazoa; phylum Chordata; class Lepidosauria; order Squamata; family Lacertidae; genus Darevskia; species Darevskia mixta. The sequence continues at coordinate 345,934 of JAWWNH010000121.1, read as the reverse complement.
TTAGCCAAATCAGTTTTCTCCCTCTGGCTTTTTTCTTTTTTTAATGTACGTTGTACAATTTTTCTTGCTATGTAAGAATCAACTTTTAGAAGCCAGGAAGAAAAGGAGAAACAAATGGGAACTCTGATGGGAGATGGGAGAATGGGGAACTTCAGCAAACATCTGGGGCTACATAAAATGTGGATGTCGACTGCTTGTGCAGCAGGTAAAGGAGAGGCTACAAACCAGTATCTGAAACCATGGTTTGAAGTGGTTTTGAAAAACCGCAATTTGCACTGCCTACGGAGGAGTGTAACCTTCCACCTCCACTGACAAAACCATGGTTTAAGCCAGTTTGCAAACCCTGCTTGCAATGTGACAGTGAATAAGTGAAAAGTGAAAAGTGAAAAACACACTGAAAAGTGCCTGGAGGCAGTTGGAGGATGGATGGCGGCTAACAGATTGAGGTTGAATCCTGACAAGACAGAAGTACTGTTTTTGGGGGACAGGGGGCAGACGGGTGTGGGAGACTCCCTGGTCCTGAATGGCATAACTGTGCCCCTGAAGGACCAGGTACGCAGCCTGGGAGTCATTTTAGACTCACAGCTGTCCATGGAAGTGCAGATTAATTCTGTGTCCAGGGCAGCTGTCTACCAACTCCATCTGGTGCGCAGACTGAGACCCTACCTGTCCGCAGACTGTCTCGCCAGAGTGGTGCATGCTCTGGTTATCTCCCGCTTGGACTACTGCAATGCGCTCTACGTGGGGCTACCTTTGAAGGTGACCCGGAAACTGCAATTGATCCAGAATGCGGCAGCTAGACTGGTGACTGGGAGTGGCCGCCATGACCACATAACACCGGTCCTGAGAGATCTACATTGGCTCCCAGTACGTTTCCGAGCACAATTCAAAGTGTTGGTGCTGACCTTTAAAGCCCTAAACGGCCTCGGTCCTATATACCTGAAGGAGCGTCTCCACCCCCACCGTTCAGCCTGGACACTGAGATCCAGCGCCGAGGGCCTTCTGGTGGTTCCCTCACTGCGAGAAGCAAAGCTACAGGGAACCAGGCAGAGGGCCTTCTCGGTAGTGGCGCCCGCCCTGTGAAACGCCCTCCCTTCAGAGGTCAAAACGATCAACAACTACATGACCTTTAGAAAACACCTGAAGGTAGCCCTGTTTAGGGAAGTTTTTAATCTGTAATATTTTAATGTATTTTAGTGTTTGTTGGAGGCCGCCCAGAGTGGCTGGGGGGACCTGGTCAGATGGGCGGGGTACAAATAATAAATTATTATTATTATTATTATTATTATTATTATTATTATTATTATTATAATATATCCACCATGGGGCAGGGTTTATAACTCAGAAAGCTAAACTGTGATTTTTTTGCTGCATTATGATTTTCGTTTGCTATGTAAACGATGGTTTCACTGGGATAAATTAAGCCAACAGACCATGGTTAGCACTAACCATTAAGCATTATGCCTGCATCCATTTAAGGACAATTCAGATAGTGCCTAGACTAGCACGAAGAAGGCTTCATTTGTAACTCAGTTTTTTAGCGCAGTACCAAGCTGCAGCACAAGGCTGGCTGAGGGCCCACATCGCCACTGATGTCAGAAGATGCTGAAAACTCCTGTCAGACTCCCTCAGATAAGGAATTGTTGAGGGCAAAGGAGAGTATCTGCTATAGCGGAACAACATTTGTTAGGGATGTAGCAAAACCTGATAAATAAAAAATATGAGACCTCATACAAGATTCTGGCAACAGGCGTGGAATGGAAATGAGAAAGTCTGTGGAAAATATGCTGTCATCCTGGTATGGTGGTAATACTATTGATGCTCAGAAACTTTTACTTCCTCTAGAGTGCTCTAGACTGCAGTGTATGGGACTTAAGGAGGGATTATATTTCACCCTTGTCAGCCATGAACTCCTGACAAATATTCCCATTTTGCAGATGGGGTACTGAGGGTCAACAACAGTGACTTGGTGAAAATGTGTGAGGGAAGGAGTATAAAGCGATTTGTACCCTAAAACGTTTGGAGAGCTTGATAACAGCCCCCCCCTCCCCAAAAGTGCTGGATTTTCAATTCTGGATAATCATTGTTTGAAAAAGCAGTACTTATTTTGTCAATTGCCAAAGATTAAGAAGGGGTAGTTGGTGTCTTCTCCTGCAGAGGTACTTCCCCAAACCCACCAGCGAAACACAATAGCAGCAGACTGCAAAACAAGCTCATAATATCGTTTGCAATTCCCCAAGTTATGCAGACACAGGGCTACATTATTACATCACCGTCTTTGCAAAGGATGTTCCCCAGGGTCACAGAGCGATGCCTTTCTCGTGCAAGGCGTTTATGGGGTGTTACCACTGCAAGACTAAACAACGCCGATCTGGGTGGTCAGAAGCTTTGCAAAGCGAAATCGTAACGTGTCGTTTCCTACCTCCAGTCTGTCTGTCCTCATTAGCTTTTGTGCGGCTGCTGCTGCAGCAGCAGGAACTGGCATGCCAGGGTTCCCCGCCACCAGCATTTGCCCTGACGGCAGGATCTCTGCTGGGACCAAACCAGGAGAGACAGGCCCCAAGTAGGGGTTAAAGGCTGTTGAAGCATTGGTGGCTAAGCTTGGTGCAACTGAAAACATTGGCTGGAATGGGGGTGGGGGAAAGAGGAGAAAAAAAGAAGTAAATATTAGTCAGACCATCACATGGATAACGCTATACATACAAAGCCATATTTGAGACAGCGAGCCTGCGCTCTTTATCATTATATTCAGAGTGACTTGCACACATTAGCTTGCACCCCAGCAGTCACCTCCATGAAGGGAAATGCTGCTTCTGCTCATGGAAGGCTTTCGATCCAGTGTTGATCCCACTCACGGAAGTATGCGGAGGCTATTTTTGCTGAATCTTCCCTTCCCCTACAGAGACTCCGCCCCCATTCTGGCTGGCCCTTCGGCTATTTTGGGTGCTGGACAAAGGACAAACCAGTCCATGGCCAATAGACCTGCAGCCTCCAGTGAGTTGAAGTGCTGGGAGGAGTGTGCACACAACTCACTGAGTGCCAGTGATCATGACACAGATGCTGCATTGGAGAAATCTGCACTGCACCGACCGGAGGCGTTGGAATTGGGTCTGGCCTTTTAAGCCACTGTTTTTAGCCATGACTTTGGTAAAATCGGGAAGAGGCCAGGAATGGAATGAGCACTGCCGCAAGGCCACAATCTCTTGCTGCCCACCACTTAATGGCACCCACCTGTGGCACACAAGAGCCCTCATCTACCGCTTTCCAGTGGAGGTCTGGTGGTGATGGGAACAATGGCATACAAAGTGAGTGGTACAGGAATACTCACAGTGGCAACATATCACATCACAGCCCGCCCGCCCCCGCTTTTTAAAGGGGGTCCTACCCCTCCACTATGTTCCCTAGGACAAAAAAAAAAAACCTGTGAAGAAAGTTGCAGTGCAGACAAGGCCTTGTCCCATACTGTAATTTATTTAATACTCTATTAATGCACCCCTCTTCCTCCTGCTGGAGCCCAAAGCAATGATATTTAAACACAATACAATTATCATAAAAGTAATTAAAAATTATCAACGGAACAATAACCTTTTCAGCGCCAAAAGGGCAGGCAACAAAAACCTTATCTGTTAAAACGAGCAGCTAACATTTTAAGTTGACGCCTAAATGCTGGCAATGTGGGACAACCATATCTCAGGAAGGAGTTACATGCGGGGGGGCGTGTATAGCTGAAAACAAGAGCAGGGCACAATCCCTCCTCTCCTCCAGGGAACAGCTTAGAAACGAGTATTCATGAGCAACACACTTGCTCCTTCAGGGAAAATGCTATCCCATTCAGAACAGGTTGTTTCCTCAACTCCTGGACCCAGGAAGTGCCTAACCACAGGACCTAATTCAGACTGAGTTTGTTGGCCTCCATCCAGCCCGTGACTCTCTCCAGATACTGGTCCAGCACATGAACAATCCCTCCTGATTCACATGTCATCTGCATATCAATGGTACCACACTCAAAATACCACCTCCAAGTCGTTCCGTATAGAGATATTAAATATATGACAGGAGTGGGGCATGTGGGCATTTTTAAAAAAATAAGAAAATGGCCTTGTGGGGTAGAGCCATGTGTGTTTAATTAGATCCACAGGCTAGACATTTCCGCTACTGGTCTTGGCCATAACTGTCTATTCTGACTGGCGATAGCTCTCAAAGGCAGAGAGGGAATGAGATATTTCCCAGCTCTGCTACTTATCAATTGGAGATGCTGCAAATTGAACCTGAGACCTCCTACATGCATGTGCTTTATCCTTTGCTGTGGCCCCTCACCATCATGCTCACAAGTACTTCCTTCCTGAATATGCCATCTTCTCCTTAGGTAATCGATACTGCCCACAATTTAGGGCTGAAATCCATCAAAAGTGTATAGTTTTCTAGTGCTTGATAATAATCAGACCGGGGCTTAGGAGAAGTACGTGGGACAGGTATGGAGAAGAGAGCTTAATGCGAAGGATGGCAAAGCAATGGTGTGATCAAAGGCTAAGTCAGGAATGGGTAGGCCAGCTCAACACCCATCAGTCCCTGCTAGCAGAGCCAATGGCCAAGGTTGATGGCAGCTTCTAGCGCAACACCAGTTGTAGGGCTGCAGGTTTTCTCTTCCTGGGATACTGTAAATGAAGAGGTGGAATGTGAACAAAGCTGCTGTTCTGTGACAAACCCCCCACCCCCTGATCCAGCATGTCTTCTTAATGTTAAACATTATTTTCCCTACGAAATACAACAGCCTCACTGCCTCAAGTTCTTCCTACTCCCATCAGTGGAATGTTATACGACCCCTGTTCGCATTGCCACATCCAGGGAGCGCAGGAGGAACGGCAATTAGCACTCAGAAATTTTAAGAGGTGCCTTAAGGGCAAGGAATAGGCTGATCAGCTACACTGCTAGCTCACTGGGTCACAGCCAATACATTCAAGAATCAACAGCTGTGGTTACTGCTATCGATAGGCCGTCCACAAATTTAAATTTGGGAAGCAGCACCCAAAATACTTTAAGTTGCAGTATTTTGCTCTTAAAGGGAGTGGGAGAAAGAAACCCTACTGGTTTCTCCTCTATTGTAAGCCAGAAATCTAGGCTACCTAGACCAGTCTCTGCTGCTGAGTCGCTATTTCTGCCACACTCCCTGGCTTCCTATTAACGGACTGAGTGGGTGCCACCTTCTGTGATTGGGCCTCTGTCCTTTCCATGTGTACCTGCCTGTATACCTGCCGCTCTCCCTGCAGTGTGGACGAAAGGCATGGGAATTAATAGGAGAAGCCATGGGCTGCATGCATGCAATAAGGCTGAGGGACACATGTAGAAAATACTGTTGGCTACCCAAGCCCAGCTACAATGTGCAGTCCGCTGAATAAGCCTTAGAGGGGAGGAGGAGGAAGAAGAAACATGCTCCTAGACTTGGCTACATCCTTAGCATCCACCAAAAGCCATTGCTCAAGAATAAACAAAGAAGCATTCCTTGACAGCTACACCATCTCTCCCCAGCCCTCCATCTCTGGCTGTCAGTGAAGCTTCAATGGACTAAAAGGCAAAGTGAGATTTGGAAGCATTTGATTCAAGGTTTAGTAATCAAATAAAAAAGTTCAAGCAGGACTTGCAGGTAAAAAATGGAAGTTTCCAATGGCCCAGGACAGCATATCAACATCCTGACTAGCCTGGGCCGACAGCTGAAGGGAAGCAAACACCTTGCAAAACCAGGAACCAGATGAGCTGTCAAAACATGCCTTCTCTATTTCCAGCCAAAGCTTTTGCAAATCTTCCCAGTTAGGAACTGGGAAGCACTGGTGCTTGTTCCATAGGCTGTAGCACCAGGATCTTAGGTTTGTCAAAGTTTCCATACCAGCACATCCAAGAAAGAAAGGCTTGCACTAGCACAGCATAGCACTGTAAAAAAATTAGACCCTAAAAATGAACTCAGTTTGATGGAGTGTGTGTGTGTGAGAGAGAGAGAGAGAGAGAGAACAAAAAGGGGAATTCAAGTTGTTTGCATAAGCTGAAAAGCCAGCATTTCCAGTAATGCAGCATATGAAAGAAAACACTTACTGCCCATATTGACATCACTTCTCTTTCTCTGCACTGAGGAATATTTAATAATAATCCAAACAACATTTCCCTACGGTACACAGTCAGATGGATAGGGCACGATCAAGAAAGTTAGCGTGCTGCAAGAAACGCAGCGAAGAAATAGGAACTCAATTCATTCCGGTTCCAATGTCTGCTGAGTCACTGTGTGCTTAGTGGCCAAATCGCTAGTTAAAATTCATGTCCTTGACTCCCTGGTGATAATGCAATGTCATCTTGCTTCATTTTGCATGGATGCTGCTCCAGTATAAAGGATATTTTATTTTTTTTAAATGATGTCTCGGTAGTAGCACAACCAGAAAGTTCTCCCTTTCTAAAAGAGATGTGCTGGTGGAGGAGACGCAATGCCTAAACATTCTCTTCCTGGGTCCAGAGTAGTGTACATGTTTCATGCTTCTTTACTTCAGCCACCATTCCCAATATTCTTAGCCCAGGATTCTCGGGTTGGAGGCACTCACCTGTGAGCCGGGCACTGCAGGAGAATTCCCCAACTCAGCCTGGCAGTGGTCTATAGTAGCAGTCAGTGCAATGCTATAGCTTAGGGGTGGGGGACCCTTTTCAGTCTGGGGATTTAATTCCCTTCTGGGCAACCTTCTGGGTGTTGGATGGGATGGAGGCGTAAGTGGGTCGAGCCATCAATGGAAAGTTTACCTTTGGACGGTAGGGTAGCTTCAACACATCCCTTTGTACCCTCCATTCAGAGAAGCAAGAAGAATGGTTAAAGTTCCAAGGACACATTCCAGTCAGGGGGAAGCAGTCAAGGGGGTGGGGGTACAAGGCAGGGCCAGCCAGTGGTGCAACTGGGAAGGAAGAGTCCCAAGGACCAGAGAGAAGCTTGGAGGGTCACATTTGGCCCCTAGGCCTGAGGTTCCCTAACTCTACTATACATGCATGCTCAAAAGTAATCTCCATAGAGTTCAATGGGTCTTATTCCCAGATGTGTGTATAGGACTGCAGCCTTATAATACATTTCCCCCCGCCCTTGGATCCATAGTAAACAAAGCAGCAGGCCTAGGAGTCACCACAGTATGAGAGTTAGGGTAAGGGGGCAGTCGCTAAACTTGCAAGCTGCAAATTCCTGTCGTCTAAAGACCTTGGTGAAATGGAGGCGTTCATCCTACAGGAGAGTCGGCCTAATCTTGAACACTATCCCAGGATAACAAACTGCACACAAACCTCTAGGGTAATAGTGACTTCTGTTCCCAGATCTGGGACACACCTGTAACCGAAACATACATTTGGGGACACTTTTTTTTTTATATTTAATTTGTTACCATATATTTGTATTGTGGTAGTGCTGCTGTTGCGACCCATCTTAGATCAGTCTGCGACCCGGTAGTGGGTCCCGACCCATCAGCTGAAGACCATTGGTCTAGGGCTCTCTAAAGTACAGGAAGTAGAAAAATGGACAATGATGATAACTCACGTAAACAAAGGAAGATTTCCTCTAAGGGTTTATAGCAAAACTGGGAGATTTTAAAAATTTGTTGTTGGTTTTGGGGGGGGGGTGGAGGGAGCGGGGTGGTGATGTAAGGAACACACCCTGGCCTTGTAAACTAAGTAGCTGGTGCCTATTTGAATCAATATGTGTGCAAGCTAGGTCTTTTCAGAGCTCATTGCCACCTCTTACCTCCCAGTTAAGTAGCAGTGAAATGGCTTCTGGGAAGCTGGTGTTATGGCTCTATCCCACTGGGTAAGCTGTTTCTGATGTGCTGACAAGCTTTAAGTGGCTGTGGCAGAAATATTTTAATATGAGAATATGTGGCCCCTTATTGATCAGCTTTCTTTCCCAAAGCTTCATCTCCATGTACACCCGAACTTTGAACTTATCTGTTTGTTCTGCCTTATTAGCTACCAAGATCCCATAAAAATCAATTCAGGACCAAACCACGTGCCATCATCAACATTTAATGTGCATGGTTTTTAAATCTTTAAATCTTAGCTGGGGGGAAGCAGTATTGGGTCCAAAGCATGCGAGGTGCATTCAAGATGCTACAAGGCGCAGGAAAGAAACCAACCAACGGGTGCTTGCTTCCTGGGGCTAATCCCAGTTTCAGAAGGTAGGTGGGAGGACCAGGGCAATGGAGGTCCACATTGTATCTTTTCCTCTGCATGCGATGGCCTCAGTACTGTTTGCCATCTGTCCAACTGATAGTTAAAGGATATGCACTTTAAATTCTTGCATGTGTTTCATGTAGCTTTGCCCTCGATGCATGCAAACAATCAGTGCTCCATGTGCTACTATGCGGCATTTTAGCTTAGCATGAAGACTATAAGCACCATTGTTATTGCAGCTGCTCCTCATAGCAAGGATATACTTGAGTTGTTTTGCAGGAGGTGAAAAACTCTTAAGAGCCCATGGATTTTATTATAGTAGGAAAGAACAGCCCCACCCATTCCACAATGAGTCATGTTGCAACGCATCACGGCCTACGTGATACAGGTTTAGAACATGACCTTTTCAACTTTCTAAAGCTATCTTCAGTGCTGCTGGACTTCAGGGCGCAAAGATGCGGTCCTTCTCAGTTTACACTCCAGCCGATCTCAGATTCATTGGCTGCCACTTTAGAAAGCTGAGAGTAACCCAGAGCTAACTCAAATGAGCAGGAACCAAGTCCTTAATACATAAAGAAATGCTAAATAAATAAACTCATGCAATACGGGCCTCTGTACTATCTTGAATGCACAAGGTGGGACCACTTATTTGAAGGCACCTCAACTTCAATATTTCCTTCCATGTAGAAAGCTTACATGACTGCAAAGGACTCTCTCTATGTGCACTGTGATCATGAGTTCTTTATCTGAAATCAAAGTGGGGAATGGCAGAATGTTAGATGCATGGGCCCTAGAGAAATGACCCAAGTAGGGGTCAGGCAGACTACAGGTGACCCAACTAAAGCCTACTTGCTTTTAAAAGACATCTGAAGGCAGCCCTGTTTAGAGACGTTTTTAATGTTTAATGCTGTATTGTGTTTTAATATTCAGTTGGGAGCCGCCCAGAGTGGCTGGGGAAACCCAGCCAGATGGGTGAGGTATAAATAATAAATATATATGCGTGTGTGTGTGTACATATACATATATATATATATATATATATATATATATATATATATATATACACATACATACATACATACATACATACACTAAGTGCTTTTGAAGTCAGAATCAGTGGTGAGTGGTGTCTCTTGGAACTGTAAGGGTGCAAGGTAGGAGGCCAACAGTAGGTGGAGCCAGAGCCAATGAGCTCCATCCTCCACTATAAAAAATGGTTTGAATGTGACCTTGATCAGGCTGTAACAGAGGCAAAGGGTTAAAGCCCCCTAGGCTGGCCACCAGCTACTTAAAAGGCACAGCTAGATAGTTAACATGACCCACCTACCTTCGTGGGGGATGGATATGGGTATTTTTTTTAGGGAACGGGTCTTGTAGCTCTTCTATTTGTTTCCCTTTTTGCTGGAATAATCCGAAAACAAAATGTGGAGCCTGCCACTGGACAGGCAAGTAGGGAGTACTTCATCTCTCAGAATAGCACCCCGACCCCTTCGTTTGGTCCAAGTAACGGGCCTCTCTAAACCTACAGCTTTCCTGCGACTAAGGAGGTGGGGTTAGAGAGCCAGACTCCATATTGGCCGGGTATCTCTTTCATGATTATTACAAATGTCAGAAACCCAAGAGGCAGGAAATGCTTCCAGAGACAGCAAGCAAGGCAAAAAAGCGAACAAGAGAAGCAGCTCAAGAGTTCAATATAGAAAGCAGACACTTTGCAGAGACATCTAAGCAGCCCGGAACGGAAGGCATGCCTTGTTGCATTTCTTTTCTAGTTTCTAGTGAGGTGTGGGGCTGTATGTGCACTGAGGCACTGAGGCATTGAGGTTTCTTTCTTGACTTCCTTTATAGACAACGCATTCATACAACTGCATCCCACATCCCCAATGCAGCGCCAAAAATAATTTGATTCCTTTTGTGGAAAAGGGGAGGTGGACGAAAAGCCTTGACAAAAACAATGATGACTTTTCAGCATCATCAAGGAGGAAGGGCAAAAAGACAAAAAGAAACGTAGGTATCTTATGAAAAACAACTGTACACCAGTTTGTACTTTCTAAGCAGCTCTTGAATAGATAAAAATATTATTTACTGCATGAAGTCAAGCACAAACAACGGGAGATCCAGGGGTGCTGTTTGGATTGTAGGAGTATCTGGGTGCACCATAAGGGGCTGCAGATAACAGGGTCTGGATTATGAAATCTCTCCTACATCTGCGCAGTAATAAAATCAAACTGCTGTGGCACCGAGAGCCTCGCTGGAAATACATCAGGAGCAAAATGTAAATTAAGCAGATTTTAATTGCATGCAGCCAACATGATTTGCATATTATTTTCAGTCGTGAGTCAGATACCAAGTTGTACATGGTGGACTTCCTGCATTTCTTCTTTACTTAAACTAGCAGCCCACAGATGAGAAAAGTAAGGAAAGGGTTTTCACTGTTAAATCGCTTTGGGATGTTGCAATTCATAAATGAAGCAAACAAGATGGAAATAAATCAACCTTCTTTCTTTCTTGCAACCTTGAAAACATGAGGCTTGCTTTAAAAATGAAACTGAAAGGGGAGGGGGGATTCACGAGTTTCTAACATGTAGCCTTTACACACGGACAACAGCTCTGACCGTAGAGGCAAGCGACCTTCCGAAGGAAATGCTAAGGTTCTGGAACGACGAGAGAAGGATGCACCACATAAATAATTGATACGTTCCTTGGGCTATATATATATATGGCACAAACTGTCTCGGCACATGACTTAAGATGTTAGGAGACGCATCGCTGCCCCTGCTCCACGTCGCTTTTGCCACCCACCCAGCCCTGCCGACGGCGAGGAGAATCACATCTCAGCACGGTGTCCTGCCCTGCCTTGCGCCTCATTATCAAGGCTGGCATTGCTGCCCGTCTGATGGGCTCCCTGACTTTCGGTGCCCCTTGCCCGCCCACTCCTCTCTCCTTCTCTGGCAAAGGGAAGGAGGAGGAGCCACTGCAGCTGGCTGTAGCTCAGTGGTCCCAGGTTCAATCCACAGCATCTCCAGGAGGCACTGGGAAAGGAGTCCCTTGGATGAAATCTGGGAGAGCTGCTGCCAGTCAGTGTAGACGAGCTACGGGGGCTAATGGCCTCTGACTTGGTATAACACAGGTTCATATGTTCCCCTTTCCCTCTGGGTGGCAGTGGGGTCTGGAGGTAAAAGGAAAAGTGATTAGGCAGAAGGGAGGTGCAGGGAGGAGGACCGTGGTTCCTATCTGCATGGAGAAGGCATTGTGCTACCCAAATATGGTAGGACCCTGAATTTAGGCGTGTCTGCAGAGGGACCAACACACAGCATAAGATGAGCATGAAGGGATGCATAGCAACCCCCTGGCACTCTGCCATCGGTCATTCTCCTAATGGAATGACCCAGAAACCAAGCTGGGGGGCTGCCGTGCATCCCTTTGCGGTCATCATACTAACAGTCCTATCACTTGCTTTGGGAGCCAGTGTGGTGTAGCGGTTAGACTGCCGGACTAGGACCTGGGAGACCAGGGTTCAAATCCCTACTTGGCCATGAAGCTCACTGGGTGACCTTGGGCCAGGCATTGCCCTAACCTACTTAACAGAGTTGTTGTGGGGATGAAATGATTTAGGGGGCAGAGAACCATGTTTGCCACCTTGAGCTCCTTGGAGGAAAAGGTTGGGATATAAATAAAAACAACTGGCTCACTAGATAAAATACAACGTTGTAGCTAAAAAGGGGGGAGGTATACCAGCCAACTGGGCAGGGAGCATGGTACCTGCTGGGGACAAAGGCATTGCAAAAACAGGTCCAGGTGCTCTCCAGGTGCATCCCTGCCCAGGCAGCGGTTAACACCCAGCCAGCTAAGATGCAGCACAGGACCCCTGGAGCTCCACTTGCTGCCCACCTCCAATCCTCAAGATTTCCGGGAGGGAAGCCTTTGTTTTGTCCATTCATCTTCGTCGGGACAGAAATCGTTCTGCTCCAACAAATCTCATAAGTGAAAAGCAGAAGCTGACATGTCGCAGAAGCTGAGACTGGCTCCAAGTCCCGACTGGGTGAAGCTGAAGCTTTGCAGTCTAACACAGACGCAGGGAGACTGGGGTTTAAAACATCACCCCCTTGCTGTAACAGGGACTTTGCGAACAGAAAGCCAGCTTCCCTCCCAACAGCCCTGTTAGTGCAGCAAGTGGGGGGTGGGTGGAGGAATTTAAACCAGCCTCTCGCTGCATCTAAGACTTTGCCTTCTGTCCATCTTCAGTGCTTTTGCCACCTAAAGGCCATATCTCCTTTCTCCCACTCCTGATAGGTTTTAAATAAATGTTCAGGGCTTGGCCTTTAAGGACTTTGCTTCCCAAATTCTGTCATGCCTTTGTGTTTCAAGGTGCTGTCTAATTTCCTCCTCTCGGTTGGCATTGTACTGTTGTTGTTTTTTTACTCTGCTGTTCAGCCATGTTGGCATCTACTGAAGCTCAATCTGGCTCTCCAAACTCTGCCCTTTCAACCAATCTCTTCATTCTGGGGTATTCCTTCTTCTGAATTTTTCGCAAGTTGAACTTTCTAAGCAATTTTCATACAGATTGAATTTCAGGAACACTTCACTTTCTAACCAGATCCTGGGCAACTCTGAGCATTAAATCAAAGGTGAGCCCCCCCCACACCCCTTACTGTTGGCTTTGCAGACAAATCAATCATCATAGCTAGAAATGCTGGCTCTTTGGCACGATACGAAGGCACATTAAACCCGTCAGTATGAGCAACTAACATTCTAATCGGCAAGAAAACCCTCACAAAGCAGAAAGAAAACCCAAAATCATAATATTTTCTCACCTTTAGTGTTTGGTATTGATAAATGGAATCAGTGTCGATGAAATATGGAGATCCCTCCCCCCCTCTTTTTTGGAATGTCTGAGGCATATGGTTCTATGAAAAAATAATAACAGTATCGAGTTAACTAATTAAAACAATTAAACTAAGTCATCAACAGCCATATTCGGTAAAAATTGTAAAGATAAATGACTGATACTTTAAAAAGTGATGGAAAGTTATAACTGTGCAATAAAACAATAGTACCATTCCTTGAATGCAGGTATAATTCACAGATTATTTAAAATGCTCTGATGACAAGGAAAATATTGTGCAGACCTTTTTATTTGGATTAGCAGTTATGCAAGTCAATACAAACCATGGGAACAGAGAAAAAGAACTGTGGGAGGGTTAGACTCAGCCCCGCTTTCTATAGGTTGCTAATCTTTTCTCTATACTTTAAAAGTGCCCTGGTTGCTTTTTCATGGCTGCCTAGATCTGACGTTTCATAGTCAAGTGACGCCAGCCACTGAAAAGTGTGTATCTGCTTACGCACACTTGCACCTTGCAAGTAGCTTGCATGTCACTTCCAGATGACCTGTTTGCTGAGCGTTTGCTCTGATTTGTTTGCAGGGAGGGTTATAAGTAAGCAATGGTTCTCACCACTTTCCTTATTTCAAAAAGCCAGGTTTCTTTTGTTTGTTTTTTGATAAGTGGGTTTGTAGCGCTAGAACACAAAATCCATTTTAATTGCACAAATCCACTGTAATTGCCATTAGGCTCTTGAATCGCTCTTGCAAAACAGCAGCAGCTTGGAAGTGGCCTTAGCTTACTCCCCGGGACGCACACACCCTTTTTAAAATTTACATTTTGCAGCAATTTGCATTATCCAGGGAAGGGCAATCTGCGATCCTCCAGATGTCCAGCGGAAGTAGATCCCAAATGTTGTGGCAAAACTCCACCATGGGAGCTGGACTCCAACAACACCTGGAGCAGTACAGATTGTCCACCCCTGGAATAATCTATGATCAATGCCTTATGTCTGTAAGAATTTTAGCAGTAAGACAAAGTTATGTAGGAGCTTTCGACAAAGAATCATTACCAAGTTTTAAAATACTGTTGTACATTTTGCTCGGATTTTTTTTTGTAAACCACCCTGGGGTGTTCTTGTTTGCAACCAAGCGGTATATACATTTTATGAAATAAAATTAATACTGCAAGGTAACATCCCTCCACCCAGCAATAGTCCTATGGCTTCTTCGGAATACTGTATGTTCAGTATCCAACGATACTTCAAAGTAACGCCATGGTTGTCATTAGGGTAACTTTGGTAGTGATTCTACATTAAGCAGTTTTATATATGACATGATGTCCTAGCCGGATTTCCATATTTCTTTTTATGATGGGCTGAGGAGGCTTTTCAATCCTGTTCTCTGTTGCAATGTAAACAATATGGAGGTGGGCTTGTGGGCTGAGCGGCAGAGCACATTTGGGCTGCCCCAGTGACAACCCCCCCCCCCCAATCTCCTCTCTTGGGTAGGAAGGCTAGGCGAAGCCACTTCCCAAGACCTTAGAGCAGTGGTGGCGAACCTTGGCACTCCAGATGTTTTGGAACTACAACTCCCATCATCCTTAGCTAACAGGATCAGTGGTCAGGGGTGATGGGAGTTGTAGTCCCAAAACATCTGGAGTGCCAAGGTTCGCCATCACTGCCTTAGAGAGAGCCTGCCAGTCAAAACAGGGCAGTTTTGGACCAGATGGACCAAAGATCTACTTCAGCATAAGGTAATAGTACATTCACATTCTGCGGTGTGTGGGAATCTCACTATAGAAACGCCACGATGAGATGATCTCCAGTTAACTACAACCTTTAGTTAACTAAACTCTCTTCAGAGACAACACTGTTTTTAGGCTGTGCACATGTTGGAAAATTTTGTCAAAACCAAACATGGCCCATTTTATTATCAATCAGACTGTGCTGCACAGTGCAGATTTCTGTTAGGTTCTCTAACAGAGAACCTATTACATTAAGGAAAACATGATTCAATTTACTGGTCCTGCTCCAGCTAATTTGCACATTATTATTATTATTATTATTATTATTATTATTATTATTATTAAACACAGAGGACTAAAGCCAGGCTTTCAAATTTGTCTCTTAAGTTGACTGCACTGTTGCCTGTTTGTGAGCATTCAGTGCTGGAAAACATGAAGCATTTATCGCATGGCCCACAAATCAGATAAATTGAGGGTACTTAAACTGAAACTGGTTTGTGGGTGAGAGCTCCAGATAGTTATTTTCTACTTTTTTTTTTTTCTTCAATGCCTGATAGCTCAATCTCATACATGTTTATTCAGAAGTAAATTGCACTGTGGTAAATGCGCAGAGTACTGCAGGCTTCCTAAAGCTCAGTGGGCTTGAAAGCATTTTCAAGGTGGAGCTGTTAAAACTTACGATATCTAAGTCACACCAGACAACCAAAGAGAAGATTATGAGCTGACATCAGCGTATGGGACTGAAATGAAACAGGAAATTGGGGACTCCTCCCCAAATACCCTCTTCCCAAAGGAAGAGGTAGCGCTATGGATTAGAACCTGTCACTTGAGAAGTTGCCCCTTGACAAGCATCAGGGCTGCAAACTGTGACACTGACCCTCCAGCTGTGGCCTCTGCCCTTGTTAACTGATGTTCAAAGCCCAAGATGTACAATATGGCACTATGGTGGTTAGATGGTAGGTATGCTCTTTATCTCTTCTTCTGCCTGGGGAGGTGCTGTAGCTCAGTGTCAGAGCATCTACTTTGCATGCAGAAGGTCCCAGGTTCAATCTTTTGGCATCTCCTGGACAGCCGCTGCCAGTTAGTGTAGACAGCACTAAGCTACATGGGCCAGTGGTCTGACTTAATATGAGGCAGCTTCTCATGTTCCCGTGCTTGCAGAGCAAGGCAGCACGGCATTCCACCATGAGAAAAATCAGTGGTGGGGTTATAGAGGTTTAGGATCTTCTCAAAAGATGCTGTATTTCAGGTGTGGGGGAAATTAGTTCCTCTGTCACTCTGTGCAAACCACCGGGAGGGTTATCTTGAGTAACTGAGGTTGAACCTGCTTGGAGCTACAGCTGTTTGAAGTTCAGGGGCTCAGTTTTGATAAACCCATGGAGCTACGTGCCAGAAACACATCACACCATGCGGGCAGGGCCCACAGCTGCAGGTGGGCAAGGTAGGTCTTTGAGCTCACCCAGTTAACTCTCCAGATATTGAGGACACCAGCTCCCACCATCGCTGATCATTGGTCATACTGGCTGGGGATGATGGGAACTGTCATTCGTAGTATCTGGAGGGCACCAGCTTGGCTAGCCTGGCTCTACATGTTGCAGATACACCACACTGAAGTCTGGGTGAGCGATTGCGTCTATCAGCTAATTTAACCTATACTGAGTGCACACGACTGCTTCTGTAACTGGCAGAGAGTAAAACTAGAGCACAGACGGTGCACTGGGACACAAGGGAAGAACGGTCCAAACGATGCTCACCACTGGTTGTAACGGGGCACCAGGCATCATGGCATTGGCTAGTTGCATCTGCTGGGCCAGCATGGCCATGTTCTTCTGCTGAATCAGGTTATTGCGTCCATTGATCTCCAACTGTGTTTTTAAGTGTGGCGGTGGGTGAAGGTATTTGCAATTCTCCCTTGAGCATCGTCCCTGGAACACAGCAAAAGAGAAGAAGACTAATTAGGTTTGTCTGCTATTGATTAATACATTTAATTATCCCGGTTAAGCTATTTTGAGGCACAAAAACAGCTGGAGGAACCTGGGGCCCTTCAGACGTTCTTGAACTCCAACCCATGTCAGCCTCAGCCAGCATGGCCAGTGGTCAGAGATGATTTAGGCAGTAGTCCGATGACATAGGAAGGTTCAGAGGTTCCTCACCTCTGCCTGAAAGTGCTGTTTTCCAGCACATGCACACACACGTGCGCGCGCGCACACACGCACACACACACACACACACACACACACACATGCCATATATGCCATATACCACAACTAACTGAGCACAGTTCCCAGATGTCAACATCACCATGGAAAACAACCTAACATTTGCGTACAACCAGCAATTATATTTGCTATATGTACCGCCACCATCTGGGAGAAATAGGGCAGATCATGTCAGATGTCCAGTTGAATCATTTTCTACTAGATGATATGGATCTGTTTAAAAAGAAGGAGAAGATCACCACGTTCCTATTATGATTTAAGGCTGCACCACTGTGGTGCATCCTGAAGATGCCTAAGACATTTCAAACAAACAGTATGTGCCTCTACCACTCAGCCACAGCCCTTCTTAAATAAATGGGTATATTTGTAGAGACATAGTAAAATTTAGATTTGGTATCCTGCCTCTCAAAGCTACTTCCTAATAATGCTGGTGACAAGACTTCATGGAAAGGTAAGTGAGAAAACATCCTCCAAAGCGCCCTGAGGTAATGTCAAATGTTTTGGGACTACAATTCCCACCATCCCTGACCACTGGTCCTGTTAGCTAGGGATGATGGGAGTTGTAGTCCCAAAACAGCTAGAGGGCCAAGTTTGGCCATGCCTGTTCTAAGTCCTAGGCAATACCCTTGTCTTTTAACAGATTAGCTCAATACACAAGGCCTCAGCATGCACAACTAGGAGAAGGACAACAGCCCAAATTTTTGAGTGGCGCATATCACTGCGTGTTGTTCGTGTGCAGATTTTGTCTGAATTAGAAGGATGGTGCCCAGGGCACTGCAGAGAATGATGAAACCTTGAGTAATATTAGCAGCAGCAATTAGCCGCTGACTCTCTAGAGTTTAAACATGACACAGCCAAAGAAAATCCCCTACCCACAAGCACAAGTTTCAGGTTTAAATTTAACTGCTCTTCTGGGTAATGCCTTTATTTTATTCTTCTCATTCAGCTAAGAACAACGCCTTAGAACAGAATGTCCAAGTCCCACCTCCAATTCTGAAAACCTTTCAGAATTTTTTTTAAAAATAGAACAACATATGACCGATAAAAATTAACTGTATACAGAACCTTCCGTCAAATTTAATGGTCAGTTTCATACCTTCCATTTATTGTAACGAGATCATATACTAGATCTTCTTGCAGTTAAGTAAGTAACACTATATGTCAATAATCCTATTCACTGTGACCTTTCTAAGGATACAGCACAGCAGAACGGCTTGTATGGCCCAATCCTGCACAAAGAATTATTGAACCTCATGGAACTTGCTTCCCCAGTGGGCTGCACAAACCCCATTCTTAATTTTACAAACCCTATAGTATCCAACAAGACTCAAGCCTAGATAAGAAAGCAGATGTCATGTCACAATTGTCAATAATTTTCTGGAGACCACACGCTAGATACCTCCCAATGAAAAATGAAGAGAAACGTCCCTACTCCTGAAGGCCGCTATGCTTCTATTGGCAGAGGCCTGCACTGACCCATACTGAACCCGGGATGGGGTGTGGGGTTGTCACATCAAAATGGGTGTGGCCAGAGTGCAAAAGTGGGCGTGGACAATCACCTTTATTTTAAAAAGCATATCTTTAATCCTTCACGGCCCAAACTGGGAGTCACAGAGACATTTGGGCATCACAGAATCATAACGGGCGGTCTGAGACAATGATCAGTATGTACACGTCTGGGTGTGCATGTATAAGTGCGTGTGCATGTGGTGGGTGAAAATTCAGCATCACACTCTTCCCATCGTCCTGCCGGTGCAAGCATCCCAGCTTTCTAGGTAGAATGATAACCTACACACTGTTCTGGGGGTTCTTCCAATACCACTCCTGAGCCAATTTCATGGGGCAGGGTTTTTTTGGGGGGAGTGGCAGTCCCATTGCACAAATGAAACTTCTGTACCCAGGGCTCCCATGGAGGGGGCTGGTTAAGTGGTCCTTGCTCCATAGTTTCAAAAGAATTTAAACAGATAAATTCTGTGGGGCAGGGACATAAAACCCTTTGCCATTCAAGCAGAAGAGTGGGCTACCTATGGGATGAGTCAGTAAAAGGAGAGAGAGAGAGAGAGAGAGAGAGAGAGAGAGAGAGAGAGAGAGAGAATGTGCAGGGGGAAAATATTTATTATGTGTGATGTAACATCGCCTATTCCATACTGACACCACCCTTCAGTGTTACATTTCTGCCCCCTGCCTGCCCCACGGTCTCCCTCATTTCTACCGCAGGCACAGACAAGGCCACTGCATGTTGGCTGAGCTCAGATCCCTGTTTTGACTTGTGGGGAGTGGCTGAGCTGAATGAGCACATCTGGTCCCTGAAATGAGCCCCCTTCAGACGCACTCTCATCTTGAAAAACAGCAATTAGTCAACAAAATTAATGTTTCCAATGATCACGGTTAAATGTGTAACAGTAGAGTCTATTCTCCCAGGGACACGCGAAAAACAAAGATATAAAGAGGCACAAATTTCTTCTTGGCAGAACAAATGGCTTAATCTGAAAGGTTCCAATTCCCTTCTTTTCCGTAGTAATCAATCCAAAAGCAGCCGTGGCAGTGAAAAACAGAACCTTAATTTAAGCGAAGGGCTGCTTGCATCAAGCTTTGCTTTGCTCTCTCCCCTCCCCCTTTCTTAAAAAGAACAAATTAATGCAGTACAACATGCCCTTATGCCGTAGTTTTGCACAGAAAGCTACAAAGCTTCTCCTTGTTATAGGTCTGCCAGCGATCCAACCCAAAGCTCTCTTGTGTCAGTGTATATGATTTATTCCAACCCATCTGCCTCTGCTCTCAGCAGCCAAGCACATATGACTCTCATTTCTGCAGCTAGCCAGTTGGCATTTGCATAACACAGTATGTTTGATGACGGGATTTTACATAATTCTCGAGATCTTGTTGGGGGTTAAGCAGCAGCAGTAGAACAGTCAATCAAACCGACTGACTATGCCGATATGCCTTTCAAAACACATTCTCATCATTACATTGGAAACCCCAGTCCGGATCAACCCAAGCGCCGTGAAATGTGTCAAATATGGAGGAGGTTTATCTAACATCATACAAGAAATACAGGATGGGCACAGCATATTGAGGTAGAGAATGCGGGAGGTCAATAGACACCGCACTTTAAAAAAAGCAGACTTTCTCTTTAGGGTTGAACATGCAGAGTGGGGGGAAAAGTGTACTAGACATTGAGCTAAACAGGCTTATTGTGTGTAAAATGGAAAACCTGAATTAACAGGTGAATGAAGCAATTAACTTTTCAACAAGAGGATTTACTGAATAAGATAGTCATTTCTCTACTTTGGGAAGCATAAGAAGAACCTGATGGATTAAGCCAGTGTCCCCTCTTGCCCAGCATCCTGAAATTTGACCACATCACCCTTTGACACATTGTTCCCAAGATCCAGGTCCAACAAACCTGGTGTTGCCATGAAGATAATTCAAACTTTTTGACTGCCTGACAAGCTGCCATTGGGGCCTCTAAGGGGATATGTCTCCTGTGTGGAGTGCCGCCTTTGGGGAGTGCTTTCTGGGGAGTGAACGGGGGCAGCAATGTTTATCTTATTAGCCCTGAGTGAGAGTAAAAAGTAAAAAAGGTAAAGGACCCCTGGACGATTAAGTCCAGTCAAAGGCGACTATGGGGTGCGGCGCTCATCTCGCTTCAGGCCAAGGGAGCCGGCGTTTCTCCACAGACAGCTTTCCGGGTCATGTGGCCAGCATGACTAAACCGCTACTGGTGCATGGAGGACCATAATGGCTGCCAGATCACACGGAAATGCCGTTTACCTTCCCACCGCAGCAGTGCCTATTTATCTACTTGTACTGGTATGCTTTCGAACTGCTAGGTTGGCAGAAGCTGGGACAGAGCAACAGGAGCTCACCCCGTCACACAGATGCAAACTGCCGACCTTCCGATCAGCAAGCCCAAGAGGTTTGAAAACAGTGAGTCAGATAAACAAGGCCAAGGGAACTTAAGAACATAAGAGCCCTGGATTAGACCAAAGACCCATCAAGTCTAGCATCCTAGACCAAAGAGGGGCTGTAGCTCATTGGTAGAGCATCTGCTTTGCATACAAAAGGTCCCGTGAGTAATTCCTGGTATTTAAAGTTAGACTCCAGTTTGAAACCTTGGAGACCCTACGGCTAGTCAGTGTAGGCATACTGACCTAGGTTGGCCAGTGTTCTGGTTCAATGTAAGGCAGTTTCCTATGTTCCTAACCTGTTCTTCACAGTGGCTGACCAGATGTCTGAAAAGTCCCCACACAGGATATAAGTGCAATAGCCCTCTCCCAATATGGTTCACCAACAGCTGATCCTGAAAGTATTCATAAGAGTTGTAGAATTGGAAGAGATCTCAAGGGTAATCTAGTCCAACCTTCTGAAATATAAGAATCTCAACTAAAGCATCCATGACAGATGGTCATCTAATATCTGCTTCAAAACCTCCAGTGAAGAAACAGCCAGCCACCTTCCGAGAGAGTCCATTCCACTGCCGAACAGCTCTTGCCGTCAGAAAGTTCTTCTACAGCCATAAAGACTAAGAGCCCTCCATGAGTTTCTTCACATGTGTGAATTCACTGGGTGACAAAAGAGCACTGTAGAAGCAGCAGGGACTGCAATGTGACAGGAGGGGAACAGTGGAGGATCAGAGAGAGGCTTGCAGGAGGCGTCTGAGAAGGACCCCCAAGTTATCACACAACCAATCACATCAGCGCCGGAGAGTTTATATATCACCATTATGCAACCCTGAAATATATATTTAATGTAAACAACCCTAAGAGACCAAACACAATTTCCTTGCCGGGTCAACTCACACTTGCACACTTTTAAACCTAATGCATTTTCATGCATTCTTACTAACAATTACTCATGATGGTGTGTGTGTGTGTGTGTGTGTGTGTGTGTGTGTTTAAGCCCATTTTCCATCCCCCATGTGTACCGTTAGCCTATTTAAATCAATGCAGATCTCTGGCAGAGAATGCATCTCCTCTAGAATTCATCCACTTTGGCACAAAATCTATGCAATTCCTGCAGTGTCCCTCCAGTGGCAATAAAAAAAATGGCCTAATTAGCTAAATATATCATCTAAATAAGACAGGAACAAATATACAAGTTGATCCCAGAGAGATAGGATACAGTCTGGACCGGTAAACTAAAATTATCTCCTTTCAGCATGAAACTCATTAGAGAAGTTGGTTGGATGAAAGATAGTCCACACCTGGCACTGGTGGCGGATTCTCTGTTTCTATAAGATGCAACAGCCCTATCAGGGCACTGTACTCATTATTAGCACCAAGACGCAAGCCAGAAGTGATGCCATGCTGAGTAGCCCCTCCTTCTGGCATCCACATCTGTAACGCAAATGTCTGGAGTGAGGGGGGCTAGCCTGTACACATATAGAGTTCCATGCAGTTATGGAGCTCTGATTGCTCACTTACAGAACCAAGTGGAAACTTTTATGTGCAACCGCAGAGGACCAGTGCACTGCTTGATAGCAAAGCTGGTTAGAGCGTGGTGTTGATAGTACCAAGTTGCAAGTTTGATCCCCGTATGGGACAGCTGCATTTTCCTGCACTGCAGGGGGTTGGACTAGACCTGGGGTCCCCAAACTAAGGCCCGGGGGCTGGATGCGGCCCAATCGCCAGTGTGGTGTAGTGGTTAAGAGCGGTGGACTTGTAATCTGGTGAACCGGGTTCGCTTCCCTGCTCCTCCACATGCAGCTGCTGGGTGACCTTGGGCTAGTCACACTTCTCTGAAGTCTCTCAGCCCCACTCACCTCACAGAGTGTTTGTTGTGAGGGACGAAGGGAAAGGAGAATGTTAGCCGCTTTGAGACTCCTTCGGGCAGTGATAAAGCAGGATATCAAATCCAAACTCTTCTTCTCTTCTTCTCAATCCGGCCCGCGGACGGTCAGCGTGTTTTCACATGAGTAGAATGTGTCCTCTTATTTAAAATGCATCTCTGGGTTATTTGTGGGGCCTGCCTGGTGTTTTTACATGAGTAGAATATGTGCTTCTCTGGGTTATTTGTGGGGCATAGGAATTCGTTCATATTTTTTTTTCCAAAATATAGTCCCCCCCCCCACAAGGTCTGAGGGACAGTGGACCGGCCCCCTGCTGAAAAAGTTTGCTGACCCCTGGACTAGGCAATTCACAGGGTCCCTTTCAATTTGACAGTTCAATTAAAATCACAAAAAGGGGGGAAGGAGTAACTTTCAGCAGTGCTTTTGCTTTCCATCACTGGAGGGCGCTCTAGGCCCATATGAGGACAGGCATAAAGGAGTGAATCATATGTGCAAGTTTGGATTCTATGCATGGACCCCAGGGGGAGGGGCTACTTGGATGAGGAACCTGCAGCTCTCCAGGTGCTGTTAGGCTCTAACTCCCTTTATTCCTGACCATTGGACCATGGCTGCCTGGGGCTGGTAGAAGTTGGGAATCCAGCCAACAACTAGAGGGGTGCAGGTTCCCCATCCCTAGGGGTAACAGCTGCACTATAGCTGATGAACGAACAGTTGAAATCCAGGTATTGGTGTCGTCAACTGAGGTTTGCAGAATTTGACACATTCCAGTTTTATGTATGGAGATCGATACCTTCTCCTGAGCATCTTGCGCATATGCAATGGGTGGCTATTCAGACCCCACACTGAGGCTGTGTAGTAGCGGGGTGCTCTGAGTCAAGCGGTATATCAGCATAAACTGGACGGAGCTTGGGAACCTGAGAACAGTGGCCCTCTGGAGAATTTTGTGCAGTTTTCTCTTCAGGCCAGAAAAGTTGACACGAGCCTTGAAAAAGCAAGTACCTTTTCAGCTTTTCTGATTCAACGTGTTTGGAATTCGCAGGGAGGTGGGTGGGGTGGGGTGGGGTGGGGTCACACCCTTCTGAAGAATATGCATTAACCGGTTTTGAGCTTTTCCCTACACCTCGGCAAAGAGTTCTGCACAACCCCACAATTACTCTGGTGAAAGCAAAACCTACCCACAGCTAAGCACTTTCAGTGCACTGTTGATTTCTCTCTTTCAACCTCAGGTGATTCAAACTTCCCCAATGAAATCCAGTGTGATTTAACTTTACCCGGAACTTATACTGTATGCCCTTTCTGCATTGTAAAACGTGGCTAAATATGCCAGATACAAGTTTTAGGTCCACAAACACACACACTTTCTAGGTCTCCTAAGAACAACAGGACTGGGCAGAGGACATTTGCTACCAAAGCGCTGCCCCCCACGAGACTCCATCAGCCCCACACTTGCATTTGGAAAAGCCAGGAGCTGTAGAATGACCACTTGCACAGGTGAGGAGATGCATGGGGAAAAAACTGCTGGCACATCCTTAACCTGGGTTGCTAAGTAACAGAAAACTTAAGGTGAGTGTGGCTACATCTGCTCTACGGAAAGGGCAGAGGTTGAAACAGCCACAGGAGCATCAACAACAGCATCTAAAGTTTGGGCAGAGGGCATTTACGACCAACTAGCAGCAGACCAATATGTCAATTTCAGTTTCACCCATTTTTTTCCAGTTCACTCCATTTCGGCATCAGTATGCAAATTTTTCAAAAAAAAAAAAATCACGTGAAAATTTGTGTGCATTTCTCCCAATATGTGTATTTTACAAGCATTTTCACTTAACGGAATCCATTTGGATATACTATTTTCACCAACCGATGCGCTTGTGTGCACTCTTACCCCCAATATTGCAGTGCAAAATTGGGAGAAATTCTGGAGGCTGGCTGAATTTCAGTTTGCTCCTTGTGTGAATTAAGTAGGTTCTGCAAAAATGTGTGCTGAACGAATTTATCCCACATCCCTACCACCAAGGTCCACCCCTGTGAAAGAATCTTACTATTGTGTAACTACTACCTTTCAGTTTTCAGTTATTGTCACTGCAGCCTGTTGTCAATACATGAATACTGCAGGTAAGCAAGTACGTAAAAACGTACACATACAATTTCAGGAGCAGTACAGAGTACGGTAGACATTGGGGAAAAACTATGCAGCAACAGAGCTCTACTGGCATAATCATATGACTGGATAACAGCAGCCAGAGTACTGAAAACATCACGTGATGTGCAATATTTGCGCATGGAAAGTATCAATTAGAGAGGCCTGTTACTTTTCCCACACTTAGATATAACCATCAAAGACCCATCAGCGACAAAACCCCTCCTGCGCTCATACTGGTTCTGCTATGCTTTTGCAATTATGACTTTTCAGTAGTAAAGGATCTGAAAACACTGCCCCAGATCTCCACATCAGGCAACAGGTTCTGCTCAAGGGGCCTGAACTCTACAGATGCTGGGATCTGCTGTGTTCATATGGACGCCACCCTGGGCTCTGCCTAGGCAAGCACTTGGGAGTGCAAGCATGGCTGCAACGGAACGCCAGCAAGGACGGGAGCCATGGAAAGAGTAAACACAGAGGTAGCTTCCAGGTTCTGAATCTGCCGCACATCTCATTCTAAACCAGACTTCCCCAACCTGGCTTTGGGTTGCAATTGCCATTAGACTCAGCCAGCAGATCCAATGGTCAGGGGTGATGGGAGAGGTCACCTTCTTATACTGGCTCCAGGTGGAGGAAAGGCAGCTCTAAACGGTATACCCATCTAAGTAGCTAAAATCCTCAGACACTATTTTTGGGCAGATTCAGGCGGCAACCATTTCGCACTTGCCCCACTGGCGCATGACCGCTAATGCGCAGAAGAGGGCAGAAAGGGGGGATGAGGGGGGTGGAGCGGCTTATTGTGTGCTCTGCCAAGGCACACGGGAACCCCCCACTTGAAATGGTCACCACCTGTATAGCTATAATACCCATCTCTGTATCAGTGAATAAAAGTACTGGCGATGTGTGCGGGAGATACATTTATTTGCTTTCCTCCAATTTCTTAACCAACTCCCGATCAGTTTGGAAAGCCCCCAGGTGTTTCAGCAACAAATCGGCAAAAATGTATTAGTAGCACTTCAGAACACATAATATAATCAGGTCTATAAATAAAATGCCAGCATGCAAAAGCAGCGTCGGCAACAAAATGCTTGTTTTGTTCTGGATTTTAAAATTGTGTAAGGGTAGGGTCTGGTGGGTCTTCCAAGAGAAAGTATGTCTATTGAAGGGATCTGAAGGGTGACGGGAGGAAAGGCAGTAGAGATTCTATTCCACAGCCATAATTGCCATACAAAACCAAATCATCATCATCATCATCATCATTCTGTTTACAGAACGGGGACAACCCAGAAAAGGTGTCCACAAAGCGTGTTCTCCTTCATGGAGAGCACATGTTGCGGTGGGGGCCAGCAGATCACCCCTCCGGTGCTGGGCCGGATCGGATAGATGGCCACAGCTACGATTGGGTCCTGGATTGTTGTTGGGGAGATTTAATTGTTGAAATTTGTGATGGACAGCCCAGCGGGTATATAACCCTTGGCACGCCCTGTGATGTTCTCTTTGCTGCATGCAACCGATCTCCCACCCTTCCTCTCCCTTTTATTAGGCCTCTGTGTTGACCTCCCACCACCTCTCTCGAAGGAGGCACGCAAAGAGCTTCAGATGATTATTGCAGGGGCTGGGTTGGTTCATATGAGGAGAGGAGGTCCTTGGAAGTATTGCAGTTCTGAGCCATTTAAGGCTTTGTAAGGTCGAAACAAGCACTTTGAATTGGGCCCTGAAATCAATTGGCAGCCAGTGCGGTCAGATCAGGATCGGTGTAATATGCTCAAACCGTCTTAGCTCCGTGAGCAACTTGGCCGCCAAATCCCATACCAGCTGAAGATTCCAAACTGTCTTCAGACGGTTGCAGTAATCTAAACTAATCCATGGATCACTGGATCCAATCCACTGAAACTACTCTAGCTTCACTCACATTTCCTCCCGGAGGGCACTTTTAATTCCAATTCGACTCTTGCTTTGATGAAATCTGGATACAGCAGGGGGACGAAACACATATCGCAATACCCATGCATTTCAAGCAACCTTGAGCATCCCTCAGACGACCTTCTTCAAAAAGCAGCTAGCCTTCAGTGTTCAGTTTAATACAGACCAGAAGAGCAGGGTTTGACTGGGAAATCTATTATGCAGTGCATTATTCGAGAAAAGGGAAGGTAGGGGCAGGGTTGGAAAGGAAGAGCAGCTTTTTAAAAGTAAAGCAGCTGCAAAAATAAAAATTAAAAAAAACAACAACTCCCCCCTATCCCAGCACATTTAAATCCCACCTTTATATTACATTAATTAAAATATAATTGGAATTACACATGACAATCTAGAATCTGGATGACAAAAATAATATAAAGGAAGTGCAGAATTTGTCAAGAAGGAAAAAGCTGCTGTGGTCTAATGGATGGCATTCTATTTTTATACTGCAGAGAAGCTATCACACTGCAGGTGCATTAGCAAGTTAACATTTCTCTTTGGGCTGCAGCCACTGCAGAGAGACGCAAGTGGCCCCCAAACCTCAGCTGTGTCACGTAGGCAGGTTTTTATTATTATTACAGAACGCTCACATAATATAGTTCCGGAGTCATTAAAATCCCCAAAGATTTGCTGCTTGACCTTGTTGGGTTGTAGGTTTCAACCTTGACTTTTAGTAAAGCAGTGGTTTGGTTTTGCTTTTTTTTTTTTTTTTGCAATGAACAAGTAAATCACATTTTAATTTTTTTTTTTTAAATGTCTTAATTCTCCAATATATCAATTGATTTTTTTAAAAAGGTTACAAATACCGGTAGATTGTTTGTTGTTGTTTGGCAGCAGCTTAGAAGTAAAGAACTCAGTCAAGCAAGGTGAAATGAACGTTTTGTTCTATGAACTCCAATAAATAAGCTTAAACGGGAAAAGGAATAAACATATACAGTGGACCCTCTAGTTACGTACCGCTCTGGATACGTAACTTCCGGGTTACTAACGTGCGCCTCTGCCTATGGACTTTTTGGGTTGCGGACGGACCCCCGGAATGAATTTAATTTGTATCCGGAGGGTCCACTGTACCTGAAATGGATATAATGCGTAGAGTGGAAATATATGGGCAGGGGTCCCCAATTCAGAGCTCAGAAGCACCCTCACCCCCAATACCACTGTGAAACTCTCCACTGCCTTGTCCCTCCTCCCAGGGGACCGCAGCAGTTGCGAGGAAGAAGGAAGGATATGTTTATCTTTCTCCTTCACTTCCTCTTCCTAAGTGGGACAAAGAGGAAGTACAGAAGAGGCAGAATACCTAATTGCTACTGCCAGTAAGCTAAGCAAGCATGTCCCATCTAATGTAAATTGGCCATAGTGTTTCAGAAGTGGCTGAAAAATCTGTTGGATGTTTAGAAGCATGTCTATGTGCTTTGCTTTTAGAAAGGCATTCATAGAGTTGATCTGGAGAAGATCAAGGGGAACTCCATTTTGTGCTATAAGGCTTGATTTCCACCCCACACTACAGCCCTCTTCAAGGGTCAGCACTCCCCATCCCTGGAATGGCAGGAGATGTGGAGCACAGAGAGTTGCAGCAGGACAGGTAAATGGGGAGAATTTGGCAGTTCTCCTTTGTGCGGAAGTGCTTTTCTGTTTGTACAAGCCATCTTTGAATCCAAGCCGTATATTTCTCACGCTGGCACGCAACTCTAGGTAGAAAAAAGTTTAAAAATTGCCCTTAGATTCAACCGGCCCACATTATTTTATTATCTGCTGGTTTCATAAAACTGATAGACTGCTTGACTGTAGGGGGGGAAAAACACACCTCAAAGCGGTTTACAAAAATGATAACAAAATGATCACTAAAAAATTTACAACCATAGTTTAAAACATACGGAAAGTTTAAAGCGTAATAGAATACACTAAAACAAATTAAAACTCACAAGAACTTTCTAAACATCTGGGTCAGCTTGTCTAAACAAGAATGTCTTCAATAGGCACCAGGGGAAATACAGCAAAGGCGTCTGCCTTATTTCAATAGGCAGGGAGTTCCAAACAGTAAAGTTTAGCGGTGCGGGTATTATGTGGCACCTGTAGCAGTGCCAATTCTGCCGATCGAAGCGGCCGGGTGGGCACATTTGGAGGTAAACTGATCTCGTAGGTAAACTGGTCCCAAGTTGTCAACCAATCTCTCTCTCTCTCTCTCTCTCTGGCTTATTCACAAGGCAGTCAAAGCTTATTGGTTGAAATGCTTGGCGAGATTTCAGGCAGAGAAATACTGCCTTCATCTGTAAGAAACAGCATGCCATTCTGTCGTACATAAAGCAATGCTTACTTCTGCGTTATGTAATTGGGCTCCCTTATGGCAGATCGTAATTGCCCCCTTTTTATTACACCACTTTATAACACTCCAAGTGCTTGACTCTCTGCAACAGGGCTACACAGATAGCGCTGCGCTTGATACTGCAATTAGCCTCTGTGCACAGACTATTCATAAATATATACTGGGGCGGGGGAAGAGAGAAATATGGAGTCGTTATGAACTCCGCTCATGCCAGCCGTGGCCGTTCCATACGTCTTCATAAGAAGGAAAGTGAAAAGGAGAGGGGAAAGGGCAGGTGACTATCATATGATATTTTACTGCCATATCAACAAAGTTCAGGCCGAAAGCCGAGGATCTGCTAAACAGCTATCCTGGGCAACCATTTGATTAGGGCACTGTGACCTCTGCAAGTATTTCAGATTGTTTTCTGCCGCGGCGGAAGAAATCATTTATTGCAATACTTCTTCCGGTCTGCTACGGCAGTAGTTTCCCCTCATTTTCTTTTTTTTCTTTTTCTTTTTGTATATTGTGTCCAAGCTGACAGGAAGGAGATCAGTTGTTATGTTCAGTCTTCAGGGGCTGTAGCTCAGCGGCAGAACAGATGAATATAATGACCCCACATGCTCCCCCCACGAAACCCACAAATATATATATATATATATATATATATATATATATATATATATATATATATATATATATATATCTGTAAATAAGCACAGCCTGAAAGAGTCACATTTAGGGGCATCAGCCTACTAGTACCCACTTCGTAACTACTTCTATATTAGTACAATTTTTATCGTTGTTGCTGTCCTTACTTTATTCAAAAGCAGTTCACACCGGTCCATTGTGGGATTTAACTCTCATAATTGTGGGTGAAACACTTATTTTTAAGGACACAAAATCACCAACATCTGAACGTGAACCTCATAACACAGATGTGGCAAATGCAAGAGCCAAGGAAGGCTGCAATCCTGTACACTAGGGATATGTACCGTAAGTGTACATAAAGTGTATTCTTTAGGGGGACACAGTTTGCACTAATCATAAGAAGGATGTGCCTCTCTCTCTCTCTCTCTCTCCATCCCCTTTTTCTCGTTTGTCTTTAACTCCTAGCAAAAACCACCCCCTGCAGCTAAATGTTTTATGGGTATTTCTCTTCCCCCATGGGCACCATATATTAACCATTCCCTCCCTAGCTGTGTCTCCCGCCCCAGCAAAAGTTTTTATTGTAAGCCTAATAAGGGATGTCGCAGAATTCCAAAAGAAAAGGGAGCAGAATTTGGCACTGTTCACTTATTCATCCTGTGATTGATATTTGCTATTGTTCCCAGTCTACAAGCTGTTACTTATTTAATGGCATTTCCCCCATTTGCACTGAAATTAATGGTGTGGAATAATTAATCACTTAAAATCAAACCAAGAGCTGAATAATGGAGTTTTTGTCGGAAGCTGAACTGCAGTGGAGCAGAAACGGTGTTGCATGCGGTGAACATGGGTCGGAATGGAAATTAATGCCTTCTTACATGCAAGAGCCAAATTCACCTCAGGCCAAATCCAGGCTTGGGGGGGGGGGGAGAATTACTGCTATATTCACGTACCTGTGAGTAAGCGCCACTGAAAACTTAACTTTTACATGTACAGGGCTGAACGCTGTTAGGTGTTTCTGGAGAGGGCAGCCGAAGATAAAGGTAAGTCTTTAACTTAGACGAATAAAGACTGTAAAACTGCTTTCATTTTGCAATATTATACTGCAGCTGCACTCCTTTAAACTTCTAAGCCAGGCTGTGGAGAACTCAGCTCTATAAGAGGAATGTTATTATTCCCAAAGATCAAAGTTATTGGGTGTCATTTTGTAAACACTGTGGAGCATGGAGCGCATAACATTATTGCAAGCTTCGTACGAGGTTATGATCCTTACAGTGGTATAAAAATAGCTAAAATAAACAGTCCCAGCAAGCAGGCACAGCATAAACTCTGAAAACTTCAAAAAACAGCGCCACTCATTCTTTTTTAAGAGGGACAACTTGATTATCCCAAAGTGAAGTATTTCCTGGCTGAACTATGCTTCATTCAAATGTAGCTCAGATGTATATATTTGAAGAAACTCTGCGGCTGAATTAGGTGGGGGAATATCTTAAAATTAAACAGCTTCAGCATACTGTGGCTGCTTATCCCCACTGCACCCCCATTTTTATGACACTGCAGGGGCATTACCAGACCTACAGAATATTCGCTATACAGTTCTGGACTGTGTTTACACAAAACAAACTGAGGGTTGCTGTTTTTTAAGTTTCAAAAAGGCAATTGTATAGAATCTTGTTCTCCATAAATCAACCGCGTCCTTGCCATTATAGTATCTCTGTGGACTTTCACACACACGGCAGAACTGCCAGAACAAACATGCTTTTTATTAAAAGAGGCGAAACATTATTTGAATAAATCTTTCTTCTTCTTACCCTAGGGTAACAAATTCAACCTCTTTGCTCAGGACAGAGTAACACAATTAGCCACTAATATCATTTTAGGGAGCTGTCTGAGATGTGTGCATTAATTCTGCAATTCTTTTAAAATTATATGGCCTGGTACTCCAAAACGTTGCAGCCGTTAGAATTATATTTACCTAAACCTGCAGATGTATTCCCACTGTAATTAATGTGCTTTTGTTGTGGGTGATTCTGTTGTTCCTATGAATGAAGGGTCATAGTTCAATGATAAGAATATCTGCATTGAATGAAGAGGGTCCCAAATCCAATCCCTGGCTTCTCCAGCTAGGGCTGGGAAAGACCTGGGCTTGGCCATGCCTCTCCAGGACTTCAATCAATGTTGACAATACCATGCTAGAGAAACCAATGGTATAATTCAGAAAGGTAAGGTAAAGGACCCCTGGACGGTTAAGTCCAATCAAAGGCGACTATGGGGTTGTAGCGCTCATTTCGCTTCAGGCTGAGGGTGATGGTGTTTGTCCACAGACAGCTTTCTGGGTCATGTGGCCAGCATGGCTAAACCGCTTCTGGCGCAATGGGACACTGTGACAGAATACAGAGTGCATGGAAACGCCGTTTACCTTCCCACCGCAGCGGTACCTATTTATCTACTTCCACTGGCGTGCTTTCGAACTTCTAGGTTGGCAGGAGCTGGGACAGAGCCACGGGAGCTCACCCCGTCACGGGGATTTGCACCACCAACCTTCTGATCGGTAAGCCCAAGAAGCTCAGTGGTTTAAACCACAGCGCCACCCACGTCAGCTCACCAACCAGGACACCACCGCATTCAACAATTAGGGGCATTGGGGCTTAGTAAAGGTAAAGGGACCCTTGACCAGTCGTGACCAACTCTGGGGTTTAGACGCTCATCTCGCATTACTGGCCAAGGGAGCCGGCGTACAGCTTCCAGGTCATGCGGCCAGCATGACAAAGCCGCTTCTGGTGAACCAGAGGCTTAGTACATGTGTTCAAATGGCTGTAGTCTACAGCTGAAAATAAGCTTCAGGAGACTCGCAAGGATACAGGGATACCATTATGCTGTGAGTGACTATTATGGTAAACAATTAGATGGACCTATCTATTAGGGATGCATGGTGAGAATCGAAGTCTGTTTACAGCAAGAATGGGAGGTGCTTGTTTCTTGCTCTGACAAGCTTGAAACAGTGGCTGCTTTTTGAAAAAGCTACTGTGAACAATGGAAAGCAATTCCTCATTCACTCATATATTTTTTCAGCAGAGAGGGCCTGCAAAGAGGCGGGGAGAATTATTCTGCAGGCAGGGAAGAAGCATTGCTCTCACTCTGAACTGGCTTTCTCTTTATGCCAGATATACTAGTCTGCTTATTTATGTGATAGTGCATCATCAGCATGTAAGCTACCCCACAATTGGATGGGTTCCCATAGTTAGCAAAAGGAGCCCCACTTTAAAGTAGCGGTGCCAAAGCTGCAGCAAATTAGGCAGGGAAGGCCATTAAAATAGCAAGCAATTCAAAAAGTAAGGGAGCTGAATGCACCATTTGATGGAAAGGTGGGATATGGATCCAATAAAACAGACAAATAGACTTTCCACCACCACCAACAGAATTGTGCCCAAAATATTATTTTGCGAACATTCAGCAAAAATATAGAAATAATAACAACAAATGCTTTTAAAATACACCAATATTGACCTTGAATGTTCACATCCCTTGAAATATGAGCCCTGTTGGCACCACAGCTAAGACAGTGCCCTGGTTTGAAGCAACACACAGTGCTTTCAAATAAGTATATAATGTTGAACAAATCTAAAATCAACCAGGAATAATAGAAGCATTTTGTATTTCAACAGTTTCAAAAGCATTTCTTGCTATTTCACCAAGCAATGCTTACAGGGAAGAGGAGCCTTTTACAAACCTCCTGCTAAACCATACTGCTTTAGCAACAAAATTCAATATATGTACATAGATAACATAAGCTGTCTAGGATAATAATTCTGTCATTTACATTTTAATATCAAAACTAGAAAAGTGCATTGTTTATAGGCAGCCGGGATTACTGAGCCAGATACTATGCCTTCAGCTGAAATCAATGGAGCTATGCTGAGCTACACGAGTCAAAGATATGGCTCATTGATTTCATCCTTTTCTGACTGCATTAAATCAAGTAGTCGGAGTCTCAGACTCTCTGCTTGAAATCTAAATAGCTCCAGTGAAATAAGTGTTGCTTCAAATCAGAAACACACTTTGAGCTTATATGTTCTGCTGGTGAATCTGCCTGCAACCGGCACAATATCCAAGATAGGGATGTGGGTGGCGCTGTGGTCTAAACTATTGAGCCTCTTGGGCTTGCTGATCAGAAGGTCAGCGGTTCAAATCCATGCCAACGGAGTGAGCTCCCATTGCTCTGTCCCAGGTCCTGCCAACCTAGCAGTTCGGAAGCATACCAGTACAAGTAGATAAATAGGGACCATTGCAGCGGGAAGGTAAACAGCGTTTCCGAGTGCTCTGGTTTCCGTCAGTACCAGTAAATCCACTTGCCATTTCAGTAAATTAGGAGTACCAGTAAATTTGTAGGGATTTATGCAGGACAACGAAATGACGTTGGCTTGTGATAGGAAAAAGGCATTGTTAATGGTTTGTCTTCACCTAACAGTTAATGACTTTTTACTATACAGTGGTACCTTGCTTCTGGAACATAATCCGTTCGACTTCCGAAACCAAGGCGCAGCTTCCAATTGGCGCAGGCACCCCAGAAACAATAGCCGACAACCGCAATGGACAAAATGTTCTATAACATTCTAGAACATTCCAAAAATATTCCAAAACTGGAACACTTACTTCCAGGTTTTCGGCATTCAGGAGCCCATTTTTTTTCGTCAGCTAAGCCGTTCAAGAATCAAGGTTCCACTGTATTTCCTTTTGTTGTTTTGGGAGAACAATCAAAAGTTGCCAATGAACTCTTAGTACCTTTGCCATCTCTTAAGCCATGGGAAACGTTGGCAGTATGTTCTACTGTTTGCCAGCAGAAGGCAATTAAAACTACTGGTAGTTTAAAGAAACAGATATACTTTGGCAGCATCCTTTTTGATAATTTCAATGCGATTGTAAATGTGTCTTAATATTGCAGCCTGGAGCAATCATACGGCAGCAGGCAACTAAAGCAAAATACTGGCAGTGGCTGAGAGCACCAACCTGCTTGAACAGTGGCACAAAGGTCAGTGGAACTACCAGCAAACTCCCAATATTGAGAGTGTTGTTTTTGGAGATTTGCCTTCCTTTGGAGTCACAAGAAATGCCATGCCATCCAGGATGAGTGGAATTTATATGCCTAACATCAAGCCGACATCGCTGAAATAAATTCAGATAATTCTGTTTGTTTAGCATTGAATAAACACCATTGCGAATGTGCTCTCAGTAGACCCAAGGGCATTGGTGCAGTCATCAGAACAAAATAAGTGATATATGGGAAGAAGAACAGTCATCTCAAATTCACATCGAAAGACTCACAGCATGCATACAGATATATCTTCAGGAATGACTGTTTTTTCTTGCTTCCCCACCCCCCCACCCCTTCACAGCATATTTGACTGGCATATTTAGCAATTGTTTTTATACTGATTTCTTACTTTCCTAGACCTCCGCAAATCTTCACATAATATCAGGGCTGATTCCAGGGTTGATGATGTCACTCCATGTCACTCCAGTGGTGAGCAGAGGAACACCTCTGCCACACATACACACCAGGCTTCGTGTAACGGTGGTTTGGGTTGCTCAGCAAGATACTGCAAATTGACCTGTTCCTCCAGATCAGCGGCACAGCAATGGGCACCCGCATGGCCCCACAGTATGCCAACATCTTCATGGCAGATTTAGAACAACGTTTCCTAAACTCCTACCCACTTAAACCTCTCTTGTACCTGTGATACACTGACAATATTTTTATTATCTGGACACATGGTCAACAGACCCTGGACACCTTCCACCAGAAATTCAATGACTTTCATTCCACCATCAACCTAACAATGAACCAATCTATGCAAGAAATACAATTTTTGGACACTACTGTAAAAATACAGGATGGGCGCATAGACACCACCTTATACCGTAAACCAACTGACCGACAAACATATCTACATGCTTCTAGCTACCATCCCAAACATACCAAACAATCCATTGTATATAGCCAGGCCCTACATTACAGCCGCATCTGTTCCAACTCTACAGACAAAGACTCTCACCTAAGAGATCTACAGCAAACCTTTTTAGAACTAAAATACCCACCGGATGAAGTTAAACAACAGATCAACAGAGCCAGACTGATACCCAGAGAGAACTTGTTGCAAGACAGACCCAAAAAAGAAAACAGCAGAACATCACATACAGCTCCCAAGTTAAAACAATACAACGCATCGTCAGAGATCTACAACCTCTCCTAGACAATGACAGTTCTCTTTCTCAAGCTCTGGGAGGAAGACCTTTCATCGCCTACAGACAGCCACCCAATCTTAAACAACTCCTCACCCACAATAATACTACAACCAGACTTAACACAGACACTGGCACCAGAGCCTGCAATAAACCCAGATGCCAACTTTGCTGCCACATACACCCGGACAACACCATTACTGGCCCCAACAACATCAAACATACCATCTCAGGACTATTTAATTGCTCATCATCTAACATTGTGTATGCCATCAAATGCCAACAGTGCCCTTTATTGGACAAACAGGCCAAACTCTACACCAAAGGATAAATGGACATAAATCTGACATCAGGAATCACAAGACAGAGAAACCAGTAGGAGAACACTTCAATCACCCAGGACATTCTATACAAGATCTCAAAGTAGCTGTCTTATTGCAAAGGAATTTCAGAAATAGACTGGAAAGAGAAATTGCTGAATTGCAACTCATTACCAAACTTAAAACCATGGAGAGACCTGGTCTGAACAAAGACATTGGATTCTTATCTCATTATACATGACAAAGCTATTTTTAACCTTCTCACCCCTTGCTTTTTCCTGTAAGACTAATTGCACTCGTTAACAGTCGTCAACAGGTTTACCACAGCTATCAGCCTACCACCCATTCCCACCACCCCTCTGAGTAATACCCCTCCTCACCCTCTCACTATATATAAGGGTCTGGTGACTTCTGTTTCAGTGTATCTGAAGAAGTGTGCATGCACACGAAAGCTCATACCAAGAACAAACTTAGTTGGTCTCTAAGGTGCTAATGGAAGGAATTCTTTTATTTTTTATTTTGTTTTGCAAATTAACTGTTCAGGATAGACTAGTGGCTGGCAACAGGAAACCTCTAGGTCAAAGAAAGCCCTTGAATATGCTCACTTACACCCTTCAAGTGGTTAAAAGGACCTTTTAAGCCACAGCCAGCCATAGACAGGTTAATGGGGGAATTGGATTATTGCAGTCACTCGTTTTAAGCCTTTTAAAAGTCATTACACTACTCTAAGGCTTCCAGTCTCAGACAATGATGACCACTCTGGCAATGGCAGATGGGTGCTCTGTGCTCTGCTTTAGATCAGCCTATCAGTCGACTGAACAGAGAAGTTAATACTTTTATTGCTATTTAGGCCCTAAGAATTAGTACCTTAAAAAATAATAGTAATAGCAAGAAGATAGTGAGACACATCAGTTCTAGAACATGTGAGAGACAGACCCGGTAATTCCCAGTGGCTCAAACTGAAAAAGCACAAATCAACATTTCTTGGAAGATCTTCAGAAAATCCCACTAGAATGCATGAGCAATGCAAGCATATTCACCTAGCCTGGCAGTTTTTCATCTTTGCATATGGGCTGTATCTTCCGTTCTCCAACCCAAAGGAAGCTTCCTTCCCAGATGACCCACTGTTTACACTCTGATCTGCCTGCTAACCTTATCCAATCTACTACAAAGTACATTTCCCCAAACCCTCTCCCTGTTCTCCTCCTCAGACACGTTATACGGCTTCACTCTTCTTTGTGGAGTTAAGCTGTTTAAGAGGCTTGGGGGTGATGGCAAAAAAATTGAGGTTTTTTTCTTCTTCTTCCCTGGAGTATTAATTTGATATCCTGCAAGTATAAGTGATGGACTTAAATCTCATTACCAACTACCTAGTGACCTAATTACCTGATCGCTCCTGCAAAAATCTATAGCTGGGCTAAAGATTTCAGGAGGCAACTGTCCAAATTAAAAACAACAACACAGAAATACTATCAACTGGCCTGTAACAGCACATAACAAAACAGCCTTCCTGGAAGCATGAAGAAATGCACCCAGAGAAGCAAGCGAGAATATGGATTGAATATGGATTGAATGCAGGGAGGCAGTGGAAGAAGGGACCTTCCCAATTGTGGCATACTCTCCCCAGAGAGATGTGCCTGGCACCTTCATTATCAACTTTTAGGCACTAGGCAAAGATGTTCCTGTTAAGCCTGGCATTTGATTCTTAACTGGGATCATGGCTGTGGAGAGGATTTTGAAGATTTATTGCACTGCCCTCTGTATGCCTTCCTAGAAATAATAATAATAATAATAATAATAATAATAATAATAATAATAATAATAATAATAATAATAAATTTATTATTTGTACCCTGCCCATCTGGCTGGGTCTCCCCAGCCACTCTGGGCGGCTTCCAGCAAGCATTAAAATACATTAACACATCACAGATTAAAAACTTCCCTAAACAGGGCTGCCTTCAGGTATTTTCTAAATGTCATGTACAAGTGAAACTCAAAAAATTAGAATATCGTGGAAAAAGTCCATTTATGTAAGCAATTGTTTTCATTAGCTACTGGAGTTTAATATATGAGATAGACTCATGAAATGCAAAGCGAGATATGTCAAGCCTTTGTTTGTTATAATTGTGATGATTATGGCGTGCAGCTGATGAGCACCCCAAAATTGAAATTGTTACTTTGGGGTTCTCATCAGCTGTACGCCATAATCATCACAATTATAACAAATAAAGGCTTGACATATCTCGCATGGCATGGCATGAGTCTATCTCATATATTAGTTTCACCTTTTAAGTTGAATTACTGAAAGAAATTACCCTTTCCACGATATTCAAATTTTTCGAGTTTCACCTGTAGTTGTTGATCCCTTTAACCTCTGATGGGAGGGCGTTCCACAGGGCGGGTGCCACTACCGAGAAGGCCCTCTGCCTGGTTCCCTGTAGCTTTGCTTCTTGCATTGAGGGAACCGCCAGAAGCCCCTCGGCGCTGGATCTCAGTGTCCAGAAAGAAACTGTTATCTTGTGTGCAGGACAATAGGTGGGCACCTATACAGGACATAGGTGTCCACCTATTTAGGTGGCAACCATTTTGTGCATGGGTTCCATTCCTGGCCCCCATGGACATTGGCAGAACTTGCACAAGCCTGCTCCAACCCCCGTTCTGCCCTCTTCCAGTCCAAAAGGACCCATGCGTCAGCAGGCACACATCAATTGGGCATGCACAAAATCAGGCTTCCTCAACCTCGGCCCTCCAAATGTTTTTGGCCTACAACTCCCATGATCCCTAGCTAGCAGGACCAGTGGTCAGGGATGATGGGAACTGTAGTCTCAAAACATCTGGAGGGCCAAAGTTTGGGGATGCCTGCATAAAATAGTCACCGCTTGCAATTCATCAGAGGTTTTTAAACAGAGGTTGGGTGGACATCTCCCAGTGATTCTTTAGATGTGATTCCTGCACTGAAGAGGGTTGGCTAGATGACCCTTGGCATCCCTTCCAACTCCACGATTCTATGAATTACTTGTTATCGGATATGGGTATATATATCCTATCAAGCTGCACTATTTTCAACCGCAGTGAAGGAAAACCAAGTGAGGGAGCAGCACGTAAAATTCAGCTGAGTTCCAAATCATCTGCCATTATGGGCTACATGGCACTCATGAGGAATACAGTCCAGCTTGCAAGACTTGTGGCAAAATAATTAGAATAATGTCGCCTTGGTGGATCAGGAAATAAAGCAGCTCAATGGTCTGGTTCAGTGCACATCCACAAGCTGCTATGAGTTGTCTCAGCATTAGGTTAGCAAAGCTGGTGTGCACTTGCACATACGTTTATACACTTGCATGAACTGTTTAGGGAATATAGTGAACTTGTCCTTTAAGAAAAGTTCTAGGAGCATAGATAGATAAAGCCAGCTATTTCACAATGTACACCATAAATGTCTGAGGGCTGTCATGCGGTAGCATACCTGAGATAATTGCTCCCTTCAAATCTGGGCAGAATTATAAGAGTTTACATTTTCTCCCTCTTGTAACTTTAAAAACCAGGGCTACCCAATGAAGTTGATTGTTGGAAGGTCCAGGGCAGACAGAAGAAAGTACTGGTACTCATTCGCACAGAGCATGGTTAAATATGCAGTTGCCCCATATGGGAATCAAACCTACGACCTTGGTGTTACCAGCACCATGCTCTAACCCAGGCATCCCCAAACTGCAGACCTCCAGATGTTTTGGCCTACAACTCCCATGATCCCTAGCTAACAGGACCAGTGGTCAGGGATGATGGGAATTGTAGTCCAAAACATCTGGAGGGCCAAAGTTTGGGGATGCCTGCTCTAACCAACTGAGCTATCCAGGTAGTAGACACCAGAAACACCAGAGTCCGGCAATAAAAGACCGATTTGCAGTTAGCCAGTGCCTAGCTGCGCTCCAACAGATTACGGCATCCAATTCTGACTCTGATTTTTAAAACTGAAAACTACAGATTTTCCAGGACAGTTTATTCTGCTGTTTTGCGCCGTGTCCTCCATGGCTTCCCACAGCTTAGTGATCTTGTCCCATACCGTGGCAAACCTTCCATCCAATGTTTTCTAGATGGCCATCTGTTTGAAGTTCCCCTTTCATCTCCCTTCCCCGCCGTTCTGTTGGGTTTTGTTCTTTTGCCGAGCGTTTTGCCAAACCTTGTTCTTGTTTAACTTATCACATTTCATGGGCACTAGTGAAAATTGAGGCATTCTTTCATCTGCTCCATTCACAGCTCCACCAAGCATAATGTTATTGCAATCGCCCCCCAAAGAAAGACACCATTCTAGCTGTGCTCTAGCGGTAATCGTGTGGGCGTGTTGGCATGTAATTTAATTTGTTCAAATCAATTTCAGCTGAAGGGCACTTGGGGGGGGGAGGAAACAATGCAAGAGCCTCAGTTGTTAAATTCTTTGTAGACCGTGGAGGAGAGAGGGAGGATGTCTAATTCGGGAGGAGAAAAGCCTGTGACCAATCATTGAAGTCTTGGCGTGGTAAAGATTCTATTAGATTTCTCTAAGCAGAAAGAAGACTTCTCAGGTGGTTTTGTTTAGAAATGCGCTGCACCTCTCTCTGTTCCCCGGGAAACCTTGGGGACAACCCCTTTGTCTCATATCCAGCTGTAACAAAGGCTCTGTAACGCAAATAATTGCATGCCACCCCCACCAATCCTGTCCCCGTTTCCTTCCTTCTGCCAAATGGCACAAACCCTCTCCTCTTTTACTTTGGAAAGTACCATGGATCCAGATGGCACTATATAAATAATAAAATGATAACCATAAACCATAAAGTAGGGAGACAAGAGAGAATGTGTAAGGGGCTTAAAACTCTTTAAATTGTTTTTCATGCCACAGGCTACTAATATGGCTTTCTGTCTGAAATTGTGAATACAGCCCCACAAAACTCCTTCCATGTGTGGCTGAAGGGTCTGGAAGTTAGTATAAGTTGTACTAGTAGACTGAGGCTGTAGCTGAGGATAAATATATAAATTAAGGCAATTAGTAGAGCATCAGTTTAGAAGATATTCAGGGTCTTCTTGGTTGATTTGTTTGAATAATTTGCATCCCACCTTTAAAAACAACTCCCTGCTCCCCGCCCCCTGCAAGACAGCTAACATACATTGAAAAAAGTCAAC
This sequence comes from Darevskia mixta, assembly GCA_034641385.1. Classification (NCBI taxonomy): domain Eukaryota; kingdom Metazoa; phylum Chordata; class Lepidosauria; order Squamata; family Lacertidae; genus Darevskia; species Darevskia mixta. The sequence continues at coordinate 304,426 of JAWWNH010000121.1, read as the reverse complement.
ATTATAAACCATGGTTTGATGCTGGTTTATGTCAAACAAACCACAATTTACATTAACCACAGTTTGTTGGATTTGGACCACACAATAAGCCATGGTTAATAAAAAAAATAATGGAAAGGCTGGAGCTGAATTGGAAGGCAAGAGGAGTGGAGGAGTTTGCAAGTCCGAGTTGAGGCACGGCCTATTCCTGTGATGATAAGCTATGGTCTAAAAGTTGCTGACATTAACATTCATGTAATCTGTGATTAACATGCATACAAATGAGATGAAGTGGCAGGTACATCATGGGAGGTACTCTGCCCATCATCATGGCACAATGCATGCAATTTTTTACATGCAAGCGGTTGGAACTTTAACCCAATTCCAACACTATCAGCATTCAGTATTTAAAACAAGATTCGGCACCTGACAAGATCTGTGCTAAGGTAGCTTTTGTGAGATTATGTCTTGGCACCAGAGTTGCAGTGTGGTTGCTCTGGTAACCAGTTATGAGGTAAAGGAAGCAGAGATTCTAGGTGAGGAAAAGTCAGTGGGGTGATGGGATGGTTAAAAAGATGGTTAAAAATTCTCCCTTGAGGTGGAATGCATGTGGGAGAAATGTGAAAAGGCCAAATTACAGCATCTAACAGAAAACAATATAGTTTTAAGGTTTCCTACTAGAGAAAACAAATGGATTTTTTAACTGTGCACTTAATATATTTTGTATTTACTTCCAGGGCATTGATCAAGGCGATAATGTTGAGTCTGGAAAATGTCATTGCTTGTGGAGAAAAATAAAACGCTTATGTTCTCTTATTGTGGAGACTTTGTGCTTTGACTGTCAAAACAAGACAACCATACTCCCTAAAGACCAATCTCTTTCACCTGGTCTTCTGAAAGAGACTGAAAAATGTTTAGACAAAGATATTATCAAGCCGACGAATTCCAAGAACAGCAAACTTTAGAATTATGAGGCCCTATGTTTATTGCATTTTGAAAAATGATGTTGAAGACTTTCCCTCTCTCTCTTTTTTTGCCAATGTTACATTTTCCTCAATGTGATTTTTAAAGAGATCCACAAGCAGAAGCCAGATGGCATCTAGTAGTTCTTGCAGATCTGTCATTTAAAACTTCAGAAAATACTTTTTTTTCAGTATAAACCTTCTCATAACTGGTAATATTGTGTATAAAATGGCTGGCTGGCTAGATACATGCTTGCATACATACATACATACATACATACATACATACATGCAATGGTTTGGATTCAACCTAAGGTAGCTGACTTCTCTTCAAAATAAATAATGACTAACTTATCCCATTGATTTCAATGGGGCCTTAGTTCAACTAACTTTGGAATAATAATAATAATAATAATAATAATAATAATAATAATAATAATAATAATTTATTTGTACCCCGCCCATCTGGCTGGGTCTCCCCAGCCACTCTGGGCGGCTTCCAGCAAATATTAAAATACTACTAAGCCCTTGGTGGTGATGGCAGAGGGGTGTAGGATGAAGTGCAGGCCGTTAGTCACTGCCCTCTACTGGCAGAGAGGAACACCACTGATAGGTGCTCATGTGAGGTCCAGAATGCATTGAAACAGGGCACCGTGGGGGCAGGGGCAGAACTGGGCAAGCCAAGGAGCCCATTGCCAGGTGAAGGGTCCAACCTGAGCTCATCTGCTGTGTCAGTCTGGAGCTGGTGCAGCCCAACCCCACAAGAGCCCCAGACGCCCACTTTCCACCCCGAATGGCAGGAGCACAGGGGCTTCAAATGCAGCGGTGGTCCCACGCAGAGGCTAACCATCTGTGCAATGTACTCAGAGGGCAATAAGGCTTCAACTCTGTTTGGGGGAGGGGAGAGCTGCCAGAACTATCTTCAGGACCCTCACTGCTCGTCTGATTCGGAGAAGGTTTCCCACAGTACCCTTATGTCTTCCCAAACCCAAAGCAGCAGAACAAGAAGTCGACCCTTTACAGGCAGTCAGCTCTTCCGGATGGTCCTGCCAAAACATATAAGGCTTCGATCGGAGCTAGGCGCTTGTAAGGACAACAGCTCGTGAAGCTAACCGCAGGGTTCTTGCCAAGGTTCTGCAGGTGCCTTGCATGCCTGCGGGGACACAACTGGATTTCCCCCGTGCACCTTGAGCTCACAGAACAGAACACCCTGCCATATCACGCTATGCGTTTGGCTGGGACTAGTCCTTCACTTGCACTGTAGGGCAAATAAGAAGACCACAGCATACCCAGACTGTTGGAGATGGGACTCCAAAGCAAACGCCGGCAACGGTTTTGCAACCGACAAGTGCTCTGCTGCAGAAGATTATTTACGAAGGCAGAGCGTGCAAAAATACCTGAGTCGGCTGAAGCCAGCCTCCTGCTTATTTATTGCAAATCAGCATTGTTTACACCAATTAAGCAAGCGCAGAGATAATTGGCGTGGGCTGATTAGGATCCAGGAGGCCTGTCTCCAGTTTGCAATTGCAGATAGGGTTCCCCTTGGCAAAAATCTCCAAATGCAACAAGGGAGTCCTCAATGAAAAGCACCTTGTTTTCCAGTCTGAGGCAATCCTGTTTTGAACCGTTCTGGGCTGCGGGGTGGGAAGGAACGGCTTAAGACGCAGGGAAGCGGTGGGAAGTCAATGAAGATACGTGCAGCAATTTATGTCCTGGTTGTCTTGTAAGCAATTGAAGCTGCCCTTCTGGACAACCTGCTGTTCCGCCCTCTCCCGCCTACTCATTATTGTCATACCACACACACACACACACACACACACAAACCTCTCCCTCTTGTTTGGTGCATTGTATCTAAATTACCCAGTGACTGACAGATCAATTTCACGTCCCTGACAATCACATCCTGCACATTTTCAGCCTATTTCCTCTGACCACGAGCTGACACCAGAGCTTGGCCCCGGCAAATAAGGGAGCTGCCAGCATCCCGTATGTCAGCCGGGCGGTTCAGACAGACTGCAGCGGCTGCTGTCTAATAACGTGTAATACAGCTTGAGAAGGGACAGAAGACAGAAAGGAGGGGGGAAACACAACAACACTGTGTGTGATGCTGCAGACAAGCGCTTCAGATATCCATGTCTGACACAGCTTGCAGAAAGCTGCACAGATGTTTTGCAGATAATAAAAAAAAAATGCCCCAAAGCATCTTTGTTTTCTACCAGTCTAAGTGCAAGAGAGCATACGTGCTGATCATGTCTGTCCAGTAGCCGAGCGGGAATAGAGAAAGAACATGACATTCTAGGCAGTAGCGTTTACTGTTAGCAACCGCACTGAGACCAGTTTCCTGTGTGTAACTGGGTCGGATCTGAATTCTATGAAGCACAGTGACATATATTACCCAAATCCGGCATTTCGCCAAAAAACCACAACAACCCCAGAACAGAACCAAGCACCTTTCCGCATCCTCCTCCTTTAATCGGATTCAGGGAATGGAGCTGCTAATAGCTTTTAAGATTTTATTCACAGGCTTTAAGGGAAAACTGTCTGTGACTTCTCACCTCCTTTCTAGTCTACTCCAAATCTAAAATCCAACTTTGGGGGGGGGGGATGCAAAGTAAACAATGCCAACATGTAGGAAGGATTAAATGTTCTAATGAACTGAACGATGCAATCCTATGCATGCTCACCCTGAAGTACCATTCACTTCAATGGGGCTTGCTCCCAGGCAAATGTGTATAGGACTGCAGCCATGATTACCTTTTGCAATGTCCAGTAAACCTAAAATGGCTGCCTTGGACACAGCTGCCGTCTCTAAAAATAGGAAGCATCGCAGTGTTTCTGTTAATTAAGGGCAGAAATAGGACCCTCTCCGCCTGACGACTGTTTTGCATTAAAACTCACATAGAAGATAATTGATATACAAAAATAATGGATATTGTTTCTTTAATTAAGAGGCAGGAAAGCTACCAATCACCAGTAGATGTCATTAAAGCAATTACAAAGTTTCCTCATAAGATTACAATATTTTGTACTGTTGTTGTTGATGATGTTGTTCACATGTTTCATTTTACTTCACATCTTCAGTGTAATCTGCAATTACATCAACTCTTGACATTTATCAATGACAAGAACAGGCTGCAAAAAGTAACTCATGCCCTAAACTGTGATGCATAGCCCCATTAAATAAAAGATATGTTATACTATGGTGCCATTTTGCTGTACTGAGCAAATACCAGAATTTGGGAGACAAGCTTTGTTTGCACGCCCATTAGTAGTGGAATTGACCGCTTTTTAATGAACATATTGAAATATTAAGTTTTGCAAAAAGCTTTTTATTTGGGGATTTGCATGAAACACTGACGACGTTATAGCCTGGCGACACACAAGTTGTCAACAAACATCTCTTTTAGGTAGTTGCATTTTGACCACAACAACCAAAGAGTTGTGAGAAATCAGACTTTGAGTATGTTCTACCTAAGGAAAAGGAAAGGGTCGAGGATAGCACAAGGAAAATGTATGCTTTCTGCTTTCGATCACCAGGTTTTTCAGGCACCGAACCTTAAAAGTTATTTTTAAATGTGTAGCGGGGCATGTCAGCAGCCAGACTCCATGGAAGCAGCTCTGCGCCTGTCCTACATCCCTATAAAGTGTTATTCTATAATTTAACCTGTACATTTCCATTGGTAATTCTGAAGGGTATGGAGAATTCTTACCACACACACCTCAAAACAGATCTGAGACTTGCCACATATCTGTCTATCATACACTGAAGACAAGGTGAATATATACTCTCAAACGGATAAGTAAACTTCAGTAAGCTTTGAATAAGTCCCAAAATGCCCTGAAACATATCTCTTTCCATTTTAAACACACAAACTAATGGGAGAACAGAATGTCTGAGTGAGCTATTTGCATGCCGTCAAAAGATAAACAAGACTTTGGTCTCCCGATTCCCAGTCCTGTGCCTAAATTGCAAGATAAATATTCGTCATCCACTTCACAAAAGAGAAATACACAGACATGTACTGAAGGAGAGAACACGTATTCTCTCTCCCCCTCCCCTCCAGAATATAGGTATAATACTTGGGAAAAGACAAAAGACAAATATAAATGTCTCTTGATTAAGGTATTGATAGCTGCTCAAGCTGTACACATATATATTTCAAATACTGAAAAGCCATTTTCCTACACAAAAAAAAAGCCTTTAGCTGTGCAATGTTATGGATGCTTACTCAGATGCAAGTCCCACTGAGTGCAGCCCAGACCGCTCAACAAAAATACTACAGTTCAATGATGATGATTTGACTTATTAGTCCTTATTAGTTGCTTTACATCAGGCATAGGCAAACTCCGGCTCTCCAGATGTTTGGGACTACAATTCCCATCACCCCTAGCGATCAGGACCAGTGGTCAGGGATGATGGGAATTGTAGTCCGGAACATCTGGAGGGCTGGAGTTTGCCTATGCCTGCTTTACATGGAAGTCACATAGCAGCTTACAAAATAAAATACAATACTGGTAAATGTTTCAAAATCAATACCATGCAGCATGGAGATTAACACTTGAATTCTTGGGAGAAAAAGGATGCCATTGCCTGGAGCCAAAAATATGTTAGTGTTGGGACCGCGCAAAACTCCCAAGGATGGTTGTTCCATAGACGGTAAGTTTGTGCAGGTTCACAACTTTAATAAGTTATTTATGGTTCCTGCAAGCATAGGCAAACTCCAGCCCTCCAGATGCTTGGGACTACAACTCCCATCATCCCTAGCTAACAAAACCAGTGGTCAGGGATGATGGTAATTGTAGTCCCAAACATCTGGAGGGCTGGAGTTTGCCTATGCCTGGGTTAATGCATTAGTTATGATATGGATGATTTTAAGCAATGTCTGGAAAGTAACAGAACACCTGATTCCCAACATGGATGTTTTAAATTTAATCTGAGGGGTGAATCTACACATTATAAAGGAATAAAGGGTTGCTGACCTCATGTTTTCCTGGCAAGTACAAAGACTGTTACAGGGGCAATTACAGGGAAGAATGAGCAGGAAGAAGGGGGATGCCTAACCCTGATTTAACCCCACCTGCTAAATGCATGGACTCAGCTCTACAGCTGCAAAACGTTTTAAGTGTGTTGCAAAGTGCATTATACAAATATGACACTAGATGGCAATGGTGAGCTATGGCAAATCCAATATATATTTCGGAACTTTTTTTAAAGCATTTTCACAACGTTTTTTATATGTGTCTAGATTCCACCCAAGTCTCCTCTCAAGCTGCTTTTTAAATCCCCTCCCTAGCTGAAAGCCAACCCACCTGGGGAAGGGGCTGATTTCAGTGGGGCCTTTTGCAGGAGACAATTGTTGAGCATTAAAGGGGATAAGCATTTCTCCCATGGGTCTTCCCTTGCTAGTGTAGTCTATCCTCTGTTTCTGCAGTCAGGCTGTCTCAGCCAACACAGGTTTGAGAACCCAGGTCTGCTGAGACAATGCAGAAACCATGTGTCAGAAAGCTAAACTTCAGGTAACCACTTCGAGCAAGGCAGCTCCCAGGTTATGCTTTCATTTACAAGAAGCCTTAGAAATAATCGCTCCAAATCATGCACATCATCATGTGAAGAAGGAAGTATGAGCTGCACAACCAAACACCGTGCAGTTCAAAAATAAGTCACGGTGGTATCAGAATCACTAAGAATGAGACTTTTCCTCTGACTGTATGGAACATTAATGGAATCGGAGGCAAGAGCGCTTTAAGCAGCTCTGCTCACCGAATGCTTGGCTTGGGTTTGGAAGCCACCCACGATCAGCCACTTCTTTGCACTAACAGTCATTTGCTCCTAATAGCTGTTGGATGACTAGCGTGAAATGAGTTGGACAGGTGTCCCTTGGAAAAGAAAACGAACGTCACAATTGCCATCGATTGGAGCTGCTCTTTGGCAGCCTGCACAGTGGGAACTATTTAGTACCCGGGCCAGCTATGGATACCAGATTCCCTATCTAAAAAGCCACAGGCATGTTGTCGAAAGGAAAGACGTGCGCTCTCTTAACAAGGCAATGAATGAAAATGGAGGCTGCATTCTCAAGGTGCAACAGGCAGAGAGAAGGACAATTTTAAAAGATCTGAATGCGAGATATTGAAAGCTAACCCAGTTACTGTGCCAGGAGTTTCCATATTCAGAAGGACTACTTAGGGGCAGGTTGAGGAACATCAGGCCTGTGGGGAAAATGTGGTGGTACTTCAGCCCTCTCTATTCAGCCGTCTTGCCTTTCCCCCAAACCATGTCTTTTTCCTCAGGCCACGGCCCTCACTAACCATGATCTCTACACTTCTAAAGGGTTTTTGCCTGGCTGGAAGATGCCATTGAACTGTGATAACATCTCTTGCATGCCTAGATGAAGATTGAAGAGGTATGTGTATTGGGGGCAAGCAGTACAGAAATGCATTTGCTCTGCCCAGATGATGATGATGATGATGATGATGATTTACTATTTATCATATTCCTTACCTGCCCTTCACACCATGGGGTCCCAGAGTGGGTTACAACAATTTAAAATACAGTATTAAAATCAGTTAAACAGCCTGGGTAAGTTTGATCCCCATATGGGACAGCTGCATATCCCTGCCTTGTAGAGCGTTGGACTAGATCAGGGTTTCCCAAACTTGGGTCTCCAGCTGTTTTTGGACTACAATTCCCATCATCCCTGATGACTATGGATGATGGGAGTTGTAGTCCAAAAACAGCTGGAGACCCAAGTTAGGGGAAACCCTGGACTAGATGATCCTGCCTACTGTTGGACTTAGTTATTCAATTAACTGCCTAACACTTGCTTAACTTTTGGCCACCTCACTGAAGTCCATGGAAGAGCTCTGCTGCTATTAGGTCCCTAGAAAAACAGAGGCGTGGATTCAGAAAAGGAAAGAAACGGATAACCCTTACTTAATTTATTTTCCTAACATATATAGCGACAACTGCAAAGAGACAAGCTAGTTTCACGCTGCTGTTAAAAGCAACAGTGGGTTTATTAGATTAAAAGAAGCCCAGGCACCATAATTAGAAATGCATCTCTCCCAACCAGCGATCGGTATGTAAAAGGTGTTCTACTCAGCAAAGTCATGTTCTACCAGTGAAATTAGAAGGATCTAATCAGTAGAAACATGACAGTAATGGCTGAGATTTCCCGATTGATGTAATGTTTCTCATTTATAAAAATCAATTTAAGTCAGATTGACTTGCAGATTGCTTGAGTTCTGATGCAGCATCTACGCTGTTCCTGGGTCTCTGCTTCTCTGCAGATACCCAGCGGCCCCAGAAGGCATTTAAGTTCCCTTACGTCCTCAGATTATACCGTTTTATGAAGGTTCCAGTCAGCCATATCATTCCAAAGATCTCTGTGTAACAGTGGTTATTCCCTGACAACTGAACCACTTCTTCACTGATCATGTACATAATGGAGAAAATACTGATAAATTGAGAGCTACATTGTGGCTTCATTTTCCTCTTCCCATTACTCTGGCACCTTTCAGAAAGCCGACAGGACATGCTGCAGAACCATTCGCAAAGGGTCAGCAAACTTAAAGCACAGGTTTGAGTCAATATAGCCTCAGAATTCATTGCCAAGAATTCCGAGTCCTTTATTCTCTCTAGAATGTCAGATACTAAGGTATACACAGAATATATTCTATAATAAGACCAGTATTGCTGCCTTTGACAGCAGGGCTGTTTCTTCTACAAACTTCTCCTGACCCCCCAGAAGTACTTATATAAATTCTTATTTTACACCCTAGTCCTGTGAACTTTTTCACAGAGGTCCCACTGAGTTTAAGAGGACTCAAGCTATGTATATATTAAACAACTCGTAGCAAAAAAATAAGTAACTTTTATCAGTCCTCAACGTGCTACTTAAAATCTAGGTTGGTTCTAGATCCTGACACCCACAAGGGTGGGTGCAGTTACTTGTGATGTGCCTGAAAACTCTCCCTTTGATTATTCAAGCCTTTTATTCCCTGCACATGCGCCCTAGGTGAAGGAAGGAGGAAATGGTGATTGCAATCTTGGTATACACCCACCCACAACTTCACTGGGCAGGTATGGTTACATCTTCTCTGTTTCAAGGACTGCTAAAATGGGCACACTGTGGGGTAATGTGGAATCTACACTGAGCTTTTTATTTTTGGAATGAAACCAATTTCTCAAAAAGTACAAAAAATATGCAGAAGATTCTAGACCAGGCTTTCCCAAACGTGGTCTCCAGCTGTTGTTGGACTACAACTCCCATCATCCCTGACCACTGGTTCTTCTAAGCTAGGGATGATGGGAGTTGTAGTGCAACAACAGCTGGATACCCTAGTTTGGAAAACTCTGATCTAATTTGTGTGCGGACTATGTGGAAAAAGCATATCCTCCATGTGCATTGGATCTAGAATAAAATGCCGTGTTTACACAGCCTTACTTACTTACTAGGACTGCAACATCAGTGATATTTTTCTCACTTCTTGATTTATGCCCTCATTTGGTGTGAGTATTGGCAGGGTTACAGCTATATTTTCTAAAGCATGAATAATTGAACATTGCCCACTGCAACCATGCCAAAAAAAGAAAATAAAAAATTAGATATAACAGCAGGACGTGTGGGCTTCCTACGGGTAGCAAGACTACATTATATTTCATTTTGAAAACACAGAAGTATTTCAGTGCATCAAAGCCTTCAGTATATCATGAACTCACTATTTGTACTAGTAAGGTTTTCTTTTAAATTGCAAATTAGCCAAGCCAATCTATCAGAGTCTCCTTTCTGGCACACTGTTTTCACTGCAGTAATTATTACGCTGATTTAGCTATGAGGTTTATGTTTTCTAATCATTTTGTTGCATTCGTTCAGATCCAATATAATCATAAAATAAAATAAACTGACTGCCTAATGAAATTTTTGAGTTTTTGTAGTATCTCCCTCATTTAGAAGTCTCCCAGTTATTTACTGTTTGCACAGTGTTATATGAGAATTTCTGATAAGCAGAAATACAGTTCCACTGTTCTGATGCATTACTAGTACAATCCTAAAGGTAAAGGGACCCCTGACCATTAGGTCCAGTCGTGTCCGACTCTGGGGTTGCGGCGCTCATCTCGCTTTATTGGCCGAGAGCCGGCGTACAGCTTCCGGGTCATGTGGCCAGCATGACTAAGCCACTTCTGGCGAACCAGAGCAGCGCACGGAAATGCCATTTACCTTCCCGCCAGAGCGGTACCTATTTATCTACTTGCACTTTGACGTGCTTTCGAACTGCTAGGTGGGCAGGAGCTGGGACCGAGCAACGGGAGCTCACCCCGTCACAGGGATTCGAACAGCCGACCTTCTGATCAGCAAGCCCTAGGCTCTGTGGTTTAACCCACAGCGCCACCAGGTACAATCCTACACATCACTAAAAAGTAATCCCCAGTAAATTCAATGGGACTCTTAGGAAGTAGGCTCAATGTTTTAAAAGCAAAAGATACCTGATAACACAGCTGTTCCAGTGAACCCTTTAAAGAGTTACTTGAAGAAAACACAACGTTCTTCACAAGGAGGAATTTTATTTTCCACTTCCATATTAGAAAGTGCTTTCCACATGCGAGTCAATGGTCAGTCCCTATCCAATCTGTGTGTGTTTGGATCAGGGCAAAGTTTACTTGACTGTAGGCTCCTCACACAAACTAGCTCATTTTGTAAAGGGATAAACCTGAACTGAAATTTATTTCTTTTTAAAGTTGAACTAGAACTAGTTCCTTTTAAAATGAACTGTCCAAGCTCTGATTTCATAAAATGTAAGTGTATTATTTTATTGAATCCAAACCATACAACCATATTGGGAAGCGTAGTTTGTTAGGGGTGCTGAGAGTTGTTAGGAGAACCCCGTTCCTGTCACAGAGCTACAATTCCCAGGGTGCTTTAACTGTCAACCCTTCTTGCACTCGGGGAAAGGTTGGTGCTCAGAAGTTACAGGGAACCAGGCAGAGGGTCTTCTCGGTAGTGGCACCCGCCCTGTGGAACGCCCTCCCTTCAGATGTCAAAGAGAACAACAATTACCAGACCTTTAGAAGACATCTGAAGGCAGCCCTGTTTAGGGAGGCTTTTAATGTTTTATAGATTATTGTATTTTAATGCTTTGTTGAAAGCCGCCCAGAGTGGCTGGGGAAACCCAGCCAGATGGGCGGGGTATAAATAATAAATTTTTTATTATTATTATTATTATTATTATTATTATTATTATTATTATTATTATTATTATTATGTCATTTCTGATATTTTGAATCATGTACTGAATGTTACTGTTTGATAGATTTGTTAGTTTTTTGCCTTATTTATACACTATTGTGCTTTTCGTATGGTTATAATGATGACAATGGTTGCAATTTTAATGTAATTATCATTTTGAGACATTTTTTAGCTCAACTTTGTTGTTGGAAAAAGAGGAAAACAAGTATTAAAAGAAATCAAACCCAACCAAACTCTGTGAAATGTAGTTCTGGGAAGGGAATAGGGGCCTCCTAGCAACTCCCAGCACCCTTAACAAACTACAGTTCCCAGGATCCTTTGGGGGCAAATCCATGATCGTGACAGTGATATAATTGCGCTTTAAATGTATGGTGCAAGTGTGGCCACAGAATATAGGATCGGAGGATAGCTTATGGTCTAATTCAACTATTTGTTTGATGCTGGAGGCTAAGAGCTTACAGCATCTCCAACCTGACTTTTCAGCATCTGTCTGAAGACCACTAGCGAGGGGCAACCCACCACCCCTTAGACCCTTGGTTTCATTGATAAACTTCTCTCACTGCCAAGAGGTTTCTGCTAAATGCTCAGCTGGATTCTGCTGTAACTTAAGCACATTATATATAAAATCCTGCCATCTGGGGCAGCAGAGAACAAGTCTTCTAGGTGACTGTTCTTCAAGTATTAAAAGTAATAATAATAATTTGATTATTTATACCCCACCCATCTGTCTGGGTTTCCCCAGCCAGTCTGGGCGGCTTCCAACAAGATATTAAAACACAATAAAAGGTCAAACATTAAAAACTTCCCTAAACAGGGCTGCCTTCAGATGTCTTCTAAAAGTCAGATAGTTGATTATTTCCTTGACATCTGACGGGAGGGCGTTCCACAGGGTGGGCACCACTACTGAGAAGGTCCTCTGCCTGGTTCCCTGTAACCTCACATCTCGCAATGAGGAAATCGCCAGAAGGCCCTTGGCGCTGGACCTCAGTGTCTGGACTGAATGATGGGGGTGGAGACGCTCCTTCAGGTATAATGGACCAAGGCCATTTAGGGCTTTAAAGGTCAGCACCAACACTATTGTGTCATCACCATCACCCCCCTCCCCTGATTTTATGAGAATTACTGTTTGGCTATTTTCCAACCATCTTGCAGACTGCTAACATTTTGATAAAAACAGCTCCGCCTTTGAGCATTGATTTAAAAACAAAACCATTGGGGGATTATGCAGAGCTCTGCACTCGGCAACCCAAAAAACGAAAATCTAGAACCATGAAGTTCAATGGCTAACGACCTGCGTTAATCTATATGAACCTTACCCGGAGCATGTAAGAACTAACAGTTTAATAGTAAAAACAGTCACTCGGCTTCCAGATCAAGCAAAAGGACATGGCAAATTTGATTCATTTATCATTAAAGCTTCGTACGGGTCAGGCCAGAGAAAAGCAGTGAACAAAGAAATACTGTTAAAGGCTCAGCCAGCTGCAGGTAGTGATCAGCCCTCTTTTATCAACAATTCTACCCACTGTCTACAGTTTAGCTGTAAATTACTTCACTCATTTAATGGTCCAACAGCCAGCTGTTTCTATTTAGGTTGTTGCTGCTGTTGTTGCTTTCAATTTATAAGTCAAGTCACATTTATTGAATTTAGCCGTGGGCTGTTACAACATGCCTTTATTTCACGAATCTTTTAATTCACCCGTTTTTAAAAGAATCCTTTTTACCAGTGCAAGTAGGATTGCAGTAAAAACTGACAGCCATTATTTCTGCTTCTGAAGCAGTTTTGCTGCTTGCTCTTTTCAGAACATCAGTAAAGGGAGACAGAAGCTACAGGTGGGAGATTGGATAAAGGAAGATACAAGTTATATATGGGCATTTGTTGCAAGAACTGGTGTGCTGGGCTTTTTCGTGTCATTTTGGCAGATCCACGTCTTCATTTGCTCTCCGTCCTTATTCCAATTGAATCTTGGAAGACTTTCCAATTGCAAATTTGGCCGAGTTGGATTTTGATTCCTCGTGACTGGTCATGTCATGGGATGCATACATCTTATTATCCTTCCCATTGGGATGTTTGGCTTCCAAAAAAAGTTCACAAACCGGAACACTTACTTCCGGGTTTGTGTTGTTCAGGAGCCAAAACATTCAAGAACTAAGCTGTTTGAAAACCAAGGTACGACCGTACGTAGAAACTGTCTTACGGATTTTGTAATGTTCTACTGTGGTGGGCTTGATGTGTGGCATTGTTAAGACTTTCAGTTCTCAGATATTACTGCACTAAAGGGGCAAGAAAACTGGAAAGAAAAAGCGGGAACGGGTTACAAAATAACTAGCAGGATTTTATTGGCATCCCTGTGAGCACTGATTCGATTCCCTGGCAAAACTTCAGATGTGCTAGTCATATTGCAGATTAGTATCTAACAACCCTTCTATATTTGTGTCACAAGATCTATTGCATGTGCATTTTGTGCACTGCAATTTTGCACAGGGGTCTTCTCATCACACAGCTACCAGATATGATCTGAAATCCAGAAAACTGCCAGTAAAATTGGGGGTGGGTCCCACTGTAAAAAATATATATATCCAAAATCCAAGCCATTCCATAGATGGCAATGGAAATATGACTCGTGACGCGTGGCTGATAATATGCACGTATGAAATCCTGAACAATATCTGTACAAGGCATTTGAGCAACTTAGCATTCAGCATCAGAGCTGCTAGACTGGGGTCGTGGTTTTTAACCTATCAAGCAGCCACATCAAATCGTAGCCACATAGGTATGGATCATGGCTGAATTTAAAAATGGCTGTCTCTAATATGAGATACTGCAATACCAACATTCACAAGCCCAAAAACAAAACATAACATTCACTGTCCTTTTAGGTATTCCTTGCTAAAATGGAGCACTTTAAACTCAAAAATACAGCTCTGTGAAACAGTGCCAACAAAATACGAATACATCGTAAGGTCATTACAGTAGCAAAATGTGCCTCTCCCTGTAGCTTGGAATGAATTGATTAAATAATTAGTCCTGGAATATGTTGATGACAAAAAGGGCAAATAAATATATTGTAATAATTTAATACGCCAAATAGACTTTTTAGCATAAACTGTCTTTTTTTTAACTATACAAAATTAATTTCCTTCTTTAGAGTTTGCATCTTATTAACTATGTTGTTTCAACAGATGTCTGTGTTGTAACCAACTTCACAGCTGTGTTTGGCTATCTTTCTAGTAGGTCTGTGAAATGCTTTTTGTGTGTAAAAAAAAATAGTGACTTGAAAACAGTTTTTTGGATAATACTCTGTAATCATCTGTATTTTGTATCGCGAAGCTCCAAAAGAGCTGAACAAAAGACGATGTAAGCAGATACTCATTTTTCAATTGTTCTTGCCATAACACATTTATGGGTCTGAAACTCTTCTAATGAAACACAAAGGATGTCGCTAGTAGAGAAGGACTAGTAAAAGAAATGCATGTTCACAATAAGTGAATTAAATGTGCAAAGTGAATGTCTGAACATGTCTACTCATCAACAACAAAAATTGCATATCTGTATCTACATAGATAAATAAATCACTACATGTATGGGCAATAAATTAAAAGCAATGATAAGCTGCAGTTGGCTGCAGACTCATATGTGTATGATCTACACATCGGAAGCACATAATTTCCAACTCAGCGTCTTTCTTTGTTGGGTTTGATTAACATGCAACACTGCAGTCTGTGCATCCTCATTCTCTGTTAATGTTCAAAATCCCTGCTCCCAGATAAGGTGCTAGTGCTGTTGAGGCATTCAGTTATGTTGCCTCTAGGTAGCTTAGTAAGATGTGTGGTTATCCTTATTTCTGAGAATGGCCAAATTCATTGGTCCACACAATGCCTTTCGACGCAGAGACCACAGAAAAATACTGATTACGAAATGGACTTCAAAATGCCAAGCCAGGGATCGCCACCGAGATATCACACCAAGTAAGCAAGGCAAAGTTCTCTTATTATTGCTTTGCAGCTAGAGTTTGTAAAACTTGCTCAGCAGTTGATAGCATCAATTCATTGTACTCAGCAGTGCAGTAACTCAGGTATATCATCAGATTATTCAAAAGTTCTCTCACACTAGTTTTTTTATTTTTATGTTACATTAAATACTGTCCTGGCACTTCATATGCTTGCCTTTATGTTACTCACGTAGTAAATTTTTAGCTGACATATATCAATGTGCTATATTCCAAAGCCGTCCAAAAGGGTTTGTTCTGGAACATGGTCCTAACAAAAGCTCCAACCCAATTAGGGGCTCTTTGTGAAGTACATGGAGTTCCACATAGCCTAAGCTGTAATTCTAGCCTTTGTTTATTTTGGGGATCACCCATGAATGTGATGAACGCCTGTTCTACCATACTATACATACAAAAAGCACATGCCCTACAGCAGGGGCTGCCAACATGGTGCCTTCCTTATGTTGATGGGCTGCAACTCCCATCATCCTTGACCACTAGGCTGCATTGGCTGGAGCTGAGAGTCCAACAATATCACTTTGCCTACCCCTTACCCTAGAGACACTTGGTCCCTGGATGAGCTATATCTGGGGTCAGCAAACTTTTTCAGCAGGGGGCCGGTCCACTGTCCCTCAGACCTTGTGGAGGGCCAGACTATCTATCTATCTATCTATCTATCTATCTATCTATCTATCTATCTATCTATCTATCTATCTAAATATATTGGGGGGGATGAACGGATTCCTATGCCCCACAAATAACCCAGAGATGCATTTTAAATAAAAGCGCACATTCTACTCATGTAAAAACACGCTGATTCCCAGACCATCTGTGGGCCAGATTTAGAAGGTGATTGGGCCAGATCCGGCCCCCGGCCCTTAGTTTGCCTACCCATGGGCTATATGAATTCTGGCCTCTTTTCTCCTAAAGCTTCCAACCAACCAACATTTAATCAATTTCTGCACGGCACATCAACAACTCCATGTCCTAAAGCTTCACCAATCTTCATGTCTCCATTCTCGGAGAAAGGAGGTGGTGTTTCTTGAAGAGTCTTTCCAACCCAGTAATGAGTAGAAGGCTCCTGATAAGGAAACTGCCTTGTTTTGAGTAGCTCAGTGTTCTCTACACTGACTGGCAATTACCCTTCAGTTTGTTTGCGTGTGTTTTTTTAATAATATCTTTATTAGTTTATAATATCTTGATTAGTTATTGTCATAAAGTACATCAAATACATACATATAGAAAAAACGAAAGCATAAAAAACACAACACAGTATATATTCAACATAAATAAACTCATTCACTAGTAACATTCTACTGCGAAAGCAAGAGAGAAAAAGAAAAGGGGAAAAAAGAAGGAAAAATGAAAGTAAAAAGAAAAAGAGAAGAAAAGGAGGAGAAAAAAAGAGAAAAGAAGAAGAAAGAATAGAAAAGAAAAACAAAAAGTCACAAAATAGCACATTAAACAATAAAAGACTTCCACCGCTTGCCCTTCAGTTTTAGATGAGTCTTTCCCAGTCCGGCCTGAAGATGCCAGGGACTGAAGCTTTCACTTGCAAAGCATGTATTCTACCACTGAGCTACGGCAACGACTCGCTGTTGGGGGGAAGAGAGAATAAAGCTCTCTTTTCTACAATCCCTCAAAATACAGCTCTGGAATCATAGAATTGTAGAGTTGGAAGCAACTCGGAGGAGCATCTAGTAGTCCGACCCCCTGCAATGCAGCTGTCCCATACAGGGATCGAACCTGTATGGCATTATCAGCACCACGATCTAACCAACTAAGTTATCCTGAGACAGTTTGTTCATTGATCTCCAAGCAACTCTCCTGGGATACATTCCAGACCAGAATTCAGTATCACAATGAAAAGGTTGTCATCAACCCAGTCTTTCCACTGAACGAACAAACCTATAGTTCTGAGCACCGTGCAAATTTTGTTAGGGTCCGGTTTAGCTTTGTGCTTTGGGAGAGGGCATGCACAGGAGATTATTATGATTTTTACAGTGCTATTAATATACATGGTGCTTTACAGACAGCAGGTTTGACAGGTCCCTGCCCCAAGAGGCTTCCGATCTAAAAATATACACAGGGACGCAATAGAGGAAGGGGAGAGCAATGGCAGAAGGGGTGACAAGACAGTTTTAACTTTTCACACGGACAAAAAAAACCCCAAAAGATACAATGAACTAAATGTCCTAGAATTATTTGTAGTTATTTATTTATGCGTTTTAAAATATAACTAAGGACTAATGCACACAATGTTTTGCTATACATATGAATCAGAAGACGGGTCATGATTTCTTGGGAGATTTTAGAACAATGGGGCGGGGAGAGACCTAGTGTGGGATCACTTTTAGTTTTGTTTACTGTATTTTAAACCTGTATGTTGTATTTGTACTATATTTTTGCTATAGGTTGCCATGAAACCGTTCTCGGTAAAAGTAATGAATAAAGGAAGAATAACAATTATTACTACTTTTCGTAGTTACGGCGAGGCCATGCACAAACCACACTTTTTTTTTTAAGGAATTGATTGAACAAACTTAATTAAGCTCAATAATATATTGCCAGGTTCAGATCCAAAAGCATGTGCCAAAGAGCTGTATGAATTTCTTGAACACTATGCAGAAGAATACATTGCATTCTCCTTTAGAATTCACGCGCACACACAAAAATCCTTCTCATCCAAACAGTAACGCCACAACACTGCTCGATGCAGATGGTAGTTCCCAGCTAGAAGGATCAACTCTTCCCTTCTGTAAAGGCAGGGTCTTGTTGAGAGGTGAAAGTATACAATTTAACATGCATCAACAGGAGACGGCTAAAATAATCGCTTTTAGCAGCTACATAACTGCAGTGGCAGCCCTAGGCTTACAGAGTCTAATGCTAGGGCTTTGATCTGGCGTGGCTTCACACTATAGGGTGGTCTGAAATTGCTCCCCTTATGTGCATTATT
Organism: Darevskia mixta; assembly: GCA_034641385.1. Lineage (NCBI taxonomy): Eukaryota > Metazoa > Chordata > Lepidosauria > Squamata > Lacertidae > Darevskia > Darevskia mixta. The sequence goes on along the minus strand of JAWWNH010000121.1, from coordinate 286,299 downwards.
CTTGTTCTCATCTGCTCAAAGTACGATGCTGTAAAGCCATGGCTCTCTGAACCTCCTCTTTTCTGCCCCTACTGGTGACTTTTGGACCTGCAACCATGTCAAACTACCATCTTGCAGGAGAACAAAACCCTATTATAAGCATTTTCAACGGAAAGAAGCTGAAAGGAGACAAAAATGTGAGGGACACAATATTACCCTCGGAGAGAGAGAGAGAGAGTTGAGTAGGTGCATACAGCTAATCTACACTGAGGAATGGCCTTAACTCAACATGCTTTGAATACTCGCCAGGTCCAGAATTCAGTCCCTGACATCTTCAGGCAAAAGGATCTGTTTGAGGTGACATGCAAGGTCCTCCTCTGCCTAAGACCTTACGGAACCATTACCAGTTAACACTGGTCTCCAGATGAACTAATAGTTCCAACCTGGTATTTAATTCTATTTATTATAAATTTTATAGGCCACTTTTCTTCTCCAGCTTGAGTCGATCCTAGTTCTTCATTGCCTCCATGCATCAGAGCTCCCACATGCAGCAACACAGGAAGAGCAACTGGCTACACCAAGGAACACAGCACCATCACAGGCCAGACATCCATAGCATTGCTGCGGACGTACAGCTACAATGGCAAAGACTTCCGCAAAACGTGTAATTCTGCCCAATTAGGGCTACAGGTCACATGGAAAATATCCATGCATGTGAAGGCCCCTTCTCTGTAGACAGTTCGGTTGTCTGTGCAGATGCTGGAGGTCCACTACGAAGTCCAACTGTGCTTTCTGCTCAGCTGCTGCTCTGCATTGGAGTTTCAATGCCTGAAATGGGTTTCTGTCATTGACATAATTGCAAGCGCATGTCAATTGCTTGTACCCACAGAACCCTACACTGACCACTTGTCCCCTGCCCAACCTGTTTCCTTTTCATAAAATAGTCTCTCCTACACACACTCTTCTTTTTGATGCACTTATTCCTGTCCTCGTAGATGACAGGAAGATAACTAATGTGCTGGGAATAGCTAACATCTGAGCCCATCGCCATGATCCATGTAATAGACAACTCAGGTCATTTGCAAACTTTAATGTCTTGGGAGATTTAAATTCTGATGGCATTTTCAATTTTTACCTCCAACACCAAGGGCTATCAGACAATTAGCCTCATTCACATATATTTTGTCGCAGCGACAACAGTAAAAACCCAAAACCTAGCCTTGGAAGCAAAAAAAAAAAAAAAACATGCCTGGAAATTCATAGTGCCCCCTCTTAATAACAGCTGCGAGAATTATTCAAAAAAGCCCGCAGCAAAACTTAGAAAGAATGCATGTGCTGTCGTTCCTATTACAGGTAATTCAAAAAGCTGTCATTCTTTCGATTTCCCAACAACCAGAGAACAATTGGCACTCCTTCAAGAAAGGAGATATTGGATACCTGAGTGAGCACTGGAACTACAGAGAAGAAATGGGAAAATAATAACATTTAGCATCTGCATAGTACACTTAAGTATTCGAAGTGTGCCTTCACATAATCATAATCTCAGCAATCTTTTATAAGGCAGTCTAGTATTCTTATCCTTGTAAAGCAAGGCTAGGAAAACAAGAGGCCCTCCAATCGTTGTTGGACTCCAACTCCCATCAGTCCCCCATCCCAGCCGGCCCAATCAATGGTCAAGGATGATGGGGGTTATGGTCCACCAGCAATATCTGGGGGCCACAGGATCCCCATTCCTGTCTTAAGACAAATTCAAGGCTGAGAAAACAGCAGTTCCCTTGAGGCCACTGCAGTGCTGAAGTAAATTTGAACCGGGCTCATCCTGCCTTTCCATCAGCACTACATCCTGGTAATTTCTGAACTTGCGGGAATGGTGCTACTGTGCTAGTATTAAATATTTAACTATAACAACAACAACAACAACAACAACAACAACAACAACAACAACAACAACAACAACAACAATACAGTCATACCTCGGGTTACGGCCACTTCAGGTTGCGCGATTTCGGGTTGCGCACCGTGCCGAACCCGGAAGTAACGGAATGGGTTACTTCTGGGTTCGGCGCTCGCGCATGCACATAAGTGCTAAATCGCACTTTGCGCATGCGCAGAAGCGCCGAATTGCATCAAACACGTGCGCAGACGCAGCAGCGCAGGTTGCGAACGCTGCGGGTTGTGAACACGCCTCCCGCACGGATCGCGTTCGCAACCCGAGCATCCGCTGTAATAATAATAAACCCTTCCTAAAGTCTTGGAAATTCAAGTGGTTTTTGAATGGAATTTTGACAAAAGAGAAGAAAAGTTTTAATAATAAAAAACACATAATTCTGCATAACTTCACAATGTTGTAGGAGTCTACTGATTTATCGGTACTTCTTTATTTAAGCCAGAATCCAAAGACTTGTACAACTAATTGTACACACCCAAGAAGGCTTTTGGCTCATGTTTCTCTACAAGCAGTTACCAATACTCTTTTCTGATCTCTTTTTGGAGGTCTGCTATTCAAAAATAAAAATCCCACTGGACCCATTGGATTTGCCAAAAGCAGCTCTTTAAATAGACTATTTTTATTTAATGTATAATCTGCTTTGGATGGCATGGGGGTAATGGGAACATTGTATACTTCAGCTTCACCAGAATGTAACCAACTGGCCCCAATCCAACACAGAGTTATAAGTGTGCTTGAAGCTTGCTTAACCCTTTGTTGGATTATGGTCCTGGTTTTTGTTTTGGGGTTTTTGTTTGGGGGGGTGGTATGACTGGGTTGTAAAACAAACTCCGACCAGATGTCTGGAAATGCACATCTGTTAGGAATTGTGCAATAAAGCCAACTTTCTGAACCGAAAACATATTGCTTCAATAACAACCAAAGGTTGCTACCTAACTATAAGTCACACACAGTATATTGCCAAAGTAAATTGAAAGCAGCAGCTATGTAGGAAACAGAACATCAGGGGACCAACAGGCGCTATCTCAGGCATGGTGTGGAAGAAAATCAGTGCTTCTGTGTCTGCAGGAAAAGCCAAGTAAATAACATTCATAGATGTAGAGCCATGGAAACATATATTCTTACACTGAACATGCTATAAAGCATATTTGTGCTCTGTATTTTTCAGTAATACAACACCCCGCCCTCCAAAAAAGCTAACTTTTATGGTAGCTTACTTAGTTCATTATAGCCATTTCCGTTCACCCAGTAAAAATGACACAAGATTTATAATTCACATTACACAGCCACATGTATAAAGCCCTTAAGGTCCATGAAACATTTGGAGGAGCAAATTCACTGCTGGTACAAGTCAACAGTGGGCTACAAACCTCAACTCTCTTTTTTTAGCCCATTGTTATTTCTGTAGGAAACAACTTGTGCAAAATTGTTATTATGCACATTGTCTCGACTGTTCTATCTCACGTGAAAAAGAATAAAATAAATGAGCATTTTGGATTCTATCTTCCCCCATGAAAACATAGGGGTGTTGGGCCCTTTTAAATTGCCAGCAATTTCAACAGGAGAGCAGAACCCATGTTTTCATATCCACTACTTAAATCAAGGGACCCAGGTGGCGCTGTGGGTTAAACCACAGAGCCTAGGGCTTGCTGATCAGAAGGTCGGCGGTTCGAATCCCTGCGACGGGGTGAGCTCCTGTTGCTCGGTCCCAGCTCCTGCCCACCTAGCAGTTCGAAAGCACGTCAAAGTGCAAGTAGATCAATAGGTAAACGGTGTTTCCGTGTGCTGCTCTGGTTCGCCAGAAGCGACTTTGTCATGCTGGCCACATGACCTGGAAGCTGTACGCCGGCTCTCGGCCAATAAAGCGAGATGAGCGCCACAACCCCAGAGTCGGACACGGATGAACCTAATGGTCAGGGGTCCCTTTACCTTTATTACTTAAATCAAAGAGACTTAAGAATTCACATTGGTTTGGCTGGACGGCACTCTGGAATTTTAATAGAAAATTTCAAGAACTGAAAGTTTCAAAAGCTATTAAGGCTGCAATCCTACGCACACTTGCCTGGGACAAGCACCATTGAATACATTGACATATGGGTAAATATGCCTAAGGATATCCTAAAATAACACAATTTCTATATAGTTTAATGAGATTTACCCCCAGGAACCTTATGTCTAGAATTGGAGCCTGTTTCATTTATTTCAATAAGGCAGCTTTAGGCACGGACTAAAATCAACAGGATTTAATGGTATTGAAACTTTAACTAGATAGTGCCCTGAATAAGCAGCCATCCGAGTGAAACAAAACTTTAAATGCTGTCCCCATGACCAATTATTTATGCTTTATCTGCATTTAGGTCCCGAAAAGCTTTCAGTTGTGTACCCTTTTACTTGCCCAGTGTAAGCATTTATACATTGATAAAATTAAAAATTGATAAAATTGACAAAATAAATAAATTTGCTCTATTTTTTGCTCACTAGGGACAACCTTTGCACACGTGCTGAAACTAGAGTTGCTGTTTATCCTTTTCATTTAAAGAGGATCATTTGAAGTTCTGTGAGTCATTATTATACAGTAACACACAAAAAAGGCAGCAAATAAATAGTACTAGTTAAGAATGCAGCCAATGCACAAAAGGCCAATGGACTCTGGCCTAGAACATGTTCCTATTTATTGGCATGTTTGGCGTGCTATTTTTAGCATTTTCTCTGGGTTCAAGAAGGACCAGGAGACTTTGTAGGGCAAAGAGAACTTCAAACTTGGTAGCAGGAGAAGAAATACAGAAGGATTTTAAAAAGTATTGTTTTTATATGCTACAACAGCAGCAAGAATACAGTGGTACCTTGGTTCTCAAACGCTTTGGTTCTCAAACTCCGAAAACCCAGAAGTAAGTGTTCCGGAAAACGTTTGAAAACTGGAACACTTAAAGCAGCTTTCAAAAATATAAAACAAGAAAATAAAGAAAAAAATGACAACCACACTTTAAAACATACAAAAGTAAAAACACTAAAAGAGATCAGCTGTTAGCTGATTCCATGTCAGAATACAAAGGTTGTTAGTCGCTTTTGCTATGTTTTCTTTCAATTCAGCAGTAGATCTCCCCCAATTTTACCCCCTTTCCAAGAAAGCTGAGGAAAGCTAGCTCAAACATGCAACTGCTTCTGCGTTTATACGTGTGGACCCTGAGACATCATCCGGGAAGGAAGAATTTCTTAGCAGAAAACTGCAATCATATTACCACCAGAAGTCTGTGTACAAATAATGTTACTTAAGCTTGGAATCCTAAAAAACAAAGCTAGGGAGTAAATGGATACAGCGGGACTTACTTCCAAGCTAACAAACATATCGTTGTATGCCTGCAAAGTATTACAAAAGGCTTCTCTAACCAGGCGCTCTTCCATTGTTCTAGACTACATCTCCCATCAGCCCCGGCCAAGGAGTTGTAGTCCAAAACATCTGGAAAGCACCAAGCTGCTTTACACCCTACCCTGGAAGTAATCCCCAGTGAACACAGAGACCTATGTCCAAAATTACACTGCAGAATACCATTCACCAGCCACCAAGCATTATGGTGTAAATCTGCACTCTGATGGGGATCTACCATTGGAAACCTGTGGGATATGCATATTAAGCATACGGTAAAGTAGGAAGGGGAGAGGTCATGGAAATTATATGAATGCATCCTAGCAGCTGGGTTTGAGAAGTCATGCTTCGAGTGCAGCAATGTCAAGAGAAGTCTGAAGCACGAGTCTATGTAGCTCTTCCTGATTTTAATGCAATGAGGATGGAGAAAGGCAAAACTATGAGGTGGCCTTCATTCCCTTTGGTGGGTGCACACTCACCCTACGGTGTTGTGCTTCAGAAACCTGCAGCCGTTCCAACTTAAGACTTTGTGGCTGAAGGATACTAGCACACACTTGCCTTTCTTTCCCAGATGCTGCACATGGGATCCTGTAAAAAAGGGTTTTGCACCAATACAGGAGAGTAGCATGGTCCTTTTCACTAGATATGATACCAGCCTTGGTGCTTTCCTTCAGTGAGGAAAAGGTGATTTGACCGGATATGAGAATCTGTCAATGCATCAGATTGTGCCAAAGACCTTGAATCTTACAGTAAATTAAGCTGAAATCTGAGAAGGTGATGGCAAAATGCTGTAGTCACTGAAAGTTGGTCCTGTGTCACCTAAACATACTAAGGTTTATTTATTCTTAAATTCCAGTATTTCAAGTTATTGTAAATTGCTATTGGAAGCGGAAGGGGCAACTCAATCTAACAGCGTTCTCATGGTGTAGGAACAGTCCAGTTGCAATCTACCTCTCGCCTTTGAAAGAGTTAGATCATTATTAATATTATTTTACTATTATATATAGAATAAAGGCAAGGTTATAAATCAACCATTTTCACTTAGTCGTATGTACACGGAAACTTTGCGCAGAAAAAACAACAACCCAAAACAGCTTTACAAAGTCGGAACAATTAATTTTAAACCAAACACTCATTAAAAAAACAAACAACAAGCATTCAATGTCAAAGAAATGCATTAAATAAAAAGATACTGCAGATGTGGTGGTGCCGTGACTTCAATTTGTCTGCTGATGAATATGTAAAAGTTGTTCAAATAAATCAGCACTTATTATTCTTTTAACCCAAGGCTTCTTTAAATTCTTCCAGCCAGCAGGATATTCACCGGCCAGCTTCATCCCTTACCTTTGACAGGGAGGACAAGGCTCCTTGCTTTGGTAAAAATCCAGAAGACAGCCGTAACTCATGTCTTGACTCTCTTCGGTACAGCCAGCTGCAAAGGATGCCCAGGTCAGCAGCTTTTCCTTGGTTAGCCAGAGGATAGCTCAGCAACAGCAGCAGCAAACTCAATAGAGGGGGCTCCTTGCACGCAAAAGGCTTGCCAAAGCATTCTTGGTTACTATGCACACTGATAAAAGCTATTTGTATGTTTACAAATTGCAACCACTGTTGCTTCTTGTATGCTTCTGCCTAAGCTCTTCGCTCTCCCGAAGGGTTGATGGTAGAAGCCTGCAAACCCACTTTTCTTCTACACTGGCTGAACTCCCTTGAAGAAGAGCAAATTGCGTTTAAATGAACAGCAAAGGCAATGCGTCGTATGCATGTAGCATTAGCACATCAGTGATGTATCAAGGGCACACACGGTACATGCTTTTAAATGTAAGCAGAACAGATGCCTTGTTTACACAGGCAAATGCACCTTCCCCGGCCCATATTATGAATAAATTGGACCTAACATATATTGTTTCATAAGAGTCGCTTAAGGCAGTCTTCAGTTAGATTTGCAAAAAGTCAAAGGGTGGTGAACACTATCTTGTAATACATACACACTACTCCGCAGTGAGTGCTATAAAACTCAAGTTATTTTTAAGTCTTGGGAATGACTGCTTAGGTCATAAGCATCAAAGCAGACCTGTGAGTCACTTCTGCATGGTCACCCTTAGCATGCAAAAATAACTTGTTTACGCTGATGTTATATTATACCCCTGACATTGCTGCTCAGCTAGGTGGTTACCAAGGGCCTCTCCGAAAATAAATATAAATTATGAAGAAATGGGTCACTTTTTTATCCCCTTGGTCAACACGCGGAGAAGAAATATAGGTCACTAAGATCCAAGTATAGCTATCAAATCAATCCTTGTGCTTTTTCACACGCCTCACTTCCACTAAAACACGAACAACAACAAAAACCCCGATACTGTAGATGGCAGGCTAGAAGCAGCAGACAAACTGTGCTCATTAACATGCTATTTGTGTAATTTTGTGCAAAGACAGCATGGCCGTTCTTAAGGGTGTTTTTGGTAAATATTAGCTGAGGTAGGTACAATTCCAAGCCATAGTTTAGTCGTGGATGGGGCCTTCCAGTTGTTGTTGTCGTTGTTGGGCTCCAACTCCCATCAACTCCCAGCCAGCATAGTCAATGGTCAAGGATCATGGGAGTTGCAGTTCAACACTATCTGGAAGGCCACAGGCGCCCCCCTTCCTGGTTTAGGCCGAGGGAATGTGAATTAACACTGGAAAGATTAGGGAAAGGAAGTCACTGGCGGAGGAAGGGGGCGCGGGGGGTGCGGTCCGCCCCGGGTGTCATCCCTGAAGCGGGTGACTTTGCCGCGCAGCCCCCCTCGGATGCTCGCTGCAGGCCGCCCCGCCCCCGTGCTCGCCCCACCGCCCTCGTGGGATGCTCACTGTGCCACCCCCGTGAGAGGCGCGCCCCGCACCCAGGTGCACCGCATGTGTGCCGTTCCGTGTGCCAGAGCAGCTAGCTCTGCCTCTGAAGGAAGTGTGTTCATTTCCGATTAAAAAAGCATGTTATAAGTGCCATGGGTAAAAAGGTAAAGGTAAAGGGACCCCTGACTATTAGGTCCAGTCGTGGACGACTCTGGGGTTGCGGCGCTCATCTCGCTTTACTGGCCGAGGGAGCCGGCGTACAGCTTCCGGGTCATGACTAAGCTCCTTCTGGCAAACCAGAGCAGCGCACGGAAACGCCGTTTACCTTCCCACCGGAGCGGTACCTATTTATCTACTTGCACTTTTGGGCGTGCTTTTGAACTGCTAGGTTGGCAGGAGCTGGGACCGAGCAACAGGAGCTCACCCCGTTGCGGGGATTCGAACCTCCGACCTTCTGATCGGCAAGCCCTAGGCTCTGTGGTTTAACCCATAGCGCCACACTACCAACTATACACCCTGCTATCCCATACATACATGCAGCATTTGCCCTATTTGTGTTTGGAGCAGGGCTTTTTTTTTCCCCAGCCGGAACTCAGGTCCATCACTCAGGTCTGTCACCTCTCAGGTGAGTACCATTGCCATTCTAGGAGAACGAAAGAGGTGTTCATGGTGACTTCCTACACCTTTTTTCTAGTAAAAAATAGCATTGGTTTGGAGCATATGTGCTGGTCCTTGATAAGCGCAAAAGAATGAGGGGACACTTTTCAAGCAGTTCTGAATCTATCCTCCATTGTCCCACTGGAGCCATTTCTACATGATACACAAACAGAAAGAGTATATAAAACTGTGAAAATGATATACTGTATATGAGGTATTAACTTCCAAAGTTTAATAATCTCTTCAGGGGACTGGGCGTTTGATATTTTTCTCAGTGCCCCCCCCCCCTTCTGCAGACTGAATTTATATAGAAAAATGGTTTCAGCTGAAGACGTAGAGAAATCGCTTCAGCTAAATCACACATGGGTGGACGCAAAGTCTGCTACCAATAAAAATTAACTGATGGAGGAGGCTTGCAGAAATACAAAGGAGAAATAGCAGGGAAACTCTGAAGAAATCTGCTGGCAAACAAATCTGACTCAACATGAAAAGAATATTGGGGGAAAATCTGACGGAGTGGAATAACAGGAAGCTTAGTCAGTTCTGGAAGAAACAAAAAATAAAGAGTGTGTTCTTTTGTGAGACAGAAGTAGGAAGGGAGACTACTGTACTTTAAACAAATCGGAGGGATTGGCAGCCACAGTGCTTGAAAAAAAGAGATTATGAACTCAATGGGATGGTCACCATATTAAAGCAAAATGGGTATCTGGCTGGAATATGATATGAAACCACAGAGTCCAAAGAGTACAGCTAGTATAAACAAGAAAACAAAACTTGGGGAAGTGTGTCCATAAGAAAATAATAAATAAACTAGATGGACTGATCTCAACAGAAAAAAATTCCACAAACCACTCTAAAAATCCATAATTAATCATTCATTCCATTTTTTCCCCTTCTTCCTACTTCGTTTAGTTTTCTAAAAGGACACAAGGAAGCGTTTCACAAAATTAAAATGATGTTTTGAAGCAGACAAAAATGCTAATTTAAATAAATAAATAAATACTTAACCTTTGATTAGCCTGCAATTGAGTGGGGAACGAGCTTATTTCTGTGGCAGTTATAAAATGCACGTTAATAGGCATGGAAATAGAGGATCCCTTTCCAAAGATTAATCAGATATCAGTGAGATCCTAATTAATATCTCAATTCCTTCAGCATACAAGCTTCTATATATATAGAAAGAGGTTAGCCTTCCAACAAAAGGTGCTTCTAAATTATCTCATCCTGCTCAATGGATCCATTGTGCCAGAGGTGGGGAATCTGTGGCCCTCCCGGTGTTCCTGGACTCCAACTCCCATCAGCCTCAGCATGCATAGGCAATGGTCAGGGATGATGACCACTGCCTATGCATGCTCTCTACATGGGTTCTATGCTATGGAATTCCTTTCCAAAGGAAATTCATCCCACATCCTCCCTGCTGGTTTTCTCCAAACTGGTAAGAATGCCCTATTTAATTACAGTTCGTCCCCTGAAAGCTGAAGCTGACCACTGTATCCCACTTTGGGGGGCTGTTTGCTGTGATCTTGCTTTAACCATGTGTTTAAATTTGTAAACCACTGGAAACTATTTTATATATATATCACATAAACTTCTCAGATCAATTCAAATACATAACTGGATTTTTAAAAAAGTACCGTATATTCCGGCGTATAAGACGACTGGGCGTATAAAACGACCCCCAACTTTTCCAGTTAAAATATAGAGTTTGGGATATACTCGCCATATAAGAAATACGACCCGGCGTATAAGACGACCCCCGACTTTTGAGAAGATTTTCCTGGGTTAAAAAGTAGTCTTATACACAGGAATATACAGTATTTTGTTTGTTTGTGAGGGTCACCGCATGTACCAATGCAAACTGTGAATTCACTGAGGTTGACACAGGAGGAAAATATTAAAAGGGTATGTCCTCCTGTATTTTCCACCAAAATTGGAAGAAAGTAAAATAGTGGTTGAGATCCAGAGTACCCTGAGCACAAGTGGAAAGCACCTCCACTCAAAGAAGGAATAATTGCAGATTTCTTGCTCCAGCAACATCCCTCTGTGCCTACTCTGGCTTTCTGACTTTCAGGAACAGCTTTTTAAGGGAATGCAAAGTGCCACAGAATAGATGGATGGGAGGGGAATAGTTCTGCAGCACTTGAGGAATTCCGTGTGTGGAACTTTGGATCTAGACCAATGGCAACACTGGTGGCAGGGCAAACAGCAAACAGCATTTCAGCATCAGTCATTAAAGGTGCAAAGATCAGTGCTCATTAGGGCATAAAATATAAACAGTTTATAGGAAATAGCAAGGGGCGGGGGAGACTCGGAGATGAGCTAATACATTAAAAATTTGACCCTCTTTGGTAAACAGGAGTTGGGAACATTTCAACAACCCAGAGTTAATGGCAGAATGAAGTATAAAACTTAAAAACAAAACAAAAAAACACTGGAAAACAATGAAAGAAAGATCTAAACTGTATAATTAAGGGGGGTTTGTTCCTTTATGGCTGCTGAGAAAATAACAGGAGGGCTTTAATGAGAGGAGAGGAGTTGATGGTCTTCTCTAGGCTTGTGAGTGCTGAGTGAATTATATTTATTAATTGCTGTACATTGCCCATCAGAGGCACTGAGGGTCCTAAGGAATGGACCCAGGTTATGGTCTAAAAGTACACTGGGCCACCACCTTGCTGAAACTAAGCAAGTTTGGGTCTGGTTGACTGACTTCCTGGGAACCACATTCAGGCTGCCTTGGGTTCCATGACAGAAAAAACCCCAACAAGGTATAAATACTGGGCTCTATTGCATCGCACCCTGAAGGTTTCTCAGACTGTTTGTGGAAATGGTCTATCTGAGAGAATGGAGAGCAATATGGTCAATGCCCTTAAACAGGGGCAGGGGCAACACAGACTATCATTCTGCCATCCGGATCTCATTCAAAGTAGAAGCTAGAGATATTGCCATGTTTGATCTCTGCATTATTCCCAGTACTTCACATAACTCAACAGGTTTCAGGTGCTGGAGCATCAGAGGCCTAAATGATGCTTGAGATTAGCAACCTTAGTTCCATGCATCTCTGCCACATGAAGAAGAAGAAGAGGAGTTTGGATTTGATATCCCGCTTTATCACTACCCGAAGGAGTCTCAAAGCGGCTAACATTCTCCTTTCCCTTCCTCCCCCACAACAAACACTCTGTGAGGTGAGTGGGGCTGAGAGACTTCAAAGAAGTGTGACTAGCCCAAGGTCACCCAGCAGCTGCATGTGGAGGAGCGGGGACGCGAAACCGGTTCACCAGATTACGAGTCTACCACTTTTAACCACTACACCATGCTGGCTCTCTCAGCATGTGATGGTAGGGATGAAAGAGAACAGGATAATTTCTCACACAAAAATGAGATTAGTAGTACCTGAACATTTCGTCTCTTATCTCAAACTTCTTATTATTATTGTAATGGAAGCTGGGGGTCATGGTTCATATCCAGGGGAGGGCAACTCATCTCTCCTCCATGGGTGTGTATGCTGCTGCCACATCTATCTTGAATAAAAGTGTTTAAAGAGCTTTAAATTGTGGACCTGTGCCTTGAAACACTGCACAAAAATAGATCGCGGTCTCTTGGGAGCTGGCGACCCCTGGGACAGCAAAGGTGCCGGTGGCAATGTGCACATGCGTTGTTTTATTGAACATTTGCATTTTATAAACTAACTGGTTACGAGTCTGAAGGGCTTTTTTTACTTGTTTATTACATTGTTGCATTCTGTTAATTTTGGTTAGCCATCTTGAATTTCTAAGAGAAAAGCAGGAGAGATTAGTTTTGTAAAAAAAAACAGATGAAGCATATGCAATTTTTACTGTGCCATTAGCTGCCTTGAGTATAATATGGAGAATGACAGACTATAAAATGAAATAATGGCAACATAGCCAATGCCCTAGGCATCTGACCTTCCAAGCAGTTATCTCAAAAGATATCCGTTTAGCTTCAATGACACAGTTCTGAAGTTTTGTGTTTTGTTTTTTTAACTGGGCTAAAAAAACTCAGAACTGGATTTGCCATTGCATTCTGATGTCAGGATTTCTAAATCCTTTAAACCATAGTTTGTAGGATCAGAATTAAGCCAACATACATAGGATTCAAACAAATAAGATCCAGGCATGGGCAGCATCAGAATCTCACATTCTCAGATCAACTTACTTATTTAATTTTAATGTAATAGGGCTAATCCTGTTTTTGTTGCCGATTTGTAATACTGAGTGGGTTTCATTCAGCTAATTACCCTGGCTCTCTGCCTAACATAAGGTGCAAAATATCACTCAAATAACTTTTTCAAAGTCTTTTTTTTTTTACTTTATAGGCTAACAAACTGTACAAATAATTAAGTTTTATACACAATCCCACTGGTGACCCCCATACATTCCTGCAGGCATTCAGCCGAGACTCCAGGCAACTAAGACTTTTTAGTGACTTAATACAGGACTATCTTCATAGTGTAGGTGTTAATAACCATGCTGCAAACATATCAAAATAACTTTTGACATGTGTGATCAAATCCATCAACATTTTAAAAAAACAAACGCTCATTGCATCTATTAGCCTAAGCCAGGGGTAGGCAACCTAAGGCCCATGGGCCAGATGCGGCCCAATCGCCTTCTGAATCCGGCCCACGGATGGTCCGGGAATCAGCGTGTTTTTACATGAGTAGAATGTGTGCTTTTATTTAAAATGCATCTCTGGGTTATTTGTGGGGCATAGGAATTCATTCATTTCCCTCCAAAAAAAAATATAGTCCGGCCCACCACATGGTCTGAGGGACAGTGGACCGGCCCATGGCTGAAAAAGGTTGCTGACCCCTGGGTCTAAGCGTTCTAGCTGCGCAGGCAATTTTCACCAAGAATGCAGCTGACAGGAATGGATACAACTGCAGGCCAGATAACAATTTCTCTGACTGCCATCTCTGGTTGTAAATAATTACAGAAAATCTGGATATGTCAGTACCTACTACACATTAAGCGTAGCATGTAGTCGGGCTGCAATAACAGCTGCTGAGGGGCAAGGAAAGGCCAGCCCTAAAACATTCAATCCCTGCTTGTGGGATTCCCAGCGGTGTCTAGAGAAGGCTGCAGTGGGAAGCAAAATATTGGACTCCGTGAACCTCTGGTCTGATCCAGCCTCTTCTTATGTTCACATGAGATCATTAGCCAGCAGCACAATGTTTGCTTTGGACGGAAAACTAATATCCTATTAACATTCGAAAATTCTACACGTATTGGAATAAAAGCAACAGCATGGTAAGTATATAGCCCCGCTTGGTTTAAAACATAAATTAGCTTTTTCATTATCAACTTGTAACTCACAAGCCATGGCTGTACCCTGGATAAGCTCCTGTGCAATTACAATTATTGGTATAAATTCAATAGCAACGGCCAAGTCATTCACATCTGAAAATTGGCTACAGAGCTCTGCACTCGATTGCAGCCACCGCTCCCATTATTGGCTGTGCCTATCGGCGTTTTCATTACAATGACTTCACACAAGAGTGACAGGATATCTGGTAAAGAGGATTAATAAATCATGTCAGAGATGCATGAAACGGCGAGTTTGCCAAAGCTCCCCGCTCCTCCACATGGTGCAAGGGCCACAAAGCGAAACTAGGGAATGCAGTATAGAGACACTCTTAGAAGTGTTCAGAAAACCTAAGGCAGGAAAAAGAGCTTGCATCTGTAAACCCAAGGCAGTTCTGCTGCAAGCTTTAACCCAGTTATACATTTTCCCTACTCTTCATGAACAATGCCCCATGTTTCAGACACGTGTTAATTGTTTGATGTTTGCAACAAAAGAATTTCCACATCTTATCCTATCCACTCAATTACAACACTTTCCAACGGAGCCAGATGCAAGTATATATAATAAACAAATGCAAAACTATCAAGTGATGTACATCAGTGTTCTTCAACCTTGGGTCCCCAGATGTTGTTGGACTACAACTCCCATCATCCTCAATCTCTGGCCCAGCTGGCTAGTGATGATGGGAGTTGTAGTCGAATAACATCTGGGGACCCAAGGTTGAAGAACACTGATGTACATCACTTGATAGTTTTGCATTTGTTTTGCATGGCGTGCGAGAGCTGCAGCTAACAGCAGTGTCATACAACCAATAGCAGAACAAACCCCAGCACTAGGCTAGCCAGCCACGGGATTCATTTGAAGAGTCCTGTATATTCCTTAAAAATCAGGTGTGGGGAAACTTTGGCCCTCCAGATGTTGCTGAACTACAGCTCCCATCAGCCCCTGCAAGCATAACCAATGGCCAGGGATGATGGGAGTTGTAGTCAATCGTCAGTTTGATATCATGACTCTTACTGTGAGGTGTGAACCATCATAGAAGCCCAGAAACCTAGAATTATGGACCAAAAGTGTCATCTACTCCAACCCTCTGCAATGCAGGAATCTTTTGTCTAATATGGTGCTCGGACCCAAAACCCACAATCAAGAATCTCATGCTCTACTAACTGAGCCAGCCCTCTCTTGCCTCTGGCATGTCCTCTCTCACCCTCTCTGATGTATAAGCAACATTTCAGCTGTACAAGCAGGGGACCCATACATTCACTCATCACGATGTTCTGGATCAATTAAGGGTGCTTTTCTCTTTGATGCAGGAAAGGGCAACAGTCTCGCCAGACACAGTCTCACTGCACTTTGAAGATGCTCAGATCGCCTATAAGTCTATGCACAACAAGGACAAGACTCTGAATTGAAGAGCGGGACCTGAAAGATTTCCTGCAGATGTACTGTAGACTTTTGATAGCCTCGCAAGTTCAGTGTGATGACAGAGACAAGACTTTTCTTCTTTCCCCTCAGGGTAGGGTCACTGCCACATCCAAATTAGGTCTGGCTAGCAATAATAATAATAATAATAATAATAATTTATTATTTATACCCCGCCCATCTGGCTGGGTTTCCCCAGCCACTCTGGGCGGCTTTCAACAGAGCATTAAAATACAATAATCTATAAAACATTAAAAGCCTCCCTAAACAGGGCTGCCTTCAGATGTCTTCTAAAGGTCTGGTAGTTGTTGTTTTCTTTGACATCTGAAGGGAGGGCGTTCCACAGGGCGGGCGCCACTACCGAGAAGGCCCTCTGCCTGGTTCCCTGTAACTTGGCTTCACGCAGCGAGGGAACCGCCAGAAGGCCCTCGGCACTGGACCTCAGCGTCCGGGCTGACCGATGGCATGAGACCTGTGCATGAGCCTGTGCATGAGACCGTAACGTGTGGCTGCTTTACTGTGTCCAACTGAAGGGGCTGTGGACAAAACTACAACACCAACATATGTTTCTCTGTAGTATTCAGGGCTTGCAGCTAATCACAGTACCAGATTATATACAACTATTTGCTGGTGCGGTGCCTGAAAAGAACTAAACTACTCAAAATACACGGTGAACGAATGTAAACATTAGAACAGCTTACCACAGTGTAATGGTATTTGTCCCAGCAAGGCCTAAAGCAATGGCTAACATATTGAAGGGTGCCTTCCTTCAGGAGTCAGAAGTTCCTGAGTATTATGCTTATTACAGGGACGTGGGTGGCACTGTGGTCTAAACCACAGAGCCTAGGGCTTGCCAATCGGAAGGTCGGTGGTTCAAATCCCAGCGAAGGGGTGAGCTCCTGTTGTTCGGTCCCAGCTCCTGCCCACCTAGCAGTTCGAAAGCACATCAAGTGCAAGTAGATAAATAGGTACCGCTCCGGCGGGAAGGTAAATGCCGTTTCCGTGCACTGCTCTGGTTTGCCAGAAGTGGCTTAGTCCAGCCTTTGACTGGACATAACCATCCAGGGGTCCTTTACCTTTTTACCTAAGTTTAGGACCACTGTTATCTCTTGCCATCTACAAACCTCTCAGCCAAGGGCACAGAATTTACCATAAATGGATAATGCTACAGATAAATATATCAGTTGTTCATTTCATCTTTTCTTACCCTCTCTCTCTCTCTCTCTCTCTCTCTCACGCACACACACTCGCACACACTTTTAAACACTAGTGGAAATGAGTGAATTGCATTATGCTGTCAATCGACTGACAAGCAGAGAACTGAGTTAGAACTGCCTTTCCACACAAAGCGCTTTTCCAAGCCTTATTGCCCATTTTGTAGATCAATATTTCACAAAAACAACCATGCACTACAGATAACTGTCTAATCAGACTCTTATCTGGTGAGTAAGCACACTTTTCAGCTCCACTGAAAAGGCCTGCAAAAACTGCTTATCGCATGAACCGGTGAGATAATATAATAATAACGGAACAGAACAGCACCAGTAGGCTGGAATACAAAATTGAAATAAAGATAAGATTTAAACAATTCCCAAGACTGTGATCCACACCTCTGTAAATCTGGAGCAGCTGCATTAAAAATAAAAATCAGGCATGCTACTGTAGAGTATGCTGCTTCACGACGACATCCATGCCAAAAGATGTTGTTTAAAAAAATACTAAAGGTATAAATATAGCATGCAATGTTTCGTCTCTTTACTAACAAGAGTAAAATGGAACATTCATGCTCGTCTCTAACGCCACAGTGATTTGATGAGAATGTTTTGCTTTATGATCTCTTAGGGTTGGGCCTCTAAAACAGTACATGCCAATATGCCCAGCCCTATTTCCAGTGCTGAGGGACACAATAAACAGTCTCTGGCATCTTCTCCTTCAATCATCCACCCAGTGCTAAACTAGACACCACTGAGGAAGCCATTTTTGTCCCTCTTAATGTCAGTCACCCTCAAATATAATGCAGAGGTGGGATCTATTTATTTATTTTTTATAAGTTCAAACAGAAAGCTGGACCCTCCCACCTTCAGGAGAGGGTGATCATAGCTCAGTGGCTTTGCAAGTGGAAGCTCCCAGATTCAATACAAACTATGCTGAGATGGAGGGACTCTATAAGGCTGCTTCCTATATGCTCTCCTGCACCCTGTTGCATACGGGTGCTTTTTCATTACAAATTGCAGGAAGGCTTTTAAGTGTGTTGGGGCCAAGATCCATGATGTTACAGAACGGCTGCAAGGAATAATTAAACCCACGGATAAAAACCCCTTCCTTTTAGTCCATGTGGGAACCAATGACACCGCAAGCCATAGCCTCCAGAAGATCAAAAGTGATTATGAGGCTCTGGGCAGGAAGCTGAAGCAATTAAATGCACAAATTGTCATCTCATCTGTCCTCCCAGTTGAACGCCGTGGCCCAGGAAGAGAGGGGAAAATAGGAGAAGTGAACAACTGGCTTCGCAAATGGTGCCGGCAGGAACGGTTTGGTTTCTTAGATCACGGTCTGCAGTTTCTTGAAGATGGACTTCTGGCAAGTGATGGGCTGCACCTCACAAGGGTTGGGAGGAATGTTTTTGCCAACAATCTCAAAAACCTCATCAGGAGGGCTTTAAACTGACTTATGTGGGGGAGGGAGACAGTGGTCCTGAAGGTAGGAGTCTATCAAATGCTGAAGATGATCATCCAAAAGTCAAGGACCAAATGGAGCAAACAGCGCACAGACCTAGTGGTGGGAGGAAAAAATCCTTAAGTAGGAGACTAGGGGGAATGATCAATGGTTTTCAATGTCTGTATACAAATGCACAGAGCATGGGAAATAAACAAGATGAACTTGAGCTCTTGGTACAGCAAACTAAATACGACATAATAGGCATCACTGAAACCTGGTGGGATGAGTCTCATGATTGGAATGTAGTAATAGAGGGATACAATCTATTTAAGAGAAATAGACCAAACAGGAAAGGAGGAGGAGTGGCGTTATATGTCAGGGATGTGTATACCTGTGAAGAGATCCATGATTTAAAACTTCAAAGCCAAATTGAGAGTATCTGGGTCAAAATTAAGGGAGAGAAAAATAACAGTGATCTCATGGTGGGAGTTTACTATAGATCCCCAAGCCAAACTGAGGACATAGATGATGCCTTCCTGGAACAGATGACCAAGCATTCAAAAGGAAATGAGATAGTAGTAATGGGGGATTTCAACTATCCTGATATTTGTTGGATGTCAAACTCAGCCAAGAGCATAAGGTCGAACAGATTCCTCACTGGCCTTGCAGACAATTTCATTGTCCAGAAAGTGGGAGAAGCAACAAGAGGATCAGCCATTTTAGATCTGGTCCTAACCAATAGTGATGACCTGGTTAGTGGGGTAGAAGTGGTAGGATCATTAGGTGGGAGTGATCATGCTCTTCTGGAGTTTATTATACATCAGAAAGGAGCAACCAAGCATACTAAGACTCAAATTCTAGACTTTAAGAAAGCCGACTTCAGAAAACTTAGGGAAATGCTGGGTGTGATCCCATGGTCAGTAATACTAAAAGGGAAGGGAGTTCATGATGGATGGGAGTTTGTTAAAAGGGAGATATTAAAAGCACAACTTCAAGCAGTACCAATGAGACGAAAACATGGAAGGTGCCTAAAGAAGCCAGGGTGGCTATCTAATGAACTTTTAACTGAGTTAAGATTTAAAAGGGATATGTACAAGAAATGGAAAAAGGGGGAAACCACCAGAGAGGAATTCAAACAAATAGCCAGCACATGTAGAGACAAAGTCAGAAAAGCTAAAGCACAGAATGAACTCAGGCTTGCTAGAGAGGTTAAAAGCAATAAAAAGAGTTTTTATGGGTATGTCCGTAGCAAAAGGAAGAACAAGGAAACAGTGGGGTCACTTAGAGGAGAAGAAGGTGAAATGCGAACAGGGGACGCAGAAAGGGCAGAACTCCTCAATACCTTCTTTGCCTCAGTCTTCTCCAAAAAAGAAAACAATGCCCGACCTGAAGAATATGGAGCAGATGATTCAGCAGGGGAAACACAGCCCAGAATAAGTAAGGAGGTAGTACAAGCACACTTGGCTAGTTTAGATGTATTCAAGTCTCCAGGGCCAGATGAACTACATCCCAGAGTATTAAAAGAACTGGCAGAGGTGATTTCAGAACCACTGGCAGTAATCTTTGAGAATTCTTGGAAAACAGGTGAAGTCCCAGCAGACTGGAGGAGGGCAAATGTTGTCCCTATTTTCAAAAAGGGGAAAAGAGAGGACCCAAACAATTACCGCCCAGTCAGCCTGACATCAATACCAGGAAAGATTCTAGAGCAGATCATTAAGCAAACGGTCTGTGAGCACCTAGAAAGGAACGCTGTGATCACTAAAAGTCAGCATGGGTTTCTGAAAAATAAGTCATGTCAGACTAATCTGATCTCATTTTTTGACAGAATTACAAGCCTGGTAGACGAAGGGAACACTGTGGATGTAGCCTATCTTGATTTCAGCAAGGCCTTTGACAAGGTGCCCCATGATATTCTTGTAAAGAAGCTGGTAAAATGCGGGCTAGACAATGCTACCATTCATTGGATTTGTAACTGGCTGACTGACCGAACCCAAAGGGTGCTCATCAATGGCTCCTCTTCATCCTGGAGAGAAGTGACTAGTGGGGTGCCACAGGGTTCTGTCTTGGGCCCAGTCTTATTCAACATCTTTATCAATGACTTGGATGATGGGCTTGAGGGCATCCTGATCAAGTTTGCAGATGACACCAAATTGGGAGGGGTGGCTAATACCCCAGAGGACAGGATCACACTTCAAAATGACCTTAACAGATTAGAGAACTGGGCCAAGGCAAACAGGATGAATTTTAACAGGGAGAAATGTAAAGTACTACACTTGGGCAAAAAAAATGAAAGGCACAAATACAGGATGGGTGATACCTGGCTTGAGAGCAGTACAAGTGAAAAGGATCTAGGAGTCTTGGTAGACCACAAACTTGACATGAGTCAACAGTGTGATGCAGCAGCTAAAAAAGCCAATGCAATTCTGGGCTGCATCAATAGGAGTATAGCATCTAGATCAAGGGAAGTAATAGTACCACTGTATTCCGCTCTGGTCAGACCTCACCTGGAATACTGTGTCCAGTTCTGGGCACCACAGTTCAAGAAGGATATTGACAAGCTGGAACGTGTCCAGAGGAGGGCAACCAAAATGGTCAAAGGCCTGGAAACGATGCCTTATGAGGAACGGCTTAGGGAGCTGGGTATGTTTAGCCTGGAGAAGAGAAGGTTAAGGGGTGATATGATAGCCATGTTCAAATATATAAAAGGATGTCATATAGAGGAGGGAGAAAGGTTGTTTTCTGCTGCTCCAGAGAAGCGGACACGGAGCAATGGATTCAAACTACAAGAAAGAAGATTCCACCTAAACATTAGGAAGAATTTCTTGACAGTAAGAGCTGTTCGACAGTGGAATTTGCTGCCAAGGAGTGTGGTGGAGTCTCCTTCTTTGGAGGTCTTTAAGCAGAGGCTTGACAGCCACCTGTCAGGAATGCTTTGATGGTGTTTCCTGCTTGGCAGGGGGTTGGACTGGATGGCCCTTGTGGTCTCTTCCAACTCTATGATTCTATGATTCTATGATTCTATGATTCTATAGCTGAACACATCCAGAAGGGCCTTTCAGACATTCCTGCTCACCATGGGAAGAGAAGGTAGAGGCAGGTTTTGCCTGCACACCACGACACCTCTCCACTATCAGCCCTCATGCATTCAGGAGAATGCTTGAAAAAAGCTATTAATTATTAGTAGTATTCACGTTTTTATTTATTAATTTAAGGCAAAGCTTTTGCGTATGCCTCAAGGTGATTTCCCCATCCCTGCCCTAAGGCATGTTGCTGAATATGTGCATAGACTGGACTAGAGCAGCACACCTCACTTTATGATAGAATCAGAGTTGGAAGGGACCTTGAAGATCATCTCATCCAACCCCCTGCAATGCAGGAATGTGCAGATTTCCTATACAGGGATCAAACCTGAGACCTTGAAGTGGTGTTTGGTGAGCTATGAATGGGGTTGATACATAAAGAAGAAGAAACTGAGTACTGAGGTAAATGAAACACTACTGACCCTTGCAACAGATAAAAGGAGAACTGGGAATTGCTTAATGCCACATGCTATTACAGAGTCTGCCAAACGGTTGGGACACTTGAAATTTTGAGAAAGTGCCACTGGGTGTCCATCACAAAATGGTTGCTGTGAGGAGTGGATGTAACACAAAATGGCTGCCACACCTCAAAGTGCATAAAAAGAGACAGGACCCCCCCCCAAGACAGTGCAGACAGCCCCCCAACAACAGAAAAAGGCCACAGCATCAGTGACCACTGCATGCACTCACAGAGAGAAGCTCTTTGCAACCTTCATCTGTCCAGAAAAGAAGGGAAGGTGGCTGTCCAGTCTTAGCATCCAATGAAATGTTCAAGGTGATGTGCTCATTGTAGTAGAGGCTGAGCCAGTGCAAACAGGTACAGAGCAGGGACAGCAAACTGTCTCTCACACATTGTGAACTTCCAAGGGGAAATTGACTCTTTGCAGGTCCACAGGTGCTGCGCTGGCAACCCTTGTGCTATTATATTTATTGGGAACGCTTGGTCAGGGTGGAGCTGCTCCGTGGGTATAAACAGGGAACTAAAAGAGCTGCTTATCTGCAAGGATCATGTTTGCAAAATTTTCGTCAGTGGTTAACCAGGGAACAAAGAGTGCTGTGTAAAAGCTGTAACATGTGCAGCTACCTAAACAGAAGCATCCCTACAGAGAAAGACATCTGCCTGAAATTTGGTTAAGCAAAGTTTTGTTGTTGTTTTTCAAAGACAGCAGAACTTCTTGAGGAAATGAAGAGACACATTAACCCTAGACCCTGGTCATACGTGCCCAGAAGATGCAAAACCAAGAGGAAGAGTGGCTGCTTTGGTAATTTGATGTTCGGAATCTTAAAAACACACGATGCTCTTTGTAGTCTTTTCAAAACGGGAGTGGAACAAGCATAATTCACAAGGATGTTCTGACCATTTGGGGGGGGGGCATGCATGGCCACAGGAAGACTGTGTAGACTTTCCATTTATCCCTCTGAAGGCTTACCAATGGGGCATTATGAAATGCAGTTCTTGTATAAGACACTCAAATATTATGGCTAGGGAGATGCGTTAGCCTACAGGCAAACACTACAGGGGGGGAGTATATGCCAGTAGAACCATAGAGTCCTGTGAAATGGTAGGTTCTAAGTGACTCATTAATGGTGGTGATGATTGCATTGCCTTTCATCCTGGAGAACCCCAGGGCCATGCACAATATGATAAAAAATATAACCAGCTATACAAACTAATTAAAACACACACACACACACACACCAAAAAACCATACTAAACTAAAGCAACAGCTCAACATAGTAAGCACAATATCAAAGACTGCTACAACCTAGGGCAAATCTATATCCCAAAAGCGTGCATGAACAAATATATCTTTAAAAAGTAACAGTGTGGGATACTTCCTTGGAAAGAGAATTCCAAAATTGGGGTGCCACCAACAATAATGCTAGTCTCATGCCACTGTATCATGGGGCCCATGCTCTGCTGATCTCGGAGCATGAAGTCGGTAATTAGAAAGGAAGGCTCCCCTTGGCTCTGCACTGGCAGATGTGTATAAATGAGATATGGCGTTGAATTCTATTTTACTATGAAATCTGGTAATGGGCTTGCAGATCAGTGTAGGGCTAAAAGGCGAGGGACTAGACTGGAGACCTGCTAGAATTCTGTTACTTTGGTAAGTTTGGAGACAGCACAGCACAGGGCAACCTCTGCATATTCAGTGGTCCCTTAATGAAGCCTCTTAACCAGTTATAACTTCTGAAGCTGTTAGAACCTACTGGATTCCAGTTAGTTTACAGGCAAATCAACATATCCCAAAACAATCCCAAGGCTTTGGAATAATCAATACAAAAAGCAGCAACCCAATCCTGTTTGTTGGTTTAATTCCAGGTAGGAACAAGTGATTCTGCTTGTATCTAGTAGAAACTCATTAATGACCATGAAAATCGGGGAAGACTTATAGTACCTATAGTAGCACAATGCAAGATTGTCCTTTCTTCTTCACTGCAAGAGATGGAAGCAGATTATTTGTCCATTCAGCCCTCTGCTTCTTTTCATACTTCATTTTAGGTGCTGTTTGTGGTCCATGCACTGAGATGCTAATTCCTTTTGGAAGTGTGCAGCATAGCAAGATACAAGAGGATATCTCCTTACTTAAACCAATAAAAATGATGACTCTCAGAGGCCCACATTTTTATCCTGTAACATTAATACAAAAGGGTTGAGCCCTATTTCTAAAATAGAACCATAATTGATTCAGATAAAGAAAAGGTTGTTAGATTCTTCTCCATTCTCTTTTATTAATAATTATGCTACTCGACATCATCACAATAAAAACATGAAAATGTTTTACCTATAAGGGAAGCTATAGTAGTAGATTTCCTGTATTGACAGGAAGTTGGGTTAGATCACCTTAGAGGCCTCTTACAGAAAATAATTTGTTGCTTCTTCTGTATGTACTAGTAATAGTAAGCAAAAATCTAGCCAAAATTCATCACCTTTAAGTCCTACAGATGTTGAAGCGAAAATTGAGCACATGCTTGTATCTCTTCAATTGAAATCAATGGGAGTTATAAGTGGTGTGTCGTCCCCTCTCATATGTCCACCCCATTATTTTGGGGGATATTCCATTTACACGGACGTAAGAACTAAATAATTGGACCAACTAATAGCTCAAGCCAAAATATGGTCTATTCAACCCAAAGCACAGAATTTACTTGCTGGCAGAAACAGAGAAACAATTGCAAAAGAAGACTCGTTTCCATTTACAGCAACAACACAGTGCCAAAAATATCTAAATAAAAATGTGGTAGATTCTCACAATGATAACTAAGGGTACTGGCTGTTCTTAAGCACTGTTTAGTCTCCAGAGTCATGAAGCACTGAAAACTGTTTTCATCTTACTTGTGCTAGTTATAACATATGGTCTTGACTTTGAACAAACTTTGAACTGAACTACAAGTGGGTTAATTTTGGCTGGACTGTGCCCAGTATTTATCGCCAGCTGGTAGTTAAACCCAATGACTGCATGTCTGAAAATGGGAGACAATAAAATTGATACACTGCTGCCATGGGTATCTTATGCGATTGAGAAGCAAAACCGCCCGAGCCCAATTTTAACCTGGTGCTCTTTTTGGTGTGTATGCCGTAATGTTGTCACATTAGCCAAACAGGAGGCCTCCTTCTGGCTGAGCCAGTAGGAACAGACTGAAAACACCTCTCAAATTCAAGTTAATCTATCTCTCTCTCTCTCCCTCTCTCTCAAATATCCTAGCCAAGGCTAAGTATAAAGATTCAGAAGGAACATGAGGCCCTCGAAGGTAACTATTTATGGG
Source organism: Darevskia mixta (assembly GCA_034641385.1). NCBI lineage: Eukaryota > Metazoa > Chordata > Lepidosauria > Squamata > Lacertidae > Darevskia > Darevskia mixta. The sequence goes on along the minus strand of JAWWNH010000121.1, from coordinate 261,272 downwards.
ACAAATATGCCCAGTTCAGGAGGAGGGGTAGGAAAAGGGCAGATTCAAACCCTCATTTTGAAGCTAGTTGAAAATCTGGAGGAACAACCCACTTATTTCCAAAATATATCCCTTATATTTTAATAATAATAATAATAATAATAATAATAATACTAATAATAATAATAAATGTTCCCATTTTGCAGTTACAAAAATGATTGAAACCTAACTTAGCAGATACAACATGCAGGCAAAAAAGCAGCATGCAATAAACTAAATATGTGAATATTCAGTAAAAAGAAACTGTCTTTTTTTGACAGTTCTGAAGTAAGAGATTTTGCCACTGTGAGATTGAGGGGGAAATAGCTTTCCTTTGTGAAGCATCCAACTGAGCTGATGAAATGAAATGTAACATTCAAACTAAGTGACAAGGATTAATAAAGAGACATACGGTACTCTAGATACCAATGGTGGCAGGTACTCTTTGGGTCTGGTCGTCGGGTAGAAAGACCAGCAGTAGGTGGAGCCAGAGCCAAAGACAGGCAGAGCTGCAACCTAATTGGTTGTAAGTAAGAAGGTTGTAAGTAAGAAGCGCAGGTGACGCTGTGGTATAAACCACTGAACCTAGGGTTTGCCAATCGGAAGGTCGGCGGTTCGAATCCCCGCGACGGGTTGAGTTCCCGTTGCTTGGTCCCAGCTCCTGCAAACCTAGCAGTTTGAAAGCACGTCAAAATGCAAGTAAATAAATAGGTACCACTCTGCCGGGAAGGTAAACGGCGTTTCTGTGCGCTGCTCTGGTTTCGCCAGAAGTGGCTTAGTCATGCTGGCCACATGACCCGGAAAAACTGTCTGCGGACAAACGCCGGCTCCCTCGGCCAGTAAAGCGAGATGAGCGCTGCAACCCCAGAGTCGTTCGCGACTGGACTTAACTGTCAGGGGTCCTTTACCTTTTGAAGAAGGCAGGCAGGTGGGACTGGCTGGGGACAGACTGGGATTGATGGAGCAATGCCCCTCTAGCTCTAATGGACCTGCCTCCACAGCTAGATACTGAAATTAAAGCAGAAACAGTTCACACATGACTTCAAGCCAGGCTCAATCCTAGTTTCCAAACACGGTTTGTATGGCAAGTATAAACCATACTTTGCCAGTTCATGTGAAACTGCAAACTTTTGATTAGTCTCAAGGAGGAAATTACAAAATATGAGCACAACAATGCAAAGTTTGGCATTACATGTGAACCAGCTCTCTAGGAAGTTATGGGGAATATTACCAATGAATAGAAGCCAATGTGATCCTGCTACACTTGGAGAACTTCAACCAGGTAACTTGAGAAGTATTGTTTCAGAAAGTTGAAATTTGGTAGGTTTGCCTTTAAATGTGAGCTAATTCAGATTTCTACCCCAGCCCCAATGCTCACTTGTGTGCTTTGCGTAGTAGATGTGGCGTAGTTTGTGTAGTGTCATCTCAGCATTCCTGCTGTCACTGCATGTTGATTGTTGCAGGGTGGATAAAAATCAACGATTTTTTTTAAAAAATCAAAAAAATCGGATTTTTTTGATTTAAATCGGATTTTTTTTTTATTTAAATCGGATTTTTAAAATAAAATGCTTTTGGAGGAAAAATCTTTCTAAATATAGTCTTCTATTTAAGTTACATTGTAGTCCAAAGGCTATTCATCAGGAAATAAGGATTTGTTTTAAGTTTATCAAGTGTGCTAAAACTCAGTCTAAGTTTTTAAAAAAAAATGTTTAACTACATCAGTTAACAAACATGGATACATATGCTATCATGTTATTGTTTTAGTTAAATAAATTATTTAAATGGTTATTAAGGAAATGATTATTTTTCTCCTTCCAATAAAGTACAGCAGAAAAGTTGTCCAAATATAAGCAGTTAACTTATTAAACCTCACCATAATTTCATAATTATCTGTCTATGTATTTCTAGTAGTATAACCAAATTAGTAATTTTTGATATAACTGTAAAAACTACTCTGAAAATTTATTATTCCAAAAATGAAACCTTCATATGGTTGTAAATATTAAGATTATACCAGCAAGAATGAGTCTTTCTGTAAAAAAAATATTTAAATCAATTCTTACTGACTAGTGATTTAAATCAAGCCTTACTGACTAGTGATTTAAATCGTGATTTAAATCGTGATTTAAATCAATTTGATTTAAATCAAATCCACCCTGATTGTTGCATTCTGTTTATAGGGAATGTGTGGGTTTTGTCCGTGAGTGACATTGCAAGTGACTTCTTCTTTTTTCTATTTTCTTTTGATAGAGCTACAAGCTTGTTGGATTTCAGTAAGGCTTTTGACAAAGTCTCCTATGATAGTATTGTGGAGAACCTGATAAAATGGGGACTGGACAGGATAACTTGTTAGGCGGATTTGTAGCTGGTTGACTGAACAAACCCAAAGAGTGCTCACTAACAGTCTCATCATCCAGGGAAAAATGACAAGTGGGGTAAGACAGGGTTCTGTCATGGGCACTGGAAGGATTCTGTCAGTGTCGCTACGCAAGCTTTTGTTTCTATTGCTATCGTTCTTTATTTTGCATTTGCTGAAGAGGTAGCAATGTGTTATGTTACACTAGATCTGGCATAATACCATGTGATGGGAGACACAGGATTACTCTGTAAGGAAATGTGCAAAGTATTTTGAGCAATGAGCAAAGTCCAAATGGTACGGGAGATTCATAGAGCTCCTGGTATTTATAGGTTGCAATCCTATTCCCACTTAACTTGAAGAAAGGCTCATTGAACCTACTTCTAAGTAGATATGTAATGGGCTGCACTGTATGTTTGAGTTATAGAAGACATGGGCAGCTTCAAATTAGATCAGGGTAACAATGCTAAAACGGCAGGGAGGTGGGAATTAAGCCTTCCTCCTCTCCTCACATGTATCTACATCACCTCCCGCAAATCTACTACCGGTATTTGCCCCAGTGGGGTTGGGGATTACTTGGGAAGTGTTTGAATGATTCAGATTTAGGAAAAGGCAAAGGCAGAGGATTAAATTCCTCTTTTCCTAGCACCATTGCTTCAATCCCATTTAGTGGCATGCACAAACCAGTTGCTATTAAACAAAACTTAAAACATCAGAAAATCACGAATCTCCCACATTACATGTATATAGCTCTCAGTACCATCATCATTATCATCATTATCTTGTAGCTTATTACTTATCAGAGATAACACAATTGTTACTTGAAAATTAGAACGAGGCAACTCCACACCATGGAATAACAAAACTGCTGTTCAGTCCCGGGCAGGCATGGATACAGACAAGTCTGAGCTCCTCAGAGGAAGTTGATCCTTGACTTTCCAGAACCACAAAGGCCACATTCTGATGTTACTTAATGTGGTGTGTATTTAATTGCATTTTTTATTGCAAGGAAAGGAACTGCTGCAGGCTTTTCGTTAATGGAAACAGCTGCAGAAATCAGCTGTTTCTGTGTTGGGAAACAAACAAAGGATTCGGATTGTATCAAAATAATAGAAAGACAAGAATTACTGACCACACAAACACAAAATGAAAATATTTACATGCTGAATTCCAAGGTATTATTGGTTGTGGGGAGGGGTGCTGAAATTGTAAAAAATACTATAAAAATGCCACCACTGTCCTTCAATTTTTCTACCCCCCCCCCAAAAAAAAACACACAAGAAAATTGAGGATAGAAGATAAACAATATATCTCAGAAGCCATGCATAACACCAAACGTAGGAAAATATGTAGGGAAATGCTTTTCAGAATAAATTTCTAACAGATGTCTGCAGCAACACTTTTCCATTTCACAGAACATGTGAAAAAGATTAGCAGGTTCATGAGGTTAACACACGGGGGGGGGGAGACAAGATACAATTGAACTGCTACCCTGATATATCAATGATATTCAAAACAAAACTACCAGGATACTAAAGCTATACCATGACAAGTATATAGATGTGTGTGTTTCTGTGCATGTAGATACACACACAAACACTTGCAGTTTCCATGTTCAGCAACACAGTACGAATTCTAAACCAATTAAGGCCCTGTACAACACAACAAAGCTAATGAAAATAAATGCAGCCATCTATTTAGTTCTGTCTGTGCCTGCCTCTGCAATGCGATTTGCAAGCTACTGTGTCATTGACCTCCATTCTGCTCTGAATGCCTCAGAGAGAAGGAAAGACAATGTTGTCTGCATTCAACCGACATCACTGGCTTTCTGCCACACATGCAAAATAATTTCAGGAGGAATCGCATAGCATTATATACCAGGTACTTTATGAGTTGGAGCGCAACACCTCTATTTCTTTTTCACTGTAACTTCTGGATTTTTGCTTTATACGTACTGCAGCCACCCTGCCAAAAGTATCTATTGGGGGGGGGGAATACAAAAATATCTATATTCTACTTGGGAGCAGAATGTCAGAAAGCTGTTAACAGCTGATTCTGAACATCTTAAGCCCTCTGGTGACTTGGTGTGACACCTACATTAAAAAAAATATATTTAATGAGCTCAGCATATCAAACTTGTTATTACAGAAGTGGTTTGTTCATTTTGGAGACTGATGAACAAAGGCCTAATGTGGAAATATGTGCATACAGAGAGCATAGCTCAGTGGTAGAGGGTGTAACCAGGCAGATCTAAAACTTCCGTTAAGCTATCAAGGTAAATTCCTGTTGATTTCTATCCTGCTATGATATATACTGTTGGTGCTTTATTACTAGTATTATTCATTATGTCCAGCGCCTATTAGTAGAGGAAAAGAGGCCGGTTCAGACTTCTCTATACATCATCAGGAGTGTCACAGCAGGCAGCACAGATCAAATGTTCATTGGGCAAGACTCCCATGTGAAACAAGGTGTGTGCAACAAGTTTGGGGCTGGGGCCAACCGTCTCCTATAGAGAGGAAACAGGCAGGGTAGAAAATGGAAGACTCACCTTCCACCATCTCTCCCTGGTGAATTATTGAGCCGACTGACGCTTCCCAGGTAAGCTACACCTTCTATTGTGTGGGTTGTATGGTCCCTCCCCTTACCTGGCCAATCCCCTGGCAATGCCCCCCCCACGGGCGGGATTGGGCGGTTAACTGAGGTAGGCGGTGACACCAGGTATCCCTGCCCTGGGGAAGGCGCTGCCAGTTCGAACTACCAGGGGCCGCACGGGAATCCAGGGGGCTGCGCGCGACCACGCAAACGTTGCCCCACCTTTGATGTGTGGAAAGGTCATTCTGGAGCGTTTGGGTGTATTTGTAGATCCAGTGAAGTCCCTGCACTCATTTGTGCAACCATGTATTGCCAGGTAACTCATTCCATTAGCACAAGGATTTACAGTTGTGAAATGGAACTGTCTCCCTCTCTCCTCACTGTGCACCCCCTAAATCACCAAACCCTCCAGAGCAGGTTTAAGGAGGCTAGAGGGGGGCAGAAAGGAATTCTGTTGCACTAAGCATAAATCCTTTCACTGATTGAACAAGTGCATCGGATACTGCCCAAAACTTCCCCTCCCATTCCTGCCCCCACCATATATTTTTTTTAACATTTGCTCTAGGAGTTCTCACATTTCATCCGGTTCTACCCTCCAAGATGAAGGCTGTTCTGCAAACTAGGCAAAAGCCAAAACGTGTGTGTAATTGCAATGTATGTAATTCATATTAGTGCGAAATGCAAGTTAAAGTTAAGAAAATCCCTGTTTTTAAATTTAAAAATAACCCTGGACTTAGGAAAATTTAATTCAGGCTATAATAGATTTGGCGTAGAACAACAGGAGATTTGGGGGGTGGGGAAAACAGCTTTTTGCTGGACTCAGATAAGCATACAACTCTGAGGATGTTTATCTGACATTTATCACCAAGGGATAGATCTGGAAATCACAAGGACCAGGCTTCCTTGTAAGGTTTATGAGGCTTCCTGTTCTCGCTCAGAAAAGGAAACTTTTCATTATGGAAATCAGTTTCTCTCTTTCTCAAGGGGGAGATTTCACCCTGGTACAAATAAAAGTCTGCCCCACTTAAGATGATGCTCAAAGCATTTATGAGGCAGGCCTGCCCCCACAACAACAACAAAATGTACCTCATGGTGTTTTGATATTCTTCCACTTCAACAGTCAACTTCTGCCATTACAGAACACTTTTTACTAACTATTCAATCTTTGGGTGTGCAAGCAAGGTTTAACTTTTCTGTTTTGTAAGTGTTTTTATGCACTTTGGAGGGCTCTGGTTGAAAAGTGGGATATAAATCTACAAAATAAATACAATGAATGTATTAATAAAATAATTATCACTTCTCAGAAACTCATCTCTGTCATGAATTCTCTATGTGGCCTTTAGAGAACAATCCTCAACATGTCTACTTATGCACATTTCTCTCACCTTAAAGAGCTATTATAAGAACGGCAATACGGCAATACACATAGTTTCGAACATTTACAAATGCTCTAATGTACAAATAAAAACAGCAATTTTGATTGCATTTGAATCATATTGGTTTTTTTAAAAGAGTATGTCAACCGCCCAGAGAACTTGGTTAATTGGGTGCGATACAAATGCCAATAAATACAATAAACAAACAAGTTAACTATCATCACCACACGTTCAAAGAAAGTACCGCAAAGCAGGAGCATAATGATTTTCAGCCAGGTCACGTCAAGCATCTTTGCCACCCTGCATCTTAACTGGTGTCAGATGGATAATAGGCCACAGATAAAGTCTAGTTAGCTGAACAAGATTGAGATAATACATATTAGGGGAAACAGCTAGAGGACATGACAGGAACTAGGCCCGTGTGTCTCTTAATGGGCACATCTGTCATCTGTTTCATAACCCTTAGGTATTGTTGGCTCCCCGGCGACTGCTGCAGTCCCAGAGAGAAGCAGCTGTCATGATTGTTTCCATCATTTATTTGCACTTGAGAAGCAGGTTAAAGCATATTGCCTTCTTTTGTCTCGAACTTCCCCATTCTTATCCTGTCTTTTGAGACTCTGCAAGCGGATTTGCGCCGGGACCCTTCTCCAAAAGGCTGCACCTTTAAACTGCTAGCAAAATAAAACAAAAAACAGAACCCCTGTAGATTATCGGCGCTGCCAGTCAAAACAGGAATCGCAGCCCCACAGACAAATAAAAATAAAACAGAGCCTTCTGAGGCGAAGAGCTGGCAATCTGAAGAAAGGAGCTTCCTTGGCAAGGGAATTTTAGCTGGAAGTATTTGGTGGTGGTGATGGAGAGGGAAGGAATCTGATCCATCATCAAGGTGGGGGGGGGAAATCAACTCAGATCCAAATGGTTCCGCTCCAGTGAGGTGAATCAGGTGGGTTATATTATATGTTGGCATGACAGATCCTACACAACAACAACAACCAGCAACAGGCTTGATAAGCAGTTATGAGGCCTTGCTGCATTCATTACAAAACTATTCCACATTTAATGGGGTCCACTGAACAGCTTTCAAAATTAGCGTCGCAGGAATGTCTGGTCAAGCTGTGCCTCTACTGGCTAGTCGTGGAAGAAAATTTGTGTGTGAGAGAGAGAAGAGAGAAATCTCATGCAGCAGCCACACTGTTACTCTATGTTTCCGCAGCTGGGGAAAGACCGCTATAACTGTCAGTAGTTGCTCTTACGAACAGATTTATACAAGATACAGGTCACTGGAAAAGTTCGACTGGGGTTTAGGAATCTGAGGCTCAGGAGCCCAACGCAGCTACCAGATCTTTCTCTACCCAACTCTCGTGTCTCTCTCCAGGCCACACGCATCCCAGTGACCCTCGTTCCACACACACACACACACACACACACACACACACACACACACCAATGTTTTTGCCTGTCCGGAATGTGTCCCTGAACTCTGATATTGCATCTTGCTTCTCTGGATGGAAGATAGAGAAGGATGTCTCTCTGTGTGTACAAACTAGCCTAGCGTACCAAGGTAATTTTTTTTTTTACATTCATTTCGCCTCCCACTTTTGGACTTTCTTTGTATTTCCCCCTCCCCTCCCTCTTTCATTTCACCACCCTTGAGAAACGCTGCCATAAAAATAAAAATAAAAATTGCTCCAAGTGTGAATATTCCTTCTAACACCTTCTGCAGTGGAGGCTGCTGCAAATCATTCAAAGAGAAGTGAAATCACACTTGCGGTTACTGTCAAATGTTCTTCCCAAAGTCTCATGTGAGCTCAGTATGGGAACCGGAGAGGCTGGCTCTTGAAAGTGGAGAATATTGATACACTACTACAGGGTGAAATTCATTCGTTTTATTCACAGTGTTTCTTTTTTCCTTTACATCTAACAGTCACATTGCTTCTTTTCTGGATTCCTCTCTCTCTCCCTGATGTACTTACATGTTTTATTTATTTACTTATTTTTTAGTTCTGTTGCTGCAGATTTTGGTATGGTTTGTCAGAGTTGGTGATCTTTTTTTAAAATAAAAATAAAAACTTAACTCAGCAAGAAGTTTGGTTATTTAAAATTAACTTAAGTGTTACTATTAAATTCAGTAAAACCTCATAACCTTTGTTTTCCTGTTAAAATGTAGCTTATTGTGAAAAGCTTATGCAGCTACCCAGCACTGCATTCCTTGTAATATCAATCACTGCACTTTCAGGCAAACATCTTTACAAGCCTAATTTCTCGCTGAACCTGCAATTCAGCATTAAAAAGCTACTAAAAGGAGAGGACATTAAGTGCAATATAAAAAAAACCTAAAAAAAAAACCTGCAACAGCTCTTGGATGGTTTTCCAAACTTGTAACTATGAAGAAATTTCCACACAGAAGATAAAATGAAGATCAAAGAGGAAATGTGGAGGGGGGGGGTAGCCTCTCTCTCAAACTGAACAGAGGCCAACTTAATAGGGAATACAACTGACCTAGACGAGGTATACCATGGTAGGTATTGTAGTTTTGCTGGAGCAGATAGATGATTCTCCCAAACCCGCTTTCGGTCTGTGTCTTGGGTGTGGGGGGAAATTTATTGGTGATTGGATGCACGAGGGTTTAAGAATGGGGATGAACACCCAGGTCTGCATTCCACTGAAAGCAAAGGCTTGAATCTGCATTTGGATATGCATCTCACTGAAAGTTCTACCCAACATGCAGGACTGGATGTTCATTCTGATGCGCATGATTTACCGTATTCCCATTTATTCCTAAATGTAAGACACTTCGGAGATATCCACAGAAACTGTGCAAGCAGTGGGGAATCTAAAACTAAATGCCCAATTTATATTGTGCTTCCTTCCTTCCAAAAGCACTCTGTTCAGCTCCCCTCTATCCAAAGATACTGAATGGAAGAAGCAGATCCATGCAACCAAGGTATATGTTCACGGAGCTGCCATATTCACTGGGACAGATGGAATATGGAGGAACTCTGGCTGCTCAGGTTGAAATGACTGGAACTACTTGAATCAGACAGGATGGGACAGGTAGCCTCCCTCCATAATAAGATTCCAGGACTGAGTGCAGAAAACAGGGAAAATGTATAGTCAGCAGGGACTGATGCAAAGGAGCAAGAATGTTATCATGCAGCTTAAACAACAAGCAGTTCCTCAGTTGCCTTAGTGGCTGAAGAAGACACAATAGGCTCCTGGCTCTAACTTCAGTGCCAATTCTTAAGACTTGCACAATGTCAAAATCCGACGGATTTCCCCTTCTGTCAGGGGGTCAGTTGGGCTTTTTGTCAGTTTGTGTGGTCTTGCAAGTGGAGCTTTCAGTTCTACTTTTGTAAATTTGCTTGAAAGTGGTTGGGTTTCACTTTTGCTAATTTCATTTTTAGCCTCGGTACACTGCACTCAATTTGAAACCATGGAGGGCTGGCGAAGGTTACATTTGATTCGTTCTGTTTAGTTTCCCTTTTCTCAAGTGATGCTCCAGTAATGTGAGGCCTGACATTATGTGAGTTCCCATTCCACTAGTCACGCCTCTCCCTGCAAACAGATCTGGGTTATCATAAACATAGGTAAAAGGAACGGTTCTTAGTAGGAGAAGACAGTATGTGCCCAGTTACATACAAATTAATCAGATTTTATAAATATTATAACCATAACGGCTTCAGATGTATAAAGAAGCTCACAGGACTGTGGAAAACTGCCTTATAATGTGTCAGACCAGTGGTCCACTAATTGGCAGCTGCTTTCCAACAGGGATGTCTCCCAGACCAACCTAGATATGCCAGGAATTGAACCTGTGACCTTCTGGCTCTATCACCCTTCCCATATTTATCTTACACAATGTTTATCTTACACTATCCAAAGATGCTTTTTAAAAACCTGGCTTATATTGATCTGAAATTTACAAATTGTAAGGGCCACTTCAGGCACTCATGGAATCATAGACTTGTAGAGTTGAAAGGGACCCTGAGGACTATCTGGTTCAACTCCCTGCAATGCAGGAATATGCAGCAATCCCATAGGGGGATTGAACCTGCAACCTTGGTGTTCTCAGCACCAAGCTCTAACCAACTTCCACCATGAATTTATAGCATGGCTGGGTGAAATCACAATCACAGTCCCACTCCTACTATCAACTGGGAATAACTTCAGAATATGTCGAGGAAACAGGTGTGAATTAACAACGCAATCTTATAAAGGTAAAGGTAAAGGGACCCCTGACCATTAGGTCCAGTCGTGACCGACTCTGGGGTTGCGGCACTCATCTCGCATTATTGGCCGAGGGAGCCGGCGTACAGCTTCCAGGTCATGTGGCCAGCATGACTAAGCCGCTTCTGGCAAACCAGAGCAGCGCACGGAAACGCTGTTTACCTTTCCGCTGGAGCGGTACCTATTTATCTACTTGCACTTTGACATGCTTTTGAACTGCTAGGTTGGCAGGAGCTGGGACCGAGCAACGGGAGCTCACCCCATCGCGGGGATTCGAACCGCCAACCTTCTGATCGGCAAGCCCTAGGCTCTGTGGTTTAACCCACAGTGCCACCCACGTCCCTTATAACGCAATCTTATACATATGTCTAATCAGAAATATGTGGGGTTACTGCAAGATAAGTAGGTAAGTTAGTATCACATTCAACTATATGAAGGAGGGATGGGGAACCTCTAGTCCAGCAGATGTTCTAGACCAGGGGTTGTCAACCTGGTCCCTACCGCCCCCTAGTGGGCGTTTCAGGATTGTAGGTGAGCGGTAGGGGGTTCTGCGACACAAGCTTAATCCTCTTTCCATCGAGCACTGGTGGGCGGTAAGGAAATTTTACCATCAAGAAAGATGCATTAGTGGGCGGTAGGTATAAAAAGGTTGACTACCCCTGTTCTAGACTATACATGCCATCATCTCTGAACATTGGCACGCTGGCTCAGGTTGCTGGGAGTTGAGAATCCCAACACCTGAATGCCATAGTTTGTAGCCATGTGTGGCTTGGGACCAGGTTACCTGAAAGTATTTCCCTATGCATAGTATTTCCCTATGCATAGTATTTCCCTATGCAAATTGCTTGGGTGTTAAGATCCTTGGGTGAGCACCTTCTCTTGGGCTCATCAACAACAGAGGCACAGTTGCTGGTGACACAAAAAAGAAACTTTTCTGTGACTGCTTCCGTATTGCTGAATTCCCTACCAAGAGAGGTTAGACTGCCTCCCTCTTTTTATCCTTCCGCCAGAAGGTTAAGACTGTTTTATTCAAGCAGGCCTCTGAAACCTAAGGTGCAGACAATAATGACCCCTGGGCTGCTGTCAGGGCAAACTGTACATTAATGCTGGTTTTAAATATGTTTTAATGTATTTTAACTATCGTTCTTAACTAGTTTTTTATTAGATCATAGTTTATAAGGATGTTTTTAAATGTTGTAAACTGCCTTGAATCCCCATTTGGCAGAAAGGCGGATTATAAATACATTTAATAAGTAATAAGTAATAATAATAATAATAATAGGTACTCCATCCCAGATATCAGTTATAAAGAGCAGTAGTACTGACATGGCTCCTGACAGCCAGATGTCTGTCTATGTGGTCAGTGAATATTTTTAGAACAATAATAAATAAATAAAAACCCAACCCAACACCCAATGTTCGAATTTAACTACTGGAGCGTTTGCCATTATGCTCCTCTCTACAGTCATGCCAGGTGGCTTGACAGGATGGATTTGGCAATAACTTCTATATTAAGCTTATCTTGCCGTTTCTGTTTCTCAAAGCTGTGCTACCAGCCACAGAAATAGCAAAAAACAATAGAAATACAAAAACAAAAAACCTTTCCCATCTCACTTCAGAACTGCATGGGTTAACAGGCTATTTGCAAGTCTGCTTTCTCCACAAAGACAGCCATAGTCTGACCCTGAACCCAAGTAAGTTGTTGTACCTCTTCTGATTGTAAATCAAGAGCACAAAAGAGGACTTAATGGGGAAAACACGACATTACAGAGTGTAGGTAGCCTTGAACCTACCTTGATTTAAACCCAACCACCGAGTGATAAGTGGAGAGCGCTGAACTCCCTCGTGGCGAGAGAATGTCCTCCTTAAAGGAAATTTAAGAGTCTACATTTGCTCTAAAGAGACCTCTTTAAGCTTATGTGCAGTTTCCCCCGCAAAGGAGTGGAACAAAATGCATGTCCTCAATTAGTTGCTGTTTGCTCTATATTTTGCACCAGGTTTGGGTTGGATTCAACCATCTTCCCCAACTGTTTTTCCTCTCCACGGTTCTTCCATCTAGTGTAATTACATAGTTTTATTATCATCATTATCACCACTTGCAAAAGACAACAAATGCATAGATAAATTAGTGCAGTATTATGACTGCCTATGGGCACTTACTTGGGCATCAGTCTCACTGAACTCAGTGGGACTTGTTTCTAAGTAAACCTGCATAAGACTGCAATGTAGTTCTGATTTTCTTTTGCAAAAAAAGGGGCCAAACCTACCCATGACAGTTGTACCCATGTTTGCTTATGCACTGTGGGGCAGCGGTTAGAGTACAGGACTAGGGCATGGGAGACCCTGGTTCAAATCCCCACTCAGCCATGAAACTCACAGGGTAACCTCAGGCCCAGTCCTTGTCTCTCAGGCCGATATACCTCACAAGATTGTTGTGAGGGCATGAGGAGAACCATGTAGGTCACCTTGAGCTCTATGAGGAAAGGTGAGAAATAATTGTACCAATAACTACATAAAATATGCCTGCCCCATTCACATATAAAATGATGGGTGATCGTAGGGAGTCTAATACTACCAAAATCTGAACCACTCAAGGAAAACGGCTGACAATGATAGAAGCAAAGGAAAGTAGCATGGAGTAGGGAACAAAGTTAAGCTCCCCTCACCTGAGCTAGCCATGTTTTGTGGCCATTTTTTTAAAAAAAAATAGATGACTCCCCCCCCCATACACACACACACACACACACACACACACACACACACACACACACACACAAAACCTGGTTCATATATGAACAGAGTGCAAATGGTGAAACATTTATTTATTCAGGAAAATAGGATTAAAGGATATAAAAATCATATTTCTTCTCTCATCTTTCTCCAGTTTTTAGAGTCCTCATTTTAGTAACTCTGTGGCCCAGAAAAGTACCGGTATATAAGATTATATTGGTACCACATCCGATCTGGCCTTCAGCCCCTGAAACATTGGTTTATGCAGGAATATAGGTTTAAGGAACGTGAAAATCTGATTTCCTCTCTTTCACTCGCACTTTCATCTCCTCTAATTGTCAGAGTCCTCATTTGAATAACTCTATGACCTAGAAAGCTAGATAAAATTATCTTGGTACCTGCCCTATGAAACCCACTCAGCACAAGTGGCTTAATTACTTATAACCATTTCCTTTTTAACAATCTATCTGCAACGTGGGTCGTAAATTAATAGAGCTGTCAGCCCTGACAAGCCACCCAAGGATTACAATCTTGCCATGGCATTATGAGTGGCTCTCACTGGACTGAATACAACCGTAGACTTATCTTTTAAAAACATGTCTGGAACGGATTAGTTTTGCACATGGCAAGTACAGTAGATAAAGCGTTACAACAGAGTGTGCACCACTCCGAGATCTCTGACCACTCCGCATTTAACAGAATTAATCTGACTATGAGTGTGACCAATTTGGCTTCAGAGGATGATAAGGGCTTCGGAAATAACATCTAAAAAATTCTAGTCTGGAATATAAAACTAAATGCCCAATTCAACTTTTTGGGAAAGAGCAAATAAATCAGGATATCTGAAAAACAACATGCTGCATTTTTCGAAAGGGAAACTTTAAGGAGTCACAATCCCCTTGAATTGGAACACAAATATATGCCAGACAAATGTAGGCTCTTAGCTCCAGTCTCCCTGTTTTGTCACTGTGCCCTTCAGCTGTTCCTTCATTACAAGCCATCTTAATATCTTAAAGGCAGAACCATTTGTCTTACCCATCCCTCATTCTTTAAAAACCCTCCTGCTTTCATTTTTCTCCTAGTTTTTAACTATGCCAGCTTTGCAGTGTCATTTTGTTCAGAAGTTCAATCTATAACAGCAGGGAATGCTGTTTGTAACATAACTGCTAATGTTTTCAAATGTAAGTGCTTAACATCCAGTCACAAGGAAGATAAACAACTTCTGTGATTATTATATATAACCAGTGTGGTACAAATAGTATTATTCTAGGGAAGCACAGAAAAAAGAAAAAGAAAATGCATTAGCCACAGAATACAGTATCCTATGAATTTCAATTCTCTCTCTTTTTTTTTTAATGTTACTAGTCCTTATGACTGTCAAATATGCTTATATGTGTGTGGTCAATGCCTGGTGAAAACCTCAGAACCTGTAGGGGTTGTTGAGTGAGATTTCCAGTAGTCACAAGGTCAGGGCTCCAGTCTTTCAGGAATCTCAATTTTCAGTAGAAACATTCCACTAAAGAATAGGGAAAGAGTTCCAAAAACCAGGTGCTACTACGGAAAAGTCCCTGCCTCACTTAGCCATCTTCTTCATTTCTGAAGGTGGAGGCACCTGAAGATCACATGAAGATGCTCTTAACATGAGTGCTAGTCATGGTGGCTATATACTACCTCCAGATTCGGTAGCATGTTTCTGAGGACCAGTCATTGGGAAATAACAGAAGAAGGCCCTAGCCCTCAGGGGCCCTTGCCCTCATGGTTACGCGCTGTGAGAAATAGGGTGCTCTATTAGATAGACATTTGGCTTGATCCAACAGCATTCCATTTATAATCCAGTGGCTTCTGCACCTCTCTGTGACACAGAAGGGATATTGGAATAGGAATAATTTCTACATGTCAAAGAAACGTGCCGTTCTTGCAGCAAGATATATACACATATATTAGCACAGTGTTCGCAAACTTTTATTATTTCTAATAAATAAATTAATGCAGCATTTGAAATTCATTCAGTTCAGAACAATTAATGGATCTATTTTGTCACTGAACCGTTGTATTTTTATAACATTCCAAGTGCTCGGTTACTCGCTATTGCTACGATTTTGTTGCTGAACGATCATATTTTTTACATTTCTCGTGGAGTCCCTTGATGACTTACACAACATTCTGCGCTTCCAGATTTCAAGGAATGAAATCTGCTCCTATAACAATGCTCCCAACTCCAGCTCAGAACAAGTTGGAGAAAAGAAAGGGGGTGGGAAGGTTTTGGGGGGAGGAAGTATCCAGATCAGACTCAAATGTGGTGAGTGGAGCTACAACGTCGCAGACGGGAATATTAACTCTGAAAATGGAATGTAGCAATTCTTAGGCTGGGTAAGAAGGGGTCCACGCAGCAAAAGTCACTGCAAAATTCATGTTCTAATTCTAATGAAAATATGTACCCTTCAGCAACCGAATTGTGCAATGGTATAAGAGCGTGCATGCTTAGATCCCAATGAATTTGATCTGAAAGATTGTTGGAGATTTAATAACACCCACCCTCCAAAAATAACAAAAGGTGCCTGTTCCTCTCTTTACAATTATTTTAACCTTACCTAGGCTAGAAATCCTGTGCTGCTGAACATCTTTAAAGAGTTCACACAGAGAAGCTACGCACAAATTACCATAAGGTTTCATTCTAGCTGCAGGATTATTAGTCCAGCACTAGTGATCTGATGAAAGGCACCAAAGCTTATTAATCAATTCACAAAGGCATCTGTTTGGCTACTGTGAGAACAGGATGCTGAACGAGATGGGCCTTTGGCACGATCCAGCAGGGCTTTTCTTATGCTCTTATCTATCACTCAGCTGGGGAATGCCATATTAGCTATTAGTAGCGATGGGGGAGAAATTTGATTCTGTTCACATTTAAAGGCAAATCTATCTAGCTCACGCTTTCCGAAATAATACATGAACCAGAACAAGGCCATCCTTTGAAATCCTCGCTCCTCCAGCCAAGGAATGTGTACGAAAATACAACTATTTAGGGTAGTGTGCGCATTTAAATGCATATATTAGTTAAAATATACAAAAATGAATTGTTTTAGGGGAAATTGTTTTGCAAGTATGTGCATATTAGGCAAAGCTGCTTACAAAAAAAGTGTGCATTACAAGAAATTCGCGTTAAAATATGGACGGTATAAAAACCTCACAGTTGTTTACAAAATGAAAACTATTTAAAAATGAAATAGTGTGTGTATATATGCACACACAAATTAATTGAAACAGCAAGTAATTAATTAAATCAGCATTAAAATTGGTTTATTTATTTATTTATTTATTTATTATTTAATTTCTATACCGCTCTTCATTCGAAGATCACAGGGTGATTTACAATATAAAATATGTTTCAGTTTAATCAAAGTGAGGTTACGCATTATGTTGCCCTAGCTCCATTTAACAAGTAGCCTACATCTGGTTTGCAAATGGATTTATGGAATTTCTCTTGAAATTCAGTCCAATCAGACAAAGACAATGTTTTTAATTCAAAGGGAAACTGTTACATTTTAAGTATCTCTTTTGAAAGTTACGAGCATGTCCTTCTTTATTCGAGTTCACTGGACAGCAATTTTAGCAAGAATGTGGAGTTAAAAGGGATGCTTGCATCCTTATGCTTAAGTCGCACTTGGCAGAAAGCAAACATTTAAATAAAAGGACAATGTATCAATATGTGTTCTCTTTTTCCATTTAAAGGAAACAGTAATTAAAGTGGAGCCGATTCTTATTCTGTTCCAGAAAATTATTTCAACATGTGTCTAAAAACCTCAGGAGACTAACCTAACAGTTTCAATGAAAATTTACTTGACATCATAGGAAGCAATATTTGCATATGCAAACTGGTAAAGAAATCTCTAATTTACCTCAGCTGGTTCATACTATATCCGTTAACTCGAGAAGCATCCCATAACTTTAACCACTGCATTTGGCAAACACGTGATATGGTTGACTTAGTCCTGCACACAGAGAGCTTATTATATTCCACTAGACAAAACGGATAGGAGAAAACTTGCATTAATCGTACTCAAGAGTGGAAAGCAAAGGAATTAAAAGTCGTTTTTATTTAAGTTACTTGTCTATTCATTTCGGTCGGCCTATTCTGAGTATGACTTCGGCTGGGTAACACTCAAAAGCTGTAGCGATGTGATCCACGCATTTTATTTCATGCCTGGAATACCCCACAGCATTCCCTGTATAAAAAGATGAAACGGTAGCTGGTTTGAATCAGGGATACAGCATGTATTTATGTGGGTGGGTGATTTGAGGGGGGGCTTAACCCTTTCCCCCATGCTGCTTTCTCACTGGGGGGGGGGGAACCACACACACACACAAAACTGCTGAGCTGCTATTTGCCACCAAAACTGCTGTGTGAAGAAAATAACAGCTTCTGGGGGGCATAGAGCAGTTGAAGATTGAGAGGCTGGGGTAATGTTCAGTGGTAAAATTATCAGAGTGGCTTCGATTTAAATCATGAGTCAAGTAAGACTTGATTTAAATCGTGTTTTTTACAGATAGATTCATTCTTGCAGGTAAATCTTAATATTTACAACCAGATAAAAGGTATCATTTTTGGAATAATAAATTTTCAGAGTAGTTTTTACAGTTATATCAAAAATTACTGATTTGGTTATACTATTAGAAATACATAGACAGATAATTGAGAAATTATTGTGAGGTTTAATAAGTTAACTGTTTACATTTGGACAACTTTTCTGCTATACATTATTGGAAGAAGAAAAATAATAATTTCCTTAATAACAATTTAAACAGATTATTTAACTAAAACAATAGCATTATGTATCCATGTTTGTTAACTGATGTGGTTAAACTTTTTTTTATAAAAAAAAAAACTTAGACTGAGTTTTAGCACTCATGAAAAACTTAAAACAAATCCTTATTTCCTGATGAATAGCCTTTGGACTATATTGTAACTTAAATAGAAAACTATCTTTAGAAAGATTTCTCCTCCAAAAACATTTTTTTAAAAAAATCCAATTTAAATTTTAAAAAACCGATTTAAATTTTTAAAAATCCGATTTAAAATTTAAAAATCTGATTTTTTTATATTTTTATTTTTTTAATTGATTTTTATCCACCCTGGAAATGATAGAAGCACAGTCCCATAGAATTGAAGAGTTGGAAGGGGCCCCGAGAGTCAATCCCCTTGCAATGCAAGAACCCTGCCTGCAGCCGTCCCTGAGTGGGTTCGAACCACCAATCTTCTGGTCAACAGCCAGATGCACTGACTCATTGCCAGGGATGAATCCCTATTACCTCTGCCCCAAACCTAGATCAAGGCCCCCCACTGCTGCTTTTTTAAAATGAGAAACATGCAGAAAATCCCAAGCATATGATTCAAACACATATTTTAACCTAGCATATTATTTGACTGAAGAACTGTCTTTACTGCTTTGTTTTGCCAAATTTGTTTGTTTGAAGGCAGTCTAGGTGGAATTTCAGGACCTTGCCCATCCTAAAGAAGTGTTTGCAGACTTTAATGGGCTTAATTTTGGGATAGATCCAACCCTATTGCAGTGATTAGCCTTTGCCAGATTTTAAATTTCTCCTGTTAAAGGAAACAGCATTTTTATTATTATTTAAAAGCCAGCAGTGGGGGGGGGGACTGCACTCCATATCTGGCATTTGTCCACCTACGTGACTAATTGGTTTGGCTTAAGCGTTGTGTCTTTGAAATTCAGCACAAATTAAAAATAGATCTATTTCTATAGGGTCAGGTTACAGATATCAACTTTGCTCTTTGGTACTGGTGGACTGGGAGTTCCCATTTCAGCACAAATGCCACCACAGAGTACTCTGGGATGTTGTTCTGCCTCCCCAAAACGAATATATGCTTCCAATTTGACAAGTTTTACTCCAACAAAATTACTTGCCAGTGATGGCTCCTTCTCCAAAATTACAAGAGCGAACCCAAACCTCTCACTGGCCTTCAGCAAAACCAAACTGCTGATGATTTTGGGCTAAGTAAACTCAGAACCAAACTCTTAGAAGGGCAGTAAGTTACTATAAAGAGTTAGCATAAAATGTCCCTCATAAGCAATAACATTTGAGTATGGTGTTACCTCTATTAATGGCTGTTCCATAGCTCTTTGGCTGATTTAAGGACTCATGTCTCACATACAGTATTCCAAGCTGAAGAAGCACTTTCAGTAGGGGTGATCAGACAGCAGACTGAAACATACTTATAGATATTTGGGTGAATTGCAGAAGATTAGTGAGGATTCCTGACTCCCCCAGTAGATTAACAATAGCAAAGGAAAATCCAAGGCAAAATAATAATAATCAGCCATGGCTAGCACGTTACCAACTGTGAAGACTCAAGCTCTGCTTACCTGTAAAATATGAGCATTTAAATGGTCATCTTGGCCAAGTCTTTGTGCAACTCTGCTAGCCAGTTTTGTTTTGTTTTGTTTTGTTTATGAAATTTATATCTTGTATTTCATCACAGATGATCTCAGGGCCGGTAACAATAATGCCATTGCAATACAACAACAACAACAACAACAACAACAACACACACACACACACACACACACACAGAGAGAGAGAGAGAGAGAGAGAGAGAGAGAGAGAGAGAGAGAGATAGGAGGGTGGGGGAGGGAACCATTATGAAAACAGTAAAATTACAGAACACTACTTTGTATCTCCTATCTGTCCCAACACAGGTCAAAAATAATCATGTTGAAATGCAGGGAAAGGAAAAGGTGGGCAACATTGCCACCAGGCAATTGGGGAAGTGACTGTATCCCAGAGCAGGGGTGCCAATGCCAAAAAGGTCCTATAACTTCACGCAATTATGGTGTCATCAGAACAGACTCCATAACTGATCTTAAAATACAGACAGGGAAATACAGGCAGAGGCATTCCTTCAGGTAATCAGGTCCCAAACTGTTCAGAGCTTTATACATCAAAACTAGCACACTGAATTAATCTCTATAATGAACAGGCAGCCAGTATTTGGTGTCATAAAAAGGTAAAAGGACCCCTGACTGTTAGGTCCAGTCACGGACGACTCTGGGGTTGCGGCACTCATCTCGCTTTATTGGCCGAGGGAGCCGGCGTACAGCTTCCGGGTCATGTGGCCAGCATGACTAAGCCGCTTCTGGCAAACCAGAGCAGCACACGGAAACGCCATTTACCTTCCCGCCAGAGCAGTACCTATTTATCTACTTGCACTTTGATGTGCTTGCAAACTGCTAGGTTGGCAGGAGCAGGAACCGAGCAATGGGAGCTCACCCCGTCGCAGGGATTCAAACCGCCAACCTTCTGATTGGCAAGCCCTAGGCTCTGTGGTTTAACCCACAGCGCCACCCACGTCCCTATTTGGTGTCATAAGGTCAGGCTAATATGGCTCTGTGCAAAAAGGTTCAACAACACTCTAGCCACTGCATTTTGTACCAGCTGCAATGGTATTCAAGGACAGATCCACCATACAGAAATTGACATATGCTGAACCGACAATATTCATGTGTCGTAGGAATCTTGGCCAGGGCAAGATAAGGAACAGGCTTTGACTTGATGTTACCAATACGATGCATGGAGGAGATGCAAGCTGGCAGCAGCCATGACATCTAGTTAAACCCACAGGGCAAACAGAAGTTAATACGACTCACTTATGCTTGATGGCTTGACACTGCAACCCTATAGAGAGTTGCTTGGAAGCGTGTCTTACTGGAATCAATGGGACTTAACTTCTGACTGAACACAACTGAAGACTGTGCTGCTAATCAGATTTCCCTTCCCTTTATTTGCTCAGCATGTGCAATAGCCCAAGTAACACCTGTAGGTCATGCTAAACGAGACCTATTTGAAAACAGATGCACTGTGAAACACCATCAAAAATTGATGTTACACAAACATCTTGTGTTAACTACGGATTGGTTCCTGTTTTCCTTTTCTCTTCATCACAATTTGTATTTGAGATCCAGCAAAATAATAATAAGAGTGTCTGTTGTTTGCTGAAATTTCTGTTATTTAGGTTCCTACCATTTTAAGTGTATTCGCTGTAAGTGATATATGCGGGATTAATATCCTGGGGCGGAAACACCTATCCCCCCCCTTTTTTTTCTTTTTGCTCTGAGTTGGCTCACTATATGTCTCTTCGCTTTTCGCCCTGGGGATGTTCACACTTTAAAATAATTCAGTCCTAAAACTTGACAGCAAGTATGCTAGCATAAGCTCAGCCTTTGTATTTTTGTAATGATGTGGACACTGAGAACTTAAGAGTCGACAAGCTTATTTCACGCCTGCAGTGTGTGACATAGTTTGGGGTGGGGGAGAGATAAAGGAACAGCTTAAAAACTCAGCTGACCATGTTTAGTTTGAAGGAAGTGGGTGGAGGAAGCTCTATATACTCAGCTGATTAACCATCACAGTGTGTTTATCTTCTCTCTTTAATGCACTTGTGAAGCAGAAAGGACTTGCAAGATGTAAACAGAAAAACAACAGGCAGAGACACCAATATGCTGACTGCTGGTGCATGCTGTAAATTATGGAATCTAGCTGTCAGCACAGTACCCAACATGTCCTTTAGATTCCAGATTAGTCATTGTTTTGTTTTGTCTGAAACTGATAACTAACCCATATGATTTTATCTGCCCTTCCTCCAAGGACTTAGGGTGCCATACACAGGTCTTGCTCCCCTTCTATCCTGTAAGGTAGGCCATGATGAGAAATTGTGACTAGGCCAAGGTCACCCAGCAAGCTTTACAGCTAAGTGTGAACCTGGATTTCCCCCGCACAACAGTTGAACCGCTATAACACACTGCCTCCGCTCTGAGACACAACAAAGACATGGAAATGATTTCCGGTGGCTAAAGGCCTTTTTTGCGTCTCACTTGTACCTCAATATCCCATAAAAACCCATCTCTCCCTTCCTGCCATACGCCCTTGTTTGGACAAGCGATATGAGTTCTGATTCTAAATGCCCTTCCCTGGGAGCAAACCGCACTCAAAATAATGGCACTTATTTCTCAGTAGACATCAACAGGATTGAACTGTTTACCTTGTGTGAGCAGCGCAGATGCTAAGGAGGAACTGAAAAAATGGACAAAGAATATGGATATCCATTTCCCCCCCCCCCCAGAATTTATTTTATGTACAATGCTGCGAGGAAGTTGATGATAAGAACTACACAACTTTTAGAAGACATCTGAAGGCAACCGTGCACCGGGAAGTTTTTTATATTTGACATTTATTATGTTTTTATATGTACTGGAAACCGCCCAGAGAGGCTGGGGGAACCCCGCCAAATGGTTGGGATATATACAATAAAAGTAATAATAATAGTACACATACAAACACCTTTTTGAGCCTCCCAGTGCAACCATTATACACGTCTGATTCCTTTCTGTGTAAAGCCTAGGAGAAGCAAAACTGAACTCAATGCTAAAGAGCAAGGCTGGGTTCAGATGGTCAGGAAGTTACTTGCACTTTTAACCAAATAGGGAAATATCAATCTCCACGCCCCAGTTATGTAGTCTATTCCATTCCTAAAGTGGAATAATAACAGCACATTTATCTGAGATGCTGGAAGCTAGTCAGCTGCCAACCAAAATGGTGCCACCTAGTTAGGTCTTTTAAAGTAGCTACTACATGACTCCCCAATTTGTCTAATGCAGCTCTCAATTCAACTTTTGCATACACAGTATGATGGCCATCATGTGGTGAAAATCGCACAGACTTCAAGAAAATTCAAGCATGGGTAACAAAGGTTTAGTAGTTTAGTCCTAGCAAGAAATAATTTGAGGTCTGTAAGTAAAAGTATTCCTGCACATTGGAACAGAAAACAGCAGTTAGTCCCCTGGGAAGTAACAGGGTAGACCTTAGAGTGAAGCTTTCGAATGTTTTAAGCTGAGGCAAGCTGAGTTTTAACGGGAGGCAATTCCTGCTGCCGTTCAAAGAAACAAAATCGCGCTTCCACAATTTGTTTCTTGACCAACAACCAAATAAACCTAATGCTACAATGAAATTAGGCAAAATCGAATTGTTCAAAATTGTTGCTTCTTTTCATCTCACAAAACTTACATACCGTAATTTGAAACGATATTTTAAAAGGGATCATCTTCCTTTGAGAGGCTGAATGTGAATATTAAACAAGCTGACCTCAGGAATTTATTGTGCTAGATGGAATTTTCTACCCCATGGCTCGGTCCCTTAGCCACTTCACTGGGGGTAACCAACGTAGGACCCCTCCACATGTTGTTGGGACTACAATTCCCATCAGTCCCTGCAACCATGACGTTGGCTACCCCTGCACTATGCCATACCAGCCAGTTCAGCTACAGAAACTAAACCAATTAGAAGTACCTTAGGGATAGGTCTTTTCCATCTTCTTTATGTGATCCTTCCAAGTGGAGATCCCAAGGATCGAACCTGGCACCTTCTACATGCAAAACATCTGTTCTACCACCAAGATAGATTCCCTCCCTGTTGTTTTTTTTATCAATTCATTTCCCTCCCTCCCTCTCTCTCTCACACACACACACACACTATATACAGGGTGAGTCTTTTAAAAGAGGCCCCGTGGATACAGAGTACACATGTTCCACGGGGCCTCTTTTAAAAGACTCAACCTGTGTGTGTGTGTGTGTGTGTGTGTGTGTGTGTGTGTAGGTTTCAGTAGGTTGCCATCTAAAAAACTGCATTTTTATCTTTGAACCAAATGCCCCTGGTCCATAGAGAATATGAAATGCAGTGGTACCTGGGAGCATAGCCAAAGACTGAAAAAGCACAGCCGAAGGTTCTGCCATTTCACAGGGTCTCCTCAGAAAGTGTTTGCTTTGCCTGCTACAATATTCTAAAAATAGCAAAAGCATATTGGGTGATATCCATCTTGCACTCAAATGCAGCTGCTAGACAAGAACTACAAACATTCTGCCTTACCTTGATCACCTTTTATCAGACCGGAGAGCTTGCTAAATGTTTATTTTTTTTAACCTAAACAAGTCACTTTTATTTTATTTATTTATATATATATATATATTTATACACACACACACACACACACACACACACTGAGTAATAACTGGTTTCCCCCCTATTAACACCCTCATAACATAGGCACGCTCAAACCTTCAATGTCCTTTCCAATATGAAAGGCTCTAGCCTTTAGAACTAATTTACTATTATTTTCATATGCATTTTAGAGGTGGTTAAATGTTTTTATAACTGTTTAGATTAACGGTTTTGTAACTGTTTTTCCTACTATGGTGTTTGTACAGAAAATATACCTCACATAAATGTAATCATCACCAAACTTTTTAGTTCATGATATACAACGTATAGCTTATTTTGCAATATACATCTTATTTTTACAGAAATGTTTTACTTGCTGTTCATTTTCAGCAGTTTAAGTTCGGGGTTTTTTTTTTTGTTTGTTTGTTTTTTTGCCATGAGGCAGAAAAGACCAGACTGACCTCAGAACACAACCTCATTTTTTTCCCTTTAATTGGCCGAAAGCCTGCATAATAAATAACAATGGTAATCTTTACTTACATTAAAGCTAATTACAAACAGGGGCTGCAGGTGTATTTATTTTCCTGCTGGGAGTAGGACAGAAATTCAGTAACAAATACTGGCCTATAAAGGGGTTCAGAAAGATTCTGAGGCAGGACAAAGAATAGACTGTAAAATATTAAAATGTTTACTTATTAAAAGCTTGGCATTGCCTGCTTTCGACTCCCATATGTCAGACATCTCAAGGTGCATGCTAGCAATGTTTCAGCCAATGCCATTCATGCTTTAGCAATGTTCAGATTAGACTACTGTGATACCCTCTACATGGGGCTACCTTTGAATACAGTTCAAAAATTTCAGCTTGTGGCGAGAATATGGCAGCCTGCCTGCTGACAGACACGGATAGGATCTCTCATATTTCACCTATTCTGAGACAGCTGCACCGGCTGCCAATTCGTTTCTAAGCCCAATTTGAAGTCCTGACCTTTACGGTCCTAAACAGCTTAGGTCCTGATTATCCCGGGCAACATCTTCTCCTATTACAAACTTACACACACAAACACACACTTAAGATCTTCTGAAGGTGTCCTGCTCCAGATTCTCTCTTATGGAGAGGCTAGGTTAAGCCTCTACAAGGAACAGAGCCTTCTTGGTGGTAGCTTCGATGCTCAAACGTTCTTCCAAGAGAGGTCAATTTAGCCTCTCTACTGCTATCCTTTTCAGAACAAGAGTAAACTTTAGTTTTTATTGTGGTTTATTAGGATTTTATTAAATTTGTTTTATTTGCTGATTACCTTTCATTTTTTCGTAAATCATGCATCACTATAAATAATCAATATGCATATGAAGACACATAACTTGGTACAGGTTACCCCACTACTACCTTGTTCCATTTGGTGGAAAACCTGTTCTGCTAAACTATTATGGAGTCATATAAGTTATATGAGTGTGGTGAGGTTATCGGTGTCAAATAACCACTGATTCCTCTAGTCCAGTGATGCCAACATATTTTGCTGGTCACTAAGGTATTGGCCAGATGCCACGGACTGAACTTAGGACCTTCGCTATATACAGTATGGGCCCAACCACTGAGCTCTGGAACTTTCTAAATAAATTATGGGACTCTGGCCACAGGGAGGAGATGAAGAGCTCTACAGTTTAATCCAGTGACCTGAGATTGATAGCCACATGGATCAACCCCAAGAGACAATTCTTAAACTTTAACATTTCAAAATATCCTGCATTAAGGTAAAAACTCCGATTCATAATGTGCTTGAAAGAAATCTTCTGATACTGTTCCATTGTTTGAAAGTATACTC
Source organism: Darevskia mixta (assembly GCA_034641385.1). Taxonomy (NCBI): domain Eukaryota; kingdom Metazoa; phylum Chordata; class Lepidosauria; order Squamata; family Lacertidae; genus Darevskia; species Darevskia mixta. The sequence continues at coordinate 235,146 of JAWWNH010000121.1, read as the reverse complement.
AGGCTTAGTTAACATTTGTGTTAGCACATTTGCCAAGCTTTTCATTCCCTCTCCCGGATACTATCTATCTATCTATCTATCTATCTATCTATACATACACACACACACACACACACACATATATGCGCATGCCAGTAGGGAGTCATACATGTGATGCACTAACTAAGCAAATGAGTGAAAGTAATTTGCTATGGTGTTAAAATGGGAAATATCTGGGGGTTGCATCTGTCTTCAGGATTTTGAGTCTTCCAAATAATGAGTAATCTCCAAGGGCCTGTGTTCATTACCAATTTATGCCAGAATATGCTGGTCGAGGTTAAATGATAATCTTATTTATGTGAGAGTAACGATGCACAAACACACAGCTGTTGGATTCACAGCTTTTCTGTATTATAGCTCAGTTGGTTAGAGCTTGGCGTTGATAATGCCAAGGTTGCAGGTTCGATCCCTGTATGTGACAGCTGCATATTCCTGCATTGCAGGAGGTTGGACTAGATGATTCTCAGGGTCCCTTCCAACTCTACAATTCTATGATTCCATTTATTACATTTGCAACACATCTTTTAGGAAAACGTCTTAGAAGGTGGCTTGCAAAACACTGAAAAAACAAAATTTTGTACGGTCAATCAAAATAAAAATAAAGTCATACTATATTGTTGTGTGCGTGGATTTTCAATTTCACCAGACTCTGCATTCTGGGCATGACAACTCTATCATTGCTTACTGGGTGCTGGTTCTAGGGTGGTTGTGGAGCCTCGAGCAAGATACCACATCAACTTCCATGCATGGTGGGAGCTCGAAAACCAGAATCCACTCCAAGAAGTCAAGCTGAGGTCTCCTTTGCAATTCCTCCTCACAACAGCACACTTGTTCCCATGAGTAGACAACTCCCATAAGCAGTTAAACCAGCCTTGTGAATAGTTCCATAAAAAGCAAAATTTTGTGATCAAGGGGCATAAAATGTTTAATTATAGTTTGACTGCAGCTGCACACCATTTGTGGTCTAACACAATATTCATTTTGTGTCCTATTCAACATTTTAAAGCAGGTGTGAGGAACCTCTGGCCCTCCAGATGTTGCTGAGCTACAGTTTCCACCATCCCTGGCCATCGATTATACTTGCTGACACCGATGTGAGTTATAGTTCCTCAACATCTGGTTTTAAACACCAGTTTAAAAGTTTCCATGCTTAGGCGTCAAGACATCATCCATACTTGCCACAGAAGACTGAAGTCCCCTTCAGCCTCAACAGGGGAGCAGGGAGAAGGGGTGCTGTTATCTGAACTAGCCAGATGTTTAACTGATATTCAATCACAGCCAGTCCATTATTTAGAGCTGTCTTGCCCAAAAATGACAACTAGACATTTCGTTTTGGTGACTGTAACCTTGGTTTAAGGAGCCATTTGGAGCCTGGCTTATATATCTGAGTTTCTAACACTGATCTCATCCCTTCCCTGTATAGTTTGTTGATTTGTTTCATTTTGTATTGAAAATCCACGTTTTTAAATGGCTGAGAGTATGGTCCGAAGGCACTTACCTTGCTGGTGCTAAGAACGTCTGAGCCTGGGGCAAAGGAAGTTACCTTATATAGAGTCGGAGCAATACTCCACCTAGCTCAGTACTGGCTACACTAACTGCCAGCAGCTCTCCAACATTTCAGGCAGGAGTCTCTCCCAGCTCTAACTGGGGATGCCGGGGATTGAACCTGGGGTCTTCTGCAGGAAAAGCAGGTGCTCTACCACTGAGCTATAGCCTTTCCCCATTCCGAAACACTGAATGACTGGAAGACACCCCAGAAACCACACGTTTCACCTTGGGTTCCGCAATGGAGGAGAAGTGAGATACAAATATGAGAAAACAAATCACTTGCTTTATTTCACCACTGTAAGTTGCTCCAAGAGTTTCAGCAGAACTGAAGGGGAGGATATACAATTTTATAAACAAATAAAATGTTTGGGGGTGGGGAGGAGAAGAACAATCTCTCTCGTAGTTTGCAAAAGCTTCCAGTCAGGCAAAAGCTCTTGAAATGGGTTTGGAACAGGGCTGGTGAGAGGTGGCATGGCAGAGTCACAAAGACCCAGATAGAGAAGCTTGGAGGGCCACATCTGGTCACTGGGGCTGACACTCCTTACCCGTGGCCTATGGCTAAGGTGTAGTATTGGGTGTCTTTCATCTGCCCTTTGTGCTGCATCCCTCAGTCATTGCAACAGCGCTTGCACGACAGTCCCCTTAATCAAATGAATGGAAGTTACCTAGCAGCAATGCTTAATGGAGAGCTTTCCTAATCCTTAAGAATGGCTATGGTTGCCAAGCAGCAGAATGAAACGACAAATCCTTGGCTCACTAGCTTTGGCAACCAAGGCTCCCGGGGCCAATAAAAATTGGGTGCTAGCTATGGAGCATCCGAAAGCAGCAATAGATAGATAGATAGACATGCAGGCAGGCAGGCAGGTGATCATCACTCCAACATGACCTATGTGACTGGCAAGTGGTATTACAACGTTATTCTACAGCAAGAAAATCTAAGCTGACCTTGAGTGTGATATGGCCAAATGGCAAGACACAACCCACAACGTGCCTTCAGCCGCCAAAGCAAACACAGAGCAGAGAATTTACTTTTCTCACAGTTCCGGCGACTGCTGTCCAGTCAGTCAGTATGAACAAGTCCAGTCATAAACGAGGCAGAGTTGAACATTTGCCCCTTCGCAGTCTAATTCCAAGTCCAAATATTTGGCTGGAATGGCAGCCCTATTTCGTTTTTAAAAAAGCAAACATATATTTCTCCGTCAACTTCCACTTTGTCCAGGTTCATCAATTACAGGCATCACTTCTTTAGACATTACACCAGAGGCAGGAAAAGTGTGTGTGTGTGTGTGTGTGTGTGTGTGTGCATGACTCAACCACGTATCGATTTCTCACTGCTCTGTAACATGCAAAAGCCATCCTGGCTCTCAACCAGATTCAGAACCCTAAATGAAGTCTAAATACTTGCATTTAAATCAGTTCAGTTCCATTTAAGTCAATCAGACTAAGCAATTTGAAATTCAAGCCCTTCACCGGCATGGACTGTGGAACGTTGAGGTCAAGGTGCATTGAGCATAAGCCTGTGCATTTTTACTTGGAAGTAAATTCCACCATGTTCAATAGGGATTACTCCCAGGTAAGTGCATGCTAGACTGAAGCCCTAATCTGTATGCTCAAATGAACACACGCCTTATGTCAGACTACTGGTATATCTAGCTCAGTATTTCCAACGCTGAATGGCAGAGACGCTACAGGGTTTCAGACAAGGAACAATTCCAGCCATACAGATGCCAGGGAGTGAACTTGAAACCTTCTGCATGCAAAGCAGATGCTCTACCACTTAGCTACAACCTGTCCCCCAAATAAACAAGTCTGGGATTTCAAGCATGGTAAACTAGGGCAGAAGATAAGTCTCACGCCTGACTGATGAAAGCAGAAACATATTTGAAAACAGCAATTCTAGGCATCATCCATTTTCCTGAAGCAGTAATATATCCATAGAGCATTAGCTATAGTTCTCTTTCATAAGTGCAGAAACGTGGTTTTCAAATCTGATATTTAAACAGAAGATCCTTTCATAAGCTAAGACTTATACAAGTGATCTTTTAATTAAGAATTTTAGTGAAATGCTAACGAAGGAAATTCTCAGACTTTGTGACTTCTGACTACACACAACAACTATCTAGGTATGCTCTCAGCACCAAGCAATTGTTCAGAAGACATGGCCTTTAGTTTGAGGATTCTAGTTTTTTCACTTTAAACACACAGAGAGAATTATCCGTTGAATTTTTTCTACAAAAGAAAAAAAGCAGAACCCTTTCATGTCCTAATGACTAACAAATTTATTGCAGTAAGTGCTTTCAGAGTAGATAATCCCAGCCTTTAACAGTTCAGACCTGAGTACATCTTTCAGTCTAAACGTGAAATGTATTTGCTTTTTGCAGTACTATGGACTAACACTCTTCTGAGATTCACAAATGGTGCTTATTAACATTCCAACTTAAAGATACACTTTAATTCTAAGGTAAGGATGAAGGAACTATAATAAACTGCAAGAAAACAGAGCCTAGCCCTTCTGAAAATGCCCACACTCTCCCTGCCTTAAAGCATAATTATTAAAACCACAACCTCATTAATAAGATTAAAAAATAGCATCCCTTAAAATTCAATTGCTTCAGTGATTACAACTGTTTCAGTCATTATTTTTGTCTTAGCTTTGAAAAGAATGATAATATTTACTCACTTTCAATGAATCAAAGCAGGCGATTACTCGTCCATTTTCAACTTGGCAGCTTTTCGATGGATGTGCAAATTTACATTCCGAATCTGGACGTGAGCAAGTCCCTCTTTGGAACTCACGGCACACTTCCAGTGTTAGCCATTTTGTGTCCCGGATTGGTGTGACACTTACAGCCATGTTTAGATTTTTTTACAGGTAGTTAAAATTGTCAATGAAACAAACAAATTTAAAAAATAAGGAGAGAGAGAGAAGAGGCCAAACTGATAAAGACTGGAAACGATGAAAAATGCCACCTCCAAAATGCTTCCCCCAAAGCCCCAAAGCCCAACGTTAAAAGATGTAAAGTTGTGTTGTCGCAACGGCAAGGAATAGATTTCCCACTAGAAAGTCACAGCGCGAAACTGTCAATCAGAAGAGGGGGTTGGTTTTGGAACTTAAGGTCGTCAGAAAAATGAGCATTTAAAAGTGTGGCCTGGAATGAGCCTTGTGCTCTCAGTAAACCATTCTTGATCGCCAAATTGGGAGGCCAAAATGCAAGCAGCAGAACGTGAGAGACCCTTCAACAGAGGATTTCCAAGCTGCTCTCAGGAAAAGTTGCCTGAAAGGGGAATCTCCACACGGCTGAATTTGCAATTGTTATTATTAATTTTATTATTGAGATTTTGATTTATTCAATTTTTTTTTGGTGTGGCGCAATTGGTATCGATTAGTTTGGCACAGACAGATGCAGCAGTTTAAAGAGATAAATCAAGGAACGGTTTATTTTGCTCCTCCTCTCCTTGATTTTTTTTTTTCCTTTCTGGCAGAAGATTATCTCACTTTTCCAGCAAACTTTTGTTGTTGTCGTTATGCTTATTATTTCTAAAAGAATAACTAAAGCAGCCTAGGGCAACGCCTGATGCTTAGAGCTTTTTTTTTTCCTCTCTCTTTCTCTTTCTCTTGATTATAAGTAGAAATGCGGGGAGGGGTGGCTGGGCTAGAGGTGGAGAGTGGATGAGCTGTCGTCGCAGTCTAGCTGGCAGCAAGCAAGGCAAAAAGCAGAGTCTGCTCTAGAAGCGGTTCCAAGCAGCAGAGACGTCAGGAAAGGCACTTCTTAGTACCAACCTGTAGAAAAAACAGATACGTTAAAATTTACCAAGCAGCATTTCACTGATGTCTCACAGCATAATCATGTCGCCATGTGCTCCTTTCCGTCTTACTACTCTCTACACAGCATGATTCCCCCCCCCCTCTTTCTCGGTCTCAAAACAAAACAAAAAAATACTTACAGTGCAGCATATTGCAGCCGGCCATCGTGGGCTTATTAAAAAGGGGGCCGTTCTCCCCTTCTGAAGCAAGGCATGATGATAGGGAGATAACCAATCACAGACAGTGTTGCAGCAATATTCTGGGCAGAAAGCCAGTCGTGTGGGCTGTCTTATGAAAGGTCGCGCCTGTCAGACGTTCATTGCTATGCTATAAGCAGAGAAGACGTCCATCAGATGCGACTTTATTCCACTGCAAGAGGACGACCATGTGGGTTTTGAAATTTACCCAACATGCAGCGAGTGGAATAAACCATGTTAGCTTTTTTTTTTCTCCCCCCCTAAACAGCTTCCAACTCCAGCACTGAGTGCCTGCAGTGTCCGGGCAGAGCAAAGGGGGGTGGATAAAAAGGGGGGTGGGCTGCAGAGCAAAGGGGGGTGGATAAAAAGGAAAGCAGGAAAAGCAGCAAGCTTCCCAACTGCAGATCACATTTAGGCTGCTTTGCATCGAAGCCCAGCAAGCCCAGAGCACGCCTACTGTATCTGACAGATGAATATAAAAGGGAAAGGGGTGTTCACAAATGGTACAGTCTCCTGACCTATCCAGTTCACTTCCTTCTAAACCATAAGCCCTGCCTCCTCTACAGAAAGCAGAACGACTTCTCTCTCTCTCCCTCCCTCCCTCTCTCTCTTTTTAAAGTGCTGGAGAAGTATTCCGTTCAGTCAGCACAGAGCCTGCCAGTAGATCCCAGGCAGGTTAGGAAGGATCAAAAATACCTTCCAGAGGCACAAGGCTAGGTCACTGGAGGGGAGGTGGGAGCAGTGGGTATCTTCAGCCTGCCCGGCCACCTCCAAAGCCAATCTCGGAGGGGATAAAGTGATTCCACCACAGTCACCTTAAATATTAAGCAGGCAATCTGGTTTTAAGCAACATGATACGCTTCGGGTCGACACTTCCGACTTAAAGCGATAGCGTCAACAAACGGCCTACGGTTTTCTGAGGCTCGTGTTCACACCAGAACTCAGCTCCCCAGGGGCTCATGTCTTAAAATGGCTTCTTTAAGAAAAGAGTTTGCTTTGCACTATACTAGTCAGAGAGAGAGAGAGAGAGAGAGAGAGAGAGAGAGAGAGATGAAGATGGTAATGATTATTATTCAGAGAGGCAAACAACTGCGGTATTTTTCGGCCCGTGGGAGAGAGAAGAGCTGTTGTAAATTTCATAAACCAAATTAATCTGATGGGACTTTCACAAGATTGCACGGTTTTGTTCCACTTTAGTTAACTCTGAAAAGCAGAGGGTGTTTTCACAAGCGCTGAATTTGTTCCTTAGGATTTGTTCTCTCTCTCTCAGAAAGCTCGGAGCACCCTTTGCCTGCCTGATGAAATTCGTTAAGCATGGGGGGGAAAGCATAGTGATTTCTACTTGCGGGTGCATATTTTATTCCTTATACATGGAAGTGCCTTTGTAGGTATGCTTGCAACAGCCCATCAGAACCTAAAGATGGGATCAGCAAGAGGCAAGCCCAGAACAAAGTCCAGCCACCTGAGGAATACCACTGGCCATCTGCAGCCGATTCACAGGCATGAGAAATGTATGAAGGGGCAGCTCCTAGCCACACACCTGACAAGTAGTAGCAGAATCCTGGCCTGAAGAACTGGCTTGCCATGTGAGCCACTACACTAGCTTCCTGGGAGGTGGGTCACTGTTGCATGCTGGGAGGAACAGGGACCAGGCAATGTGGAAGTCTGTGTGGTGTAAACACACTGGCAAAGCCAATCCTGTGTTCCTGCTGGTGCATTTGCACTCTGCTGGCCCCTTACTGCACCTTCCTGTCTCTCCCCCACCCCTTGTAAGCAGCAGCAACCCTCCTCCTGGAAAACTAGCATAGTGCCTCCAAACCACCCATCTCCTGCTCTTCCTCAAGGGGCCCCTCCAGTAAAACGAGTTAAGGAGTATTTTAATAAAAATGAATTGCTATGCCATCTTTTCCCCAGTACATCTACACAACCAAGAAAACAATGAACATACTAGTCATGCTTGATGCATCAGGCGATATTCAAATTTCTTCCACCATTCCAGCCCTCACACATTTCAGTACAGTGCTAATACAGTGCTCAGGTGGCTAAAGCATGGTGCTGATAATGGCAAGGTTGCAAGTTTGATCCCCGTAAGGGGCAGCTGCATATTCCTGCATTGAAGTGGATTGGACTAGATGATCCTCAGGGCCCCTTCCAACTCTACAATTGTATGATTCTATGTCTGCTCAAAAGTAAGTCCCACTGAGTTCAGTGGGGACCACTGCCAGGGAAGTGGGCAAAAGAAGTTTGCAGTACGATTTTATACACGCCTACTAAGTAGTAAGATTTATGAAGTTCAAGGTGCTTAAGTACACTCTTCCCTAAGTCCCGCTGAACTCAACGGGGCTTACTTCTAAGTAAACACATATGGGATTCTGCTCTTAACCTCCTATAAAGACAAGGAATCAAAAAGATAAAACAGTGAGACTGGGAGATTTTTAACCTTGCTGTCTTTAGTATTTGATTTCCTGGAGCAAAGTAACATGAGAAATGTTGGCCATTCCTACAGTGGTCTCCCACCCCCACCCCCACCCCCATTTAAAAGCCATAATTGCAGCACTAACCAGCTAGGACACAGAAATCCTCTGTCATTAGGTGCAGAGCATGCCGCAATCAGTCTTGGCATGTTATTGGAATTCGGTCTGTGAAAACACCACCCCAGCTCCAGATTCATCAATCCAGAAACCTCCTTCAGTCATTCATCAGTGGAATCACCATGCCACTCTTTAAATGCTCTTTGGAAGAGGAGATAAAAATTTATCTTTTCCCAAAGTTACAGTGTGCAAAGTCACAAGTGATCAATATTACACGACGTGAGCAAGAGGTTGCTAAAGGAATAGCAATTTCTGGATATTTTTTTTTACTTTTTCTAGCAATCCTTTTTTGTTCATTATGTCTACTGCTGTGGAAATCATTACTTTCTCTTTATCCCAAAATACACTATAAAACACATACAATGCTCTTCGGAAAGATAGATATGCTGAAAAGAGACATGTGTTTTATGATTACCTGCTTATCGCCACAATAAAATATACCATAAATGGTTGATCGCAAGAAACTGTATATATGTTGTTATCCATTTAATAAGGATCTCCAACATTTCTGTAGCAAGATTCTGAATACTAAAATTAACAACGCACATCCTTCTACTTTGGTATTTACCCACTGCCAAGTATTTCATGCAGCAAATGGATACATACTGCATGGATGTATATGGCAAAGAATTATAGGGCAAAACCAACTCCACCCTGTTCTTTGAACAGCACAGCACATTGTTATTGATCTGCAAATTCAAGGTGCTGGTGTTAACCTTTAAAACCCCTAAACAGATAAAGATAAAACACAGTGTTATATTGCTAGCTTGTTTAATGTATTAGTCACAATATAGCAAAATGGTAGCAGAGTTGTTATTAGTTGGTAAAGTCGTTTCAAAGAATGGTGGTGTTATTATTTATTTTTGCATCGGGGATGTTTGTTATCAATAGTAGCAGTAGGTTTTTTTAATAAAAATAAAAAAAATCTATTCCTAAAAAAATCTATCCCTTATTGAACTGAGTAAAGGTAAAAAAGGTAAAGGACCCCTGGACGGTTAAGTCCAGTCAAAGGCGACTACAGTGGACGTTCGGGTTGCGAATATGATCCGTGCAGGAGGCACGTTCGCAACCTGCAGTGTCCACAACCCACAGCGCCGCATCTGCACACGGTGGGTCGCGATTCTGCGCTTCTGCGCATGCACAAAGCGCAATTTAGTGCTCAATCCCGTATGCCTAAGAATGCAAGACAAGAACAATACTAAGCAGACTTTGGGTCTAACCCAGAAGTGACTAGCATGTGGCTGTGGGTGCTGTTGGATTCCAGCCCCCATCCTCCTCAACCAGTCTGGCCAACGATTGGAGATGAATGGAATAGTAGTTCAAAAACCTGGATGGCTGCAAGATAGCATCCCCCTGCCTGTTCTAGCCCAATATCCTGTTCCCAACACTGATCAACCTCCAGGATGCCCACAAACGTTAAAATTGAAATTGATTTCAAACATCCAGCTACAAATATATATATCAAAGTGTGAGGAGCTTCCACTATTTCATAATCTACTCCTCTTTGACCGTATCTCAGCTACCTAGTTTAGACTATGTCGCTTTTCTGCCTTCTGCCTCTGAGCCTATTGCACTGATTGGTTGTGCCGGTGGACAATGATACAACTCCCTATTTATTTCTGCACTTTTAGCAAGTGCTGGCCCTTTTGCCATGGATCCACTGCTGTGTAGCCTCCCCCTATCCCTTCTAATTTCGTTTAACCTGCCCATTCCCCCAACCTGGGAGGAAAATCAGGACCGAGCATTTAAGCTGTCTCCCCTCGCCTTGCCTTTATCATCCCTGCGATGATTTGAGCACATTCCACCCTCCCCGTCCCCAAGTCTCACTGGGGCAAAGTTTGAAAACCCTTGAACTGCAAATATTTAACAGACATCACTGAGAAGTAAGTTCAAGGTTCTGCTAAAGGGAAGATCTGCTTCCAGGTTCATTCTGGCCTCAGTTTAGCAACTTTGGTGAAAGACACCAAGAAGAATTTTGAAGAGCTTAACAAAGCCCAAAGAGGATATTTAAAACAAGTCTAAATTAGCAGGATAAAGGGCAGTGATTCACAAGCTTGCCTTAATCTGTATGAAGCAACTGTCTGCTCCTTGCATGCTCCTCCAAGTGGCTGCAATGTTTTGATTATTTCCACCCTCTCCCGCTCATAGGGCTATGTTTTCACATAAGCTGAGCTTCTGGCGTTGCAAGGAGGAAGACATAAATAAACATTAAGGTAACTTGGGAGAACATGAGCTGGGTAGAGCAGAATTAAAGAGGGTCATGTGGAAAGGGCATGAAATTATACTAGATATACTTCACAAAGCCAATTTCACAAACTGGCCCTGATTTTTTTTTTCCATCTGCCCTTAACACATCTTCCCGTTGTTGTTGTTTTAAAAAAGAGAACACCAAAATACCAAAACATTTAAAGAGCACTTCAGCCCTGAAAATATGGGCACGGACACTGCATTATTCTGCTGAATATCTTGACTAAGCATCCGGTGACATTTTTATATCAGCTTTCTAAATCAAAACACAATACTTTATGGGCAGTATGTCATAACAAATATTTTGCTCCCCTGTTATATGTACTGTAGGAGTAAGGCTTAAATGCTTGAACCGGAATGGTTATGGGCTGAAGATTCTGAGACTCTGCAAGTTATGTGGAAAATTGTGACAGAGCCTGGACAATGAATTCTCTAATATTCACCTTTCCAGGTATACGTATAATATTTTCCACCAAAAGAAAAAGGAAAAAAAGCTCCAGATCATAAAACTTTAAATTACCAAATTTGTGGTCAATATCACACCCAAAAATATCAAAATGTAATGGAAGTAAAATAGGAATCTATGTAAACCAATGGTTGCTCTCTCTAGGTTTTCTACTGTTCTGTTTTTATGGGACTGAGCAGTGAAGGAACCAACAATCTGTTTAAATCAGGTGCTAAAATGGTCAAGATAAGCTTGCCCACAACTGCAATGGTTCAAACTACATACCTATTATTCCTTCACATGTGTCTACATGCTCCCATCATGTTAAATATCTAAATCAGAGGTGAGGAACCTGTTGGCTCTTCAGATGTTAACTGAACTACAGCTCCCATCATTCCTAGCCTTTGATCATGCATGCTTATGGGATATGTAATTCAGTAACAACTGAATGACCAACAGTTCCAGACCTCTGATCTAAATGCACAGCACCAACCATAATCAAGATAGGTCTCAACATCTAAAATTATAGGCTTTATCAAAGTAGTAGCTTCAGGGCAGGGGGACTGAACTAAGAATAACACTTTGCAATTTCTAAAGTCAGTTTTTCATTATTTTAATATTTTCCAATGAATTGTATGCATTTTCACCATTTGCTTATGCATTCTTCTATTTAACGCTAGTAGAAAAAGACTTTATCCCAAGTAATCTCAAGAGATGGGCATGATTGAATGGAGACAACAGTTCTCTTTCTTGCCAAATTCTGGAATATTTGGAGCTAAACAGGAAATATCACAAGGATATTCGGGAAGAGGAGAGTAGGCAGAAAGTGAAGCTGGTAGGTAATCAAAATGTAATCTACAGTCTACGGATGGGGGATAAATTTGATTCTGTTCGCTTTAAAGTCACATTGACCAAATTCACACTTTCTGAAACAATATGAGAACTGAAATACTGCCATCCTTCAAAATTCACACTTGTCCAGATTTTGCAATGCAGCTGTCCAACCATTCAATATTTACAAAAACACATATATGAGAAGGACGTGTGCACAAAAAATGAATATATTAGTGAAGATAATATTATATGCATTATACTGGGAGAAACTACTGGCAAGCATGTGCACATTGGTCAAAATGGCACATACAACATGCAGTTATTATGAGAAATTTACATAAAATTGCTGAATAATTTTCATGAAGATTATATGTAGAAAGTGTGCTTTTATTTAAAATGCATCTCTGGGTTATTTGTGGGGCATAGGAATTCGTTCATTTTTATTTTTTCAAAATATAGTTCGGCCCCCCACAAGGTCTGAGGGACAGTGGACCGGCCCCCTGCTGAAAAAGTTTGCTGACCCCTGATGTACAGCCTGTGTCAGGGCATCTCAGAAAGAATGTTGTTCCTAAACTATACAAGAAAATAGAAATAATCTTGCTCTCTGGGGCTTCAAACGAGTAAGGAACATAACTGAAACTTGTTTCCAGATTTTTCCAGCCATTCAATTAATCAATTATTCAGAGGATTACTAAATGGGGAGGCTAAAGAATTAGCATTGAAGAAATTACAAACATCAGCTACAAACGGAAGATTTCACTTTAAACTACGTTCTATTATTGCTCCAAAGAAATGGATTCATTTTCATATTCTCATTACACTTGTCATCAAAGGAAAAACACATTTGAATAGGAACCCTCTGTTTATGCTTCGTATACATGCATCCACGGTTCTGTAATTGATTTAGCAGAATACTGGTTGTTTTGCTCCATGGGAAGTCAAAACACACATGCAAGGAAATGTACAAACAGCATTCGTTTAATGTACATTAATCAGCCTTAAAAATTAGAAAAGCGAGGAACAAAAAGAAGTCAAAAGTCGTGAACTGAATTGCAGATAAAAAGAAAAATGTGTGGAGTGTTTATTAGCCTAGATAATGCCTGGATTCCTAATATATAGCTGGTGGGCCTGATACTGGCTTTTGAAAATGCATTATGCTACTGTCGCAGTATCATAGTGGGACTGCACTTCATAATCAGCTAGTAGAAAATACTACTTTTGAATTATGGTGCTGGAGGAGACTCTTGAGAGTCCCATGGACTCCAAGAAGATCAAACCTGTATCCATTCTTAACGAAATCAGCCCTGAGTGCTCACTGGAAGGACAGATCCTGAAGCTGAGGCTCCAATACTTTGGCCACCTCATGAGAAGAGAAGATGGAGGGCACAAGGAGAAGGGGACGACAGAGGAAGAGATGGTTGGACAGTGTTCTCGAAGCTACCAACATGAGTCTGACCAAACTGCAGGAAGCAGTGGAAGACAGGAGTGCCTGGTGTGCTCTGGACCATGGGGTCACGAAGAGTCAGACACGACTAAACAACTAAACAACAACAACAGAAAATACTGGTCGACTAGCATTCAGCCCGAATCTGTAAAGTCCTGCTATTCACTGGGGACTAAAACCCATGATGCCCACTTTGCACGGGGCTGCTGGCAAAGAGGGATGGGAGTATTACAGAGTATTACAGAAAAAAACCAAACCCAAAAACAGCCCAACTGTGTTGTGTTTTCACCCCGATTGACCGGCAGCCCTGCACAGAGTTGTAATGAGATAGTTTTTATGCATGCATATCAAATGCTTTCTAAAAGGCTCTAAGCTTCGACGGTAGCATGAGCTAAAGTTCCAATCAGATAAATAAAGTGTGCGGTAATTACTTCACCAGCCAGCAAGAATGCAGTCAAGAGATAGGTGACAAGATAAAATTAAACCATGAACCACGGGGGCAGATGGCTGGACTTGGAACTACGTATTAAAAAAAACACAACACCACACTAGGTGAAAACCATCTAGCACCGTATTCTGATTCTCAAGCTGGCAAACAAACAGGAAATGGCAGGGTTCGTCTCTCTTACGTTGTTTGTAGCCATGAAGTTTGCAAGTACCTAGTTCGGTAGACAAATTGTCAAGCTCAAACAACACCATTTCTACCGGAAGTTCTTCTCTGGTCCACTATGCTAAATGAGATCTTGCGCATGCACCATCAGCATTCGTCAGACCCAAGCCAGGTGCTCAGACTTTTAAATATGCTAACCTTTTACTTTTCATGGGTTATGTTTTTATCCAGGATATACAACATTCTGTGGCAAAATAATACTGAGAAAACTGATCTAGCTACTTCACTGAGCTACCAAGATTCTGTGCCCTTGAATACGATTTTTTAGATTCTGTGCCCCTGAATACGATATTTTAAAAACATACAGAGAGGGGGGTGCTCTCTATTGCTTTGTTGCTTGCCCTCTGATCTACGGTTTTCTAGCGATTTTGTGCACCTCTAACATGTCGCTTGGATGATGCCCTGATGCAGCAAAGTGGTATGGTTCTACTACAGTCAACACCTGCAAAAATATCAACGCCACATTGGCTGTTCTACATGAGCATTTGACATTCAGCATTTGATTTTTCTGTGGACATGCAATGTTTTTCAGTACCTGACAGATGACAGTCAACTGCAGTGGCATTTGACAAAAGAAGCCAGGAAAAGTCTAAATGTTGTAAAGGTTTAGCTCTGGGACATTAATATCAAATGTTGATGCAAAAATTCAAAATCGCAAATCGCGGTTGAACATTTTGATTTCCCCCCTCCCTCAAAATTGCATTTCAGCGCTCATCTTGTACAATCAAGATGTGATATGCACATTTTAGTTACGAAATGTTGACGACAGGCTCCAAAATTGGGTAATTTGTCCCCCTGCCTCCCAAAATAAATAAATCACAGTTCAGTACTGATCTAGTACAGTAAAGTAGTGCCACACAACAGGATTGTTGAAAGTGAGCTCAGTGGAGTAAACTCACCAGACTAGAGGGTTCGCATCTTGGCAGGGCAACTTTAGCAAGGCAGCACATGACTCCGAAAAACAGTAAAAATATTTTAAGAATGTTTTGAATACACTTGGGACTTTCTTACTAAAGTTTTGTTCTACAGATGTTCAAAACCCAAAGGGCTCATTAGCAGAGTTTGTAAATTTGTCAGGCCTAATCTGCAATGTGAAAAAAATCCATAGAAGCTATGTGAACGTCTGGAGTGCGATATTCTCACAACATATAGTGAGTAATTCCAAAATTGTTCACCAACTGAACACAGTATGTTCTTGTATTATACAATGCTGCATAAACCAAGCAAGCTTTTAGGCCAAGCTGTTCATGAGACACAGCCGTCATGGAAAAGGCACTGAGGAAGTGAAATAAATTTGTTACTCACTTTCACAGGCAAAACCTTTTGTTTGGCTAACCACACATCTGAATCACCTGAATCCTAGAAGAAAAACCTCTTAAGTAATCCGTAATACATTTGGTTGAATGCAGACCAAGTAAATTGCGCTGATCTCCAACTAAGTCATTCTCATGTAAACAGACTTGATATACATTATGAAAGTACAGATTATAAATATTTGAATCATGCCTCACCTGCCTTTTTACATGTGTTATTCTGTATTTTATTGAAGCTTTAACCTATTTCATTATATTTTATTCACTGCATTTGTATTATTATCATTATCCACCTTAAAAACAACTTAGCGGAAGCGGGGATATAAATTTAATAAATCAAGGAACGTCAAAAATAAACTTGCATAACTTATAAATGTCAAATGTCAGTCACAAGCCATGCTGCCTAATTCTGTGTCACTGCATTATATGTACACAAATTTTGCTGACTCATCCTCAAGGATGCATTAAAAGCCATTACTGATCTTCTAACTGAAGGCCCCAATAACTGCCCAATGATCCCTCAAAATGAAGCTTAAAAACCATTGCTGACCTTACATATAATTCAAATGTTGCCTGACCATAAAACTTTACACTGGTGGGGCCCAACATAGCTTAGAGACATCCTACTTCTCTGTGTTCTGTTAAACTTGCTCATATTGACAAAGAGAGTGCATCCTGTCAGTTGCTGCATATTATGAAACTCCCATCTTATGGAAATTGCCAGAGCCCCAGCCTCAAAAACAATAGGAATGCAATCCATTTAAGGAGGCACTACGGGGCCCAGTTTAGAAATACGCTAGTCTCTTACATTTATATCCTTGCCTTCCTGCCATGATAGAACCCAAGGCAACATGCCTGCGTGAGCCTCATGCCTTTGCAATTCGTTCTCACAATGCCCCTTCTCTGCTCCCAACTTGGGACACTATGACTGAAGACTTCCTGCGTTAACCCCAACCCTCTCCCATTTCTCCTGAACCAGAAATCCACGGTGACCCGGGATCAGAGCACATCTGACCAGCTCTTAAACCAACTTCAAGATCCTAGTTTGCTCCAGTCCTGGCAAACTATGGATTTAGATCTAGTAAACCCAGGGAAGACTAGAGCAGAAGAGAGAAAGAACAGAACACATGGACAAAAGGCTTATGCACTTCTCAATTTAATAAGTCATGTATACCTGAAAGAGCGTCTCCACCCACCTCATCCAGCCTGGACACTGAGGTCCAGCTCCGAGGGCCTTCTGGCGGTTCCCTTGCTGCAAGAATCGAAGTTACAGGGAACCAGGCAGAGGGCCTTCTTGGTAGTGGCCCTCCCATCAGATGTCAAGGAAATAAACAACTATCTGACTTTTAGAAGACATCTGAAGGCAGCCTTGTATAGGGAAGTTTTTAATATTTGATGCTTTTTGGTTTTTTTAATATTATGTTGGGAGCCGCCCAGAGTGGCTGGGGCAATAATAAATAATTATTATCATTAATTATTATGTACATCCTAAGCAATCCAGTGACTAACGTTAACCCATCTTGGACTTTGTACTATAATTAAAAGGCAGAATATGCTTTGTTTAAATAACTAAGTAAATAAATAAGCTGTAAATTTGTTATAATGCGGTATAGTTTGTTTTAGTTTTAATTAAGTGTTGGGATTTGCCCCAAAGCTACATAATATACTTTTTTAATAATTCAGTGGCATTGACCTGTTGCAGGGCTGGGACTAACAGCTAGTCTGATTTATATGTCTCAAAAGTCCTACAAACTGGGATTCCCCCCCCCCATTTGCACTTAGAGGGAGGTGCAATTTTTCCTTCCTCATCCCTGACCAGAAAATGAAACACTCTGAAAAATGTCAGCACCGAGTGCTGGGTGGATGAAAGACTTGTCATTTTGTAAAACCACCAAGATAGGCAGACTGCATGTAGGAAACTGCCAAGGGCTCATCTTAGCCTTCTCTTTGACATGCTATAATCTCGACAGAGCTTGAGGCTTTTCCACATTCGGATCTGCTCTACACATGGAGCAGAATGAGGTGGGAATGAATGGATAGGCTTTAAAGGTAGCACCAGGTTTCAGGTGGGAACCAAGTTTTAGGTCTCCCCTACATCACAAACTCCCTGTAAGTAGAACACTAGCACGACAGGCACCAGGATAGATGAGAACCGCTCTTCCTGATGTTCTAGTGTTGGCTATCTGAAGGGTTTTTTTAAAAAATAAAAAATAGTAATAATGGCATTCTATGGTATGCAAAAATGGCATTCTATATTATTATTATTATTATTATTATTATTATTATTATTATTATTATTATACCCTACCCATCTGGCTGGGTTTCCCCAGCACTCTGGGCAGCTTACAGCATAACTAAATACTTAATAAAAACATCAAGCATTAAGAATCTCCTGATATAGAGCTGCCTTCAGGTGTCTTCTAAAAGTAATGTAGTTCTTTATCTCCTTGACATCTGAAGGGAGGAGGGCGCCACTACCGAGAAGGCCCTCTGCCTGGCTCCCTGAAGCTTCACTTCTCGCGGTGAGGGAACCAGCACAAGACCCTCAGAGGGGACCTTGGTGTCTGGGCTGAACAATGGGGGTGGAGACACTCTTTCATGTATACTGTGCTGAGGCCGTTTAAGCCTTTAAAGGTCAGCACCAACACTTTGAACTGAGCTCGGAAATGTACTGGGGTCCAGTGAAGATCCTTTAGGACTGGTGTTATATGGTCCCGGCGGCCACTCCCAGTTACCAGTCCAGCTGCCGCATTCTGGGTTAGTTGTAGTTTCTGAGTCACCTTCATTCTAGCCTATTCTGGCCCCTCCCGACATTTTGGACTAAAATGCCCATCAGCCATGGGCAATAGTCAGATATGATGGGAGTTGTGGTCTACACCATCTAGAAAGCACCATGATAGCTACCATCAGCTCAGTCTCCTGCCTGTGCAGATCAGACCTCTTTCCATGCAAAATATCCTCTCCCGCCCCACTGCACCCTGAATTGGCACAGTCTGGGTAGAACAGAATGCTTTACCATTTGAGTCATTGATGGGAATTCAAGCAGACACCTAGCAACAGAATTTCTGGGTAACCTGAAGATTTCGGGTGCCTAACGAATTATTTTGGATCAGTGATATTCTGCACATGCAACCAGAAATAATCCAACACTTACAAGTGATTAAACTATTCTGGTCACTTTTCACGCTTGGGTGAATCCAAGTGCTTAGATACTCTTCCCTGGAGTATTTAAGTGTTTTGAGAAGCTTGTTTCCAATGGTGGTTCGAATTAATTGTTTAAAATAACATTGCACCCTTTCCAATCTGTTATTGTCACTCGATGTAATTATAATAAGTTTGGGGAAACTGCAAACATGTCTCAGCAGCCATAATATCATTACTATGGAAACGCTAACAAGGAATATCAGTCTTGGAGGCTTTTTTAATGCATACTAATTTAACTACCCATTATCTGCAATGGAAACTTGTGCAAATCAATGTTTTCATGATACAGTACTGAGTTTCAGAATTTTTGTTCCTGCAGTGCACATTTACTAAGGAGCATGTGCTAAATTCTGGTGCTTACTTCACAGTGGAACTATGAGTGACTTAGTAGGGAGTTGCATATTACAGTCAGGATCCAAAGAATTAAAACTAGCACCTCGGCCTCAATTCAACTTTAGACGTGCGTCCCTCAAGCGCAGGTCCTTGGTGTCGCAAACAGTTTGTGTTCTGCAAATCGTTTTGAAACTCAGGAGTAGTTTCAAAAGCAGTTTTGTGATATGTCATGGGAGCAGATATTGTTCAAAGTGAAAAAGCAGGGAGAAAATCACTGAGGCAGTACAAAAGTCCCTGGGAATGCCAAGAGAAGCTCCCGGCCTTTACTGTGACGGATGTGGGAGTAAGTGATTTAAGTTTACTACAATTCAGAGTCATGCGTCAAGAATTACAGGGCACCGTTGTTGCATCTGCATTATGATACATGCAGTTGAAAAACAACATTCTGCAGAAATGTTGTATGCAAGTCAGGTCTGATGAACTTGCTTTTAAATTCCATCAAATTGCTCAAAATAATAAATGTTTGTTATTTATTATTTAAAGGATTTCTACCCCAACTTTGAAGGCAGCCCCCCCCCATACACACACAATAAAGCAATGCCAAAAGAATTAATAAATCATAAAATCCAATAAACTGTTTACTAAAAACCATGTTCCCAATTAATGAGCAGCAACAATACTCTCTTGGGTTAGAGTACAGTGGTACCTCTACTTACGAGTAACTCTACTTACGTTTTTTTCGAGTTACGAGTGACTTCCGGTAAAACAAAATGGCCACCGCATCCGAATTTTTTTCTACTTACGAAAAGACGTCGCGGCCGCTTTTAATAGGATTTTTTCGACTTACGAATTTTTGACCCGAATTTTTCGACTTACAAATTTTTCCCCCCCAATGCATTCCTATAGGGATTCGACTTACGAATTTTTTTCTACTTACGAAAATCGCGTCGGAACGCATTATCGTCGTAAGTCAAGGTACCACTGTATTAGAGTTAGGGTTCTATACAACTAAGTACAGTGGTACCTCAGGTTAAGAACTTAATTCGTTCTGGAGGTCTGTTCTTAACCTGAAACTGTTCTTAACCTGAGGTACCACTTTAGCTAAAGGAGCCTCCCGCTGCTGCCACGCGATTTCTGTTCTCATCCTGAAGCAAAGTTCTTAACCCGAGGTACTATTTCTGGGAGTCTGTAACCTGAAGCGTCTGTAACCCGAGGTACCACTGTAATACTTAAAGGTAAAGGGGTAAAGGGACCCCTGACCATTAGGTCCAGTCGTGTCCAACTCTGGGGTTGTGGCGCTCATCTCGCTTTATTGGCTGAGAGCTGGCGTACAGCTTCCAGGTCATGTGGCCAGCATGACTAAGCCGCTTCTGGCGAACCAGAGCAGCGCAAGGAAACACTGTTTACCTTCCCGCCAGAGTGGTTCCTATTTATCTACTTGCACTTTGACGTGCTTTCGAACTGCTAGGTTGGCAGGAGCTGGGACCGAGCAACGGGAGCTCACCCCGTCGCAGGGATTCGAACCGCTGACCTTGGGATCAGCAAGTCCTAGGCTCTGTGGTTTAACCCACAGCGCCACCTGGGTCCCTTACTGTAATACTTACGCCTACTGAAATAAATGGACTTAAGTTAATCGTGACCACTAATTTCAATGAGTCTACTCTGAGTATCACATAATTGGATATAACCCTGGGAGAGAACCACCTCCTAATCCTAATCCCTGCCATATTATGGCCAGTCACGGATAAAATACTCCTGGCCCTTCCCAGGCGATTGCAGAATCTCCCAAAGAAATGTAATACAGTGGAACCTCGGTTTTCGAGCGTCTCGGAAGCCGAACGATTCGGAACTCGAATGCCGAAAACCCAGAAGTGAATGCTTCCATTTTCGAACATGCCTCGGAAGTCAAACGGCTTCCAAGGCAATTTTCTCCATTGAAATTGCCGACCGCCCATTGTGCCTCGGTTGTTGAGCATTTTGGAAGTCAAACGGTCTACCGGAATGGATTTATGTTCGACAACCGAGGTTCCACTGTACGTTGTTCTTATAGCATTGCATCCAATGTTGCATGAACAGAAAGCAGCTTGCAGAACTGATATTTCCTGTCCCCTCCTCTCTCTTGCAGTTGCCTGAAAATCGCCCCTACCCTCCCCCCCCCAAAAAAAAACCACCTCCTCAGCGGCTTTTGGGTTCCTACCAAATATCCTGAACAATGCCATTCAGGCCTGCAGTGGGATGGGAGAACCACTGGAAAAAACAGTGGAAAAATGTTGCACCAGTGGAGTACAAAGTCCAACCCTTTGTCCCACTGTAGTTCTGGATGACACAGTCCATGATGTGCGGTAGCCCCTTCACAACCCTCTGAAAAGGCTTTTGGGGATATACTGGGGACTATATGGGGAGACAGGGAACAGAACAATCCATCTGCCTGCACAACATTAGATCATCAGGAAGGTTTCCCTTTTTTCAGATCTGGGTATAGCAGACAAATGAGCAAACATTAGGAAAGCAAACTGTCTAGGATGAAGCTGAGATGTATGGAGCGACGGATAAGATGCAAAGCTGCAAGGGCTTGCAATGGAATTTTTGTAGAGGATGACCTGACTTATCCTGTAATTCCGCTATCATGCACCCAATTTGTAGGAGGACATTTTGGACAAGGATCAGGCTCATTAGCCGTTTATAGACCCAACAAAACCCATGAAGATAAACTCGGGGAGGCTGTAATCTTTATTTGTGAAAGGCTTACGATGAGACTATGATGATAGGAAGCTTTTGATGATAGAAGGTTTAATGATACAGTTATTCACAGAAAGCCAGGCCAAAGTTTGTTGGAATATGCTGATTTCCACTGGAACCGGATTAAAGTGGCAGGCAAGGAAGCTGATCCTTAAAGCTTTTTGGAAAATGTATAACTCTTCCTTTTGAAAGCACATATGAGTCGCTCTAACACATAGGATTCTGCTCCCCCCTCGTGCAATACCTGCTGGGTGGTGTTATAGCTTTACTGGCTGAAACAATAAATATTTAGCAACCCATACGGAAGAAAAGGGCCATGGAAAGTTGAGTCAAGTATAAAATTGCTTTAAAACCTAAATGTAAATTAACAAAAGGCCCCAAGGACCTGAATCAGAAGTGGGTAAAGGCGGCACGTCTTTCATATATATTACAAAGGCAATATTTGCAGATGTACAACTTAAGCAATTTACCATTATGCTATGCAGAACACAGCAATGGCAATTTATCTAAATGTTGCTTTTAGAAAACCTGATTGCACATTCACAATAAGTTAATAGCACAAATCGCATATGTGAGGAAAGGTACATTTCAGAGATCTGCTGTCCTGGGACCACTTATGTGAGGTTAATCCTGTACTTAATGATGTGTAGCTGGGATATGACTTTCCAGAGCCTGATGTGGACTATTTCCCCTCCTGCGATTCTATAACGCTCTGAGTTCACTAGCAGCAGGAGGACAATTTGGCAATTTTTTGATACAGGAACAAGAAAGCACTAAGTAAACAAGCATGAACTAGTCAGCGTCTCAGTCATGCCACAACACTGAGTTAGAGAACATTAGTGAGCGGCGTCTGACTAGTTCAGATATAAGCGGAATTTGGTTTCATGTGCTGCAATAAGGCTTGGATTCACCCTTCCCCAGTCTACCACTGGAGATCAGAAACAAACCACAGTTCCCTGTGAAGCCCAAACACAAGAAACTGTGGTTTGTTTGTTTGTTTGTTTGTTTGTTTGTTTGTTTGTTTGTTTTTAACCAGCCTTCCCCCTCCATATGTTCTGGACTACAGCTGCATTAGCCCTGACCACTGCCTATGCCAGTGGTGGCCAAACTTGGCCCTCCCGCTGTTTTTGGACTACAACTCCCATCATCCCTAGCTAACAGGACCAGTGGTCAGGGATGATGGGATTTGTAGTCCCAAAACAGCTGGAGGGCCAAGTTTGGCCACCACTGGCCTATGCTGACCGAGGCAGCTGCGAGTTTTAATCCAAAAACATCTGGGGGGCACCCAGTTGGGGAGAGCTGATTTAAACTCCAGTTAATGAAATTACACTAGGAATAAACCATAGTTCCAGATCCTGGCTTGTTCTCTCTAACCATGGTATAAACCAGTGATGGCTAACCTTGACACCCCAGATGTTTTGGAACTACAACTCCCATCATCCCTAGCTAACAAGATCAGTGGTCAGGGATGATGGGAGTTGTAGTCCCAAAACATCTGGAGTGTCAAGGTTAGCCATCACTGGTATAAACCAACCACAGTTATCCAAGTTAAAGGTAAAGGGACCCCTGACCATTAGGTCCAGTCGTGTCCGACTCTGGGGTTGCGACGCTCATCTCGCTTTATGGGCCGAGAGCCGGCGTACAGCTTCCAGATCATGTGGCCAGCATGACAAAGCCACTTCTGGCGAACCAGAGCAGCGCACAGAAACACCGTTTACCTTCCCGCCAGAGCGGTACCTGTTTATCTACTTGCACTTTGACGTGCTTACGAACTGCTAGGTGGGCAGGAGCTGGGACCGAGCAACGGGAGCTCACCCCGTCGCAGGGATTCGAACCGCCGACCTTCTGATCAGCAAGCCCTAGGCTCTGTGGTTTAACCCACAGCGCCACCTGGGTCCCTGTTAGCCAAGTTATCCATGGTATAAACCAACCACAGTTATCCAAGTTCACATGCAATGGGATACCACAAGAGAGGAGAGAGGAGCATGTGAGCCCAAGATTTACTGCAGCTCTTTCACACGGTAGGAAACCGTGGTTTCTTGTTACATGTGAACCAGGCCAAAAAGCCACAGTTGCCAGCGCACCTTGTAGTCTAATAACTGAGGCACGAAGACACTCAGCTGTACCTCGCCACTCTTGTACCTATTGGATAATAATGATGGCTTGCTCTACAGGGTTGTTTTAAGGGTTATTTAGTTAAATAATATTAAACAAGAAGAGTAGACTTTTTTACAGCAAAACCCAGGTACGGTTGCTTCAAAAATAGTATCCCCCTCCCCCCGAAAGTCTGCCTGAGTCACCAGGCTTCTGATATTCTGCAGCATCTCCCCTGGAAAACAATACACAAACTATGAAGCACCCAGATGCAATTAATTCAAATAACTTTTTCCTTCTCCTGCAGCAGTTTTATTAAGAGAAAGAACTAGATTTTCTTCCAAATCTGAGCTTGTAGGCGTCACTTGCCTCCTCACTTTACGCAGCAAAGGCATATCTATTGTTATACTAAAACTATTTATAGCCGAGTTATCCAATGCTCTTAGCATGTTCTTCTATCTTCACAAAAGTGTTCACATTTAATAGAAAATCAAGTGCTGCAGTTCCTACGTAAATCATTTCCTTTATGAAAGCAAGGCTTCCCTTCCATACCTAACACAAAATGGGTTTATTTTTAAGCGTAAGGGCCAAACAAGCTCCAAAGGAGTGCGCAGAAACCAAGGTACTGCAGTTTTTCTTCTTCTTGGTCAAATAACCCCGAATAGGAACACTTTGTTGAATGTTCTCCTTGCCCGCTTCTCTTTGCAAAGCAATTGTGATACCATGCCCAAACCTGCCAGAGCTACGACTGATTCCCACAAGCATCTGTGGTGTTACTTGATGGGATGTGCCCACTGCATTCCCTGTGGAGTGAAAAGTCTTTGGTTCTGCAAGGACATGATCTACCTGAGCTGCCTGATGAATCCCCCCTGATCTGCTTGGGGCTTGCGCTGCTCCAACACGACAAGATAAATCTTTGCATCATCAGTACACCTTGCTCACCTCCACATCAAACGTTTAAAGCACTTGTACACAGGGGTCCCTTTACCTTTACCTTTTTACACCTCTTTAACAGTCATGGCTTCCGCCCGAGAACTCTAGGAACCTCTGGTTCATGAATGGTGCTGAGAGTTGTTAGAAGGCCCCTCGCAGAACTGGAATTCCCAGCACCCTTAACAAACTACAGTTCTCAAGAGTCTCTGGGGAAGGTCCATAGCTCAGTGGTAGAGCATCTGCCTTGCACACAGAAGGTCTTGGGTTCGATCCCTGGTGTCTCCAGGTGTGCCTGAAATCCTGGAGAGTTGCAATCAGTGTGTGTGGGCAATCCTGAACCAGATGAACCAATGGTCTAACTCAGTTTAAGGCAGCTTCCTATGTTCCTATGAATGCTTTCAATGTACGCTGTGGATGTTCTCAACTCAACACCTTTATTGGCATATATAAAAAGGGGACATACAAACCATCTATTTATATAATATTTCTATATAATATAATATTTCTGAAAGCATGCAATAAATAGAAAAAGATAAAAGGATCCTCATTAGTCACTATTGGACAGGCTAGATATACTGGCCTTAATTTCAAAAACCCTGGTCAGATATTGAGCCATAGCTCTAGTGAGGGCAGAGGAATCATCCCTCAGCGGGAACTGGATCGTAAGTTGGTTATTGAAAAGGGCACTAGGCCACATTGAGGACATTGAAGGGCCAAATCAGAAGATATTAGAGAGGGGACAATCCAGGATCATGTGGTCCATAGAGTCCGGCACATTCTGGCCACAAGGGCAGAGTCTGTCCTGGTAAGGGATGCCTCTGAGTCTTCCGGAAAACACGGTAGACGGAAAGGCATTTACACGAGCCATCATAAATACTCTGCGCTGTAATGGCGTAACCAAATTGTAGAAATAATTAGGCATCGTTCCATGATGGGGTTGCAGCCCTAGAGAGGCAGGAGAGCATACTAAGGGCTGGGAGGGATAAAGTTTTTGAAATTCATTATCCAGCAGCGTCTGCTTTATTAGTGCAAAGATGTGTGGTTCTTCAAATGACGAGAGGGAATCTACAGTAAATCCTATTTGCCTGAGTTTAAGGATAATATTAGAGGACCAAATAAAATTATGCTTGTCTTTTAGTAAAAAGGATAATAAGCTTCCTGGTTCTGTGTTAAAATGAATTTTCAACCAGTATTTAAAAGTGGATGTTTAAGCTGAGACTTTGCCGGGCAGCAATAGTATCTCCTCACTGCCTCCTGGTTTATGGCTCTCTTTCAATAGGCGCTTTAGGCTCAGTACAGATACTTCCAGCCTTGCAAACAAGAATATCAAAATTACTAGCCTACCTATCCATGCAAACCTATTTTAGTCATTTGCAGCTCCGAAAGTTAAACTTTAAAAAAAAACTCTTACCAATCTGATCACTCAGAACCAGTTCTTGCTCAGAAGGCAACCAAAATGATCAAGGGAGTTGAGTGACTGCCCTATGAAGAATGGTCGCCGCCTTTGGGACTTTTTAGTTTAGAGGAAAGGCGAGCAAAAGGTGACGTTTATAAAGTTACATGTGGCTTCGAGGAAGTTGATGAAGGAAAGTCGCCCTCCCGCTCTCACAGGACCGGAACTCATGGATGAATGTTGGGCGCTTCAGGACTGATCGAAACAGGTACTCCTTCATGCAGCGCATAGTTGAGCTATGGAATTCTCTCTCCTCCAGGGGACGGTGATGGCCACCAACCTAGATGACTTTAAAAGAGGATCAGACAAACTCATGGAGGAGAGGAACATAGCTGTGTTCTACCTTCACTGTCGGAGGTGGTATCCATCTGAATGCCAGTTTCTAGAAACCACAGGATGAGAGAGTGCTGCTGTGCTCAAGTCCTGCTTCCCACAGGCATCTGGTTGACCACCATGAAAACAGGGTGCTAGACTAGATGAGTCCTCTGGTCTGATTCAGCAGGCTCTTCTTATGAACTCATAGGTACTCAGATCTCTAGCTGTTTACAAGCCTGGCAGTGACACTTCTCTACAGGCTGAAAAGGAAATTATGACTTCTCTTCAGTGACATGTGCAAACATAACATTGGAACATACCGTGAAGCAATGAAATCACGTGAGCCGCTCTTCCAAGCTAGCATTGTACAAACTTTCCCTACCCAAATATTTCCTGCTTGCATGCCTTCCATAAGCACTTGGCACTCTACCTTAAGTCTTCTGCATTTTCGCACTTCAGGCAACCCCTCCCTTTATTATATAATGAAATAATCCCCATTAACATCACTACTGGCATTGCATCAGACAGACGTTCCAACTGGTAATTAAATCCAACTTTTAAAAGATAGGATACAGAGGAAAGCAAAATGTTATATTGACAGCATGTGACAATAACGTAAGTGGATCTCATCTTTACATGACGTATCCTTAAGGATCATCTAGAAAGCAATTTGTTGAATTAAACAGTTCAGACAATCTTCCGTATGCACGCAGAATTATTATTTTTTCAGTTTCCTACCGGCTGCACTACTGACATTCCCAGTAGGTGTGAGTGGGAAGAGTCCGTCCTGTCCTTGCAGAACAAGTGGATATAAAAATTATGGGATGCATTGATTATGCAAACATTAACTTGTCAAGTCAGAGCAGCTCAAGGCCAAGGAAAACAAAAAAAGGAATAACTCTCCCCCTTTCTTTCCTATGTTATTATGCCCTTACAATATTATTTTTCTCCTCACCAAGATTTATTGAATGAAGATAACGATGGTTCTACCGAGATCTCCCTCTGTATAAAGTCAAGCCTTGAAATTTTTAATTGTCTTTTTCTGCTTCCATCTATTGCTTGAGTGACTGTGCTTTAAGTGTTTAAAAACATAACCAAATGTCATTTGATTCTTTTCTTTTCTCTCTGTCTCCTGAAGAAAAATAAAAGACAAACCCTTGAAAAGTACCTAGTTTAAAGCGATATCTAATCTAGGGTAAAGGTAAAGGTACCCCTGACCATTAGGTCCAGTAGCAGACAACTCTGGGGCTGCGCGCTCATCTCGCTCTATAGGCCGAGGGAGCCGGCGTTTGTCCGCAGACAGCTTCCGGGTCATGTGGCCAGCATGACTAAGCCGCTTCTGACGAACCAGAGCAGCGCACGGAAATGCCGTTTACCTTCCCGCCGGAGCGGTACCTAGTTATCTACTTGCACTTTGATGTGCTTTCGAACTGCTAGGTTGGCAGTAGCAGGGACCAAACAACGGGCACTCAACCCGTCGCAGGGATTCGAACCGCCGACCTTCTGATCGGCAAGCCCTAGGCTCTGTGGTTTAACCCACAGCGCCACCCGCATCCCTAGGGTACTCAGTGCAATTACACCGTATTGCTTGATATCCAAAGTTTGCTGCATCCTGCTGAACATTCTTCCAACGGAGATTCAGCAGGCAACATTGATTTTCCACTTTTGATAGTGGAATAGTTGCAGTTTGATCTGGCGTAGTTAAGAGTGAATTTGAAGCTGGGTGTCTGCACCTTTGGCCGCATGTCGCTGCTATTAGAGAGTGCAGGGTTTTCTTTTCAACACTAATGGCAGGCTGTGCCCAAATTGAGAGAGTTTCTGTGGTTGTTGTCACGCTCCATACACATCCTTGGGTTCTTCCAGCCAGTTAAGAGTTATGAACATGTTGACACACTGGGCAATAGATATAGGACACGATATAGTTTTTCATCTTTGGGGGACACTTTGGAAGAGTGATCTGAAATTTACAGCATGTTATTCCTTGAAGGAGAACTACCTGAAAATGATTTACAGATGGTATCTAACCCCGAAGAGACTTGCTAAGATTTGTAAGTCTGAATTAGGTAAGTGTTGGAGATGTACGTAATGAGATGTAATCATATGTGGTGGACCTGTAAAAGGGTAAGAGAGTACTGGGAAATAATTTATAATGAACTGGGGAAAAATGTTTTAAAATACTTTTCCCAAAAAAACCCAAACCAGAGTCCTTTTTGTTGGGGATTAACGGAGACGGAAATTCCCAGGTGTCAAAAAAGGCTATTTATGCATGCCACTACTGCGGCTTGTGTTTTGTTAGCCCCAAAATGGAAAACGAGCGAGGCCCCAACCAAAGAAGAATGGCAACTTAAACTGATGGAAAATGCGCAGCTTGCAGACCAAACCTATAGAATAAGAAAACAAGAAAAACATACATTTAAAGAAGATTGGAAAATGTTTATTGAATATATGGAGGGAAATTGTGTACAGGTATATCTGAAAACGTGGGCAGAATTAAGATAAATTCAACAGTGTAAATAAGTTTTGATGGATGTTATAATGGAATATTGAATGGTTTAGTTTATATAAAATATGCAGGGCATTATGTTGCGCAAAATGAACCATGGAAAGAGAGGAAGGGAAGCCATTGATATTTTAAGGTTGTTTAAGTGAATATTCTAAAATGTAATACAGAAATTTAATAAAAATTATAACAAAAAAGAGAGTTATGAACATGTGTGTGTATGAAATTGAAGCATAATAGTCCAGAATTCTAAACTTGTGGGAGTACAGATTAGAAGAGGAACTGCTTATTGCAATGAATTTTTTTTCTGCAGCTAATTACTGCTGTCACTAGCAGTACTTTGCCTCAGTACCCTCCTCTCCATCTGCCATAATTCTCCTCTAAACTGAGTTCATAAACTGGGAGGCTCACACCATTCAAAGGTAAGTGGCACAAAACAAATGTTTCCCAAACTATGCTCACCCACCCCCTCCACACAGAAACACAAATGAAAAGGTTGAGGATCCATTCTGGATCTTTCACAAAAGGCAGATCTTTTGCAGTAGAAGAAAAGGACTTTTTCTGGTACACTGTTCTGGAATACTAGCTGAATAATGACAGCATCGTGTGGCAGCATGCCAAAAAATCCCCACCTCCCTCAGAAAAGAAAGAAAGAAAAAGAAACGGCAACTAAATTGGTTAAGTGCAGGAAGGTCCTAGCTCTAGATAAGGAGGAAGACAGAAGGAATGCAACAAATCATGCCAAACACAATCCGTATTGAACACTGTAAAATAAGAACAACTCCCATAACAATCAGTGTTAGTATCTAAGTATCAGCAATGAATGAGGAACAACGGGACCCTCTCTGAAGAGCTCAGGCTTACATCTGGTTGTGTTCTTCCATATTTAGCACAACATGAAACAACTGTACTCATATCTAAAGGGAAATTAAGCACAGGTTAATCAGTGAAATCACAAAGGGCTTTCCCCTGAAATCACATGGGGATTAGCCAAGGAGTGGTGAGTCTGTGGTTCTCCAGATGTTGGTGGACGGCTGTTGTCATCATCTCTAACCATTGGGCATGCTGACTGAGGTTGATTGGCACTGGGACTCCAACCACATCTGGAGGGATGCAGGTTCCACGCCCATTTCTCTAAGCAAATGTGCTGATGAGTTGGGAGTTACATTTACAAGAGACAAAAAACTGTTGGCCATCACTGCCAGTAGAAGTGAATACAGACTAGGCTCAGCAGTGTGCCACACTCCCATCAAACCTCTTTAAAGGTCAACTCAGCACAGGATTAACAAGGGCACTTAGGGTACATTTTTAATAATATTTTATTTATCTTTCAGGAAAACGACAGGGACACTGTCCAAATGTTGATATTACTTTGTCAAATCTATGGCAGATCTAAGACATGTGACTTTATTACTTTGTTATTCTCAATGAGTTAAGCAAACAAAACTTAGGACTCTATTTAACTTCTGGCACATGGAAGTCTGAAATTCTAGAAGCAAAGTGTCTTCATACGCAGTACAGAAAACGTGTTGCAGCAAGATAAAAGAGCACACTTGTTTTTTTTAAACGTAGTGCAGTCTACAGATAGGTTGCTTTAATTAGAACCTGGCGCTAAATTAATGAATGGTTATATTCTAAAATCTGAAACGACTCTTTTTTGAGGCAAGCAATATATATATACACTGTCAGTCAAAATATTTTAAAAAAACAAGAAACAAAGAAATGAAAATATTAAGAAATTTGCAGAGATAAATAGATTGTGGCAAATGTCTATAACACACGACAGTAAAAGCCTTCAGAGACTGCAACATAACCCACAAACCATAATCCACAAACTACAAACCATGATTTGGGGACAATTTGCATGTTATCAAAGGGCTCCGTGATGTTTGACCCTAGAAGGTCAGGTTGCTATGGAGAACTGCTGTTTGTGTACTGATATAGTGGCAGATCCCATTGTTCATGGTAGATGATGAACATATGACTACGGTTGCCACTGGGAAAGTACAAAGCTATCCACTCTCAGGCTGCTTTGAGACCACATTGAGTTCAGCCTTCTTGCAAAATGTAAACTGGTCCTTATTTTTTTAAAAAAATCAAAAATCAAAAAAGGGTCTTGAATTTGTCAATTTCCAATTTATCTCTAGCATAACCAAGTAGGTTCTGAATGAATAATGTATCTTACAGTGAGTGTCCAAAATCTGACAAATACTAGATTTATGTGCAAATATTAAGACTCACCCCAGATGAATTCTGGTGTGCCTGGAGAGGAACTATTGTCTCACTTTTGGGCCGTGAAAAGCAAATGCTGACAATCAGAATCTAGGTGCCTGCCAGCATCTACCAGCATGTTTCTGAAATGTCAGACATTTGCAAAATTTGTCTGGGATTGCCTGCATTCATGTGTGAACATCAACATTCATCCATTTTTGAGCAATCACTGTAACATCTACACAGATATGCACAAGAAACACGCAACTGATATGCTGATGGGCAAACTGTGTGTGTGTGTGTGTGTGTGTGTGTGTGTGTGTGTGTATCCTCCTCCAGAACAGCTGCTAGGAGGCATTCAAACGCTTTCACTTCCATTTTGTATTAACTGCAGCTTGCTGTGTTGCCCAAACCCATACAAACTTGTTGCTAATCTTTAACTGTGGTTTCTTGAAACATGAAAACGTCAAGCCATCGTTTACGAAGCTGGTTTGTTTCAACTAACCATAGTTAAACTTGGTTGAGGATTCAAGTGACACATTGGGTTCATCTAAAATGGAAGGAGAAACCCCAGATTTCTCCATGGCTACACCAGAGTAGGGGACAAATATAACTCCTATGATTATGAAATAGTCTGTCATGTGCCAGGAGAGGAAATGCAGCCAGGCACTGTGGCATTATTGACTCTGGATGGTTATAAACTTCATGGCTGCACTATTAGACATGTGCATGTGGGCGTGGCAGTAAAAATCACACGAATGAGGTGGGCATGCTTTTTAAATACTTGAGAGCTTAATGGAGTGATTTCTCTGTCCATGTGACTGTTGCTGCTATAGCATGGATTTTTAGTTATTAAGCCTTATTTATTAAGGAGGAGGGGCACACAAGTCCAAAATTCGGACCACTGAACATTAAACCATGGTTGGTGCTACGTCCAAAGACAACCAAAGAGTGAACAGGGTACAGTCATACCCCGGGTTGCGTATGCTCCGTGTTGCGTACGTTCGGGATGCGAACGCCGGCAACCCGGAAGTACATTTTGCCGCGCGGACGCTTCTGCGCATGTCCGCGCGTTCCGTGGATGCGCAGAAGCGCATGCGCAAAAGTGCGAGATCGCGAGATCTCACGCGCTCTCGCAAGATCTTGCGCGCTCGTGCACATGCGCAAAAGTGCCACCCGAGTTGCGCACAGTTCGGGGTGCAAACGGCACCCCAGAACGAATTACGTGTGCAACCTGGGGTATGACTGTATTTGCTTGGTTTCTGCTCTTCCACATGTCATGAAGGAGAAATATCGTTCCAAGTTGCTAGTGGAACAATGTCCTTAATGGCAATAAAAGAACAGACAGATTCCAGATCATTGCGGCTCTCACAAGGAAACCGCCCGAGTTTGCCAAATTATTTAATTGTTACAAAAATAAGGTTTCTAACTCAGTAAAGGTGAGAATATGCAAGTCATCTCCTGCATCTCAGTTGCAGGGCAGAATTGATGAAAGGAAATGAGGAATCATTCGAGTTAGACTGCACCAGCTGAACCAATTGTATGCAAATGAGATGACACAGTTTTAAGAGACAACGTCCAACAGCACAAACAACCAAAGATATTTTGCAGAGCAAAACTTGACTCCCATGTAATAATGATCTTTGGAAAACATAATTTTTAATTTAATGTAAATACCATAAGATTTTGATTTTGACACACAAGAAAAAGGTACGTATAAGATAAGCTCTGGTGAACTAATACTTATGGTGGCAACAACTTTTCACCTAAAATGTATTTTTATTCCATTCCCCCCCCCCTCTACCCGGTACTTCTTCTCAGGAGAATGATAGTGGTGGAGAAATGAGCTAGCTATTCTAGTCATCAAGAGGCGTTAAGGCCTGTCTACCTAATCACAGGGGTTATTTGCTACATTTTTCTGCTACCTCTCCGTTAAATTTCACAACAGAAGCTTTTACATCTGAGCATATAAAAAACAGAAATCCAGAGGTATATTTACACAGGAAGCCGATGTAATGGCGGCTAATGCCATATACCAGAGAAGAAAGCCATGCAGTTTTTCTCTGTAAGTCTCCTTTTAGCCACAGTCTGCTCTGTGCAATAATGCATCCCTTCTGGGCAGCTCATATTTCAATCCATATAAACTGAGTTTCAATCCATAAATCAAGTCTGCTCCCAGAAACCCAAAATAGTAGCCACAGTAATGCTGTTATTAGTTAATGCTGCTTCACAAACTGTCCACGTACTGAAAAGCAAAACAACACAGGTCCTAGTAATTTGGACAGTCCTGCAATATTTGCACACCCCTAATGGGGCTTTTCCCAGTCCAATTCTTCAGGCCATAGCTAGAAGTAAACAATCAGTTCCAGAAATAAGGGGATGCCATTGCTTTTGAGTTTCTCAGGCCACCAGATCACATTCCTGTGCATAGGCTGTGAGCTGCTTCTCCCATGCCCATCCACAAACATCATCAATAACAAAACTGTCCAAAGCCATTTTGCAAAAAAAATTCAAAAGGCGCTCCGTCATTAAGGGAGAAATCCTATACACAAGAAGCTGCCTTAGACCAAGCCAGTGCAAGTTAAGCCAGGCTAAAGTTACACTCAACATCCACCAAGCTCAGCTGGGAGGGAGGAGATATGCTGGCATTCTTTGATTCTCTGTCCGGCTGAGCTGAAGGTGTAGGAGTTCAGCCAATGTAGCTCAGCTGTGCCAGGAGATCCACTGGATCCTAATCTACTCATCCCAACAGGGATCCGTGCTGTAGGAAGGCTACCTAAGGCTGCAGTCGTGATAGGCATTTACATGGGAATGAAGTCTCAATGAACTCAATGGGACTTCCTTCTCATTGCAGATACACTATTAGGTTATTTTTGGATTATAGGTGACTAATATTTTATATAATAACATGATTCCTGTGACTGTAATTTGCTTTAACTCTTTTTAATACTGCATTATAAAATGCTGCAACCCTCCCTGGGACCTGCTGGTGAAGGTCGGATAAGAGCAAGTGTGTGTGTTTGAATGTGTTTGTGTATGAAACTGGTCTTGTGCAAGATTTCATTCCTTTAAAAATCTAACGATTAATATTATCATCAATAATACTGTAATAATAATAGGATTTCACTAAGTCAGGTAGCCTTTCTTATGCACAAAAATGAGGCTGAGATTTCCCCTCCCCCCCCTTATTTGTGCCATATCAAATGAAGATCTACCCATGTGGCTAAAAGCCGAATTAACACTGTGCCATAGAATAATAGAATTGTAGAGTTGGAACGGACCACAAGGTTAATCTAATCCCATCCCTTGAAATTCAAATTATCTTTTGCCCAACGTGGGTCTTGAATCCACGACCCTGAGATGAAGAGTCTCATGCTCTACCGACTGAGCTGATGAACCCTTTCTTGCTGAAGAGGATGGGAGTACACCCATACTACAGAAGCAATGTCACTTAGCTCGGCTATATACACAGTGTCTAACTTCTAACCCTTGGAAGCGGGTTGAGACATCTACATTCCTGTGGAAGGAAGAGGTGCCCAAAGGGTTTCAGCACATGAGGAGCTTCACAGACCTAGCATGCTGAAAGCACACTTTCTTTCTTGCCACATGGTACGTTGCAAGCTGCCCTATTATTATGAGGCAACCTGCAAGCGCAATGAATAAATAAATGGTCACGGAGACCACTGGATACCATGATGTGAGAAATGATGCTTCAAACCTAGGATAGCTGCAAAACAGATTGCAGCACGCAGCAGGTGGGGTTCTCTAAAAGCCGAGGTTTCACACCCGGTCTAAACAAATGCACAAGCCTGTTTCACAGTGTGAAAATGTAGCTGTGACGTTCATGCAAGCATTTGCAAACCTGATCTGCAAACCTGATTTTTATTTTATTTTATAAAAAACCAAAGTGTCCCTCGATATGCATATTTTTAGGATGGATCACACAAATAAATGATAAAACAAAGAAACAGCGCCACTGACATATATCTCCCTTCCCCCCCAAAGTTCAAAAGCAATAGAACAGGGAACCAACACATCCCTAATCCATATAGTTAAATGCATGCAGAATCTAGAGCAGTGTCTCTCAACCTAGTGCCCTCCTCCTCCTCCCTCCCCCCGCCATGTTCCTGGACATCAATTCCTATCACCCCTGACTATGAGCCATGCTGGCTGGGGCTGATAAGAGTTGCAGTCCAAAACATCTGGAGGAGACTAAGTTGGGGAAGACCAAACTAGAGTGCAAGACTAGGGCTTAAATTGCTACTCTGCCATGAAGCTCACTGGGTGACCTTGAGCCAATATCTCTCTCTCTCTCTCAACCTAACCTTGGTTGTCACTCAATGCTTGCTCATTTTTCTATTATTATTATTGTTATTGTTGTTATTATTACTGTTTTTAGGTTATGATGGGCTGATCTCCTTGGGGACAAAGAGTGGAAAGAAAGGTATTTCAAACAACCCACTTCACAGGGCTTGGATAGTACCATGTGTGCCACCTTGAAGTCAGTGTTAGAAATTAGCCAGGCGCCAGGCACGTTTTGCTACTGGCACAGGTCTAATTATGATCACACGGAGATCTCTGGATGCCAGGTTGGCGACTGACATCTCCATCTGGCTGGGCCCTCCAAGTTTCTTAAGCAGGTAAGCAGAAGAGCTTATTTATTGCATTTATTTCCCAACTTTTTCTCTAAGGAGTACATGGTTCATCCGCCCCCCTCCTCAATTAATCCCAACGACAACTCTGTTAAGAGGCTGTGACTGGCCCAAGGTCACCCAGTTAACTTCCTGACTGAGTGGGGATTTGAACCCCAATCTCCCAGGTCCTAATCCGACACTCTAACCACTGCACCACACCGTCTTCCTAGAGTACCTCTTCTATGGGGTAGCTATATAAATGAAGTAGGTAAATAAATAAGGAGAAAGCAAAATGTCACTTAGAGAAGGATCTGAAATATTTTCCTTGAAGCTTGAATTTGTTTTATTCTGGGTTGTTTTATTTGATGTTTTAATGTGTTGTAAACCATGTGGAGATTTTTTCTTTAAAATATAAAGTGGTACAGAAATGAAATTATTATTATTATTATTATTATTATTATTAACCCAACCGCAAAAGGCACCTAGACATTCTGTTGTGGTAATAAATAATAATAATAATAATAATAATAATAATAATAATAATAATCCAACCGCAAAAGGCACCTAGACATTCTGTTGTGGTAACCATAATCTAGGTTTCAGATGCCATTTGGCAATTTTAAATATATATATGAGAGAGAGTTTCAAACACAGCTTGGAGTCCTTGAAAGAACGGTGGGATCAAAATGCATTTAAATAAAGTGCCAAGATATGAAGGATTACACAACCTAGTTCTGCAACCCAAAGGGGCCTGTGAGCATCTTGAGCTCCTCAAACAGCCACCACAAGGGAAATGGCTCTTGAAGCAAAGATGCTTCTAAAAACCTGTTTGTGATATGGCCTTATGGGGTCAGCGGAGTCTGCTGTTCAAAGGGAGGTGGCATTAAAAAATTCCAGAGGGTATGTTCAAACTTTTGTACGTTCTTGACAGAGCTCTAAGGATCCTGGCCTTAAACTCTGTGCCTCATAGAAGCCAAGAAATACTTTTCAAATATACAGAGCCCTATACTGCTATAATCCTAAACTGCTCAATAGAACTGGGCAGATATCTGTATATATTATTTTTATTATTTATTGAATATTACCCTGTAAACTTAGGGATCGCATCGCTCCACCCCTCATGAAAACACAATTCGCAACCTGCACAACAAACAAGGCCCAGAGCCTCTATCAGAACCAGCGCTTCAGGAACTCAAGCCAATGGAGATGTTCCACGTTGCATAATGATCTGCAGCATGAGAAGGCCAGCAAAATGCCCCTTTTAGGTTTACACAATAAATGACTGATCTCCTCTTCCAACACCCTGCTTAAGAAATGGATTTTCAAGGATCTTCTCAACCTTATCAAAATGATTTAGCGCAGAAACATTTTATTGCACGGTACTCTGGCCTTAATCACTCAAGAAGGAACTGTTTAGCAGCGAATACGTAAAGAGGTGCTCTGAAGAAACAGTAATTCTAAATAATAATGGAATCCAATTAGGGTAGCTGGAACATTTATAGGATAACCTGGTTTTATACGTTCTCTAGCGCTGCCTAGGAAAGGAGGTGCCTGTGATTTTCCAATCGTCTTCTACATTTCCCCCCGCACCGGTACGAAAAAATCTTAGGGCCTCACACTGGTCCAACAGGGACCTCTCGAAGATGCAGTAAACATAAACCAACAGGCAAAAGGATACTTTTATCCAATAAATTTGAGAGTGGTGTAGATATGTAAGCTCTGAATCTGTATGTGGGAGGCGCAACTTTAAATTTCTTTTCTGCCATGGATCGCATGTGCATTGCAAGGTAGTG
The DNA here is from genome assembly GCA_034641385.1 of Darevskia mixta. Taxonomy (NCBI): domain Eukaryota; kingdom Metazoa; phylum Chordata; class Lepidosauria; order Squamata; family Lacertidae; genus Darevskia; species Darevskia mixta. The sequence continues at coordinate 197,804 of JAWWNH010000121.1, read as the reverse complement.
TGTGTGTGAGATCTGCACAAAAACAGGACAAATGCTACATGGAATTTGCATGTGCTAATTTATAGGTATAGATGTGAATTTTAAGAATTGTTATTATTTAAAGTGAAATGCAATGCACCGCACAGCAGTGGGAAATAAATAATAATAATAATAATAATAATAATAATAATAATAATAATAATTTATTATTTATACCCCGCCCATCTGGCTGGGTTTCCCCAGCCACTCTGGGCAGCTTCCAACAAAATATTAAAATACAATAGTCCGTCAAACATTAAAAGCTTCCCTAAAAAGGGCTGCCTTCAGATGTCTTCAGAAAGGCTATGACCTGGTACCCTCTGTGCCTGATCAGTCTTGCTGACTCCTGATAGGCAACTTTAATGCCACCCTTGCTCTCCTCTGTCACCTTTAAGTTGAGCTTGCACCAGACAGCCTGTCAAGTAGACAGCTTACAGGACTGCCTTCTGTAAACTCTCGCCACAGAGCTGCAATGAGGTGTTCCGAAATCTTGAGGTACCATAAGAACAAAGAAATAAGCACACTCATCCACATGCACATATTTATTTTTTAAAACAAAAAACTTCCATTAAACTCCCCTTCTGAATTGGGCCTTGAGTCGCCACCTTGGGCTGATTGCTCAACCATGGTTTGGGGAGATGGGCTTCAAGGCTCCGCCATCGCCCTTCTACCTCTTCCTACATGAATCCCCTCCTTTCCTAGCTACCACAACATTTGAACCACGCTACCTATGGTTACCACTGCACAAGGTAGTTCCCCACGACCACCTCAAAACAAGGATCAGGACCTGGTTTCAAATTCTGATTTGAAAGTCAACTGGGACCAGCAGTCACCGTTCAGGGATGAGCGCCCTCCAGATGTTGCTGGGCTTCGAGTCCCTTCATCCCTAACAGCTGGCCATGCTGTTTGAGGCTGGTGGGAGCTGGGCATCCCACAACACCTGGAAGGCCACAGGTTCCACACCCCTGCTAGTTAGAGATGTTAGAGTAAACTATAACTCCTTATCGCTAACCAAAAAAAGGGAAGGGAAAGCAAATGAGAATCCAGGGGTGGCAGAGGAGAAGGAAGGAAGGAAGAATCAGAGAAGCCCACAAAGCACTCCAGATATCTAAATTAGGCCACTATTGAATTGTTATCACTGCTTTTGAAGAGGGCTAGAATTTAATCTGCTTTTCAACAAAAGCACCCTCTTATGCTGATACAATAAAAGAAGAGCACGCAGCTTATCTTCTACCTATAATTAATGCATATGGTCCTTTTATCACTTTCCCTCTCTCCCTCCACCCTGCTTTTATTCTCTCACCTTTGACCTATATCAAAATTTTATGATCATTCCATGCACATCTTGCCACCTTTCCTTGAAACAGCACGCCTGCAAGTCTCTATCAGATACTTAGGTAGCCTGATCAGTCGTTTTGCCATAAATGCTTAGCAAGTGAAGGAGCACCACCAATTTCTGCAGCAGCATTAACTGTTCCGCTATTTATGAAATCTCAAAGCACAACTGGATAGGTGTCTACTCAAAAGTAAATCAATAGGGCTTATTCCCGGAAAAGGCAGTCTAGGACTGCAGCCTTGGTATGCGTTTACTGTAGTTGGAGTAGATTAATTAGTCCTATTAAAATGTCTACTCACAGGCAAGCCCCACTGAGTTCAATAGCACTTACTCCCGGGTAAGTAAGGCAGTGTTTCTCAACCAGTGTGCCTCCAGATGTTTTGGGACTACAATTCCCATCATCCCTGACCACTGGTATTGCTAGCGAGGGATGATGGGAGTTGTAGTCCCAAAACATCTGGAGGCACACTGGTTGAGAAACACTGAAGTAAGGTATAGGACCGAGGCCTAAATAAACGTAAGGAATAAAATGCCTCCAAAATCAGATCCGCTCGCAAAGACATTGCATTTATTCCAAAACACTCTATGTGAGCAGCTGTAACTTTATTTCCCAAAGTAATTTCCAGATACTGGTGCCCAGGTGTATGAGACTCCCTGAAGTTCTCTTTAGTCATTGTGGGGCAGCTGTAAGATTTTGCAACAGGATTGCTCAGGCTCCTTTACAGGCCACTGAAAATTCCTTAAGCAACATCATTCCCTCCCACCACATGCGTCTAACTCTGAATTCATATCTTCCCTACTGCAACAATTAACCGATTATACTGGCTGTTTTCACTTTCAGTCTTTAGGTTAGGACATGGTTCAGATGATTGACCACATGACTTTTCGTCCACAACAAAAGGTTTTCAGCTGTTATGAAAATCCTTGTGAACTGACAGCTAGCTCTCCTTTGGCGATGTACTGCTTAAAAGAAATTGCAATATGCAGCCAAGCACCAGAGGAAATAGGAGTATCTTGGAGACTTCGAATCATATTCCTAACTGAACAGTGAAGCTCTATCTAAAACACTGATAATGATTCCTCAAAACACGTAAACATTTGTAAAGTAAGGATATATAACCACACAAGCTGAATTCAGAAAGCCCCATGAAGAGGCCTAAACACCTGCAAACTAATGTTCTCCTAATATAGAATATATACTCAGCATTACATTAAATATAATGTATATATTCTCAAGATGAGTATGTATTATTTATCTTGTGAACTGCCCTCTGACCTTTGGATGAAGAGAGGCATACAAATTTAATTAATTATAATTAAGATGGCACAGCTATAGATAAACCCACACAGATTCTCTCTCTAAAAAAAAAAAAAATCCCTTAAGAGTTTTGATCAGTTTAGGAATAACCCATGTCTGCCAACAATTCACTTTTAGCATTTAAGAAGCTCTGTATCTACCAGGGAGTGAACTGGCTCTTTCTGCCTACCTGTGCCAGTTAACTACTTTGGAGACAAGACTGTACACTGCACCACAGTTAACATCCCCCTAGAGAAACCTGAATCATAATGTTTTCTCATGATGCAGTGCTATTAACAAATTCCTGCCCATTAAAGGACACACAATTTGATCTCTCTGTCTCTCTCACACACACTTCTGGATTTAAAATGTAATCAATACGATGGGTTTTAAAATGCTATTTCATTCCTTATAAAGGCAAACATACATATATCAAACTTCAGTTACTATGTGCCACGTATAGTTGCATGCTGGGAAAATTTGTTTTGTTTATTAAAAAAAAACAAAAAACTTCCCCACCCTTTGGGGAGGGGGGGTTTCCTGCCCTACCAACTTGTGCAAAAGCCCCAAGATCCCAAATGACAGCGCCTTCCATATAAGGAAGCCCAGCCAGAGATGTCACCCACCATTTATGTGCAGGAGGCGAGGAATTAACCTCTCCGCAAACGCATTTGGCCCACTTTTCAAAAAGGCAAGTGAGACTGAGTGAGTCTACTACCCCTTCCCGAAAATCAGGATGAGAGGGGAGATTTGGGCGGGGGGGGGGGACACCTTGCAAGGAAACCAGCCTCAAACCCTGCTGGACCTTGTGGCGATGATGGCTTGCGGTAGGTAAGCTGGGCGCTGTGAAATGGGAGGGTTGTCAAAAGTCCTGTGGAGGAGGAGGAGGAGGAGGAGAGAGAGAGCCGGTGCCCGGTCTATAATAAGGGGGCATTGCAGCACACAGCCAAGTTCAGGGGGGTAATTTAAGCTTGGAAGAAAGGTCAGGGAGTGATTGGGAGGGAGACCTTTCCATGCACCTGCTCAAGCCGGTGTCTCCAAGCTTCCGTGCGCGCGCGCGAGCCTGTCTCTCTCTCCTCTCTCTCCCTCCGTGTGTATGTGTCTGACTACGTGCGTAAAAGACTGCAAAACTGCACGACCCTGCAGAGCGGTACAGGCGCGCACGCACGGGCAGGAAGCGGCTGCTCGAAGCAGAACTGCAGCCCCTGCTCCTTCCTTTTTAAATTAAAAATTTAAAAAATCTCTTCTCTGAGGCGCGATCGGAAAGCCTTGAAGTGTCGGGGGGAGGGGGACAATATCCCTGCACTTCTCGCAGCCTTAACATCTCACTTCCTCCCTCCTCTCCTTCTTTTAGCCACCGGGTGTGTTGTTTGGAAAGCGTAGTATTTTAAATAAAATAACCCCACCACCACCCCGATCTGCCAGAACCTGAAGGATCGGCGACATGTCACGACGGAGACAACGCGATCATCGAAAGCCAGATGGTGATGACGAAAGAGAAGAAGAAGGAGGAAAAAGGCGCGGGGTTAAAAAATAAAATTAAAACACGCTCTTCTTACCTCTCACATTTCCTTCCAGAGGCAACCATCAGATTGTAGACAGATCGACCAAGGCATTGTGGGGGATTCGCGAGAGAGGATGACCAAGAAATTGGGAGGGGGAAAAAACACCAAAAAAAAAAAAGAAAGAAAAAGAAAAGGGGGGAAAGGAAAAAAAAAGATGGGGACTTGTCACACGCCTCCGTCACAGTGGCATTCTCGTCGCCCCAATCCTCATGCAACTGCAGTGCAAAGGGGGGGAAGCAGAGGAGAGCGAGCGCGCGCGCGAGAAAGAGAGAGACAGTTGCCGACGGCTGTGCGCTGCACACTCTTATCTGTAATGTCTGGTTTCCGCTGCTGCCTGCAACTGCCCCTCCTCCACGCTGCAAAAAAAAAACCGACCAGGAAGCGGCTGGGCGTACTTTGTGGAGCCTGCAAGAATGCACACGGAGGAAGGAGGGCTTGCATTTAAAAAAAAAAAAAAAAAGTGTGCGTGTGTGTGTGTTTTTAACTTGGAAAAAAAAAATCCACCCTTCCGCGCGGGGTTGCCTTTTTTTAAGGGGGAGGAAAAAAGGGGAAGCCAAACTTTTTTTCTCCTTTTTGCAAGCTGCTAGGAACTGGCAAATCCAGCCGGCCGGAGGAAGGGCGGTACAGTGGGTGGGGTGCAAAAGCGGGCAAGGCGGCGGAAAAGCCGCCCTCGGGACCCCCTAGGAAAAAGGCTCGCCTTGGTATCTCCCGGATTTCATGGGTGAAACGGGGAGAGGCGAGGAAGGGAAGCGAGAAAAACAGCCTCGTAGTTGCGCCGCCAGTGCGGCACATGCGGAGGGCTCGCTCCGGGGAGGGTCGCGCCTGGGCCGGGTGGGATTTGCACGGCGCGCGCTCGGAACGGGGAGCCCGCAAGGTTAAGGTTAAGAGCCCGCAGACTTTGCAGCACTTCGCTGTGAGGTTACTTAAAATTCTCGGCGCGCTTAAGTCGCCAGACGCCCGCTGCTTCCTGGCCTTTAGTTCCAGACCTTCTCGGTCATTGGTGTGTCTTTATTTGTGGCCCAAATGCTGCATTTGAGCCAAGATGCTCCTTGAGCCAAATGGCAGATGACTGTACCGCTGGCAGGGTGTGGCTGCATGACTCAGTTCTGCATATGCACACGTCCCTGCACCTGGAAAGTTAGCAGCAAATCATTTCTGTGCTAGTTTTCTAGGTACAGGGTGGTTATTGCTGCTGTTTTAACGGGAGCTTCCTTTCGTGTGTGCTGGTAATCCTGGGTGTATTCATATGCTTTGTTAAAAAAAATTAGTTTGAAGGCTTTTCCAGCCAACTTGTTTATTCAGCATTTATCCTAATTTGCTTCCACAAGGCCTACACAGTGGCTAGACTATGAGCATTCATCCTAATTTGTTTACAAAGTGATTATTCGACAATGAGCATGTATACCTGCATTCATCCCGATTTGCTTGTGGGGTGTTTACACATCTTCCCATTCATCCCCTACTTTTCAATGCATCTTGCATCTCGCTCTGGAGGGTCGAAACCAATGACAAAACAATGGACCCGAATCAATGGATTTACCGGTAAGTTACAAGAACGGAGATTCCAACTTAACATCAGGAAAAACTTTCTGACAGAGCTGTTCGGCAGTGGAACAGACTCCCACGAGAGGCAATGGACTCTCCTTCCTTGGAGGTTTTTAAGCAGAGGTTGGATGGCCATCTGTCATGGATGCTTTAGCTGAGATTCCTGCATTGCAGGGGGTTGGACTAGATGACCCTCCGGGTCCCTTCCAACTCTATGACTCTATGATCAGCCTGGATAGCTCAGTTCGAGCACGGTGCTGATAATGCCACGGTTGCAAGTTCAATCCCTGTATGGGACAGCTGCATATTCCTGCATTGCAGGGGGTTGGACTAGATGATCCTCAGGGTCCCTTCCAACTCTACAATTCTATATTTCACCGACACTTTCCAAAGAGCAAAAAGTTTTTGTTTGGTTTTGAGTGGCTTTATCGCATTAGGGTGACTGAGCCCTTTAATCCACTTCGATCGTGCAAACCTAACGTATGCACTTGAATCTCTTCCGCAAAATACCGACAAGCTAGGTACGCATGATCAGCTTAAAAAGCAGCAAGGTCATTCTTTTTCTCAGTTTGGATCGAAGCTGGGGGGGTTTTTGGGGGGGGGGGGAGAGAAAGGCACCAACATGCAGTATTAAATAAGAAATGATGGGAGAGCTGAGGCTTGTGGCTAATGAGTGTAGACCACTTTCCAAACTAGCAGTGGTAGGGCCCTGGATGCAGTGTTAACAGTTTTGTGTATATTGTCACAGCCTTCAGGCCCCCTGGGAGTGAAACAGTGGCTCTAGCTGAGACTTGCATGTTATTTGTGTAGCGCAGGTGGGATTGTGAAGGTCCCAGGGGGACAAAGCCAGCAGGGGTTGGGGGTTTCAGAGGTTGGATGTGCATCCTAGCCAGTGTAAGGTTTGCGTTTTCATTTGCATTGCAGATGCATAAAATTCAAATACCGATCTTCAGTCGGTTGGTGCATCATTTGTGAAAATGGCATCAGATGCCCTGATTTAGCACATTCTGCTCAAGCCGCACAGTACTATTTATACTTACTGATTCTGCACCAATCCCATAGGAACCTTTAGGGCACACACAGGAGAACTGAAAGAGAACTATATGAGGAGGAGCAGATTCCACGTAGTAGAAACATGCAAAAAAATAAAATAAAAAATCTATGTGGTGTTAAGCTCGCCCCCTTCCTGTTTCCCGATAGAGCATTGGATCTAGTATTATACCCAGAGTAGACCAATTGAAATCCATGGCCACTATTAACATATGCATTAATTTAAATGGGTCTACTCTGTTTTGGGGGCATGCCCATTTGATAGGGAAAAGCTGCCTCTGTAGCTGCATAAAAATTTCTCTGGCTTACCTAGTTAACTTCCATAGCAACGAAAACTCCTACAATTAATTTCTACTGATGCCTCTTGGTGACAGAACACTCACCTGGAGCTACAGGTTCAGATGCAGAAGTGAGCTACCAATCTACTGCCCGGCCAAGTTCAAGATGTTGGTACAAACACAGTTTGGGTACTATACAGTTTAGCAATGGGTTACTTGAGAGTCCACCTTATCCGTTATATACCCAGTAGGTTGCTGTGGTCTGCAAGAGAGCTTCTGCAAGTTCCAAAGATCTCAGAAGCCTGCTCCACAGTAACTCGGAGCAGAGCTTTCATTCTGGCTGCTCCTGTTGCTATTACGTATGAAATTCATATGCCGCCCTTCACCCAAAGATCTCAGGGCGGTTTAAAATACAAAATGAAAACACAAAATACGTAACATAGCTAACAACTCCCCCAACACATTTACAAGACCATAGATCATTTAATCAGCCCAAGATGTGCTTGAAGGGGAATGTTTTTGCCTAGCGAGCCTCCCTGCGGAGAAAGCACATTCATAAATGGGGAGCCACTGCAGAAAAGGCCCATTCTGTTTCAGAGCATTTGTGTTGAGAAGTGTCAAACACCCTCTGTGTGCTTTCTAGAAATAACAAGGTGTTTTTGTCCCTGCATTGTTCTTGTTTTCTTAAAAATCTATCTTCTTTTAAAAAAAAGCGTTTTGGTCTTTTTGCTGTTTTTGCTGTATATTGCCTCGAGTTGATTGTGTAGGAGGTGATTAATAAATTGATGGTGATGATACCTGAGGAACATAGGAAGCTGCCTTAGACCAGCCAGCCATCTACCTCAGTAGTGTCTACACGGACTGGCAGTGGCTTTCAGTGGTGCCAGACAGGGGTCTTTCTCAGCCATACATGAAGATGCCGGAATTGAGCCTGAGACCTTCTGCATGCCAAGCAGGTGCTCTGCCGCTGAGCTGCAGACATTCCCAAATAGTTGTGCTAACATTCACTTCGTGTTAAAGCAGACTATAGGAATCTGCCTTACATTGAGCCAGGCTATTGGTTCATATAGCTCAGTTTACCCTGACTGGCAGCAACTCTCCAGGGTTTCAGAAAAGGGTCTCTCCTCTAGTCCTACCTTGAAGATGCTTGGCATTAAACCTGGAACCTTTTACATGCAGAGCATGTGCTATAGCACTGAGTACATGAACCTGGGTTCGAGTCCCACGTAGGACAAAAAGATTCCTGCACTGCAGGGGGTTGGGCTAGATGATCCTCATGGTCCCTTCCCACTCTACAATTTTATGATTCTATGAAATAAACATTCCAGGCATCATAAAAATAATGGTAGACTGGGGTGTTCGGATTATGGAAGACACCACTTCAAATTGCAAGTGCTGTACCATTTCTGGAAGTGAGTCCAAGGCAAAAAAAGAAGCTTCCTCCATGTAGCAAGCTAGCACATCATAGAAAAAGTTTAAGTGTTGGCCTAAGATAAAGATTCAGTGTAGTGGGAGGGAGCATGCAGAAAATAAGACCACCTATCTACAACCTCAAGTGGTACAGTCCAGAGTTTCCCCAAGCCATTCTGCATAATGTGCACATAGAACTGACCCAAGTCTGGTTATGGAAGCCACGATTGTACAATCATTAACTGGGATTGGTTTCTGTGCAGCTGCAAGCTGACTACAGAGAGGAAACTGAGCACGGACAGCGTAAAGTAAGCTTCTAGGACCTCTACAATGACAAATTAAATAGCAGTGCCCTGAATTTAGAAAAGGCCATCCTGACTGCTCGAATCTGACTAGTCCGTGTTTAAACAGAAGTGCCTTTTCTGCTGAAGCCTACTTGTAAAATCTATGCAGCCATTGTGAAAAGGAGTGCACTTGTCAATAATACCAGCTATGTGTGTTGGGATTTATAATGTGCTCACAATCAACCTGGTGCTCTGAGCAGAATGGCACAGATCTTCCTATCTTTCCATATAAGCGTAGTGAGTTACTGCCTCCCACAATGATTTTAGAATGATCCCAGAGGGTCCGGGATGCTAAGCCAGCTCATCCTTTTCTCCTTTGCACAACCAATACAGACACCCAACAAAGGCATAATCAGAGAAGACCCATTGAAATAAATTGACATTGTTTATTTCAGCGGGCCTTCTCTGGTTATGACTAAAGGTGGGTTTCATCCATACCGCACATGTATGCATACACTTCTGGAGATAATGTTATGGAGTCTGAAATCTACTCGGAGTCAAGTGTGAATTTCATGCTCTTTATTCAGCTCATAGTAGCAAGGAATGAATCTTTCCCCAAAACATCTGTTATATATACATTATTTACACAATGGGCCCCATGTGATTGGCTAATTCCGGGCTACTCTTGTAGGCCAATCATGTTGTGGATTCACTTCATCCAGGAGCCTGATTGGCTGCTCTTGCAGGCCACTCAGGTCGCTGATTCACTTCCACCTGGAGCTGGATTGCGTGGCTCCTGCAGACCAATCAGACTGCTGCATTCTGGATCCTATTGTTCTAGGACCAATCAGACTGCTGCATTTTGGATCCTATTGTTCTAGGATTCAGCTCAGTACATAACAGAGTCATAGAAATGTAAGAGTTGAAAGGGATCCAAGGGTCATCTATTCTAGTCCAACCTCATGCAATGCACAAATCACAGCTAAAGCATCCATGACAGATGGCCATCTAACGGGACATACCTAGCTCTCACCTCAGCAGTGACCTTGAGTGTACAGCCCATCCTGTTACCTGCCAAATATACTACAACTCCCATCAGCCACATGGCCAATGACCATTGATTATGGCAGCCATGGTACAGCAGCAGGACTCCGGTTTTCCCTTTTCTGATGTGGGAGAAGGCAGTCCTTGCTAGCACAATATAAGGCCAGTAGTGCAGTGGCAAATTCAGAAGGGCAGGGTCCCTTCATTAGGTCACAGCCCTTCTGAGATGATGCAAAAAAATCTTATAGTTATACAATATTAATAATTAGGGACGCATTGCAACAAGCACTGTAGAGCTCTATGGGTTGCCCGCCTTTCAGCTAAATCTCCTATTTTCTGTGCACACACACGGGGGAGTGATTTGCAGTATCTTCTTTTGTTGTGTTTTCTGTGAAGTCCCATTGTGCATAACAAACCTTGCACACTGTTCTCTTGAAACTGAAGCAGCTTGTGTTTTCAGTGTCCTTAAATGTAAGCTTTGGAGAGCAGAGTGGTCAAAAAGCTCCCCTTTCATGCTGATTGGGCAGCTCTGAGACTCTCGAGACACAGATTCTGCAGGGACTCTGTGAAGAAATAATAGAGTGTTTGACCCTGCCAGCCCTCACCCCACCATGAGCTTGGATCACTACCCCACTGTCTTAAGACATACCCCATCTCACAGATTTTATCAGTGACAAAGCACGTTCTGCTTTTATTTTATTTTCCTTATGTTTTCAAAAGAGACCGTTCCTTTTAAAGCTTCAGTTTAAGGCCATGCATGTCTTTCTGACTGCACAACTATTCTCTCCTTTTGTTCTGAACGTCAAAAATCACTCTGCATAATTCAACATGGACTTTTATTTTCCACCCAGTCAAGCAGCCTCTTATATTGGCTAGAAAGATCTCTTACAGTGACCCCCATCAGGCACTCAAGAGAGAGAGAGCAGGTGAGTGTTTGTTTCCCCATTAAACACTGTTCTCATCCTCGCACAGAAGCACTTTGTCTCTCTCCTGATTTAGTCCCCCTAGATCTTCACTAAATATGCCAATAGCTGCCTTGAGGTCATCTTGGGGCAGAGAGGAATTCTTCAGAGAACATATTATGAAGAACTAGAGGGGAGGCAAAAGCCCCGCTATATCCTGAAGGTGACCTTGTACTCAAAACTGCAGAATGACCCACCCCACCAGCACCAGACATTGTACAGAAGGCTGGAAAGGGAACACTGCCATGACACCGACCTGCAAATGAGTCATAAGGAGTCAAGCCACAAAGAAAATAACTGTCTACGCAGATGAATATAATATTTCAGGAGCTTCTGCAGCCGTCAGAAGCTTGCCATTCTAAACCACAGAAGCGAGACTTCCTCGCACCCTCCCCTCAACGTCACAGGCACAGTGAAGTTCTGTCTCGCTCTCAGTCAACATGGCAACATAGGCATCAACACCAAAGCATAACACTGACGAGCTTTTGTTTAGTTCTGAAATAGCACCACCCCCAATCCAAACAGAGCAGCATGTTTTTAAATGTTAAGATCCCACCAGCCAGTTGTTGGGCATCAAACAGGGAGGACTTCAACATTTTGAAAGAGCTCCATGCATGTTTTGTGAACCTATGCTGGCCTCCGGCACCCCTAGCCCCCAGCCAGCATCAACAATCATTGGAGTTGTAGTCTAGCAATATCTGGAAGGACACAGGTTCCTCATGCGTGCCTTAGACTGAACATTGGTCTGATCCGGCAAGGCACTTTCGCTATTATGCAGTCCAGTTGTTGGACTGGAGTGGGGAGCCCCATACATAGTACAGTGGTACCTCGAGTTACGAACTTAATTCATTCCAGAGGTCCGTTCTTAACCTGAAACCGTTCTTAACCTGAGGTACCACTTTAGCTAATGGGGCCTCCTGCTGCCACCGCGCCGCTGTGCGCGATTTCTGTTTTCATCCTGAGGTAAAGTTCTTAACCTGAGGTACTACTTCCGGGTTAGCGGGGTCTGTAACCCGAAGTGTTTGTAACCCGAGGTGTTTGTAACCCGAGGTACCTCTGTACCCATTTACTCATGTGATTGCTCTTTCAGCTAAGGAGGCACACATCTCCTAGATGCATTTGCCCCCAAATGGATTGGGGCATCTGTTTTACAAGGGGCGGGGAACGGGTGGCACTGTGGTCTAAACCACTGAGCCTCTTGGGCTTGCTGATCGGAAGGTTGGCGGTTCGAATCCGCATAACGGGGTGAGCTCCTGTTGCTCTGTCCCAGCTCCTGCCAACCTTGGAGTTCGGAAGCACACCAGTGCAAGTAAGGTAAATGGTGTTTCCGTGCGCTCTGGTTTCTGTCACAGTGTTCTGTTGCGCCAGAAGCGGTTTAGTCATGACCTGGAAAGCTGTCTGTGGAAAAAACAGCGACTCCCTCGGCCTGAAAGCGAGATGAGCGCCGCAACCCCATATTCACCTTTGACTGGACTTAACCATCCAGGGGTTCTTTACCTTTACCGTTTACCTATTACAGGTGGCTTGTGCAAACTACTCACAGAACAGTCAAAACAAAACAAAGCATGCAGTCTAAGCTTTAGATGACTTTAGGTGTATCCAGTATCAGTCATACTCAAAGTGACCTGCTGAAACTAAAAAACACAACTAACTTTGGTCCGTTCATTTCAGCTGGTCTACTTTGAGTATAACCTATTGAATATACAGTATATCAGAATTACAAGACCCAAAATAAAGTTTAATACTGCATACATTTGAAGTTTATCAACATTTCAAATTCTGAATCTGGAAACCACAATATTTTGTTTTGAAATTTGACTTTGATTACTACTTCTTTTAAAATGTTAAAAAACAAACAAACCCCGTGTTACTATGATATTGCAAAGCACTGGGCCTTTTCTGATACAGCTACCAATGTTAAATTTGGATACAAATAGAAAATGCCACAAAATATATTCTCACCCCATTAACAGTGTTTGGTGCTTGTTATTTCTGGTGAATATCCTATCTGCTTACTTACCATTTTATCATACACCCAGGCAAACTGGGTTCAGTACTCTTGCAGGAACTGCTCAAAACTACTGACCATTTTAATGTTCAAATGCTTCTATGATTATAGTAAAGGCACAATCCAGGCTCTGCCTTCATGATTGGGATTGAACCCAAAGAGAGGTACTTTCTGTATTTGAAGCAGCTGCTTATTTTAACAGGATATATAGTATCTAGAAATACACTACACTACCTACTCTGTTTTATACCATCAGAAGTGAGAAGTTTTATACCATCAGAAGTGAGAAGCACACATAACGAAATAAACATACCAAAGGAAAACTTCAAGCAACAACTACCGGTAGCAGGGAAAATTTATTGAGAAATGGATTTTATTTATCCAATTTTCGAATGAAAAAGCGAGACAATATTTATCCATATAACTATTTCTCCTGAATATAATTATTTATCATTGTGAAAATCTCTCCCTCCCTTCTCAACATTTCCCTTTTTTAAAATTACATTAGACTGTATAACTAAACTACAAAAATGCAGGGAAGGAAAAACCCAAGTTATCTGAATTTTTAGTATGCATGGGGGAAAAAAGAACCTGCAGTTGTTTCTGAGCTTTTAAAATAAATAAAGTATCTGCTTGCTTCCATGTACAAACTGAAGCAATGGAAGTTAATGCCTGTGGTGAAACATTCCACGTGATGAAACCCTAAAATATACATTGATTTCGAGGCTTTCCTTCGTCGTCGTAGCAATGCCTCAATATGACTTTGCCTAAATTGATTTCCCAAGTCTCTTGTTAAAATACTGCAAGTCACTGTTTTAATAAAGAGAGAGAGGGAGCAGGATAGTTCAGCCTTAGCTTTGCATCTGTTCCTATGTTAAAATTATGCTCCAAGCAGCTTGTAAGCAGTGAGCAGCTTGTCTCAAAATGTTACATTTTGTCCAAACAATGTTTACCTCCCTGAGACTGCAGAGTTTTTAAACAGGGCACAAATCTATTTTCAAAGTGCAATTCAAAGAGGTTGTTTTGTGTGTTTTTTTCTTCCTCTTCAAGCCCACAAACTTAATTTGGAGTTGGAACTACAGGGAGTAATTTGGAAAATTGTTGCCTTATGGCCAGGACTATAATACTTTTTATATCAAGTCTCCACTACCTTTCTGCAGGTGTAAAAACTTGCTGATAAAGCATCACCAACCAGAGCAGCAAAATGAAATTTAAAGCAGACTATACGTGGCCTGTCCCATAATAATCGCAACATCCTTATTAGTATACAATGGGCAAAATTGATATCTTCAATGCAGGTGAATCAAAACATTAGAATACAAGAAAAGCCTGCTGGACCAGGCCAGCAGAACATCTAGTTCAGGATTCTGAGAATGATTTTTGAGAAGAGACGATCAACCCTGTACACACTATTTCAGATGCAGCCACACCATAAATTTGTATAACAGCAACAATGTTATGGGCTATTTTATTTTCAGTTCCTTTCCTAGTGATCCCTAGCTCAGAAATTGCCTCTCTCCCTCTCCCTTTTTACAGCTGGCATATTGTGAATTGTGAAATAAGGTATGACCATAATATTCCAAAAGCTCTGTTGTTTTAAGGTACATCTTTAAAACTCCTTTAAGTTAGCTCACTTTCTTTAGATGAGGGGCAGCATCCAGCAATCCAGACTGCTTCTGATCTTGTTTCAACAGCGGTTGGATGTTGACAGTAATCGAGTGCAGTTCTAGATGTGTTGTAAGAAACAATATCTGAAAACCCAATACATCTTCCCGGGCCCGACTCCTATACTGCTGTTGCTGACCATAAGGAGAGCCTTGCTGAATCTGGCCCAAGTCCCATCCTATCCAGCATCTTGTTCTCAAAGAGCCTACAGGAGAGAGCAATGCTGGCTCTATCTCATTGCTGCCCCGCATCCAGCAGCATTGGGTACCAACTGCAGTTTTGTACTTTGACAGGTGTCTCACTTTGAGTACTTAACAGTACACATGTTACACATATTCCAGGGCAAGAAGCCCGGTTTTGCTCAGTGAGGACATATAACCAGCCATGTCTCTCTGTTGAGCATCCCATCACATTTTTGGGTCACCAGGAAGGGGGGAAAGATGCTGTATGTGAATGGACCCTTAAATTATTAGATGTGTTAGTATTTTCACCCCTCCCATTCTGAGAATCGGATGATTAAGAAGAGAGAGAAAAGGGGGAGGAACTGTTCTTTTGATCTGTGCGTGTTCCTGACTCTGAGCTCTGGGAAAGAGTGTGTCGTTATCTCTGCTAGTGATAAGGTGCTAGATGAGGACTTTTGATTTTGTTGTTCTTAATAGTTCTTCTTGTATTAATTATATATCAATCAATAAGAGAGTTTTGTAAAAGTTTTGAAATTGTTTTATTTGCATTTGATAATATTTCATAATTGTTGTGATCCTACTGGGGAGTTTTGTAAAAGTGCAGCGCTCTTTACAAATATAATGAATATATATTCAAACCCACCCTATATAATGAATATATATTCAACCCACCATCAAGAAACTGTTAGGCAGCCAAACAAAAGACAAGAAACTGGATGAGGCAGGTGGCTCTTCAGGCATGAGTGAACTAGGCATACACAAACACACACAAACACACATCTTTTGCCACTTTCCATGAGTTGGAAGGTGAACTTCTGAAGTAGAGAGTGTCAGGCTCTTGTGGAAGGTCCCTTACATGATTTGGAACCCTGATCATCCAGGGCTCCAAATAAGACATGGAGCTTTCCTGAGTACATGAGGCTCCACACTCCAGAAGGTTGCCCTCCAACTTGTAGAGGGTGATGGGAGTGCCAATGGGGGTGGTGCTTATGATAGAATCATAGAGGTGTAGAGTTGGGAGGGACCCCTGAGGGTCATCTAGTCCAACCCACTGCAATGTAGATGGCCTGCAAAGGGGTCAAAACCGTGACCTAGGCATTATCAGCCCCATGCTCTAACCAACTGGGCCCGTTCTTTCCCATTGGTTTTACATGCAAGTAGAATTCTTGAAGAGATCTTGCCTCTTGTAGTATATCTTATTTTCTGTAGTAGTAGTAATAATAATAATAATAATAATAATAATAATAATTTTTATTATTTATACCCCGCCCATCTGGGTGTTAGTAGCACCCAATATTTTTCATGTGTTCAGTGCTATGCTGTTACTATCTATTCTGGAAGGCCAACAAAGATAAATAAAAACATCTGAATGATATCAAGCAATCTCCCACATGATAGTAGCTACCACAGTAACTGTATGAAGGTCTCTTACAGACAGAATAATAAATAGCAACTCAGTACTTTTAAAAAAATGATCTACTTCAACTATGGGGAGGGATTTTCATCTATAACTTCAGCCCAGAGTTTGATTCAATTTGCCATTATTTGTAGGCCTTTCAAATTAAGTTAGAATCCAACCAAAACAAACCCCTGTGAACCTTGCAAAGGACTCGGCTGCCTAACAGGAATGTTTTGACTACTCCCAGAAGCTACCTTAATCAACCCAGTATATTTTTATGCTAATTTTATTGAGGAGGGAGTACTTAAACATTTTTTTGTGCTGTTAGTGCAACGTGAATTCTTTGGTGAACAATGGATGTGCTTTCTTAGACTGCAAGAGCATGCAAGTATATAAATAGCATTACAAAATTATAGCTATTTCTTGCACCACACCAGGAATTTTGTCTGAAAATAGAGTCTCTGCGCTGTGGGCAAGGTTTGACTTGTATATTTGATTGGGCTCCAGTCCCGTAAAAAGGTACACCTGATAATAGGGCAGTCTTTGTGAAGAAATCTCTCTGTCTCTGCAAGCTCACTGTATGAAGGCGGTGAAGGTCCTGTGTGAGTGTCTGGAGGCGGTTGGACGATGGATGGCGGCTAACAGATTGAGGTTGAATCCTGACAAGACAGAAGTACTGTTTTTGGGGGACAGGAGGCGGGCAGGTGTGGAGGACTCCCTGGTCCTGAATGGGGTAGCTGTGCCCCTGAAGGACCAGGTGCGCAGCCTGGGAGTCATTTTGGACTCACAGCTGTCCATGGAGGCGCAGGTTAATTCTGTATCCAGGGCAGCAGTCTACCAGCTCCATCTGGTACGCAGGCTGAGACCCTACCTGCCCGCGGACTGTCTCGCCAGAGTGGTGCATGCTCTAGTTATCTCTCGCTTGGACTACTGCAATGCGCTCTACGTGGGGCTACCTTTGAAGGTGACCCAGAAACTACAACTAATCCAGAATGCAGCAGCTAGACTGGTGACTGGGAGCGGCCGCCAAGACCACATAACACCGGTCTTCAAAGACCTACACTGGCTCCCAGTACGTTTCCGAGCACAATTCAAAGTGTTGGTGCTGACCTTTAAAGCCCTAAATGGCTTCGGTCCAGTATACCTGAAGGAGCGTCTCCACCCCCATCGTTCAGCCCGGACACTGAGGTCCAGTGCCGTGGGCCTTCTGGCAGTTCCCTCACTACGAGAAGCTGTTGAAAGCCACCCAGAGTGGCTGGGGAAACCCAGCCAGATGGGCAGGGTATAAATAATAAATTATTATTATTATTATTATTATTATTATTATTATTATTATTATTATTATTATTATTATTATTTAGGGCCAATTTGCTGCAAAGGTGTCCCACAGCATGGGACCAGCGATGCTAAATGCATCTGTAGACACAAGGGACAACTAGCAGTACTCCTCTAGGTGAGCTCAGGGGTCAAGCCAAATTATAAGGACTCAGGTGGTCCTTAAGATATTCTGGATGGTTCAGGGCTTTGTATGTCAACACAAGATCCTTGAGCCTTGCAATCGAAGGGCAATTGAAACCATAGCTTTGGATTCTGCATGTCAGATCTCTGCTTATTTCCAGATTCAGTTCCAATAATGTCTCACTCTATTGCCCAGGGAGGCCCGGGTTCAACTCTTTGTTATTTGCGCCAGTCAGTCTCTTAGCCCAACCTACCACACAGGCTTATTGTGAGAATAAATTGGGGAGTGAAAGAACCACCTATGTTACGTTGAACTCCTTGGAGAAAACTCCTTGGAGATAATAATCATTTTCTTTCCATTGCCCTGATTCCACCCTGAGATCACCTGGAAACACCCAGGGTTGGAAATAAATACTATTATTCTTTGTTAAAGCACTCCGCTTTCCCCTCGCCCTTTCATGTAACCTCAGCAAAAGGGAGTTTGGAAAATAACGTTTGCCAAGATCATAAGTAGTTCAAGCCTTAAAATGCAATGACACACTTTTCAAATGTAGAACATTAATTGCACCATTTTTTCTCCTTTCTAAATCCTTTGTAAACTTGAATTACTAATTACCTGAACGTTTTTAATCAAGTCAAGTGATTAAGTCTGATTGTCACCAACTTACAAACAAATGGTTGAAATTTGCCGTAGCTATCATTATTGCAGGAAACAATTACAGCGAACACTATGTAATGGAGACATTTGATGAAGTATTTTTTTTTTATCATCATTATTATTAGCCCTTGAGTTCATTCAGTTGTAAAAGTATATACCGTATATAATAAACAATTTGCACTAATTCAGGTCAACATCCTATCAGCAGAAACACGGGGAGTCATCCAAGTTAAGCGCTGTAATTTTTATTTCTTTAAAACAATTAGTAATTCTAGCAGTATGTTGAATCTGCGAACACTGCTGAGACATTCACTGTTGGCAATCTATTTCATATCAGGAAATCAAATCATTATTAATGCGATTTTGATTAATTTCAGATACCATAGATTATTACCTTCTCCGAAGCACCAGGATGATCATCTACATCAGTCAAGTGCCAATTAACCAGGTTGAGCCAGCAGAACCCGATAAGCCCTCACTGTGGGTCAGCTGTCGTGACAATGGTTTCAAGGTATTATTTCTTCATTATTTCTTCCGCCACATTCACACTATACATTTAAAGGCTTGCTCTGCCAATATGTTTGCAAGACACCTTTTACTATGGAAACTTTTGAAACCATTTATTTGGAAAGCAACATATAATCTTTCCAACTAAATGGAGAAGATGGGCTTTGATTTGGGTTTTTGAAATTTCCCCTTCAGGTGCATTTAAAAATGGCACCTTCTTCAGTAAAGGTAAAAAAAAGGTAAAGGATCCCTGGATGGTTAAGTCCAGTCCAAGGCGAACTATGGGGTTGCGCACTCATCTCGTTTTTAGGCCGAGGGAGCTGGTGTTTATCCGCAGACAGATTTCCAGGTCATGTGGCCAGCATGACTAAACCGCTTCTGGCGCAATGGAACACATTGACGGAAACCAGAGCGCACGGAAACGCCATTTACCTTCCCGCCATAGCGGTACTTATTTATCTACTTGCACTGGTGTGCTTTCAAACTGCTAGGTTGGCAGGAGCTGGGACAGAGCAACAGGAACTCACCCTGTTGCAGGGATTCGAACTGCCGACCTTCTGATCGGCAAGCACAAGAGGCTCTGTGGTTTAGACTACAGCACCATCCCTGTCCCTCCTCTTCAGTGTGCAGCACTCCTTGCTAAGGTGATTTCCAAAGACCCTCTGGGAACTGTAACCTATGTCTTTCTTCCCTTCTTTGACCCTAGCACCCCACTTTCAGCATCACTGCCACTTACGGATGAGATTGGGGATAATAATAATAATAATAATAATAATAATAATAATAATAATAATTTCCCCAGCCACTCTGGGTGGCTTCCAACAGAACATTAAAGGTTAAAAATTAAGAGGGAAATATAGCTAAAAATTCTGAGACCAGAGGGAGGTAAGGGAGTAAAAAGAAGAAATATAGGGGTTTTAAATTAGGTTGGAGTAAGGGAATTTGATAAGGCTTGAGGAAAGGATAAGAAGAAATGAGGTGCTGAGGAGTGAAATAAGGAGTTAGTTTAAGTAAAATGATTTTGTTATTTTAATGTTATTTTGAAGTTTATGAATTTGGAAAACTGATAAAGAGGATAGATAATGAATTCAACAGAGGGGGACTTGAGGAAGTCAACCGAAATATGAAATTGAGGAAAGGAGGAATACCTGGCCCACAGAAATGGGCCAGGCCTAAGCAATGATATTTAATTTGTTAGTCACGTTAAATGTATAATGTTTATGGTTACCCCGGTGAGAGAGGGGGATGGAAAATTGCTTCCCTCAGTGAGAGGGGGGAAGAATGAAAAATTAACGGTAATGTTAAGTGCTTAAAATTCTTAAAATCAATTTTTAAAAATTGCTAAAAAAAATTTTTTTTACAACAGAACATTAAAATGCAGTAATCTATTAAACATTAAAAGCCTCCCTAAACAGGGCTGCCTTCGGATGGGTGGGTGAGGTTGGGGTGCAGCAGAGTAGCAGTGGCTAGCTCCAGTGTTGCCCTACAGCTCCTCCTGATTTAATGACGTGTCCAATTTGTCTCTAAGCCTATTGCCTGGAAATGGTTGATGGCCTAGGCTGAGATGCAAAGGGCAGAGTGGTTCATTATGTGAGGCTCCCGGGTTTTACCACTTTCTGATAGCCATTGTTGGTTACCCAGGACAAGGAAGGCACTCTGAAAGTCAGTGCACTTCAGTGGGAATCACAAGGGACATGCGTTCAATCAATAAAATCTTTATTACGGTCATAGACCAACATAAGTAGTGTGGGGTACAATCATTTAGAATCTGTAAAACGTTTTGGAAAACTAAAAAAATATTAAAACAGAAGGTATATCTAAAATAATCTAAAAGAAGGGTTAAGAACTGTCACAGCCCTCTGGCTGTTGTTTCGATCGAAGCATTCCAGCCGAGTCCGTCACGTAAATCAATTAGCGTTTTATTTGGTCCTAATTACTTTACAACATTCCACCGATGGTGAAACACATCCATCTCAATCAATGGAGATGTCCTGACTGGCTTATTCCGGCTTTTCGCGCCTCTTGCTAAAACACTCCCGGAAGGGGAACCAACCCCCCCTTCTCCTGTTTCCTGTTGCGACGTCCTGGGGCTCTGATGCTACACAGAGCCCTCCCTCCAACTCTTCTTCTCCGGAGCTTTCGCTGGGATCTGTCAGAATAAGAGGCGTGGGCTCTCGGTACTGCGTCAGCGCAGGGGAGGGTGTGAGGCTCCCCAGTCCTCTGACATCCACTCCCCCCTCTAAGCCCCCCTCCTCCTCCCCCAAGGCGGGTGACTCCCTCTCTGCTGTGTCTCGCCCCTGAGCTCTGTGAGTTTTCCCTTCGTTCACCGCCCCTCCCATCCCCTCTTCAGGGGATGTGACGAAACCTAGAAAGTCTGTATCTTCGTCATCCTGTGAACCAAACACCTCTTCCCACCCCTCAAATCCTTCCGAGTCTTCTCCTGAGGATGACGAGTACTGCCCTCCCCCGGACTCTCTCTGAGGGGAAACCGGTGTCTCTCCTCCTTCCCTCTCTTCACTGGATCTGAACCCCCAGAAATCTTCCTCATCATCTTCCGTGGTGGCACACACCTCTTGCAGGAAGAGATCTGGGGGCATTGGCTTATGTGGGAACAGGGTGTGAAATTCAGCTCTAAGATACTCTTCAGTTATCTGATCGGATGGTACCCACGTGTTGTCCTCTGGGGCAGCCCCTTCCCATGCCACCAAGTACTCCACCCTGTCCCTGTTCCATCTGGAGTCCAGGATCTCCGTGGCTTCATTGCAGGCTTCCCTCTCCTCTACAATGGGCGTAGTGGGGGGCGTCCCACCCTTCTCGTGGAAACGGTGCCCCTCCCTGTATGGTGAGAGCAGTGACCTGTGAAATACCGGGTGAATCCTCATGGTATCCGGCAACAACAGCTTAAATGCTACCGGATTGACCTGCTCAATGACCTCAAAGGGTCCCAGTCTGCGATGTTCTAACTTCTTACAGCTCCCTCTGATGGGGAGACCCCTGGTCGACAAGCACACCTTATCCCCGACCCTGATGACCTCCCCTTCCCTGCGATGGGCATCCGCCGCCCTCTTGTATGCCTCCTTGGCCCTTTCCAGAGTGCTTCTGAGCATTTTGTGCACCGTTTGCATCTCCTCTGCAAAATTCTCTGCTGCTGGTACACTGGGCTCCTCCTCCCCCCCTGGGAAGGCTCTTGGGTGGCGACCATGATTGGCAAAAAACGGGGTCATTCCTGTGGACAGGTGGACAGAGTTATTAAAAGCGAACTCTGCCAGACCCAAAAATTGCGCCCAATCATTCTGCCTTTGGTTGACATAACAACGCAAATACTGCTGCAGAATGGCATTGGCTCTCTCGGCTTGCCCATTAGTCTGGGGATGTCTGGCTGTGGAGAAACTCAGCTCCACCTGCAATAAGCTCATGAGCTTGCGCCAGAACCGTGAGGTAAATTGCCTCCCCCTGTCACTGAGAACTCTCGAAGGCACCCCGTGCAAGCGGAACACCTGATCTACAAAGAGTTTGGCCGTTTCCTCTGCGGACAACACCTTGGGGCAGGCTACGAAATGGCACATCTTGGTGAGCATGTCTACCACCACAAGCACTGCTGTTTTCCCTTTGGACATGGGCAGATCGGTGATGAAATCAATGCTCACCATTTCCCAGGGTCTGCTGGGGGTGGGTAAGGGCTGCAGCAGACCTGCCGGTGCTCTAGTGTCTCCCTTCGCCCTTTGACATGTGTCACACGCCCTCACGTAGTCCTTGACATCCTCCCGGACTCCCGGCCACCAGAACTCTCTGGTGACTAAGAGAAGTGTCTTCTGTTGTCCAAAATGTCCTGCGGAAGGGTTGTCGTGGAGTTGTTTGAGAACCTTGGCCCTCATCTGATCCCCCAGGATGTACAAAGCCCCCTTATAAAACAAGAGCCCTCCCTTCTCCAAAAACCCTTCCTCGACCCCCCTCCCTTCCTTGAGATCTCTGAACTTCTGTTGCGCAAAGGGATCTGCGCGGGTGAGTCTCAGCAGTAGCGAGGCTTGCTCCATGGTGCCGGCACACGCCCACTGCTGTGTGGAAAACATGTGTCTCGCAGAAGGCGGCTCCTCCTCTTCTAGGTACTGCGGCTTCCTCGACAAAGCGTTGGCCCGCACGTTCTGCTCACCAGGCACATAGTGAACACGGAAGTTGAAGTTCGCGAAGAATTCTGCCCACCGAATCTGTCTCTGGTTGAGCACTCTGGCGGTTCTCCAGTACTCCAAGTTCTTATGGTCTGTGTGCACCTGGACTTGGTGCTGCGCCCCGATCAGAAAGTGGCGCCACTTTTTGAAAGCCGCTAAGATGGCCAACAGTTCCTTGTCCCAGATGGTGTAATTCTTCTCAGATTTGCTGAGCTTGCGCGAAAAGAAAGCGCATGGTCTCCAATCCCCATTATTGTCCTGTTGCAGAAGCACGGCTCCAACTGCGCGATCTGAAGCATCTGTCTCCAGCTTGATCGGCCGCTCCGGGTCGACATGCAGGAGGTTCTCCTCTGCGGCGAACGCTCCCTTCAGGGTGTCGAACGCCCTCTGGGCTTCCGATGTCCACACAAATTTCTTCTTGCCACTCAAACAGTCCGTGATGGGTGCCGTTAGCTTTGCGAATCCCCTGATGAATTTGCGATAGAAGTTGGCGAAACCCAGAAACCTCTGCGCGTCCTTCTTGGTTCGGGGGCTCTTCCAGTCTAACACTGCCTTCACTTTCTCCCCGTCCATGGCTAGCCCTCTATCCGACACTCGGTAGCCGAGGAAATCCACCTGCTTCACATGGAATTGGCACTTCTCCAGTTTGGCGTACAGCTGGTGCTCTCTCAATTTGTTCAGCACCTGCCTGACATGCTGCTCGTGCTGGGCCTCGTCCTCCGAGAAGACGAGCAAGTCATCGAGAAAACAAACCACATTCTTGTACAGCAGGGGTCCCAACACGTGATGCATGAAGGACTGGAAGGCCGCGGACCCTCCTTGTAGGCCAAACGGCATAACAAGGTACTCAAATGCTCCCAGGGGGGTAAACATGGTCGTCTTCCACTCATCTCCCTCTCGCATCCGTATGAGGTTGTACGCCCCCCTGAGGTCCAGCTTGGTAAATATTTTCCCTCTGCGCACCACCGCCAGCAAATCGTCGATCCTAGGCATGGGAAAGGCGATGGGTTGACTCACGCTGTTCAGGGCCCTGAAATCACATATAAGTCTCTTCTGGGAGGTCCCCTTCTTGTCCACGAAGAACACTGGACTCCCTCGGGAACTCTTGGACTCTCGCAGAAACCCTCGCTGAAGGTTCTTGTCTATAAATTGTCTGAGTTCCTGCAGCTCTTGCTCAGACATGGAATAGAGTTTCCCTGCCGGCAGCTGGGCCCCTGGCATCAAGTTGATCTGACAATCAAAGGGTCGATGTGGCGGAAGCTTGTCCGCTTCCTTCTCGCTGAAAACGTCACTGTAATCCTCATATTGGGGTGGAATCCCCCTTGTGGCCTCCAATCGCACTGTCGCCGCCTGCGCGCTGCTGTCTGGGGTCCTCATGTCCTGCAGACAGTTCTCCACGCAGTGCCCCGATCCAAACGTGAGTGATCTTTGATGCCAAGCCACTACTGGGTCGTGAAGGTCAAGCCAACTCATTCCCAGGACGATGGGGCACCCTGCCAGTTGGGTGACGTTGAAAGCGATGACTTCAGAATGCTTGGAGATGCACATCCTCATGGGGGGCGTTTGCTGCGCCACTTCTCCTCCCAACAACTTCCTCCCGTCAATTGTAGTGACCAGTAGAGGGAAGTCGAGGGGCAGCAAGTGTAGTTGATGCTGCAACGCAAATTCTTTGCTCATAAAATTTGCCGAGGCCCCTGAGTCAAGTAACGCTTCAACCTCCAGGGGGTGTCCATTGGGGAGCTCCAGCATCACTTTCACCACGATTCCTACCTTGGGTGGGTGGGGGGTGGTAATGGGGGTCTCCTGCGGGGCCTTCACTGCTTGCTCGCCCAGGTGCTTGGCCCTCCCGACATCTCTGCCACCCGGGCTTGTTCGTTTCCCGAATTCTGCCCCCGTTGCTCTTCCTGATCTGCTGTTGACACCCCCTTGGCTTGCCACACGCGCCGTTGTGGGCAGAACTTGGCGAAATGCCCCGGGGCTTCACATACATAACATTTTCTAGTTTCTTTTCCCCTCTTTCCCTCTGCTCCTTTGGTGATGGCCCCCCCTGCCGGTTTAGCACGCACTGCCCCGATCTCCATGGGTTCCTCAGCAGGTAGCATTGGAAGAGGTGGTCCTGCCTGGTTCCCGCCTTGCTCCCTCCCCGGGTAGCGATGTGTTGCGGCCCCTTCAGCCTTTGGGTACCTCCTCTCCCGGTTTCTATCTTCCGCTCTCATGCCAATGGCTAACGCAGCCTCAGTCAATTGCCTCATGCTCTTTGTCCTGGGCCCCCGGCTGAGCTCATCCTTCACTTCAGGGTGCAAGCCTTCCTTGAAAAGGGTCTGCAAAAACTCGCTCTCCAATTCCCAATTCAATCGGTGTGCCAGCATCGCGAAACGTGTGTAATAATCACGGACACTGCCTCCTCCCTGTCTGAGTCTCAGCAATTCTTTCTTAATGGCCTCCTCATGTCCCTCATGGGCAAACATCCCATCCATTGCACCCAGAAATTCCTTAAGATTGCACATTTCTCTCCCTCCAGCCGCCATCAGGGGGCGAGCCCAATCTTTGGCTCCGCCCTCCAAATGTGCAATGATGAAAGCGATCTGCTGCTCCTCCCCTGAAAATTCTCCTTCCTGCATTTTCAGGCAGAACTCCACGTCTGTTCTAAATCCAGGATACTCATTGGGATCCCCTGAGAATCTCTTGATCAGTGTCTGCAACTTCCTCCCCAAGGGAACTGCCCCCCTAGATTGCCCCTGCAATCTGCGTTCTTCGAGACGTCCCTCTAATTCTCTGGCATGACTCCTAAGTTGCTCATGCCTCACTGACATTTCCTGCATTTCTAGGTTTAATTTGTGAACTTGCGCTTCCATTTCTTGCCTGCATTTGATCACCTGCTCCTGAGCTTGTCTCTCTAAATCAGCACTGACCTGCCGAATCCTGCTTTCCACGGCAGCAGCCACTCTTGCCTCCTCATCCGTCATCTTGCTGGCCGCTTGTGCTCACCGGCCGGCTTGCCGACAGGACGTCTCGGTTGCTGTGGGGGTGCTCCTCCTCTGGAATGCCCAGCAAATGCTGTTTCTTTTGAAAAAGGGAGTCAGGACATGCTGTCACAGCCCTCTGGCTGTTGTTTCGATCGAAGCATTCCAGCCGAGTCCGTCACGTAAATCAATTAGCGTTTTATTTGGTCCTAATTACTTTACAACATTCCACCGATGGTGAAACACATCCATCTCAATCAATGGAGATGTCCTGACTGGCTTATTCCGGCTTTTCGCGCCTCTTGCTAAAACACTCCCGGAAGGGGAACCAACCCCCCCTTCTCCTGTTTCCTGTTGCGACGTCCTGGGGCTCTGATGCTACACAGAGCCCTCCCTCCAACTCTTCTTCTCCGGAGCTTTCGCTGGGATCTGTCAGAATAAGAGGCGTGGGCTCTCGGTACTGCGTCAGCGCAGGGGAGGGTGTGAGGCTCCCCAGTCCTCTGACAAGAACATTAAAAGAATATGGAAGAGCATAAAAGATGAGTATATAAAAAACTACAACTATCAGTTTAGAGAACACTCTGATGTGAGTGTTCATTACGGTAAATCTAGTTTGTGGCACAGGTCATCATCTGACAAATTTTGAACGCTGCTGTGCAGAATCTGGCAGCATTGTATGTTGTAGCAGGATTGGTATCTGACAGCAGCAGGGAGGTATAAAATTGTCCTGTGCACGCTGGGTACTTATGGAGTAGTGGGGAGATGAGGCTAATACGAATGTCTCTATAGTATAGGCACTGGAGAAGCACATGCTCTGTTGTTTCTATTTGTCCAGAGCCACAGGGGCATTGTCTCTCCGAGTAAGCAATCTTCTTGTAGGACATGAGTTCTGTTGCACCCACTTCCTGCTTGTGGGATTCCCATAGTTATCGATCTGAGTTGTCACTGTGAAAACAGAATGCTGGACTACGTGGACCTTTGGTTTGATCCAGCAAGGCTCTTCATACATTCTTAACGTTTTCACAGAACTGATCCAAAGGACACTTTGTGCTAATTACAACTTCTTCTTTTTGCCACAGAGGTGGAACTAAAGGGGAAGTAGCGAAAGGGCAGAGCAATTATGTCCCCTTAAACCTTATAGGTCCATGAATGTGAAAGCAGCTATTCACCGAAAGGTACTGTTGTATTGTAACCAAGGAAACTGACTGTGGTTTGCATATTCCTTTTTATTTATTTATTAAGGACCAACATTTTATTTCGCTTATTAAAAATAAAAACAAAGGAAGCGCTTTCGTATTCCATGCCACTTCTCTTAATTGCAGTGTAACTTTACACATAGAGTTTAAAAGACGAAGGTGGTGTTGCTCCGTAATGGCTGTGTGCTTTAGAACAGGCCAATTAAAGAAGCTTATCTTATGACCCAGCCGCTAATCCAGCCACTGACATCTGCCCTACAACAGAGACTTACACCAACCAACTGACAAGAAGATCAGTAGACGTTCATGGAAACTGTGTCATCTCTCTCTCTCTCTCCCTTTAGGTTTGGCTTCCTCTTCATATGTCAACAACTGATAAACTCTTGCAAAACCAAAACTGCTACCAACTACTGAATTAACTCCCATTGCAGAGCAGGTGCAAAGCCTCACATTTCGTGTCAAGATTTTGCAAGCCACATGCTCCCCCTAACAGTGAACTGAGGTGGTGAGTGCCGAGAGAAATGGGGCCATTGAGAAACTAGAGGGAAGTATCAGGACGCGGCCGGGAAACCCCAGTGCTCTTGCAAAAATACAAACAAAACAACCGCCTTAACCTTCACCCCTCCCCCTCCCGCGCGCCAAAAAAACCCCTAGCTGATTATTCTCAGGAAGCACAGGATGTTGAGTGTTGGTTGGAAACGAAAAACAAAACTGGAGAGGGGAAAGGGGGAAATTCCCTTCCTTGAGCTCCTGAGAGCTTATAGTATCCTGGGGAATAACGTGGATGGAGCAGTCATGTTGCAGAGTAGGCTCAGGAGTGGCTGGTGGAGAGGCCAGCTTAGCCTAGCTGCTGCTTTGCGTTCCAGTGTCACAATGAGGAGTTATTGCTATTGCTGCTTTGGGGGCTACTGTAGGGGCTTTGCAATGCTATTGCCCGCAATGCCCTGGCCTCGCCACTGCCATTCTCCATCCCAGTAGGATGCAGTCATGCCACTGTTGGGAGGCCAGTGCCATGCCGCCATGCCACCAACCCAACCCACCCTGGTAAGGATCCACTGCAATATGTAGTTTCAGAGCCCACTTCACATTTATAATCCTTTCTTTGTGCTCTTGCTACCACACAATTCTGATGAACTCAATTCAGAAGTGGTTGTTTCCCACCAAATAACAACAACAACAACAACAACAACAACAATAACAACAACAACAACAACAACTTTATTATTTGTACCCCATCCATCTGACTGGGCTGCCTCAGCCACTCTGGGCAGCTTCCAACAAATATAAAAACACAACGAAACGCCAAACATAAAAAACTTCCCGATACAGGGCCTGTTGGCAAATGCTCCTGGGGGGAGGGCGACAAACCCCCATTGCCTCTGAGCATCTCCCAGTAGGCACGTCTCTGGAATGGCATGTACCTTCACTCCAGAGTGCCTCTCTGCGATACTTCTCTTATGAAAAGTGCACACAAGTCTTCTGGCATAACACAGCAAGAAGGAGGAAACATTTGTAGATCTAAACTATGTTTTATTTACATTCTATACAGAGAATCCATAATCACGTCTGTGTTCTCCAAGCTCTGGCAGAACAAGCAGTGCATACTGCAAAAGTGAAAGTACAGTACAATAACACGCTCAGACGGAAGAGATAAGACAGTCTTCTGTTCCCACACTCTTCTTCAGGTGTCTTCTAAAAGTTTTCTCGTTATTTATTTCCTTGACATCTGATGGGAGGGTGTTCATTGGGGCAGGCGTATATATATTTGCATGGCAGAGTGTACCATAAATGTTCGCCCATGTTAACTTTTTAGATCCCCATGCACAAAACAGAGACTCGAAGGGCATACAATGTTGTTACAGTCTTGATGCGGAAGATGCCTCAACATAGTCAGTACCTGCATAGGAGATGGAGGTGTAAGAAGTTCTCAGCTTCTCAAGAGAGGGGAAGTGGGGTCCATGCTTATTGGGGACTTGAGTCCAACTAAACAATGAGATTTCCTTCTATGTAGACATGACGGATGGGTGTATCTGTCAGCTTTCAGTTCCTCATTTTTGAAGTTTGCAGTTCAGTTCATTACTTTTCTGCATCAGTCTGCAATTTTCATTTAAAGTCGTCATGAGAATTCACCAGCATTTTAATGTACTTTTCTCCTACTGTAATATGCATATTTTTGCAGGCAATTTTCTCGAATATAATGTCTTTTTGTATGCTATTTTTGTGCTCTCTCACACACATATACGGTACATATGGTGTGCATGTTTTCACTAATAAACACATTTAAAGGCACACTTAGGTAGATGTATTTTAGATAGAGAACTGCACTGCAAAATTCACAGATTTGCAGATTTGGAAGGATAGCTGTGCTTTCATTCGCATATCATTTTGGGAAATGCAGATTAGGTGGGTTCCCATTAAAATGCAAGCTGAACCAAATTTCTTCCCCATTTCTAACAGACACGACTACAATTGTGCGGCAAGTTCAATAGTATAATGGCTGCCAGCATTGCCCAATGTATGTTTACCCAGAAGTCCAACTATATTCAACTTCCTGCACCAGGAGGGCACATGGTAGGAGGGATCTGGGCACATAACAATTAAGTGTTGTTGTTGTTGTTGTTGTTGTTTTAAAGGTTCTACAGGGATCTCCACCACCAGATGATTGACCCAAATTAATGTATCTTGTTTGGAAACTGTGTGAAACAGGCATAGAAGAGTAACAAGAAGACGGCAGTATTTTTTGCTGCATTCAACTTTTGGCCATTCAAAAGAGAGGGAAAGAGTGGATGTTATAGCAGATTTCTGACTCTCAAACTGCAGCATGAGTTGGCATGGAAGCAGGAGTCTCTAGTGTCAAAACGCTGGCAGGAATTTTGCAACCTCCTGGCACATATCTTGTCCCTTTATTCAGCGCTGAAGCCAAAAATGCTAAATAATTACTGAAAGGTTACAAACATTAGGCTCAGTTATTATCAGATCCTCCTGAAAACTATATTGCTAGCATTAGATCTACTGAATAACTCTCCAATATAACCTTTCATTTTCTCCCTCCGGAGAAATCTCCAGAATCACCTTTTTTTTTTTTTTTGCAAGTTCAATTGCCCATGAAACTATATCAAGGATGCGTCCATAGAAACAATGCCATGGGCAGAGAAGGCTCAGTCCTAAAGGACAGGGGAAAAAAATAACTTTAGCCTTAATAAAGTTAAGGCTGAATTATATGGAGCATTATTTATACGGAGAAGCTCAAATTCTCAGCATTTATGGAAAAGGATAATAATTATTATTTCCAGAGAGCTTGATCTCAATAGGAAGAGGCGGTGATGGGTTGTTTCACACAAAGCTCTGGCTGTGTACAATCAGTGGTCCAAGTTAAGCACTGGCTGGGGGCCCAAGCAGCTTAGATGGTTCAACAGGGCTGTGCCTCTATTCACCAGACCCATTTTGACTGCTCCCAGACCCATTTTAGTCTATGGGCCAGGGCATTGCATTCTGGGTAAACATCAGGCAACTGCTGCATCTTTTATGTAGCATACATATATAATCACATTCCCCCCCCCAAATCATATACATCCCTTACACATTTGTACAATTATACATTCATCTCCCATTTATACGTTCATCTCCCATTCCTATTAACTTTGATCCCATACATCCTACATCAGCTGCTGTATCACAGACCTTGTGAGAACCGCAACTGGAATACTTAGAATACAGGGTGATATCCCAGGGTTATATGGTCCCGGCGGCCACTCCTAGTCACCAGTCTAGCTCCTGCATTCTGGATTAATTGCAGTTTCCGGGTCACCTTCAAAGGTAGCCCCATGTAGAGTGCATTGCAGTAGTCCAAGTGGGAGATAACCAGAGCATGCACCACTCTAACGAGACAGTCCGCGGGCAGGTAGGGTCTCAGCCTGCGTTCCAGATGGAGCTGGTAGACAGCTGCCCTGGACACAGAATTAACCTGCGCCTCCATGGACAGCTGTGAGTCCAGAATGACTCCCAGGCTGCGCACCTGGTCCTTCAGGGGCACAGTTACCCCGTTCAGGACCAGGGAGTCCTCCCGCCCCTGGTTCCCCCCAAAACAGTACTTCTGTCTTGTCGGGATTCAACCTCAATCTGTTAGCCACCATCCATCCTCCAACCGCCTCCAGGCATTCACTCTTTGCAAGGCCTTAACTCCTCCTCTCATTACTGGAATGCTCACTTACAATCAAGGGGTGTCAGAGAATTCCAGTGGAAATTCCAGCAGTTTACATGTTTGTCTGTGGTCCAGAATAGAAATCACTCATGGAAATATGACCAGTATTGGCCAGAAACATACACAAGTAGCTCAAGTTTCCTGCCTGGAATGCTGGGGAATCCCAGTGTGCTCCTTGGCGGCAAGGGGACTTCCTCAAGTAGCAACAACAGCTTCGGCCTCCTTCTTCTAAGAGGACCTTGGTGGGCAGTAGAAGGGAGAAGTGGGAAGTGATGGAAGACCCCACTCAACCCACACACCATAAGTAATCCCATAGGGGAGCTTGATTTTACAACACTGATGACATTCCTCTTCATGAGTGGTTTTTCTGCAACTCTTTTGATGCTGAACAAAGCAGAACTACGCATCAAACATGGTGGCATGGATTATCTTAATGCTTTCTCTTTGAGCATATACTTTGAGAAATTTATGTATTTATTTATTTATTTATGTATTTATGGGGTTGAAGCAGGAATCGCTTATGCTTCTTCTGACACCACTTCTTTGAAACATCTGAACCAGGGATATGCTCCTTTATAATCCCATTCTGCCTTCTTGCTTCATTCCTGCTCTGGCCAGAAGCAACCGAATTACCCGAGTCATTTCTTATCTATCCCCAGTCATTTCTTATCTCCTCCACTGTCTTGTGGGTTATCTTTGGGAGAAGAAAAGGCTAAGGAGTAAACCCTACACAAATCTGGACTGGAGTCCCTAAGACAGTTGGATGGTGCCCAGTACAACTCCTTTCAGCAACTCCTGCAGCCAAACTGATGCCAAACATATGGCTCTGCTTTCCTTTGGACCGCATCAGAGAGGCCGAGGGGTGTGTGTCTTGTCATCTGGGCAGCCCAGGACCTCCATACACACTTCCCAGGCCTGAGCTCTGAGGAGGTCACTTCAGTGCTGCTAACACAGCAGTTTGATTTCACCACCAGAGGCACACTCTGTTGTTGTTGACGGATGCCAACAATTGCATTTCTGCACCACCCCACATTCAAAGGAGTGAAACACCTACTTTCAGAATGTGCGGGGGAAAGTGTGGGGATTTATATTTGAGAGAGTTGCTGAAGTGCACAAGTAGATTTCAAAATCTGGAAATAATGCATTATGTGTCCTTTCCTTCTCTGGAGATGCTTCTTCAAAGTATACCCACCATACTCAGTTGTGTGGAGGTAGCTGTTTTCCAGAATCGTGGCCTAAGGCAAAAATTCTGCATTCTCCTGGCACAAGCTTTGTTGTTCCTTTAATCAAAGCTGATCAGAAATGCTGAGTATTTGTTGAAGGGTTACAGACACTCCGATGACCTACCAAAAGAGTTTTCCCTAGCTTTTGCAGCCAGCACTTTAGTTGCTGGATAGTTGCCTGAACAAAAACTCTCAAATAATGAAATCTGCAAGGCCCTAAAACTTTGTGTACCAAACATTATCTATAGGAAATAATGGTCTGTTCATGTTATGTACTGAGTTGAATAGGATCCAAAATGCAGCCGTCTGATTGGTCCTAGAACAATAGAATCCAGAATGCAGCAGTCTGATTGGTCCTAGAACAATAGGATCCAGAATGCAGCAGTCTGATTGGTCCGCAGGAGCCACCCAATCCAGCTCCAGGTGGAAGTGAATCCGCAACCTGATTGGCCTACAGGAGTATCCTGGAATTAGCCAATCATGTGGGGCCCATTGTGTAAATAATGTATATAAAGCAGACGTTCTGGGGAAACATTCATTCCTCGCTACTATGAGCTGAATAAAGAGCATGAAATCCACACTCGACTCCGAGTATATTTCAGTTCAGTTTCTAAATTCTAATCTAAGCCCTTGTTTAACTTGCTGTAAAAAAAAGGGGGGGAACCATTTGCAAGTTGATTAAGACCCTTTGCTAAACCCAAGAAACTGGTTAGCTGAGATCCAAGTCTTGCAAGCTTTACTTTCAAGATTGTCTCTAGAAATCAAATATTATCTTCACTACCATTCAGACAGGATGTGATGTCCGTAGTGTTTGGAGGAGAGATGAGCTCCGATAAAAGAACCAGTATTTCCTGGGGATGGGGATGTTAAACATTGGTTAAACTGAGTAAGAGAGCAAGTTCCGTCAAAGTTTGTATGCCTGGGCAGAAAACCTCTCTCCTGCCTTGCATGTGAGAGCTCACAAGCAGTCTCTGATGCCAATTATTTTTTTTATGAACTTTTCGTGCTGAACTGTTCTCCGAGCTGAAGCTCGGCTCCCTGTCATTGTTTGTGTGCGTTAGAACTATTTGTGCACTCTATCTATCCCATGCATGTGCGGATCCTGTACCCTGCATTGATCTCCCCTCCTGTCAGCGATCAACAAGCATGCATTGCCAGAAAAGATAAGAAATGAACTATCCTTAATTTCTTATGTGAAGATGTCTCAATGTTACTAAATGTCTGTCACAACATAAGAATACCAGGCCGAAAGCCTATCTAGCATTTGATCCTCAGAGTAGTTAGCCAGATGTCTGTGTGAAGCCTGCAGGCAGGACATGAGCACAGTAGTTACTTTCCGCAGTTGCGATTCCAAGCAACTGGTATTCAGGGACAGACTGCTGCTCACAGCGGAGGCAGGCGATATGCCTCTTCGACGCTGTGACTTTCAGAGTATCGCTTGGTGCCTCGTTTTTTTGTTGCTGGGGAATATATGAATAGGCCATAAATCCTAGAATTTCAAACTTTAGTTGACATATTGTGATGGATTTCTTTTCATTTCTCCAAAATTCCTAGGGCCTTAAACAAATGGGAGTGCTGGCAGCAAATGTATACAGACTGCCTCCTGAATAACATTGTTGGATAGCATGGAGTACGCTGTCACTGCCAGACCTCCAACTGCAGTTCTAATGGGTGATATCCAGTATAAGCCATACTCAGCAGACCTATGGAAATCAACAAACTAGGGATCATTAATTTCAACAGGTCTACTCTGACATCATTGGGCGCCACCCATTTTTTTATAGTGGCTAAGTTACGATCAGCCTATTTGGGTCACTTCAATGGAGCAACAAAAGCGTGATTATTTTTATTTTTTGAGGCCCACTGACATTCCTGGAATGGCCTCATCCAGAATCGGAGTAATGTTAAAATTAATTAATTAATTTTACAGGGCTAAAAAAAAAAAAAAGCTTGTGCCAAATTTTCATTTTCAACAATTTTTAAAGATATGTAGAAATTGAATTAAGTGGCAGCTACCTGGTTTTCAAAAACTGCACCTTAAACAAGCCATGCTGAAACTGCCTACATATTCACTTAGCAGTAGCAATTCTAATAACAATGACTTGCGCCTCGCCTTAAAGTTCTGGGCCAGTTTATCTGCCTGTTATGGTTCTAAGGCAGTGGTAGCCAACACAGGGCTCTCTAGACATTGTTGGACCCTAATTGCCAGCATCACTACCATTGGCCATGTTGGCTGGGCCTGATGAGCGTCAGACCAACCGCATCTGGAGGATACCACATGGATTACCTCTGCCTTCAAGGTATGCGCTGCCAGTGTTGTAGCATCACAGAGTTGGGTGTTCATATTCACACATAATATTCTCGGTTCCACAATCCCAAAGTTGGGTTCCTAGGCTCCCTTCTTTCCTTCACTTCTCCCTCACACAAAATGATTTCATTTTCCCGTTCCTATTTTAAACAACTTCCTGTCACATTGCCAGTCTAATTTGCTCGTCCCTTTCCTCATCATTTGCCTCGGTGCCTGGTGTGGTGCCTTGGACTGCTGGATTTGAACCAGGGTTGGCCTTGGTCCAAATTGCTCTTCAGCCATGAAATTTGGCCGTTGCACTCAAGTTCTGCTTGCCGGTTTCCCATGGGTATATGGCTGGCCAGTGTGAGAGCAGAATGCTGGACCAGATGGGCCTTTGGCCTGATCCAGCTGGCCTTTCCTTGTGAGAAAAAAAAGACTATTGATGGCTACTAGTCATGATGGCATATGCTACTTTCAGAATCAGAGACAGCATGCTTCTGAATGCCAGTTGCTGGGAACATGAGGGAGGGAACACAATTCTGTTCATGCCCTGCCTATGGGCTTCTCATAGTCATCTAGTTGGCCACTATGGGGCTGTGGCCTTTTCCCTGGTCTGGCAAGGTTTTAGGAGTATTATGAGGTTTGGCTTAGAGTTATTTCAGTAAGCAAAACCAGGCACCGGGCAAAGGTTGGAGGATGCCAGAGTTTTATTCACTTTTCACTCTGAACATTTCCTAGCTATTAGCTATTTGTTCAAGTCCCATTAATCACTTAATGCAATAGTAATTTTCGACTATGAAGTCATATTCATCCTCCTCATGCATCTTCTTGTCAGAGTCTCTAGCAGCTACAAATACATTGCTGCAATTTTTTGTGCACATACTTGACTAAGTCCCATCGAACTGAGTAAATAGGCAAAGGAATGTGCCAAATGCAACAACATTATGACCTACACAGGTCATAATGAACTCCACAGGTTGTTTATGCCACTTTATTTGGCAACATTGCAGCAAGCAAATTAACAGGGTCTTCATTAAATTTTCCACAGTAGAAATCAGGGGTGGCCCTGATCTGACACCCTGAAGCAAGTTTTTCCTGCACTCTGAAGACTCTGCTAATTTTGTCAAAAGCAGCAAATGTGTTTTTTCATTTTGTTTTTTAAGTAGACACAGAGCTAGGGTAGGCAAGGAGATTTAATTCTCTTTGCCCAGCCCATCACCCTGACAAATCTCCTCCTCAACCACCAGACTGGTCATTTTATCAGTCGGAGGCTATAATCCCTCTCCCCAGCTAATGACACAGGTTGATGGAGAGGGGCTGTCTGTGTATATGTCCTGTGGGCTTGCATGTGAGATTATATTTGTGTGGGGTGGCTATTCCCACTGTTGGCATGTGCCCCCCCCCGAGAGATTGGCCAAGTGTATGCCCCTTGGGTGAAAAAAAAAAGGTTGGTCACCATTGATATAAAGCCTTCTCCATCACTTTGGTGTCACGAGTAACCAGATTTATTGCTGGCACAGATTTGCGGCCTTATGAATTCCTAAGAAGTTGCTATCCCATTATATCACCTCCCTGGTCAGTGACTGGGGCTGGAAGGAACATTTTGGGAGGAGAAAGGGAAGGGGGCTGTCACAAGACGATTATGGAGGCTTCCTGGCCTCAGCACTGAAAAGGAAAGAGGGAGACTTTCCCTGCTTTTGATTTTTAATGGCTGGTGTCCTCCTGAATTTTGTTTTATTATGTATTTTGTGCTCTCATTTTGTTTTTTTCTGTTGTGAACCACCTTCTGACCTTTGGATGAAGGGTGGTATAGATTAATAATAATAATAATAATAATAATAATAATAATAATAAGGCATTGGAGAAAAAGATCAAAATTTAATTGAGAATTCTTTGAAAGGGTTTAGAAAGAAAGAGTGTAATATGTTATGTATTGTTCAAAAAAGTATAGCTTAGCACAGTTCAGATTCTTTTCACTGCTGTATCAAAGTTACAGCTTTATTTACTATTAGTAGTAAATTGTACAAGTCCTACTACTTTATTTCTTTAATGTCTACCCTACTTTTCTACGAAATAATCAACCAGATTATGGAGACATTTTTAATAGGAAAATATCATGGAACAGAAAGCCAATTCTTTTTCCTTTGTATCTCCTTATATAACAGCTAAGCACTTAACATGTTCCAGCCTTCCTTAGCCAACTAGTACATTTATTTTATGCCTAAGCCTCACCATAAACAATATACGTGGCAGCAAGGAACAGTTCTCAAACATCTGCTAAACAAGGGGAACACAGGATAAATCTTTAACACAAACATAGCTATACCTGCGTACCAGTGTTATCGATGGAGATGAAATCCAGGACCTCGAATTTATCTTCAAACAACATTTGCCAAATAATGCATAGCAAATGAACTAGTGATCTCAACTATCGAATCTTACCTTCAGTGTGCAGAAGGTTCATTTGCATCTACCACTGCAGCCTAGCAACGAACACACAGCATTAACTCACAAATGTTTATGGTGCCAGTTCTTATTCATACTGTTCAAAATGTCTTCATTCTATTTCTAGGATGTTTTAAACACTGATTATATCAAGAGATAAATGCACCTGTTCTTTTTCAAGCGGAGTCCTGTCTTGCCCATCATAGGCAATCAGTGGTCTATGTGGCAATCCTTTATTTTATTTTAAAAATAGACATTTGTTCACGCACAGAGGCGGAGCTAGCTGCTCTGGCACCCAGAGCGGCACACATGCTGTGTGCCCAGGTGTGGGACGATCGTCCCAGGGGGCGGTGTGGAGATGTCACACACACCCCTCAGGGATGACACCCGGGGTGGACCACGCCCACCGCACCCCTTCCTCTGCCAGTGTTCATGCAGTAAATAAAATCTTGACTGATCGTGAAATCAGTTAATGAGAGGGTTGCCCGCTCTAGCAAGATGAAATTGTGGCATTGGGCAGGCCACCAAGTTGCAAATTCTGCTTGAAGAAGAAGAAGAAGAAGAAGAAGAGAAGAGTTTGGATTTGATATCCTGCTTTATCACTACCCGAAGGCAATTTTATTCTTCTCCTCAGCAAAAAGCAAACAAACCCCAAAGCCACCAAAAGTCTCCCAAAATGGCTTACAAGTGATATTTTGCAGTTGATTACATATGTTTGCTCCTTTCATCCATGCATGAGTGGTCAATTTCCCCCCACTCCTAATTTTCTAGAGTTTTGAGTTCCCTTGCAGAAGAGTTTGGATTTGATATCCCGCTTTATCACTACCAGAAGGAGTCTCAAAGCGGCTAACATTCTCCTTTCCCTTCTTCCCCCACAACAAACACTCTGTGAGGTGAGTGGGGCTGAGAGACTTCCAAGAAGCGTGATTAGCCCAAGGTTACCCAGAAGCTGCATGTGGAGGAGCGGGGACGTGAACCTGGTTCACCAGATTACGAGTCTACCGCTCTTAACCACTGCACCACACTGGCTTGGGCAGATTGAAGCAGCAAGACTGACAGTGGTAGCATGTTCTGTGAATTAACAGAGCGATCTGGAAAGTGGAAAGTTTGTCTTTCCCTTGCCCACCTGCTTTTTCTATTCCCAACCTGCTGAAACCATCACCGTTGCCATTAAAGAACTGAGGCAGTAAGACAAGCTATCCTATAATAGGTGACAAAGCCTGGGGCTTGGATCAGAATTGAGCACATGTGACTTTCCTATGCAATGCTTGCAGACCAGTGCCATGAAAACTCGTATGCTCACACACCCTTCTGAGCCTCTTCCATGTTCAGTACACATGTACGCAAAACACAAATAAATTAGAAAATAAAATGTAAAAAATTAGGGTTCGGGGGGGGGGGAGTAGGCTAACACCCCTGGGCTGCCTGGCTATTTTAGAGCATTTCTAAACCCAACCAAGAGTGCTCCCTCCCTTTAAAACCAACTTTAGAAAGGAGGTTTATATTTAGACAGCAAAGAGCTTTAGGTTTACTTTCCCAAAGCCCACAGGACAGAAAACTTAGCACAATCTTGTGAAATATCCGAAGAGCACAAGGGATAGCTTTAACAGCCGTGTAGTCTCACACATGAGGAAGAAGAGAAATTCTAGGCATAAAAAGAACTTTTTTCCGGGAGCAAGGGGAAGGCAGGAGAATGCTTCTAATGAAGCCTCTCACAGCCTTGATCACCGGTTGGGCAGTGGGTAGGGGTGGAAAAGTACCCCTTTCATAGCTCTTGCAGAGCGACAGCAGGTTGTGAGATATTTCTTCTCTGTGAGAATTTGAGGGCAGCAAGAGCCATACAGCCTCCTGCTGCCTCACTAGAATAGAATAAACTAGAACAGATTCTGTGCAAACACCTATGCACTAAATAATGACTCACCTTGAGCAAAAATTGGTATTTATTTCGTTTATAAAATTATTTTGAAGGCTTTACAAGTTGAGATTATTTGTTCAGCAATCCCCAGGGGTGTGTGTGTGTGTGTGTGTGTGTGTGTGTGTGCAAATTGTCTTTTGTATTTATTTCCCCTCCAATTGGACATTTATTATCATCATATTCAAAATTTGTTATTAGCTTTTTACCATGGCAACTCAAATCGATGACAAACAACCACACACACACACACACACTTAAAACTGGCATTTTTAAAAGCCTAAAAAACAATCTGATTTTTTAAAACAAGCTTAAAACATCCCACACACAAAAAAAGACCATTGATAATTAAAGGCTAAAGCCCTGATAAAAATGGAATGACCTCTTATGACAATTATCTAACTTTCTATTAAACACTAAAAATGGAGCTTCCAACTCTGCAAATAATTCCATAAAGTTGTTGGCTGAGGCTTAATTTATTCAGTGACGCCTGGTGCCTGTTGGGGCAGAGGTCAGGGAGCTCAAGAGTTGGGTAAAAGCAGCCAATGGCAGACAGAGCCAACTAATTCTACTTTTGTCCTTCAAGGGCAAAACAGGCTAAGGAGGAGGAGGAAACTGACAGTCACTGTCACCTCCTAGACTGGTTGTAAATAAGGAGGCAGGCAGGCAAGGACTAACAGAAGGTAGACTGAGCTTGGCGGGGCAGTGCCCCCCTTGCCTCAATGCCTTTGTTGAATTTATTTCCATCACTTTTTGCTCCTACCCTTCCCCTAAAGACTCCAGGGCAGTGAGAATGGCTTCCTTGCCCCCGTTGAATCCTCACAAGAACCCTGCAAAGTAGATTAGGTTAAGAGGTTGCAAATTACCCGCAGTTGCCAAGTGAGATTTGAGGCTGGGTGGGGGAGATGACTTCTCTGTGGCAATGCTTAGGGGTAAAAGAGACATGGTGCTTTCCACATAATTAGTAATTGCATAAATTCAGCTGGTAAATAACTGCAAAGAGCCTCAGCGAGGATCAGGAATGTGGCATCCTTTGCCCCTGCCATGACGCCAAGATGGAGCAATTCCTGGCAAAACTGCTATGTGTCCTGGTCCCTGGGAAAGAAGCTGGCACTGTTGCAAAGTGGGCTTCCCTCCCATTGGAAAGTGCGGTATTGGGAGTCTCCGAACTGGATTGTGAGTGTGGTAGGGACAACTGGCTAAAGACCCCACACCCACACAGGCCTGATCTGCATTAGGGGCAAGCAAGGCTATTATTGTGCTGGTCCCGTGGGGTATCCAGAAGGCGAAGTCTAAGTCCGGTCCAAGGTCAGAGGTACACGTAAAGGCAGTCCGAATTAACTGGAGCAGGGTACAGGGCAGAGAGTCAGGCGAAGTCAGGAACGGGTGAACAAACAGGGAACCAAGGCAGGTCAGGAGCTCAGGCAGAACAACAGGACAGGGAACTAGCAAGAACTCGTCAGCAACGATGTTGCTCCTGCAACTTGGGGCCGGCCGGCTTTTATCTGCCCCGAGGCATAGGGCGGCTCCGATCCTCAGGTGACTTGCCTCTCCTGGCTTGGAGGCGAGCACTCCTCCTGCGGGAACTTAGTTCCCTTCGCCTCTCTGCCCTGCACCTCTGCAGCTCAGGAGAAGCTGGAGGGTTACCGGACCCAGAGGCAACCTCAGCTTCCCCTGACTGTGCGGGGAGTGGAGCACCTGCAGGCAATGAGTCCTCCATCCCATCAGAAGCCAGATCAAACTCAGCCGATGCCCGCACCTGAGGATCCAGCACAGGTGAATCCCCTTCAGACTCAGGCCCCAGCCCTGGCTCTGCTGGTTCTGGAGGCAGGGAATCCTGTGCAGGCTGGGATCCCTCAGGTTCAGCGTCTGAGTCTGAATCCCAGGCCATCACAATTATTTACTTTACAAAACAAAACAAAACATGGACCCAATGACTAATTGCATTAACAATGTCACATCTGTTTTGATCCTTATGCGTGTGGCTGCTTTGCCAAAGATCAGCCTAACATCCATTTCTTAAAGAAATCAGCCCTGAGTGCTCCCTAGAAGGACAGATCCTGAGGTTAAGGCTCCAGTACTTTGGCCACCTCATGAGAAGAGAAGACTCCCTAGAAAAGACCCTGATGTTGGGAAAGGTTGAGGGCACAAGGAGAAGGGGACGACAGAGGACGAGATGGTTGGACAGTGTTCTCGAAGCTACTAACATGAGTTTGGCCAAACTGCGAGAGGCAGTGAAGGATAGGCGTGCCTGGCATGCTCTGGTCCATGGGGTCACGAAGAGTCGGACACGACTGAACGACAACAACAACAACAACATCCAGGCAGCTTACAGCTTCAAGTCTGCTTAGCTTCAGCCGCAGAGCTGTGTCCTGGGCGTTCCAAGCCGTTTTCTGAGCCCTTCTTCCCGATGTGACCCTGTGACCAATGGCTTATTAGTTAGTGCTAATATTTATCTACATGTCGACTCACTGGCTCGATTCACATTGCCTTCTATGTCTCTGATTTTTAAGAAAGGAATAATTTTGACAAGCAGGTGCTCGAACTGACTCTTGCCCCACAACCTAAGTGCATAGAAATGATTTTGATTATTTAATTCCCATATACTGCATAATATATTTAAAGTATCTCTAAGCGGTGTGCAGAAAACTGTAGCAACAACAGGCACTTAAGCAAGATATTACGAGTTCCTGGAAACAACGCACACCACTCTAGACTTGCTTTCTGTGAACAGGCCCAAGGTGACTCTTACTTCCCCAGGCTTCCCACAGCTGTGCAACATTTGGCTATACTCTCCACCCCCAGTTCCAGGTGCAGCAAGTCCTCTCCTCCTCCTTGATACCATGTAAAAGAAATTTAGGAAACCTGTGAATAATCAACACCACTAGAAGAGCTTAGCATGGAACAACAACCCAACACCCTTTCAATTGTGTTTCTGGAACACAATTCTTTGAGCAAGTTTTTTTTATCGTTTCCTAATGATGGAAACATAAATGCAAGTCAGTACAAAACACGTTGGGTTTCATGCATGTGACACAGAACAGGCACAATATTGTAACAGCACTTAGAATTCTTGTGAGTGGAGCGTTTCAAGTACAGAGACATAAGATCAGAGTGAAAATCTTTGACGGCCAAACAATAGAAATCTCACGTATCGCATAAGTGTTCTTTTTCTAATGCAGAAATAATCAACACTGCGACTCGCACACATCACACAAACACATGTTTTTGCTTTGGTTGGATGAACAACATAAATCCCAAGATGGTGTAGTTGGTCCCTGAGACGCTGGTGTTTGGCCTTAATTCCTCCTTTAAAAGTATATTTCAAGCCCTCAAG
The DNA here is from genome assembly GCA_034641385.1 of Darevskia mixta. NCBI lineage: Eukaryota > Metazoa > Chordata > Lepidosauria > Squamata > Lacertidae > Darevskia > Darevskia mixta. Next base: position 155,405 of record JAWWNH010000121.1, on the reverse strand, counting down.
AACACAGAGGTCGGTATGAAAAATTAAAACAAAATCCCAGTTCTCTCTCTATGAGAAAGGCTCCACTGCCTATATAATTTGTCAGGTTAATCTTTTCCAAATAAATAACTAATATTGTTGAATAAGTTTGCAACTGATAGTTAATGCACAAAGAGGTTAAGCCATAGAGTAAGCTGTCCTGCCAGGCTTAGCTCACTCACCTTGGGAGGGACTAGGTAATCAAGCCTTTGTTCCCCTTCAGTCTACCTGAGAAGCTCAAGGTATGAGGCTGTCAGAGCTGCTTGCTCCAAGCCCAGACCACATGGCTCTTGCAAGTTACTTGAGTTCCTGTACCAATAATTTAGGAACTTTCACCACTCTGTAACTAAGCCAAGTTTTACTGCCTGTGCAACTTTCTGAAGCACATGAATCTGACCTTTGGAGAGTTTGTAAGTAAGCCATTTTTAGCTTACGAGATGTGTGGTCTTTTTCTGTGCTGGGGAAGTGGGAAACTTTGGGAGGAAATTTAAAGGGCATGTATTTTAAAAATCTAACTGTACTCAAGGTTTAGAAATGTTTAAGGGATTTGTGTTGAAAATTGGCCACAACATCCACAGACTGCCTTTCTTAAGTGTGCATAGTTTAAAACTGCAAGCTTGCTTCAAATTTTTAGTTTAAAGAAATCATGTTGGACCTGATCAACTTAAACATGGCATGTTTTAACACTCGATTGGGAGCCGCCCAGAGTGGCTGGGGAAACTCAGCCAGATGGGCGGGATATAAATAATAAATAAATTATTATTATTATTATTTTATTTTTTCCATGCTTTACTTTGCTGCATATTTTGTGATTCTGAATCTGTACTAGAATTCTTTCACCAAAGAGTACTTGCCCCAAACTTGGATCTTGGCATCCAGGAATTCTCCTTTTCTTCCTGTTTCTTCTTTTTTGCATCAGCATGTTGTTTTTTTTCCTGTGAAGTAGTTAGGTGGAGAAAATTGTTTCCTAGTAAGCACCATGCCTGAGCAGAGAACAGGGTTCCCCCCCAGGCCAAACCCAGCACTCTTTAACCATTACACCACCCTGTCACTTACTCAAATATTACGGTATATTAGTGTCCTACTGCATGATGACATATCTTCCCTACAAGTGCATCACTCAAATACTAGGATGTTCTGTTTATGTGGTTTTAGATTATTACTGTGAGCATTCTCAAGCTTGCGGATCCTCTCATTCTGAGTAATTACTTGTCTTAGTATCAGGCTATTCATTCAGCTTTGGGAAATGGGACAAAGCTGGTTTACAGATGATTATTAGCTCATATGGCTTCTGGATGATAGTTTATAACTTTGCTCCATGTCATGAAAATGCAAAGTTGGAATAGTATGAATAGTTTTAGTTCTGGTAGAGGAGTGAGCAACATTATTTCTCCTGTTTGAATATTTCAGCCCTGACGTCTCAGCAAGTGAAATTCTATGCCTTCCCTTTTATGGGCTTTCTGCAGATCCCTGGCTCCAACTCTAGAGTTTGAGAGAATTTCTCAAGCAGGTTAATGTTCAACAGCTCGAGGTTCTTTCACCAAATATTTCACAAATTGACACACAGGTTGAGGGCAAATGACAAATAACAGAACGAGGGATTATTGTGAAAAATGTCAGGTTTTCACTAATACTGAAAAGGTCAAGTTCCAACATCCTGCTCCTAATCTGAACATTTTGCAACAGGCATGAAAAAGGAATATAAACTTATTCTGCGTCGCTCAGAAAATCCCTGCAAATGCTTATGTAATGTGCTCAAGTGTCCTAGTGCCTCTGATAGTAGCTGCAGAACAAAACTACTCTCTTCAGTATGTTGGAAGTGCAACAACGGGGATCATTCAGTTTGTAAAGGAAGGGTTAATTCTCTCTGACTGGATTGCAGTTCTGAGGGAGTTTTCCTCTGTATGTTTAGTTGAATGTCTTCCTGCTATGATCGGGACACGGGTGGCGCTGTGGGTTAAACCACTGTGCCGCTTGGGCTTGCCGATCGAAAGGTCGGCGGTTCGAATCCCTGCGACGGGGTGAGCTCCCATTGTTCGGTCCCAGCTCCTGCCAACCTAGCAGTTTGAAAGCACGCAGTGCTAGTAGATAAGTAGTGGTGTTGTTAAATAGGTACCGCTCTGGCGAGAAGGTAAACGGCGTTTCCGTGCGCTGCTCTGGTTTCGCCAGAAGCGGCTTAGTCATGCTGGCCACATGACCCGGGAAAACTGTCTGCGGAAGTGGACAAACGCCGACTTCCTCGGCCTTTAAAGCGAGATGAGTGCCGCAACCCCAGAGTCGTTCGTGACTGGACTTAATTGTCAGGGGTCCCTTTACCTTTACCTTTTACCTTCCTGCTATGTACATGGCCCAAATAATATACTTGGTTCAGTTATCTCAGCAAAGTGTTATCAGGATTTATTTTCTCTCCAGTCTTCATCTACATTACTTAAGTGAATTTGCTAACATGGTATATTGCTAAGTACCAGTCCCTGGGAAACAACAGTAAGAGAAGACAATTGCTGCCTTGTGGGCTTTCTCAGAGGCACCTGGCTGGCAACAGCAGGAAGCAGGTTGATGGACTAGATAAGCCTTTGGCCTGATCTTCATATGTTCTTCATATTTCTGAACCCCCCCCCCCAATGTTTTAAACTTTGCTCCAATATTTCATGCACAGTATCTTCTTCACTCAACTATTTGCATAGCTCTTCTTCAGGCAGGGCACTATAATGATTGCAATTTGCCCATGTTTTATTGGTGGCTCAGCTCTTAGAAGCTCCTTTGTAATATTCAAGACTATTTTTTTTAGTGGGAAAGGTGGATGATGATGATTTACAGTATTAGCCCATTTTATCAGTTCTTGTAGATGAGGGCTGCAATTCTATGCACACTCTTTTGGGAACAAACTTCATGTACACGATGTGACTTACTTCTGAGTAAACATACATAGAATTGGGCTGGACATTGGGAAATACGACTTTCTCATCTTTGGTCTCTCTCAGGTTCTTATTTTCCTAATCTAAAGTTGAGTTCACAACATTTCCATGTCAGTTTGCAGATATATCCCCCCCCAAAGATACACAGGTTTGCAAGCAATATAATGCTTTTTTTAAAAAAAAACAATATATGCAATTTTACGAACACTTTCCCCTAATGCGCACATTTGCATACATTTTGAGGTTGGAGAATTGCATTGCAAAATTTTGAGAAGAGCGAATCCCCGCTGAAATGTGAATGGAACTGAATTTCTTTACCATCTCAAGTCACCCATGTCCTGCAAAAACCAAGATACATCTTAAACAATGGGTGAAAGGAGAAATGTGACTTTTGTCTTTGGGGAGGGGGGGGAGAGATAACAGATGATGATATAGAGAAAGGTTCTAAACTTGTTGTTTCCCACTGATACCAAGAACAAAACAGAATCTATATCCCGTGCCAAAATGTGGGCATTTTAGGAGCTCCAGTGTCTCTAAGACAGACATAAACAATAAAAACGCACACCCTGGTAAGCCCCTCTCTCTCTCTCTCTCTCTCTCTCTCTCTCTCTCTCTCTCTCTCTCTGTGTGTGTGTGTGTGTGTGTGTTTGTGTGTGCGCGCGCAACTTTATATCTCTATATCTATATCTGACATGGTTGCTTGGCACAAAGAGGAATAAGCCTTTAGAGATCTACTTGACCAGTGATACAATTTATTGCCAGGGATATTTTTAAAGATGTGGCAAGCGGAATGTTGCTACATCTCAACCCTTTTCTTCCCTCTTCAGGAAAAGGCAGCTGAATGTTAGTTATTTATTTAGCAAAAGCAGGCCCTTTTGAATAAAATACATCCGTGACAGTGATCAACAGAAATTCAAGGCTAATTCTTTTTCAGGGGCCCTGCTCTTTCGCATCACTTTTGCTATTATGAGGGATATTGTTCACGTTACGTACAACGACCGGTTGCATTCCTTGTTTAGCAGAGAAATACCCCAGCAACAACCCAGAGGAGCTCTGAAGGTTTCATCGAGAAATAACGTTAACTCAGTCTTTTCCTCTGCAGGACCTGCATCATTTTATGAAATAAGCAAGTCTTCTTGCCCCGAGCAGTTAAAAAAGATAAGCTAAAACCTGGAAGCATTTTTCTTGCCATGTGTTTTATTCCTATGCTAATAAACCATGTCACTTCATGTTGTTTATTGAAAGCTTTTCTTCTATCTCCCATATTTTAAACTTCTAAATCTTCCAGTCACATGCACTTCACGGTTTCTTCTTATATGGACAACTTTCTCTCCCTTTCCCTTCCTCTCCTTTAAAAATAAAATAAAATTACTCACTGCAGTAATGCTCTAGCTATGCAAGATTTTCTGAAAAGTCACTACTAAAAACAACTACTTGCTGTCGTTCGGGAGAGCAGGCCAATATTTATTTTATTTCAACATTTATTTAGTAATCCTTTGATTGCACCCATGGCATAAAAAACAACGGCTCAGTAATCTCAAGAGACAATCCATTAATACCACTGGCTCAAGTAAACTCACAGGCAGATCAAACCAACCCACATCCTTACAGTGGGGGCAGATTCCTCTTGAATTAGGCAAAGGAACTCAGTTCTCCAAGCTGAGCCAACCTCCCCTTTTTACCTGCCAAACGCGAGGATGGGCAGGAGTGGTTTGCCCGCCAATAGTAGCCTACAGAAGGCTCCAAACTGGGTCATTCTGAGGGTATGAAGGATCCAAGCTAAGCCAGCATGGGATCTTCTGAATCCTGTGCTAGCTGGACTCTCATAGCACAATGGCATCAGGCTTGATGCTGGAGCTAGTCCAGTCATTCCCCTCCCACAACGAGCAGCAGGACTGAGAAGGCAGAAGTGGCTCTGCAAGCACAATAGACCAGGGGTAGGCAACCTAAGGTCCACGGGCTGGATGCGGCCCAATTGCCTTCTCAATCCGGCCCACGGACGGTCCGGGAATCAGTGTGTTTTTACATGAGTAGAATGTGTGCTTTTATTTAAAATGCATCTCTAGGAATTCGTTCATCCCCCCCCCAAAAAAAAACATATAGTCTGGCCCACCACATGGTCTGAGGGACGGTGGACCGGCCCACAGCTGAAAAAGGTTGCTGACCCCTGCACTAGACGGTATCGGTGGACACCCTGGCACCCATGGGCACCACACTGCTGACCCCTGCACTAACCAAATATTTTTTTCATGGTTACTTCTATATTCCGAAGTGGCATTCTGCTGTTCAGGTATCCTAAGTAAGGTGTCATATGGTGTCTAATTTGTGGGCTTCTGTGTAAATTGGATCTAAGTCACTAGTTATGGCTAATTAGTCTCCTGTTTTGAACTACAACACATCTCTTGAGAGTACAAGGATCCAACCCATTTGTCTGGTTCTTCACTGCATACACCTAAATAGATCTGTATTCTCAATATTATTTCTATCAATCAAATGTTAATGGGTTGATGAGGAAATGATTTGTGTAATACCGAATCGTGACTTTTAAAGGTTGCTTAGCATATAACAAAGTAAAACAATAAAGAACTACACATGGGTGGCTTAAAGAGCAGCAGCAGCAACAACAACAACAAATAATTTATTATTTATACCCCGCCCATCTGGGTTTCCCAGTTTCCCAGTAACAATAGTTGGATTCACAAGCACAATTTTTGTTGCTGCTCAAAAAATTAGAATTGTAGAATGGATTACAGCTCCCCTAACCCCTGGGCACGATGGGTGGAACTGATGGGATTTCATAGAATCATAGAATTGTAGTGTTGGATGGGACCCTGAGGGTTATCTTGTCCAATGCCCTGCAATGCAGGAATCCTGCCAACAGCCATCCCTGGGTAGGCTTGAACCACCAATCTTCTAGTTAACAAGCTGCACTGACTCATTGTGGCACAGAGAGCAAAACAAAACAAATTTCAGCTTAGGGTATGCTTGGTCAACCAGGACTAAAATGCAAGAACATAAGAAGAGCCCTGCTGAATGAGACCAAAGGCCCATCTAGTCTACCATTTTGTCCACACAATGGTTGCGTGTTTACCCTGACCCTAGAAATAAATTCAGACATGACTCAAATTTTGGTTTTGGTTTTTGGCAGAATTTAGGGCCACAACTTTATTGATTACAATCAAGTGAGTGGTTGCATAGGCTCTGGTTCGACTAGCTCCCTGCACCGTTGCAGGCAGCGCTGACCCAGAGCTCTATTGTAGGTCAGCCTAGGGTAAACACAAGGGCTGGCGGACGGGGGTGACCCAGCTGTTCCGCTGCCCTGGCGACCCCTGCATTCCGGTACGGGCGTAGCCCCTTTCAGGGTTCACCAAACCATTGAATCCTCGGATTCCTTTACCAGAATACCCTTGGCATAGGGATGGCCAGACTGTTCTGCCACCCCTATCACTTGAACCATAGCCTATCCACCAACCTTACAAGTTGTGACAATTTGCTATGCGGCAGGCGAAACCCAAGTTGCACCAGCCAATCAGCCAAATGGGGGAAATTCCTGCAGTGCCCCTGCCTCAACAACAGGTGACACACAACGGCATAGCAAGGTCAAGCGCAAGCCCTAAATATAGGGAGAGGTGTGTGTGTGTTCCGAGGAAGCTCAGGATCATGTGCATGGGCTTAAATAGATCCCTCGATGTCCTTTTCTCGCGTCCCATAGGTCAGATTGAACCCAGCAACGAGGGATCTACCAATAGGGTGTTGTGGCTATCCAGTGGTCCCACCCACAACAGCACAGGGTCTGGTGGTCAGGTCGCACTGCAACACGTGCTCTCTTTGAGGGAGGACCCGATCTACAGGAAGCCCAGAATGCTCATGATTCCCAGAAACTAGTATTGGAGGTAATGTGACTGAGTGGCGTTGCTTGGGTTCCCATTGACACATGTACTCCCAGTGACTTGTGTGCCAAAAAGTGGCAGGGGCAGAATGGGGGAATCCCCATTTGCACATATCCTGCAATGGAACTCCAGTATAAGTGAAATAATGTGGTTGGTCAAGGGAGCTGTGGACCCAAAAATGCTGCAAACCACTGTTCTATGGTAAACTTAAAAGCCCCAGAAGTTGTAACCTTTGAGGGTATTGCTTCAGGCCTTTGATCACTCTGGTCACCCTTTTCTACAGTGTTACCAGCTCAGCTCCTCCCCCCCCCCTTTTCTTTTTTGAATTATCAGCTATGTGCAGACAAGTGAGTTTATACCACAACAGACCAACCTAGTTATTGGCCAAGGCAGATGACCACCTTCTTCACAAAGCAACTGATCTTTCTCATGATTGTTGGGATGTGAATAATCACAACCTATAGCTTGGATCTTTCAGGATCTTGTGAATACTGTACATGAGAGCATGATTGCCTCATGATTGCCATCCAAACACATTCCCCGCAGCACTCAGCTTCTCGTTGCAGAGAATAAACAAGGAAATTACTGCAATTTCCCTTTCATTGCAACTTTTGGACTTCCTTCTGCTTCTGTGAGAAGCTAGATGCTGAGAAGATACTGAGAAGGTACTGGAAGGAAGCCAGCCACAAGTGGCTGCTACAGTCCTCTGGAGCTCTTGTCATACAAAGCCTCATTCATGGACTTCTGCAGAAATGGAATCTTAAGACACTAGTGATGAATTATGAAAGTCATTTACACTGAACTACTCTCTACAACATACCTGTTGAAAGTAAGAGCCCCTTCAGTTTTGCATATGGCAGCATCAAATTGTATAAACAAGTGGGAACAGTGACATTGATCTGAGTCCTGTTATTTTCAGCGACTGAACAGTTGTAAGATTCATAAACCTGAAACATTTCCAACCAGCAAACAAGTTCTTATTTAAGTCCCATTTAAGTAACAAAAGGCATAACCTGAACATGCACCGCAACTATTCCAAAGAAACTGGATTGCTGTCCTGTTAATTCTCCTCCTTATTCTACAGAACTTCTTAGGAAATTATAACATAATCCAAACATATAAAGTACTTGCACTTGCAACTGTGAGCTCAAGTGAGTTATTCTGTTTACTAAAAAAAACTTCTGTAGCACCTGTCACCAAAGTCTCAAGGCAGTATATACACATTAAAAGTGATTCCTGCAGTTAAATCACATGACCCTTGGGGTCCCTTCCATCTCTGCAACTCTAGAGTGCAACAGTATAAACATTAGATGCAGCAGAAAATCAGGCAGAAAAGAACCAAACAGGAATTAAATATCATTAAATGAAGAAGTTTCTAGGAGGCACCAAAAATAGTACCATCAAAGTTGGGGCCTGTCAAAAGCAAGGTGATTCTACATATGGTAGAAGGTGCTATTACAGAAAAGACTCACCCCCTAGTGCAGTGTTTCCCAACCAGTGTGCCTCCAGATGTTTTGGGACTACAACTCCCATCATCCCTCGCTAGCAATACCAGTGGTCAGGGATGATGGGAATTGTAGTCCCAAAACATCTGGAGGCACACTGGTTGGGAAACACTGCCCTAGTGGCCATCAGTTGGTTGTGACATCATCTGGGATGCCCAATCAGCTGGCCACTCTTCTTCACACATGCACCTCTGTGGGTAGCATGACAGGGCCTTTCATTTGTAGGCAATGCATGTTAGCTGTGGAGAAGCACCTACCTTTGCACATCAAGCCTAAGTCCTGGGCAACATATCCAGAATGAGCGACTGCATAGGTAGGGAACGGGGGGGGGGGGCAGATGCAAAAAGGAAGGCTGTTAGGGAACCAGGCAGAGGGCCTTCTCAGTAGTGGCGCCCACCCTGTGGAACGCCCTCCCAGCAGAGGTCAAAGAGATAAACAACTATCTGACATTCAGAAAATACCTCAAGGCAGCCCTGTTTAGGGAAGTTTTTAACCTGTGATATTTTCATGTATTTTAATATCTGTTGGAGGCCGCCCAGAGTGGCTGGGGGGACCCAGCCAGATGGGCGGGGTACAAATAATAAATTATTATTATTATTATTATTATTATTGCACCTTTAATCATTCTGCAGAAGAGGGCAATTCAGCAGGTGTACTGTGCAAGACAAACAAGACCTGCTGGAATTCCTTCTTCTACAAAATGATTAAATATGCCCTCTTTTAATCTAACCATCTTAAACGGCTGAAGGACTGCAATGCCTGAAGGACTGTCTCTCCCCATATAAACCGTCCCGGATTCTACGTTAATAATAATCTAGGCCTTTTTTCATGTGCCACTTCCTCGTGAGGTCCAGAGGGTGGCAACACGAGAACAGGCCTTCTCTGTAGCGGCTCCCCGTTTTCGGAATACTCTCCCCATGGAGGTTCGCCTGGCACCTTCATTATATATTTTTAGGCGCCAGGCAAAAACTTTCCTCTTCAACCAGGCCTTGGGCTGATTAATATTCCACGGCCTTTTAAATGTGTCTGTGGGAATGAGGGGGGGGAGTATTGTTTTGCTGTTTTGTTTTACTTATTTTCTTGTTTTTATCCTGCATTTTATTATTTGAACCACCCCGAGATCTTGTGATGACGGTAAATAAATATATTAAATAATAATAATAATAATAATTAATAATAAATAATGGCCAATCTTGGAAACCCCAACCCCTCACCTCTGTTTTACTTTTACAGTTTCTCTCCTCTTGAAACATTCTGTGGTCTGTATTTGTTCAAGATGGCAGAGGGAGGGGAGGGGAGAGGCGGTCGTCCCCACTTGTTCGAGACATTTGCAACGCTCATTTTTTACTCTCGGATATTTGATTACTGTAAAACCCAAGACCCTTTTCACCGCACAAGCATGCTCTTTCACAGAGGAGTAGGAATCGTGAAAGAAGACGCGCGGCCATTTAGCAAAACTAGATTACGTGATAAATAATGTGTGTGTGTGTGTGTGTGTGTGAGGGATTATAATAAGGAGCTCTGAGGTTCTCAAAAGCTCTTTGCAAATGCAGAGCATGTTTTGTTGTGCCATGCTAATTTCCTTAGGGAGTGATTTCCCGGTGGCTGCTTAGGCACAGGCCTACTTTGTGAATTGTCACATAGGGAAAAGGAGAAGTAGCTGCCGAGTCACAGTTGCCATAGAGATGGCAACCCTTTCCAGCATAGCAATGGCAACAGACTCCACCAGAGCATCTTCCGCCTTCACGCTGGCTGATATGCCTTTGCCCACAAAGCCACCCATTGTGGCAAAAGGGAGCCAAGTGAGTTGAGATGAACAACAGAGATGTGAACCGCAACCCCATGTATATGCTGGCAGAAGCAAGCAGTGCTCAAGGCAGGGTGTGGGTGCCTCCCATTTCTCTTTTAGGCAACCCTATAAGAACCCCACTTCTTTTCCAGCAGCCTGGAGTCGGGTTGAACAACCTCACGCCTTTTTTCTTGCCAAATCCCACTTCTCTTTCTTCAGCCTTCGGTCCTGGAAGAAAGCTCCACTGAGCTTCTCGAGATGGACCAAGCAAGCCAACCTCCCTTATGCCAGGTTGGAAGGGAAGGTTGGGTTGGGCAAAGGTATTCTTCTGCCAGGGGTGGATGGACCTGCAGTTTTCAGTGTCTCTGTTTCTCATTTTAACACTCTTAAATTCACTTCTCCACTTACCAGCATCAGTTTGTGATTTTTTTTTTAAAAAAGGTGTTATTGAAAACTCACCAGCATTTTTTAGTGAAAATGTCTCCTAACATATACATTGTACACAATTTCCCCTGAAATGTTGCCGTTGTTTTTTGCTCACAGGGCTACAATTCCAAGAGTTCCCTGGGAAGAGGGATTCATTGTTTATTCACTCTGAGAATTCTGGCTCTGTGAGGGGAATAGGGTTCTCCTTACAATTCTTAGCACCCTTAATAAACTACAGTTCCCAGGATTCTTTGGGGGGAAGCCGTGCCTATTTAAAGTGGTATCATGCTGATTTAAATCAGGGATGGGAATTCTGTAGCTTTCTAGATGTTGTTGGACTTTAACTTGCATCATCCGCCGGCTGCACTGGAATTGGAAGTGAACAACATTGGGAGGGACACCTGTTCCTACACACACACACATATAGTGTAAGGAGTCGAGACAGAAAGAGTTTTCCTTTTCCATCCTCTATTGAACTGAATCTATTGGATTTGTTGTTGTTGTTTTGCTCTTTGCCCCCAGATTTGTGCTCTTAAAAAAAAGAAAAAAGAGTAGATAATAGATTGTAGATGGGGAAATGAACGAGAACCAAATCATTCACACTTGCATTATTAGTGTTTTACAAAGACTATTTCTCAAGGCCACAGAACATTAACCATACAGAAAACCATTAGTGATGAGTTCCACTCTCCATTCATTTAGTCCTCCAAGCATAAATGTGTATTTTTTTTTAATTAAAAAAATTATTTTAGTTAAAGCTATGCATGCCATTTGTGTCGTCTTCTCTGATTTCCTAAACAGAACACACACACACACACACACACACACACACACACACACACACCGCCCCTGCTGCCCGGTCTGGTTTTAATCATAGCCAGACAGGACAAAGTTTGCTGCCCAAGTTGGAAGTGCTTTGCCCACTGTACAAATGCCAAAGCTCATCTATTGTTTTCCTCGGCTTAAGAGTGGATAAGTTTCTTTCCTTACGCATGCACTCAGATCTTGCAGGGTGAGTCATAGCCCAGGCCTCCTACTTGAAGTAATATTTTTTATACATCATTTGCCATTTAAATAGCTCAGAAAAAGAGAGCAGTTTTATGGTTCTAGACGCCACTCTATGGCGTTATGTCTTCAAAATGACAGCTATTGAGAGCTAATTGTTTTTTAATGCACATTAGTACACTCGGGGTTTTTTATTATTATTATTTAAAAAATAATAATTCACATCTTAGAAAAGCATCCATGGGGCAAAAACAGGACTCCGTGCCTAATCAGTCATCAGCACAATGGCCACAATCTAGAGAAGTGCAGGAGCAATTTGTGAACATGCGCTCCCCACCCCCCAAAACCACAGCCACATCACAAGCCACTTTTGAAACTCAGTGAAAGGGGAAGTGGAAGCTTAAAGCAGCTTGCAGTGGTGCATTGGGAGGAGGGGAGCATTGCATTTCAAAAAGGGAAAGAAAAAAAGCAAGCCTTTATCTATAGTTATACTGCCTTTCTGCCATCTTGCACCTCAAAGCTTAAAGGAGGTCCTTAGCCATTCTCCATTCCAAGCATTGCCCTGCAGCCCTGGGCAGGCAGTTTGTTGAAACCTTAGCAAAGACCTTTCCCATCTGTGGCACAACCATGGTTTGGATGTCCCTGCTCAAAGAGACTTGCTTGGTGCCCAGTTTATATTCCTTAAGGCACCAGCCTAATGAATTTTTATTCTCTCTTCAAAACTTTTTGGGTCAAGTTTAAGGTCTTGCTATTGGCATTTAAGGCCCTGAACAACTTGGTCACCAGGTTACCTGCGGGGATGTTTTACCTTGTATACACTTCCTAGGTCCATCTTAGGCCTACTAAGACCAGGGCCTTTAATGGTCTTTGGAATATGCTGAACCTGCTTAAAACTCCTGTGCTCACCTAGGCGTACCCTGAGGGATAGCCCAACTATACTGATTAATTAAGCTGATCTGATTTCAGACCCTCCAAGTGTCCCTATTTTCCGGACAGCCCTGGATTTACAGAAGCCATCTCAGTTTCTGATTTGATCCTGGAATGTCCCGCTTTTCCTATTTTTATTGGAGAAATGTTGGAGGATATGGATTTATGCAACCCCTGAGTCATCTGAAGGCAGCCCTGTATAGGAACCCCCCCCCCCATGTTTAATGAAAAGCTGCCCAGAGTAGCTGGGGCAACCCAGTCAGATGGGCAGTGTATAAATAGTAAAATATTTATTATGGAAAAGGACGTCCCTATATTCATCGGAGAAATGTTGGAGAGGGTATGTTGCATTTTGTACTTGTTTTATTTGTTGATTTTATGCTATCCATTGCCATGATATTTTTCTTCACAGCTTGGATTTTTTTCTGCATACAAATAAAATGTGAAAAAGTATCAGAACGGTGTTATATTTTAAAACAGTAGATGCTTTTTTTTTTTTTTTGCACTTGTAATTTGTGCATTGTGCTTAATAATGCTGCTTGTTTATTGCTTTAAATTGGTTGCTTTAAAATGTCTATTTTATTATGGTTGACCCTATGCCATGGGCCTCGATCCGTTTTCAGGCTTGAGCCATTGGCACAACTAGTCAAATATGGACTATTGTGATTGAGAGCTGCAGGTGATTGTCAGACCGCAGAGCCAGGTATCATCTCGATGGACAGGAGCCATCTTAATCTGTTCCATTGGAGGCTTTGTGCATTGTGTGAAATTTATAATGGCAGCTTGGAGTTGCCTGCCACACTTGATGCTGGGTAAGCGCGGGTGGCGCTGTGGTCTAAACCACTGAGCCTAGGACTTGCCGATCAGAAGGCTGGCGGTTCGAATCCCTGCGACGGGGTGAGCTCCCATTGCTCGGTCCCAGCTCCTGCCCATCTAGCAGTTCAAAAGCACATCAAAGTGCAAGTAGATAAATAGGTACCGCTCCGGCAGGGAAGGTAAACGGTGTTTCCGTGCACTGCTCTGGTTCACCAGAAGCGGCTTTGTCATGCTGGCCACATGACCCGGAAGCTGTCTGCGGACAAACGCCGGCTCCCTCGGCCAGTAAAGCAAGATGAGCACCGCAACCCCAGAGTCATCCGCGACTGGACCTAACGGTCAGGGGTACCTTTACCTTTAAGTCCATAATTAGGAGGGCACTGGTGTAGGACCTGGGCCCTTGCTGCAGGCCCAGGACCCAAACCTGAAGAGGCCTCTGGATCAGTAAGGCTGGGTAAAAATATTTTAAACCTGGATTTCACCCCTTTCTGGATCAGCAAAGCAGAACTTCCTTCCTCGTGCATTCCAAGCCCCAGGCTTGTATACAAACCCAGGTCAAGGCCAAGACTCCAGAAAGTGACTGCAAAATCAGGACACCGCGAAAGTTGTTGAGCTTTTTAAAAAAATTGTTGTGCTTTTTTTTAAGACAAATCCCCTTTGCCCTGACAGCACAGGTGGTTGTTGATTTGTTCTGAAGCTAATTGTAGCATAGATCATTTACATTCAGTGTTTTGGAGTGGAACCTTTTGGAGCAAAATACCAGCATGGTTTTTTAAATTTTATGTCAGTCCTCTGAAACATTTGTCTTCAGCTTCAGTTGTGGCAAAACATCCGCTCTGTGTGATTCAGGGACGCTGCAGCTTGTTAAACAAATTCCTTTAAACACTCAGAATGTACACCTGTCCTCTAGCTAAACAATTACTTCAGAGGTGCTAAGAGCTGTTCTGAGGAAACATACAGGCAGGTAATTATCCCAGCACCTGACTGAGGAAATTCTTTTCATACTTCTGTTTTTATGCTTGCACTCATTCCTGGGGGCACACTGCCAACCTCGCCTTTATACGCTAGGGTGGAGATTGTGCAGAGGACAGAAAAACACTCTCCAGTGCCCTGCAACATAAACAAAGCTAAACAGAGCCAGAACTTTCTCCTCAGCCTCCCTCTCAAAGTCAGAATTAGATTCCTGTCCAGGTTTTTACAAAAGCATATGTATGGTACATACCTACAAAGGAAACTGAGTGAGTCGCCCCTGTAAACACCACTAGACCAATAAAAAGGAAGTAGAATAGCATTTGTGGCACTGATACGCGCCGCTGCATAATTTATACCGACGTTTTGCTGTTGGTTTTGAGGAGGGGAAACAAAACACACTCCAAAAGTCCATGAATGTTAAGCATTATGCATTCTTAACATATTTGCATGGTGGCCTGTCTCTGAGAAGATGCATTCATTTACTGAAGAATGAGGAGGCTGCACATTTATTTTTGGCAGCACTACTATTAATCATCTGAGCTACTCGGGAGTTATTTGTTCTCAATAGGCATGTGTAAAATCTGCTGGCAAAGTTCTCTTTGCTGCCCCCTGATCCTGAGCAGTGAGTTTCCACGAAAGAACCAGCTCATATTCTGCTAATTCTGGTTGCATACTAATTCTTTCTGCATTATTAATTCTTTACCTCCAGACAATGCTCCAGATGTTTTTGGGAATGCACGCACACTTGCGGACGAACACTGAATCGTTGGCTTTGTAATCTGGAGGCTGTATAGGAGCAATTAGGAGCAACAACAGAAATTCAGATCCTGGATTTAATCAAATGCATCGGATCCTCACACATTTTGAGCTGGTATACTCTTCAAAAGGAGGTGTCAAATTAAAACACCAGCAAAATTACAATCATCATCATCATCAAAATGCTTGTAGTTTGATTTGTGCAATCTAAAAATGTTAAATTTAGAAGAATTAGATAAACATTCATTTTTTGTTGAAATAATACTGAGTACACTGAGACATACTACTGTATTTTAATCATGAGATCACGGCTGCTTGCCAAGGAATTGTTAGCAGCATGCTCAAAGTCAATGGCAGAGGGTTCTGCGTGGCCCATAAGCCTGCAGAAAACTTTATATGCATGTGGTGCAGAAGCTGGAAGTGGCTGCCCCTCCACAAACAAACAAGAGATTCTGTGATAAATTGTTACTCGCAGCAACCAAAACAGTGTTATCATAGGCTTGCATGCTACCCTTTGTTTTTTCATCACCTGCCCTTCACCCCTAAGATGCCAAGATGGGTTACAGAACGTAACCACACCACTAAAAACAGTTTGAAACAACTTACAATCATAAACAAGGTGGGTTCTAAAAATATATACCTCAAAAAAGTGTCAAAAGCCATGCTTAGATAATGCCTTCTCCTTAGCCTCTGAGGGCAGCAAAACTACCAAGAGGACTCTCTCTCAGAACTCAACATGGTTTTTAGGAAAGGAAGTGGCCTTCCAGATATTTTTGGTCTGAGTCATAAAGGGCTTTTCAAGCATGGCCACAAGGCGTTTGGTGGTTTTCATTTTAGTGCAACTTGCTGAACCCAGACAAACTGTGGTTATTGTGAGCAATGACTCGTGGGAACAAACCAACTTCACACCACTGTGCTACAAACCACAGTTAAACAGAGATTAACTTTATCACAGTTTAGTGTTCAGATGTAACCGCAAAACTGTGGTTGATTTAAAATGGAAGCAGAAACATTTGGCTCATTCTCATAACAGTAAACGATGATTTAACATTACATGCAAACAAGGTCACACTGTACATAATGTAGCAGGACAATGGGCAGGAGAAACAAAATTCAAGCCCATATCTTTCTCAAGCAGAGTAATCCTTGGCAGGCCTACTTGAAGGAAAATTGTGCTCAGCTAGTTAAAAGTGCAAGTTGTGCAAGTTGTGCTCAGCTAGTTAGAAGTGCAAGCTGGATTTCGAAGGGGCAGAGGAACCAGAGACCAAATTGCAAACATGCACTGGATTATGGAGAAAGCTAGAGAGTTCCAGAAAAACATTTACTTCTGCTTCATTGACTACGCAAAAGCTTTTGACTGTGTCGACCACAGCAAACTATGGCAAGTTCTTAAATAAATGGGAATGCCTGATCACCTCATCCGTCTCCTGAGAAATCTCTATGTGGGACAAGAAGCTACAGTTAGAACTGGATATGGAATAACTGATTGGTTCAAAATTGGGAAAGGTGTACGACAAGGCTGTATATTGTCTCCCTGCTTATTTAACTTATATGCAGAATTCATCATGCGAAAGACTGGACTGGATGAATCCCAAACCGGAATTAAGATTGCCGGAAGAAATATCAACAACCTCAGATATGCTGATGACACAACCTTGATGGCAGAAAGTGAGGAGGAATTAAAGAACCTTTTAATGAGGGTGAAAGAGGAGAGCGCAAAATATGGTCTGAAGCTCAACATCAAAAAAACTAAGATCATGGCCACTGGTCCCATCACCTCCTGGCAAATAGAAGGGGAAGAAATGGAGGCAGTGAGAGATTTCACTTTCTTGGGTTCCATGATAACTGCAGATGGTGACAGCAGTCACGAAATTAGAAGATGCCTGCTTCTTGGGAGAAAAGCAATGACAAACCTAGACAGCATCTTAAAAAGCAGAGACATCACCTTGCCAACAAAGGTCCGTATAGTTAAAGCTATGGTTTTCACAGTAATAATGTACAGAAGTGAGAGCTGGACCATAAAGAAGGCTGATCGCCGAAGAATTGATGCTTTTGAATTATGGTGCTGGAGGAGGCTCTTGAGAGTCCCATGGACTGCAAGAAGATCAAACCTATCCATTCTTAAGGAAATCAGCCCGGAGTGCTCACTGGAAGGACAGATCCTGAAGCTGAGGCTCCAATACTTTGGCCATCTCATGAGAAGAGAAGGCTCCCTGGAAAAGACCCTGATGTTGGGAAAGATGGAGGGCGCAAGGAGAAGGGGACGACAGAGGACAAGATGTTTTGACAGTGTTCTCGAAGCTACCAACATGAGTCTGACCAAACTGCGGGAGGCAGTGGAAGACAGGAGTGCCTGGCGTGCTCTGGTTCATGGGGTCACGAAGAGTCGGACACGACTAAACAACAACAACAAATTAAAAATGTTTCGGATTGCAGTTGTAGCTGGCTTTATCGTCTTCTGCAGCTGGCAGCCTGGTAACCCCAAGGCAGGAGAATTGAGATACAGTGCATTATAGTTTACAACTCTTTGCTGGAAATAGGGCATTGTGGTTTGAAGCACATATTTAGACATTACTTAAGCTTACTATTATGGGTTTGGAGTAAGTCCGGTGATGTTATGACTGGAACTACACCCATACTCCCAAAGATCTTGGACAACTCTCCTCAAATAGTTCCCACAGTTCAGAGTACATACATCTTAAATTTAAATTTTTGCTTTTGGTCGTTTCCATATATCAACATTAAAATGCGTTTACATTGCCTAAACTGTCCCCAGTTATTTTACTCGTTTCAAAAAATGTTTTGAATGTAGGTGCTGACTCATTTGGATCTATATTTGGAAGCTTCTATAAATATTCTTTACCCATATTTTAATAAATGAGGGAGGAGGGTGAAATACAGAATGCCATTGCGCATTCAAAGAGCATTCTTTGAAACTTCCATTAAAGGCCAAATAACATGGCCAGTCTTTTCATGAAAGGCATATGGTGAAGCCAACCATTAATTATTTCAGCACAGGACCATTTCATTTCTGCTTTCCTTCTCTTACTAGTTGATGAACTTAGTTATCATGAGTAGGAATGGGGCAGCAATTCTATTTCAGTTTATATTTAAAGGTGAACTTACCTGATTTGCATTTTCTGAAACAATATGTGAACCAAAACAGAACCATCATTTAAAATTCATGCTTACTCGAAATTTGCAGTGCAGTTCTCCAACTGAGCAATGCACACCAAAATGCATATACTAAAGTGTCCATGTATACACATACAGCATGTTCATGAAAACAGCATACAAAATGCATTA
This sequence comes from Darevskia mixta, assembly GCA_034641385.1. Classification (NCBI taxonomy): domain Eukaryota; kingdom Metazoa; phylum Chordata; class Lepidosauria; order Squamata; family Lacertidae; genus Darevskia; species Darevskia mixta. The sequence goes on along the minus strand of JAWWNH010000121.1, from coordinate 137,080 downwards.
CCTTAGAGGAAATTGCTTTGTGAAAATGTGTATACTAGACAAAAAATGCATATAAAAATGAGTACAGTAGGACAAATGCTGATTATTAATTTTTTTTAAAAGAACTCTAAATTAACTGATGTAGAAATGTTGATTGCTGCACTTAAGATTAGAAACATAAGATACTGAAATATTTCCCTACCCCTAATCATGGTCAAAATGTATATGTTACCAGGACTCATTGCATCGCCATTCAAAGTTGGCTGGCTAAAAGCCTGGTGCTGACATCACACTGAAACATCACCCATCCAGCAATTGGGCCTGATGGCAGGCAGGAGGAGGGCTCTTTACAACAAGAAGGAAACACAATGGGGAGTCATCCCTGTCATATGGCATGTGCAAATCTTGACGATGAAATAAGTCATTAGGGCAGATTGGAGAGAGGGGGGGACATCCACTACTCTAGCAGTAAAAGGAGCAGCATCGGTAGAAAGAAGAGTTTGGATTTGATATCCCGCTTTATCACTACCCGAAGGAGTCTCAAAGTGGCTAACATTCTCCTTTCCCTTCCTCCCCCACAACAAACACTCTGTGAGGTGAGTGGGGCTGAGAGACTTCAGAGAAGTGTGACTAGCCCAAGGTCACCCAGCAGCTGCATGTGGAGGAGCAGGGAAGCGAACCCGGTTCACCAGATTATGAGTCCACTGCTCTTACACTACACCACACTGGCAAGAAAACCCAGCTCAGAACTGCCAACATTTACCATGGCAAGATAGTAAAAGCCCCCCTCCCTATGTTTTAGGAGCAACTGGTACCTAAAAGGTACACACCTGGGGCTCCCTTCTAGAGTTTTGGTGGGAAAATGTAAAGATTTGAACCTACCACACCAACCTGATCTGGAGCCTCTTTTTCAGTTTGAATGGACTCTAAGACAGACTGAAGTACAGTTCTTTTTACCTTTTCCATGGGAGTGGCAATTGCTCATGTTGCAATTTTGTACACGTGCATTTACACACACACACACACACACACACACATTTTATCCATATCCAGATGTTTTGGGCTAGTGTGTGCAAAATTGAGTTTCTGCTTAGGACATAGAAGCTGGTGATGATCCACCTGCTATGCTATCATGAGTAGAGAAGAAGATGCCAGCCATAACAAGCAGAATGTATGTGAGCTGTGAAGAGCTTTTAAAAATATGTATATAACATCCTGGAAAATGCTTGACACACAGGTTGAGCGAGCAGGTGATTAATCACAATGTCAACTTATTGTAGAACACACAGACACAAAGCTAGACCTCCTGGTGGATTTTGGTCAACATACCTAAATGCCGGATACTCACATAGTAACTGAGATAGACAGAAATGAGTAATTCCCTTGAGTGGCTATTAGGCATATATGGATGTATGGTAGCAGAGCTTCCGTCTATAGGGATAACGTCACTTCTTTCCATGAGGTGCTGGGTATTTGCATGATGGGTGAAACTTCTAGTCAGGTTGGTAGGGGATCAAGAAATCCCACACCAATTTATACACCAACAGTAGTCCAGAAAGTTAGTGAGTAGAGTATTCTGCCTTACCCCAAAAGGTAAGTGTTGGTGTTTTTTATGTTTACTACTTGATTCCACAGGTCAAAATTAATAGGCCCGAAAAGTATTTGGTCACGGTATAGACTTCAAGATTTGGGTATCTAATGTAAGAATCAGATGCAATTTATGTATTATTATTATTTTTAAAAAATATAATATTCCACACTTCCTCTTGAAGGAGTCCATGGCAGCAAAAATAAGAGAATGCAATCAAAACATCTAAAAACGGTAAAAAAACAAACAAACCAAAACCTGTCTAGAAAAAAATCCTTCCTATATTAATCCCCTGTATCTCCTGTTCATTTGTAAAGATTTAAACTACACAATTTTTTTTTGTGGTGGGTGGGAAGGATAAACATATGGATAGTTTCAGCTAAAAGCTAAATGGTGGATGGAAGGAGAAGGGATAAGCCCTTCCACTGATCGCAGTTTAAGACTGTGTATAAATATTGGGCCTGGAATTGCCTTTCTAGTCCACGTGCATTTTCTTATTCTGTCCCCATTCCAAGGGGGGTGGGGGAAAGGAGGGAGGAAGAGGGAATTATAATAATAGTGCAGAAAAACAATCTCCAAATCATAAAAAAATCATATTAATTTTCTTGTTCCATTAGCTCTAATAGCAGGAACTAAATTGGTTCATTATAGGGGTTGGATTACTTTAATGAAGATTCTAGGTAACTTGGCCACCAGAGACGGAGAGATAGAGCGGAGGTGGGTGGGAATCTCTTTGAATGCATAATTCTTAATAACCTTTAAAAACATTTCCATGCTGTTATGGTTACAATGACCAAGAGTTAAATTCGTTGTTTAAGCGTATTGGGTTGGATCCCAAGTATCATGTGTGGAAGGAAAATAGCTGTTCACTGCTACACAAAGTTCACAAAGTTCTGTAGCTGGGGGCTCAGTTCTGTGGATGGGGAGGCTCATAATGAAATGGGACCCCCTCCCTTGCTTTTTATGTGGTGTAGTGGTTAGAGTGTTGAACTAGGATCTGGGAGACCAGGATTCAAATCCCCACCCAGCCATGAAATTCACTGTAGCACTGTCTATTAACCTAACCTACGTCACATGGTTGTTGTGATGAGAGGGAGATGAGAGATCAAGAGACGAGAGGGAGAAACCTTGTACTCCACCTGGCGCTCCGTGGAGGCAAGATAGAAAATAAATGTACCGGTAATTCAAAAATGGGTTAACTAGAGCATTGTGTGAGAAAAGTGAAGCTACACCCAAATATTCTTTTTCTTCCTCTTCCTCTCCCCCAATAATGATTTATTTCTTCTTCTTTGTATACCAATATTGGTACACATTAAAATGGAACATAACACATAACAGATGACAAGACCCCCCTCCTCAGCCTCACAGACATGGTCCAAGGAAAGCAGAGCTATATATTTGGCACCAAATTGGCTGCAGGGGTTGCTGGAAGGAAGTACCGTATTTTTCGCTCTATAAGGCACACCTGACCATAGGACGCACCTAGTTTTTAGAGGTGGAAAGCCCCATTTTTTGAGGATCAGCTCAAATTTATGCAGCTTCTTTTGCAAAGGAGAAAAGCCCCGTTTTTTGAGGATAAGCTCAAAGTTGTTGAGCTTACTTTGCAAAGGGGAAAAACCCTGTTTTATGGGGTTTAACTCACAGTTCTGCAGCTTCAGGAAGCTATTTCTACAGTTTCCAGACAGATAATCTAATCAGCCAGTCACATGTCGCTGGGGAAACAGCCTCCCTCTGCAAGGGGGTGGGGCTGGAATCTCTCTCCCTTATCTCTCTCCTCAATCGCTTGCTGCTCAGCTGCTCAGCGGGCTTCCTTTCAACACCCCCTTCTCTCTCTCTCTCTCTCTCTCTCTCTCTCTCTCTTTTTAAAAAAAGCACGATCTGCTTTTGCCCCTGGACAGTTCAGCTCCAGGGACCACACATTCGCTCCATAAGACACACAGACATTTCCCCTTACTTTTTAGGAGGAAAAAAGTGCCTCTTATGGAGCGAGAAATATGGTATACAAGGTGCCAACCAGTTACAGGTAGATAGCTGTGTTGGTCTGCCATAGTCAAAACAAAATAATAATAATAATAATAATAATAATAATAATAATAATAAATTACTTCCAGTAGCACCTTAGAGACCAACTAAGTTTTTTCTTGGTATGAGCTTTCGTGTGCATGCACACTTCTTCAGATACCATCCAACCATCTTAAGGACTTGGCACAAGGTGCCATCCAACCATCTTAAGGACTTGGATTTGCGTAGGATTTACTCCTTAGCCCTTTCTTTCCCAAAGATATCCAGCAAGGCAGCTGAGGTTTAGGGTCAGAGTTTTCTTTCCCATGTTGATGAGCCCCTTCTGCCCCTCACTTCCCTCTACAGCACATGCAGAAACTGCTTTCTTAACCATGAGCATCTCCACCCCCACCGTTCAGCCCGGACACTGACATCCAGCGCCGAGGGCCTTCTGGCAGTTCCCTCACTGCGAGAAGCAAAGCTACAGGGAACCAGGCAGAGGGCCTTCTCGGTAGTGGCGCCCGCCCTGTGGAACGCCCTCCCAGCAGAGGTCAAAGAGATAAACAACTATCTGACATTCAGAAAATAACTCAAGGCAGCCCTGTTTAGGGAAGTTTTTAACCTGTGATATTTTAATGTATTTTAATATCTGTTGGAGGCCACCCAGAGTGGCTGGGGGGACCCGGCCAGACGGGTGGGGTACAAATAATAAATTATTATTATTATTATTATTATTATTATTATTATTATTATTAGACCCACTATCAGTCTCATCCGCTCAATCCACCAGAGCCTGTTTTTGCATGCAGGGGAAGTCCCTAATTCACCAAGGGTTAGAGACCCATCGGCTACCCTCACCTGGTTTAATCGGCCAGTAAAAGCCATTCCCAGGGTGTGGCTGCTGTTGCATTCTGGCAGCTTCTAGGAGCCACAAGTGAGAGCTGAGTGCAGGGTGGGGACCAAAGGTGGACAAACTACCCCAGAAGGAGCATGACATGTCCCCCACCAGAGGTATTACGCCTCCCTTAACAACTCATGCACCCCATTGCTTCCCAAGAGGCACCCCTGAAGAAATTTACAACATACAGTGGTATCTCAGGTTAAGTACGCTTCAGGTTAAGTATGCTTCAGGTTAAGAACTCCGCTAAGAACAGAAATTGTGCCCTGGCGGCGCAGCGGCAGCAGGAGGTCCCATTAGCTAAAGTGGTGCTTCAGGTTAAGTACGCTTCAGGTTAAGAACGGACCTCCGGAACGAATTAAGTACTTAACCCGAGGTACCACTGTAATAAAAACTTAGAGAACAATTTCAGACATAAAACGTATAAATGACCCTGCACAAAAAAATTAGAACAGCAACACACATATAAGAACAACTCCAATCCAATACCAATAGCAATTGGGACAGAAATTTCCACCTACAGAGCTTGTTGAAAGAAAAACGTCTTCAACAAGTTCCAAAAGGGCATTAGAGCTTATGTGCAAGCAAGGAGCCCTTGGCAATAACAGCTCAACAACATTTCTCAAAGTTCTTGACAGGGCCGTCCCGAGACATTTTGCTGCCTGAGGCAAAGGACACAATCGTGCCTACACCCACAAACCCCCAGTTCTTTGCATGAAAGCTAACCAGGCTAGCAACTGAAGCTTACTTCAACACTGGCAACAGGACAGTGTCCTCTATTGCACCTGAGGGCACATGGCTAGTTGGGGAGGAACAGAACAAACTGCATGGCACACACAGCTCAGTCTGTTCTCCATCCTTCTGCATCTGCTGCCTGAGGCACTCTTCCTCACCCTGTCTTATGGTAGGGCTGTCTTTGGTTCTTGGCCTGTCAAATGTTGCCATTTAAGCATTCCAGGGATGGAGGGCTTCCAGAGAGGCCTCTTGTAAGGCCTTTTCCTTGCTACAGCCATGAAAAATTCAGGGGCGAAGGAAGAGAGCCGCTATGGTCGCAGTGGATAACACTGAGGTGAGCTTTTTATGACTCACCTTGAATTTTCAGTGTTTTACAGATTATTTCAGGTGCAGTAAGAGTACTTAAGGTTTTAGTCATAGCACAGAAATAATTGCCTCCTTTAACAGAAATGGAAATGCTTTTGATTTGCTGTATCTAAATCCAACAGACTTACAAGATCTGCGGTACATAATAAGGTGAGAAAAACAGTCCTGGCGAAGTCAGAAATAACATAGAAGGAAATGTAACGTGTAGAATGTTCAAACACCTAGAGCAAATGCTGACACAACATCTATAATTAAAAAACAGGAAACTTGTTGTGTAATAAAGGCCCAGCAGCCATGTAATATAATGCAATATGACACAGACTAATATAACAGGATGAAGAAAGAGTCCCTTAAGTAATAGGCAGCTTTATATTTGCTTTAAATTCCTTTCAGTGCTGGGCTTGCATCATCACCAAGCAATTAATGAATTTGAACGCTGATGTTCTTCAGCCGTGTTTATATACACGATAGGGAGTTATCCACTGGTTGCATGATCAAGGCCTCAAGGGCCTTAGAATAATAACAAAGCAGAGAAAGAAAGAAAGAAAGAAAGAAAGAAAGAAAGAAAGAAAGAAAGAAGACATGAAACCCCATGGGGGCAACAATTAACTATATGGTAATAGGATGATGGATAACTTTAGCAGCAGGACTGAAAGTGGAGCAACCTGCAACAAACCAGAAAGAAGAAGACTCTAGTAATCATGATAGGAAGTAACTAGAGATGACAGTTACGTTATCTGAACTTGGGCTCACAAATATGATATTTAGGCGCTTGTAAAAGTCCTTCTCAAAATAGAGGAGTCCTATGAATGGGACGCAGGTGGCGCTGTGGTCTAAACCACTGAGCCTAGGGCTTGCCGATCAGAAGGTTGGCGGTTCGAATCTCCGCGATGGGGTGAGCTCCTGTTTTTCGGTCCCAGCTCCTGCCAACCTAGCAGTTTGAAAGCACATCAAAGTCGTCAACAGGTTTACCACAGCTATCAGCCTTTCACCCATTCCCACCACCCTTCTGAGTAATACCCCTCCCCACCCTCTCACTATATAGAAGGGTCTGGTGACTTCTGTTTCAGTGTATCTGAAGAAGTGTGCATGCACACGAAAGCTCATACCAAGAACAAACTTAGTTGGTCTCTAAGGTGCTACTGGAAGGATTTTTTTTATTTTGTTATAAATAACCAAGTCAGTGTAAAGGCATATCTTACACTACAGACTCAGGCTGGTTTAATAGTCTTCTCCTCTTCCCAGGGAATCCTGGGAATCATAGTTCTGTGAAAGGGGCAACGGATCTCTAATCAAGTATTTTGAGCACTCCCAACAAACTTTAATTCCCAAGATTCCTTGTGTGTGCATGTTGGGAGCGCGGCGGTGACTGTCAAACTGGCATGAAACAAACACAAGTTTATAGAGCAGACATGTCAAAATAATGTATTGAAATAATATTTGATACAGAAGCAAAGAAAGCATGCTGAATTTTTAAAATAATGTTATGAAAGATAGAGCAGAGAAGAGGAGAAACACGTACACACACAATGGCTAGAGGAGAAGTATCAGCTTGATTCCTTTCAGATTCTGGGCCGCCTGCTAATATGACATTCTTCTCAATTCTATTTTATCGCAGGCACATTTTTTGCAAGATAAACAAAACCGTACAGGAAGGAAGAGGGTGAGGGAGAATATTTCCTGGATCCAACTCTCATACAAGAGTCAAAATAAAATATATTGGAGTAAACAGTGCTAGAAATAGCTTTCTCCATGATTCCCCCCCCCCTTTTTAAAAAGCTTCAGCATTCTCTGGCACACAAATTGGTTGAGGAACCTGGCTCTATTTTATAGTGTATGGATCTGTTGCCCAACATTCATTTTGCAGCCATTATTAAGTAGGGCAATTTATGAAGAGAAGCTATTCCTTATATAACACCCCCCCTTGATTCACTACATTTGGTGGCATGTATATCTACACCAGGAATCTTAGGTCTGGGGTCCTAAGGCGACCCCCAAGGGCCGCTCTCTGTTTTGGCCCTTGGCACTGTTTTGAAAACTGAGCTACTTCTCCAGTGGAACATGGAAGAAAAGCACACTGCAATAAATTGTGTTTCCAATTATAATCCAAGTGGCATGTCTAAACACTGGCAGTGCAATCCATGTCAGCCCATCCCAGTAAGGCCATCTGAGTTCAGGGGGACTCCCACAGTTACTCCTAAGTAACTGTGCATAGGATTACAGGCTGACATTTTTATTTATAATAGAACCTTAGCTTGGGCTGGCACATTTGGTTTGCATGTACTGTACAAGGCCCAAGGCTCAATCCCTGCCCCTGCCAATGGAAGAATTTCAGCTGGAAGGGCAGGGAAGGATCTCTGCCGGTGACCTTAGAAAGCTGCTGACAGGGAAGACAAGACTTGCTTAGAGAAATCAATGGTCTGAGTCAATATAAGGCCACTTCCTATCTTGCGTTGGGCTAAAAATGACACCGGGGCCACAATCCAATACATCAAAGCATATTTAAGACCATTAGGTCTTAAGTATACTTAACTCAGTGTTAGACTTTGTAGAGGATGAAATGCCAAGAAATCAAATAGGGACTTAGGCAGTACTAGGCAGTACTAGAACAAGACATTTTATTGCCTGAGATGCAGGTCCTTCGGAGCAAGGCATTGTGGGTGAACTGCCCAGAGTAGTGCCTGTACCCTTGCTGTGTTGATACGATACCGAGGACCCCTTCCCTGGAAATTGGGGAAGGGCCGTAGCTGAGTGACACAGCATCTGCCTGGCATGCAGAAGATCCTCAATTCAATCCTCAGCATCTCCAGGTAGGGCTGGCAGAGAACCATACCTGAAACCCCAGAGAGCTGCTGCCAATCAGCTAGACGGCCAGTGTTCTGACTCAGTGTAAGGTAGCTTTCTGTGTTCCCCGGAGCAGGGCAAAGGACTCTCGCAACACCGCTTTGTTGGCAGCAAAGGGGAGAGCAGGAGGGAGCAGGAGTGGGAGGGAGTTGCCAGCCAAGCAGCCACAGTGGCCAGCCCTGCAGGTGGTGGTGAATGGCTGCAAAATTGTTTTTCCTTCCAAATTTGCCGCCTGAGTCACGTCATTCAGTATTTGCCTGACTAAATAAATAAAAAAATTGTCCACTAGCACCTTAGAGACCAACTAAGTTTGTTCTGGGTATAAGCTTTCGTGTGCATGCACACTTCTTCCTACCTACCTGAATCTAGTATTTGCCTGAAATATCACTGTGTCCCAAAACATCATAAAGAAATTCCTTCCAGTAGCACCTTAGAGACCAACTAAGTTTGTTATTGGTATGAGCTTTCGTGTGCATGCACACTTCTTCAGATGTCCCAAAACATCAGTTTACTTACATGTAACGGCTGAATGAACAAACCTTGAATCTTTAGCAGCAAATCTGACCATTTTGGTTTCTCCTGGTATCTTATTTTTCCAACCTTCAGTTCAGATCTCCACAGGTCCACTTCAGTTTGCATTTCATCCTGAAAATTCATCTGTATTCTCTCCTAAAATGTTGCATGAAATTTTGCCCGTGATACATCTCTGCAAAACATTTCCTCTCAAACAGCTCCTTTTCGTGTGGTATTTTCACAATATATGCATTTTTATGTACACTTTGACCCCATACATACATATTTGCATGTGTTTCTGCTGGAAAACAGCCTTTAGAAAATTCAGAGAAGTGCAAATTTCAAAGGATGGCTGAGCTTTAGTTTGTGTATTCACTGGCGGAGGAACGGCAGTGTGGAGGGAGCGGACCGCCCCCAGCACCACTATTCCGGTAGGGTGCCATTGCGGTGGCCCCCCTGGACATGCGCCGCGCACCCCCCGCTCCCCAGGCGCCATGCCCACACAGGCGGGGCACCACACCCCCAGAACACGCGCCACGCCCTAGCGGGCGGCGTACCAAGCCCCTGGGATGCGTGTCACGCTCCCACCTGCTCTCTGCCCCCGGTAGCAGAGCATTCAGCTTCGCCACTGTGTGTATTGTTTCAGAAGGTGAGGAATTATTAGGTTTGGCTCACAGCCTGGCCTAGGCTTTGCTAACAGGAGGCAGGACAGGGGATGACTCAGACATCTCTCCCTCTGAGCTTGGGGCATCTGCTGGCGCTGCTGAGGAGAGGCTTTCTCCTGACAGTCCACTCAGACCCTCCCCCAGTGTCTAGATTACTACCTCTCCAACCAGTGGGCCCCTCCCTTGGATTGGTTTCCAGATTCTCGCCCATTGCTCCTCACCCTCTGACCAGATCTACCAAGAAGTATCCACAGGGCTCTTCACATCCAGGGCAGGGGTAGCAAACTGGTACCACCCCCTAAGTTGTTCGACTCCAGCTTCCATCAACCCAAGGCAACATGGCCAATGGTTAGGGATGATGGGATTGTAGTCCAACAACATTTGTAGAGTTGCAGGTTCCCTGTCCCTTCTCTAGATAGTCCCATTAGACAGTTCAGAAGCTGTGCAGAAGCTGTACTTTTCCTGTGAGTTGGAGAACTGCTGTGAGTAAACATACTACTGTTTTTGGTGTCAGGGTTTTGTCTTCAGCTGAAGGAAGTATATAATTTAATTGTCAGATGTGCTGACATCTTGATAACATGCTTTTAAAACATTGGAGAGGAGGAAATATAAGTGCCGTTTTATTGACACCTGGAAAGATTTAAACATGGTGGTATAAGACTTGTCAGTCTACAGCATTATTTACTTTAATGGGTAAACTCAGGAGGGAAAGGGATTAGAAGCATTATTCATATCAAAATTATCCTGTCTGCCCAATGGTAAATTACTCCTAGCCCTTCTAAAACGAATGAAAGTATAATTGACTCGCATTTGTCTCCACCAAAAGACTAGCTTCCTTCCCTCCAAAACAGCCATTCTGTTTACCACTGCTTCAAAAGAAATATGTAAGAGATTGCAAGCTTTTATACTGTACGCTACAGTTAAGATCGACATTAGTTAACTGAGATTCTTATAAAACAGACAGAGACCTAGGATTTGTGTCGACCTCTTTGCATTTTGCCGCTACAAAAAAAAATTATAGCATGCAGAAACAGATTGACATCTTGATCTCCATCTCCTTCCCTCCCTGGCTCCCTATCTACTATAGCCAATGGTCAGGGCTTATGGAAAGACACAGGTTTCCTATTCCTGATTTATGGTCGAAACAAAATATATAAAAAAATCCTTCCCGTAGCACCTTAGAGACCAACTGAGTGGTTGATGGACTTCCATTTCATGTGGCTCAATGTGGTGCCTTCCATAGTTCCAGTTACAGGTAGGTAGCCGTAACTTTACAGTAACACCCTTTTGTGAATATTCTCATTTTAAAGAGAATTTTGAACAACTACTACTACTACTACTACTACTACTAATAAAGCAATCCATGAAACAATAATGGCTAAACAGGGTGCCCTCAGATGTTCAGGGTTGTGATGGCTCGGGAGAGGGCATTCTCTGTGGCAGCCCCTGAGTTGTGGAATTCCCTCCCTACAGCGGTGTGTCTGTCTTCTTCATTTGCATCTTTTCGGAAAATGCTGAAGACACACCTTTTTAACCTGGTCTCTGACACCTGAGATGTCAGGGCCCACCCTATTCCCATGATTGCAACCCATTGTAACTGTTTTTAATTCCGAGTTTTAAATTGCTGTGACTCTTTTTGGGACCTGCTGGTGAAGCGGTGTATATGTGTGTGTGTGTAATAAATGTAACAATTAATAACAACAATCATATCTGAGACGAAGACGAATGGTTTGGAGAGAGGATGTATGAAGGACTGCCTTCTTTTAGACGAGCGTGCCTCTCTTCTGTGCCCATCATCACAATGCCTGCTTCACATCTCATTGCAATTGAAAATCCACTTGGCCAGGATGTGGGAGGGCCCCAGCATTTTCAAATGCAGCATCCACCATGTAGAGCTCCTTTGCTTAGGAAGCCCGACTGGTCCCCTCCTGGATGACATTTCAGCATTTCTGCTTTGCTGCAGCTTTTGTTTCATCCTCCCTCTTTGGCTTCTGCAGCACTGCGATTTTAACATCTGGCTTCTGGATTTTAAACTTGGTTCTCTATCCAGCCTTGATCATTTAATGCACTGTGCTTTAATTGATATTTGTGGAAGACCTTGCCCCAGGAAGGACAGGTGCCCTCTAGCTGCCTCACACATTTTATATTCAGGCAGGTTTTTGTCTGCAAAGCACCTACTGTTTGGTTCAAAGACTGCATTTATTTGTGGCCATTGTTGTATTTTTATTGCTGTAATTTTAATGTATTGATATTCTTAAATTTTTTTCTGTTTTATTGCCTTGAAGTATATAATGATTTTAAATGGTTTATTTATTCAAAGCATTTTTAAAATGCCATTCTTCTGCTGGTTAAAAGCTTACAAATATCAGTATCAAGACAACAGCCCCTGCCTGCATGTTTGCAATCAAAAAGACACAAAAGGAAATGGGATTGGGAGGGATAATGAATTGTTTTAAGCCATGTAGTCATGTCTGCGGACAAACGCCGGCTCCCTCGGCCTGTAGAGCGAAATGAGCGCCGCAACCCCAGAGTCATCCGCGACTGGATGACTCTTTACCTTTACCTTTAATGCAGGACCTGCCATATACTGATGGACTCGAACTACCATCAGCCTCAGCCACCATGGCAAATGGTCAGGGCTGATGGGACTTGTAGTCCAACAACATCTGGAGGGCAACACATTGGCCCCCCTCCCTGCTCTGGATCGTGAATGTAGAGAAGAAAAATCTGGGGAAGCTGCCAGATACTAGGAGCCATTGTTCAAAATTCATGTAATGGCCCTGTTTTCATACTGGAGGAGATACCACCAGCACCAGCCAGGACATCTGATCAGCTCTTTCATTAGACTTCCCGACATCTCAAAAATAGCTCTTCAGGATTCAAGCACACAAGACTGCAACCTAAGATCACCACAGCAACCTATTATATATTCCCCTCAAAAGCAACTAGCGTTTGCATACAATTCATGAATCAAGGAACATTGTAGTAGTTAGGACAAACTGATCTATTACTTTAGAACCTCTTGCAATATCAATTCAACGAGAAACACAAACAGGTCGCTTTAAAGCCAGTGCGCAAGGGAAATGTACCAGGATACTGTGCCCAAAGGGAATGCAAATAAGGAGGCATAACTAGCTGAGTGAAAGCCAAATTAGAGGCTATGCAGGCGATCTGGAGGATCACACCTCACAAAATGTTTATTTCCCCCTTTCCCTAAAAGCTGCAGCAGAACAGCCCATTTGGGATTGGGGCCATGGGACTTAACCTTTCCTATGGACGGGGAATAAATTCAATTCAGTTCACATTCAAAGGCAAGCTTATGTAAGTCACGCTTTCTGAAGCAATATAGCAACTGAAACACAAGCCAGCTTTCAAAATTCGCACCTCTCTGAATTTTGCAGTGCAGCACTCCAGCTAAGTAATAAGTACAAAAACACATATACTAGGGTAAAGCGTGCTTGATATAAATCTACAGACAGAGACAATGGTAGTATACTGTGATCAGGATTGAATAATAGTTCTTGCCCATGACCACAGGATTGATTATTTAACTCTTTATAGAACCGCTCCCTCGCTTCAAGTGATTGCCCATATTCGAATAGAATATCTTCGTGTCCCACAGCTAGGAAAAGCCTTTGGCCCTTGATTGGTAGCACAATGCAGTTCCCCATTTATCATAGTCACCTGTCTGCCTGCAGCACTCCACTCCAATCTTAAAGATCAGAGATAAGGCCTCTGTTGTCAAGGTCTCCCAGCTACTGAAAGCCCTGTCACTCAGTATGTGGAAAACCTATCAGCGTTTCACTTTGGAACCAAAGCTGAACTGAAAACCAGGCTGAAGATTCATTTTTCCAGAAGCGGAACCTGCAGTCTCTATGTTTTAGAAACATAAAGCAGAAAACAAGGAGTAGTGACATGCTTATAAGCTCTGGTCAGAATAAAACCAATATTCGCAGTATTTAATACTTCTGTATTCAGCCGAATTGTGGGTCTGTTATCTACTATTTTTGGCCTAAATGACAACCATCAAACAAGGTTTCAGCCCCACAAATACCTGGTGGGTGACCTCCCCCCAGAAGCAGCCCACCTTTTTGCCCCAATGGTCTATTCAAAAGTGATTTTGGGTTTGCTCCCCACCAGGCATTTCTGGAGCTTCCACCTTGTTCAATCTGTGAGATTTCCTCACAACTGCAGGAAATTCTAAGAATAAGGAAATATATACAAAAATAGACTTTAAGAAAATGGTGCATGCACAGAATTCTGCCAATTTGGTCCTGAAATTCAAATTTCCAGCTGGAATTAAGCTGGAGGGGAACCAGCCAGATGTTGGGATCCCAAAGCTACTACAGAACAAAACTCTTCTGTTGTTCTGTTGATTCTTGTTATAAATCTCGAGTGCTGCAACAGCTTTAAGAGATTTACAAGGACATCTAAACAGCTACAGGACTGTAGACAGTTTCAAGTTGAGATGAGGCTTGGCAAAGTGCACAGTCTGAAGACTGATCAGCTATTCAGAAAATGCATATATTCCTCCTTGAGCCTTGAAACAAATGCTCCATCTGGCTGCAGAAACAGAGGTGAAATGAAGGCAAAGCAATATAAAGCTTTACCCAATTCCACCAAGTATGTCAGAAAGGAGCTCGAATATTTGTGCACCTGTTGGGTGTTCCTTGCTTGGACTAATATCCAAGTCCCAGACTGCTTTGTTAATCATCAGGCAGCTGAGTGGCATTACCACCTGCAGTAACAACAAAGATTTGGGGGTTGGAGGTATGGGAGTGTTACATTAATCTTAATCCACACACCTGGGGAAACTCTGGCCTTATACACTGGCCAGCCTGCCTCTGTACTCAGGAGTGGCTGGTGATATGCTGCAGGTTAGGCTTCATCTCTTTCCAGGCTTCCCATCACTGCACACCACTACCAGTTACCAAGAGAGAGAGGGAAAGGGGCCAGGGAGCTCAGCACAGTGAAGACATAGTGGTGGAATCAGTCTGATGGTCCTGGTGTTCTATCTGCACCACCCTGAGCTTCCTGATGCTTTACCCTCCTCCTCAGTAACCAGCAATGGTGTACAGCACTGAAAATCCAGAACAGCAACACAGCCCTACCCACGTGGCCCCATCAGCTGCTACTGTCCTGACCATGCTTTGTCTCTTACTCTGGACTCAACTTTGTAGGCCATCTTTCTTCTAGGTCTACTCATGGATTGAGCTTGTTGGTCAATTAGTGCTTTGTTATATATGGACTAGATCAGTGATGGCCAAACTTGACCCTCCAGCTGTTTTTGGACTACAACTCCCATCATCCCTAGCTAACAGGACCAGTGGTCAGGGATGATGGGAATTGTAGTCCAAAAACAGCTAGAAGGCCAACTTTGGCCATGCCTGGACTAGATGATCCTCCGGGTCCCTTCCAACTCTACAGTACTATGAAAAGCTTGATAATGTTTGCTTATAGAAAGTGGCTTTGTTCATGTTATAGTGTTACATTGGATTGGACAAAGTGAATATTGTTTATATATATCAGACAAATGGCAATACTTTCTGATTTTTATTTTTCTATCTTTCTCTTTTAACTTCTTTTCTACTCTTCTTTTCTTTCTTTTTCTACTTTCCCCACCATCTTTTTACTTTATGTTTTTATTGTATTTAGATCAAAGTCTTAGTTCAGATAAAAAAGGGAAAAGATATTTGATATTAAGCATTGTAGTTTTCTCTATAAACCCTAATAAAACTTATTTAAAAGAAAAGAAAAGGCTGAACATATATATTTTATTGCCTCTAAGGAGTCTGCCTAGGTCAGAGTGTCACCAGCATGAAAAGTTCAGAAAGCTCTGGCCTAGATCATAGCTTCTAAGAGTCCCCGCTAATAGAGTATAAGAGAGCTGTCTGAACTTCCAAATACTTTCTAGACTTGAAATGTGTAATGATGATGTTCAGAAGAGACAGCATTAAAGAACAAGACTGACCTCTCCAAGGAGGCAAGGATATTATTCAAGGGTAAACTTGCTCTTTCCGGTCTGTGCTTTGATTTATCCAGGAATTAGGGTGCCAAACCATGTTTGTTGCCATGCTTAAAAGGTAAAGGGACCCCTGACCATTAGGTCCAGTCATGTCCGACTCTGGGGTTGCGGCGCTCATCTCGCTTTATTGGCTGAGAGCCGGCGTACAGCTTCCGGGTCATGTGGCCAGCATGACAAATCCGCTTCTGGCGAACCAGAGCAGCGCACGGAAACGCCGTTTACCTTCCCACCAGAGTGGTACCTATTTATCTACTTGCACTTTGACGTGCTTTCGAAATGCTAGGTGGGCAGGAGCTGGAACTGAGCAACGGGAGCTCACCCCGTCGCAGGGATTCGAACCACCGACCTTCTGATCAGCAAGCCCTAGGCTCTGTGGTTTAACCCACAGCACCACCTGGGTCCATGCTTAGGTATCATAATAACAATTCTAGCTTTTTAAATACCTCCAGTTACTTCAGGGCCACATTAACAGTTACTTTTTATTAGCTACCCACAGCTGTAGATGTTTCAATGCTGTTTTGGTGGCTGTATTAACTAATGGGATAATTGATTAAGGTTTTGAACAGAAACATCAATGGAAATAAGGGTGAGAAGTCAAAATGTTAAGAGAATGTTGTCTTGAAGTTGAATTGAATTTGTTAAACTGTGTGGAAAATTAATAAAAATTTATGAGGTGGGGGATGAATAGGTGAATTTGCATTGTGAGGCAGATGTAGCCCTTTTCTTCCTTGATGCCATGCAGATGTTTTGGACTCCAACTCCCTCACCCCAAGGACAGCACAGCCAATGGTCAGCGATGATGGGAGTTGTGATCCAACAACATCTGGGTAGCACTAGGTTGAGGAAGGCTGAGATCCTTTAGGTTTGGTGACATTGCTCATAGGGAATACAGATTGCGCTTGCTTGAGCAATGGAGAAACATGGAATAATTTCCTGCTGTAGTGCAGAGCATTTCATGAATGGAGGGAAACACTGGCGCTCCCTGGAAATCTAGCTCTTTGCCTTCTGCATTTTCTGAGAATGAGACCTTAATAGTCTCATCTTGGATTTGCTTAATGTCTCTAGTGAAATAAAAGTGCTAATTCCATAATGGTTAGGAGTGGTGTTTTGTTGCTGCGTTTAACGTGGAAAAGAAACGACACATTCTGCCTTCTTATCAATCCCTCCTTAACAAGGCAGCCTAATTACTGTGAAAAGAAGCAGGGACAGTTTGGGTAGGTTACAATTGCTTAATTGAGCAATCATCTGCACCAAAATGGTCCGAATAAACAAACGGCATTAGATCACGGTAACCTGAGTCTTTTTCATTAAAATTAATGAGAGGGAAAATGATTTATGAGTGAGGATACCAGACGGCTTGGACTAAGAAGGGTCAAATTAAGCAAAACAACAACTGCACAGGTCTTTGCTTTCAAAAATGTTTTCTAATTCCCATTTTAATTCCCTGCCCCCAATCCATATCAAACATAGAGCACCCTTGGAAGAAAACCACAAGCTTTTATTGAGTCTGAGATCTTTCTTTCTTTCTTTCTTTCTTTCTTTCTTTCTTTCTTTCTTTCTTTCTTTTTTTCTTCCTTCCTTCCTTCCTTCCTTCCTTCCTTCCTTTCTTTCTTTCTTTCCTTAAAAATATTTCTAGATCATCTTTCAAGACAAAGCCCTCCCATGGCGGCTTACATAAAACCAAACACATAAAACTACAGCACCTTGTTTCAATAAAATGTGGTAATTTAAAACTGCAGTTAAAAAAGAATCTCACAATTCAAACCAACCCTCATATAAAACTAATTAAACCCCTGGAAAAACAATATAAAACCAGCCACAATATAACCATTAAATAATCAGAAATTCAGCCCACCATCCCAGCTAAAGGCAACTTGAAACAAATAGGTTTTCAAGGCTGTTTTAAACGCCAGAACTGCTGAAGCCAACAATATATACCCTTTAGGAAGGAATTCTACAAACCTTCATAACTGTGAAGGTGAAAAGCTTGTTTTTTCAATTAATAAATGCTGAAATTCCCAGGCATCCAAAACCTGCACCAGCCTTGATTATGATGGACTAATACTAATACTACTACTAATAATAAATTTTATTTATACCCCGCCCTTCCCAGCCGAAACCGGGCTCAGGGTGGCTAACATCAATAAAATTACAATAAAGTATAAAAGAAAGAAAAAAACGTTAATTAAAATACAGGTTAAAATACAATTTAAAATGCCGCTTCATTTATCGCCCAAAATCAAAACCATAAGGGGAGGAAACATCAGACTGAGTCCAGGTATTGGGGTATAGGGTACCACAGATAATAACTACCGGTAGGTCTTGAAGAATTGAAATTCCACACAAGTAGGCTTCAGACTTTCCCCAACACCACCCCCTTTCTTCTACAGTTGTGGTTGCTACACAAGGAACCAAGATTCTTAATCTCTTAGAGCCAAATTACAGGTTCCATTAAAACAGGGAGAGCCAACATGGTGCCTTCCAGCTGTGGTGGACTATTTATTTATTCAGTTTATATCCCATCCATCCTCCCAAAAGAACCCAGGACAACAAGCAACAAGTAATGAAACAATAAATTAAAAAAATATAGAAAACATTTCCAATACAGAGATCTCAACTTAAAAGTCTTAAGAGGAAGATCTTCAGCAGGCATGGAAAAGACAACCAAGATGGCACATTTCTAATATTCAAGGGGAGAGAATTCTAAAGGGGAGGTGCCATGACAAGAAAGCCTGATTCCTACATTGTGTGGAACATGCCTCCTGATAAGTTCACATCTGCAGAGCCAGTGTGGTGTAGTGGTTAAGAGTGGTAGACTCATAATCTGGTGAACCGGGTTTGCATCTCCGCTCCTCCACATGCAGCTGCTGGGTGACCTTGGGCTAGTCACACTTCTTTGAAGTCTCTCAGCCCCACTCACCTCACAGAGTGTTTGTCGTGGGGAGGAAGGGAAAGGAGAATGTTAGCCGCTTTGAGACTCCTTTGGGTAGTGATAAAGCGGGATATCTAATCCAAACTCTTCTTCTTCTTCTTCAGAAGGCCCTCACCTGCAGAGCACAGTGATGGATTAGGTACATACATGGGGAGACAATCTTTCAGGTATCCTGGTCCCAAGCTGCATAATGTATTATGCACCCAAAGCAACATCTTGGAGTTAGTCCACTCGCTAATTGGTAGCCAGTGTGATTATTTCAACAGGGGAGGTAACATGTTGGCAATATCCTGCTCCAGTGAGCAGTTGAGTCACCACATTTTGCACCTGCTGCAGCTTCTGGACCAGTCTGAAGCATGGCCAATGATCAGGGATGATGTAGTCAACATCATTGACTAGTCCTGCATTAAATGCTAATTTGTGTGTGTGTTTATACAGTGGGGCTGGGATGGGGATCTGGACTGTAGAACAAATGGAGAGCCGGGGGGGTAACTATTTCTGCTATGCTATATTTCTGATGAACCCCCTCTGCCCGGCCGCTGCCCAATTTCTATTTGCCCCATGAGTTAAGCTTCCGTTAGTGCCTATAGAAGCTTTCCTTTCACCAATAATAACAGCTTTAGGTGCTTGAATGATTTTCATCAGGATTATGGAATGGGGAAAAGGGTTAAAACCTCTCTGCCCACATACTATGGACCTGATCCTGCCTCCATTTGCATGCTTCACACATTTCCTTAGTTTAGCACAACAGCAAATCTGATTACAGTTGTACCTTGGTTCTCGAATGCCTTGTGACTTGAACGTTTTGGCTCCCGAACGCCGCAAACCCGGAAGTGAGTGTTCCAGTTTGCAAATGTTTTTTGGAACCCGAACATCTGACATGGCTTCCGCAGCTTCCGATTGAGTGCAGGAAGCTCCTGCAGCCAATCGGAAGCCATGCCTTGGTTTTTAAACATTTTCAGAAGTCGAACGGACCTCTGGAACGGATTCCGTTCGAGGACTAAGGTACGACTGTACTGTTGTTGGAGGGGGTAGCATCAACTTGAGCTCATGCTGTTGCAGAACTTGATGGTGGGTTGGCTAGGAGCACTGCGGTGACACCCTAGGTGCATAAATCCTTGCATTCAATCTTGTACATGCTTCCTGGCAGACCCTAGGATTGGGCTGTTAATCTATTGAGAATATTGTATTTTCACAGAAATGGCAGGCCATGGTATTTATGTTTGCAATAATGAAAGCCTTTTATGTCTGAATTTAATTACCACACCTTTGAGGACAGGGAAAAAAAGAGTGCTAACTCTTCAAAGCCCTTAGGGAGTTTGCAAAAATATATATTAAATGGAGAAAAATGCAGTTCGATAAATGGACTGGCCCTTTTCAGAAACTAATTACTTGACTATTGGTCAGATCTTTAGGTCATTCTCTGTATTAGGCTTGTCCACACAGCATGAGATGATACAGAAGTCAGGTTGAGAAACTTACATCTCTGACAAGTCCTTTTCAGATTCTGATCTTTCCACTACTCTGACCAAAACTCACCCTCCCTCTTAGTTTTAAATGTAATTTTTCAATAGCAGTGGTACGTGGGAAATCAGCATGTAAAACTGTTCTGTGTTGGGTTGATCCATTGATCCATCTAGTCCACTATAGGATAGTCTAATAGCATCTCTCTAATGCAGGGGTGGGGAAACTGTGGCCCTCCAGATGTTTCTGGAGGCACAATGGGTCAGTGCATCTGGCTGTTAACCAGAAGGTTGGTGGTTCAAGCCCACCCAGGGAAATCTCTTCCTTGGATATTTTTAAGCAGAGCTTGGATGGCCATCTGTCATGGATACTTTAGCTGAGATTCCTGCATTGCAAGGGGTTGGACTAGATGACCCTTGGGGTCCCGTCCAACACTATGGTTCTATGATTATATGAAATCAGTTTCAGTCATCATGGCCTGGGTGAGGGGAGCTGTAATTCAGCAGTTGTTCAGAATCTGGGGGGCTACTGCCCCCACAGATATTATTAGAAGCACTTCAAGTCAAAGCTGGGCACCAGGAAGTAGAATCTGTACTTCATTCAGTTTCTTGCACCAAAATTCTTCCTCCCTCCATTCTTATAAGCTTCATTCATAAGGACCATCCGATTCACCTCGATCACTGAGATTCCCTGAAGGAGGTAACGCCTGGTGGTTTCCCATATAACAGAGGTTCAGTTGACCTTCACTAGAGAATGAGCCATACATTTTAGACAGGCCTTTACAATATGATTTTTTTCTCTTTAACCAACCAGTATCTATTGTTGTTTTACTGATGTTTGGTGTTTTTAATTATGTTTTACAGATACTTATTGATTTATTTTATTGTATCTATGTTGTAAGCTGACTTGATACATGATATGAAAGTGCAGATCATAAATATTCAAGTAAATGATCATCGTCACCACCACCACCACCACCACAGCATCATGAAGGTGTTGAGTTTTTGAGACGCAGTGCACAAACTCTCCAACATTCCTGTGATATCTTAAACATTATGCTAATATTACACTTTATGGCATAGATACAGTCTGTAAAATGTTGTGTGCTGGAAATGGTGCCATATTAAGCATAACCGGAAAAATGTGATCTAAAGGTTGTTCAACCATCTGTAAAAGTTGAAAACTGTGGTTTTCCAGCTATTTTTACTTTTTAAATATCCCCAGTTGTTTACTTTCTCATCTAATGATCACTAGCAAAAAATCCATATTTGATTTAGCACCCCGCCATGGACAAACTGTCGGATGTCTTCCTTGGCTTAAAAACACAAATAAATTGTGAAGTCTTCTTGGACAACTTTGAATGTACCGTAGTTCTTCACGTTCATGTCCCACTTAGGCCAAAGGGGTCTGCTTCTGAGACATAATTCTGAATGGCTAATAGAATAAGAAAGGCATTCTGAAAATACACCTCATGATGGTAATTACAAGCAGGAGAATTCCCATTATCAATATTATGTTTCTGTTGGAATGTTTCTTTTTTTGTAAGGACTTCTCTTCTCCCTCCCTGCCAAAAGGCAGATGAGTTGCAAACCAGTTAGTTAATTGAATAATTATTTTACTTGCCAGGAAGACTGACAACTACCTCTCTTCCCATTTTTAGACAGTGGATGTAAATTGCCCCCAGCTATTTACTTATAATAAAATAAGTAAATAATAAAAAAATAACAGAACACACACAGAAACACGCAAATGAATAAGAGAAAGGAGGCGAGAATGATCATATATTTTATCCTGATTATCATATTCCAAAACAACTACTCTATTTTGAACTTAAACATGGAAAGCATAATGCTGGTGGTCAACAAAAGAGATTTAAAGACTCTCGCAAGGCAAATCTTTAAAAATGTAGTATAAACACCGACAACTGGGAAACACTGGCCTGCGAGCGCTGCAATTGGAGAACAGCCTTTACCAAAGGTGTCATGGGCTCTGAAGACGTTCAAACCCAGGACAAAGGGGAGAAATGAGCTAAGAGGAAGGCACAGTTGGCAAACCCTCACCGTGATCAACTCCCGCCTGGAAGCCAATGTCCCCACTGTGGAAGGACATGTGGATCCAGAATTGGCTTCCACAGTCACTTCCGGACTCACTGTTAAGACTGTGATCATGGAAGACCATCTTACTCGTCTACGAATGATCGCCGAAGATTTTCTATATAAAGATGGTGATGTTCCCAGTAAAGTATATGGTTCTTCCTTAACTTGCATCTTATTCCAGTGTATTATTTTTAAAACCTTCATTTTTCAATAACCATTATGTTGTTAGCATCTGACATTTAACTTGACAGTGTTGGTTATTATTATTATTATTATTATTATTTCGATTTATATATCATGCTTTATCGAAAGATCCCAGGGCTGTGTACAGCAAAGTAGGACTGATAAGTTCTGAGGCTTGGGAAGGTGTGGGAATGGGTGGGGAGGCCAGACAGAAATACATGGAGGAGGACATTTCCATCTCAGGACTGAGGTTCCCTATCCCTGGGTTGCAGCAACAAGACCCTGCAAAAGATGAGATGTAATTCATGCTTTCTAACTTCAGGGCACATCTCCAAGTCTCACTTTCCACATTACAGGAAAAGTGGAGAATAAAATGCGAGTGATTCACGCTCCCTCTTTAGTAAAGTGGTGCTTTTAACGTAATGCACGAATTGATCCCACGAAAAAGGAATTCTGTTGTTGCAAATAGTCTGTCGAACCCTTGCCATTTGGCTTGGGGAAAGGTATGCATTCTATTCATCGCTTAAAGGATGGGTAGAGGAAGGACAGCATGACTCTAACTCTAAGCCTCTCCTTTTCTTTGAGCTGAATATGAGCTGTTCGTTACTTGCGTAATACAGAGCTATGTGGAAACGAGCCCTTTGTCTTAGTTCCAGCAATTTCCTAAAATTGGTCAGGGTGTAATTTCAGTGGGTGTTGTAATAGTGAACAACACGAACAATTGTAGAAATAACTCAGGCAAAACATTTGTTTGAATTAAATACCCATTTTCTCGGGACTATTATCGGAATGAAAAACGGCTGTTTCTTGCATTGCACGCTGCATTAACCGTATTTGTTAAGCATTTTGCGGGGGGGGGGGGGTGCGCACGAAAATGTTAACCATTCGTGCAGCCCATTCTTATGTGTGCTTCTATTGAGCTAGAGGTAACAGTGCCATCCTGGAATGAGGATTGCTGGTTGGCTTAAGATCAATCATAGTCTGAACCCACTCATCTGCAGGGCATCATCTGCACTATGCATTTAAAGCAGTATGATACCAGTTTAAGAATTCTGGGAGCTGTAGTACGTTATGGGTGCCAGAAGCTGTTGATGGGGCCCCTATTCCCCCCACAGAGCTACAATTCCCAGAGTTTCCTGGGAAGAGGAATAGATTTTTAAACCGCCCCTTCTGTCATACCCCGACTTTGCCTTGGTGGGCACTTGCTTTCCACGTTACAGTTTTTGTAAATACAAAGTTAACCAATATGGGCACAAGAATCAAACATAGTACACATATATCCCCTCTTTCTTCAATCATGGAATTCAAGGCAGCTTGTCCAGCAGGCTGAAATGTGATCCAGGTACTGCCCAGATACAGTATCCTATTTAGGTTCAGCATAGCTGCCACATCATATGCCTCCAGCCCATGCCCTGGGGCCATTTAAATCCACGATGCAGGCTGCAGTTCTGTACCTACTTACATGGGGGGCAGCCCCACTGAGCTCAGTGGAGCTTATTGTTGAGCAGATATGTACAGTATAGGATTGTGCTGCAAATAACCTGTTGAAACGACTCTCCATTATGTGGATCATACCTGCAATTTACTTTTAAAAAGTCCTTCACACAGTTGTGAATTGTGTGATTGCTGGCTTGTCTCGTTCGGGACTTGATTTTGTCATTTAGTCATGTGCTTAGATAATTATCCATGGGATAAAATCAGTGTCCACCCGAATGCACAAACTGTAAATCAGAAATTGATCTGTGCTTCAATCACAGGAGTAATGCTAGAGAGGGCCCAAGCCCCGCCCACTAAAGTCTCCTATTTGAATCATGCCCCGCTCTGACCTAAAAGCTGCAGCTCAGGGGGCTAGCACACAAACCCCTCTGCTTCCCACATAATGTGAGTCCTGGGATTGATGCAATGCATTCTTCCTAGACAGTAGGCAATGCTTCGACTGTGTATCATTCCTGCCATTTCCAATGTTCAAGCTGCTGAATGCAGTTGCGTGTAGAGGTCACCAAGCCACCCCCACCAATAAATTCACACAAGAGACATAATTTTTGTTTGGATTTTTGGCATAGTTTTGGCCACAACTTTATTGAAATACAAAACACTTGAGTGGTTGCGTAGGCATTGGTTCACGCTGTCCGATGGGACAGAGCTGACCACTTGTCAGCGAAAGACTAGCTGTCCGCCGGGACAGAGCTGACCACTTGTCAGCGGGGGGAAACCAGTCTGGGGAGAGTTGAATGGAGGCTGGGCTGCAGAGACCTCCCCCTTCCCCAGAGGTCCCAGGGGCTCATGCATGGCCCTGCAACCCTACCGGGTTCGGACAAGCATATTTGAGCCGCTGGATTCCTTTAACGGAATTCCCACGCACCATGATCACTTTGGGAAGGCTACCGCGCTCCATTAACCAACACAACCAATGCCTAACCGCCAACCTTACAAGTTGTGACTAGTTGCTACGTAGTAGGCGAAAACCAAATGGCACAGCCAATCAGCCAAATGGAAAAATTCCTACTAGGCCCCTGCCTCAAAAGCAGACGACCCCATGACAGGCAACAGCAAGGTCAACGCACAAGCCTATACCAGGGAAGGGGGGCGGGAGATCTGAAGCTCGCAGCAAAGAGGGAAGGTCGCACCACGTGCTGACCAATTTATAGGACGCTGGGCTGCCCATCAAAATTAGATACATGTGCTTTTGCCCAGCAACAGCACTGGTCACTGCTAGCTGTGGCCACTAGCCAAACCCACAGCTACGAAAAGGGGGGAGGCTTTCTAGCCCCCACCGCAACACGAGCTCTCTCTGCATTGGAGAACTCGCTTTGCTTACACAGCCAATCAACTTGCACACAAGAGGGGACTATCAGCAGGCTCAAGAGACCTCCAAGGTCTGCAGAAGTACGCATCATATTTAATGTGGTGTGTGTGTGTGTGTATGACTCTTAAGAAAGGGGAAACTCAGTTACCCAATGAGCTGAGTGTAATGAACTGAGGTTTTTTTAAAAAGTGGGGGAATGGAATAGAATGGAATGGAGAGGCTGGGGTTCTGAACAATAGTACACCCCGCTGCAACATTTTGTTGTAGGTCTCACTGGTGACAACTACAGCAGCCTATATCAGCAGTGGGGAATTGGTGACCTTCCAGATGTTGATGGACTACATCTCCCATGGTTGGAGCTGGTGAGAGTTGGAATCCAACAGCTCTAGGTCTCCCTCAGGAGTTTGGAGGTTTTTAAGCAGAGGTTGGATGGCCTCTGGATGCTTTAGCTGAGATCCCTGCATTGCAGGGGGTTGGACTAGAGGACCCTTGGGGTCCCTTCCAACTCTACAATTCTATGATTCTATGAGCATCTGGAGCACCACAGGTCCCACTTCGCTGTCATTGCATGAACACCCTCTTACCATTAAAAAAGACACCACTGTTGTTCTGCCTCATGCGTTTGGCTGAGGCTGTAGGACAATCTGCATGATCACAAGACGGGGGCCTGCTGCTTTCTCCCCAAATGGGCTAATGTTTTATGGCAGTCTGGGTTCTGGTTGCATGCCTGTGGCAAAAGCACTCTTATGAGAATTCTGTCGTGGGCACACATTGCAGTTCAGTGCGCAGCGCTCTAGACAAACAGGTTCCCCGAGTCCTACAGCTAAAGCAGCGTGATCCTTCAAATAGCTGCGTAAGTGCCAAGTTTTATTGCATTGAAAGGAGGATGCTGCTGGAGGATCAAAGCTGTTTTGAGATGATGTCACCCCCCTTGGTCATTTCTGCACGGCCCTTTGAGAAGGCAGGTTGTTTGCCAGAGACGTTTACATTTAATTGCTCTGGATGATATCTGGAAATACGTTTAATGGGCATCTGTTTATGACATCTTTGTTAATGGTAGTGACTTTATAAACTCCCTACTTGCCTTTGTTCTCAGTGGGAAACTTCATTCATATATATATATATATATATATATATATATATATATATATATATTCACCTGTTCCAGAATAACAGGCAGGCCCTATTCTCACAGGCAATATTAATTCTTATCTTTGAAGCCATGCTGATCTTGAGCAAACGTGTCCTTAATATTTATAATTCCTTATCCTGGGGAAGAGTCGCTTCATTATGAAAGCAGCATGCTCATATCTTTGCTCACAACAATCACCAGAGAGAGTTGAATTCCTAATTTGTTTCCCCAGTTTTCTCTTTCGCCTCTTCCCTCGGATGTCAGTTACACATCTCGCTTATAATTTTTCTTGAATAAAAAGTGATGGATCCATTAGCAGAGACGGGGTTCTCCACTTGCAATTTGCAGATTTACAGCCGTCTGTGTTTTTGCAGCTGGACGCCAAAAAAGATCTGGCTTCCTTGGTTTTGCAATTCATTAGGACTGAAGATTAAGGTTGCCTTTGTGGCAGTGCCAGCCTAAGACCTTTGGTTGCTTGGGGTAAAGGTAAAGGGACCCCTGACTATTAAGTACAGTCGCGGACGACTCTGGGGTTGCGGCACTCATCTCGCTTTACTGGCCGAGGGAGCCGGCGTTTGTCCGCAGACAGCTTCTAGGTCATGTGATGAACCAGAGCAGCGCATGGAAATGCCGTTTACCTTCCCGCCAGAGTGGTACCTATTTATCTACTTGCACTTTGACGTGCTTTCGAACTGCTAGGTTGGCAGGAGCAGGGACTGAGCAATGGGAGCTCAACCCGTCGTGGGGATTTGAACCGCCGACCTTTTGATCGGCAAGCCCTAGGCTCTGTGGTTTAGACCACAGCACCACCTGCGTCCCCTTTTGTTGCTTAAAGTGGATTCCAAATGGCACCCCCAAAATCCCCTGCTAGGGCTAACAGTTTTAAAAGTTGGGCTGCATCACTCAGACGCCAGCTCCTGTCTTCATCTATTAAAACAGGGTGGGGGTAAAAACTTCAGGCCGTAGGACACATTCCCTTCCAGGCAACCTTTTGATGGCCACATGCTGGTGGTGGCTGGGGCCAGAGGCAAAAGTAGATGGAGCAACCAATAGAAATTTTACCTGTGTACAGTAGGCTGGTTTGAACCCACACTCCATCCTCAATTAAGTACAGCAAAAGCAGCTGGGAAGGGAGAAGAGGAGTTCAGGGTTGGATTGCTTTTTAAAAAATAGTTGTATAAGTTGTGTGTCTTTGTTTCTCAATTTGTCCCCTTTACATTGTTTTTCATGTACTGTGGTATTTTAAGCATTGCAACTTGCTGTTATTTTTATTGCTTACAGTTTAGTAATTAGAATTTCTGTTCAATTATTATTTGCTGATATTTTGAGATGTTATTTTATTTTATTCTAATGTTCTAACTATTGAACATTACCTTATTTGATCTCAGTTGTTTATTTCACACAGCTATGTTACTATGGTACAGCTATGTTACTATTGAATTCATTGCTCCTGAGAAGAGGACATGGAGCAATGGATTCAAACTACAAGAAAGAAGATTCCACCTAAACATTAGGAAGAACTTCCTGACAGTAAGAGCTGTTCGACAGTGGAATTTGCTGCCAAGGAGTGTGGTGGAGTCTCCTTCTTTGGAGGTCTTTAAGCAGAGGCTTGACAGCCACCTGTCAGAAATGCTTTAATGGTGTTTCCTGCTTGGCAGGGGGTTGGACTGGATGGCCCTTGTGGTCTCTTCCAACTCTATGATTCTATGATTCTATTATGTGTTTTGTATTGGATCAGCGAGTGATCTTTGCTGTATATTTCGTTGCTTTAAACCGCCTTGTTTATAGTAATACAAATTAAAAGTGAAAATGAAATAAAATTCAAGCAAGGTCAGAGTTCAAGGATGCCCTCAGCCAAGCAATAAAGAAAAAAAGCAAACAGTACAACCAGTCGCAGCCAGCAGAGTAGTGTTGCTGGCCTTGATTCCCAAGGCCACACATTGCTGCCAGTTTTGGAGAAGTTATGGGAAAAGGCAATAGGAAGCTTGGCACAGTGTGGGTGCAGTGGTAGGAGCATTGGCTTGACTTCTTAGCTGCTCCCGCACCATGCCTTGCCCTCCTTCACTTCCTCTTGATAATTGACATTGTGTGGCATTGGGAAATTGGATGAGCAAGGTAGTTCTGCCCATGCCAACCCATCAGCTGCTGCTGGATATGAGGGGTGCCAACTAGAATAAAATATTGATCACATGACACAATTGATCACATGACACAGTGCACATACACCATTGGAATGACAATGCCCATCAACTGGGGGGGCAGCCCCCCTCAAATATTTTATGGGGTGGTGAAGAGCCTTCAACCCCTAGGAGTTGGCTCCTATGTGGCCTGGGTAGGAGGTGCCTGGCAGGTGTCCTGAGGGTTCGAGCATAATAATAATATAATAATAATAATAATAATAATAATAATAATAATAAATGAGGTAAAGGTAAGGTAAAGGTAAAGGACCCCTGGATGGTTAAGTCCAGCCAAAGGTGACTATGGGGTTGCCATGCTCATCTCGCTTTCAGGCTGAGGGAGCTGGTGTTTGTCCACAGACAGCTTTCCGGGTCATGTAGCCAGCATGACTAAACCGCTTCTGGCGCAACGGGACACTGTGATGAAAACCAGAGCGCACGGAAACACCGTTTACCTTCCCACCACAGTGGTACCTATTTATCTACTTGCACTGGCATGCTTTCGAACTCCTAGGTTGGCAGGAGCTGGGACAGAGCAACGGGAGCTCACCTTGTTGTGGGGATTCGAACCGTCAACCTTCCGATCAGGAAGCCCAAGAGGATCAGTGGTTTAGACCACAGTGCCACCCGCATCCTAATAATAATGATGATGATGATGATGATGATGATGATGATGATAATAATAATAATAATATATTATTTATACCCCGACCATCTGGCTGGGTTTCCCCAGCCACTCTGGGTGGCTCCCAACAGAATACAGTGGTACATCTGGTTACATACGGTACTTAATTTGTTCTGGAGGTCTGTTCTTAACCTGAAACCGTTCTTAACCTGAGGTACCACTTTAATGGGGCCTCCTGCTGCCGCCGCGCTGCTGCCGCGCAATTTCTGTTGTTTATTTCCTTGACATCTGCTGGGCGGGCGTTCCACAGGGCGGGCGCCACTACCGAGAAGGCCCTCTGCCTGGTTCCCTGTAATCTCACTTCTCGCAGTGAGGGAACTGCCAGAAGGCCCTTGGAGCTGGACCTCAGTGTCCGGGCTGAACAATGGGGGTGGAGACGCTCCTTCAGGTATACTGGGTCGAGGCCATTTATATAATGTGAGAATTAGGTTGGTTTGACATTTAATGCAAACTGAATTGATTTTCTCCCCAATCTTGGTTTTGTTCATTTGTTTCATAGGAGGTGCATGAGGAGCAGGCAGTTTTCTCCCTGCTCCTTACAAGCCTTTCATGGCAAAACCCCAGGGTGTATTAAAACAGATTACAAAAAAAAAATAAAAAAAAAAATGAAGCGCCTACAGTTGTAAAAATAAACAAAGCAAGCCAGATCAGATTGGCTCACATTCAGCAAAAGAGGTGAGAAAATAAATTTTATTAACTTTCAAAGGGTAGGGTAAAGAGGTGCATCTTCAGTACCCAGTGAAAGCTATACAATGAAGATGTTTGGTGCACCTCTGTGGGGTCCCAGAATTTAGGGGCTGCCACAGAGAAGGCCCTGTAACCTCACTGTTACGCTGGCAAACCCACACAAGCGCACATAGTAAAGGGTTGTGGGAAATGTAGGGTTTTCAAATGCAGAAGGAACTGCATTATCTGTTGCAAAAGAGGGCTCCAATCACATTGCAAAACCTGAAACCACACAATGCAGGGTCAAGCTGTTAAGGGAGTGAAGACAGTTGGGTTCTCTTCATTACATCGTCCCTTAACCCAGCTCAACTGTTGAGGCTGCACTCTGAATGGCACATTTGCTCATAAATGCCTGCTACTTGTCCGTAAAAACAGTATTATGCTATGCTATTAGATTATTGGCTTTTTATCACCAATGGAGCTTCTATTCCCCTAACCCCACTCTTACCATCTTTTGCTGGTTCAGGAAAATGTAAGAATAATGGCCAATGATAGGTACAGTGGTGATGTAAGGCTCATTTCATATACATGCCATGGCTCCTTTTTAACACCTGTTATAACAATCTTGGTAAGCCATCAGTGATGTTCTCTCTGGAAATGAGTGTTTGCATATCTAAATACCACAGCATCTGTTAGCAGCAAGGATTTGACATTTACTGTAAAATACATTTGCCCTTTACGCAAGAGATCAACCCTAATGGGCAACGCCTAGCATTGTTAGCTGAGAAATCTGATTGGCACTTGGCATCTATTTTGACCAACTGCTAGTCAAGATGGGGGACCTCCCATCAGTTGGTTGAGATGGGAGAGTTCGAGGGTGGGCAAAGCTTTTTCTCCCAAGTGTCACATTCCTTCTGGAGCATTCTGTCAGGGCCACAGGCTGACGATGGGTGGGGCTGAAGTCAGTGGTAGGCAGAGCCAAATCAAGATGTGGCTCAGTCCATGGCATTTCTCTTTCTCTTCCTATCACCCTCCTTTCTGTCTTCCTCCTTGCCTTTCAAGCTGCTCAGATAGGGAAAGCTTGCTCTAAGCAGAAATCTGAACTGATTGCTTGCAAAAGGGGGTTCTCAAAGAGCCTTTGTTGCGGGGTGGGCATGAAGCCATTCCTCTTGGTTTGGGGGAAGGGCTTGTGGCCACAGCAATTATTGACCAGCTAGTGCTGGCCAAATTTGCATATTGCAAGTGATTGACAGCCCAGCGTCCTTTAAATGGATCTGCACGTGATCAATCTGGTCACTTTTGTCTGGAGCTTCGGATCTCCCGTCCCCCCCTCCCTGGTATAGGCTTGTGCTTGACCTTGCTGTGCCTGTCATGGGGTCGTCTCCGCTTAGGAGAGGCCTAGTAGGAATTTTTCCATTTGGCTGATTAGCCGTGCCACTTGGTTTTCGCCTACTATATAGCAATTAGTCACAACTTGTAAGGTTGGCGGTTAGGCATTGGTTCTGTGGTATGGAAGGGCGGTGCCCTCCAAGAAGCGATGATGGTGATGGGAATTCTGTTAAAGGAAGCCAGGGGCTCTACATGCTTGTCCGAACCCGGTGGGTTGCAGGGCCACGCAAGAGCCCCTGTGGACCCCTGGGGAGGGGGAGGCGCTGATTTCACCAGCCTCCGTTAACTCTCCCCAGCTAATGGTTTCCCCAATCGCTGGCCAGTGGTCAGCTCTGTCCAGTGGACAGATAGTCTTGCTGACTAGGAGTCAGCCTGTCCGGTGGACAGTGCGAACCAATGCCTACGCAACCACTCACGTGATTTGTATTTCAATAAAAGTTGTGGCCAAAAATATGCCAAAAACCCAAACCAAAAATTATGTTTCCAGTGTGAGTTATTGGTGGGAATGGCTGGGTGACCTACACACACAAAAGGCTGTCAAAATTTAGCTGTAGGCCACATACAGTGAGAGTGAGTAGGGATTGGGGCGACTGGTTGGGCTTGGGGTTGGAGAAAATCACCCAGGCCACATTTTAACATAAACCTACCTAATTTTCTCTTTCCGAACCAATACACAAATTTGTCCTTCCAAATTCGAGCTGCGGTGTTCCAGTTCTTGAAGCTTAAAAGTATGTGCAGAAAAGGCCTATACTGGGGAGAATGTTGCATCCATTTATGCACTGATGAAAATAGCACATATGGGAATTTCTTTATTTTTTTATTTTTGCAGAAATGTGTAAATTAAACAACATACAAAACATGAGTTTATTAGAAGTTTGTGCTGAAACGCGGAGGCGTTTTCATAGTCACTCTGCAAAAATTGCAACCTGATACAGAAATGTAGAGAGCAGAATTTAAGACTGAAAAGAGGAGAAAGTGAGAGGAACTGAAATATGCATATTTGTCCAGACCTAAGGAGATGCTGGTGGCGCTGTGGTCTAAACCACAGAGCCTAGGGCTTGCCGATCAGAAGGTCGGCGGTTCGAATCCCCGCGACGGGGTGAGCTCCCGTTGCTCGGTCCCAGCTCCTGCCCATCTAGCAGTTCAAAAGCACGTCAAAGTGCAAGTAGATAAATAGGTACCGCTGCAGCGGGAAGATAAATGGCATTTCCGTGCGCTGCTCTGGTTCGCCAGAAGCGGCTTAGTCATGCTGGCCACATGACCTGGAAGCTGCACGCCGGCTTCCTTGGCCAATAATGCGAGATGAGCGCTGCAACCCCAGAGTCGGTCATGACTGGACCTAATGATCAGGGGTCCCTTTACCTTTAAGGACAGGGCAGAAACCAAATGGATGAATGAATGAATGAATATCATACTAGCATCCAGAAGATCCCATGGCCTTTACAATGAAGTGCCCAGTGGGGTGTTTTAGGTGCACCACATCATTTTCCTTCATTCTCTGCTCTCAGCTGTCAGAGAGAAGAATTGGACTGGACATAAGCTGAGGATGTTAAGCTAAGCTTATTCAAATGTTTTGTTCAGGGGAGAAGACGGAGAGTTATTGACAGCCTTCTTTGCGCAAAAGCAGTTTATTAAATTATTGTGGTCTCATGTTTCCCACTTCTCCTGAATAATAGATTTGTGTTGTTGCTGGCTTTTTTATTGTTTTTTTTAATGTCTGTGCTTCTGCCATTCTACTAGTGAGAACTCTGAAAGTACAATGACTGCCAAGGGATTTCCAGACTCATATGCCAAATGAAAAATATCATTTTTAATTTCAGATTTTTCTTCTTCTTGCATTTCTCAGAGATGCCACTTAATTGACATTTTATTACTCCCTAGCGAAATAAAATGGCAAGGCCATTATACCTGTTTTCACCTTGTAATTGTAATTTTACCCCTCCCACGCACCTCAATGGACAGAATAAAAATTTAATTTAATGATGCTATCAGAGCTGGGGGGAGGGCAGGATTGATGGTGCTGCTGTATCTCCGCATAACGTTTCTTTGCTCTTCTGGGAGTGACAAGAACATTGCGATTTTCTCGATGTCACCCTTGGGGACGAGACTAGAGCATCAGGACATTCTGGCAATTGTGTTGCCTCGTGAGCTATTCACAACAACTAACCGATTTCGGTGGCCCATCAAAATCCATACAGCAAACTACATTCAAGGAATTAAGGAGAAGTTTCAGATTTGAAATAGCCCCAGCAATTTCTGGCACCTCCCCACAATTCCCTCTCATCTGTGGCAAATTCCATGAAATGGAATGTTCTGTTCAAGTAGAATAAGTGGAAGCTTTTAGGGCTGGGATATGCCGATTATAATAATAATAATAATAATAATAATTTATTATTTATACCCCGCCCATCTGGCTGGGTCTCCCCAGCCACTCTGGGCGGCTTCCAAAAGAACATTAAAATACAGTAATCTATTAAACATTAAAAGCCTCCCTAAACAGGGCTGCCTTCAGATGTCTTCTAAAGGTCTGGTAGTTGTTGTTCTCTTTGACATCTGAAGGGAGGGCGTTCCACAGGGCGGGCGCCACTACCGAGAAGGCCCTCTGCCTGGTTCCCTGTAACTTGGCTTCACGCAGCGAGGGAACCGCCAGAAGGCCCTCGGCGCTGGACCTCAATGTCCGGGCTGACCGATGGGGGTGGAGACGCTCCTTTAGGTATACTGGACCGAAGCCATTTAGGGCTTTAAAGGTCAGCACCAACACTTTGAATTGTGCTCGGAAACGTACTGGGAGCCAATGTAGGTCTTTCAAGACCGGTGTTATGTGGTCTCGGCGGCCGCTGCCAGTCACCAGTCTAGCTGCCGCATTCTGGATTAGTTGTAGTTTCCGGGTCACCTTCAAAGGTAGCCCCACGTAGAGCGCATTGCAGTAATCCAAGCGAGAGATAACTAGAGCATGCACCACTCTGGCGAGACAGTCCGCGGGCAGGTAGGGTCTCAGCCTGCGTACCAGATGGAGCTGGTAGACTGCTGCCCTGGATACAGAATTAACCTGTGCCTCCATGGACAGCTGTGAGTCCAGAATGACTCCCAGGCTGCGCACCTGGTCCTTCAGGGGCACAGTTACCCCATTCAGGACCAGGGAGTCCTCCACACCTGCCCGCCCCCTGTCCCCCAAAAACAGTACTTCTGTCTTGTCAGGATTCAGTCTCAATTATGTCATTGTTGCATGACAATGGCTAGGAGCCAAACTTGTTCTAGACCCACCCATGCCATATGGAGATTGTGATTATTATAGTCGTCGTAATCTGGAGGATGCATGGGGGGGGGGAATCTTGTTTCTCTCAATACTAGGGCAGATGATGTAGATCTTCCCATCCCTACCATAATAAGCCCTGAACTTGTGAAATTTCATCCATCTACACCCCAAAGCATTATATTCATGGTGTCCCCCCGAAAAAAGGGGATTATGAATAGGTTTGCAGAGTAGCAGTGCTGATTTCTTCAACAATATTTATCATGTGTCCATATTAATTGGGTCCAACAATGCATTAAAGGATGAGATGGTTGGACAGTGTTCTCGAAGCTACTAACATGAGTTTGGCCAAACTGCGAGAGGCAGTGAAGGATAGGCGTGCCTGGCGTGCTCTGGTCCATGGGGTCACGAAGAGTCGGGCACGACTGAATGACTGAACAACAAAAATGCATTAAAGATGCTTGAAATAATAAAGGAATAAATGGTGCAGGATAATGGATCTGTAGTAGACACGGAGTAAGGTTACCCACATCCAGGCCAAGACCTGTCTCTTTAATGAAATCCAAACTTTTGCATGTAAAACTCCAGGAGTGGAATGCTCGGCACTGGCACAGGATGCGGCACCAAAATTTATATACCGCTTGGTCGTAATGAAACCTGTAAGCATTTTGCAGGAAAGCCTTTCCTGAACATAGTGGTGTTAATATCCTTCCATTTTTTTAAAAAAAAAATTTTTGCTACGAATTTTCACAACAAAGCCCTTAAGGTTTGAGGGGAGGCCACATGCTAGGCCTCTGTAATGTCAAGAAAATCAATCATGAAAGCGACACCAGCTGAGAAAGTGTCCCTCTGTTAACCTTTCTTAGCTTTAATGCAAAAGGGTGGACCTTCTCCGCTGTCATATTACTTTGATTAATGCCCTTGTATAATGAAATGGGAGAAAATTGAAAAGCCAGAACAATTAGTAGGGCAAAATTGAATTAGAGTACTAGAACCGGGGGTGGGGTGGGGAATCTAATCACTGCCGTTTATTTGGTTGGAGTTGAGGCAATTATGGAAACACGTTAAAATATATGTGATATTGCTATTTTCTTACCTCCATCCTTAAATATTGGGCTACTTTGGACAGCCCTCCCCTGCCTTCTCCACACTGAATCATTAACTCCAGGGGTTGTTGTTGTTGTTTTTAATAGAGGCATTTTATGAGGTAGTGTCACAATTTCTCATCCCTGCAACTCCCAGAGTAGGTGGCATTTCTTCACCCATCTCTTTCTCATAATATTGCAGATGGGTGACCACACACAGCCAAACCAAAGGGAAGATTCTGTATGTCAGGGACAAGCTGAAGAAATGAGGAGGAAGAACTCAAGGGGACTCAAAAACTCTAGAAAATTAGGAGTGGGGGGAAATTGACCACTCATGCGTGGATGAAAGGAGCAAACATATGTAACCAACTGTAAAATATAACTTGTAAGCCATTTTGGGAGACTTTTAGTGGCTTTGGGGTTTGTTTTTTGCTGAAGAGAGAATAAAATTGCTTTAAATGATTATTTAATTAAATAAGGATGTTGTTGTTGTTGCTGCTGCTGTTGCTGTTGCTGTCATTCTTCTTCTTCTTATTATTATTATTTCTGAAATGTATGCCTCTTTCTTCATTGGCCGATCAATATTTCCAGTTTCTATTCTCATTCCTGGTTTTCTTTTTAAAACGATGTTGTATTTGCCTGCTGCTGCTGCTGCTTTTAAAACCAGGTAGAACAGGGCAGAGAATGAGTCCCAAGTTTTTACGCCTCTTGAGATGTTGACAGAGTGCTTTGACTGGGGATACGTGTTGGTGAAAGTGAAAGCAGTTTGCTGGATTTATTTATTTTTTGAGTGCTGGTTTAGTGGGGACTGGATATCTCTTGCTTTTCTTCGCTTTAAAAATGTCTAGGGATACTTTGAAATCAAAGCCAGGCATGTTGTATCTCCGAGGAGATTGATCAGTATGCATTATGAATCCTCGAGTTGTCTTTAAGAGCTTTTATTCCTTCTGCTGCACATCTTCGGTTTTCTTTAAAAAAAACAAAAAAACAACACACACACACACACAAAGTTTCAGTTGCGAATATGAGATCTGGTACTTGCAAAGCTCTAGAATCCCAGCATCCTCTCATAGTTGCATCTTGGCCCTTTTCATCCTTACAGAAGATATTACTTCTGTGTCAACTGAATATATGTATGAGATGGGGAGGGGAATCATACCTGATGGCTTAAGGCACCTGTCAGGGATGTGCCCACCCCTGCCATTCCGGCACTGAGTGGCTACCGGCAGCCTCAGCCTGTGTTGTCGACGGACTCGTCTCCCAGTGAGTCTGTCAGCTTCTCCTCGGGGGAGGAGCAGTTACCGGGAGGGAGCCAGGTGGGGAGAGGTCTCCAGGAAGATGCAGAGAGACCTAGCACCACTCAGCAGACCCATTCGGAGAGGGAGACGCCGTTTCCAGCACCCGCTTTACGCAGAAGGAGAAGGTGGCACTTTAGAGTGCCGAGACTCTGGTGTTGGCGCCGCAACAGGAGGGGGGCACTTCCGGATTCCACTAGCGACTAGACGGTCATGTTTAGGGTTAGTTCCGCACTGTACATATTTTGCACAATAAAATAGTTGAAAGACAAGAAGGACTTGGTCTTTACTCACGAACAACCGTTAAGCGAACCTGATAGCACCCATCCACTTTCAGTGTAACATGTGCCTAAAGACTGCATCTATACAAACTGTACACGCATATAGGTTTGTTTGTATTGGCAGTGTTTTGGGAAGAGTGTTTATCTTGCACGCAGAAGGTCCCAGGCTCAATTCCTGGCATCTCCCAGTGAGCGTGGAAATGCCCCTTGCCCGGAAGCCTGGAAAGCTTTTGCCAGTCAGGGTATACAGTACTGAGCTACATGGACCAATGTTCTGACTCAGTATAAGTCAGCTTCCTATATTCCTGTGTATTGTAGCATCAGGGTCACCTCCAGGTTGGTGGCAAGCAATGGCAAGGTAGCCCCTGGTGGGACCCCTTCCACTGGAGCTGCCATGGTGCATCTAGCAGCAGTGGCAGGTTCTAGGAAGCCAACCACCATTTCAGCTTTTTCCACAGTGCTCCAGAGTGCTGCTACATCAGATGCCATGGGAGCTGTGGGAACATTAAAATAGCAGATGGGTGGATCTTAACCCAGATACTGCCACCAGATGAGCCCCTCTCCTAGAACAGAGGTGTAGCAGCAGTGGCATCCAAGAAGCGATCAACATCAGTGGCTCCTGCTGGAACACTTGAAAATCTGCCCAAGGGCCATTGGATGATGACACCAACGAACATGACCCTATACATGCATTCAGCCTAAAGAAAAGTACCTTCGCAGTCCTGATGACATGGTTTTTCAGCCATCTCTAAGTCATTTCCTTATGCTTGTATTTGAAGTGTATGGGTTGAAATGTGATTCCTGAAGACCCTTTAAGAAATTAGCCCTCCCCCACTTCTGATAAAGAATTTATTTCTTCTGTGTCTGAAGATTCCTTTAAGAAACTAAGCATCCTACTTCTCCAATGTCATACAAAACTCCTTGGAACATCACATATTTGTTCTTTAGCAAAGAAAAATGGATTGAGGATGATTACCATGGCACTTTTAATTTTCCTCTTTTGTTTTGGTTGATATCAAGGTCAATTCAGATGAGTTTTTTCTTTCTCTGCTCCACCAATATATGTTAATAACTGTGTTCAAAGGTTAACTAGATTGGAAATGGTGTGGGGGGGAACGGGATGGATTTGTATGAATCTCTAACTCTAATCTGAAAATAACCTCAGAACCCAAATAAGTTCATGAAGTAATTTCAGAGAGAGGAAACAGCAACAAGAGGATATGCAGAGGAATGTCTGTAATACAACAAGGTACTTAAAAAGGACTTAAGGGGAGGCAACAGGGTTTTTGTCTTTGGCCTTGTCTGTAGGGGGACTTCGCCTGGATCGGTTGTAATTGCAGAGCTAAGAAAAGGACATTATGGAGGATGTTTTATGTTATGCATTCAGTGGTTTGTGTTTGCCTGAGCTTGAGTCTGGACTAAGGATTCTGAGCCCCTGTGTTCTGATTTGATACATGATATCCAATCACATAACATTTCAGGATTTGGGCCTCTGCCATTGGCCCTTAAACTCTGAGTCATGATTCGCAGCTTGGAAGTTTAGGCAGCCAATCACGTTGGGAGTGGCCCAGGCCTTCAGAAATGTATATAAGCAGTTGGTTTGCCCCTGTTGTCCAGTTCTGTTAGTTCAATAAAGGTTCTTGCTGTTATCATTGTGTCTTGCCTCGTGGGAACCCACTTACACTTCATTTTATGAGTGCTGTTCTGATGCCCAGGGATTGCTGCAGATGTAAACCGTCACCAGACTTCCCCTCTATGTAAAGCAGGGATGGGGAACCTTTGGGCCTTCAGATGTTGTTGGAGTACGACTCCCATCACCCTAGATTATTTGCCATGCTGGCTGGACAGAGTATGCACACACATTCAACCCAGGAGATCACAGCTGCAGAGATAAGAAATGAAGAGTCGTTCCATTGTCTCGAGAGGTGACTTCTTAGTTTGCATGGAGAAACCATTTTCAGCAGAGCCCAGCAACGGAAGCACACAACTGTACTGAGGCAGCACTGGGTGTTGAAAAATTGTGCCACTAAGAAGAAGAAGAGTTTGGATTTGATATCCCGCTTTATCACTACCTGAAGGAGTCTCAAAGCGGCTAACATTCTCCTTTCCCTTCCTCCCCCACAACAAACACTCTGTGAGGTGAGTGGGGCTGAGAGACTTCAAAGAAGTCTAGCCCAAGGTCACCCAGCAGCTGCATGTGGAGGAGTGGAGACGCGAACCCGGTTCAACAGATTACAAGTCTACCGCTCTTAACCACTACACGACACTGGCTCTAACAATGTTGTGGCCAGGGCAACTGCCTCTGTGTGCCCCCCCCCCCCCGCTACGCCACTGCATTGACTCTCCTCAACAAGAAGGGCTGTAAAGGCTTCCCATTCAGACCTGGAAAACGTTTGTTTGTTATGGGTCTTCACTTGGTCTCTCTGGTTCTGATAGCTACCTACGGCACAGCTGTGACAGATGTTCATTCAATCCCTCAGCCACACAGAAGGGCATATATAAATAGAAAGTACTCAAACCAATGCAATTTTTTTTGGTCTTAAAGTAATTTTAACTTTTAGTAAGGTCCCCCAAGATCTTGCTGAATGGCTTGTATAAATATCACAAAAACGCACACACCATTCTAGTGATTTCTGTGGCACCTTTTAGCAGGCTAACTTTGCGCTTGAATCGAGAACCATGGTTCGAGTCAAAAATTTAGCATGTGGCCTTATAAAACCCACGATTTCACTCAGCTCTCCCAACCTGCCCCACAACAATATGAGGATTACTAAACTTGACTTGTTTGAACACTTTAAAGTACTCTAGAAATGCCAAATACTCTTTTTGGTGATTTGCCTTTTCCTGTAACATTTCAGCTTGGCTTGCATCATTTGGAAATATTTGCTTTCAGCGAGACACCTGCTTTTCTGGATCTTTTCGGCAGCAAACCCTCTCTTCGTTGCATCTGGCAGACTGTCACCTCAGCAGTGTAGGTAAGTTGATTTGTATGGGGCTCGAGGGTGGATGGACGGCCCTGCATTCTGAATTAGATATTGGTTGAGCTGTTAGAAACGTGGTGATAGAAAAATGGGAGAAGGCCTTGGCAGAATGAAGCCTGAATGATGCAGTGGAGAGAAACACACATATTTGTTTACCACAGGACTGAATGCCAAACTCATGCTGTTGATCTACTGCTGTGCTTTCAGAAAAATTGTTTTGTATTGGCTGAATCATATTTTTAAGTATTGTTTATTTTTGTATTTTTCCAAGCATTAATGTTTCAAATGGCTTCAGCCAATCAAGTTCTACTCAGACCCGTTGAAATTAATTAACTTATAGGGCTAGCATTGGATACAACCCAATATGCTTCAAAATTACTGATCCCAGGCAGGCAGCTATACATTAATTTTTTTAAATGCCTGCTACAAACTTCTCTTTTGTTTCGGCAACCCTAGCCATACATATCATTTTATTAGGCATGTTTGTGTTTTAAACTCTTGATTTTATCTGCATTTTGATAATTTTATTATGTCTACTTGTTCTTAAAGTCTGTTGATTTTCCTATCTTTTTCTATTATCTTCTGTAAATAGCTTACTTTTTCTGGTTATATAAATCTTGTTCAGTAGTCTCTTTAAAATACTGTATTTTAACATTTGTGGTTTTGTTTGCTAGCTTGAGAGATCCTTGCCCAGAAAAGTAGCCTGTAAAAAATGAAAATAAATAAATTAGAATATAAGAACTGCCTGGATGGATCAGACTGAAGTGGTTCAATGGAGGTGATCCCTCTTCTTTGGTGATCACTCGTAGCCAAGTAAGATTGTCTTCCATGAACACAGTCTTAACAGTGAGTCAAGAAGAGGAGAAGGAGGAGGAGGAGGAGGAGTTTGGACTTGATATCCCGCCTTTCACTCCCCTTAAGGAGTCTCAAAGCGGCTCACGATCGCCTTTCCCTTCCTCCCCCACAACAAACACCCTGTGAGGTGAGTGAGGCTGAGAGACTTCAGAGAAGTGTGACTAGCCCAAGGTCACCCAGCAGCTGCATGTGGAGGAGCAGGGAAGTGAACCCAGTTCACCAGATTACGAGTCCACCGCTCTTAACCACTACACCACAGTCATCCATGACTGTGGAGTCCAATTCTGGATCCACACGTCCTTCCAGACTGAGTTGGATTGCTGCAAATAGCCCCACCTGGCTATGAATTTCTCTAATGCTCTTTAAGAACCAGAAACCTACTTGTGGCTATTGCCACATCTTGCAATTGCAAATGCTGCCACTATGCACTGTGCAAAGAACGGTTTCCTTTCTTCTATCTGCTTTGAACTCACTGGGCAACCCTGAGTTCTTGAATTGTGAGAGGGACAAAGGTTTCCTCCGCCAGGGGCGGAGGAAGGGGGTGCAGTGGGTGCAGGCCGCCCTGGGTGTCACCACTGAGGCGGGTGACAAAATGCCAGGCGGCACTCACCGCAGGGCCTGCAGTGTGCCCGAGCCACGCGTCTCTCCTGGGAGAGATGCGGTGGCTTGGGCGCGCGCAGGCTCCGCGCTGCCCAAATGGTCCACCCGCTGCCTCCCCCCCAGCTGTAGGGCGGCTGAGTGGGAGGAGGCAGGGAGACTCTGGAGGCCCTGCGGTGCGCCCCGCCCCTATGGGTGGCTTGCCTCGCCCCTAGGCGCGCTGCCCCAGGCACCTGGGCGGCTTCTCCGCTGCTGCACGGACCTTCATGAAAAGCCGGAGCTCATTGCTCAATGCATCTTGGCCGGGATGGAACGAAAGATGGGGTTACATGTTTAAATCAATTCTCTGTGCGCACACTCTCTTTATATTCTAACACACACACACACACACAGAGAGAGAGAGAGAGAGAGAGAGAGAGAGAGAGAGAGAGAGAGAGAGAATACCTATGGAGGTGACTGTGGAGAAAAGAACAGAAAGCATCTTCTCTAAAACTCTATAGCAAGGGTGGCAAACCATCAGCTCATGGGGCTAATTAGGCCTTCCAGGCCTCCCCATTGTTCCTATGAGGCTGTTTTGGACAAACCACACCCACCAGCCCTATAGCTGATCTCTGGTGTCTGCATTGCACCATGACTTTGCCCACAGGGCTTGGCTGCAGTCTATAGTGGGGAACCCTTAGGTAACATGAAATATGAATGGCAACTCTTCTCTGCAGCTATCAGCAGGAGGGTTCGTGTGAAGCCTCAGAACTATTCTACACGCAGAGTGCACAAATACTGTGGAGTAACTACTAAACAGGAGATCTAGGCCTGTCTAGCCACTCTTGGCTGTACGGTATTTGAAACCCCGGACAGCCAATCTTTGCTGCAAAAATGTTGGCATGGTAATAACAACGTTCTTGCCAATATTCCTGCCAATACGTCTCTGACCTCTTTTGCTTCTGAACATACCTGTTCTTTCATCACAGAGGCATTCCCAGAGGTTGCTGATCTGGTGTGTTCTTTCGAATAAAGGAAAACCTTCCCCAGGGAACAGGTTTGGATTGCAACATGCTGTTTTATCCAGAGCTCTCTGGAGATGAGCTTTCAGACACTCCATTGTGTGCATTGCATTTATAGCATGATCATGTAACACAACAGGTTACGTATCCTGTACTATGAGGCGAAATAGATTTTGCCAACTTTTAAAAAACCAACATCATTAGCAAATTAGGCATGTTCACCTTTCAACACAAACTGAACCCCCCCATCCTTTGTTCTGGCTGTGCTCTGGTTTTTGGATTTGTTGAAGCAAGTTGGATAAGAATGCCTGCAAAGTCCCCTCCAACACAATGACTGCATGAAACAAAAATGACCGGGTCCCTGATATTCCAGAATGTTGACTGCTCTGTTCAGTACAAGGCCCAGTCTATTCAGGCTGGCAGGAAGTCTCCAAAGATTCAGGCCAAAGCTCAGTGGGAGAGCATCCTTGGTCCTTGGTCCAATTCCCAGCATCTCTAGGTAGAGCTAGGGAATATTCCTGGTCTGATACTCTGGAGAGCTGCTGCCAGTGTAGACAATACTGAACTAGATGATTCATTATGTGGGAACTTCCTATCTTCCTTTGTTCCCTGCCATGCTACCTTGTGACTCAGGGGTTCTAGGGACTAGATATGGAATCTTTAGCTCATGCTCCTATACTGAGCTACAGACCCTCCGAGGGCAAGAACAGCATATTTATCTAAGATTACATATTTGACTGTGAAACATCCCTTTAAAAGAATTTTGTTCTTGGTAAAGTTTCCTGAGAAGTTCCCTTGGAACGGATTCAGATTCTCAAATGTGGAAAACAAACAAACAAACAAACAAACAAACAAACAAACCATAAATGGGTTTGGAAAGATTTTACACTTAGTATCCTTTTTAAAAATATTTTGATGCTGTTCTTGATGTTCTTTTTATGGAAGGTAAACTCCTTTAAGGGACCCAGGGGGCGCTGTGGGTTAAACCACAGAGCCTAGGGCTTGCCGATCAGAAGGTCGGCGGTTCGAATCCCTGCGACGGGGTGAGCTCCCGTTGCTCGGTCCCAGCTCCTGCCAACCTAGCAGTTCGAAAGCACGTCCAAGTGCAAGTAGATAAATAGGAACCGCTCTGGCGGGAAGGTAAACGGCGTTTCCGTGCGCTGCTCTGGTTCGCAAGAAGTGGCTTTGTCATGCTGGCCACATGACCTGGAAGCTGTACGCCGGCTCTCGGCCAATAAAGCGAGATGAGCACCGCAACCCCAGAGTCGGACACGACTGGACCTAATGGTCAGGGGTCCCTTTACCTTTACCTTAAACTCCTTTAACTCGCCTTGTTCTTTGGCTCGGAAACTATCAAGTGCATAG
The DNA here is from genome assembly GCA_034641385.1 of Darevskia mixta. NCBI lineage: Eukaryota > Metazoa > Chordata > Lepidosauria > Squamata > Lacertidae > Darevskia > Darevskia mixta. The sequence continues at coordinate 93,223 of JAWWNH010000121.1, read as the reverse complement.
ATATCCTCATCACACATCAACCACGTCAGTACATTCTAAATTAAGGGGAATGCAAATATTATCAAGCAGCATGATACTACTGTGGATAGGATTTAGGTGCAGTGTCCTGCATTGTTGATCCTAAGAATGCATTGAAGTTCACGTGCATGTGTGCACACACATACACACACACACACACCCCATGGCCTGTACTGGGTAAATCTGTCCCTTTCCTTCACCCATTTTATTGCAGCTGTTCAGTACAAATTAATTCCCAATAAATTGTTATTGCACATCACTCAGCCAGCTATTCTGCGGGCAAAGGAACAGAACACCTTTGCCCAAAAATGGAAAGAAGAAGTCCCAGCAAAAGAAGAATGGATACAAAAACTTATGGAATATACAGAAATGGCGAAACTTACCGGAAAAATAAGAAATCAAGATAACAAACTTTTTATAAAAGAATGGAAATGGTTTATTGAATATTTACAAATAAACTGTAAACAGATAAGAACATTGGCAGGATTATTGTAATAACCTGCAGTTTTATAAGGCTATGTATTTAAAATAGATGAATGAATGAGCAAATTAAGTTAATTTGGATATGCAGAAAATATTAAAAATAAATTTAAGGAACCACAGAAAGAGGGGGAAGGAAGTCAAGTTTTGAAATGTTAAAATGATTATGAAATTACTGAAGTGTATAAAATTGAAAATCATAAATAAAATAATTAATAATAAAATAATAAAAGGAACAGAACACAGCAATCCAGCAGTATGAAGAAGATAGATTATTTGGGAGTGCCAAGGCCAATGGCAATAAAGCAAGGTGGGAGCAGACCAGTAAGAGGGACTTTGAAAATGAATCCTTCTACTGCATCTGAAGAGTGATTTGGGAATGCAGATGCTTTCTGCGTGCTTTCAGTTATTGCATAAAACGGAATATGGGACTGGAAGAATGTGCATACCCAAATCAGCCTTCAACCGCCATTCCTTTTGTATTTAGCACAAATACAAATGCAGCCTTTCAGATATCACTGGACGCCAGCTCCCCTCAGCCCCAGCCATCCTGGCCGATGGTTGGAGAGGACAGGAGGTGGAGTCCGTCAACATCTGAAGGGGCACAGGCTCACCAGCCCTGGCACAGAACGTCCTCCTGTCAAAATGAGAGAACGCAGCCTGTGACAGCAATAGCTTTGGGGGCAAGGTTGGAAAATGGTCATTCTTAAAAGAAGTCAAGCTGGACCATAAAGAAGGCTGATCGCCGAAGAATTGATGCTTTTGAATTATGGTGCTGGAGGAGACTCTTGAGAGTCCCATGGACTGCAAGAAGATCAAACCTATCCATTCTTAAAGAAATCAGCCCTGCGTGCTCACTAGAAGGACAGATCCTGAAGTTGAGGCTCCAGTACTTTGGCCACCTCATGAGAAGAGAAGACTCCCTAGAAAAGACCCTGATGTTGGGAAAGGTTGAGGGCACAAGGAGAAGGGGACGGCAAAGGATGAGATGGTTGGACAGTGTTCTCGAAGCTACTAACATGAGTTTGGCCAAACTGCGAGAGGCAGTGAAGGATAGGCGTGCCTGGCGTGCTCTGGTCCATGGGGTCACGAAGAGTCGGACACGACTGAACGACTGAACAGCAACAAAAGAAGTGAGGGGGAAGGGATCACTTGGTAGTGTTGCTTTTTAAGCAAGCTGATAAGATTCCATTTTTGAAGCATTTAATGGTGGGGTATCAGATGGCCAATCCACATGTTACTTGAGTTTGCCACTGAATGCACACCCAACAGGGAATCGCAGCTAATTGATCCCAAAGGGCCTAGGTAGTACTACGTGTGGCATTAATTGTGTTGTTTGCCGCTGTGTCAAGCGATTGGAGAAGATTTAATCCTAGATACAGAGGTCATTTTAATCAACCCCATGGTACACAGGGAGAGCAAGTTTAATCTTTTCCTCCCCAACCACAGTCCGAATGCATCTTGTTCCTTCTGCATCAGGGAAAGGGGATTCTGTTGACACAGCGGGCTATTGGAATGGGTGTGTTTGGCAAACTGTGTTGGCTGAACAGCTAACTCATATACTGAGACTGGCTAAAGGGCAAATTAAGACAGAACAATTTGGATCAGAATGGGAATGAATATGGTGTAGTGGTTAGAGTGTTCGAACAGCACCTAGGAAGCTAGGGTTCAAATCCCCCCACTCAGCCATGAAACTCAATGGGAGAACTTGGGTCTGTCACTGCCTCTCAGCTGCCCAGCCTAAACTACCTCACAGGGTTGTTGTGGAGACTGAAGAAGGGGAAAACCAGGTGTGCTACCTTGTGCTCCTGGGGGATGCAAATATTAATAGTACTAATATTAATGTTATTCTTGATGGTAATAAAACCTTCAAGCAGTTTACAAAAAAAAACCCATTAAAAAATCGCTATGCACATCCAGCGTCTGGTCCTCCCAACTCGCTGCTTGTAAGCCTAGTATGTGCAGAACCACCCTTGACACAAGATTGAGTTGCTTTTAAAACTTTGCAATCTGTTCTCCTAAGGAAACGTCACTCCGATTCCACTGCAATTCAGAAGAATTATATAAGGGCTCAAATAAGGGAGTATAAATGAAACATCAATGGAAATTCCTAAAGTGATGAATCTGATAAGCTGGTGGCAGGGCCATTTTCCTTTATTTCATTTTTCATAAAGCTAGTAAATGTCACTGCTGAAATATGATAATGCCCCATGAAATATGATCACTGGGACATTGGGAAAGCTGTGATGCAGCGCGAGAGCTTTCTGTGCCCTGGCATCTCTCTCTCTTGCATCATCTGTCTGGATGAGTAGCCTTTAACCCCCTGAAGGGAGCCCTCCTGGGAACCCAACCTGTTGTAAGGCTTCATACACACATGAGTGTGTGCTAATTAATGACACTTGATGCACTGAGCACAGGGAGGGAGGGACTCGGAAGACACTGCTCTCACTATATGTAGCTGAAATCCCAACTTCTTCAGACAAAATGCTCTGAACACTAAAATAAATAATACGAGTCTCTTGTCGACCATGTTGCCTTTCCTGCATTGATGTATAATACTTATAGGCTCGGGATGCTCTCAAATATATAAGTAGCCCCATCCTTTTCCATCGTCTTATCTGGAACCAGAGACTGCGGACCTTTTATATCATAGAATCATAGAATCATAGAGTTGAAAGAGACCACAAGGGCCATCCAGTCCAACCCCCTGCCAAGCAGGAACACCATCAAAGCATTCCTGACAGGTGGCTGTCAAGCCTCTGCTTAAAGACCTCCAAAGAAGGAGACTCCACCACACTCCTTGGCAGCAAATTCCACTGTCGAACAGCTCTTACTGTCAGGAAGTTCTTCCTAATGTTTAGGTGGAATCTTCTTTCTTGTAGTTTGAATCCATTGCTCCATGTCCGCTTCTCTGGAGCAGCAGAAAACAACCTTTCTCCCTCCTCTATATGACATCCTTTTATATATTTGAACATGGCTATCATATCACCCCTTAACCTTCTCTTCTCCAGGCTAAACATACCCAGCTCCCTAAGTCAGGGGTAGGCAACCTGTAGCCCTCCATACGTTGTTGGACTCCAACTCCCATTAGCCAAAGCCGGATCGGTCAGTGGCCATGGAGATATGTAGTCGAGCGACCTCTGTAGGTACACAGAAGAAAGGATTGTATGGAATTTGCCTTCAGTAAGCCTGAGCGTTAGTTCCATCTGAGTCACACCAGGGGTGGGGAACTTCCAGCCAATGGACAACGTATGTTAGATGTGAATGGTGTACATGTGTATTAACTAGGGAGGGAGACTTTTCCAGTAGGCCTGAAAACGCCATCTTGGTAGTCAAGATAACCCCGATTACTTGATAGTTGTTGCAGTAATGAGCTCACCTATATTTATGCACTTGCTTTGATATTTGCTAATTGGCTGGCTTTGATGCTATGCTTATCTGTGGGCCCTGGGATGTTTGGCACTTGGAGAGTTATCTGTAAGCCTTGGATAATTGCCACCTATGCCCTCATGGGTCAGATGGATTGATGGGAGGTTCGGGCCAAACTGACGTATGCTGTCTTTTGTATAGGTAATGTTTAACATATTAGAATTTTGCAGAAAAGTCATGATGACCTCTCATTGCTGCAATGTTTGCCTCACATCTGCAATGGCAGCGAGGCCTCATAGGCCGTGTTGCAAGTTTACACCTTTCTTTAATAAAGCACTAGAACTGGCCATTTTGGTGTTTTTTTACACCACCTTTGGTATCCCTTGCATGTGGGCCTGTGGTTCAGAACACCTCCCTAATTTGCACACCTCGAACCAATGCAAAAACCAAAACACAGGTATTGTTGAAAATTTACACTTCTCTGAATTTTGGGATGAAGTTTTACAACCAAAAACGTGTGCATAAAAATGCATATTTTAGTGAAACGAACATAAAAATGCACTATGTTTGGGGAAATTGCTTGCCAAAATGTGTGCGCTAGTCAAAACTGCATACAAAAATGTGTTTATTAGGAGAAATTCACAGTAAAATGCTGATGAATTTTCATAATGATTTCTGTAGAAGTGTGGAGAACTTCATGAAAGTTTGAAATCTTTTAAGATGCATTTATGATTTCATACAAGAATCATATAAGATCAGTGCTTTTTAAAAAAAAAAATGTTTAGGGGCACTCTAATTTTCCTACTCATATTGAAATACTGCCCCTCAATGAGGCCAAACTTAGATTCACAAAATGTTTAGGGGTATGCTTACCCCTACGTACCCTCAGGGAAAAAAAGCACTGTATAAGATGCACATATGATTTCATTCAGACTCCCCGAGTGTTTCACCATGATACTGGATCACTGTCAAACCCACCATTAGCCAATTGTGACTTTAAAGGTGCAATTTTAATAGAGTGAAAGCATCTACTGCCACACAGTCAGTGACATAATCAATTAGGGAAGATCTATTTCCATTCCTGAACCACCTTATCTAAGCAGAAGGATCAATGAAACTAGCATCTTTGACACTAGCAAAAAAAGAAAGAAAGAAAGAAGAAGAAAGGAAAGTATAAGATAGATATTATGATTGAATGTATGAATAGATCTGTACTTGGTATATTAATCATCATCAGACAGTCCACTAAAGCAGACATCACACTGAGCAAACATAATGATCCTTTTTACCTAGTAAATTGTAATGTTGTGTAACATGCGTAAATAGGAACACTAAAATGCATCTTCTATTATAAATATATGCAACGTACATAAAACGACTGTTTCCCTTAATCCCAATAACATTACCAAGCATCACTCCCCAATCCACTCTGCCAGAAACATAGCTGAGAGTATGCTACCACCTGGCAGTGTATCAATTATATGGTGCCAGAATGAGATGGGGCAGAGCAGGGCAGGGGGCAGATCTGCTGCCCCATTTCTCAGAGAGGGACACGATATTGGAACTCATGGAAAAGGGTGCCGTGCCTTGCTGGCTGGCTGGCTGGCTGTGGAGGGCGGACCTGAACTGCTTCTCTCTCAGAGCCAATGCTGCTGCCACCTTCTTGGCTCTTTTCATTGGTTTTTGTGGGTGCCCAAACACCCACAGCCCCCTGAAGTTGGCTCCTACGGATTGAGTGAACACCTGAGCAGCATGAACAGGCCAAGAGCTAGGAAGCTAGTCTGTGGAACTGTAGCCTCTGACTTAGGCCACATTCACACCATACACTAAAGCACTATGATATCACTTTAAACGGTCACAGCTTCCCCCAAAGAATTCTGGGTGCTGTAGTTTATTCAGTGTGCTGAGAGTTGCTGGAGATGCCTATTCTCCTCCCCACAGAACTGCAATTCCCAGACGTCTCTGGAAAGAGGGATTGATTGTTAAACCATTCTGGGAATTCTTGCTCTGGGTAGGGAATAGGGGACTCCTAGTAACACTCTCATCAAACTAAATCTCCCAGAATTCCTTGGGGGAATCCCAATAAAAGTGGTATCATAGCATTTTAAATGTATGGTGTGGATGCGACTTTGGTGTCTGGTCAATGTTAGATGCCGAGGTCATGACAGTCCTATGAAAAACAGTCAAATGAAATAATGCTGTAGAATAGGGTCTGTAAATCCCAAACTGTGGAAATGTTGACTCCAGAGCAGAACATAACTGCATAAATGCAACAGCCCAAAATATAATTAGTTTGGGGGACTGAATGTTTAAAATACATCTGGATATGCATTCTACTTAAAATCAGCAATGCACTATTGAACTGTTTTCCCTGGCTTTAATAAAAAAAAAACCCAACCACCACTATGAACACACTTTTAGGAAAATCATATTTCATTTTCAATCAACATATCCCCAAAGAGTTTACTTTTCATAGTTCCCTAAAGTTCACACATAAGCTTTTAAATTTTGGTCACTGGAGGAATGTACTATAACAGGATAAGGCTTGTTTTCCATGGCTCCTATTTACTCTGGAGAAATCAAGAAGCATTGTGCTCTTTCAGAAGAAGGATTTCCTCTAGTAAATTTGCCAGTAGAAAACAATCGTGCACTTTGATTGCTTTATTTGGATACCAGCATGGTAAACTCCTTAAGTAGCATGAGCAGAAAAACACTGGAATTAAGCAGCTCGCGACCCATTGATATGAAACCTGTCATGGGCATTTGTGTGGAAATATGCTAAATAGGTTGCCTAATTTGCATAAAGAGAGGCAAAGAGCTGCTAAGTATGCATCACATCCCCATCATTAAATTATGCTACATGCAAAATCCAGACTATCAGAGTGATATACATACATATTAGATTTCAATATTTACATATACATTTCTCGGGTCAGAATATGTAAGGAGACAGACAGTTTCAGGCAACTTAAATTTCTGCAACATAATCTTAAAAACAAAGAAAGCCAAAACCCAGGTGGGGTGGATGACCATATCTGGCATATGTCAGGGTGGCAAGTATACAGATGAATAGTTCAAGATTTGATTAGGGTTCATTGTACACTTATCTCTAAGGGTTTTTTACTGGGTTTCTCTTTTATATCTTTTGGGGGTTTTTTTAATTACGGCACACCAGTGCAGAACTCCATGCATACTCCCATGTACACAGAGCTCTTGCAGATACAAGCTGCTCACATCACAGCTCCTGAACCCACAAAAGCAACAGTACACACACCAAAAAAACTAAACATCATCACAATCAATGCAACAGCAAAACAAACAAACAAACAAAAAAACACTCTATCAAAAAGTATTGGAAAATTCTTAAACTAAAAAACAACAACTACCTTGATACTTTCTTCCTAATTTCACACACATAGCCACAGCAACGCGTGGCCGGGCCAGCTAGTATATACAGGTATATATAATGTATGGCTAATCGAGAAAGTTTAAAAAGCTGCATAGTCCTGTTGGCATAAAAAGGTCTTCAAGAGATGCCCAAAAGCCAACAGACTGTTGAATCTCTGCAAGAAGATTGTTCCACTGCAAGCAAATGCCGGACTTATGTGACACAGGGGACAAGAAACAGCATTTGTCATGGTATAGGGCTTCAGCTGATCAAAATATTTGCTTTACAACATAATCAAAGTCCTCTAAGAACCATGTTCTTTGTGTGACCAAGGCAGCAGTGCACAAGTGGTGAGGCTTGCTCTATAGCCCTATTCACACATTACCCATGTGGAGAGCTGTTGCCCTTCTTTTCACTTTCTTGCTGCAATGGACCAAATCCCACCAGCATCTGAATGGATGGGACAAGAGATGATGTCATTTGAAAGAAATCTGCCAGCAGAATGAAACAGATGGTCAATCAAAGCACTTTTAGAAAGTAGCTTTAAGGGTTTATATATATAGTATCATGTTTATTAAAGTGATATTCTTCTCCTACAGTAGGTGAACAGATTAAATTTACAGTGGCATTAATTGTGCAGCAATGATTTTTAAAGCACACAGAGCTTTATTCCTTCTATCATCTGAATTTGTGCATGATAGGAAGTGATAATTTGGATCATTCATTACCATAAAGTGATTTATTTGTCTCTGCTAACTTTTCTACGTTTCATTTCTGCAAACTCCTTCCTAGCAGCTCACTAATCTTTAGCGTAAAGATGCTTCTTATTTTTTTATTTTTTTAATGAAAATCCCATTAAGTCCCTTTGAAAATATTTATCTTAATCCCTATTAATCATACATTGGATAGAAAGAAGCAATTTTTTAAATTGGCTGTAATCCCATTACATTTTAATACAGCAAAAAGAAAAATCAATCCATAGAAACAAAAGTGTTATCTGCTGAAAGTTGCTTCTATCGATTGGTTTCACATTATAGCAGTGGTAAGAGACATTCAGCCCTATTGCATTTTAACTGGTTAGGAGAAACCAAGGCAGCCTCTCTAAATAATACAACTGTATGTAGCAGTGACACTGCCTATTTTTCTTTCGCAGCAAGTAGGAAAGAACGAGGTACTCCAAACCTTTGGATTATAACATCAGACCCCATTATTCCAGGTCAGACCCCACCTGGAATACTGTGTCCAATTCTGGGCACCACAGTTCAAGAAGGATAGTGACAAGCTGGAACGTGTCCAGAGGAGGGCAACCAAAATGGTCAAAGGCCTGGAAACGATGCCTTATGAGGAACGGCTTAGGGAGCTGGGTATGTTTAGTCTGGAGAAGAGAAGGTTAAGGGGTGATATGATAGCCATGTTCAAATATATAAAAGGATGTCATATAGAGGAGGGAGAAAAGTTGTTTTCTGCTGCTCCAGAGAAGCGGACACGGAGCAATGGATTCAAACTACAAGAAAGAAGATTCCACCTAAACATTAGGAAGAACTTCCTGACAGTAAGAGCTGTTCGACAGTGGAATTTGCTGCCAAGGAGTGTGGTGGAGTCTCCTTCTTTGGAGGTCTTTAAGCAGAGGCTTGACAGCCACCTGTCAGGAATGCTTTGATGGTGTTTCCTGCTTGGCAGGGGGTTGGACTGGATGGCCCTTGTGGTCTCTTCCAACTCTATGATTCTATGATTCTATCACTGCTACCGGCTGTCCATTGGACTGAGTTCAAGTGCTGGTATTGATGTATAAAGCCCTATACAGCTTAGGACCAGGATGGCTGAAATATCACCTCACTGCTTACAGTATATAGCCAGTTAATCACTTCACCCTGCAGGTGGGGGACTTCTGCAGATACAATCTTATCAACAGCTTCTGCACAATGCAGGAAATTGGCCTTTTTTTTTTAATAATAATTTTTATTAAATTTTTCAATTTTACATTTCAAAATAAACATTTTACAAACTTTAAAATAACCAATGACTGCCCCTCTTCTCCTTCATGTTACATATCATTCCCGCATATTTTCCATGCAAATCAGTTTTCCACTTTTACAGCCACCAAAAATTGGCCTTCTGAGTGTTAAATTCAACAGAGGAGGACCTCTTGATAGTTCCACCGCCCTCAGAAATTTGTGGGTGGTGGTGACTTGGAAGAGCACATTCATCATGGTATTTCCTAAGTTGTGGGACTTCCTTCACAGAGAGGTGTGTCTGATACCTTTATTGTCCAGCTACCATTATAGACTGAAGATGCAACTTGTTTTTGACATGTGAGATGTATATTTTGAGGACCCACTCTGGGGGGGGGGGATTGTAATTTGTTTTTTAATGCTGTGTTTTATGTTACTGTAGGGACCCAGGTGGCGCCGTGGGTTAAACCACAGAGCCTAGAGCTTGCTGATCAGAAGGTCAGCGGTTTGAATCCCTGCGATGGGGTGAGCTCCCGTTGCTTGGTCCCAGCTCCTGCCCACCTAGCAGTTCGAAAGCACGTTAAAGTGCAAGTAGATAAATAGGAAGGTAAACGGCGTTTCCGTCCGCTGCTCTGGTTCGCCAGAAGCGGCTTTGTCATGCTGGCCACATGACCCGGAAGCTGTACGCCGGCTCTCGGCCAATAAAGCGAGATGAGCGCCGCAACCCCAGAGTCGGACACGACTGGATCTAATGGTCAGGGGTCCCTTTACCTTTACCTTTATGCTACTGTATCCTGTTGCAGGACCTTTTGGTGAAACGTGGGCAATAAATCTCATGATAGATAAATGAATGGCTGGTTGGCTGGCTGTCCTTAGGGATAGAGACACTTGACTGAAAATGAATAACCCAGGAGCAGGGTTTTTTTTCTCTCTCTCTCCAGCCAGAACTTGTCGGAACTCAGTTCTGGCACCTCTCAGGTGGGTGCCATTGTAAGAGAACAAGGGAGGTGTTCATGGTGTGTTTTCCTAGAAAAACAGCATTGACTAAGAGTTTTGTTTGATTAGCTGATCTGAGCACCAAGACATTCCAGTCTACACCTGCCCACTCTCTTCCAAAAATAGAATGGATGGATCTGACTGGGGTGGATGGATCTGACTGGGACAAGGCTGCAGGCATTAAAAATAAATTAAAAAGAGGACAATCCCCCAGCCAATATGTAAAGTTAAGGTAAGCAACCATCACCCCAGATCTCACCAAAATCCTAGCTGAAAGCAGCAGGAAATTGACCCCTGCTTTGGACAGAGAATGCGTCTCTACCCCCTTGAATTTGGGAACAGGGAGGTTAGGAAAGCTCTAGTTTCTTTGCCCAGAATTGTCTTGTCAGCTGCTCTCTTGTCTCTGGCATCTGAAGTTTTTGGAAACTTTCCCAGTCAGTCTTTTCAGTTGTGTTTTTGCTATCTTTCCTCTCTTGCATACGTATGTTATAGAGTGAATGATGGTTTCTCTCCCTGTATTACAATGGAATATGGGCACAGCTCTGTTAAATGCACAGTCATCTTTTCTACTCCGTTTAGAGACCTCTGCTGGTTGAAACAAGTAGAAATGTATGGACGCAAAATAATAATTCTCCACCACAATGCATTATGAAGTTCTAGAATAGCAGATTCTCCATTTTGTGGTGGTTAAATTAGGATTGCCATGTGTCCTCTTTTTCCGGGCCATGTCTTCTTTTTCAGGGGTAAAATTTGAGACAAATTGCATTTATTTGCTTTGAATGGCCGTCATATAGCGTCCTCTTTTTTGCTCTTCAAAATATGACAACCTCGTGAAAGAAAACCTATAGCCATGCTGTATAATATACAGTATATATTTGGATTTGGGAAAGGTAAATTTGGCCACTTATACCGGTACTTGCCTTTTAGAAAAGTAATTAAAAAAACCTCTTATTAAAGGTTTCTGGTGAAAATTAAGTCATGGATAGGGGAACAGGTTTTCTTGTGGATTTTAATTTCTCTCATTTTAAATTTTAATCCTGTCTTCTGTCGTGTTAGCTATACCTCCCAGTTTTACCTCCCTTTTGCAAATTTGATTAGGACTCCCTCCATGACTTCATTTAAGTCACTGATTGAAATCTTAAAAGGTCCCACACAAGGCTCCTGCAAGAACAACAGAAGGTGGAATCAGGGTCATGATTTATTATTCAAAATTTGAATTAAATCAGAAATTCAAGACTGAATATTTTATGAAAATGGGGTAACAATCAATAATTGCTCTTTTAAATAAAATAAAATCCCAGTGGGCCTGGATGCATCTTGCAATCTGTTTTGAGGCTAATCCATTAACGTCTGTATGACTCCTCCTAGACCTCACTTTAGAATCTGCAGCCACTTTAGGAAACCAGCCCCCCGCAAGCTGAGCTTGCTTGATCAACATGGTATTCCTGAACTATGGTATATTCCTATCATTATTTGAAAAAAGCTGTTTCTGGGCAACCTTCCATCCTATTCCACACAATGGAGGGATTAGGAGGAAGATTTTAAACTACTGTAGGTGACATCACCTTGCCAACAAAGGTCCGTATAGTTAAAGCTATGGTTTTCCCAGTAGTGATGTATGGAAGTGAGAGCTGGACCATAAAGAAGGCTGATCGCTGAAGAATTGATGCTTTTGAATTATGGTGCTGGAGGAGACTCTTGAGAGTCCCATGGACTGCAAGAAGATCAAACCTATCCATTCTTAAAGAAATCAGCCCTGAGTGCTCACTAGAAGGACAGATCCTGAAGTTGAGGCTCCAGTACTTTGGCCACCTCATGAGAAGAGAAGACTCCCTGGAAAAGACCCTGATGCTGGGAAAGATTGAGGGCACAAGGAGAAGGGGACGACAGAGGATGAGATGGTTGGACAGTGTTCTCGAAGCTACTAACATGAGTTTGGCCAAACTGCGAGAGGCAGTGAAGGATAGGCGTGCCTGGCATGCTCTGGTCCATGGGGTCACGAAGAGTTGGACACGACTGAACGACTGAACAACAACAACAGGTGAGTTTGTATGGGCAGGTAGGTTCATATGTCTGCAATTTAGTCTGAATCCACACAATTAACAATTGCATAAATAACACGATGTCTACTTTGCCTCTGACTTAATCCAGACCCAACCCCTGTTCTTTGAACTATTGCTATGCTTCGTTCTTAGCAGGAGAACATTGTATGCAAAAGTATCGTTGACCCTATGTCAATGAATCCACAGGGAAGTCAAGTCCCCTACCCCCATCACTAGTTATTAAGTCCAACAAACGAGGTTTACTTAAATTGAAAACATAGCAGCCCCTAGAGCAAGCCTTAAAAGAAAAGGAAAGCCTGCGCTATAGACATTTATCTCTGCTCAAATTACAGCAAGTCGGCAGCACTTCCTAGCCGCCTGATCCTTTTCGTTCTCTGAATTACAGTCTAAGGCTTCTAAATAGCTTCCTTACAGCAAAATTTGCCTGTGAGCCAATAATGAGAGACCTAGAAGTAGCCATTTTTAAAAGAAAGGGGGGAGGGAGAGAAAGAAAATAAGGGAGGTTAATCAAGAGAGTGATCTAAATAATTCTTCCCCAAATACTAATAAATCAATTGTAGCAGAACCTACCAAGCCTCCATTGGTAAACGTAAATTCATGCCAAGGGCTAGGCATATATTTTAAGCACACATCGGTTTCTAGATATTTTGAAATTCTGTCTTTTCTAATACTTTGCTTTGTTAAAAATCTGAACAGGATTTTTCCTGAACTGTGGAACTGGAACTGTTGCTGGTGCCACACTACTCCTTCTGCCGTGTAAAATAATAATGATGTTATTTTAGTGTGGCAGCAGCTACACATTGGAACTCCCTGCCTATTGACATCAGTCAGGCACTTCTACTGTATTCTCCTCAGCGACTACCGAAAACATTTTTGCTTAGGCAAGCCTATCCAGGCACATAGATGCCATGTGCTTTAATCTCTTGTTCGTTTACTGCCGTTTCTAATTGTTTCCTAAAATGTTTCAATTGCTTCTTTTTAGCTGTTTCTATTGGTAATAGTTCCTGTAAACCACTTAGAGGCCGTGTCACAATCAAGCGGTATATAAATTTTGTTGAAATAAAAACAAATTAATTGATAAGATGCCTCTTTCTCTTCCTGCTAATCATGTTTTGATTCACGTTAGGGCTGGGACGAAATAGGCCCCCCGCTTTTACATGGTTTTCATTGCTCAGCAGAACTTTTGCAGTTCTGATTCCACCCAACCCACCCACCCATCTGAAAATTACGGCAGTGAAAACAGGGAGCTATTTTCAGGGGAACAGAAAGCGACAAAGAAAAGGAAGCTGTCTCTAAGGTGCATGTGGCCTGAGTCCTGTTAATCTTTTTATAGAGCACTTTTAAATATTAAAATATGAAACATACTCTTTCCCCTCCCATCTCATTAATTTTCATTATGGTGCTATTCAGTTGTGCGGCTTGTAGCAACACAGGGTCAAGGTTGATTTTGCGAACATGGTGGAACACATAAGCACTGAACCCTGTTTTTGCCAGACCATTTGATTCTGAATGTGCTTAAATGAATCTGCAATTATAGGAAGCCTACTCTGCCCCCTCCATCTCCCAGTAGTAGCTTTCTGTGTTCCATCTACTGTTCCAGAGTCCTTGCTGCGTTTGCCTTAGTAAACGCAAGCATCCCATTATGGGACTAGACTTGGAAGCCTGTACATACTTTTGACACTTGCTGTGATCGCCAACAAATGCATCTGCCAAGCAACTGGCTCACAACAGTAACTGTGTTCTTTCCTAATTGGCTGCCACTTGTTTGCATATCTATGGCCCAATGCTGCTACCACTGCCCACCATTAATGACAATCAATGCAGGAGAAGCAATTATAATCTAGCAGATCCTAGCTTTTCACGTCTTGTGAGGCTTCCTTAGATACCATAGCTCCACTGTTTTGCATTCTGTCATGGTTCAAATTCTCAACAGCTTAACAGCTCCCAATTATCGGCAACATTTACAGAATAGAAATGTGAGCGGGATACTTGATCTTTTGAGAATGGAATTTCCTTAAGTAGAAAATATCTTTACCAACTATTTATTCAGCGTCTGCATCTGCATCGTGGTCCTATGAACTACTTGAGTAGGACAGTGTAGATGATAAATAGGAACATGGGCAATTGCCTTATGCCAGGTCAGATCATTTGTCCTTCTAACCCTATATTGCCGACTGACTGGAAGTGGCTTGCTGAGGTTTCAGAAAGGGTCTTCATATCATCAGCTTGGGGGATCCTTAGGGATGGGGAACCTGTGGCCTTCCAGATGTGCACTAACAACATATGGTGGGCTACATCTTCCTGCTTATACTGTCAACACCAAGGGCTTTCTGATTGCAATGCAGATACCCTACCCTTGAACCATGGTCCTTCCCAAATAGAAAACTCAAGAACTAACCCGCTCTCACATGAACCTGCCTCAGATCTTCATCTGAGCCTTTTCTCTGAATGTGGGTGGGTGACCACAGAAAGTGCCTTTGCCATTGCATACCACCTTTGGAAGATTTTTCCTGGAGCTGGAAACTGTCACAGAGCACTTAAAACACCATGCCAAGACCTTTTGAGTTGTCAGTGCCTTTAACAATTAGAGAAAAACACAAGCATTTTACTACCTGGAATTCTTCAAGAACCACATCTCTCCATATGAACCAACCTGCAATCATCATCTGAGGCCCTTCTCCATGAGAGGTCCAGAAGGTTGCAACCTGAGAATGAGCCTTTCCTGCAGTGGCTCTGTGTTTGTGGAATGTGCTCCATAGGAAGGCTTGCCTGGTGCCAGGCGAAAGCGTTTCTCTATAAAGCAGGACTTTGGCTGATTAACCAATCTATGGTGTTTTAAATGTGTTTGTGGGAAGGGAGATATTAGTTTCTTTTAGCTTTTATGTAATGTATTTTATGTTCTGAGTTTGTATTTTTATGTCATAAACCTCCCTGTGTTGAAGGGCAGTATACTTACTTACTTACCGTACTTACTTACTTGATAGACAGACAGACAGACAGACAGACAGATTTAAGCCATATTTGCCAACATATTGCCCTTCAGCCATTTTGGACAGCAACTCCCATCTGCACTAGTCAGCACTGGCAATGTTGGCTGCGGCTAATGGGAGCTCTACTATGGAACATCTGGAGGGTACCAAGCTGATTTAAAAGATAGTAATCAACAGTCTACAGGTATATCACCATAGTTACAATCAGCAAGCCAAATAGTAGACAGGCAAGTTCAATAATGGGCCATCTGTAAAAACAAAAACAAACAAAACCCCAGGACCTATTTTACAGCTTTCACCTTTGATGAGGATATGTTTTTAAGTGGTTGATTTGCATTGCTTTTTATTTTCTCCTTTTTATTTTGTAAATGAATGCAGTCACTTGACACTACATAGTAATGACCAAAATGGAAATTTGAGCACCTGTCCTCATCAGTCATGACTTAAAGCCAAGGGTTTCAGAGAGACAGATCCATTCCTGCGCAGGGGGTGTGAAATCCCCAAAGTGAAATGAACAAGAGCTGATTTTATGATGTCCAGGATCTATAACTCCCTCTTTTAGTTACTTTTCACTGTCACAGCTCACCTCTAGATCAGCCCCTGTGGGGTCTATCCCTGGCTGCTCACAACAACATGCAGTTGTTGCTGTTTTTGTTTCAAATCAAGATCAGATAATTTGGAAATTCAGGACCTGGGCAGAAATTCAGAAACATTCTCTAGCGCATTTACAAATGAGCCATGACAGCTTTTGGAAAGTCGGTCCTGGCTCAGGACCAAAGTCTGAGGAGTTGTTAAAAGAGGAAACTGCAGGTCATGGGCACCATGAAACCAGTTCTCTCTTGATACCAGCAGGCTTGTATCAAGGAATCTGGCAGCCTGGGTGCCATCTCTGGGGGGCTGGGGGGGCCAAGGCATGCACAAATTTTTTACTGCTCTACCTTTCTACCCTCATAGTGTCAAGAAGAGAGTACAACTGGTCAGCCCAGATAAATCAGGTGTCCAGGAGAGCCAACAAGGGCCTTGCTGACCTTATATAAGGCCTGCCCTCAGTTTCCCAGTTTGTGTGTCTCAACATTAAAGAAGCCCAGCAGGCACTTAAGACCTTGGGAATGAGTGAGCAGACGTGTTTGCTTTGAAAATGAATCAGGGTTGTCAAGGGTTCCATCTGAATGCTCAAAATCCTTCTGGTTTTCATTCTCAAGCATTCAGAAGGACAGCCAAGAGGCCAATTCCCTCTTCTACTTGGTACCCCATCCCCAAGGGAATGGGTCTTACCTTGATGGCTCAGAGAGGGTACTGATCTGTAACAGTGTCTGCCATAAACTATTTTCCCAAAGTGAAAACAATGCCAGTATACTGACCCTGGCGATGCTCACTTAATGCGAAGCCAGGACATGATTCTGTTCATGATTTGTGTGTTGACAGATGTACCTTGAGCTCTCCTGCTTCACTTCTCCCTTAGTCAAGTTGGGAAACAATCTATGGGGAAGCTGGCATATTGTTGTGGTTTGTTTATCTCCAAACAAACCACACTCTGAATAATAATAATAATAATAATAATAATAATAATAATAATAATAATAATTTTTTATTTGTACCCCGCCATCTGGCTGGGTCTCCAAGGTTTGCTCTTGGCTGTGGTTTATTTGGAAGAAGGAAACTACGAGTGCGCTGGTTCAAAAGTATTGATAAGTCACAATGTTCCTCTGCTTGACTAAGGAAAGAGCAAAGTGGGAACTGCTGCAATACCAAGAAAGAGCATCCCCCATCCAATATATTTTTTAAATCAGAGATAAGAAAAACTAATCTAAATAAAAATACAAACCCAAAGGAGGGGGGCGGGTGTGGGGTAATGTTGGGTATTTCGACCTTGGCCCAAGCAGGAGAGGTCAAGGCAAATGATCCCTGCTCAAACACTGCCACCTTCCTTTCCTGAGCTATCTTCTGGAATCTGACCAACCATGTCTTTGACCACATCACCACATCGCCTTTGATGCCTCTGATCTTTGCTAGCCTCTTAACCTTCAGGTCCTCCATTGCAACTACTGTAGACCACACCTATGACCCTCCTGGTCTTGATGGTAGTTTAACAAAGGCTGCAGGGAGATCCCTCAACACTTCATGGTTTTGTCTGTCTGCATGGTTTTGTCTTTCTCATTTTCCCAAGCTGAAATTCAGTTATCCATATTTCTACCACAATTTTCGAACGGCTACCATTAATATAAATTAACCAAACAACCATTTACGGCAGCAGAAGCAGCAGCAGAAGAAGCAACAACAACAACCTGTATGTATACATTTTTATATCTTTCATTGCCTAAAAGTAGTTTAGTGTCATCAAAGTTTGGAATGCGCTATTGGATCCTTTTGACCAGGGGAAGTTAGTCATCATTGCCAATAGATTCATGTTCAAGTTTAATGTTACTAGTTAATCCAGTTAAGGCCCATATTATAACTGTAATGATTTAGAGTTTGGATTCTCCATACTTAAAGCCTTTGGCATGAGGTACCATGGGATTAATTATCAAAAACACTGAGCTACGAAACCTTGCACTGAAAACAAAGGCTTCCCAAGGCTCTCAACACTTCTGAGTACAATAAGTGAATAAACATCAAAAGCATGAAGAGCTTGTATGTGGGGATCTCTGAATTACATTTCTAAAGCAATTGTGTTCATTAAACAACACATTCTTCTTTCCATTACAAAGATTCTAATTATAGGGTGGAATTAAATGTGGCACTAAGGTGATGGTTCTATTTTTCTCCTCCTTCTGTGCACTGTTCTGGGGAATTTTTTTGACCCTCTGAAGCAGAGTTGAGGAAGGTCAAAAGAATTGAGGCATGCAAAGGGAGCTCACCCCGTTGCGCAGATTTGAACCGCTGACCTTCCAATCAGCAAGCCCAAGAGGCTCAGTGGTTTAGACCACAGCGCCACCCGCTCTCTCTGCGTGCATGAGGGACTGGGGAAGGGCTTTCATGAGTCCTTGCCCCTCTATACATTTTTTGACCCTTGCATGTTCAGATGAATGCCTGAAGAGGACCACTGTGAACACTGGACACAACCTAAGGAATGTTCGTTTACACAAGCCCCATTGCAATGTATAGGAACCACACATCAAGCGAGCACCAATCTGTTCCCATTCCTGCACTGCTCCCATTCATATTCCTTGTTTGCATGGAAGAACATCTTACTGAATTGGGTCCCTTCCATCACAAGTCAAAGAAATAGCATTGCAAAAGTTCTCCCTCCCCCTCTCTCTAAAATTGAATGACAGAGGCGGGTGGGAATGGCTTTATATATGTATAAAGAATTCAGAGGAATTGAGAAATGATCTTGGGAAGAACTCTCTCTCTAATTGCATTGTGTTCTCTCATTTAATTTGCTAAGAAATTCAAAGGATTACACATTGGTCACTTCAAATGCTGGGATTTGCTATTCTTGCCAGAGGAAGATAAAACAAAGGTGTTCGGAGAGGACTCCCAAACCTCTAGACTGAAGCTTAAATTCCATAAATATAAATCATGCCGGTCCACATGGAAGGGTTGGGGAGGGAGGGTGACAGAGCAGCCAAGGCGTGTGAGCGTTGTGAATTAATGGAGTAAATTGGCAAGATAATATAAGAGCTTTAGTTAATTTGGTTCACATCAGAGCGAGCTATCCTGCTGGAAGAGACCTTGAGAATGCGACATGAAATATGACAAATGAAACGAGCTTTTGCCAAGGACACAACTGGCAACCCACATGCCCAGCTTTCTCTTCATGAAACAATCCTAGAAATATAAGGGTTTCACTTGGACCAGTTTAAAGGTTAAACCTTTTCTCCCTTTTCTTTAAGAGAGAGAGAGAGAGAGAGAGAGAGAGAGAGAGAGAGAGAGAATTTAAATGACTTGCTATTGTACACACTGCCGTGATTGCATGAAGGGCAGCGCCTACAGCTAACAGGCAGAGTGGGGGTGGAAAGAGCCAGTGTGGTGTAGTGGTTAAGAGCGGTAGACTATCTGTTGAACCGGGTTTGCATCTCTGCTTCTCCACATGCAGCTGCTGGGTGACCTTGGGCTAGTCACACTTCTTTGAAGTCTCTCAGCCCCACTCACCTCACAGAGTGTTTGTTGTGGGCGAGGAAGGGAAAGGAGAATGTTAGCCGCTTTGAGACTCCTTCAGGTAGTGATAAAGCGGGATATCAAATCCAAACTCCTCCTCCTCATCCTCCTGCTCTTCTTTCCTTTCATAGAAATTGTAACCACTTCACCCTACAGCAGGCATGATGTTCTTCTTCACGCAAGCGCTTAACTCCATGTACTGGGGAGAGCCCAAAGACAAGCCCACGTCTGCATGGAATCCTGGATAATATCTGAACTGGCCCCAAGCTGTCATTTTTAAAGTTAGCAGGAGCCATTATTATATCTGAAATAAGAGCAAAGCAACAAATGGCCACGTTGTCCTGATTTTTTTCCTCAGGGATGAAAGAGAAATGTAGTCGCATGCTTCTCCTATTCCAAACATCCCTGGAAAAGAGATACGAACTCACGATGGCATCTTTGAGAATAGCATGCCCAAGGTTCAGGTGTGTCGATAGGGTACCTGGGCAGGCTGTCCATCTAGCTCAGTATTGTTGACGACTA
This sequence comes from Darevskia mixta, assembly GCA_034641385.1. NCBI lineage: Eukaryota > Metazoa > Chordata > Lepidosauria > Squamata > Lacertidae > Darevskia > Darevskia mixta. The sequence continues at coordinate 73,344 of JAWWNH010000121.1, read as the reverse complement.
ACAGTAGCTCTCAAGGTTTCAGACAAGAATATTTCCCCAGCCTCACCCGGAAATACTGGAGACTGAACCTGGGACCTTTTGCATGCAAAGCATGAGCTCTGCTACTAAGATATGGCCTCTCTCCACTGGAAAAACGCCTTCCAGCTCTTTAGTGAATGAATATTTAGCATCGTGTGAAGCAGTGAATTGCATTTGTGTGGAGTGCTTTGAGAAAGAACTATTGTAGCTCAACTTATGGGCAAGAATCTGATTCTGCAGTGTTTCCATGCCCTTTATACTTTAATTTTCAAAAAGAAAACAATTGGAGTTTGGTATCTATGTATGTGTTTCCCGCCATTTGCATAGATTCAGCTGGATTATCAGGCAAATTCATTCAAATCAACATTAGTCAAACACCCATTAAAGTTGACCTCGTTTGAAAATGTTGGGCAGTGCGCCCTACATTGCAAAACAAACTTAGGCTTATTTCTACCAGGACTCCTTGACAGGAAAAGGCTGTTTTGTTTCTAGAGCTAGAATAATAAACTGCCTGAAGCAGCTTGCTGTATGGGGCAGAGTTGCCATGCTAACTTCTTGGAAGGGGGAAGGAATGGCCATTGCTGCTTACTGGCAGGAAGAGGAGAGGAAGGGTGGTGGGGAGGTGCAATGGCAGGCAGCGCTGAATTGGCTCTGTGGATGCATTTGCGCCACACCTGCTTCCCTGCTACTTTGTCCCCCACTCTAAGTAACCATCAGTGTCCCACCTTCCATGAACCTAGCATAGTGGCTCTACTCAACCCGGACAGCCACTTCTGTAAACAGTTCCTCCAAAAAGCCACTGGGGGGGGGAAGCATTTGGGACAAGTTCAAGATCCTCAACACATTTGCACAAGCACATGAAGCAACACTAGTCCTTCTTCAACTTTGGCAATCACTCGTAGCCGAGTAAGATTGTCTTCCATAAACATGGTTTTAACAGTGAGTCTGTAAGTGACTGTGGAGGCCAATTCTGGATCCACACGTCCTTCCACAGTGGGGACATAGGTTTCTGGGCGGGAGTTGATCACGGTGAGGGTTTGCCAAGTGTTCCTTCCTCTTAGCATGTTTCTCCCTTTCATCCTGAGTTTGAGCGTCTTCAAAGTCCATGACACCTTTGGTAAAGGCTGTTCTCCAATTGGAGCGCTCACAGGCCAGTTTTCCCTAATTGTCAGTGTTTATACTACATTTTTTTAGATTTGCCTTGAGAGTGTCTTTAAACCTCTTTTGTAGACCACCAGCATTATGCTTTCCATTTTTAAGTTTGAAATAGAGTAGTTGCTTTGGAAGACAATAATTGGGCATCTGAACAACATGACCAGTCCAACGAAGTTGATGTTGAACAACAACAACAACAACGACAACAACGACAATGACAACAATTTATTATGTGTACCCCGCCCATCTGGCCTGGTCTCCCCAGCCACTCTGGGCGGCTTCCAACAAATATTAAAATACATCAAACAATCATTGCTTTGACACTGGTGATCTTTGATTCTTCCAGTACACTGCCAATAGTTTGCCTGTCTTCCCAAGTGATATGTAGAACTTTTTGGAGACACCGTTGATGGAATCTTTCAAGGAGTTGGAGATGGCGATCTCCAAAGCTAGTAATAAACCCCTGAGGGGCCAAAATCAGCCCATTTCATTGCCTGGTAAGTTGGTCATGGAATCAATTTCCCATTTCAGGCTAGCCTTAGTCAATCTAGTTATGAACGTTCTTGCATGAATAATATCACAGTGGGTATTGGACCTCAGTTAACCTTACTGTTCAGTTCAGTGTTATTTTTGAAATGCACCAACACTGAACTCATTTGAATTAATGGAAAGCTTTGCAACAGGCTATTATTCATACAAGCCCATTGTCTGGTTTGCTTTCAATGCAGCTATGGCAACGGAGGCTGCCATCTTTGCTGCAGGGAAACAGTAAAGCCGGTTATTTCAAGGGCTCCGTTAATAGAGATTGCGCTCCACTGCAGGCTATGGGACTTACTCCTAAGTAAACATGCATAAGTATGTGCTGTAAGTCCAGGCAGCACAGCAGCAGATAGAAAAGAGCAATGTACACATGCAGACATGAAGAGGCATGAGCATGAATTTGACCTGACAAGAATGCCGTGCTTCCCCGCCACACACAAAAAGAAAACCTGGTGTGAGCTCAGAGGTTCAGACAGCCGTCCTAGTATATAAAGGATACTCAAGTGCTGTGAGTCAGCAGAGGCCTAGCTGATCGCCATCTGGCTTGGTGACAAACTTCTGGAAGGATTTCTGCAGAAGACATGTCCTTATTCAGGCAGCTCAAATGCTACCTTTTCCTTGGCCACGTCCCAGATGCCATATCCCCTATTGTAATCTTCCTTTTTCAGGAAGCACCTTAATACACGGAGCAAGGGGTAAGCATTTCAGGTACACAAAAACAGATGCTGCCGTCTTTTATGGCCGTTTTTATAGCAAATTGCTTGGGCAGCAGCCTTGTCCTCTCTGTAGGAAAGAGCTTCTGGGGGAGGCTGAGGTCACTTGGCATGAAACAGAAGAGCCATGATTTGAACTTGTGCTGAGATTCTCTCCTGATGTAACAAAGGGGAGGAGAAAAGCAGCAAATGTGGGGGTGCTTCTCTCTCAAAAGGGCCTGATCCACACACTCTCCTGGGAAGGTAAAGGGGAATACTGATGATTACAGGCATTTGAGGAGGAATTTGTGTGTATTTGGGAGGGGGGCTTTTTGCCTTGCGAACACTAGCGGCATCGGGGAGGAATGGGCAGATATATCAATTTCAGGACCTCTCAGTTCCTCATTTTTCCATCCTTAGGTGCTGTTCGCTACTATTCTCCATCGCTTTGTGATTTTTTTATATAAAGAAAATGAAAATTTGCCAGCATTTTAATGTACATTTCTCCTAACAGACACATTTTTGCAAGCAATTCCCCCTCCCACAAAGCATTTGTGTATGTTACTTTCGCAAATAGGTCCATCAAGACGCACACTTTCTTCTTATGGAGGCATCCCCAAACTCGGCCCTCCAGCTACTTTGGGACTACAACTCCCATCATCCCTAGCTAACAGGACCAGTGGTCAGGGATGATGGGAATTGTAGCCCCAAAACAGCTGGAGGGCCGAGTTTGGGGGTGCCTGTTCTTATGTGTATGTTTGTACACATTACTTGGTTGGAGAACTGCATCGGGAACTTTGGAAAGAATGGTAAAAAAAGTACAACCAACAACCAGTTTGTGTGCGGATTACGCTCCGGATCCCCGCACGTAAGGCCACCCCCCACATATCTGACATGCCTAAAAGCTGCCTGTATAACACATGAAATTATTGTGTTGGTCTTCCACCCAGGGATCCATAAGGGCAAATGGACATATTCCTTAGTCTCAATGCTGCCCCTTGTAAAACCTGGCAGAGAGGCAGATGGGGATAATACTAGAGTGAGCTCTATCTGTCATTGGCTCTACCTACTGTTGGTCTAAGGATGTGGGTGGCGCTGTGGGTTAAACCACAGAGCCTAGGGCTTGCCAATCAGAAGGTCGGCGGTTCGAATCCCCGTGATGGGGTGAGCTCCCGTTGCTTGGTCCCTGCTCCTGCCAACTTAGCAGTTCGAAAGCACGTCAAAGTGCAAGTAGATAAATAGGTACCACTCTGGCAGGAAGGTAAATGGCGTTTCCGTGCGCTGCTCTGGTTCAGCAGAAGCCACTTAGTCATGCTGGCCACATGACCCGGAAGTTGTACGCCGGCTCCCTCGGCCAATAAAGCGAGATGAGCGCCGCAACCCCAGAGCCATCCGCGACTGGACCTAATGGTCAGGGGTCCCTTTACCTTTACTGTTGACCTCCCTGCCTGTCACCTGGCCAGTTACAACAGGCAATGGCAACCAGAGCCTCCACCTTGAATGGTGCTCTATTGTGGTCCATTCCTTGGAGCTGAGGAAGGGACCGACAGCCTCCTGACTGCAGGAAACACTGCATGGCTGGATCCGACTTTGACACTTGCAGCATAGGAAGAGCGAGAGTTTGCAAAACCAAACTGAAACTTTGAAACTGTTCTTCTTTTCCCTTATTGGAAAATGTGTGTTGGCGGGGGGTGTATTTACCAGATGCTTGCTTTAACAAATACTCAATGCCTTGCTTGCCACGTTGGGCCTTACAGTTATATAAAGAAGAAGAATTAGAATGCAATTAAACAAATGTTTAAGTGGACAAAAAAAGCTGTGCTTGGCAAACAAGCAAACAAAAAAAAAAAACACACACCCGAAAAAACCTTGTAGACAGTTCCCAAGGAAATATATGTGTAAACAAGTGTTATTTATGAATTCTTTAAAACCACCTGTAATAGAGATGGCAATAATGATGATGATGATAAGCTGCTGAACAAACCGCAGGGTGCTAAATCTCCAGCCTCCAACTTGATGTTCAAAGCCTGCCCCTAGCAGAACAAGCTCCAGGATGCCTTGAGCTTCAGTGGTGGACTTGAAGCACTCTCAGAGGTCCACAGAGGTCCAAGCCACTTCCACCTTTTGTGGTCTTAGTGAAAAATGAGGACAAACAAAAACAAAATAAGGTACAGAGGAAAGGAGGGAGGAAAGGAGAGAGAGAGAGTGAGAGAGATTAATTATTTGGCATGATGGGACACAATCACCATAGTCTAATCTTGTGCCAGCACAATAAATGTAGTTTTATTAATATTTATGAACATTTTAAACTCTTTAATATGATAGAATCTTTAGGAATTAGCAGCATGTTTCTTTTAAATCAAATCCCACTGCTTACTTGTCCCTTTAGGCATCCTTTTTTAGTCTATGCTCATGATTATTTGTGCTCATAATGCTATATTGAGGCTGCTTTATTGCCCATCAGTGCATATCACATAACTTTCTGCTGGAATACTGCAACTTTTATACCACAGTTGTTCCACTTCAATTGCGCTATAGCCCCTCCAGACAGCTATAATGTAGGAGCATTGTAGAACAAACTGAAGTGGAATAAATCACCAGTAATGCACTGTTATTGTGGCTACTTTCACACAATGCGTTTAAAGCACTATGCTACCACTTAAAACATTCATGGCTTCCCCCAAAGAATTCTGGGAACCGAGTGTTGTTAGAAGACCCCTATGTTCTCCCCACCACCACCACCATGAATTACACTTCCCAGACTTCCTGTGAAGATGAATTATTATCAGTAGTATTAGTATTAGTAAAATAAATTTGAATACCGCTCTTCATCCAAGGGTGGTTCACAACATAAAAATACAAAATGAGAACACAAAATACATAAAAAACAAAACAAATCAATAACCCCCCTTCCACAAAGGACATAGGATGTTAATCAGCCAAAGGCCTGATTATATTGAAACATTTTTACCTAGCCCCTAAGGAAGATGCCAGGCAAGCCTCCCTGGGGAGAGCATTCCACAAACAGGGAGCCACTGCAGAAAAGGCCCAGTTTTGTGTTGCTATCCTCTGGACCTATCAGGGAAGAGGCACCAGGAGAAGGGCCTCAGATGGTGGTCACAGGGTCTGGATCTGTTCACATGGGAGAGGCGGTCCTTGAGGTACTGTTGCCCTAAGACATTTAAGGCTTTATAGGTCAAAACCTGCCCAGAAACTATTTGGCAGCTGGTGCAGTCGAGCCAGGATTGGTGCAATATGCTCAAACCACCTTGTCCCAGTGAGCAACCTGGCCACCAAATTCTGCAGCAGCTGAAGTTTCAGCTATCCACATATAATGCATTGCAGCAGTCTAACCTAGAGGTTACCAGAGCATAGATGACAGAAGTTATGCTATCTCTGCCCAGATATGGGTGCAGCTGGAGCACCAACCAAAGCTGGTTGCTCTTGACATTTTTCAGGAAAAGAGAGTTACTTCTGCAATGATAAACAAGCTGGTTTCAGTGCTTTTCGATTATGTCTACCTCCATAAAAAGGCAAAAAATGAAAGAGCAATCCAATGGAATATAATCAGTCCCTTTAAAAATACGTTGGTAGCTCTGCACACAGCCATTCTCAGTTAATGCATGTGCCTGAGTTCCCAAGGATTACATTCTCAGCTCAGCGGAGCAGCCTTTAAAAAGTCATTCCAGTTGCCATTGTAACAAATCAGAAGTGTTTTTAAAATTGTGAGGAGCAAATGGAGAATGTGCCACCAGGGTAAACAAGGGGACTCTTTGATTAATAGGAAAGTGGTCCTGCAGCTACACATCGCAATGCATAAAGCTGATTTAGATGAGGCTGCTGCCACTCTGCCATGTATTATTAGTCAGCCACTGACGCTGGACTTCCCCCACTCCTTTGCGGTACTTCCTTTTCTCTGTTTCTGCCATTTACACAGCCGGCTAACTAAAGTGATACCCACACTTTAGTTAGCCAGCATGATTTAGCCCTAAAGCTGAAACGCAGGAAAGAGTTCTACATTCTCATTGGCAGGAAGGACCTACCACAGGCAGAAGTGGGTAACCTGGGGCACTTTGCCAAATTTCATGCGAGTGGCAAGGAAGAAGAAACAGAGGGAAAGAGGGTGGCAGAGAGAGAGGGAGGGAGGGAAGGAGAGAGAGAGAGAGAGAGAGAAGAGATGTACCACCCACTGTTGGTTCTGCCCTGCCTACTTTTAGCTCTGCACCCACCTACTACTGACTTTGGCCCCACCCACCAATGGCTTCAGAGCCAGTGTGGTGTAGTGGTTAAGAGCGATAGACTCGTAATCTCTGGTGAACCAGGTTCGCGTCTCCGCTCCTCCACATGCAGCTGCTGGGTGACCTTGGGCTAGTCACACTTCTTTGAAGTCTCTCAGCCCCACTCACCTCACAGAGTGTTTGTTGTGGGGGAGGAAGGGAAAGGAGATTGTTAGCCACTTTGAGACTCCTTCGGGTAGTGATAAATCCAAACTCTTCTCTTCTTCTTCTTCTTCTTCTTCTTCCTCTTCTTCTTCTTCTTCTCCTTCTTCTTCTTCTTCTGCCTCAGGCAGATGATGATAATGATAATAATGATTGTTTTATTATTTTAATATTCATTTCAGCCCCTACCTGCCAAAGGAGCCCAAGACAACAAACATAGCTGTATAAAACAACTCCTTAAAAAGCATTCTAAAAAAACACTTTTTTCTTTTTTGAAATAGTTTTTATTTTGATTTTAAAAGTATAAAATTTTAACAATACAACCATTCTCATCCACATTTATAGATTCTTCCAAATCTCTGGACTTCCCACCTCCTCTCCATGGGCCCCCCTTTTTTGAACCTTTTCTACTGCATATTTTCCAATAGTCTATATTTTATATAAATCCATTATCTCCATAGTACTTGCTACATTACAAGTGTTATTGCAATCCTGCTAATTTCATCTGCTTACAGTGGTCTCCAAGATAAATTATAATTTTTTTCTCATTCTTTGTTAAAGTTTTGGTCTTCTTGGTTCCTGAGCTTTCTGGTCAGTTTTGCCAACAAAACTGCCATTCTTCTCTGGTAGGGACTTTATCTTCTTTCCATCTCATTCTAAAAACTTTTCAACCAGTAATCCTGGGATTACCAGGAACAGTGTCTTTCAGCCATCTTATTCCTGGGTAAATAGGAATGTTCTCAACTTCCTCCTGAAAGTCAGAAATGAGGGAAACAGATGCACCTCACTAAGGACGGCATTCCACAAACAGGGAGGCACCACTGAAGAGGCCCTGTCCTGGGTCAACGCCAACAGGGCAATTCCCAACAAGGCCTCATCTGCCAATCATCTTGCCTGACGTGGTTGATATTGGGACAACCACTCTTTTTGCTACTTGGGTACCAAGCCATTTAGAGCTTTATATGCATGCATATAGTACTAACACATTGAATTTGGCTTGGTAGCACAATGGCAGCCAGTGCAGAGATTTCAGGACCTGTGTCTCGTGGTCCCATTGGGCTGCCCCATTTACCAACCTAGCAGCTGCATTCTGCATCAGCTGCAGCCTCTGGACCTTCCTCAAAGGCAGCCCCATATACAGGGAATTGCAGTAGTCCAGACAGGAAGTTACTAGAGCATGGAAAACTGAGGGCAGGCTATGCCAGTCTAGGAATGGCTGTGGCTGGTGATTCAACTTAAGCTAGGCATAAACACTCCTAGCCACAGAAGCCGCTTGAGACTCTCGTGACAAGTTGGAATCCAGGAACACTGTGTGTGTTCCTTCAGGGAGAGTGCAACCCTTCCCAAAACAGGCTGCACACCTAATTCCCGCACATGGGTACCACCCATTCACAGCACTTGTGTCTTATCAGGATTCAACACCAGTTTTTTGGCCTCCATCCAGTCTCTCACTGCCTCCAGACACCAGTCCAATACCTTCACAGCCTCACCTGATTCCAATGGAATGGAGAGATAGAGCTGTGTGTCATAAGCATGTGGATGACATCATGCTTGTGTATTCAGCTGATAACTTGCAATGGTTTCATATGCATGTTAAACAGCATAGGAGATAGAATAAACACTTGCAGGACCCAATAACTCAAAAGCTATGGAGCCGAGCAAGAATCTCCCAGTGCTACTTTCTGGTAGTGACTCTGCAGGTAGGAGTGGAAACACTGTAATACAGTACCTCCAGCTCCCACCACCTTGAGTTTCTCCAGAAAACACCCATGGTCAATGGTGTCAAAAGCTGCTGAGAGGTCAAGCAGAGCCAACAGGGTCACATGCCCCCAGTCTCTTCCCTGACAGAGATCATCAGTCAGGGTGACCAAAGCTGTTTCAGTGCCAAAACTGGGCCTGAAACCAGACTGGAATGGATCTTCCTCCTGGCATGCCTGCAGCTGGCCGGCCACCACCCTCTTAATCACCGTGCCCAGGAAGGAAATCTGAGAGAATATGAGAAAGTCCACCACCTTCCAAGGGAGTCTGTTCCACTCTCAAACAGCTCTCCCTGTCAGAAAGTTCTTCCAGGTATTTAGTCAAAATCTCCTTTCTTGTAACTTTAAGCCATTAGTCCTACCCTCTGGAGCAGGAAAAAACAAGCTTGTGCCATCTTCCATATGACAGCCTTTTAGATACTTGAAGATGGCTATCATACTGTGTCTACTCTCAGCCTCCTCTTTTCCAGGCTAAACATATCCAAAACTCTCAACCGTTCCTCAAAAGGCTTGGTTTCTAGACCCTTGGTCATCTTGCTCGCCCTCCTGTGCATATGTTCCAGCTTGTCAATATCCTTCTTAAGTTGTGGTGCCCAGAACTGGACTCCAGGTATGGTCTGACCAAGGCAGAATAGAGTGGGACTATTACTTCCCTTGATCTGGACACTATACTTCTGTTGATGCAACCTAGAATAGCATTAGCAATTTTTTGCTGCTGCATCTCACTGTTGACTCATGTTAAACTTCTGGTCTACAAAGATTCCTAGATGCTTTTCACATGCACTACTGGCAGCTGGTTCTTCCTACCTACTGTAAGTATAGAACCTTACATTTGTCCCTATTGAAACTCAATGAGTTAGTTTTGGCCAAGTTCTCCAATAGGTTAATGCTAATTCTGTCTTCTGTGGCATTAGCGCCCCCTCCCAGTTTGGTGTCATCTGAAAATTTGATGAACATCTCCTCAATTCTTTCATCCAAGTCGTAAATAAAGATGTTGAACAACAATAGGTCCAGGAAAGAACCCTGTGGCACTCAACGTGTCAATTTTTTCCCAGGATGATGCAGAACCATTTTTGAGCGTTCTGTGTGTTTGGTCAGTCAACCAGCTACAAACCCACCTAATAGTTATCTCATCCAGCCACATCTTACAAGCTTATCCACAAGAATATCACAGGGGGGACTTTGACAAAAGCTTTACTGAAATCAAGATACGCTACATCCACAGCATTCTCTTGATCCACTGAAGTTGTAACTCTATCAAAAAAGAAATGAGATTCGTCTGGTGTGTCTTGTTTTTTAATAATCACAGCATTCAGTTCTAAGTACTCACAGACTGACAGGGTAAGGTGATCTCATAAGTAAACTGGTCTCAAGTTGTTACGATGCAACCTCAAACCAAATCCGCACCAAATACCTTTGTTCACATTTGTTTCCAATTTGCTCGCAAGAATCCTTTATTAGAATTGGCCATCTGCGGTCACTTAATGATGAACTATATTAGCGTTGTGGCAAACGTGGTGAAGATGAATCAATTGCAGTATTTAAATAAATATCTGATACAAGAAGTCACCGGAGGCATTTGTAGGCTGTCAGCAGAGCAATTATTAACAAGGAAACGGGCTGGTAAACAAACATTTTCAAATGCACATTAATAGGGCTGCCTGCTGGGCACTGGCTGTTAAATATAGGACTTTATATTTGCCACATGGGTTTTGGCAGGCGTAGTTTGGGGATCTTAAGGATTCAGCATTAGGTATGAAAAGTAGCACTGAACAAATATGCCGTCTCTTCCAACATTTTCAGCTTGTTGACAAGATCCAAATTGGAGAGGAACATTTCAGCCAGTTTGGGGTGGGTTGAGTATGAATAGGTGGGGAAAGCTTACTGTTAGTGGCAATAATCCACCTGTCCTTATATTTTTTTTCCCTCAAGCGGGGGGAGAATCCAAGCTGAGCTTTGAAGAAACGGGCACCAGAGAGACCCGCTTTCGCTGGGCGCTCTCTCCTGCTCCTCCGCCACCACCTTCCATCCTCGAAACTCGACAGAAGCCTTGTTTTCCAAGGGGCCTTGTGGCGAATCAGCCCTGTTGGCTGATAGAATGTTGAATTTATCCCCGGCATGTTATGAGTTAAGGTGCAGAACTGAATGACAGACAGCTCGCTCTGATGCGGCGGAACCTTCTGAGGTTTAAAAGGAAGGAACGTCCGTTGGCTCAGGGTGGAGTGGGTGGATTGATGGAGAGTGAGTGTTGGGTGGATCGTCGGAGAGGGAGGTTTTTAGGGTAGGATTAGTTGTTGTGGATGAAACTGTTAGTAACTAAGTCTGTAATGAAACAAAGCTCAATAACCAAGAATATTTGAAACCATTATGCTTGTAGTACAATAAAATCTCTGTTCTCAATCGTGCCTGAAGGAATCGTCTTTTAAGGAAGTCCAGCGTGATATGTACAGGCTCTAGGCTGGGTAAACTCTGAGAGGGGACAGGACTTGACCTGCGAGGGATAGTTTGTTTCCTGGAGATACCCAGAGGGAGTGGCTTGAGGGTGAAAGTCTTAAGCGTGCCACAGAGGTGCTAGCGAGGCTAGGCAGCTGAATGCAGTGGAAGGGGGGGATTCGGAGTAAAAGAAACCCCAGACTGTAGGCAGTGAAGGTTTTTCACCAAAATAGCCCAGATCAGGGGATATATCAGGACACGCTAGATTGGACGGTTACCCTTATGCTACCGGGATCCCTAAAGTAGAATAGGAAGGGGATCGGTCCGAAGTCAAACCTCGGCGGGCAGCGTGTGAGGGGTTGCAGTTAAAACCAGTACACCTGCAGTGCCAATAAACAATCTTACTAGGGTGACCCATAGTCCATCAAGGGGGTTCGCTACAGGCCTCTTGGGCGACACGCGGGGCGGCTCGGGGGATTTTGTCATGGCGGCAAGCAGGGAAGCCCTCTCCGCCACGGCGGCCGCCCTGTGCGCTCTGCGCCGAGCGGAGTTGTGCAAGCGCAAGGGCGAAGAGACCTTCAGAGTGCCTTTGTCGCACCCGCTGCCCCTTCCTGTGCGCCCTGCTCTGCAGAGTTCCTGAGCGCCTTTTAAACCTTCATGCTTAGTGATTTTTTAAAGCTAGTTTTGCAACATTCTCCATACAAATATATCCCACACTAAGAAAGTGCAATAAAATATACTTACTTCGTGTAGACTGCTTCTGCAAAGCCAGATACGCTGCACTTAATTCTTAGGCAGTATGGCAGGAACTTGTATGATATCAATTGACTGGCCTATAACGTGTTACTCAGCAATGTACCGTCCTAAAAACAAGGCACCTTGTAAATTTCCTTCACATATTTTCTCATAAAACCATGCCACGCCATAAATCTTAGACTTTAATAAAAGAATTTAATGCACAGCCTGAACAACTTTTCTGGAAAGTGTAATACATGTAAGCCACTACTAAGGAGCTGCAAAATGGAGGCCATTCCAAGCCCACTCCACCTTGTAAAGATGTTGGGACCAAATGGAGAAATGTTGACAGATTTACCCCTGTTTCAAGGTTTCCTGCACTGATGAAAGAAGATACTGGTACATTTTATGTTGTGTGGAATGGCTGCCAAGGAGGAAATCAAAGTTAAACAATAAATATACCAAACAAAATTAAGAACAACAATAAATCAAGGTGTTATTGGAGCATATCTAGGGCCTTTTCAGGGAATGTTAGAATTTAATCTGGAGTATGGGATGCAGCAGAGAATGACTCCTAATGTTTTGGCCTGAATCTTGTTCCTCATTTCTGGAGGGGAAAATAATGGTAGTGTTAAAAATCACTTCGGCTTTTTTAAGGCAGGTGAGGTGTAGTAAACTATGTCTGCCGTACATGCTTAATCCATGATACAGTTTCTGCATAGCAAACTGCTATATCTGATTCATAGGATTGTGCTGTCCAGATGACCTGTTTATTGAGCATCCATCCTGAATTGTGTGCAGGGAGATTAGACAACAATGACTATTTATTGAACATTCACTCTGTTTTGTTTGTGGGGAGGTCAGATGATCAAAGCAAGTGTTATCCCATGTTTTCCAGTACATTTCCTCACCATTTTTCCCTTATTGCAAAAAGTCCAATCTTCTGCAGAAGTAGGTTGTTGTGCAAGGCCTCCCAATAACTGCAGAACGCGAATTTGCTAGTATGCAATTGAATCCCGCTCAAAAATAGTGAGAGTCTGGTAGTGCTGCAAGTTAATGAGCCTTTTTCAGGAAGAAAAAGGGGTCAAAACATCATATGTGTTTAAAGTCTGTCTTAATGATCGCATCTCTGATTTTTCCCCAATTAGAAAATGGCAACCCGGGAGGGGGCTGAGCATACCTGGGACTGCGCTTGATAAAGGTAAAGGTAAAGGGACCCCTGACCATTTGGTCCAGCCGTGTCCGACTCTGGGGTTGCAGCGCTCATCTCGCTTTATTGGCCGAGAGCCGGCGTACAGCTTCCGGGTCATGTGGCCAGCATGACAAAGCCGCTTCTGGCAAACCAGAGCAGCACACGGAAATGCCGTTTACCTTCCCACCAGAGCGGTTCCGATTTATCTACTTGCACTTTGCCGTGCTTTCGAACTGCTAGGTTGGCAGGAGCGGGGACCGAGCAACGGGAGCTCACCCCGTCGCAGGGATTCGAACCGCCGACCTTCTGATCAGCAAGCCCTAGGCTCAGTGGTTTAACCCATAGGGAGGGTTAATTCTTTGTCCCCATTATGCCTCCCCATTCACTAGAGGAAGAAAGCTGCCACTGATGCCATTTAACTATCATCCTGTTTTGGTCCTAAGAGCCAGTGGCTGTGAAACACATAAGAGTCCTAGAGTACAGTGCTCCTGGCTGCAGAACTTGGTTTCCTAAGCAAAACGACATCCAAGTCTAAAAAAAGAAAAGCACATTTGTAGCCCTTATGAATCAAAATATTTGCTTGAAACTCTCTGGACAATGATTAACGCAAGATGGAGTACATGTGGTCCTCAAGAGGTTGCTGGGCAACCATTTCCATCTTCTCTATTGCCCATGTTGGCAAGGGATGATGGGAGTTGGGGTCCAACATCCTCTGAAGGGCCACAGATATCCCCATCCCTGACTTAGTGGGGTCTCAGAAAGTAGCAGTAGAAGCTGAGTTTTAAAAAATGCAAAAGAATAAATATTGCAGAATACATCATTCAAAGTACAGTGGTACCTCGTGTTACAGACGCTTCAGGTTACAGACGCTTCAGGTTACAGACTCTGCTAACCCAGAAATAGTACCTCGGGTTAAGAACTTTGCTTCAGGATGAGAACAGAAATTGTGCAGTGGCAGCATGGTGGCAGCGGGAGGCCCCATTAGCTAAAGTGGTGCTTCAGGTTAAGAACAGTTTCAGGTTAAGAACGGACCTCCAGAACAAATTAAGTTCTTAACCCGAGGTACCACTGTAAGGGAAAATTGGCAAATTTGTTTAATTTGCATAATATAAGAAGATGGCAGAATTCAGCTTTTCCTGATGCAGAATTCATTTTTTTTTTGTTTTCATCCCAAACCTGACCAGTATCCTGACCACCAGCAGGAAGCAAGTGGATGTGAAGGATGTCAGTATAATGGAGGTCAGTATAATGTAAAAAGAGACATTGCACTTTGGTGGCTGCCAATTATTTAAGAATTATCCACATTTGATTTTTGAAGGAATTTCACTTGACATGCTCAACCTATTTTAAGAGAAAGGAACATTAGTCATGCTGGCCACATGACCCGGAAGCTGTACGCCGGCTCCCTCGGCCAGTAAAGTGAGATGAGTGCCACAACCCCAGAGTCAGTCAAGACTGAACCTAATGGTCAGGGGTCCCTTTACCTTTACCTTTAAGACATCCTGTAAATGCAACTCAGCTGTTCAGTCCCACAGCCAAAGGAAGGGCTCTGACCAAGCCTCCTTGCTGTTCACCCTGGGAAAGAAGAAGTTAAAGCAGCCTCATATTTCAGCACTGGCTTCTGCCGAAGCCTCCGCCTTCCTCCCAAGTTCGGCTTTGAGTAATTGCATCCCGAATAAATAAGCTGCAGTGCTGCATTTTAGCCACACGAGAGCATGAACATCACAGTTCTGAGATGGGAAAGTTTATAGAAGCAACCCTTTCTTACCTTGAATAGCACTCAATAGCCTGTTGCCAAGGATGCTAATTACATTAAAAAAAGAAAAAAACCCATTCAAACTACAAACTGCCTCCTGCCGAGTACAGGGAGAACATTTCACGGATGTTACGTGTGTGCTTTCATGTTCCAAACAGAATTATCTATTCCCTCCAAATTATTTGGAGAGTTATGTCCACATTGCAGATATTCCCTGTTAGACACTCCCTTCCATATGAAAACATTAAGCAAGCTCCAACCTGATGTTGGGGTGGGGGGTGCATACTTTTTGCATCCAGGCATCCCTCCAAATTCTGTGTCTAAACACAGTTGCATTTCTCGGTTGGTGTAAGATGGAGCCAAGTATAAATGAGGTTTTCTATTTCCTTAATATGAAGGCATTTTATTTGTATGTTAAATGTTCAGTTAACATCCCCACATTTCCACACCAAAGCTTAAAAGTATATGATTGCCGTATAGCTGTTCAAAATAATAAATGATTTAAAAAAAAAAAAAAGCCCTGAAAAAGCTTCAAGAAAATATAGACTGGAGGATGGGGAGAAACAACTAAGTTGCACCCCTGTGACTGCTCATTGGTCACTTCCTCATGACTTCTTCTGATTATTATTATTATTATTATTATTATTATTATTATTATTGCTTACATGGATTATATATATGTTTACTCAAGAAGATGTACAATACATATGTATATGTATATGTTATACGAGATATGGTATATGAAATGTGTCATATGATATAAGAGATTGTTAATAAAGCAAAAAAGAAAAGGAAAGGAAAGAAAGATTATTATTATTATTATTATTATTATTATTATTATTATTATTATCACTATCACCATCATTATATATTTATTTATTTATAACCCCACCTTTTTCTGTGACTGGACTCAAAATGGCCTACATATAAAAATGAGAACCGCTAAAAACATCGCGAAAACAATCATTTAAAAATAATTTACCGTTGAAAGAAATAAAGCTAAATACAGATTTTAAAAAAACTATTGAAACCATCATTGCAATAAAAACAGCATTGCACCAGCCCTTTCATTAAACACAATCAGTTCCCCAAATCTCGTTGGAACAAGAAAGTCTTCACCTGCTGGGGGAAGGACAAGGAGGGAGCCTGCCTATCTTCTCTAGGGATGGAGCTGGCCACACCCCATGACGTTCCAGCAGCCCTGTCAGGTCTAGTGGGCACCATTTGCCACTACATGGTATAAGGCAGCTTCCTTTGTTTACTATGACCAGGGGAAGATAGTTTTAAGGGAGAAGGGACAGAAGAGTTCAAGAGCACTGCAGCACCCTTTTTTCTGCAGTGCCAGCAAGATTCTGGCAAGGCGTTGGCTGTTACACTTTGACCACCTTTGCTTTCCCCTTACTCCACCCATCAGGACTGCCATCTTTAACCTCTTTTCTATTTCCATTTCTTTAGTTTTTCTCTCTCTCTCTTTCTTTATTCCTTTGTCCCCTTCTCTTTATGTTTTTATTTAGATGAAAGGTGGGGAGAGATATTCAATATTAACTTCTGCATTTGTCTCTATAAGCACCGATAAAATTTATTCCAAAAAAAAGGACTGCTATCTTAATTTTCCTGTAACAATTTTATAATTACTCGGTATGCATGTTGGCTCCATATAATTTCATAATCAGTTGTGTAGCAATGCTCTCTTTTAACTTTTTTTGAAGCAAGTTTCCATGGTTTATACTGATGGTGCAATATAGAAAGGAGACATGTGAGAATACAACTTGATCAATGGTTCTGCAAAGAGTATGAACAAATATTTCCTGTCTGGAAGCAGATCTCTTTTTCACTTCTGTTGAAGGAAAGGTTCTACATTGTCACTAAAAATAGCCAATAATGACTATTCAAGGAGAAGTTGTGGCTGTCATCCCAACAGTGACAGGATGTGCTGACGAAGTAATGCTAAATGTGGCCCTCTGAGCTTGTGAACTGCTGTGCTTTCTTAGGACCTAAAAACTAGGTTTGCTCATATTTAAAAATATATAAGGTGTGCTAGGCAGCCATGCTTTTCTAGTCTCTTTTGGGATGTTTCTTTTTTGATCACACACACAACATGCATTTAAAGTGGAATAACAGTCATGGTTTTCCCCAAAGAAGCCTGGAAACTGCAGTTTGTTAAGGGTCTCCTCACACCTATCAGCTCCCGAAACAAACTGCATTTCTTAAATAAAAAAAAACTAAAAAAAACTAAGGCACTTAAAGAAACTGGAATATGTGTCCCTCACTGCCAATGATTGCTCCATATATTTCCTTGATTCTCCCTCCAACCCATAGTCAAAGGCTACATACACCCTATTTATCTCTTTCAGAGTTACAGGTCCCAGAAACCCTTAACAAACTACAGTATCCAGAATCCTTTGAGGGGTAAGAATGTGCTTCAACTATGCTTTAAAGGTATACAGTGTGCACACAGGCAAAGGCTAGATGATGGGGCTAGGCGATTTGGTTGAGCTCCCCCTTTCTCCATGAGTACACATGGAAAATGTGGTGTTCTGCTCTGGCGCAATAAATTCCCTCCAAGGACACTTCCACACTAGGGTTCTTGAGCATTGCTTGAAGTCTCAATTCCCTGCAATTCGAGGCTACATAGCTAGTGTGGAAGCAACCTATCTTCCTTAAAGGTAAAGGGACCCCTGACCATTAGGTCCAGTCGTGTCCGACTCTGGGGTTGCGCTCTCATCTCGCGTTACTGGCCGAGGGAGCCGGTGTACAGCTTCCGGGTCATGTGGCCAGCATGACAAAGCCGCTTCTGGCGAACCAGAGCAGCGCACGGAAACGCCGTTTACCTTCCCGCTGGAGCGGTACCTATTTATCTACTTGCACTTTGACGTGCTTTTGAACAGCTAGGTGGGCAGGAGCTGGGACCAAGCAACGGGAGCTCACCCCGTCGCAGGGATCCGAACCGCCGACCTTCTGATCAGCAAGCCCTAGGCTCTGTGGTTTAACCCACAGCGCCACCTGGGTTAAGGTCCTGGAAAAGCCTTGTTGTTGTTGTTGTTGCTGCTGCTGCTGCTGTTGCTGTTGCTCTTCTTCTTCTTCTTCTTCTTCTTCTTCTTCTTCTTCTTCTTCTTCTTCTTCTTCTATCCTTTGACTTCCTTATAGCATGAAGCTTTGCAGAATGCATTGGAAATTATATACTTGATTCTTCCCCCACATACACAGAAAAATGCAGAAGTACTTGAGAGATTATTAATCACCCCTTTCTAAACAAAATGTAGCAGCTACCCGTTTTGATGAATGAGCATGCAACCAGCAAATGACTATTCAATGTCTGAAAGCCCCGAAAACAATAAATTAGCAGGTGAAGCCTGGAGGTGTTTCAAAGATCAATTTACTTATTCTTTCTGTTGGTGGCATGGTTTCCATTGGGATTACACCCTGGATGTCTCTATGTGCCGAATACAAACTAATCCAGTGACAAACGCCACCAGGAATCCTTATTGACATTTGGGTGTTTTTGCTTCCCATTAGAAGGCTCAGAGTGGCACAGATAAGCATTGATTTGCTTTGTTAATCACAGAAAAGCCAGGCAACTGAATTAAAATGTCTGCATATTTTTTATTTATTTTAGAAAACTTATATCCTACCCTCCCGAAGCACGCGCACCACTCAGGATGCCTTGCAATAATTAAAAACAAAACAACCCACAAAAGAACATTAGAAGAGCCTGTTGGATTAGGTCAATGGCCTATCTAGTCCAGCATCCTGTTCTCACAGTGGCCAACCAGATGCGTGTGGGAAACCTGCATGTCGGATCCATGCTGCTCACATGTTAATACTTGAAGGCCACTGCTGCTAAGGCCCCCACCTTATGGCTCTATAAACTGGGCTGTGACCGGACCAGCCTTCAAATAGAGGACTGTCCTCTTCACAATAGGACATGCCGCCTAAGTCCTAGAACCTAGAAACTCTTCCTCCTCATCTTGTTTGACAGTACATTTTATTCATAAGTAGTGCCGCTTTATTATACAAATAGCCTTTCTGGGACATGATTCTGGCTTTCCAGGGTCTTGGCTCCACCCCATGCTCTGTGGAGTAGACATGGGGCCTTACATAAGAAGAGCCTGCTGGATCAGTCCAATGGCCCATCTAGTCCAGCAGGTTAGATAGATCTGTGTCATGGGTCCCTAGATTGGTCCTGTAATAAAAGTTCTGAAAGGGAAGCTCTGCATATTTTTGTTCATTCATTCATTCAATTTATCAGCTGTCCAATAAGGAGAGAAAAAAGGTCAGCAGCTGATGTGTTATTTATTTATTTCATATATTTATATTCTGCATTAAAATGATGCAACTGTTTGAAAACAATTCAGTATGCAATATAAACCCAACAGAAAGAACAGGTCACCATTACAGCATCCAGCAACCATTCCATCAGTATCAGGGTCCAGGGAAAGCTTGAGTAAATAGAAATGTTTTTAACAGCCGGTAGAAAATCACCAGAGTTGGTGGCAGGTGCTGTATCTTGGACTCATGTACAAAAACCAAAAACAAAAATGGTTTAAAGTACAAACTAAGACGAATTAAAATCACCATTACAATGGGGACAAATTTATTTATTCTAAGTACTCTTCATTCATCCTTAAATTTAAGAAGCAGGAAACAAGACAATGATGAAATCAAAACAAATCACTTCAAAAGCAGTCATCGAGAAATTAAAACACTGCGGCGGTGATGAATTAGAACAGAAAGTAAATATATGTATAACAATCTCACAGTTAAACAATTGTACTAAAACTATAGCTCAGTGTAATGCTAAACAGATCCCGCTTGGCTCTTTGGTATACACCAGAGCTTCGAGCGATGAAACAAGCTGGGTGATGGCTTGAACGCAAACAGAAAAACTCCAGACGCAGGCAATCAAAGACTAGTGAGGGCTGATTCTTGAGCCTGCGCAATGACATTGAAGGCAGAAAGAAGAAGGTATACTTTGCTGCCTCTATTGCATCCTCACTGTGCCACCCGTTTGAGCTTTTCCAGGCAGTATGGGTTTTTTTACCCTGACATACAGCCAAAGTGGTAGACTGAGAAGAATGGCAGCATGCTTCCTGGCAGTGCTATCACTGCTGCTTACCAGGAGGGAGAAGGGGTGGAGTGAGCTGGCGGTGGGGCTGGCATCATATGGGCATACTGGCAAAGCCAATCAAAGCACCTTCTTCCTGTCCAATGCCCCAACCTGTGACAGCCCAGAGGGCTTCGGGAGGCCTGACTCAACTCTGGGGAATCCGGGGTTGTCTCCACTTGACTTGGTCAAAATCTAAAGGTAAAGGGACCCCTGACAATTAAGTCCAGTCGTGAACGACTCTGGGGTTGCGGCACTCATCTTGCTTTACAAGCCAAGGGAGCCGGCATTTGTCCACTTCCGCAGACAGTTTTTCCAGGTCATATGGCCAGCATGACTAAGCCACTTCTGGTGAAACCATAGCAGTGCACGGAAACACCATTTACCTTCCCACCGGAGCAGTATCTATTTATCTACACTTGTACTTTTTGGCGTGCTTTCTAACTGCTAGGTTGGCAGGAGCTGGGACCCAGCAACGGGAGCTCACCCCGTTGCGGGGATTCAAACCGCCAACCTTCTGATTGGCAAGCCCTAGGCTCTGTGGTTTAGACCACAGCACCACCCGCCTTTGGTCAAAGTCTAGTTCTGCCCAAATTGGCCTGATTTGGTTTGGGTGATGTCCAACCCATATTGTCCTGGATCCTTTCCAACATGGTGGCGACCCATAGAGATTGTGTTTCTCCATGCATCTGTCTATACCTTGATAGCCTTGAGCAAATTTAACTTGGAAATTGTCTGTGTAGGGCAGTTTCTGTTGTCAAAACAACTGCTGCCTTCAAAGAGCTGATTTTCATGTTGTCATCAATATAGTTATATGATGTGCTTTCAAAACAATGTGCCTTTATATGTAAGGGGCAATTGCCACTGCTACATGTAAATAATTAAGCACCGGTTTGCTTATGGTCATGTCGAGGGTACCTGCAGTTGGGAAGCTACTACTCTATGCAGATTTATCACCACAACAGCTACTCACTTTGGTTTTTAGTAAAGCAAACAGTCTAAATGGTATCGAGCGTCAGACCAACTTGGCCACAATAAGGAAATTTTGCCCATGGTATGACTATTTTCCACCTTACCATTCCGACTCTCTGGCACCCTATCTGCATAACCTAGCAATTCTAAAGTATAGACGTGCTTTTACTCTCGCAAGATTGAATGTATTGTCCTCGGCTGTACTTGAGGGACGATTCCAACAGATTTCACACAAAAAAACACTTATGTCCCTGTGGAGATGGCAGCACCGAATCGGTGGCACATGCCCTTCTGGCTTGCACTCTTTATAAAGACTTGAGGAATGAGATTATCACCCCTCTTTTATTCTCCATTCCGGGTTGCCCAACCACTGCCACAGTGTCCTTTCTCTTGGCAGATCAAGGTGAGCAGGTGGCAGCAAAAGTTGCAAGGTTTTTAGCTGGGGCAATCAGAATAAGATCCACTATTTGACTATTGAGTCAAAACCCTAAAATGTATTTTATATAATTGGCTTTTTATTTCTATTCTTTGTATATCGTAGTGTTGTTTTATTGCTATGGCCGATGGCTGGTGCAAATAAAGATTCATTCATTCTGTGTCAAGAAGTGTGCATGCACACGAAAGCTCATACCAAGAACAAACTTAGTTGGTCTCTAAGGTGCTACTGGAAGGAATTTTTTTATTTTTTATTTTGTTTTGACTATGACTGTATTGTAACTAAGAGCCCGACCTGGTTTAGATTTGGTATTACCAGGTTGGTTATCTCTCTCTCTCTCTCTTTCTCTTTCTTTACCCTATAGTGATCCACTGGACCAAAAGTGGGAATGATTAATTACCATTTATTATTGCATTATTGGGCAAGTTAATGGCATGAATTACTTATGCCATGGGACATTAATGATTTTCCCTCACTGTGCTGTGGCGTTAAAAGAAGAAGCAAACATTGTTAGTTTCCACTTTGTAGTTGAAAAACGCACATTTCAACAGGCAAAAATGAAGCTTAATGTGTTCTCAGATGACACATTTATCTTGATGTGCAGGATTACCACTCTTTCCCTGTCACCATTTCCTCTTGTGCCCTGGAAATTTTCAGCCACTCCTTGCCTTGCTGCCCTCCCTTGACTCATGCAGTGGTTGCTCATGCCTCAACGCCTCTGCTCTTGATTCCTGGTCTGTCTGCAGCTTTTGAGACCATTGACCACACCCTTCTCCTGGAGCTGCTGTGGGGGGATAGGCACTGTTTCACCATGGTTCTGTTCCTACCTGCAGAGCTATAAGACCAGAGAATAGTATTGGGAGACTGTGTGTTGGTCCCATGGTCCCTGTGCTATGGTGTGTCACAGGGAACGATCCTGTTGCCAACATCTATATGAAGCCGTTGGGCATAGTCATTGGGAGTTTGGGGGCAGTGTCATCAGTACACTGATGTCAAACAGCTCTACTTTTCCATAATAACTGAGTTAGGAGAGCTCTGAATAGGTCCTGGATGGAGTTGCAGAATGGATAAGAGATAATAAACAGAGCCGAACCGTAGAAAGATGGGGACACTGTGAGTGGGCAGTTCCTTTGTCTGGGATATTGGCCATTTGCCTGTCCTGGATGGAGTTGCTCTCCCTCTTAAGCTCCCGGGTCCACCTTTGTCACTTGAGGCTCAGGTAGCCTCAGGGGCAGGAGTGCCAGCTGGAGCCATTCTTGGGCAGGGATAGTCTGGCTGTGGAGATTCATGCATTGTTAGCCTCCGGATTTATTGCAGTGAGGGGGTTACCCTTGCACCTGCTTCAGAAGCTCCAGCTGGAGAATTAGATGGGGATTTAGATGGGGACAGACTATCATCAGCACATGACTCTGGTGCTCAAAAGCTGCACTGGCTGCCTGTATGTTACTGGTCCAGGTTCAATGTTATTGCATTAATTTACAAGGCCTTTAACAACATGGCTACCTGATTCCGTATATCCCTGCCCTATCACTTAAATCTCTGTTGGTCATCCTCCATGGCTCACATGCATGGCTCATAACTACTAGACTGATATGCATTCAGATATATGGACCTAGGCTTGGGGAACTGTTTCCCGACTGAGATTAGACAAGCACCCTCCCTGCTGAACTTGAAGTGCATGACACACTTTCTCATTCCAGCAGGTAATTTAAGGTTGTGTTTGAGTTTCCATTTGTTTTTATGATGATTTTGTTATTGTTTTATTCTCTGCATGGTTTGTTTTTATGTACACCACTTAGAAAGAGGACTGGGCAGCTCCATCAGGCCTCTTCTCCCTCAATTGTCACCTGGGGGCAGCCATTCCTCCAGTGGAAAAGATGGGGAACAGAACTCACTCCATCAGCTCTGCTTTGACAGGCCAATTCCATCAGGCCTCCTTTCCCTCAGCTGCCACTTGGCAGAAGCCGTTCTATCAGACTGCCTCAGTGAGAGAGATAGGAAAGCCCAGTTCCTTCAGGAACCTCTTACCCTTGAAAAGTGCCAGCTGGTCATTATAGGAACAAATGTTTAAGAAGTTGGTGCTTGAGTTCCATTTTACCCCCTTCCCCTCCTGTCCCTACAGCGTTGCAATTCCCAGAGTAGTTTCACAATCAATCCCTCTTTCCAGGGAACTGGGAAATTGTAACTCTGTGAGGGAAATAGGGGTCTCCTAACACTCTCAGCACCGTTAGCAAACTACAGCTCCCAGGATCTCTTGGCAGACTGGTTAAAGTGATAGCAAAGTGCTTTAAATGTATGGTGTGAATTTAGCCATGGTTAGGATTGTTGACCATGGTTAGGATGCTTAGAAAAGGGCAAAGGTGAAAGAGAGAAAACGGTTGCCAGATGTACTTGCGCAAACTTAAAGCTCAAGTAACACCATGTAAAGAGTAACTTTAGCATAACTCCATAAAGAAGACCTTATTTCATGCAATTTATTATGTCGGACACTACATTGAATAAGATATAGCCAAGTTATTAATATCATTTACAGTTTGATACAGTAGCAAAGAGTCTCTGAATCCTCAGGATTTTTGGCTGGCTGAAAAACAAGTGTTTTGTTACATTATATCATGTTGTGTTTAAAGTTTTCTGTCAGGAATAGGATGTTAAAATTGTGCGAGATAAACAGAACTCTGAAGTAAAAGGTAATTCCAAGTTAATGATGGTGATCTTTAGAAAGAATCTCTCTTGTGTGATATACTTTCTGTGTGAGCAAACTGGTTTCCCTTCACCTCATCATGAGACCTGAATGTTATATAAGCTGGTTTCTCAGAAGAATGGCTGCAAGCTGGCGGATTTATTTATTTTCCCCACACTAGGGAGTCCTTGGCACTGAAGATAAACAAGCACATCACCAAGACAGATTTGCTCAATTGAGATACGTTTCCATGTGGCTATTGAACAGTTTAATTTCATGCAGGTCAGGAAATGGGGAGAGACAAGGCCTAGGTTCTAGGATTTGGAAGAAATATCATCTTTGTTTCTTTGCCAAAGTGTGGTGTCAGGAATCACACTGCTTGCTCATCAGATTTATAGTTCAAAGTCAAATGGTTGTGGACGGGAAACCCACAAAAGGTTCTAAGTTGAATATCCATTAACAAAACAAAAAAATCTGAATTAATTTGCCACAATCTGGGGAGCCAAAAGAGGAAGAGACAAGATGGTGGTGAGAGAGGATACTTTGTTTTGAGCACTGAGGTTTGTCTTTAGTCTTACTAGTTTGAAATTGTTCTTGTTGTTGTTTTAAAACATTAAGTATTGCAGTTTAGTCAGCGCTAGTACTAGCTGTTACATATAGACAATGAGCATATTTGCCTTATCTTCTATTTTGTGGATTCAAAGGGTTTTCCTTTTTTCCCCCAGTGTTAATTGCAAACTGCAAGTTAATTGCAAACTGCAAGTTACTGCCAGTGTGGCATACTTAGGTCTTTTTGGAGTTCGAGTTTTGAAAATGACATAATTTGAGGGTTGGAGACCACCAAGATCAGGGAAGGCTGATTTAAAAGCTCACCTCTATTTCAAAACTGGCTTAATTGTGAATCATATCCTTCTGCCCTTTTTGGAAACGTAAGAATGTTGTGTGGTTGGTGGTGAAATAAAGGGACTTCCTACATCTTCAGGGCCTCTTTCACTTTTACTTCATATATTCCAGGGTTCAGAACAGTGATGGCAAAACCTTTTCAGCCCGAGGATTGCATTCCCTTCTGAACAACCTTCTAAGGACCATATACCATGGTGGGTGGGGCCAGAGGTAAAAGTGGGTGGGGCAACTGATGCAAATCTTACCTTTGTAGAGTAGACTAGTTTATGTACAAACACACACCCCACTCTATTCTGCATCCAGGCAAGCAAGAGACATTACCAGAGTTCAACAACACATTCCAGCCAGGCAAATATATTTGAGGTGCAAAGCAGGACCAATGTAGCCTTGGGAGAGTTATACTGCCAGGCAGAGAGGTCTGAGGGCCACATTTGGACCCCATTGCCAAAAGGCCCCCACCCTGGTTTAGACTACACACTGAACATTGATTCTGCAGGTCTGAGCTTTGAAACCCTGCTTGGCATAAATACCCTTAAGTCTTGCCTTTACTTCACCTCTTCTACCTTCTTTGCTCAACAAATTCATTTTATCTCTGAATTCATCATCCCAGCACCCCAGTAACCGAGTTCAGACAGTTTCATAACCTGCTGATTTACAAGTAAAAGCTGTGTTGGATCCATAAGTCATTTCAGTCTCCTTTTTACTGCATCATCAAAAAAAGAAAGAAAGAAAGAAAGAAAGAAAGAAAAGATAACAGCAATAAAACTGAACCAGGTTCTTAATTCTGGCACAAGCCAATGTAGTTGTCCATAAAGAAGGAAGAGTGCTGACATTTGTCTGCCTTATTTCTGCCCATTCCCATCATGTAAATTGTCTTTGTTTGCTTTCAAAGATAGCTGCAAGCGTTCTGAAAAACAGAAGTCTCAAATATTCACGACAACGTATTTGTACAAGGATTCACGCTGTTAAGTTTCTAATCTTTGCAGATGAAAGAGCCTAGAACAACAACTTTTATTTCCCCCCAGAATTAACGTAGAGGAGCATGACTTGAATTAAGTACAGAAAGGATTTCATAAATTTAACAACAGCGTATATGAGCAGTCTGGCAAAAGTGAAATTATTTTGACAAAAAAAGATTCTTCATTGAGGCAGGAAGAGAATTAAAGACTCAAGAAATGATGGGCTCTTTTTCCCCCCAACCGGAACTCGCTGGAACTCAGTTCTGGCACATCTTGGGTGGGCACCACTGCCATTCTAAGAGAAGGAGGGAGGTGTTCATGGTGAGTTCCAGCACCAATTTTTCTAGAAAAAATAGCACTGGTGAATTACTTAATTAGTAATGTGAGAGGTGCTGGAGTACAAACCTCCCTCCTGTGGTCTAGAAGTGCCTATATTTTAACCCCACTGCAGTCTGATTTAGGAGAGAGAGAAAATATTCTGTATACCTTCTGCCAAGCTGCTGATATGAAAGGAGGCACTCTCGGGACTTGGATGCATTGTGTATGAACTCTGGCAAAAATTAAGCATGGGTATTGCTCCTTATTAAGCAGGATCTGCTTAGGAGTGCCATGCCTAATGAGCACAGCAACTCACTCTTCTTCAGTAGGTCTTTTCCCTATGTGGCCTTTGCGGATACTGAAGGCCTTCCCACAGCTGCCTAAGTCTCCTCTTCAGGTCTTTCCCAAGCAATCTGAGACTACGCCAGCATGTCTGCCTTTACTCCTCCTGCTTCATTCCTCTCCTGGTCCTGGTTTGTCATAGCAGCAGCGGGAGGCGCCTGTGTTTCTTCCCAGATCGACTCATCTCTGCCTCTTGGCCTCCCTCCTCTCCTGCTTTCACTACTGATTCTGGACTTCTCTCTGCCATGGACTCCCCCTGCTCACTAAACCCTGATACCTCTTCAGCTTCCAACACCTCCTCCTCCCTGTCTTCTCCCTCTTCTCCCTCTGACCACTCATCATCGTCCCACCACCTGGCTCTGAGCCTTCTTCCCTTGGGGGTTCCTCAGCTGGTTCCTCCCAGCATCCCTCTGCATCCAACCAACAAAGGTAAAATTTGAGTTTGTTGCTCATTTTTGCCACTGGCCCACCCACCACTGGCATGTGGCCCCCAGAAGATGGTCCTGATGGGAATGTGGCCCACAGGATGAAAAAGCTTCCTTACTCCTATAGTATAACCAAGGGTTATACTACAGGCCAAGGGTAGCTGACAGACTGGCTGAGGAAGCCCAGCCAGATGGGCGGGGTATAAATAATAAATTATTATTATTATTATTATTATTATTATTATGTAAGGACGAGTTTTGTCTTCTGGTTTTTAATTTCTCTCTCCTGTGGTGCTTTAATTCAATTTTACTTGAAACTCGTTATTGCTACATAGGATATTGAAGGTCTGGATGATACAGAAGATGAAGCCTCAGCTTTTCAAGACTCAGATGGCTTGATAGTAGGCTTTGTGATGGGGGCAAAGAACGCCAGGTTCATGTATTAGGGAGTAGAAGCAAGCTAGTTCTCAACAGTGTTTATTTAAGAAATCTCTACATTTAAAAGCCCCCGGGGCAGCATACAAAATCAATAAATAAAATAGCCCATTTAATACATGCAGGCCACACTCTCAAGTATTCAAGTACAGAGTGGGGAAGGGCACGTCTGCAAAGATGCCACACAACCACCCCACCCCATATGTGTTCATTGAACATGTGGGTAGCAGCTGCAAGATATATAAAAACAGCTCATATAAAATACCAGCGATATATACAAAGGGAGCTGACTCACAATAACAATCATGAGTACCATTTACAACTGGGAAGATGGAATTGGCCTGGCATCTAAAAGATAGCAATGATGACATAAGGCAAACATTTACACAGAGCTCTGTAATTGCAGTGGCCACCACTGAAAATTCTGCTCGACAGAACCCACTTGCCTAACCTCCCAAAGGTCTGTTATGCACAGATCTCAGTTGATAGTCAGGTTGCATGGGAGACCACAGTCTTATAAGATGCCAGGTTGTTTCGTTATCCAGGTCTTGCCCTATATAAAGCTTTAAACATCGAAACCAGTCAACAGCCTGGTGGCTTCATCCTGCATCAATTGAAGTTTCTATGCCCTTTCCAGACCCACCTGTATCCAGATAGCCACACTCCTAGTGGAGATGTCAGGAGCCAGGCTAGCTTGGCCGTGTGATGTCATAGAATCATAGAACTGGAAGGGTCCCTGAGGATCATCGAGTCCAACTGTCTGTGATGCAGGAATGTGCAGCTGCCCCATATGAGGATTGAAC
Organism: Darevskia mixta; assembly: GCA_034641385.1. NCBI lineage: Eukaryota > Metazoa > Chordata > Lepidosauria > Squamata > Lacertidae > Darevskia > Darevskia mixta. Next base: position 45,250 of record JAWWNH010000121.1, on the reverse strand, counting down.
CTGCAACCTTGGTGTTATCATCACCATGCTCTAACCAACTGAGCTATCCAGGCAGGGGCAAGGGCAGTGCTGTGGGGCTTCATTACTCTTCTCAGTTTAATCTGAGTGCAACTTTGCACAGGCACTTGGACTCAAGCGCTTTAAGAGGGATAGACTGTTGCATAGCGTCTGAATCCCAAGCAATCATAAAAGGTTGTGCACCAACGAGCCAAAGCTCTTCAGCCTTCCACGCAGTTCCCATCAGTCCAAGAATCGCATTTAACATCATTTGTACCAAGGCGTGACCCTTTTAAAGAGATACCTTGCGTTACTCACCAGCATCTCCCTAAAGTGATCCCCCATTAAGAAGTAAAAGATGGGGTTAATTACACTGTTCAAAAAGGCAATGGGCCTTGTAACAGTATAAATCATACTGATAAGGTCCTTGCCGCACGAGGGACGCTTCCAAGACTGCATCCGGGAGGCGATCCTAACATTGCGCATGATGTGATAGGGAATGAAGAGCAGAGAAAAGATGGCCACAGCCATGACAATCAAGGTGAGAGGTTTCTCTAGAGTCAGGGCAGCAGTGAGCTCTGCGCTGCGGCTTTTGATGAAGGCATGTGTTTTCCTGTAAAAATAGCACATGGCGCACAAGGGGATTATGAAGCCAGTGACTGTCAATATCATACTATAGATTAGGCTGTCTTTTGCAACTCCTGAGCTTGCATAATCCATGCATAGGCTACCGCTGCTCGTATTATTCTGGTCGTTGAGGAAAGTGAACATGGGCGTCAGTTCCAATGTAACCACGACCCATATGGTGATCGATAAAACAATAGCCGTGCTTTTCTTCTGCAGAAAGTGGTTTCTGAAGGGATGCTTCATGAGCAGGTATCTGTCCATGCTGATAACGGTAAGAAAAAGGATGCTTGTATATAAGTTGACATGCAGGAGAAACCTGTTGGCTTGACACCAGTATGTCCCATAGGACCAGTTCCCTTGAGAGTAACTTGACACCAGCAACGGGAGTGTGCAAAGGAATGAAAAATCCGACAGCGACAAGTTGAACAGGTAGATGTTGCCACTCCTCCAGGTTTTGAGGCAGAAGATGTACCCAAAAACAACAATGCTGTTGCCAATGATGCCAAATATGAACTCCATCGTGTACATGGTGGAAAGGTAATATCTTTCCAGGGATTTCTCTCTATCCCAGCATTCTCGGATGTCACCTCCATCCTGGAAAAGTAAAACAAATGTCAATTTTGTTTTGTTTTTTAAAAGGCATTTACTTATTGCTTAGCTTACACAGCAAATGTGATTATTGCCTTGTCATATTCCTGCACTTTCAGTCATGCCAAATGTTAGATAAACACTTCAAGTTTATGCAGTCCCTCTACTTGCATAAAACAAATTTCATTGCAAAACTCTTCTCAAGAAAAATGAGGCACAGCCATCTCTTCTATTAGTCGACAAGGTGGGGACAATGAACTTGAATCTGACAATCTTTGTATTTTCTTTGGTGTGTGTTTCAACAGGAGAGAGAGAGAGAGACCTTTTTTAAAGGGGTGGATGGGAGATCACTTTCTTAGTGATCTTGAGTTTTCTATGCTTCTTTCTTAAGAGTCTCTGGGATCTGAAATACTGCCATAGCAGTCATTCAGCAGCCACCAAGGAGAGAGGAGACCTCCAGTAAGATTGTCCTGCTTCTGCTGCCACTGCCACCAGACCGGGAGGTGGAAGGGAGGGGCAGGCTAGGAGGCTGAGGAAGTTCCTCTCTAGCTTATCATCTGAGGCGCACTAGATTTAGGGTGGTGTGGGTGGTCCCCTCACACGGGGCATCATGCTGAGGGGCCACAAAATAGAGAAGAACCATAATTAAGAATATCCACTTGGGGCCACCAAATTTTGGGCTCGCCCAGGATGTCATCCTATGAAGGAGTACCAAAGTCTTCCCTGATCTGAATTGCTGCCCTTGTGCCTGCTTCGGATTGAAGCCTTATAATGAGAAATCACCAAGTTTCGTATTCTGAACCAGGAAACTGTGACCTTGATTTCCTTGCTCGCCAGAAACCCTATAGCTTTGAGGAAATCCTTGGAATGGGGTTTGTTTTGTTTGTATCAAGCATGGCCTAATCCAGTGATGGCTAACCTTGACACTCCAGATGTTTTGGGACTACAACTCCCATCATCCCTGACCACTGATCCTGTTAGCTAGGGATGATGGGAGTTGTAGTTCTGAAACATCTGGGGTGTCAAGGTTAGCCATCACTGGCCTAATCTAACTGAGTCTGGAAAGAACCCTCCTCTGTTCTGTCTTAGGACCAAATTTGATGTGGCATCTGTCATTTTGTTTGACATTGCATATCTGATTTTGTTAAATAAATGGCTGGTACAGGAAGGCAGTGAGCCAAATTAACGGTAGGTCCATGTAGGGGGAGGGGGCTTTAACCCTTTGTCCCCTCCATGCCTACTATTTCCAATGAGAAGAACACTCTCATGGTGACCGTTGTTTTCTTCCCATTACAAAGAGCAGGTGCAGGGGATGGAGAGATGGAAATTCAGGGGGGGGGGTCCAATTCAGTTTATGTTTAAAGGCAAATCAAATTTGACTTTTGAAAACAACATGAAACCCAAAATACAGTAATCCTTCAAAAATTCACACGTATCCAAATTTTGTGATGCAGTGCTGCACCTGAATGATGTTTACAAAAACCCATTTATTAGGGGAACTTGTTCATAAAATTCATATATTTGTGCATATAAAATACAAAATGCAATGTATATGGGGAAATTGCTTGCAAAAATTAGTCAAAACTGTATGCAAAACTTAAAAAAAAAACACCACACAAAAATGTGGATGAATTTTCACAGGATATTTTTTTTAAGAAAATGCAAATTGTGTTCTTTTGCAAAGAAATTGCTGCAAACATTTTAATAATAAAAACCCAAAAGAAATTAACTCAAAGATTGAAACACAATTTAAAACTCAATGTGTTGTATCCAGCATTAATCAGACTCAGAGTAGAACCACTGAAATAAACAGAAACATTCATTGATTCAGTGTGTTTACTATGACTAATGCTGGATATTAAATTCACACACTGATTTCAGTGGGAACTTGTGCAGCTACCTTACTCTGAATCCAACTCAATATCTGCACATTGAGAAGTTTGTTTGTTTTTTCGGAGCCTAAAGTATCTGCAGTAAGTGCATTTGAATAAACAGTGGGCCAAACATAGATAATAAAATAAGAACTTGCAGAAACAAGTTCTACTGATCCTCAGTTAAAATGTGTTTTAAAACAAGATGTCTTCTGAAAATTGGCTTCTTAGACAGGTATCTCACAACTTGCATTTAACTTGTGCACATTCGGCTTTATGCTCTTGGTAAAATAATAATAATAATTTAAAAGAGGGTGGAAAGGGAGGGGGGGAACATTGGCAATCCCACCTGTCATTGCACCCAATGTGTTTTGACTGTATACAATTTTGGCTTTAGGCTCTATCCCTGGAATGTAACCCCAGAGTAAGTCGTAAGTCGCCTGTACATCAAAATAATGACTAGAAAGAAATGTGTAATTTAAAGTCCTGCAACTGCATACTGTATGTATTACAGACACAGACACACCCACCCCAGTCAAGAGATTGAGAAAAGGCTTTTCTCTTGTGCCTGTACCTGTGAATAAACTGCACCTAGCTGTAGACAGGATTCTATGACTGGTCTGTGTTGGAGGAGATCCCTGCAATGTCAGTCAAGAGGTTATTCATGCATCACCAGATTGCTAGATCTGATGTCTCCCAGGTGATATTTGAGCAACACCAGTACAAATCCACCCCATGCAGAAAACTAGTCCAATGCACAGATATTATTCCTTCTATTGATGTACAACTGTGAAAAGAATTGGGTGTGTAGTCTTGCAGTCAGTTTATCTCCTAGGTTAATTTTTTTCTGTACACAACACAGACGGAAACGCTACCGCAAGCACACGGTTTAACTAGTATACTTTTTTTTTTGTAATGGATGTTTGCAAGCAATGTTAACATGCATTACAAAAAAAAATATAGGAAATATTCAGCAATTTCCTTATTAAGAACAATATAAGCAATAAGATCACTTTGATCACTTAGGTTATATAAAGAAGCCTGTAAAAACCAACACAGCGCTTGTAGTATCCAGGATAAAATTCAAAGACAGGAATTGTCCCCTTTACTAATTTTGTTAATTTGTCTACATATATTCAATCATAATTACAAGGTATACAAAACAATCTGCAAAAATTCTATATAATAAACTGAAGGATATCCAGCCTTTTCCCCTTTGCTTACTACTTACCATTCTGTAGAATGGGTATTGTCTCTTACTAGGCTCTTAGTTCAACATGATCTCTCTGATGAAAGGTTCAAGTGAAGTAGAACGTAGCTCAACATAGCCATGCCTCATTTACATAATATTCAGCACATGGTTAATGATTCAAGGATTCCGGAAACTCGTTTGACTGAGAAAGATGTGCGGGCAGTTCCACTGGAATAGAAGGTATTGCAAAATCCATTGTGAGTCAACTGGTGAAATAATGGAAATATTATCCTTTCTAATGGCCTGCTGAAATCTTCCTGGTGCTCACTTCCCAAAAACCTTTTCTTTAGACAGCAAGTGCTGAGAGGTCCTGTTCTTTAAAAAGGAAACTAAAACCAATATTTGAATTCAACAGATGTATGCTGCTGCTTTCAAAATGCCTATAAGGGGTGGGGGTGGGAAATAACTTTGCGACTGAGTCATAAGATGAAGTGCAACTTACTCAAATGCTACTTGCCAACCACACCTTGCTACATCTCAAGTACCTGGATTTAAGCCTATTTAAAGCCCAGTTAATGGGATGCAGGTGGCGCTGTGGGTTAAACCACAGAGCCTAGGGCTTGCCAATCAGAAGGTCGGCGGTTCAAATCCCCGCGACGGGGTGAGCTCCCGTTGCTCGGTCCCTGCTTCTGCCAACCTAGCAGTTTGAAAGCACGTCAAAGTGCAAGTAGATAAATAGGTACCGCTCCTGCTGGAAGGTAAATGGCCTTTCCGTGCGCTGCTCTGGTTCGCCAGAAGCGGCTTAGTCATGCTGGCCACATGACTGTACGCCGGCTCCCTCGGCCAGTAAAGCGAGATGAGCGCCGCAACCCCAGAGTCGACCGCGACTGGACCTAAAGGTCAGGGGTCCGCTTACCTTTACCTAAAGCCCAGTTAACAGAGTAAAATCTAGCAAACCTCAGTGGTTTAGCTTGCCTTGATTGTGTATCAAGCTCAGTCTTGACTTGCCTGCCTGCTTAATCACACTTGTTGTCGAATCTCTCCGGCAGATTAGATTAGCCTAATTTATTGCACTTCCTCATTGCTTCTCTCTGCCAGTGCTCCTTCTATCCTCTCTGACCTCTCCAAACAGCACAGTCAAAACAGGACACAGCTCTACTATATAGCATTGGGGTGGTATGGGCTAATGTATGCGTGAGTGATCAGCCTTTGATGTTAGCTCCTCCATGTGCAGAGGTGTTTTTTGTTTTTTTTAAACAGAACATCCCACAATAGGAACCCCCTCCCAGCAGCCTGAGCAGATGCACTTCCACATTCTAACTCACCAATTCTACCATCTTTTGCTGAATGCTTCTAGGGCCCCCTTCCTATGCATGTGCTTTACATGCAGAAGCATCCAGATTTAGTCCATGCTGAATCTCACTGGAATCCTCTATTTGAAAGCCCTGGCGTTTCACTGCCAGCCAGTGTTGGCAATGCAGGTTCTGCCTCTTACATAGGGTTCTTCATCAACTTTCCACCACCTTCACCTGCATGTTCACGCCTCTTTAACCCTGCATAGAGGAACACACTCCACTGATGGAGTGGAAGTCATCACAATACATCAACTTCCTGTGCCCAGAAGTGGCTGGCGCAGTGGGGTGGTGCTGTTACAGCCCTCCCGTGGTGCTGCCTCTTACTAGGATGAGCCATGGCAAGGCAACCTGAGGTTGCGGGGGTGCTTGTGTACGGGTTCACCAGCAGAGCAACCCCCCTGCTCCTGCTAGCATGCCTGCACAGCCCCAATCTCACTGCCGCCCTGAACCGCCTGCCATTCCTGCCCATGGCAATGGACAGGGTGAACGATCCCGTACCGCATGGGGATGCCATAACTCCTTCCCTTCTCAGTGTTGGCCCAGATTTAAGTGGGGAGGTGACTGAAGACGAGAGAGGATGCTTGTGTCAGAGATGAGGGAACTTAGAACGTCCCTGATATTAATGGAGTGCAGCTCTGATCAGCCCCAGCTGGCATGACCAATGACCAGGAAGAATGAGAGTTGTAATCCAACAATACCAAGAGGGCCACAGGCTTCCCATCCCTGCCCAGTATTATTCAGGGAAGATTAAAGTGGATTAAAGGATTAAAGTAGACTCCCAATTGTTCCTTGGCAAGCAGGACTTGTTGACAATCAGATGACAGCAAGCCCTTTTGGGTAAGGTTACCAGATCTTTTTCAATGAATCCGGGAACACCTTTCAACTTCCTACTAAATAGATGGATTTTGTCAGGGGACTGATTTGCAAATCCGGAGACTGTCCCCGGAAAACAGGCATGTCTGGTAACCTTAATTTGGGGATCAACCGCACAAGAGTGCCCCCATTGGTCTTACTGCCGGTGAAAGGTCTTGCTGTCAGTGATGATCAGCTTTGCTAGTCTACAGAAGGAAAATGTTCATTTACAGGCACGGTTTGAATCCAAACTGTGTCTGTGGTTGGGCAAAGCATGGCTCACAGCGAGCCCCTCTGAAGGTGCACATCAGTGCCAGTGGGCACACCTTCAAAGGGCTTGTTGCTCATTGCCAACGCAGAGCCCCTTTGAAGTTATAACATGCCATCATGATGACATCAGATGATAGTGTGGAACCCCGGCCACTGAACACAATGCAGGAGGTCTGGCTCTTTTAAAGCAGGGAACCGAACTGAATAGTTCTCAAATGTTTTTGAGCCTTCTCGGTAGTGGCGCCCACCCTGTGGAATTCCCTCCCATTGGATGTCAAAGAGATGAGTAACTATATAACCTTTGGAAGACATCTGAATGCAGCCCTGTATAGGGAAGCTTTTCAAGGTTCAATGTTTTATCATGTTTTTATATACGTTAGATTCTGCCCAGAGTGGCAACCTAGTCAAAGGGGCTGGTTACAAATAATAAATTATTGTTATTATTTATTGAAAGAACAAAGGACTTTGTGTACATTGTCTTGTTGCAGTTTGCACAACAACCCTGCAAGGTAGAGCAGCATTATCAATATCGTACCCTGTTTCCCCTTTTTTAATACGTAGTCATAAAGTAAGCCATGGCAGGGTTTTTTTACCTTTGTGAGAAGTAAGACGTACCCCAAAAGTAAGCCATGGTGCCGCCATTGTTCCCGTCACCTCCTCAGCCCCTCCTACGTGCGCAGGGAGCCAGCAAACCAGTGAGAGGCACGGGGGGGGAACGCGCCTCTTGCGGAGTTCTGCCCCGCCTGCTTAGCACGCAGGGAGAGGCGCGCGGGGGGGGGGGGAAGTCGCCTCTTCCTGCCCCGCCTGTTCCCCGTGCGCAGGGAGCCAGCGAACCAGCAAGAGGCGTGGGGGGGAAATGCGCCTCTTGCGGAGTTCTGCCCCGCCATACTGACGTAATAAAAATAAGACATCCCCCCGAAAATAAGCCACCCTGGTTTTTTTGAGGAAAAATAATTATAAGACGGTGTCTTAAAAAGAGGGAAAGACGGTATTGCAAATTGGGGGGGGGGGTTCTAACATGGAAAGTATGCCACCTAATAAGTTACATGAGTTTAAAGTCACCTAATAATGTCAATGGAAAGTTGAGTTTTGAAGCAGGGATGTCCTGATCCATGCCTGTGTGTCACCACAATAACATTACATCACCTCCCAATTAACCAAATTAATGCACTGAACATGAATCCATGAGTTCCCATCACTTTACACTGTGAATGTCACCAACAGAGATGCTATCCCTCAATTTTATATGCTGGCAGAATATTTTTCATGTTGGCATATCATGTATATCACTTTACAGACCTGAGTTTGCTTTCGAGTCCCAGACATTTTCAAATCATTGCTTTTTGTGTTTAGCTTATGTTCTGATGAAATATTATATAGGAGCCGGCCAGAGCTAAACACTCTTTAAGTCCTATTGATTTCCATGTTTGCTTAATTCTTCCACTGAAATTATTGGGACTTGAAAGTGCTTAGCTGTGTGTTGTTGTTGTTTTTTTAAAAAAAAGCTCATTAGGGCTCGATTTCACATAAGCGCACAAAAGCATCTTTGTTCGCACAGTGGCAGGAAATTTCCTGCCACATATCAACTACCACTCTGCAGGCGCTCCATAACTTTTTTATTGGAATAAAGAGACAAGAAAATGGTAAAAAGATAATTTTGATTTCCCCGTGGAGCATACTATGGCCCTTGCATTTGTACTTAGAGCACACTGTAGCACTTCCTTTGTACAGAAGGCATAGCAGATGCATTCACAGAGCAGTAATGGCTTTTATTGTCCATTATCAGAAAGCAAAAATGCATAAAACGTTCACAACACTGTGCCTAGTGGCCCAGAACCTAAGCAGATGCTTTGAGACTGCTGACGACAGGACTGAATACATGGAGCTGCATCAACACAAAATTGCATCACGTAATTGACACATTCAGTGGCTTAGTTCTCACGTATCACTAAACCATGGCTTATTAAACTATGGTTTATTTAACCATGGCTTAGCATTATGTGTGAAGCCAGCCCAGCAGCTTTAACTATGATTATTAAACATCCTTAAAGGTTGCTCATTGGCCAAAGTTTCTACAGTGGTACCTCAGGTTAAATATGCTTCAGGTTAAATACGCTTCAGGTTAAGAACTCCACTAACCCAGAAATAATGTTTCAGGTTAAGAACTTTGCTTCAGGATAAGAACAGAAATTGTGCTCTGGCGGCACAGCGGCAGCGGGAGGCCCCATTAGCTAAAGTGGTGCTTCAGGTGAAGAACAGTTTCAGGTTAAGAACAGACCTCCGGAATGAATTATGTTATTAACGTGAGGTACCACTGTAGTTGGTTTATAAACTGTTGTTGTTTATGGAATTTGCATCCTACATCTTAAGGATCCCAAGATGGCTAACACATCAATAATAATTATACATACATACATACATACATATATATACATACATATATATACATATATATATATATATATATATATATATATATATATATATATATATAAACAGTTTAAACATCCTAAAAAGAGTTGCAGTTAGAAACCAGTGGTCTCAAGGATGCCAGGAACAGTGTCTTTCAGTTATCAAATGGTACAGAGTTGCAAGTGAAGATTGGCAAACACCATTGGGTTGCCTCAGTCCCCCTGCCCCTCAAGTGCTTTTTTGGGGGGGGGGGATTTGCACCACGAAATCACGTGAGATCACAGCAACCCAAAAGGCCACTGGTTTTTTTGTGGTAAAAAAAATGGGATGTCCCAGTTTTTCCAGGGTGTTGTTGTTCAGTCGTTCAGTCGTGTCCGACTCTTCGTGACCCCATGGACCAGAGCACGCCAGGCACGCCTATCCTTCACTGCCTCTCGCAGTTTGGCCAAACTAATGTTAGTAGCTTCGAGAACACTGTCCAACCATCTCATCTTCTGTCGTCCCCTTCTCCTTGTGCCCTCAATCCTTCCCAACATCAGGGTCTTTTCTAGGGAGTCTTCTCTTCTCATGAGGTGGCCAAAGTACTGGAGCCTCAACTTCAGGATCTGTCCTTCTAATGAGCACTCAGGGTTGATTTCTTTAAGAATGGATAGGTTTGATCTTCTTGCAGTCCATGGGACTCTCAAGAGTCTCCTCCAGCACCATAATTCAAAAGCATCAATTCTTCGGCGATCAGCCTTCTTTATGGTCCAGCTCTCACTTCCGTACATTACTACTGGGAAAGTGTGGGGTATTCTTGTCTGAGCATATCTGAAGGGGGATTTCTGGATCACAGCCTTTATAAGTTAAGATATTATATGGCAGAACTGAAAAAGAAGGAAAGAAACACTAAAATGAAAAATAATAGAAAAAAGAAATGAAATATGTACAAATTTACTTTGGGGAAAACACTTGCCAATGACATTTAAAAATGCAGTTGAATGTCTTTAGTTTGAAGAGGACAGCAGATGAAATATATGTTCAGAGTTCATGTTTTAATTTCGGTCGTCTTTCTTTCAAAGGTATCCTTTGAGTAAATACACATTTAAATTCAGAACCACATTCAGTTAATGGTTTGTTTTTCCTTTGAAGAATACTTTTAATGACTGAAATGGCATTGTGTGAAACAAATAATCCTGTGACAATAGCTATCCCCCATTATAGCATAATTAAGGTCATTAACAGGCCGAGCTATGTGGCCTTCAGTGAGGTTTTTCTTCTAACTTAATAGACCCGATTAATTCAGGAGATAATTTACCTAGCGGGGTAATTTTTCTTCTATTATGCTCTTTTTGAAGACTATTCATAAAGACCATCTGTTTAAAACTGATTATTGATGTTGAATTGCTAAGGAGAGTGAGCTAGTAACACATACTAATATTAAGGAGGAACATGGAAAATCTAGTTCTTTGATTCTATTTATCTTAGTCAAGTTAATGTTATAAAATATTATGTCATCAAAGTTGTTTTCATCATTTTCACCATGCCATAGCGAGTTTGCTGGCAAATTGCAGGCAAATGATCTTAACGAGGATGAGATTGGGGAAATTCACCAGGGCTTTCTTATTTTCCAATAAATGTTAGCCGTGTTTGAAAACCCATTAACTTGTTTTTATCCTGTATTTATTTTAATAGTCCTGAGATCCTATGAAGAAGGGTGGTATATAAATCTAAAAAGAAGTGAAATAAAACGAATGAATGAATGAATGAATATTTTGAATACTGATAAACCAGCCATGGTAAATGTTCTTCTGAGGATGGAATTTGCTCATTTAATAAGGGGATCTGGGCCATTTAGGTGACCATGTTTACAATCCTGTGTGTGTCCAGGAACCCTGATATGGCACCCATACCCCTGCCTACTTGTGTTCTCACCTGTCCAGCTCAAATTCGTGAAGAGAGCCAAAGCCCACAGTCCCATCTATCATAGAAACTCCAAAATGAACACAAAGCAGAGTTAAAATGGGAGATCAGCATCTAACACTATAGGCAATTTGGTGGGGGGGGGGGGAATGCTTAAATATATATCTGCTGTTACAACACTTTTGTGAATAATGCAAACAAATAGTCTCTGAACATATCTGCTGTAAAAACAAATAAAAAAACAAGCAGGAGGCAAACAGCTGTTGGAAATGCTATTGGTCTAGCTGTTCTGCAGGCTGTTTAAATGAATTATGGGTTGCAGCTGTCATATTTAGTCTAGAAGGCACTCTTAGGTTTCTCCTAACTGGGTAATAAGGAGAGCAAGAAATGCAAGAGAGAGCCAGGGTGTGCAGAATTAAGTTAATGGCTTCAAACTGCTAAGGCTGTTCTTGCTGTGGAATATGCCCGTGTGCTGAACACAAAGATAAAGATCTGTGCGCCGAATTGAAAAACCAAATAAAAATAAATCTGCTTATCTTGGGAACAGCGCTTTTAAAGCTCTCTAATAAATTTGATCTCACTCTTCCAGGAAAATACAGGTGCACCACTTACCCTCGTGTACCATACAGCTTTGCTGCTGCACAGAGCACAAGCCTAATTTAGGTGCTATTGTAACAACTTATTTAGGAGAGGTGCAGAGGACACGGGGACTGCTCCTGCCTCTCCATTCCTGCCAGTTGTTGTTGTTGTTGTTTCTTGTACCCCACCCATCTGACCTGGTTGTTCCAGCCACTCTGAGTCGCTTCCAACAGAATATAAAGAACACACAATACATCAAACTTTAAAAGCTTCCCGATACAGGGCTGCCTTCAGTTGTCTACGGAATGTCGTATAATTGGCTATCTCTTTGACATCTGACGGAAGGGCTTTCCAGAGGAAGGGCGCCACTACCGAGAAGGCCCTCTGCCTGGTTCCCTGTAACTTCACTTCTCACAATCTGGGAAATGCCAGAAGACTCTCGGAGCTGGACCTTGGTGTCTGGGCTGAACGGTTGGGGTGGAAATGTTCCTTCAGGTATACAGGGATGGAGCTGTGTAGGACTTCAAAGGTCAACACCAACACTTGGAATTGTGCTTGGAAACGTAATGGGAGCCAATGTAGATCCTTTAGGACTGGTGTTATGTGGTCCCAGTGGCTGCTCCCAGTCACCAGTCTAGCTGTTGCATTCTGGATTAATTGTAGTTTCTGCATCACCTAATAATAATAATAATAATAATAATAATAATAATAATAATAATATTTTTTGTACCCTGCCCATCTGGCTGGATCTCCCCAGCCACTCTAGGCGGCCTCCAACAGATGTAAAATACATCAAAATCACAGGTTAAAAACTTCCCTAAACAGGGCTGCCTTCAGGTATTTTCTGAATGTAGGATAGTTGTTTATCACTTTAACCTCTGCTGGGAGGGCGTTCCACAGGGCGGGCGCCACTACCGAAATGGCCCTCTGCCTGGTTCCCTGTAGCTTTGCTTCTCGCAGTAAGGGAACCACCAGAAGGCCCTCGGCTCTGGACCTCAGTGTCCGGGCTGAACGGTGGGGGTGGAGACGCTCCTTCAGGTATACAGGACCGAGGCCGTTTAGGGCTTTAAAGGTCAGCACCAACACTTTGAATTTTGCTCGGAAACATACTGGGAGCCTATGTAGTTCTCTCAGGACCGGTGTTATGTGGTCCCGGCAGCCACTCCCAGTCACCAGTCTAGCTGCCGCATTCTGGATTAATTGTAGTTTCCGGGTCACCTTCAACGGTAGCGCCACGTAGAGCGCATTGCAGTAGTCCAAGAGGGAGATAGCCAAAGCATGTACCACTTTGGCAAGACAATGTGCAGGCAGGTAGGGTCTCAGCCTGCGTACCAGATGGAGCTGGTAGACAGCCGCTCTGGACACAGTGTTGACCTGCAGCTCCATGGACAACTGGGAGTCCAAAATGACCGCAAAGGTTGTGCACCTGGTCCTTTAGGGGCCAGGAAGTCCTCCACACTTCCCCCTTGTCCCCCAGAAACAGTACTTCTGTCTGTCATGCTTCACTCCACGCCCAACCTTCCCACATTGTCAAGGAAGCTGAACATGAAGCAACTTGTAAGCATGCTGAGTCCTCTTCAGATCTTCCCACTCGGTGGAGAAAAGTTAAAAACAATGTGGGTGGGGCCAGCACACACAGCGGCATTGTGGGCAGACCTGGTGCACATTCCTTCACACATCTGTCACAAGTTTTTAAACTCTGAATGATGCAGGATTATGGCTGGAATGATAGTATCAACCTGTACAAGTCTATTTGGTTGGAAAGAAAGCCACAATGAGTTTCAAGGGAATTACTCTCAAACTGGAAATACAGCAACCTGGAAGTATTTCTCAGGCCTGGTTTTCAGAATGTTGGGTGCGGCTGGGCAATATGGAGATTTTTTTAAAAAAATAGTATGTGGCCTATTTGTTTTAAAGAAGCAAATAAAATGTGGTAATGAGTAGAAGAAAATCAGCACACAAAACAATTTGGGTTGTGTTTTTTTGGGGGTTTTTTTTTTAAGGCATCCCAGAACATGATCAAGAAAGTTATTTCTTCAACACTTAGGATTATTTTTATTAGCATTTTGTTTTCGTAATAGCCAACCGGATGCCTATGGGAAACTTGTGATCAGGACACACTCCACACAGCAGTTGCTCTTCAGAGCTATTTTGCCTGAAAGTAGAAGGCGAGATATAGCCATCCTGGCTAGTGGCTGGCTGGTAGCCATTGATAGGCTATCGATGGCTATGAGCCTTTAAAAGAAAATCAGATAGAAGTTTGCAGGGACACCCTTTTGCAAATGATATGGCCCTCTTGACATGGTTTCCCCCTTGCCCTCAGAAACTGGAGCATACACCGTACAATCTAACAATTACCACATGCCCTACTTCCAGTTCCATAGATATTAATTAAAGCAATTAAAGCAGCATTACCAGCCTCCTATAATTATACTCTGCTTCCAATAAGCCTCTCAGTACCCTACTTGGGTTTCTCCTGAAGCACAGTGAACTGCTGCATTGTTGTGGAAATGCCAGGTTTGTGCAACGGCGATTCCACTGAAAACTCGGAAATGTTGTTGTTGATGACGATGATTTCTGTCTTACCTTTTATTGTACAGTGGTCTCAGGACTAGTTAAATAGTAAAGCAAGCATCCAAGTAAATCACTAAGACTGCAACCCAAACTCAATTTACCCGGGAGGAAGCTGCATTTAATTCAATGGGAGTTGGAATTAAGTAGACATGGTTAGAATTTTCAGCCTATAATACCCAGTATCTGACTATAGAGAAGCTGATCTTATGAGCATCAATTATATATTAAGACTGAATATATTGCACTACAACTCAGTTCAGATTCTCCCAGGGTATGATTTGAAGGCACAAGAGACCACCAACTTGCTGAAGCTGAGTCTGGTCAGTGCATGGATATGTGCAGAACTATGAAAATCCAATGAAAAATAAATAAAAATAGTTGGTTAGGTATTGTTTCTCACTACCTGAACAAGTCATCATAAGCCTTTGCAACCTCCTCTCTCATTTTTCACTTGCCAAAGAAGGCGATGAGAAATATTCACTTTCCATTTTAAACAAACCACAGTTCCCCACTATATCCAAACAGGCTCACATTTTTCCAGGTTCAAGTGTAATGGGGGACTGTGATTTGTTTAAGTGGAAGCTTCCAATCTGAACCAGGCTATTGTAGCAATATTAATTGAGCAATATCAATTAATATTACTTTGGCTTCTCAGTTGTCAGAAAAACAGAAATCAACCTGAACTTCTTTTCTCTGTCTATCACATCACAATGTCTCTGTAATGCATAATGTTCTGGCCTCAGAATATTTTGCTGATGAGGGAGGGAAGCATAGAGTTCTTAGAATCAAGTAGTTAATGGTGTCTTTCATTTCATTTATTTGCCTCTCACCTTTTTATATAAAAGTTTTCTTATATAATCTTAATTGCTTGACAGTTTGACCCCAGTTATATTTTTCTACATCTATCCATAGCCGAGTTGCCTTAGCCTTGTCAATCAGCACATCCCCAGGCATAATACTATGGATTACAAAACCTTAAAGGGAGGTTTTTGTGGCTCCTGAGTAACAACTGCAGGGTGGGGGATGTTGTTGCCCGAAACTTGTGTTAGATGTTTGCAATTAAATAGCACAGACAAAAATGAAAACCAACACACTGATCCTAGGCAATGCTACAGTTTTACAAAGGAGTAGAAGCACTATGCTGAATTGTTTGTGTTTTGGTATATAAAATGTGCAATGCTTTCATTTCCCCTCCTGTTTTTATCTTGCTGAGCTGGGGGGCTGATAGACCCACATATACCGGTATATATATTGGGGGGAACTCCCTACAAAATAATATTTAGCTAGAGTCCTACTGAGTGTATCTGAACAACCCACCCAAAAAACAACAAAGCTGTGCCCACATGAAGATTATAGAAAAAGAATATAAATTGCCGCATGCAAATGTTATATAAATCTGTGCTCCCCCCTTTTTTTTACGTATTTCATTTTTTGGGTGATGCGCCAAGGGACACCATAATAGACAGCTGTGCCTGGATGCAGGTGACAAAAAACGGCAGTGCACAAACCACACATTTTTATCACTCTGCATTTTGTTGAGAAACTTTGTTCATTATCCCCTCATTTGTGGCAAGGTGTGGTTCTTTTAAAGAGGGATCTTACTCGACTCATCCGGAAGGGATCACCCATTAGGGAGTAGATGACTGTTTAAAAAGGCAACATGCCTTGTAAAAGTACAAAACAAACCGTATGGACTTTGCCCATCAAAGCCAATCTCCCGCAATGTCATTCAAGAAATGATCTTGACATTGTCCATGGAGTGATACGCAGTGAAGAGCAATGAAAAGGCAACTACAATTAAGGTGAGAGGTTTTCTGAATTAGTATGGCAGAAGTAATTTATTCACAGGGCCAAATGAGGAGGAGCAAGAGCGAAACTTGGCCTGGGGGGCGCCTCTTAATTTTTTGGCATTTGATAAGTTTCACAGCTTGTCTTTATGCACATCAGACCAAAATGAGCATGCACACTTTACACTGTGGGTGCCCTTTGCGGGATCGCGCATGGTGCTACAGTTCCCAGGGAGGTTACTGGCAAACAGGGGCTGGCTTGCCTCTCAGTGTTAATTTTTGGAGGTTCACGCCCAGCCTCAGTAATCAAATTTCTTGCTGGGAGGTGGGGCCAGCCCCATTTATAAATAGGAGGTGGAGCTGACAATAGCCAGGCAGTCGGCTCTGGAGATTCACCCTCCCTACCCTCCCTTTGTTTAATGTTTCTTGTTTGCAGGTTAACTTTTTCTTCCTGTTTAGCGGGCGCTGCTACAGTCTTTGACTGGTTGCTGTTGAAGGACCGGCAAGAAATTTTCCTGCATTGGCAGGTTTTGTCTTCCCCGTAGCAATTCGTCACAACTTTGGTGGTTATGGCCTTGGGTGGAATCCTTTAGTCTTTTCTTCCCTATAATGGGAGTGGGGGGGCATGAAGTGGTGACTCACCCCCCTGCAGCGGCGATTCCAGGGTCCCCTCTTAAAGGGGTTATATATATATGGGTGTCACTGGCCATACATCAAAAGGTCGACAGTGAACTACCCGGTGTGCAGGGATATGGGCTTGGCTGCCTGCTACACTTACGTCTCGCAGAGCACCCCCATATCCCATTTACCCTGATGAGCCCCAGTCCCCCCCCCGGCTGGGGGGCTGGGAGGGATACACACCTAAGTTCTTCCTACATTTGGAAGTTAAATAAAGTTGTGGCCTAATTTTAATTCCATATAACGTTGTCAGAGTCTTTATTCCTTCTTTATGATCCCTGGGGGCTGGGGCTGTCACTGCCTGGTCACGCAATGTAAATTTAAGCAAGTTGTTACTTATGTATACATTTTTGGAAGCAATTTCTCCCAGTATAATTTATTGATTTGATTTTCATGAATATATTCATTTTTGTGCGCACTTTTCTGCAGTTTATGCATTTTTGTGCACATCATTCAGTTGGGAGACTGCATTGCAAGGTTCAGATAAATGCGAATTTTCAAGGATGGCTGTTTTTCCATGTTCATTTTGTTTCAGAAAGTGTGAATTTGGTAGAGCCTGCTTTAAATATGAACTGAATCGAATTACAGTGGTACCTCGGGTTACATACGCTTCAGGTTACATACGCTTCAGGTTACATACTCCGCTAACCCAGAAATAACGTTTCAGGTTAAGAACTTTGCTTCAGGATAAGAACAGAAATTGTGCTCTGGCGGCGCAGCAGCAGCAGGAGGTCCCATTAGCTAAAGTGGTGCTTCAGGTTAAGAACAATTTCAGGTTAAGAACGGACCTCCAGAACAAATTAAGTACGTAACCAGAGGTACCACTGTACTCTCCATCCCTACAGGGTTCTAGTCACGATTCCTCCTATTTGATCCATAGACACAAATTTGATGCATAGCTATAGGAAAATTGGATAGAAGAGCAAGATTGGTTTTAGTCCCACTAAAACTAGCATGTTTTGGCTGTCTGCATGATCTTTAGGAAAACGGAATCTTTAGGAAATCTTTAGGCCAACTGTCAAGCAAAATCAGAATGTAATGTGAAGAATTTCTTTTCTTTTAATTTCAGGATTACAGTTACAGTTAATAAAGTAAGAGAAATAAAGCAATATAACCTGCTGCATGATTGTACATAAATAGTAAATGATTAACACCTAACTAAAAAAATTAAAGAATGACAAAGTTCCTAATAAAACATTTGGTTCGACGCTGCCTTGTGTTTTATTGCACCAGTAAATAAGCAAGGAATACAATTTTTCAGTAAATCGGTTGTTAGGTTGTCTTCCCTTTCTTACCTTGATGATTATGTTTGTCAGTTTTACAGTTTGGAGCACTCCCCATAAGAATGGGGTGGGGGTTTTCCTCTCTCATTTGAAGTGTTTCCATAGAGATAGTATCTTTAGACAAATCAGGTGTGTTTGTGCACAACGACAAGGACAGAGCGTTGCTGGGATGTGCAACGAAGACCTGGTGCACGTAGCAGAACTCAGCAGATCACGGTTGACGCCAATCCGTCGTTTTATTTACCTTTCCGACGGTGTTCGGTTACAGTAGTATTCCGTTTCCTGACAGCGAATCTCTATCCCACCATCCAACAATACTGTTGCTGCCACAAGGGATGGCAACAATTTCTCTGTTTTCAGAAGCCTTCCTACAGAAGCAATCTGCAAGTTTAATTTTACAGAGCATCTGCCTTACACCTTGCCCAGAAGCCACATAAGGCCCTGGCCCAGTTCCAATTGCTACATGGGACTAGTGGGACCAAACAGCTATATGCCTCCCCATTTATGAAGTCCAGTGGCGATGAGGACCGCAGCAAACATCCAGATGTGCATCTGCATCAGCTGTGCCCAAACCTTCCTAGCTGCGTCAGTAATGGATGGCTACCACATTTGGCACTTCAGTGAACAGTCAGCTTGGAGCATTAACCCACTTCTAGTCTGATATTAAGTAGATTTCGACTTACACAGTAAAGGTTTGTCTACACAGTTCTTTCCCCCCTTGCGACGGTTTCCTGATCTGAATCTCACACACATGAAAACTTTAATGAAGCATCTTCCGAAGGCAAAAATAACAACAAAAGGACAGTGATTTTCTAGGCACCAGAAAACAAGGTCTGTCCCTGGTAAACTGGGAAAGTTAGGGGTCATGGTCTGATACTGTAAAGGACCCCTAGACAGTTAAGTCCAGTCGAAGGCGACTATGGGGTTGCGGCACTCATCTCGCTTTCAGGCCGAGGGAGCCGGCGTTTGTCCACAGACAGCTTTCCGGGTCATGTGGCCTGCAGGACTAAACCGCTTCTGGCACAACGGAACACTGTGACAGAAATCAGAGCACATGATTTACCTTCCTGCCACAGCGGTACCTATTTATCTACTTGCATTGGTGTGCTTTTGAACTGCTAGGTTGGCAGGAGCTGGGACAGAGCAACGGGAGCTCACTCCGTCGCGGGGATTCGAACCGCCGACCTTCTGATCCAATAAAGCTGAATGTGGAGAGATTCGGGGCAGATAAAAGAACGTCCTCCTTCACACACAGTGCATAGTTAAACCAAGGAACTCCCTCCCACAGGAGGCTGCGAAGGCCACCAATTTGGCCGGCTTGAAAAGAGGATTAGATGACTTATTGGAGGACAAGGTTGTCAGTGGCTGCTACCCACGATGGCCAAGTTCTACCTACACCACCAGAGATATTATGCCTCTGAATACCAGTTACTGGGAATTACAGGTGGGCAGAGAGCTGTTTCACTCATGTCCACCTGTCTGGCCACTGTGAGAACAAGATGCTAGTCCACATGGGCCTAATCCAGCAGGCTCTTCGTATGCTGTTATGCTCTTTGTTCAGCTTGCAGTGAGTTTGCAAAATGTAGATTTCCCAGTTGTGGTGCCCCTGCTTAGGAGCATCACTTGTCTCTTCCATACTCCTCTTCCCCATTGCCAGATTCACAAACTCCTTCGAGAAAACATTTTTCAAGGAGACACAAAGAAACTTCTCCGTTGGATTTATAGCACCACCATATGATGGGACAATAAAATTTTTATGGCTGTCAGCATATAAATCTCATCAAGCAATGATAATTTAAACAAAAGGTATGGCACATGACAAAAGGTGCCAATTTATTGAAGCAATATGTTGCAGCTTGCACTTTTGTAATTGCTTCCTCCCTAAAAAAAACAAGGCAAGAAGAATTGCCTTGAGGGTCCTTCTAGTCCAGCATTCTGTCTCCACCTGCGACCTCCAGTTGCGTCAGGGAAGGACATGAGCAGCAAAAGGAGGCACAGCTATTCTCAGTTCTTTATCCACAAAGCATAGTTTAATCAGATGCAAATTGCTCTGAATATGGAAGTTCCATGTTTAGTTGGGTTGCAAGTGGAACAGCAGAGATCATTCCATTTGTGACTTAAGGGTTCATTTAGTTATTTGTAAGGTCTGCTAACCAAGGGGGGGGGATATATTGCTTAGCAACTAAGCTGAGAGACATGTGTTGCAATTAGCTATGTAGTTCTGAGGGAGTTTTTCCTCTGTATGTTTGGTTGAATGTTTTCCTGCTATGTACAAAATCTGAACTAAGAAGGGCAAGACCCCCCTGTTTGTTTCTTGTCAAATTATATACAGTTTTATTCAGTTTTTTCAGTAAAGAGGTATCACGACTTTTCTCTCTGGACTCCCATCTGTGTTAAGTGACCTTGCTAACACATTTGTCATAAGAACATTAGAAGAGGCTCCTGGATCAGACTTTCAGGTCCATGTAGTCCAGGATTCTGCCTCCTTCTTGGTAAGCTGACAACCAGGACATGAGGGGGGAAAGCTCACTCTTGCTGATGCACCATCTCAAGACAGGGTGACAGTGCAACCACAATACACACATCCCAGAAGCTGGGGGGTCTGGCAGTTCAACCTTATTTCAATACTGACAACAGGAGATGCTACCACTATACTCTATAAAGAGGGATCATTTTCTAGTACAGTGGTACTGTACTGTCTATAAAAGTTAAAATATAAAGCAGTATATGTTTGTAAATAAGTAAATGAATCTGAAAACAAAACATTTTTTTGTCAATGGTGACTTTTCTTTGACAGTGTATGAGTATATTGGGCTTAACTCTAGGACAGGGGTCAGCAAACTTTTTCAGCAGGGGGCCGGTCCACTGTCCCTCAGACCTTGTGGGGGGCCAGACTATTTGGGGGGGGGATGAATGAATTCCTATGCCCCACAAATAACCCAGAGATGCATTTTAAATAAAAGGACACATTCTACTCATGTAAAAACACACTGATTCCCGTACCATCCATGGGCCAGATTTAGAAGGCGATTGGGCCGGATCCGGGCCCCAGGCCTTAGTTTGCCTACCCATGCTCTAGGAAGTGATCATTGGAGTCTCCCTCAGTTGACAGCTGTTCGTTGACATTTTCAAAATGCATAGAGGAAAGAAAGTGAGATTCTGAAGGATACCAATATAAGCTGTAGAAATCACCGCAGGAAGTTGAAACTAATCTCTGGCGAGTAGCAAAAGGAAGAACAAGGAAACAGTGGGGTCACTTAGAGGAGAAGAAGGTGAAATGCGAACAGGGGATGCAGAAAGGGCAGAACTCCTCAATACCTTCTTTGCCTCAGTCTTCTCCAAAAAAGAAAACAATGCCCGACCTGAAGAATATGGAGCAGATGATTCAGCAGGGGAAACACAGCCCAGAATAAGTAAGGAGGTAGTACAAGCACACTTGGCTAGTTTAGATGTATTCAAGTCTCCAGGGCCAGATGAACTACATCCAAGAGTATTAAAAGAACTGGCAGAGGTGATTTCAGAACCACTGGCAGTAATCTTTGAGAATTCTTGGAAAACAGGTGAAGTCCCAGCAGACTGGAGGAGGGCAAATGTTGTCCCTATTTTCAAAAAGGGGAAAAGAGAGGACCCAAACAATTATCGCCCAGTCAGCCTGACATCAATACCAGGAAAGATTCTAGAGCAGATCATTAAGCAAACGGTCTGTGAGCACCTAGAAAGGAACGCTGTGATCACTAAAAGTCAGCATGGGTTTCTGAAAAATAAGTCATGTCAGACTAATCTGATCTCATTTTTTGACAGAATTACAAGCCTGGTAGACGAAGGGAACACTGTGGATGTAGCCTATCTTGATTTCAGCAAGGCCTTTGACAAGGTGCCCCATGATATTCTTGTAAAGAATCTGGTAAAATGCGGGCTAGACAATGCTACCATTCATTGGATTTGTAACTGGCTGACTGACCGAACCCAAAGGGTGCTCATCAATGGCTCCTCTTCATCCTGGAGAGAAGTGACTAGTGGGGTGCCACAGGGTTCTGTCTTGGGCCCAGTCTTATTCAACATCTTTATCAATGACTTGGATGATGGGCTTGAGGGCATCCTGATCAAGTTTGCAGATGACACCAAATTGGGAGGGTTGGCTAATACCCCAGAGGACAGGATCACACTTCAAAATGACCTTAACAGATTAGAGAACTGGGCCAAGGCAAACAGGATGAATTTTAACAGGGAGAAATGTAAAGTACTACATTTGGGCAAAAAAAATGAAAGGCACAAATACAGGATGGGTGATACCTGGCTTGAGAGCAGTACAAGTGAAAAGGATCTAGGAGTCTTGGTAGACCACAAACTTGACATGAGTCAACAGTGTGATGCAGCAGCTAAAAAAGCCAATGCAATTCTGGGCTGCATCAATAAGAGTATAGCATCTAGATCAAGGGAAGTAATAGTACCACTGTATTCCGCTCTGGTCAGACCTCACCTGGAATACTGTGTCCAGTTCTGGGCACCACAGTTCAAGAAGGATATTGACAAGCTGGAACGTGTCCAGAGGAGGGCAACCAAAATGGTCAAAGGCCTGGAAACGATGCCTTATGAGGAACGGCTTAGGGAGCTGGGTATGTTTAGCCTGGAGAAGAGAAGGTTAAGGGGTGATATGATAGCCATGTTCAAATATATAAAAGGATGTCATATAGAGGAGGGAGAAAGGTTGTTTTCTGCTGCTCCAGAGAAGCGGACACGGAGCAATGGATTCAAACTACAAGAAAGAAGATTCCACCTAAACATTAGGAAGAATTTCTTGACAGTAAGAGCTGTTCGACAGTGGAATTTGCTGCCAAGGAGGGTGGTGGAGTCCCCTTCTTTGGAGGTCTTTAAGCAGAGGCTTGACAGCCACCTGTCAGGAATGCTTTGATGGTGTTTCCTGCTTGGCAGGGGGTTGGACTGGATGGCCCTTGTGGTCTCTTCCAACTCTATGATTCTATGATTCTATGAGACTGGAATGTACTTGTAGATTGACATAAAGGGTCACTGTGCTATGAAGATGGATTGGTAGAACAGGCGGCATCCGTCCCGAAGATAGATGGGCAATGTATCATAAGACTGTGGATCACAAGCTCTGCATCCACGGCAAAACTCTCAAGATAACATATTGCAGACTTGCTCCGTCAGCAGCAGTGAGGCACCAGCAAAATCAAGGAATTAGAAAAATGAGGCAAGCAACAGTCTTTCAGATTTAGCATGGGTGTTCATGATAATTGTCGACAAGGTGAAGACAGCCCAAGGTGATTGTTACCTGCAATTTTAACATCGTAAAAATCTGCTCCAAAAGCACCCCCATGTGGTGAGATTCAACATTTACCATGTCCTGCAGAACTCAAAGCTGGTTTAAACGTGGTGTTGGATGGCCACATAACACTGGCGAATGCAGGGCTTTATATGGCCTGCATCACATTAAAAAAGTGTCTCAGCCCACAACTTGCAGACTTTAATTAATTATTATTATTATTATTATTAATAACAACAACATATAGAATAAGAGAACAAGAAGAACATACATTTAAAGAAGATTGGAAAACATCTATTGAATATAGGGGATATAATTGTGTACAGCATAAAACGCTGACAGCATTAAGACAAATTCAATGGTGTAAATACGTTTTGATGGATGCCATAATGGAATACTGAATGGTATTGTTTTTGTAAAATATGCAGGGATTTATGGTATGTAAAATGAACCATGGAAAGAGAAGAAGGGAAGTCATTGATATCTTAAGCATATAAAATGAGTATTTTAAATTGCAAAACAGAAAAATTAATAAAAATTATACATATTAAAAGTGTCTCAGCCCTCCTGTAGCATTCACTAGCCAGAATGTGATGGCTTGTGTCTGATTGTTGTGTGTAGCGGCAAGCGCACAGCTTTTTTCTTTACGTTGCTCAAAGCAACAGACTTTTCACCATTTGCCACCCCAACAATACTACAAAATTGTCACTAGTTCTCAGCTTAACCTAAGTCACCCAGGTTTCTTACTGGCTAATTTCTAGCCTGGCATGTTAACCACTATGATGGTTATTATTAGCTTCAAACCCCTAAAATGTGAAATCAGGCTGTGTGGAACCAGGGTACAGGCAAGTGATTATTGGTATAAGAAGAGCCTGCTGGATCAGGCCAATGGCCCATCTCGTCCAGCATCCTGTTCTCACAGTGGTCCTCCAGGTGCCTGTGGGGAACCAGCAAACTGGGACCCAAGGTTGGGTGGATCTCATATCTGACTTGGTAATGGTATGGTTGTCACCATACAAACAAATGGGTGGTGAGCAAAAATTCAATTTATAGTGATTTGCAGTATCTAAAAATAAAATAAAATATAAAATAAAATATAAAATAAAATAAAATAAAATAAAATAAACTGAGAATCAGGCATTAGGCTACAGTTATGTCTAGGGAGAGAAAGAAAATCGCCATTGACTTTTCGGAAATCCTAGCTGAACTGAAATGCAACTATACTTTGAAATCCTCACATTTCCAAGCTTTGTGACGCAGTTCTCTACATAATACGCAGAAAAAATGTATGTATTGGGGCAAAGTGTGCATAAAAATGTGGGATCAATGTAAAAAGCGTACAAAAATTATCCTTTCTTGTTTGGACAAGAATGCATTGTATTAGGAGAAATTGCATACAAAAATGTTTATACAGTAAGCCCACAACTTAGACAAGGGTTATGTTCCGAAGTTTGAACCTAAAGCCAAAACCATGTGTGGTCAAAATCCATTGGGTTCAATGGTGGGTAGGATTGCCAGTCATTTTTCTCCCCTAACCCCACCCACATTCCACCCCCTTAAAAAAACAAAACATTTTTTTGCCAAGCATGTAAAGCTGGATACATACAAGTTAAATGTGCATAAGTTGCAGGCTTACTGTGCTAGGAAAAAAGCACACTCAAATCCTGGTGAATCTTCATCCAGCTTCTAAACAGAAAATTTGCACATTGATGAGGAAATGTTGAGATTGGAATTTAGGACTGGAAAAAGAGAAACTAAAATGGGCAAATCCTTCTATCCCTGTTCATAGACATACTTGAAACTAGGTCATATGGAAGTACAGTGGTACCTCAGGTTAAGTACTTAATTCGTTCCGGAGGTCCGTTCTTAACCTGAAACTGTTCTTAACCTGAAGCATCTCTTTAGCTAATGGGGCCTCCCGCTGCCGCTGCGCCGCCAGAGCACAATTTCTGTTCTTATCCTGAAGCAAAGTTCTTAACCTGAAGCATTATTTCTGGGTTAGCGGAGTTCTTAACCTGAAGCGTATGTAACCTGAGGTACCACTGTATGTCTGATAGAATATAGAACCGTATAACACCGGTCCTAAAGGATCTTCACTGGACCCCAGTACATTTCCGAGCACAATTCAAAGTGTTGGTGCTGACCCTTAAAGCCCTAAATGGCCTCGGCCCAGTAAACCTGAAGGAGTATCTTTACCCTCATCATTCAGCCCGGACACTGAGGTCCCCTCTGAGGGTCTTCTGCTGGTTCCCTCACTGCGAGAAGTGAAGCTTCAGGGAACCAGGCAGAGGGCCTTCTCAGTAGTGGCGCCCGTCCTGTGGAACACCCTCCCATCAGATGTCAAGGAAATAAAGAACTACACAACTTTTAGAAGACATCTGAAGGCAGCCCTATATCAGGAGGTTTTCAATGCTTGATGTTTTTATTATTATTTAGATATGCTGTAAGCCACCCAGAGTGGCTGGGGAAACCCAGCCAGATGGACTGGGGCAGTATAAATAATAAAATTATTATTATTAATTCAGAGTAAACATACATAGGATTGTGCTGCACATCAAGCAAGCTGGACAACATCAGTTTACAACCACTGCAATCCTGCACACCTTTAATCTGTTTTAAATTCCCTTGACTTTCAACACGATTTAAGCAACCAAAATATATTTGCATGTAAATACTGCTTTCTTCAACGGAGCATACAATTAATCTCTGAGTATAAAAGGCCAAGCATTTCAAATAAAATACAGCACTTTATTTTTCAAAGAATCTGACCCTACTATAAATATGTTTTTGAGAACCGTATGTGAAGCTGCCAGCCAACAAGCCTTCTTATCTAAGCAGCACTTTCATGCTTTGTATTCTTGGTGCATTGATGTCAGTGCAAAAAAAAACCCCTGCTTTTATCATAGGATTTGCTCTTAGCTTGCAAGCCCCATGGCAATGCCTCTGAACGCGCCACGAAGGCTGCTGTGCTCAGAAAGGCATCTCTTCCTGTGAAATACACAAGGAGGGTACAATGGAACTTCCTTCAATGGAATTCGTGATAGATGCAGGCCAGGGCTCTCTCCAAAGGAGACGCTTTCATCTAGATTGCCTTACTCTGTAGAGGGAGGCCCTTAAAAAAATGAAAGAAAGTGTACCTGTTGTTATTTTTCTCTCTCATTCCATGTGGGCATGCACTGTAGAGTGCAAGTGTGTGTGTGTGTGTGTGTGTGTGTGTGTGTGTGTGTGTGCGTGTGTGTGTGTGTGTGTGCGCGTGTGTGCCCTCTAAATCTGTTCTGGGCTTTCTCCCAACCCTCTGAAGCAAATTTGGTGAGGATGTAGGGCAGGGGTCAGCAACCTTTTTCAGCCGTGGGCCGGTCCACTGTCCCTCGGACCATGTGGTGGGCTGGACTATTTTGGGGGGGGAGGGGAATGAAGGAATTCCTATGCCCCACAAATAACCCAGAGATGCATTTTAAATAAAAACACACATTCTACTCATGTAAAAACACCCTGATTCCCGGACCGTCCGCGGGCCAGATTTAGAAGGCAGTTGGGCCGGATCTGCCCCCCGGCCCTTAGTTTGCCTACCCCTGATGTGGGGCATGCACACCAAAAAGTCCCATTGTGCAAGCAGAAAACCTTGCAGTGATGGGGCAAGGGAGTTGGGATACTGCCCCAAACTGCTCTGACATAGGAAACCCCTCTGGTCCAGGGGTGGGAAGCCTCAGACCTAAGGATCAAATGTGGGCCTTCAGTTTGCGCATGCACAGAAGCATTCTGCGCAGTACACACATGCGCAGAAGCGCACTTTCTTGCTTTCTCACATGTGCAGAAATGCACTTTCACACTTTCTCGCATGCGCGAAAGAGCCGCTCGGGTTACAGACTTTTCAGGGGGGGGAATGGCACCCCGGAACGGATCGGGTCCGTAACCCAAGGTACCACTGTAGTTATATGTTGTTCTTGTATTTACATGAAAACCAATTTAAAAAATTGGGGGAGGGGAAGAGTATACTGGCAATTTTTTATTTTCTGTTTCTTTTCTGAGCTCCTCCTGAACTGTTGGATAACTTCCGCCCTCCCCTTGAAAATACTGATGTCTTAATTATGTAGCTGAATCAAAGGACTATCTGAATCTCTACTTGTGATCAGATACTTGAAGGGCTTCCCCCAAGGAGATAAAAGGAAACTATGGCACCAGAACATCTTCTTCCTTTTTTTTAAGGGATTATGACAGATTTTGAAAGCAGACGCCTTGATCCTTAAGATTAATCAAGCTGAGTTTAGAAGGAGCCTAGAAGATAGGAAAAGAGGAGAGTGTTACTTTGTCATCGACATAGCACTGTCCTTGTACTGTCATGGATAGACATTTGTTCTTTATCATCTAAATAAGCAGTAAAGAAGCAATTATACTAAATGAAGCATTATGCCAAATGAATGTGATTTAGGAGAGAGAATACATGCAGTGAATAGTAAACAATTATAGTGGGAAGTTGTATTGCTGCAGTTTTGGGTTGGTGGGGGAGAGGACAACTCACCAATTTGGCACTTATTCACAGAAAAAAATGAAAATGGGGATAACCGGTGAGATCCCCCCCCCCAACAAAAATATGTACTTCTGGTCAGAAAAAAAATGAATCACGCTGCCACTTAATGGTTACATCCAGGATTTCAAGTCTGAGCCTGAGGGCTGTCAGAAACCCCCCATTTCCCCATCATTGCTCCTGGTTTTGCTGAGTCATTTCCCCTTTATAAGCAGCCAACCTCGCCATATTTGGCACCATGTTTGCAACTGCTCACAGCATACGATGCACCACTTGCGCTTACATCACAACCATCCCCAGAACATCCCCATCCTCTGTTATTCCCCCACGCATCACATGTATTCACTGGGAAAGGCTATTCACTTCCTTGCCTCTGTGTAACTTCTGTACCAACTGGAGTATTCGATTTCCGAAACCCTCCAAAATTCTCAGAGCTATGTTCTGGAGGTGCGTGAGGCTAAGGTCTGCCTGGATGGGTGGATAACTGAGAAATGTTGCAAGGCCTCAGATAATATACCCATCTCAGGGACTGCTCAGGACATTTAGCCACTTCAAGCAAAGCCGGAAACGCCATGCCAGCCTTCCCCCTCCCCCCATGCCCACCTCTCACTCCTCTGTGCCTATGAGTGCAGTGGTGGGCTGGCATGGAGGGGGGCAAGGTGTTTGGTGAGCAGTGACAGAGGAGGCTGGATCTGCTACCTGAGGCAACTGCCTCACCTCACCTCACTGAGAGCCAGTGTGGTGTAGTGGTTAAGAGCGGTAGACTTGTAATCTGGGTTCGTGTCTCCGTTCCTCCACATGCAGCTGCTGGGTGACCTTGGGCTAGTCACACTTCTTGGAAGTCTCTCAGCCCCACTCACCTCACAGAGTGTTTGTTGTGGGGGAGGAAGGAAAAGGAGAATGTTAGCCGCTTTGAGACTTCTTCGGGTAGTGATAAAGCGGGATATCAAATCCAAACTCCTCTTCTTCTTCTCACCTCATTCTCCATTCAGACAACAAAAGAGTAAACATTAACCTACTGCAGTCTTTGGCTTTCGTGAAACACATGGGGCCCCAGTTGTTGGCTCTCCTTCCTCAAGTTCTGTAACAGACCCTAGGGTGTGATGTATTTATTTCCCTGCTTATTTATGGATCTACAGTATTTGTACAGAAAACTGCTGCTGTGCTGGGGAGGCTTATCTAACTACAAACACACAAATTTGCACTCCTGGGCAGAGGGGAAGGGGCAAAGCACAGATATTATTCATACTCTAGTACAAAGGAAAAGCTAGACCCTGCTGTTCCTTCGTTGGCCAGAAGCTTGAAAATATCCTTGTCTTCACAGCTTCTCTGTACAGCCTCTTGATTTACTGGCATATCCATCGTTTCTGTAGTAGTGCTTGATTGGTAGTATAAGCAACCGCCCACAGTCTGCATGGCAAATCCCTGACCTTGGGAGGATATTTTTACTAGTTCCATACCCTCTTGGGGATATTAGCTTCTCTGTGCAGGACTGCAACCATAGCAGAATCCTGTAACTTGTCTTTTGGTGGAAGCTGAGGCTGCATTCACGTGGCCGTTTAGACAATTTCCTTGACGTTTCCCCAACTGTAATCTCCACATTATATTTCAGTTTTCACACAGTGTAAAAACCAATTCTGGAAAGCTGATGGAATATATAGCAAGTGTTTTGCACTCGTTTTCATGTTATTTGATTCCAGGAAAAAAAATATCTGTTTGCAGTTCCCTAAACCCAGAAAATTGCAGAAGCAAAGTGATGAAGTTTGAGGTGGTTTATCAGCATATAGTTCTTTTCCTGCTGTTTTTATGGGGGAATCATGGGGAGAAAGAAGCATTCATGTGCAGAAAAGGTGGGGGAGTGATGATGCTGTCCAAGAACTTCCACTGTTGTGTCACAGCATGCCAACAAGTGTAAATGAATTTTAGAACAATATGCTGTGGGTTAAACCACAGAGCCTAGGGCTTGCCGATCAGAAGGTCCGCGGTTCGAATCCCTGTGACGGGGTGAGCTCCCGTTGCTCGGTCCCAGCTCCTGCCAACCTAGCATTTCAAAAGCACATCAAAGTGCAAGTAGATAAATAGGTACCGCTCTGATGGGAAGGTAAACAGCGTTTCCGTGCGCTGCTCTGGTTCGCCAGAAGCGGCTTAGTCATGCTGGCCACATGACCCGGAAGCTGTACGCCGGCTCCCTCGGCCAGTAACGCGAGATGAGCGCCGCAACCCCAGAGTCGGACACGACTGGACCTAATGTTCAAGGGTCCTTTTACCTTTACCTATGCTGGCATATCTGTCAAAAGCCACAGCTCCGTAAAAACAATAGTTGCTGCAGCTGAAAGGAGCATTAGGAAATGGGACAGAAATAGTTATCATTGTAATGTGGAAAACTAACGCATTATTCCCCATGCCCAAATGTATCTTGAGTCAGGTCTCAGTGCTTCAGATTGGGTGTGTGATGACTTCGGACTTCTGCAATCCCATGATGAGTTTTTAACTGAAACTCCAAGATCTATTAAGCATTTAGGAATAGGGTACCTCTGTGCACATCATGCTCAACCCAAGAATTTGTTTTCAATACCACAATGAGGCTCACAGTTCTCTCTCACACAAATCTGCCCCTGATTTATCAGCCCAAACTTTCTTTGTCTCCGCAGTCTAATTTAGAAGGGTGACATATTCTCTCTTGTTGCCATTGGGACTCAGAAACCTTGCAGACCTATTGCAAATCACCCAGATAGCTACCTTCTGCCTAACTCTACTCTAGAACAATTCAAGGCACATGAATGAAATCTGACCTTAAAATCTATAAAACACTTGAGTGAAACATACCCGAGGGACCACCTCCATCCAATCACAGCCTCTGCAATCTGCTACTTAAGGCACAGAAGACGTTTAAAGGTAATGACAGACAGGGCACTGGCAACATCTGTTAGCACCCCCATTGCCCACTAGGTGGCAGAAGTACAACACACAATTCTGTCACATCAGAAACCTTACAAATTTGGAAGGTGGGATTTATATAAGCATCAAATCTGACTGATTAAAAAGATTACAGCACATCACATCAATAAAGACCCATTCACAACAGGTTCATGTGACTCGTGGCTTAAACAGACTGCGATCTGCTTTCCTCAAATAAAACAATCAGACTGTTCCAATCTGTACAGGAAATGGTGTGTGTTTGTTAGAAGCGACCACCTGCCTTAGCTGACATAGAATATGCACAGGCATTCTAGCTAGTCCAAAAATAAAGGTGTCAACCCTAGGGTTGCCATATTTCAAAAAGTGAAAGTTGTTAAGCTTTCCCCCCCACTCCCCCAAATCAAGTTTTTGAGCTATTTTTTTAAATGAAATTCACAAAAAAACTAACACTTCTAACATGAACTGCCATGCGCCCAGACAGTTTGCGAGGGCTGAATACCAGCTATGTCCAGGGAAATTCTGGATGTATGTCAACCCCAGTCAACATTGAAACCATAGCTGTCAACCCTCCCTTTTTTGGCGGGAAACTCCCTTATTCCAATGCCGTTTCCAGCTGCTATCCCGGATTGTTGATATCCCTTAAATTTCCCGGATTTCAAAGGAAGCAGCTCCTCTCCCTCCCTGCCGGCCAGGGAGGCTCCTCAGCTGCGTTGCTCGGCTGCCAATAAGGAGTCTGAGACCGACTGGGGGCGAAGCTTGCATGCCTTGTGCATCCAGATCCTCATGCCCAACCAGACAGACAGCCTGCCTGCCATATATGCGCTCGTTCTTTCGCTCACCTGTTCGCGCGCAGCCTCTGGAGCGCAGGGTGGCGAGGCTACTTGGTGCCATTGCACTGCCCTCGCGGCATCCCTTATTTTCAAATCCGAAAGTTTGTAAATATCCCTTATTTTCAAATCCGAAAGTTGACAGCTATGATTGAAACCTTCATTCTGGCATCTTTGTTCCCCAAGTAGCTGGAATTTTATTATTATTCTACACTGCTGCACCAGCTGCAGCCCATTGCCAGTTTTGCTGTCGCACACAGTCTGCCTAATCATATTGCCATTTTCAGAAAGATGTACGTTTCTGATTTCTTTATGAAAATATAATGTTAAAAAATCATCCCAGTAATACACAGCTATTTCCTTTCCCCCATATGTTGTTTAACCTGAAACCTATAATTGTTCTCTGGAGACGAGTTCTAATATATATCCTTTTGGATTCCGGGGTGTGCTTTTTAAAGGAATCCCATAAGCCTAATCTTCTTGGGACATTTATTTTAAAAGTAGAGTTGAATGTTATGGGTTCACAAATTGGGGGGGGGGGCTTTCTGGGGCAGTTTCGAATGGGAAAAAACTTTTCTCTGGCAATGATGTGAAAGCTCTTGGTAGTCAGGCGAAACACAGAGGCTGAAAAACTGAGATGTCAGTCAGGAAAGCTGGGAAGAGTTAATAAAATTAACATCTAATACATACGGGCAAGAGCTGGTGCTGAATATCATCACTGCCTGAAACGAAGCATGGCTTTATTTGCAATAAGCTTGCTGCGACACGGCTAATTGTAATTGGCCGTGAACAGAATCCTAAGTTTCCCCTTATTCCCTTGTTTTCCAGTCACATCTGAATTTAAGTCATTTGCAATGAGGTCACTGGAAGAGAGATGAGCTACATGGGTTGTGAGGGCAGCATTGATTGCTGGTCTATCACATGTAAAATAAAATTTAAAAAACACCTCCAGCTTTTTTGCTTGAAAACCATCTTGTTTAAATTGCTAATATCGTCAAAAGGGCAAAGGGTGTTTTGGGTTTTTTTTTAGGAAGCATGGAGTGCTTTCACAGCTACATTCTCAAGCAGCAGCTTCCTGGGGGGAAATGCTAGGTTCCATGGGCATCACTCATTGCAACATAAAGTGACGACATCATCATCATCATCATCATCATCATAACAATAATTATAATTCAGTTCGCTTTCAAAGGCAAACTTACCAAATTCACATCTTCCCCAAACAATATGCAAACCAGAATGCAGCCATCCTTCCAAATATGCACCTTTCTGAATTTTGCAGAGCAGTTTCCCAGCCAAACAATGTGCTTGCAAACGTGTAGATTTGTAAAAGTGGCATACAAAAATGCGTTTATTAGGAGAAAATTGCACTCAAATGATGATGAATATTTGTAAGATTAAAAAATAAAATCAAAAACTGTTGCAAAAAAAAAAGTGGAGAACAGAATTTAAGATTGGAAAAATTAGAAACAGAGAAAGCCACAACTCGACAGATCTTCTTCCATCCTTACTGATGAATATAGAACAAACATATAACCAATCACAAGACACCTTCTAACCAACTTTGCTTCTTATCCCCACTCCCATTACAAATTTAACTCTTCCTTGAGATCATAGAACTTTGAAAACCGAATCACTTCTTTTTCACAGAACTCTCATACAAAGCCAATGTCTCATGCCCATCACCTATTGATCAATATGAAGTGACATACTGTTTTTCCAGGATATTAGAATCATTTTCTTAGTGAGTGCTACCATACCATTAATTTGCACAACAGTAAATAGATGTATAAAGGTAAAGGTACCCTTGACCGTTAGGTCTAGTCGCGGACGACTCTGGGGTTGCAGCGCTCATCTTGCTCTATAGGCCAAGGGAGCAGGCGTTTGTCCGCAAACAGCTTCCAGGTCATGTGGCCAGCATGACTAAGCCGCTTCTGGCAAACCAGAGCAGCGCACGGAAACGCTGTTTACCTTCCCGCCGGAGCGGTACCTATTTATCTACTTGCACTTGACGTGCTTTCGAACTGCTAGGTGGGCAGGAGCTGGGACCGAGCAACGGGAGCTCACCCCATTGCAGGGATTCGAACTGCCAACCTTCCGATCGGCAAGCCCTAGGCTCTGTGGTTTAGACCACAGCGCCACCCGCGTCCCTAAATACATGTATAGCACAGTTCAATTATCCCAATGTTCAGGGTGAGAAACACCCACAATACAGGTACACTGAAGCAAACAATTTAAGTCAACATACATTTTGTTTATTATGGAAGGCACACCAAGTAAATGAGTCAAGAAAATAACATACCTATATAGTGATCCTGTCAGAATTTGACAGCTCTGTTTGACATTGCAGTACTCAATAGTTTTAAAAGATAAACATCTCTGTTTCCCTCAGTAGGGAAGAGAGAGAGAAATGCTAGATGAGATAAGATCTGGTCATTTGAAACATGACATTCCAGGCATGGATAGGGGAGAAATTTGTTTGATTTGCATTTTAGCAAGATTCTGAACTCTGCAAAACATGAACCAAAACACGTGTATTTTTCTAAATGCACACTTCTCTGAATGTTGTGATGCAGTTATTCCACAAAAAAATTATGTGGAAATGTATATACAGGTATTAGAGGAGTATGCATATATTCGTGAAAATGGCATGCAACAATGCATTATATTTGGGAACAGGCTTTCAAAAATGTGTAAAGTAGGTAAAATTCCATAGAAACTTTATATTAGAAGAAAAGTGCACCTAATTGCTGGTGCATTTTGTGAGGACCATTTTTAAAAATGCAAACTGAAGGGGAAATGAGCAACTGAAATAAACTGAAAATAGCAGGTCCACACATTCTTAACCCAATGTTGCTTTTACAGCAAGTCAGATCGCCCCAGCTGTTTACATCTGAACCCCATGAACTCTGTTGAGGAGACAAAAACTTGGAAAGGTATTGTCTACCAAAAGAAAATATAGAATGGGCTCACATGAAACTCTCAAGTGATCTCAGCTATGCAACTTGGTCCAAACCCTTCAAGCTATTGATCAAAATCCTTACCTTTAAGTCAAGTAATAAACCTGCTATTCATCCAAAGTCTTATCTTAACTTGAGACAAATACCTGAGGGTACTATGAGCCATTGGCCAAAAGGTCACTTTGCAGAGCCAGGTAGAATCACATGAGTCCTCACAAAAGCAAGCCAGAACAACATACAGGTCCAAAACAGCAATTTCACACCTGAAAAGCACCATCCATTTTGTTCCAATGTTTTATTTTAAATTAAGCATAATTTGACAGATACAACAAAAGAAACCCCAAACAACCATCTCAGTCTTGTTCAAAGAAAGGATTTTATAACAATTACCAAACCACCACCAAAGTACAATATCAAAATTACTCAGAGAAAAGATCATTTCCTCCTGTATAAAACCCAAGTCAAAGGCATTCCATAGATGTGGCTTTGTTTATAAGTTCTTATTCAACCACTCAATGTAGTCATTTGCCATCTTCTCTCCCACAGTTAAGATTATTGGGCCTTCACTAAACATCATAACCCCATGAAAAGTATTCTCATGTCGATGTTTTACAGTAACTCCTGCCTCCCTAAGTCGTGAGACATACATGAGTCCATCATCCCTCAAGACATCATACTGGCATGTGATGACATATGTGAGGGGTAAGCCACGCAGTTTGCTTTCATCGACCAGCAGTGGCGCTGCTCTTGGATCCAGAAATCCTGGGTATTTTTGTCCGAGCTCGGAATTGCCATATACTGGCTTGGTATAAACGTGACCCTTCTTATACCTTTCAGGTAGCCAGCGACTCCAGTTTGCAAATTTAAACAAATGGCTTTGCTCTGCAGGAACATGTTGGTTGGCTTCCATTGCCCTGTTTAGAGACATGTCAGTCGTAAAGTATTCGCTCCAGAATCTCACCATTAATGGTTTAGGCAGAATTGGCATGTTCCCATTGTCTCTGTAAGATGGCAAGTCCAGATCAATCGTCTGAAGAGCAGGGTAAATTAAAGCCTGGATCTTGAATTTAATTTTGACACCAGGATCACGTAGAACCTGTAACAGTTAAAGGGTTTGTGTCATTGATTACACAAGAATTCCTCCTGGCTCCATGTCAGATGGACCACCTTACTAGAAAACATTTTACAGTGCAAGGAAAAGAAGACACACACACACACACACACACACACACACACACACACACACACACTACAGGCTTACAGATTGCCTGCCTCTTTTATTGAAAATTACACATGCTGATATTTATACCTTCAATATTTACACTATCTACTATCTGAAGTGTTTAATGTTCTTTTTTAAGTAATTCGTATTTACCAAGCTCTCATCTGTATATGTGGAAGTTGCTAATAGAAGCTCAAGAGACACCCTAACACTACATCAGTCTTCCCCATCCTGGTGCTCTCCAGATTATGTTGGATTAAAACTCCCATCATTGCCGATGGTGGATTGGGCAGAAAGAAGTTGCAGTTCAAAACATATAGACAGCACCAGATTGCAGAAGGCTGTTTTACACCTAACCCTAAAAGACAGAAGTCAGAAGCCCACCAGGTTCAATGTGATTTTCAGCATAATCCTAAACATTCCTGCTCAGAATGACATTATAGTGTTTGATAGCATTCGCTCCCTAGTAAATGTGTTTAGGATTTAAGCCTTACTTACCGTAGTAAGTAAAGCAATTTACATGTGCTGTACTGCTAGGCATAAATAGGGAGATTACACACACACACACACACACACACACACACACACACACACACACACACACTCTTTTGTTGAGAAGCTCAGCTCCACGTTTTCAACAATGATCAAAGTTGATTGACCTGATAAATATTATGAGAGCTCCAGATACTTTATATATCCAAATCTACACAATCAGCTGCCCTATAAACTCCACAGAGGGTTGACTCAATTTTAGTAGTGAGATCACATTTTGAAATGATTTATACAAAAACATGTCTCCTGGTGTTTTTTTTAACCTCTCTTGAAAGAAAATTCTGCAGAATCTGGCATAGTGAGGTACTATTTATGCATAGCCAACCAAATAGAATTATCATTGGCAACAAGGCAGTGTTTCAACGTTCTTTTTCTTTATTCAGGGAACCTTCTCCATGTCAAGTTGTCTGCCAGAATATCCCTCTGATCATCCGCTGAAAAATCTCAGCAAACTGCACCTGGATTCTGGAGGCATTTTAGGATACCCACTTAGTTTGGGCTGGGCTTGATTTCAGCAAGGAACTGCCACAAAGGCTTACTAGGGGAACTAGGCCGCACTGTAAAGGTTTGCTGTAGGATGGGCCATCATGGAGGCTGGTGAGGGATGGCATGCTGGGTGTGTGGGTGTGTGGTTGCTACTTGGGAAGCATTGCAGGACCCAGAGGAAACCTTGCCCAGCTTTCTCTCAAATCTGGCATGGAGCCTTAACACATAGCATGCTAAAGAAAGGTAGGAGTTGCAGCCATTGCTTGGTCCACCTTTGTCTTTGGCTCTGCACACCATGGACTGCCAAAAGGTTGCCTGTGGTGAAGCTCCTCCACCCCTGTGTCGCGAATTTCCTCCACGGCGCTGTAGCAGAAATGCTCAGAGTCCCAGGTTCTTCAGTGCAGTATATTTATTGTGAGCTATATACAAATATCTACAGGCATGAGCAGTTCATACAAATAAGCAGAGTACCTGGCTGCAGCTTAAGGCAGCTAGGAAGACTTCTCTCTAAACCTCTCGCTCTCTCTGACCACACCCTTCTACTACCACACCACACTGCTGGATAGGTTTCCATTTTATACCGATGACAGCCAATCAACTGGCAGCACATTACTGCTGAGTCATTCTGACCCAGCACTCCTATAGAAAGTATTGCAGGCTGATTGCACCAGCAAGTTGCATCAGCTAGTCTCACTTTTCCTAGCAAACTCAGGCCTGCAGACTTACTTTCTCACACAGCATTCTGTGGATCCCGACACCCTGCCCCAGAGCATCTGGTGTCATGTTGTTCCAGGGTACTATGAGAAATTTAGAAAGGTGGCTTCCCATATCCAGTCATCAAGTGTGAGATGCCTGGGATAAGCTCCTGTTGGAGGATCCCAGTTACCTAAGGTACCGGATGATTATGTCAGCTCTGGTTGTTTCCCCAAGGTAACAGGTTACAGGATGGCTTCAGAGAGCAAGGGTTCAGATGCATAACAAAGGTGAACGCGACTCCTTTCAAATGCCTGGCTTTCCAATACGTTATGACTCACCTGCTGTGCCACTGCTGCGGCTAAGTTCCCTCCTGCGCTGTCTCCTGCAACGCACACCCTGCTTGCCTCTACGTTGTATCGCTCAAGGACACTGCTCTGCAGGAAGTACTTTGCCACTGTGTACACATCTTCAAAGTGAGCTGGGAAGTGGTGTTTCGGTGCCAGTCTGTACCTTTGTGGGACAGTTTTCAAAAAGAAGAATTGGTTGTGAAAGGAAATCAAATCTAATTTGCGACACAGATGCTAGGTGTCTCTCCCCCCACCCTTCAATTAAATTGACTTGCTTCGACATACAGTTTGGAGCAGTCACTTGCAAACTTGTGCAGCTGATTACCCCCCACCAACTTACCCTTCACCAGGCAACCTAACTCCCCCTTTCTCTCTCACTGAATTACATATATTTTACAAACGCAATGCAGTTTAAGAACTGATCTGGCAGATATAAACACTGGGTTTCAACTGTATGGCATGGTTCACACATGTATGGTTTGCTGTATGGCATGGTTCACACATAACATCCAACTCCTATCACCCCTGACTGTTGGCCATGCTGTCTGGGGCTGATGGAAGTTGGAGTCCAACAACATATGGAGTGCACCAGAATGGCTAACCCTAGTTTAGAAGGTCTTCTCTGCATTGGTCCCCCACTTCAGAATTCCCTTCCTTTGGACCTGCAATGAGTCACCATGCTGCAGAGTTTTTGGGAAGCCCGGAAGACCTGCATTTTTCAATTTTTAATTGAGAGCTAGCCCACACTGCAACCATCCACCCATTACCACACTCCATCCATCCGTTACACCACGGTGCATCTGCACCAGTGAAACTGGATGCCTCCATCTGTCCCAGCTGCAATAAAACATCTCTCTCCCATATCAGTCTCTATAGTCACAGCAGGCGCTGTAACTCTCCGATGGTTTGACTTGACCCCCAATGGCACACTCTTTCATTGCCTCTTGAGACAGACAGGTGCCAACAATCCTCTGCCTCCAGTTGAGAAAAGTTAGCAAAGCTATGTCCTTCTTCCCTCCTCTCTTGACTGCTGCATGCTGGGAAACTCACTTCATTCATGTCGCTGGGACTGGCGGCTATGCATTACTCCCATGTTATGTGGTTGGTATGAAATTGCCTTTAACGGTAGGACTTTGTTCCCCTCATGCTACAAAGTCCAAACCCAGGTTGCATTGTGCTGAAGCTCAACTGCTTTGAGGTTGCCTGGAATTTTAACCATCAAGCAGCATATAATGCTTATTAAATAAATAAATAATCAGTGGGCTTTAGTATGCTCAGTGCACGTGTTGGATTACAGCAATTAAGCTTAGTTTTCTATTTGCAAAGGATCAGGTGTTATTCACAATAAACACTCTGAAGCACCATTCCTTACTCGACTGATACGACGACAGCATTTAGTGCTTCTGAAGTCCGTCTCGACAGGAGGTCATAGGGTTTCATGGCTGCAACAAAGCAAGTAATAAAGAATATTTTATTGCTCTTTTGAAACAAATAGACACACAGTTCCGTGTTTCTTTTGGCAGTAGCTTTTTGTGCACTTTCTGTGAATCCCTGCAGTTCGGCACTTGGCAATGGAATAAACTCCTGTGCACACCGCTTTATCTAAAGACAGGAACTCAACAAACCATTCACAAGTGACTTGGCTGCAGTCCAAGAAGATGTCCTAGATGGGATCTTAGTTTTCACATCTCACACCTTGGATATAATATGTCCTTCGCAGCTTTATATTCCCTAAGAGACATCATTTGCACTCTGAGTATTTTATTTCATTTTTCAAAAAGAATAACTTACAAAATAGCAAGCCATTCATTTATACAAATTAGATCTGATAAGGGGGAGGGGGAAAGCAAGAGTTAAACCAAAATATGCAGCAGACTAACCAGAATATCAATGCTAATGATGTGCTAAAAATGCAATATTAGGGCCCACTTATGCTCTGCTAGTGCAGGGTCCATCTGCCCAGTATGGGTGATTCTCTCCCCATCCCCACTGAAGCCCTGAATGACACTGCTCCCAGGGTTCAGGGGCTGAACCCCTGGATATGGTTTGATCTAGCACATTATAAGAGGTTGCTAGAGGGAGGAGGAGGAGGAGGGAAAAAATTGGTTGCTAGATCAGGCCAATGGCCCATCTAGTCCAGCAACCTGTTCTCACAGTGGCTGGCCAGGACCTGAGCACAAGACCACACACTCACTTCCTGTGGCTTCATGCAACTGGTATATCCTCCATCAATTTGTCCGGCTGCTGTCAGGGTTAGGAGGAATGGTGGAGACCCCCCCCCCTCCTCCTGCACCTCCCAGAGAAGAGGAAGACAGTAAAGATTTACAACAGTGGTTTGCAGAAGGTCATGGCTCTGAGAGAGAAGAGGGGCAAAGCTGGGAGATAATGGGAGAAGAGGAGGGGGGAGAAGCAGAGCCGGAACAGCTGACTGACACATTATCACTAGAAAGGATTCCAGACGCCCCCCCCCCCCCCGAGCTTTCTGCTCTACCATTTTAGCTTTCTGCTCTACCATTTTCACTGCTCACTGGGTGGCGAGCAGTGAAAATGGTAGAGCAGAAAACTAAAAGCCAAATGGCCTTAAGCAGCCACCGTAAGGGGTGGTGGTGCTGTAGACAACTGAGAGGGAAGTGGGGGGAGATTACTTGGAGCAACATCATTACCCCGAGAGGTGACATTCTAAGCCTCTCTCTGTGAACATAATAAAATAATAATAATAATAATAATAATAATAATTAATTTATTTATTTATTTATTTATTATTTGTACCCCGCCCATCTGGCCAGGTCCCCCCAGCCACTCTGGGCGGCTTCCAACAAACATTAAAATACATCAAAATGTCACAGATTAAAAACTTCCCTAAACAGGGCTGCCTTCAGGTATTTTCTAAATGTCCTGTAGTTGTTTATCTCTTTGACCTCTGGTGGGAGGGCATTCTACAGGGC
The DNA here is from genome assembly GCA_034641385.1 of Darevskia mixta. Classification (NCBI taxonomy): domain Eukaryota; kingdom Metazoa; phylum Chordata; class Lepidosauria; order Squamata; family Lacertidae; genus Darevskia; species Darevskia mixta. Next base: position 4,523 of record JAWWNH010000121.1, on the reverse strand, counting down.
GGGCGCCACTACCGAGAAGGCCCTCTGCCTGGTTCCCTGTAGCTTTACTTCTTACAGTGAGGGAACCGCCAGAAGGCCCTCGGCGCTAGATCTTAGTGTCCGGGCTGAACGATGGGGATGGAGACACTCCTTCAGGTATACAGGACCGAGGCCGTTTAGGGCTTTAAAGGTCAGCATCAATACTTTGAATTGTGCTCGGAAACGTACTGGGATTGAATGAAAGACATTGGTAAGAGTTTCTTGTCTATTGGTTACTGGCAGCCTGCCATGGGGAGGATCGGATCGGATTCCCGGATGGCTGACAGCTGCCTTCTGCTTGCATAACCAATGGATGTAACCTGGTTATTTCAGTTCTTTCATCACGTGCCATATAGTTCATCTGGTTTACCTGCTAGATGCAATCTACAAATTAATTGCTTCTCTCAGATTTGCGGAGAATTAGATGGCGGCATACATTCTCTGCAGGTATATTGTCATTTGAGCAGAGGAGATGTTTGCTGAAAGCATATTGTCAAGTCTTCTATCTTTCCTCTTGCCATCTAGTAGCAGCCACCATGCTATGTTGCATCACGACGCCTGTCTCAAAGACATCTCAATTTTCCACTCAAGACCCACATTAGCGGAAACAAGCACACATGCTTACCTGCCGCTCCTACACACCATCCACCCCCGTGAATATAAATCATAGCCCTTTTCAAGGAATCGGGCTGCCCTTTTGGGAGATACAAACGGACTGGAACACCATTAAATTCTGTGTCGGTCACAGTGACCTTTTCATCTGATGTTGGTGCTGTATGTTCAAAACTTGTGAGGCTCATCATAACTTCCATGTGGTGCGCGAGACCCAGCTTGTTGGCAACTGCAGCCTGGAAAACAAGAGGTATATTAATGCCAATATATTATGCAACTCTCAAGCTACATAATAGACCACATTCATCAATGCCTCTTTCCCTTCTCCTTCATATCAAAACTGGCCTTAAAAGCTGGGCATGCATATTAACATCATTGTTAATCATTTGGAACGGTATGCACATCCTGGAGCATTAAGAAGTTCCAGGGGTTGCGAAGCAGAAGTGGCATTTTGCATTAGAAAGAACACTGGAGACTTTGTGATATCTGTTTCTAAATATCCATGTTCAACATAAAGGAGGGACTAGGCACCCAAGTATATTGTGTTCAGCTACAAAGCAACAACAGTTTCCCCAAAGCAAGCAATATCCACTTGGAGCTCCCCCAGCCGCTCCTTTCCTTCTATCTTCCAGCCAAATGCAAAACTCAAGGCTCCACCAGCTGACCTGTTTATTCGGTATTTATCTTAATTTCCTTGCACAAAGTTCATGCAATGGTTGGACTAAGGCTGGTCTTTACATAACAGTTCTTATTTGTTTACAGGGTGGCTATACATACATGCATACATACATACATATACACACATACATACATACATACAGGATGGCTACACACACACACACACACACACACACACACACACACACACACATATATATATATATATATATATATATATATATATATATATATATGATAGTATATAGAAGGGACGCGGGTGGCACTGTGGTCTAAACCACAGAGCCTGGGACTTGCTGATCAGAAGGTTGGCGGTTTGAATCCCTGAACATTGGGATTATAGAACTGTGCTATACATCTATTTAGGGACACGGGTGGCGCTGTGGTCTAAACCACAGAGCCTAGAGCTTGCCGATCGGAAGGTTGGCAGTTCGAATCCCTGTGACGGGGTGAGCGTCTGTTGTTCAGTCCCAGCTCCTGCCCACCTAGCAGTTCAAAAGCACGTCAAGTGCAAGTAGATGAATAGGTACCGCTCTGGCAGGAAGGTAAACGGCGTTTCCGTGTGCTGCTCTGGTTCGCCAGAAGCAGCTTAGTCATGCTGGCCACATGACCCGGAAGCTGTACGCCGGCTCCCTCGGCCAGTAATGCGAGATGAGCGCCGCAACCCCAGAGTCGTTTGCGACTGGACCTAATGGGCAGGGGTCCCTTTACCTTTTTATATGATAGTAAGCATTCATCTTGCATTCAGTAGTTCATCCCACACATTTCAATGCATTTCCCTGTCACTTTCCAAACGGCACAAAATCTGGTGTGTGTGTGTGTGTGTGTGTGTGTGTGTGTGTGTGGAGTTGTTCTGCTAAGGTGAAATATTGCTTGTCTAGGTCAGATGGAATTGCCTATAACATTGCACTCACAGTGAGGACATCCCAAGGTGTTTGAGATGCCATCCCACGTAATGTCTTGCTCACACTACTGTGAACACAGATTTCGGTTAGCTTTCATGATAGCTAAATGCTGGAGAGGGGGACAAACACTTTCCTCACAGCCATATTCCCACCATAAATCTCACGCTTTCCACCTGACATTTAACTATTTTTACTTCCTAGCGGAGACAGGGGGTAAAGAAAAGAACGAAACACAGTTACGGGTCATCAAGTGGTTCATGCAAACTGTCATGCTCTTGGAGAGAAATAAATTAGATGTGCTTCTAGCCTTTGTTAGAGAGTTTCTCTTTTCTGTGTGTGCTGTATTTATGTTTCCAGCTCCTCAGGAGAAATTCCAAATTCAGCTTCGCTCCAATAGCCCCGCCAGTGCCAAAACCAGTGGTTGTATGCAATGGGGCTCCAATACTTTGGCACCTCATGAGAAGAGGAAAAGACCCTGATGTTGGGAAAGATGGAGGGCACAAGGAGAAGGGGACGACAGAGGATGAGATGGTTGGACAGTGTTCTCGAAGCTACCAACATGAGTCTGACCAAACTGCGGGAGGCAGTGGAAGACAGGAGTGCCTGGCGTGCTCTGGTCCATAGGGTCACGAAGAGTCGGACACGACTAAACGACTATAAACAACAACAATGCAATGATAGTCATACTCAAGAGTAGACCCATGTAAACAAATGTGTGTGACATGGTTACTAATTCTCATGGGTCTACACTGAGTAGATATGACCTCATAAGACCAGAACTGTCCAGATTAACCATTGAGACCTTCAGTGTGATAGCCTATTATTTTAAAGGCTTTTTTCCCTTTTGAAACTCCCAAACTAGAGAATTTGGGTGGGTTTGGATGTGCTTTTTTTAGAATCTGAAGCTGCTTTTATATGTGATGGAAAGTAATGTGCATACAAAAATATAAGGAATTAACTTCTGGACTGGACCCATGAAAAACCATTTAAGTGCTGTCTGGGTGATGATGCCATTATTGCATGGGAGCCAAGCAGGAGCCAATGGCTGCCCACCATTTTCATTTACTCACTCCATAGACCATGGGTAGGCAAACTAAGGCCGGGAACTGGATCTGGCCCAATCGCCTTCTAAATCCGGCCTGCGGACGGTCCGGGAATCAGCGAATTTTTACATGAGTAGAATGTGTCCTTTTATTTAAAATGTATCTCTGGGTTATTTGTGGGGCATAGGAATTCGTTCATTCCCCCCCCCCAAAAAAAAAAATAGTTCGGCCCCCCACAAGGTCTGAGGGACAGTGGACTGGCCTCCTGCTAAAAAAGTTTGCTGACCCCTGCCATAGACCTATGAAATTTCACAGATCTGTGGTTCATGGCATAGTGTATTGAATCAATTAAAATGGCAGGTGGCCTCTATGGAGGGGAGTAAAGTTTGGCTGCCATTCAAAACCGACATGCTACTTGCCCAGTTCCCAAACACTTCCCAGAGGCACAGCAAGCTGGGTGGGCAAGTGAAGTAGCTGCTACTATCACGGCAGCGACGGCAGGGAGGGAAAAGTGCCGTGGCATTGTGTGTTGAGGTGAGTGTGTTGCAGAAGTTGGAAGCCATTGGTGGCATCATACCAAGGCCTCAGTGAAGTCTGGTGCTGTCCTTGGATTGGGGGCAAGGAGAAATTATGCACAGAATACAATTCACAGAAAACAAACAGAAAGAAACAAATATGTCAAAACCCACAGAAGGCAATATAACACTGTGCAAGAGGGGAAATACTTGAGGAACATGAAAACCGCCCCTTTTACAGTGTTTTTTTACAGCACACATAAAGACTAAACTGCCCCTTCGCACACATACTACAGAATATGCACTAACTGTATTCTTCTGAAAGAGATGACCGCACCCTCACCAATCAGTCATGCAGCTCAGCCGGCTTGAGCTAGATATTCCAGTTAAGGCTCTTAAGATCTATAAGCCAACAGATTTTTATTTCAGATACAGATATGGGCATGTAAAGGATTGTCCAAACAATCAGCCCAAGCAGTTTCCATCACTAGGTTTTTATGTTCACATCACTGCAGTACAAACGTACATGGTTTGTTTGTTGTCTTTGGTGGGGAGAACAGTTCTGCACACCTCTTCCCATCTGAACCCCTCTCTCCCCATAGTCCTGTATTCTGCTGCATGACTTGGTTTGTACAAATGCCTCATGTAAACAAAATGTAAAAAAAAAAAAAGCCAGTCAGCATTGATAATTACACGAACTCTTAACATTACAAGGAACCCAAGATTCTGAAGATAACTCTTGAGAACCAGTT